>CM042055.1:79897372-81224872 GCA_023525745.1 Arctium lappa
GGCCGTGTGTCGGCTAAAGCTGGTGTTTCTTCCCCGGCTCGTTTTGAGGGGGAGAAACCAACTGAGGGGGAGCAACTCCCTCGGGTTCATATAGTCAGTACGAGTCAGGGAAAACACTCTGCCTCTGTCGAAGTTTCTGCTGCTACCGAACCCACTCCCACTGCTGCTGCCGCCGAAC
Source organism: Arctium lappa (assembly GCA_023525745.1). Classification (NCBI taxonomy): domain Eukaryota; kingdom Viridiplantae; phylum Streptophyta; class Magnoliopsida; order Asterales; family Asteraceae; genus Arctium; species Arctium lappa. The sequence goes on from CM042055.1 coordinate 79,897,551, forward strand.
CTTCTGCTACCGAAAAGAAGGGTACCGATCACCCCTTGGTGGTCGAAGAATCTAAGGGGGAGAAAAAGCCCAAAAAGGATAAGGGCAAAGCTGTTATGTCACCAGATGAAGTAGCTGCTGAAGAAAAGCGTCGTAAATATGCTCTTTCAAAGAAAGCTGCGGATGGTGTTGGTCTTCATCTTCCTCCTCCAAAGGTTACTTCTCCTGATCTAGGCTTATCTGAAGAAGAACTGAAAGCTGCAAAGCTTGCTCAGATTGCTCGTGACAGAGATGTCGAGCTAGCGTTGGAGATTGCTGCCGAAGAAGATCCTACCAATACAATCAAAACTCAGATGAGCGCTCTAGAGGACTCGGCGAAGAGAAATGAGGAAATAAAGACTATGTGTATAGATTGGTACCGCAAAACCCTCAACAAACGTCGGTGCTCTGCTAAAATCACAGATGTCAAAATAATCAAACCGTCTACAAGCTGCAAGGTTATTCGGCTAAAGATTATCAGGGATGATGCTTCATTGTCTATGGACCGACTAGACTCTCTTGTTCGGTTCGGAGTATCAGAATGGGTAGAAATTGGTATCTGCTTGTTAAAAAGCCAAAGCTCTGCAAAAGCTGAGGTTGATAAATACATTGCAGATCTTCAAACCAAATTCAGAACCTACCGAAAAAGATACAACATTGTCCATACTCCTGCCGAAGAAGAGATTATCAACAATCTAATGTCTGGTCGTCCTCCTCCCAAATCTAAGCCGAAATCCAAAAAGGAAGACGTGTTTGCCCAAATGGCTAGAGAAGGAAAGGTCCTGGATACTTCAAATCTTGATCTCTCATTACCTATTCCGGTTCCTCATCCGTCAACAACTGTGATTTCTGAGCCGACTCATGGGATCTTCTTCAACAACGCACTTGGGCATATCTCCTTCTTCAGATCAAGCCAAATCCCTGTTGCCGACACAACCTTTCTCCACGGGATTATTCAAATAATTCCAATGTCGGCTAAGGATTTCTATGTGGCTACTACCGACGAACTAAAGAAGAGGGATGCTGAACCGCATCTTTCTTTTGAATAAACTCGGTGTAGTTTTATGTTTATTTTTGCTTTCCTCTGTATTGTAATCTTCTTAAAAAGATTAATACATTGAGCTTTTATGTCTTATCGTAAATTTTTGTACAAATATTTATTTCATTCTTTTATATTTGTAAATGTCGGATACTCTAGAAAATCCAAATATAAACAAAAAGAATGGTCTATGTGAAAAAGAACCCAAAAGAATATGAATAAGGGTCAAAATGCATTATTCAGTAACTTCTATGTTGTATGAGATGTTATCATCAAATAGGGGGAGATTGTTTGGTCATCTAAGATTTAAAGATAACCTCTCCTTTGTCTTTATTGATGATTGAACCTTGTATTTTGTTCTATGGTTCTTTGTAATAGCTTAGTTAGTTTAACAGATCGGTGAGTCGAAGATAAACCGAATCCAACATGAAGGAAGTCTACAATGCGGATTGAGATGGACTTCAAAAGTGAACTAAGCACAATCTGCCGATTCCATTTCGGCAGATCTTATCCCTGCCGATTCCAATTCGACAACTGACCCCTGTGCCGAATCATCTCTTGTTCGGTAGAACTTTCTTCTGCCGAACCTTCACTTGTTCGGTATTCATTCCTTCTGTGCCGAGTTCCTTTTTCGGCACATACCTAAGTTACCGAATTCCTTTTTCGGTAAATTTCCTCGTACAGATTACTTCTTTATCTAGTACGAGCATTTATGTTAAATCCTCATGATTTGACATACTTCTCTTTCCCAATGATCTTCTGACATTGGAAATGGAAGCTTCTCTCTTCCTTTAGAAGATTTACATTTAGTCTTAATTTGATTAGATGTTTATTTTCTAATAGATCTCAAAAAGATTTTTCCAAGAATATTTTATTTAGATATTGTACTTTCATAGTACAAGAGTTACCTTTTGTATTGTGACAAGTCACATCAAATATCTTATAATTTATTGTCAACCTCTCAACCACCAAAGCCTTTACTCCTACTTGTCCTTTGCACTCATTACATTGGATAGTATATAAAGGATGGAAGTAGCACCTTGCTACTCACGCTTTCATCTCCAGCTTTGGCATTCAAAAGATTTCAAGCAGGTTGATAGTTGTCTTTTACTTTCTTAAGATTTAAGTCTTTGTGTTCTTAATATCTTCTATGTGTTAGATTGTTTAGAGTAGTCTTTAACTATTCTTATTCCGCAACAATCTTTATTTTCTCTTTGTGTAATTCTTGATATTCCTTATCAATAAAAGAATTAAAATTAAGTAATTTTGTGTTATTGTATTCAACCCCCCCTTTCTACAATACTTGTTTACTTCTTTGGGACTAACACCCAGAAATAATCCAAAGCTCTCTCTATTTGCCTTCCTCAAACCCATTGGTCTTCCATCCCTTAGATAAACAGATTATTCCAGACTGACACCTTTACCCACACAGGCTTAATGTAAAAAAAAAAAGTAAACAACCCCTAAGTCAATCCCACATTTGACAGAAAAAGATTTACAGTTAAGAGACTTGAGCACACTTAACACCGCTTATTCAACGATAGCACACATATGGGCACATACAACTGTGACCATACCCACTTGGCTACACACCTGCCAATCCCATAAGCAACATAAAACAGATTTGTTAAGTGCATTTTATGCACCTAACTTTGTATATTCTAGTTGCATTTTTCTTTATATTTTAGTGTTTAGTTTAGATTTTTCATGCATTGTTTTTCATTTCTCTTTTATTCACTCTAATCACGGTTGGAAAGTCTTTTGGGGATAGTTTTTATGATTTTGGTATATGTTTTGTGCAGATTGTGCGTTCTAAAGGTGAGACAGGTGAAGGCATGCTCAAGGTGGAAAAAGAAGAGAAGGAGATGATCGAGAGCAAAGAGGAGAAGCCGCTGAAAGAGACGAAGTCAGAAGGGAATAGTTGTTTTCCAAGCTTCGCGGACGCGAAGAAATACATTTGATTCATGATTTAGAGTTTCTGTCACGGTTTCGCGGGCGCGAAGATTTATTCGGGGTCGCGAAGCACTGCTCCAGAAATGTTCTTTTTATTTTATGCTGCACCTTCACGGGCGTGAAGTTTTCTTCACGGTCGCGAAGGTCGTTAGGCCTATTCTTTTGTTGGGATTTTTAGCTTAGTCTTTTAAAACCCTTTTAGGTTTGTTTGGAGAAGACGTTTTTGATTTTTGGCAGAGAGAAGTAAGAGTCAACATTTTTGCTTGGGAAGAACTCCTTGGTCGATCTCCAAGATTTGGGGAAGAAGATTGCAGTACAAGCTTAGGCCATTGGGATCCGATTCACCATCGGTTTTTCATACATCTAATATCTTCTTCCCTAATTTCTTGATTGTATTTAGTTGAATTCTTGTTTTTGTTTGAATATTGCTAGTTATCTAATCGTTCTTGAAGTTTCTTCATCACTCCTTCTTTACTCTTGTTTATTTGTATCAAGTTTTAGTTTTTCTACATCTCCCTATGTGTATTTCATTATCTTTCTCCCTTTTGTATCTCTATTCCTTATTCTCTATCCCAATTTTCTGCATTTGATTCATCTCTTGCTCTCTACCCTAATTTACTGCATTTATGTAATTTTCTGCACCCATTAGATTAGGTTAAATTAATTTTCTACATATGTTTATTTAGTAGTTTAATGTTTGTTCCTAGTTTTCGTTAATGTTAATTGTTACTAGATTGCATCCTATGTAGTTATTGTTTTAGTCTAGGCTTCTTTTATCTTTAATTTTGTTAGAGTTTAAATATATAACTTGTTGCTTGGTCCCGAGTCGGTTTTCGTTTTATTGGGTAATCGTCCCTTAGGATCGAGGTTTTGGTATTGACCAATTGTTCTTAAAATGAATGTTGGGTTTTAACCCATTTTGATTCAAATGGAAGTTGGAATTAATTTAATTGGGTTTTAACAAAACATTTAGTCAATTTATTAGTTTTCGATGTAAACGAAAGTTCAGTCTTTTACTTGGATTAAATTGGTCAATGACAACGGCTCTAACATACGAATAGTTAGGGACGTTGATTGGGAAAATTACTTGTTTTAAACCTTAATGTTTCTTTCCTATGTACATATATTGCGAGAGTAAATATATGTCTTGGCTTAGAAAAGCTTTTCCACCTCGAAAAAGGGTTAAAGTAATTTTGTAAAATGAATTCTCACCATTACCAAAATCCTAGGTTGATGTTACCCAGTGCCCCTTTAGTTGTAGTTGTCTTTTATTTTCCTCTTTTTGTCTCTCTTTTCTTTAATCTAGTTTAATTTTAAGTCTACTTAGTTTAATCATCAAATCAAATTATCTGATTCGCATAGCTAGCATGATTATTAAGTGGTTAGTGTTTAGACTGTCACCTCCCTGTGATCGACCCGTATGCTACAAAACCCGTACACTTGCGGTTATAAAATTTTTAAAAATACATCAAGATTCATGTGCACTACTTAGATACACAAACTTCTCCATTGAACAAGATACCATCACACACACACACACACACTAAAGGTTCACACTTAACAACATTCAACGGTTGAATCATAAATCACATATGGCAAGTAATCAACATCTAAGTAAAGGGAACATGCATAAAACATATAAACATTTGTCAAGGAATAAGAGAAAACTCGCTTGGGCTCCGAGCCTATGCACACCTCTTAGACAATAATTGCACCAACTGAAACCTAAATTTAGATCGTGATAATGACAAGTTAATTCCCATGAAGAACTCTCAATTAGAACTCCATTAAATCCCTCAGCCAAATGCCCGAAACGCAGTCTCAATTTACCCTTTTAGAAAAATCTAAACTCGGTGAAACAATAGCTTACCCTACCTGACACGTGGCCCAAGTCGCTGTATAACCCCTGTAAGCTCCTGTTTCACTTGCACAAATTGTGGATTTCCGTACCAGTTGATTCCCACAACCATTAAGGATCAAAACCCACACCAACATTAATATAGTATCATCCTCAAAGCCTATTACAATCCAATCAAACCATGAAATTCATTTGATAATCCACCAATTGAAAGAATTTCCCAAACCCAATGTCCATTTTGGATAAATAAATAAAGTTTAGGGGGGAACTTGAAAAGATGTCTTATCTCCTAGATCTTACTTTTTTGTGAAATATATTATGTTGGTTTGGTTTACCTACAAACCATGTACATCAGTTTTGTGACTTCCCAAATTGCACCAACACTAAACACAACAACCTACAAACCAAAGACATTAATCGTTACGTAGCTACATGAGGGGAAGATCTTGGCGAACACATTCAAACCCTATGTTAGAGACCTACCTTCTTGTTCATGACCACCCCACCCCTATCAGTTTCGACGATGATATATTTAAGTAATCTTGTAAATCATAAAACATATAACATGAGGAGATACTTATTGCAAATTTCAGTGAGCTAAGAAGTTTTTATAACACCAAGGATTCACACGTACTCGGTCATCAGAGCTTGGTTCAAGATCTAAACGTTCAACAAGTGCTTATGTTCGTCTTTCAGATCATTTCATATGAATTTAAACATCTGAAATCAGATATCGTTACAAATACATTTCAGTCCTTACATTTTTCTATCCATAAAAAATTGGATAAAAAACGTGTGTAATTGAGAGGTTTTCTTTGATGTTCTCCAAAAGATAATGGAAAGTGTTTGATTCCAATTTCAAAGTGAATTGGAGTTAAATATTTGGCTTTGAATCTTTGGTTTATTTCTCTCTCTTCCTCTTGTTTACCTTTTGTCTCTTGTTTTCTTCTTTTGTTTACTCCATAACCTCATTGACATTTGACAACACTTCACAACTATTTTTTTTAATTTGTAATTATCTAGAATTATAGAAATATCTCTCACTTTTTTATTATTGAATCTTATTTCTTTACATTTTATATTTTCTAAGGTTTTTATTTCAAAATTTACTTATTTATCTACTATTAGTGGTGATTAAATCTTTTGAGTCTATACTCACCAATTTCTTCGATCTACAATGAATTTTTGTTCGAGTCTCCATGTATAAATGAGAGTAAAGATTTACCTATTTAAGATTTTTAGTTTTTGTGTTTCATTTTAATATTTATTTAAGTGATAGATGTCGTACATAATTATCATTTACACCCAAGTTTAATGTTTAAAAAAAGTAAAAAAAAACATGCATTACAACATAAAGTGTCGTAACGCTTCATAACATGTTACAACGGAAACCAAATCTTAGAGTGGAGCCACATGGGTCAACGTGGCGACAACAAAGGCAAACCAACCTTGACGCTGTAACGAGGCCATAACAAGTTATTTAGAACCATGGTATTTAATAACCCAATGTCCATTTTGGATAAATAAATAAAGTTTAGGGGCGAACTTGAAAAGATGTCCTATCTGTAAGGACTAGAGTTGTAAATTTGAGACTAAAGAAGCGGGTCTCTACTCTCTCTCTCATTTCAATCGACTGAAATCGAAGGTGTGTGAGAAATCGCTTGAAGAAGAAAAGGGGATTTGAAACTCGATTTCTGGTAAGAACATTATACTTCTTTCCTTCTTTGTTGAGTTCTTCTTGGATGTTAGTGGACTGATTTTAATTGGAGAAAATGTTTGAGTTTATCTATGGCTTTGGTCTACAATCTATTTTCATGGTGATTTAATTCAAAAGTTTATAGGGTTTGGGAATTTCTTTCAAATGGTGGATTATCAAATGAATCTCATAGTTTGATTGTAATCTAATAAGCTTTAGGGATGATATTATATTAATGTTGGTGTGAGTTTTGATCCGTAATGGTTGTGGGAATCAACCTAAAATCTTTACCTGTCTCCTTCTCTGCCAAATTTATGATTCTTTTTTTTTTTTTTTTTTTATAGAAAACGCCTAAATCAATCCATCCATCGATGGAAGACTTACCAGCAGAGTTGACGATCGATATTCTTTCAAGACTTCCGGTGAAGACCATCTTCCAGTGCAAGCGTGTCTGCAAGAAGTGGAGGAATTTAGTTTCAGACTCTTATTTTTGTTAACCTTCACCTCTCCAGATCACCTACAGGTATCATCATTCATAATGAACCTGATAGGACTGAATTCGATTCCACAGATCTGGGAATTTTGAAGTGGGTGGAAATCGAAGACAAAGTAGATCATCACAATTTACACCACGACCCTCTCATGAGCCTTGATCTTAATCTAGCACCCATTCTCCAAAACTCTTGTATATTCCAAATGGGCTCGGTCAATGGTTTGATCTTCCTATACCAGTATTTTGTTACTCCTATACTTACATATGCAATCCAATCACTAGAGAATACATGATCCTTCCTACACAGCGATACTATAAAGAAAGTACTTCAGTAATATTTTATGGTTTTGGAGTGAGTTCACGTACGGGGGAATACAAGGTAGTACGAACTTTCCTAAGGAATGAACTCCCAAATGGTGATGAACCATCTCGTCCGAGTGTAGTAGAAGCCGAGGTATACACCCTTGGCACAGGCCAATGGAGAAGTCTTGGCCCTGTTCCTTACTTGTTTATCGGACTTCACAGAATCTGCGGGCCATTTCTGAACGACCATTGTCATTGGATTGTTGATGCTCCTCAAAAACTTTGTACTTTTGATTTAGACAAAGAAACATTTCAATTGTTTCCGTCTCCTCCAACCGAATCTGTACAAGTGAATCAATCCCGTTACCAAGGTTTGGCGGTCCTAAAGGGTTGTTTATGTAAATTTGATACCTACGATTCTGAATTCATGATTTGGGTGATGAATGAATACGGGATCAAGAAATCTTGGCATAAGGAGGTGGTGATCACACAAGATATTAGCGTTGATATAGAATGGCCGCTGTTTGAATCCATGTTTCTGATTGATGGTTTAAAAGATGGAAGTATTTTGATTGTCTATGATGACAAACTGTGGGTATTTTATCCTCAAAGTGGAACAATTGAAGACACAAAAATGTTTGACCCTGACTTGAGCGGATTGGCTTATCGTCCTAGCTTTCTTAAACTCCAGAATTTTGAATCGGAGATGGTTCAGATGTTCTAAAGGTCAAACAAAGTTTCTACCACCTTCTGTCTGTATCAAACAATCCTTTTGCGTCTGGTATGTTAATATTGCTTTCAGGTTGGTTTACTGTTTTGATTTTCTAGAGGCTTCTAAAAAGTGATGAATTTGATCTTCAAGTGTTAACTAGCAGGTTTTCCTTATATTCACCTGTTGACAAATATATTTCAATTGAAGATGCATATATTCAGGGCATGTCAAATGCACATAATTAACCATATATTTCTAGTACATCAAAGTGTATGATTAGTAAGAATAATGGTAATGAAAAACAAATTGAACTAGTACAATGGGCTTTCCCATTCAGCTGATATGTGATGGAACAATTAAGCGGTCGTTAACCAAACGCTTACCCACAAGAGTAGGTAATCGACACCAATAAGCGTTTGCCTAGTAAGTGTTTAGTAGACTGTCGCTCAATTTCAATCCAGTTTCTCACCAATTTAGTAAAAGCTCATTGAGACAGTAATGTCAAGATATGAGAACTACCATTCATATTCAGTTGTAAACATAAAAAATATTATGGTTTCAAAGAATCATACCTGTACCTTTGTTTGTGTTTTTCAATAGTTACTTATTCCCTTAATCCCATGGCTGGAACATCAGTCATTACTCCTCAATACAAAAGACCTATCTGCCCCTCCATAACAAAAACTTATAATTCACCCATTTACTTAAAGATTTCGCATATATTCTATATTAAATTCATCATTATAAGTAGGGATGGAAACGGGAGCAGTTATTGGGCTGGTAATACGTCTCCCGTCCCTAATCCCGAACCCGTTTAAGGCCCCCGCCCCGACTAAGGACTCTAATACTAATTAAATCAATAAAATGTTTTTTCACTATTAGTAATAAACTAGAAGCGAGATACATCACAATTTTAATGTTTCATCTTATTTTTTGTCGATTTACAGTACGATTTTGGATGGTTTTGAGAAAAGTGATGATGTTTTTTTTATAAACTTGTTTAATTTAGGCTTAATAATATAATGTTTTTTATATAAAAAAATTAAGCATTTTGTTAGAATTCAATGATTATCTTATATATTTTAATGATATTTAGAAAAAATAACCGATTACATATTTAATAATATAATTAAAACAAATTTATATTAATTAATAGTGATAATGGAAAGATATGCATAAAAGGAATGACCTACACATACCAAATTGGTGGGTGTTAGAAGTCTGCAGTAGTAATATGCAATGTTTTAAAACCCGGGTTGACCCGGCCGGTTCAAACCGGTGAAGAGACCGGGTCAATTACGACCGGTTTTTTGGGAAAGTACGACCCGGATTGAACCACATGTTTTTTGATAGAACCGGTTGAACCGGTCTAATTGAACCGGTAAAAAGCCGGGTTGACCACCCGGTTAAAAAAATCAATTTCTTATATTTGTGTTTTTTATGTTTTTGGATTGATGTAAAACTTGTTGTTATGTGTTTTTTAATGTTTTTGGATTGATGTAAAACTTTTTGTTATGTGTATTTTTAATGTTTTAACTTGTTGACATCAAATTCTTGGTTATATATATATATATATACATATATATATATATATACATATATATATGCAAGAAAATGAAAAAAATATAAAATTTCTTGAAACCGGGTCAACCACCCGGTTGAACCGGTTGGACCGTTTGTGTAATAACCGGGTTAAAAGTTAAATATTAAAGTTTGGGGTAGAGTGTGATCGAAACCCATTTTGAAGGGGGCTAAATGAAAATAATGGCTATAAGAGGATAACCTAGGGATTTGGGTTATTCTTGGTGGCGGCTAGCAATTTCTGGAAGCAGAGAGAGGGGTGAAGAGGATCGACCGATAGGGAGAGTGCAAAGGATTCAAGGTCGGGTTTCTTCAAGATCAGTAAGGTAAAACTCTAATCTTCACCTCTTTTATAGTAAGGATTTAATGCTTGTGTCTAAAACCATTAATGGAGCTTAATCTGAGAGTCTCCTGAAGTTGGGAATCCATGGGTAGAACTTTGAAATTTTAATAATCTGTATTGGGTAGAAATCGTTAAAATTAATGGTCGTTTTTCGAATTAGAGTTGTAGCATTGTCTTGTGGTTGGATTTAACCTGCTGTTTGGGATTGTTGGGATTTTCCATTCTCGTTCTAGGTAAAGGTATCAAGAACTGGGGTTTTCGTTCGAGACCCCGGTCGCCCGATAAAGGAGACACCGGTCGAGGGACCGAGGGGAGACCCGGTCGCCCGATATGGGGACCCCGGTCGATCTCTATACCGGTCTAAATGGATATCGGTCGGTTATTTTGCAAGTACCGGTCAAGGATCTTTACCGGTCGACATTATGGAGAAGTACCGGTCAAGGATCTTTACCGGTCGACATTATGGAGAAGTACCGGTCGGGATGCTGTTTTATACCGGTCGCAAATCCTTTGTCCCGGTCGATGGTTGTTTCCGGTCAACAATTGAAATGGATGGGCCGAAGCCCATGTGTGTTCTTTTTAGTTGGGCCATGTAGCTATTTCAATTTTGGTCCAGTTGGTGGTAATGCAAAGGGTGGACTTTAGGTGTTTGTCCCACATGTTTTTAATGGTAACTTATTTTGTCCACTAAATTAGTTAAGGTTTCAGATATCGTTTCGAATTAGAATTTAGCAAGTTAAGCTCGGTCAAAGGATAGGTGATCTATTTCACTAAAATAGATCGTATCGGAAATTTTACCGGACGATGTTTTGATTTATAGGTTCGGTTCGAGTTTTAAGGTAGACGAAAAGCGTAAAGCAAAGGACACCAGGTGAGTTTTTCTATACTAAACCTTTATATGATGAAAGCATGTGAAGTTACTTTAAACGCTGATTTATTTATAATGGCATAAATTTTATTAAACTGTTAAAGTGTGTTATGAATTGTTATTGTGTAATTGTATGCATACATTATACGTGGGTTACGTAACCTAAGTCGGGGAGTGTGGTCTGCCCACTCGTGCCGGGGAGTGTGGTCCGTTCATGTCGTTGGGGGTGTGTTCCAACATTAAGGCAACGCAAATTAGACAAATCGTCTTTGACGGTCGTGTGGTTCGTAACGTGTTTTTATTTATGTGCCATTATTAAATGTTGTTGGAAAATTCTGGAAAGTATATTTTGTTGCTTAACTGCTTAGAGGGATCTCACTAGACCTATGGTCTAACCCTCGCTCTTTCAAAATTAAAAATCTTTTCAGGCCGTCGTGATTTAGACAGGATTGCTAAGGGCAAGGAGAAGGTCTAATGGGGCGGCTAGAAGACCATTGTCTAGTTATTATTATTAATCTCAGTTGTGTATAGGTTGTGTTACAGCAAACCTTAATTTTTTCTATTGTAAGTTGGGACCGTTGCGACATGGATTATTATTATTGATCGTTGAGATTTTATTTTAAGAATTGTTTCGCTTGTTCAATTATGGTTGGGTTGTTATAGTTGGTATCAGAGCCATAGTTTAAGGGATTTAGGTGACCGGATGGGCCTAAACTTAAACTGTGGAGTAGATGGACACAACTGAGATTTAGTGAGCCTTTAAGAAAGACCTTGATTATCGTGAGGTGTGATAACAATAGTGAGTACTCTCATGTAAGGTAAATTCAGAATCGCATCTGGCCAATGCCATTATGAATTTACAGGTGCATGGGCATACTCAATTGCTATTGTTGAGTGTGGTTCAGGGTAGAGAGTTCTATCCATAGATTGATAGTTTTAGTCTAGCGTGTGGTGGAAGTTCATTTTTTTTTGTTGAAGTAAGGTTATGCCGTTAGAATGCATATCGTGCGAGATGTAGATATTTCGTTGAGAAAGGACCTCCTGAGTCCATAAGAAAGAGAATGATGATAGGGGGTGAGCTTGTCGCTCCAAGGGAGTCTTCGGTTGGTAAAGGGGTATATCGTTTAGTGAGAAGCAGGAAAGTGTTAATTTAGGAATCGAATGATCGATTTGAGGCTTCTAAAGCTGTAGTTAATTGAAGGGTGGTTGAGAGACGATATCAGTGTTGACTGATAATATGTAGTGAGGATAAGATGGGAATGAGTTACCGTTTGGGTTGCGAGTCAATAGTCACGGAGATGACTAGTTTTGGGCTTTCAAGGTTGTTAGAGGTCGATGATGTCGGAGGTTGTGGCACAGTTGAGAACCCTGACTGGCTGGTCGGAAGCGAGGAGTCTGGGATAAATTATAATGAACGTAGACAGTTGATCTTATGAGAGTAAATAGCCTTCAATGTCATTGAGTCTCATGCATTGTGTATCAAATAAATTGCTGAAGCTTTTATATCTTTCACATCAGGCGTTTTGGTAAGTGTGTGTCTTACGAAGTAGATGTTTTGAAAACGTGTCGACACATGCGGATATGTGTTTGAATCGAAAGGACAAGTTTTTGGACTTTGGGTGATAAATTTTGAAAATAATTATATATTTCTTTACAAATGAGTCGATCTTTGGATAAGAAAATCAGAACATCATTTGATCGCATGAATTTATAAGTGAGTTGGGTATAAACATGTGTTGTCATATCAACAAGGGTGAGAGTCGTTGGCACGCTCAATGTAAGCACTTTCTGGGGTATTTTTTATAAATTGTGTGTGTAGAGTTCATCGGAAACATTTTCAATTGTGCCAACCCTGACAATGGGGTATGGTGAGGAGAAATTGTTGTGAAGTTGAGGTAAAACGATTATTGAAACCGTTGTACGTGGCTAAGTCAGTGTCGTGTCGTGTACACGTGAGTTTGTTTTCTAATGTAGGTATTTTCTAAAATTTCAAACGTGTCAAAAGTTTAAATGTTGGTGCATCATGCATGAAGGCTATGAACTCTCTAGGTCGTGAGGAAGGTTGCAATTAGGAATGATGAAAGTTTTAAGAGTGGAAGTGTGTCGCTCAATCAGAGAGTAGTAAATGTGTGATATTGGTATTCTTCTAAGTAAGGGGGTGAATAGCGGAGGTGGTTAATGGAGGCATTGACCTATGATGTTAAGGATGATGGTACTATAATGGTTCACCATTGGTTTCATGTGGATGTCGGTAAATGGTTGTGTCTGGAGTGGAGTTTGGAGTTGTAAAATATATATATATATATATATATATATATATATATATATATATATATATATATATTGGCAATTAGCTGCTGCGGTGGAAGATGAAGGTTTCACTGGAGATCCATGTAGGATGGTAACAGAGTAGAAGTATATCAATGTCACTTGTTGTTGTGGAAATCAGAAACCATTAGTGGTAAATGTCGGAGCGTGGAAAAAAAAATGAAGTAGTTGTTACGGATAGTTTCGAGGAGTCTTGTGAAGAAGCGAAGAGTTATTCAGAAAAGATGTGTACCTAGTGTGATGTTGGGCAACCTTGGGTGGATAATACAAAAAGGGAAGATCACTAGTTCAGTAAAGTGGTTCTTTATCGACGAGGTTTTGATGGTTATGTGGGAGTGACGTTTTTATATAGTACAACTGGAATGGGTTGCGCTTTTTGCATTTAAGACTTCGAGGTAGTACGTTTAATTATTCAGGCCACTGGAGTTTGATTCCAGCAGGTCGCAATGAGCTGACAAGAAGCGATATCTGGTTGAGTGGTTTTGAAAATCATAGTTTTGTGATTTAACCAGATTTGAGAAAGACAAGGCCGTGAAATGCCTTGAGGTCCGATTTCAGTATTATGGCCAGTGAGAAGTGAACGGTATTTGTAGGTGTGCCAAGTGGTCGTAGAGACTTGCAGTTGTTCTGGGAGGAGGTAGTAGAGTGTTGGTAGTAACCAGTAGTCGATGACGTCTTTATGACATAGTTGGGAGTGTAAATCATTAAAGTGGTAAGGAGTTTCCTTAAGGATATCTAGAAGGCGGGTGTTATCGTCATAGGATGAACGTCTTCGTCCGAAGATCTAGGGGGAATGAGTTGTAAGTGGTAAGATTGTGGTTGGAATGCTAAGTTGAAAATAATGTTGTCAAATGGTGGGTGGTGGTTATCTAAGAGATGAGCTATATGTTCTTTTACAGCAAGTTTTGGGCGGGATTATTTTAAATCTCTAAAAAGAATGTTGAGAGTGTCGAACTGTTTAATTCTGGAGGTTGAGCAGTAGATAGGAAATCCGTGGGCATGAGGAATTATGCTTGAGGGAGAAGGGATTATAGCAGATTGGGCAATCTTGTTTGGCGAGAGAGAGGGGTGCGGCGTTTTCGAATAGTGGGTAACGTTTTGAAGAGTTGGGTTGATAATCTTGCATGTGAATTGTGGATAGTCGGTGGAGTTAGCAAGTAGTGTGATTGTGCTTCGATACATTTGAGATTCATCGAGGAATAAAGTCATCAATGTTGGGTGAGCGGTGTTTTCTTGCAACGAGAAGAAAGTGAAGATATCATGTCGGAAAGGTGGGAAATTTGAGAGTAAGAAGTTGGCAAGTGACAAAATGTGGAGGTATGTTTTAGATTCTGTTGTCAGCAAAGTTATAAATCCCTAGCATGGGTATGAGAAAGAGAGCATGGCGTTGGTGCGATGCGGGTATGATTAATCAAAGTCGTGCAGCCGACTAAAAGTTCACGTTGCTAATAAGTAAGTCGGTCGTTAGAAGTGGGTATGGAATCCTCAAGGAGGAAGGTAGAGGTGTTGGGATATAGTGCTTGGAGCAAAGAACCATAGTGTCAGTGTTGACAATACGTGAAAAAGGGGATTCCAAGTGTGTCCGTTATTCCGTGTTAACCCATTTGAAAAAGTTTGTATGAATTTGGTCTTTCCGTATTGAGCGGGTGAAGCTGGATTTTATTGCGTAATTGGTCGGGTGTTGGTGGATGCAATGAGAAATGGAAGTATGTGTCGCATTAATCGGACAGTTGGAACCGATGGATTACGAAGGTTTTGATTTGTGAAAGTTTCTATCATTATGTGAGAAGTTGAAGTGATAGCGTTGGAGCGAGGTATGTTAGGGTGTAAGATTTGTTTAATGCCGAGGAGTTGAGATCAAGGGGGAGACGAAAAAGAAGGAGCTTCTGCGTTGGACTTATGTTGTACTAAGAGGGATTTCTTGCAATGACAAGTTGCATGATGAAGAGACTCGTGGCGATGAGATGTTGGTGAGGTCTACAGTTGTCGATGTATTATGTTGGTGGGTGGAGTGATTAGGTAAACTAGGATGAATGTTGTTGTGGTGTTGACTCTGGTAAAATTCTATTAGTGAAGGAAGTTGTTGTAATCGAGGGGTAAATATGATGGTTAAGTACGATCATATAATGATCAGAATGGTTGGGAAATCGTACAAGTGACGACCGATAAGGTTAGTCAGATTCGAGAACGGTTGAAGATGGCTCAAGATCGCTAGAAAATGTATGCCAACAAGCGAAGGAAGCCGATAGAATTTCAAATAGGAGACATGGTGATGCTAAAAGTTTCACTATGGAAGGGAGTTGTTCGTTTTGGCAAGAAGGGCAAGTTGAGACCTAGATATGTAGGACCGTTCCCTATAACGAAGCGTGTTGGAGAGGTAGCTTATAATTGGATCTACCGACGGATTTGCGGGGAGTTTATCCTGTTTTTTTCATGTATCTAACCTGAAAAAGTGTTTAGCAGAAAATGACGTTATGATACCGTTAGAAGATGTCCAAATACATGAAAAGGATAAGCTTTGTAGAGGAACCGGTAGCGATCTTGGATCGTAACGTGAAAAAAGTTAAGAAATAAGGAAATCTCCTTGGTAAAGGTTCAATGGCAATTTCACAAGGGGCAAGAAGCGACTTGGGAGTTAGAGACAGCTATGAAGAGTCAATATCCCAGTTTATTTTAATGAAGGAATTCCGAGGACGGAATTCTTTTGAGGGGGGGATATTGTAATAACCGGGTTAAACGTTAAATATTAAAGTTTGGGGTAGAGTGTGATCGAAACCCATTTTGAAGGGGGCTAAAAGAAAATAATGGCTATAAGAGGATAACCTAGGGATTTGGGTTATTCTTGGTGGCGGCTAGCAATTTCTGGAAGTAGAGAGAGGGGTGAAGAGGATCGACCGATAGAGAGAGTGCAAAGGATTCAAGGTCGGGTTTCTTCAAGATCAGTAAGGTAAAACTCTAATCTTCACCTCTTTTATAGTAAGGATTTAATGCTTGTGTCTAAAACCATTAATGGAGCTTAATCTGAGAGTCTCCTGAAGTTGGGAATCCATGGGTAGAACTTTGAAATTTTAATAATCTGTATTGGGTAGAAATCGTTAAAATTAATGGTCGTTTTCCGAATTAGAGTTGTAGCATTGTCTTGTGGTTGGATTTAACCTGTTGTTTGGGATTGTTGGGATTTTCCATTCTCGTTCTGGGTAAAGGTATCAAGAACTGGGGTTTTCGTTCGAGACCCCGGTCGCCCGATAAAGGAAACACCGGTCGCCCGATAAAGAAGACACCGGTCGAAGGACCGAGGGGAGACTCGGTCGCCCGATATGGGGACCCCGGTCGATCTCTATACCGGTCTAAATGGATATCGGTCGGTTATTTTGCAAGTACCGGTCAAGGATCTTTACCGGTCGACATTATGGAGAAGTACCAGTCAAGGATCTTTACCGGTCGACATTATGGAGAAGTACCGGTCAAGGATCTTTACCGGTCAACATTATGGAGAAGTACCGGTCAGGATGCTGTTTTATACCGGTCGCAAATCCTTTGTCCCGGTCGATGGTTGTTTCCGGTCAACAATTGAAATGGATGGGCCGAAGCCCATGTGTGTTCTTTTTAGTTGGGCCATGTAGCTATTTCAATTTTGGTCCAGTTGGTGGTAATAATGCAAAGGGTGGACTTTAGGTGTTTGGCCCACATGTTTTTAATGGTAACTTATTTTGTCCACTAAATTAGTTAAGGTTTCAGATATCGTTTCGAATTAGAATTTAGCAAGTTAAGCTCGGTCAAAGGATAGGTGATCTATTTCACTAAGATAGATCGTATCGGAATTTTTACCGGACGATGTTTTGATTTATAGGTTCGGTTCGAGTTTTAAGGTAGACGAAAAGCGTAAAGCAAAGGACACCAGGTGAGTTTTTCTATACTAAACCTTTATATGATGAAAGCATGTGAAGTTACTTTAAACGTTGATTTATTTATAATGGCATAAATTTTATTAAACTGTTAAAGTGTGTTATGAATTGTTATTGTGTAATTGTATGCATACATTATACGTGGGTTACGTAACCTAAGTCGGGGAGTGTGACCTGCCTACTCGTGTCGGGGAGTGTGGTCCGTTCATGTCGTTGGGGGTGTGTTCCAACATTAAGGCAGCGCGAGTTAGACACATCGTCTTTGTCGGTCGTGTGGTTCGTAACGTGTTTTTATTTATGTGCCATTATTAAATGTTGTTGGAAAATTCTGGAAAGTATATTTTGTTGCTTAACTGCTTAGAGGGATCTCACTAGACCTATGGTCTAACCCTCGCTCTTTCAAAATTAAAAATCTTTTCAGGCCGTCGTGATTTAGACAGGATTGCTAAGGGCAAGGAGAAGGTCTAACGGGGCGGCTAGAAGACCATTGTCTAGTTATTATTATTGATCTCAGTTGTGTATAGGTTGTGTTATAGCAAACCTTAAAATTTTCTATTGTAAGTTGGGACCGTTGCGACATGGATTATTATTATTGATCGTTGAGATTTTATTTTAAGAATTGATCCGCTTGTTCAATTATGGTTGGGTTCAGGGCCGTGATGTGGCATGTTAAATAGGTTCATTAGAACAGGGCCCCCAAAAAACATGGGGCCCCATATTAATCTTGTTTATTAGTTTTACCTCCTATAAATTATAATCTGGAAGGTGTAAGTTGTAGCCCAATTCTCCAAGCCCAAATAAATGTATAAATTATAATCATGGAAGGTGTAAGCTGTAGCCCAACTCCCCAAACCCAAATAAATGGATAACTTCACTGCCTAAAATCTAATTCTAATCTAAAATTCAGTCCAATTTTCGATAACAACAATCATCATCAGTCTCGTCTTGCGTCGGCGCCTCTCGCTTCCAGGCTCCAATTCATTATGTCTTTACTATTTTCAACTAATAATTGACAATTGAAAGTCCCTACGATGGACGATTCAGTTCTTTCAACGGCAAAGACAACGGGTAATGGCAAACGGCTCCCTCTTCTTCCTCTGTATAATAATACGACAGGCACAGGTTCGATCTCCTTCATCTGTATCGTTAAATGTGAATCTAAGAATCTTCATTCTTCAATCTTCAATCTCCTTCATCTTATTTCTGAACATCAATAACCGATTTGCAGATTTGGACATTGAACTTTTGGTGCTTGATAAATCATTCATTGGACAGACAGGATAGTGAACAACATAATAGGTAAATTGACTAAATTCAGTTCAGTTCTAATATCTCAAATTTGATTTTTTTTGTCTCTCTAGTTGTTATTTTTGTGTAAATTAGTCAATTAGATTTTGTCATTTTGGTTTTAACTTGTTTAGGTTAATTGATTTAGAAATTAAGATACTAGTAATGTTCATATTGTCTAGGTTAGGATATCAAAATTAACTTACTGATTATGAATTTATTCTCAATTTCTCATAAATCAGATTATCAGAAATTTGATGTTGTTTATCTCATTTTGCAGACTGCAATACATTCAAAAGCTTTGGGACACTAGAATTTTAAAATGATTGATATGCTAGTTGCAAAAGGTCCTAAAAGAGACTGTTAGTATGGTATGAACTTTTATATTATAATTTATTTCTTTATCACTCGTTTTATCGTTCAATGTGTAACAGGGCCTTCAAAAAGTTAGGAACGACCTTGGTTGGGTTGTTATAGTTTGAACCGTGACCCGGTCACCACACCGGGTCAACCAAAAAACCGGTTTTTAAAACATTGGTCGTAACGATCCATAACATGTTGCAACGGAAACCAAGTCTTAGAGTAGAGCCACATGGGTTAACGTGGCGACAACAAAGCCAAACCTCGACGCTATAACGAGGCCATAACAAGTTATTTAGAATCATGCATTGTACTGAAAACTTGGGAAAACCATTCGTATTATTAATTTCTACCTCTAGCATAGACCGTTATAAAAGTTGCGATTTATCTTGCGCTGCATTTTAGATAATAAGTTACTTACACAATCACGTTTTTTTTCACTGTTTATTTGAATATTTTGTCTCACGTTAAGTGTGGGTGTTGCCTCCTTATCATTTTGGCTAGAGGGATTTGCGTTCATCTTACTCACTCAGACCATGATTTTGAGTGGTACATATCAACTATGTTTGGTTTTGTTTTTGGATTTAAAATAAAAAATTACATCCCACCACATTACACGGGTACACAACTAGTATGTTTAAAAATGTATGATTATTTTATTAAATAAGATTTTGATTTATTTTGATCATGAAAAATATAGATAGTTTGAATGCTAATTAATAATGTTACAATTTTTTATTTATTAAATTGTAATTTACATAAATATTTCAAAAAATACTTAAAAAGTTAAACATGCAAAACAAATATAATATATTATATGATAAGAGGCACCTTCATTTGTAAATCGTCTAAAGGTTACAAACAATACAAACCAGAACATTTATGTCTTTTTATAAATTTCGTATTTCTAGGAAAAAATTAACTTCCTTAACTATCTCCCTCTCTCTCTCACACTCACGATCCACCGTCACCATCCACTTCTGGTGACCTCCTCCTACTCCGGCGACTTTCCCATTTCCAGCGAGTTTCATAATTTTTTTGACTTTCATATATAAACTGTTTTTCGAAAGTTTCAAGTTTTTTTGGTTTCATAAAATGTTTTTTTTTTGAAATTTTCACATCTCACCATCTGATTATTCATATTGGATAAAACGTATGAAACTTAAAAATCTCATTATTTATATAGGAGAAAAATATATGATTATTTTGAAAAAATCTGAATATTCATGAGAGAAAAATATATGAAACTTAAAAATATGATTATTCATATGAGAGAAAAATATATGAAATTAGTAAATTAAAAAAAAAACAGTTTATGAAACTTGAACAAAAATTGTAGGAACTAGAAAATTCATAAACTCGTCGGAGATTCGGGGGAGGAGGTCACGATATGTGAGGTGGCGAAGGAGGCTGCTGGCAGATGGCGGCGGCGCACGACAGTTGTCGGATGGAGTAGTGGAGAAATGCGATGGTTCTCGGTCGCCGACGTAGTGATGACGATGGAGATGATGGTGGTGGTGCCTGGAATTTTTTTTGAGATAGAAACATGTAAATGAAAATTTTCAACTTTTTAAGACAACCAAAATGATTACAAAGCATTCTCAAGTTAGGAACTCAATCTCCTCTATTTTTTTAGGTATGAAAATGTTCATGTACCAATAATCATAACACATCAAAATTAACCCGATTAACACATACAAATTCAAAATGAGATGATCAATATCGTTACCAATATACATACTTTTATGTGGGTATATTGCGAGCATCTTAGAAAAAAAAAAAGCATATAAAAGAATAAAGAATTTTGAAAGCTTCTTAAAGAAATTTTGGGATGTCGCTTAACAGACTCAAGAATGTTATAAAAAATTATCTTCTTCTTTGTATTCATAAAGACATTACTTCTTTTTCCATTTATAGCTCAGTAACTCCCTACAAACATACAATGATACAAACAATAAAATGACTGCTGAAACAAACACGAAAAATACGTTTTAATAGTTGAACTCAAATACATATAAAAATACGTTTTAATAGTTGAACTCAAATACATATGAGAGAACATACTGATTCCCAATTGGAAAACAAAAGTGTTGCTAATATAGTTGAAAATGCAATGATGGTAACCTTAGTGATCATAACAAGAACACTAATAGGCAATTTTGGGAAAATGCTTGTGAGCATTTAGTTTTCTGTGGGATACATAGTTACACATGGGTTTAATCAATCATCCACATGAAAGCCAACCATTATTTTCCCATTTTCCTTAATGCACTACTACAACGAACAACACCATCAATACTAATTGCTAGTTAAGTGAACCTAACATCCCATGTGTATTCTCTTGCTGTTGAGGAGATCTGTGTCAGGTGCTAAAGGAAGGTATAGATGTTGGAAGGTATATTGAAAGGAATAACTTACTAAATATTGCCTTCACCCATCTCCACCAAAATGTGACTTTGTAGTTTCTTGGACAATGTAGTAGTATCTTTCCTTTTGCAATAATGAAAACCTATGAATGTTGAATTGAAATATAGACAGAATCAAAATAAACGCAAATACAGATAAAGAAGCTGCACAATTTGTCACAAAAATTAAAAGAAAACAATTTTGTTTAACAATGGAGTTATCATAACTTTGCGGAAAATGTGAGCAAATAATCACTTATTCCAAAGCCTCAAAAAAATCTGATGTGAAAAAACAATAAATAATCAACATTTGTGGATTAAACGATGAACATATAATCAGTCCAACATTGAAGAAATAATTGGCAATTGGCAGTGTGAACCCAAAAAAATCTATGAAATCAAAGTGAATCAACTACCTAAGAAGGATTTTTCAAGTGACTGGGTCGTCTAGCAGTGGTTTAGGGTTCACTATGAAATTATATGAAATCAAAGTGAAACAAAGAAACTTACGAAATCAATCTGGGAGAGATCAAGAATCGGATACCTGGGAGAGATCGATAGGAAATTCTTGGATCGATAGGAGCGATAACCACAAGAAATTATATGAGAAGACCGAGAGGAGCGTGTGGTACTTTTTGGTGCGATCTCATTTATATCTCATCAAATTAAAAATTCACATAAAAGTCCATAATGATAGTTCTTATAAGAACCTATTTTTGTGGGTCCCATATATATAAGTTAAATATATATAATATTAATAATTATTATAAAGTCAAGAAAAAAAATAAAAAAAATAAAGATAATGTCACATCTCACACATTTCATGGTAAGAACCAAGGTTCTTATTTAAGAACCTAAAGGGATTTGAGTTCTTATAAGAACTCTCCACAATGTTAGTTCTTACTAGCCACTACACTTTTTGCTTATAAGAACCTTGCATTGGAGATGCTCTAAAATACCTTGCATCTCGAGACTGAATCATCGCCTTGGAGGCTACGTCTCCAGGTTGGGGAGCTAATAATGAGGGTGGAGATAGAAATTAGGCATAAAATCTTTTGAAATTTGAAATTTATGCCATGTTTGGAAGATTAGGCGCACTCTTGCAATAGTTCTTCATAAAAAAAAAGAAGGTCATGTACATATCAAATTGGTGGGTGTTAAAAGCCTGCAGTAGTAATATGTATCTTGTACTTTGATACTTGTAAATTAAGAGATTTTTAAAATCTTGCATAAAATGATGGTACCTTGTGCCTAATAATTTGTATTTAAGAATTTTTTAACCGTACTTTATAATATATAGATAGATACATATATTTTGACAATAAATCAAAAACTGATATGAAACAAACAATTACCAAAAAAACAATTTTATTATTTTTTAAAAAAGCAACGTACCATTACCATTATCTTTAAAACCACAACTACATGCTTTATAAACAAAAACCAAAAAGTGTTATTATTAAAAAATTTAGTCACAATAATCAAGTTTTTAGTACAAAAATATGTTCTTATCAATATTTTTTGCATACAAGAATACATGATACTTTAACAACTATCTTTATAAATAACAGTATCTATGATTGTAAAATGATAAATAAATGTGATTTGTAAATAATATATTTGTAGTTTCCTTACAAATCAAACATTTTACTTAACCAAATGTCAAAATAACTTGAGCGTTCTCGACAAATGGTGGTGACGGTTTTTGCTAGAAGAAAACTCTTTTCAAGTAGGGGTTATTAAATGTTTATACAAGAGAGAGGGTGGTCTAGAGTATTCCAGGGTCAGACATGCCAAAATTGGTTCGACTTAGGATGGAATTTTGAAAGCAATGAAGAATATTGATGGTGTAGGTGTTAGCTCTGTGTCCCCTTTCGGTGAAAACATTGGTGAGGAGAAATAATACGGTTTTTGGTTGAATACATGGAATGGGTAAATCTATAGACTTTCAGATAGATTCCATAGGCTTTTCGGGCGGATGGCAACAAGGACGCTAAGGTATTTTGTCGTGGGTCTTGGAACAATGGGCTTGGGTGTTGAATTGGAATTGGACTCGTTCGTCTAGAGGAGGGGCTTTTAGTGAGCTTAACTATTTTAATTTTCTATTGCAAAGTATTCCTTCTAAACTTTATGCCAGGTTCACCACCCATTGGTTCCTAAATAGTGATGATACTTTCATGAAGTCGGTTCTTCATCCATTGGTTGATAGTTTCTTCCTAAAATAATCTATTTTGGATTAAATCTACCGTATAGAACAAAGTGGCTCCAAGAAAAGTGAATATTTTCATATGTAGTGCACTTCAAAATAAGTTGCCCGTTCAACAATAGAGGTATTGATCTAAACTTGATGCTTTGCCCATCATGTAAGAATTCTATTGAGACGTTGGATCGTTGTCTATGTGGTTGCAAGCTTGCTTCAAGTATCAGAGAAATGTTTTTAAAATGGTGTAATATTGATTTCAATCCCTTGTATCAATTTCCGATTTGCTACTTCACGATGGTGGGAGACAGATTTTGGCACCGTTGAAGAGAGTTTGGCAAGTTGTTATTTGGATCGCAACTTATTATCTCTGGAAATATAGGAATGCTTGGATCTTCAAAAGGGTCGATGCTTGTGGTGATATTCTTGGCCATATTCAATTTCAATCTTTCGCTTGGATCTCAGCAAGATACAAGAATTAGACGACATGGCTTTATTCTCTTTTGTATGCGGTCTTGTGAGCCTTTCTGCAGTCTCGTTTTCTTTTTCTTTTTGATATTGTCGTTGCTTTTGGTGGTCTTGTTTAAGTTCTTTTTCTTTCCAAAATCAACTGCTCATAGATTTCCTTGATGTTGTGTACCCTTTTTTATCTTTCCTTTATGCTATTGCTTTTCACAAGAAAATGTCAAAATAACTTGAAATAGTTTCATTAACAATTATAAGACATTGATTAAATAAGTATGTTCAATTTAATTTTTTTAAATGTTTAAAATAATTAATAATTAAAGTAGATGCAATTGATATATCATATATTTATTAATAATAGTGAAAGAACATTTTATTGATTAAATTAGTATTAGAGTCCTTAGTCCTTTTAGTCGGGCCGGGGCCTTAAACGGGTTTGGGATCAGGGACAGGAGATGTTTTACCCGCCCAATAACTGGTCCCGTTTCCATCCCTACTTATAATGATGAATTTCATATCGAATAAATGCTAAATCTATATGTAAATGGGTGAATTATAAGTTTTTGTTATGCAGGGGCAGATAGGTCTTTTGTATCGAGGAGGAATAAGTAAGTGGCCGTTTACTAAAATGTTTACCAGGTAAGCGCTTGACATTACCTCACTTACCTTATCGTATAACATTCCCAACCATCAAAATTGATTGTTGGTAAGCGTCTTAAATCCGGTAAGCGTTTACCGGGTAAGAGTCATTTTTATCACTTACCGGGTAAGACTCTAGGTCCTTGTTATGACTCTTACAGGGTAAAATTTTAGGTAGTTCCCATGCTCAATAGGTAAGGACCGTAAGATAAGTGATACCGGTAAGCGCTTACCCGGGTAAGTATTTAGTAAACGGTCCCTAACTGTTGAAAAACACAAACACACAAAGGTACAGGTATGATTCTATGAAACCATAATATTTTTTATGTTTACAACTGAATATGAATGGTAGTTCTCATATCTTGACATTACTGTCTCAATGAGCTTTTACTAAATTGGTGAGAAACTGGATTGAAATTGAGCGGCAGTCTACTAAACGCTTGCGGGTAAGCGTTTGGTTAACGACCGCTGAATTGTTCCATCATATATCAGCTGAATGGGAAATCCCATTGTACTTTCCAAATTCAAGTTCAATTTGTTTTTCATTATGAATGTGGTACCATTATTCTTACTAATCATACACTTTGATGTACTAGAAATATATGGTTAATTATATGCATGACATGCCCTGAATATATGGATCTTCAATTGAAATATATTTGTCAACAGGTGAATATAAGTAAAAGCTGCTAGTTAACACTTGAAGATCAAATTCATCACTTTTTAGAAGCCTCTAGAAAATCAAAACAGTAAACCAGACTCAAAAGGATTGTTTGATACAGACAGAAGGTGGTAGAAACTTTAGAACATCTGAACCCTCTCCGATTCAAAATTCTTGAGTTTAACAAAGCTAGGACGATAAGCCAATCCGCTCAAGTCAGGGTCAAACATTTTTGTGTCTTCAATTGTTCCACTTTGAGGATAAAATACCCACAGTTTGTCATCAAAGACAATCAAAATACTTCCATCTTTTAAACCCTCAATCAGAAACATGGATTCAAACAGCGGCCATTCTATATCAACGCTAATATCTTGTGTGATCACCACCTCCTTTTGCCAAGATTTCTTGATCCCGTATTCTTTCATCACCCAAATCAACAATTCAGAATCGTAGGTATCAAATTTACACAAACAACCCTTTAGGACCGCCAAACCTTGGTAATCGACTCGATTCACTTGTACAGATTCGGTTGGAGGAGACGGAAACAATTGAAATGTTTCTTTGTCCAAATCAAAAGTACAAAGCTTTTCAGGGACATCTTGCAAACAACTAACAATCCAATGACAATGGTCGTTCAGAAATGGCCCGCAGATTCCGTAAACTCCAGTAAACAAGTAAGGAACAGGGCCAAGACTTCTCCATTGGTCTGTGCCAAGGGTGTATACCTCGGCTTCTACTACACTCGGCCGAGATGGTTTATCACCATTTGGGAGTACACCCGCTTGGAAAGTCCGTACTACTTTGTATTCCCCCGTGCGTGAACTCACTCCAAAACCATAAAATATTACCGGAGTACTTCGTTTATAGTATCGCTGTGTAGGAAGGATCATGTATTCTCTAGTGATTGGATTGCATATGTAAGTATTATCAATTTTAGGAGTACCAAAATACTGGTATAGGCAGATCAAACCATTGACCGAGCCCATTTGGAATATACAAGAGTTTTGGAGAATGGGTGCTAGATTAAGATCAAGGCTCATGAGAGGGTCGTGGTATAAATTGTGATGATCTACTTTGTCTTCGATTTCCACCCACTTCAAAATTCCCGGATCTACGGAATCGTACTCAGTCCTATCAGGTTCATTATGAATGATGATACTTGTAGGTGATCTGGAGAGGTGAAGGTTAACAAAACAAGAGTCTGAAACTAAATTCCTCCACTTCTTGCAGACACGCTTGCACTGGAAGATGGTCTTCACCGGAAGTCTTGAGAGAATATCGATCGTCAACTCTGCTGGTAAGTCTTCCATGGATGGATTGATTGATTTAGGGTTCTGGACCAACAAAATTAGGGGTTTTCTATAAATAAATGAGATTGTAAAAAATATTTAAGAAAAAAAAAAGAATCATAAATTTGCCAGAGAAGGAGACAGGTAAAGATTTAGGTTGATTCCCACAACCATTACGGATCAAAACTCACACCAACATTAATATAATATCATCCTCAAATCCTATTCCAATCCAATCAAACTATGAAATTCATTTGAAAGAAATTCATTTTGATTAAATCACCATGAAAATAGATTGTAGAACAAAGCCATTGATAAACTCAAACATTTTCTCCAATTAAAATCAGTCCACTAACATCCAAGAAGAACTCAACAAAGAAGGAAAGAAGTATAATGTTCTTACCAGAAATCGAGTTTCAAATCCCCTTTTCTTCTTCAAGCTTCCAGAATCCACACCAACCGATTTCTCACACACCTTTCTTGAAATTCTATTACGAAAACGTTTCTACAAAAAAATGATATTATCCTACTTCATCTTCAAGAGATTTGAAGATGAGAACTACGGCTAACTCTAGAGAGAGAGAAAGAAACTGAGAGCTAGCTAAAATATTTTCAAAATGAAAATGAGAGAATGTGTCCCATTTTCATGGAAAATTTAATATATATTTTCACAATTTTGCAGAATGGTCCTCCAATTTATTATAACTTGCTCTGTTACCCTTGCAATTCCTAGAAATGTGAAGTCCTAGATACTTTCAACTATCAGACACCAACCAGAACAATCCCTCAACTCCCTAAAATTACAAAACAACCACAATAAGTTAATTATGATGATAAGATTGGTTAGAACAAAAACATCTTTTAACACCCTCCCTCAATCTTGGCATCTAAACATGTCTAACATGTTTAATTTAGAAATGAGATAGTTGTGCTGATTAACCCCAAGAGATTTGGTAAAAATATCTGCAGGGTCTGTGATGTTCATAAATGGTTCAGAATATTCCAAAGATTTCCATCTTTGGACCGTTGGAGATGGAGTAACTTACGTGGTCTGTACAAGTCTTTTTGTTTCACTAATTACTACTATTCCAGATACGTCATCTTTGTTCTTTTTCGTTTATCGAATAAAATTTCCTATTCTTACTTGTTACTGGACGACTAACCAATTCCTTAAAAAAAAGATTCCAACAAAAACCGCTTCTACAACTATGAATAAAGAAGATTTATAAACTACAAGTGACGGAGATACGCGATTTAAATAACGGAAAATCCAATATTTTAAAATTGTATCTAGAATGACTGGAAAAGTGGAAACAAGGCCAGATATAATTTGATCATTATGAATGTGAAGCTGTTCACTCTGCTTTCCCTAGTTCAGACAGATTCCCAAGCTAGGTTGTAGCCACGACGGCGCTGTTCCTTTCTCTTCGTTCTGACCTTAAGAGAAGAACTTCGCTCTTTTTCTTCTGTCTCGTTCACAAGGGCACTTCAGAGAGAAAAGAAGGAATTCCCGTCAAAAGGTCTGATAATTTTTTTTCTGTTTTTAATAAACCAGAAGCAAATTTATCTCTAATTTGGTGAATATCAATCTCAATGTGTTTAGTCCGTTCGTGAAATACAGGATTATTAGTAATTTGTATAGCCGATTTATTATCACAGTTTAAGCTTACAGGAAATAAACTTACCAATCTTAAATCTGCTAAAATACTAAGTACCCATATTATTTCACAGAGAGCAGAAGCCATAGCTCTGTACTCAGACTCTGCTGAAGAGCGAGAAACAGTTACCTGTTTCTTACTTCTCCATGATATCATACAATTACCCAAAAATAAACAATAACTAGTAACAGCAGTAACAAACCTTCGTGTTGATAAGCACTTACCCCAGTCAGCATCCATAAAGGCAGACAACTTAAAATATAATTAGAACAAACATAAAAGTTTACACCCTTACCAGGAGATGCTTTTAAATATCTCAACACACGAAGAGCTAATTTTAAGTGAGACTGACGACGAGAATGCATGAACTGACATAAACATTGAACAACAAATGATATATCAGATCTAGTAGCTAATAAGTAAATAAGTCTACCTATTAACTTTTGGTATCCTGTAAAATCCTTTAATGGAGGATCCTTTTCATTAGACCCAAAATAATCTGTGACAATCAAATTCATGTCCATTGGGGTATTAATCGGTTTACAACCTAAATACCCAAAATCATTTAGAAGCTCAAGATAATATTTTCTTTGAGACATGCAAACACCATTATCAGTTTCCAAGATTTCAATTCCTAAGAAAAACTTTAACAAACCAAGATCTTTTATCTTAAAATTAGATTGTAAATAATTCTTAACCTTTTGAATCTCTATATTACTATTTCCAGTAATAATAATATCATCAACATAGACAAGAAGAATAAGAAAGACATTATCAAAACTCTTAGTAAACAAAGAATAGTCATTGGTACTTTGACAGAAACCACAACGAATAAAACAACTAGATAATTTTTCGTACCACTGACGGGGAGCTTGTTTCAATCCGTAAAGGGACTTAACTAACTTACAAACACGGTTATCATTAGGCGAAAAATATCCAGGGGAAAGCACATATAGACATCTTCTATTAAATCACCATATAAGAAATCATTGTTCACATCAAGCTGATATAATGACCAGTGATTTTGAACTGCTAAGGCTATAACGCACCTAACTGTGACCATTTTTACTACAGGTGAAAACGTTTCTTCGTAATCTAAATGTTCTCGTTGGTTGTAGCCTTTGGCTACAAGATGATCTTTATATCGCTCAATTTCACCATTTGACTTATATTTAATTTTATAAATCCATTTGCATCCTATGGGTTTTCTACCAGGAGGTAATTCGGTTAAAGTCCATGTACCATTTCTATACAAGGCTTCCATTTCAAGATTCATGGCATCTACCAATTTCTGATCCTTACTAGCTTCAAAGAAGCTTTCAGGTTCAAAAGACTTATTTTATGATGAAGTGAAACAAACATTATTAGTACTAAGAAAAGAATAGTTTACAACCTTTTCTAACCTATACTTAACTTTTCCCTCTATTACATAATCATCAAAACGTTTGGGCAAATTAGAAGGACGATTAGATTTTCAAAGAGAAGAAACATTTTGTTCAGGAACATTGCCCTCAGAAGGGGACCCCAAATGTTCATTACTGGATTGTCGAACACTTAATCTAGGAAAATCAGCAGCCCGCGACTCACTGGCAGCCTCAGTACTACTTGGATCACTTGATCCGACAACTCTGTTAGAACTACTAGATTCAGTACTACCAGGGTCTACAGACTCGACAACTCTGACTTGACTACCAGAATTATCACGGTTATTAGTATCATTCGAATGAACCAAAAAAATTTCATTTGGAGGGTTCACCCTAATTTCATCATCGGGCACATCAGAAGTCAAACCATCAGATTGTAAAATAACAGAATCAAAGAAATTCAAGGAATTTATATTACTCGAATCATTAGTAGGTTGATTTGAACTCATCTTAAAAGGAAATATGTTTTCGTAAAACTTAACATCTCTAGAAACAATGATTTGTTTTGAATCTAAACTATAGAGTCTATAACCCTTTTTTGAATTTGAATTTCCAAAAAAAAAACACATTTTTTTGAATGGGAAGAAAACTTATCAGTGACATTAGGTTTTACTGCAAAACATAAACAACCGAAGTTTCTAAGATGAGTCAAAACAAGAACAAATCCAAACACTAACTCATAAGGACATTTTCCATTCAAAACTGAAGAAGGAGTACGAATAATAAGAGAAGTAGTTGTCACAATACACTCATTCCACATGTTTAACGGAAGATTTCCTTGAAACATTAAAGATCTAGCAACATTTAAAAGATGTCGATGCTTGCGTTCAACTATCCCATTTTGTTGGGGAGTGTAAATGCAAGATGTTTGATGTAAAATGCCTTTAGCCTTAATAAACTCACTGTAACACCCGGAAATTCGTAAGGTATGTATTTGTTCCCTTAATACTGTAATTGTATTTATCTGAAATTACGAGTCTTTATATGATTATGAGCCTAACTTTAATATCATGATGTTATCTGGTTAGCATTTTAAGTTCAAGTATTTAGACCTCGCGCTAGTTACCGACTTTACGTTGGCTAAATAAGAAAAAGAAGCAAGATGTTGGATTTTCTGAGGCGCAGTGCTCCCTCCTTCACAAAAAACGCACGGCCCGTGCGCACTGGACAGAAGGTCCAGTGAGTTAAGTACGAAATTTTCCCCTTTTCTCATTCTCATCTTATTTCTCTTCTTCAATTATTCTCTCCCAAACCCTCCCTCTTCATCTACTTCTTCTAAGATTCTTTCAACCACCAAATCATCACCATTTGTTGCTAGAGTTAAGAGCATCATCCAAGGTTTCGGTTTGTAAGCTTCACCACCATCTCCATCTTCATCTTCCTCAAGTATCCAAAAGCTTGATTTTGGGGTTTTCGTCTCCTACCTTATAATTTCCAGATTTTGGGTGATAAGAGCATTAAATCATCATTGAAGATTCATCCAAGTGATTTCATTGAAGCATCCTTCAAGATCTTCATCTTCTTCAAGTCTCATCTTCTTCAAAAGCTAGGGTTTCATCTTTTCTAGGTTTTTGGTCAAAAACCTAGATTGTGAGTTTACTAAACCTTTGTTAAAACTAGATACACATCATAATCTTCTATTTGCTATTTTATCTCTATGTGTTCAAGTATTTGGGATTTCTTGATGAAAATAGTTGGAAATATAGATATTGGTGATATGCTATGTCTTATGTTATGGGTGCCATTATTTGGGGCTTTTCTCATGGATACACAATGTAATTAACTTGATATGAAATGTACGCATGTATGGGTATTGTGATGGTTCTAGTTGGAATACCACTTTGATGACATATTTAAATGCATGATGAAAATAAGTGTCATTTGGGTCTTTTATTGGACTGCATGAGGATAGGATGGTAATATTGTACCCGTAGTTGGTATTGAAATATGTTGGATTGCAATACACCTAAAGGACCTCCTATATGCGTTATGTGGACGAACCAAGTCAGTACACTAGGAGGATGTAGTCTTGGGCGCCACTGTGATGGTATGTGCCTAGACCTCCGCCATTCGGGGAATTTTCTTAGCGATAGTCTTCGGGTGTGCCGGGCCTTTGGAGTGTTCCTTGTTAAGGGCATCAAGGTATATCGACTCTTAGGTGGGACTTGATTGGTGCTTTGGGTCTCCCCTAATGACTCCACATATATTGAACACTGGTTAACTGCTGATAAGAATTGTAACTGTTCATGCATGCTTATTATTGTTCAACTCACTAGGTTTTTTGGCCTAACACTTGTTTGGTGTCGATGTGTATCTCAGGTTCTAGCGGCGCCGGTCCTAAGCAGGCTTAGTTTCTTTGGGGTGAGAGTTTGGGGATTGTGCACATGGACATATTATACTTTTGAAAGTGAACCGTTTGGGTTCTTAGATGACAGCCCTTTTGTAATCTCTTTTCTAGTTGTAGAAATTAGATTAGTTGGTTTTTATTTATTGTCCGTTGAATTACAGTTGTAATTAAACAGGTAGTTTATACATTTCCCCATTTTTGGGAGGCTCTTGCTATGGCTATTTTGCATACCTCGTGTCCGTTTTGCGGATTTTTGTTATCCCTATTTTTAGGGTGTTACAAGTTGGTATCAGAGATTTAGTTTAAGTGAACTAGGTATTGTTCAGCATATCTAGACTTAAGCTTTAGACTTTATGACTTCACTGTCCACTTGGGGTAGAAATCCTAGGTGGGGAGAGCGTTAGGATTACGGAATTACTTTAATTGAAAGTTGTGATGATTGTGACAAGAATTCTTGTGTATGGTTCGTTCATAATTTCACTTAGCTACTGCTATTATGAATGCATTGTTACGTGAGCATACTTGGTTTACTATTATTATGATAATTGATGAAGGTAGTAGTACGTACAATGAGTTCAACTCGCTTAGTCTTTTCTCAATCTATTTCTCGTACGTGCGTGGCAGATTTAATGGTAAACACTCGAAGTAGGTTGCCGGACATGCCAGAGGGTCAACCAGAGGTGGAATCTGCAGCTGCACGACCTCCCGTGGGTGTAACCACCGATGACATTCCTATACCCAGAATCTTGGGAGGAGGGCCAGAGCATATTCCGCGTCGGAACCTCAATTCAGGTAACACCATCGTGGAGGAAGTTACCATGGAGACCCGACTTCGGGATAACATGATGTTGGCCATGAATGAGGCCTTGGCTCAACAACAGTTGGCCATGACTTCGGCCATGACCCAACAACAAGAGTTTTCATGAAACTCCTAGAGGATCGAGACGCTAGCCACCGACAACCTGAGACTATGGCTGAAAACATTATTGTGGGGTCGGGTGGACCAAATGTGGTAACGGTTGAGGAACCATCCGCTGAAGGGATCTGGACGAAGACTAAGGGGTGCACTTACAAAGCGTTTCTGGGGTGCCACCCTAAGGAGTTTGCGGGTTCAGACAACCCGGTTGCTTGCATGTACTGGATCAAAGAGGTAGAGATGGCATTTGAGTCAAGTGAGTGTGATCCCTCTCAACGGGTCAAGTTTGCTTCTCAACTACTTCGGGGAGGCTTTGATTTGGTGGAATCTCACTCGATCAGTCCTCACTCCTGAAGTTATGGCTAAGTTAACTTGGCCGCTGTTCAAGGAGAAGATTATAGACAAGTATTGTAGCGAGCGTTCGATGGACAAATTGGAGCGGGAGTTCCGAGATCTGAAGAAAGGGAATCTGTCTGTTGTTGGCTACTCCAAACTCTTTCTGGAGAAACTAAACTTGGTGGGACATCTAGTCCCCGATGAAAGGTTAAAGATTAAGGCCTATCATCAAGGGTTACCAGCCGAGATGCGAATGGCGGTAAGGAATGCCAAGTGTTCGACTCTGCAAGAGGTTATCGAGGAGTCCTTACTCGTTGAGGACGACATCAATGCCGAAAGGGATGAGAAGAAGCTTGTTGGTGAGAAATGGAAGTGGGAAGGGCCATCAGGGCCCATTCGTCAATCAAGACCCTTTGTAAGCGGGAGAACGAGTGATCAACGCCGTGAAGATCGGTGGTGCCACAAGTGCAGGTCAAAGCACTTGGGGCCGTGCGCTACAAGGACTCACTCCGGTCCAGCCGGGTGTACCAAGTGTGGTAAGAAAAATCACACAACTCGAGAGTGTTCCCTCCGTGGGTCGGTATGTTATGAATGCGGAGAACCGGGGCATATGAAGCGAGAGTGCCCAAGGCTAGTTAGAGGAGGTGGTGGAAATTCTGTGGATTCGACGGCTAAGGTCGAGCAACCATCAAGGGCACCGAGTCGAGCTTTCCAGATGACTACCGAGGAGGCAAAGGAGACCGCAGATGTCGTTTCGGGTACGTTTCTAGTAAACTCCATGCCTGGTCGTGTCTTGTTTGATTCGGGTGCTACATGTTCCTTTGTGTCGAATGCTTTCTGTAAGCAATTCACCACTCCTATTAGTGTCCTTCTCGATGCATTAGTAGTAGAAGTAGCTAATGGAGATCAAGTGATTATTCGTGGTCGTTTTTGTGATTGCACTCTAGAGATCGATTGGAGTTCTTTTGGAGTGGATTTATTACCTATGGCTATAGGAGGATTTGACGTAGTCATAGGTATGGATTGGTTAGTAAGGCATAAGGCGGACATCCTATGTTCCAAAAAGATGATCCAAGTGCCATTACCGGAAAATGGTGTGGCTACCATTTATGGGGAGAAAGGAAAGAGGAATAATCTTATTATCTCATCTCTTAAGGCTCGCAAGTTTTTAGCGAAGGGTTATCCTTCGTACTTGGCCTACGTGGTGGACGCGAAGAAAGAAAAGAAGTCGGTAGAAGATGTGGATGTGGTGCAAGATTATCCGAACGTCTTTCCGGAAGATTTACCCGGATTACCGCCGGAGCGGCAAGTGGAGTTTCAGAATGACCTCACACCGGGAGCGGCTCCGATAGCTCGTGCTCTATATCGTTTGGCACCGACAAATTGAAAGAGATGATGACGCAACTTCAAGATTTGCTGGAGAAGGGCTTCATTCGACCGAGTTCGTCACCTTGGGGAGCACCGGTTCTGTTCGTGAAGAAGAAGGATGGATCCATGCGGATGTGTATAGATTATCGGGAGTTAAACAAGGTCACGGTGAAGAACAAGTATCCCTTACCTCGCATTGACGACCTTTTTGATCAACTGCAAGGCGCGGGATGTTTCTCGAAGATTGATCTTCGGTCCGGTTATCATCAAGTGAGAGTGAAGAGCGAAGATATTCCAAAGACGGCTTTTCGGACGAGATACGATCATTATGAGTTTTTAGTGATGCCTTTCGGCTTAACCAACGCTCCGGCCGTATTCATGGATCTAATGAACCGTGTGTGTTGCCCATTCTTGGATAAATTCGTGATCGTCTTCATCGACGATATTTTAATATATTCAAAGGATGAGTCCGAGCATGGAAAACACTTACGGGAAGTATTAGAAGTTCTACAGAGGGAGAAATTGTTCGCGAAATTCTCGAAGTGCGAATTCTGGCTTCAAGAGGTGCAATTCTTGGGGCATGTGGTATTAAAGGACGGGGTAAAAGTGGATCCGGCAAAGATCGAGACAATGATGAGTTGGGAACCTCCAACAAGTCTGACGGAGATCCGAAGCTTCTTAGGTTTGGCGGGTTACTACCAGCGTTTCATCCAAGACTTTTCCAAGATAGCTACACCGCTCACTTCTCTTACAAGGAAGAATGTCAAGTTTCTTTGGACCGATGCACAAGAGCAAGCGTTTCAAACGCTCAAGAGGAAGTTGTGCGAAGCTCCGTCTTGTCCTTACCCGAGGGATCGGAAGACTTTGTCGTGTTTAGTGATGCTTCCAAGATGGGGCTTGGGTGTGTCCTAATGCAAAGGGGCAGGTAATAGCCTACGCGTCACGACAATTAAAGGATCATGAGAAGAATTATCTGACTCATGACTTGGAATTGGCGGCGGTAGTGTTTGCTTTAAAGTTGTGGCGACATTACTTGTATGGGACGAAGTGTACTCTTTTTACCGATCACAAGAGTCTCAAATACATCTTTGATCAAAAGGAACTCAACATGCGACAAAGGAGATGACTTGAGCTCTTGAAAGATTATGATTGTGATTTACTCTATCATCCTGGTAAGGCCAACGTGGTGGCGGATGCGTTGAGTCGAAGGAGCCATGATGGGGGTATCAAAATGTCCCTTACGAGAATCGATGTAGTGTCGAGTTTGTTGGAGAGCATAAGAGCGAGTCAAGTGGAAGCACTTAAAGAAGAGAACCTCAAGGCTGAGGTTATGTCAAAGCAAAAGGAACTCTTAACGGAAGATGGTCGTGGACTTAAACTCTTTCAAGGGCGCATTTGGGTGCCAAAGGTTGGGGGAAACCGTGAATTACTTCTCGAGGAAGCGCATAAGTCGAAGTATTCTATACATCCCGGTAGCATAAAGATGTATAGAGATTTAAAGCTAAACTATTGGTGGCCGGTGATGAAGCTAGACGTGGCTAGCTATGTGGAGAAGTATGTCACGTGCCTTCAAGTGAAAACGGAGCATCAAAGACCGTATGGAAGTTTGCAACCGTTGTCCATTCCCGAGTGGAAGTGGGACAACATCACCATGGATTTTGTGACAAAGCTACCGAAGACCTTGCGCGGTCACGACACTATTTGGGTAATTGTGGATCGGCTAACCAAGAGTGCGCATTTTCTTGCAATGCGGGAGACCTTGCCAATGGAGAAATTGGCCAAACTTTATATCGACGAGGTGGTGTCAAGGAACGGAGTTCCAAAATCTGTGGTATCGGATCGGGATAGTCGTTTCACTTCGAACTTTTGGGCTAGCTTGCAAAAAGAGTTGGGTACTAGACTGAATTTGAGTACGGCATATCATCCTCAAACGGATGGTCAAAGCGAGAGGACGATCCAGACGCTAGAAGATATGTTGAGATCGTGTGTAATAGACTTCGGGGGAATTTGGGACTCACATCTACCTTTGATAGAGTTCGCGTACAACAACAGCTACCATTCTAGTATCGGGATGGCACCGTTCGAGGCTTTGTATGGACGGAAGTGTAGAACCCCAGTTTGTTGGTGAGAAGAGGGCGAAAAGCAATTCTCCGGGACGGAAATAGTTCAAGAGACGGCGGACAAGGTGAAAGAAATTCGGGAAAGGCTAAAGGCGGCGTAGGACCGACAGAAAAGCTATGCGGACAAGAAAAGAAGACCGGTCGAGTTTCAAGTGGGCGACCGTGTCATGTTGAAAGTGTCTCCATGGAAGGGAATTATCCGGTTTGGGAAGCGTGGAAAACTTAGTCCTCGTTTTCTTGGACCTTTTGTTATTTGGGAGAAGATTGGTTTACAAGTGATCAGTCGTTAAGTGGTACTCTATTTTCTCGTCAATCACCCTCAATTAATGCATAAAAATGGTAAAACGAACTACATTGATGCGTTTTTATATTTTATAGGTTCGGAACGATTTGAAGCGAAAAAGAACAAAACGAGGACTTTTGACAGATTTACGCGCCCGTGGCGTTTTGTTCGTATCTCACTCGTCCGAGCTCCGATTTAAAAGATTTAAGAGATTTAAGATGATCTGGAAACCTAACACATATATCTACAATGATTGTGTTTTGAGTTTTCGGAAATTCGGGCGGAATCTAGGCCGAAATTGTTGCCAAAGTTGGGAGTGCTGAGAAATAAGGAATAAGGAAATTAATGGCGCTTTGTGTTCAACAATGAAGCCATAGCCTAGTGGTAAGAGACGTGTGTAAGCTTGCCTATGGTCGTGTGTTCAAATCCCACCCACATCAAGGCTCTTGTTTATTTTTTAAATGGAAGACCAGGCTTCGGACCAGTTCAAATCCTTCGAAGCCCAGTTCACACCCCATAAGGCCCAACTCGTGAATTGCATTAAAAAAGGCAATTAGGGTATAATTTGTGGCATAAACCCATAAGGCCCAACTCGTGAATTGCATTAAAAAAGGCAATTATAGGGTATAATTTGTGGCATAAAGTAGAGGAGCCGTAGGGGGGATCATTGGCTGGGGGCAGCAACCTACAGCTGCTGTCTCGATTTTTTTATAAAATTTAGAACTTAATTGTTGATTGGATTTGCGAGAAGGATCGAAGATTGACGATTCGTTCTATGATGATTGAAGATTCGAGTGACGATTTAATTGGAGACACAAAAGAGGTTTGGGGTTTTTCCAATGTTATTTTCTTAGTAATTGATATTTATGAATTTTGATTCGGTTTTAGAGTTCGGTGTTTGCTATTGTTCAAAGTATTGGATTTGATTTCTTGATTAGATTTTGTAGTTTATTTATTTATTTATAATTAAGATCGTTGAATTAATGGTTAATCCTAGATTAAGGTGATATTGATTTTTTAGATTTTAATAATGTTTCTACGAATTTTTCGTTGCAAACGATATGTGACAGGTATTGTTAGCTTTGAAGGATTTCGTTTTTGCGTTATTTCGTTAGTCATGAAGTTTAATTTTATTCGTTCAATAGTTTAATTCAACTCTCAATCCAAACCTTTTGAAGTAGTGTTATTTGTAATAATTAGATTTCGGTTTTTAGTTAGATTATTTTTGAGCTTAATTGATAAATTGGGTAGCCAATCTTTGTGACACACGTGCATTCGGTTTTAACACGAATCATTAATTTAACCACTGACTCCCTGAGAAGAACGATACCCGACTTGCCCTATTACTAGGTTTGAGTTAGGTTTATAAATTTAAACCTTGTTGTGAGTTTAATGACGCGTGCAACAAGTTTTTGGCGCCGTTGCCGGGGAGTTGTGCGCTTACGTTTATTGATTTGTGTTACTTTTATTCGTTTGCATTATTTTTTTAGATTGCTACTCGATACCTTCTAATAATGTTTTGCAGTTTGGTTGCTTGATCTCCCGTAGGCCAGGTAAATCTTCTCGGTTTTCTTAAATTCTATTTTTTTAGTGTGCTTTCTTTTATTTGCTTAGTGTTAGTTTTTTCTTTATTAAAAATAAAAAAAAGAAAAGATTTTTCTTTGGCGTGTTTAGTTTTTTTTTAGTTTAGCCTTTATTTTAAGCGTCATTTTTTATTATTATTGTTATTGCATGAGTTGCCATCACCTTAGATCTATGCTTTGATTCGAAAATATGTCGTTTGATAGTATGTTTAATGCGGAGATGGATGAGTTGAGGCGAGAGTTGAGGCAAGAGGTTAGGGATGATATCAGTGAGATTTCAAAGAAACTAGACATGCTTTTAGGTGGGTTGATTGGGGGAGATAGTGAGATGCATCAGATCCAAAATTCATGAAATTATTGTGGGGATCCCTTACACTATATAGATAATTGTTCTGAATTTTATTATGAGAGGGTTAATAGTCAAAATTTATGCATTTATTGTGGTGAACCAGGGCATTCAATAATTGAGTGTACAAGCTTTCATGATGGTTGTGTCAATAAAGCCCAAGGGTTCACAAGTTATAATGAAGACATGTCTTCTGATTCTTATAACCCTGGATGGCAAGAACGACCAGACTTCTCTTGGGAATGTCAATATGAAAGTTACTCAAGTCAGCCTAGTTTTCCAAGTCAAGATTATTCTGGCAATTACCACCAAAACGATCAGTTTCAAAACGATAATTTTTGTGGTAATTATGACAACAATTATCAAAATTCATCATTGCTCGAAGAACAATTGGAAAACATGATAGCGATGATGAAAGAACAAATGCAGTATACGGATAGTGTTGCCCTTGATTTGAATAATATGACCAAATCAGTTATTGCCCTTGAAGCAAGAGTTAGTCAATTGACGGAACAAATAAGTGAAATAGATGATGATATTCAACTGAGCCTGTCTAGGGAAAATCTAAGTGACGATTTTGTTGATGAAATACCTTGGCAGAATGAACCTCACTTAGACATTGAACATGTTGAACACAATCAAAGAATTGTGAGGAAAAAGAGAGGATAATAGATGTCTCATTAGAGCATGAACTAAAATTGGTGGATCTAGATGAGACTCAGACTTTGTTAGTTGAACCGATCACCTCCAATCAACTACCAGGTGCTTATGAAGAGGAAGTTTCACCGAGTTTGGCACAAA
This sequence comes from Arctium lappa, assembly GCA_023525745.1. Taxonomy (NCBI): domain Eukaryota; kingdom Viridiplantae; phylum Streptophyta; class Magnoliopsida; order Asterales; family Asteraceae; genus Arctium; species Arctium lappa. The sequence continues at coordinate 79,937,136 of CM042055.1, forward strand.
AGCCTTCGGAAAATCCACTCGACCAACCTCCATCCCATGAGTTAAACACATCACTCGATTGCATTCTTAGGCCTATCTTGAAAGATCTTACCTTGGTAGATAGAGGGTTGACTGCAGATTCTATGGGATTCAATTCATCCAAATGCATACACCAAGCTCTTGTTGAATCCAATGCAAAACCTTTGAGAGAGTGGAACCCAAGTTGGAGAGAGGTGAGCATTCATGAAGTTATAAAATGGTTGGTTATATCCTATTTGCATTCATTTAGAGAGTCACCACATATGATGAATCTGAACTGGAGAGATGTAAGCATACAAGAAGTAATCAAATGGTTAGATGGCAAGATCATGCATCATAGTATTGGAAGACCTTGGGTACATGAAAGATCCCCGAAAGCATCACAGTGCAGGTACGTAACTCACAGATTGGTAACAAGATTAACACCTGCTTGTGTTTTGTACATTTCATTTCGTTTCTTTTTGTATTTTATTTTTATCGCATTAGTTAGTCATATTATACTTAAAAGAACTTTGTGGGTGTGTTCACTGCAAACCCTCACGAGACTTCACTCGTCCACTAGGGGAACCTAGGGGTTTAAAAGTCTTGTTGCACGTGCTAAGTGCAATCGTGTTTCCCTACGAAAACGAGGATTTTTGTTTAAGTTCTTTTTAGGTATTTTTATTTTTTTCTTGTTTATCTTTGGCGGCCTCTGCCTCTGAGCTTGAAATCCCTCTTGATTGAGTCCCACTTCCCAGCATTGAGGACAATACACATCTTTAAGTTGGGGAGGGGGAAATTTTGGAACTTTCTGATTAACTGCTATGGAATATGTATTGTGCTTTAACGAAGTTGGTCCAAGTTGTTGTGTTTTAACAGGAAAGTGCTAACGAAATGCCGAATGATGACATTCCCATACAGGTTGGAGCTTACATGGATTGATAATACTGCACCCAGTCATGCATTGGAACAACATCTAGGGGAGTTTTCTGTTCCTCTCATCTTTATTCGTGTTCTTTAGCATAAGTGCATACATTGGGGACAATGCATGATAAAGTGTGGGGTGTTAAAAACTTAAATAATTGATTTGTTCTTGGGCAGTAATTCTTTTACATACATGAGCACAATGAAAAGTTCTTGTTAGACTCTAAGGAACATATAGCACTAATGAATTGGTTGATTGGTCACCTAAGACTGCTTGGCGTGTCTTGCTATTTGAAATTAGCATCGATTGATTGGGTCAACATATTTAACCTGTGAGACATTTGAGCCTTATGACTAAAACATCCAAATTAGTCTTGTTTCATTTCATGTGTGTATTACACCTCATGTGTATTGGTCTCTCTAGAACTTGCATCTATTCTCTTCAAGATTGCATTTAAGTCATGCTTGCATACAAAAGTGATAAAGGCCATCCTTGATGTGAATGTAAACCACTTTTAGCCAAAAAGCCTACCCTGAAGATGTAATCCACTTGATTAGCCATTTTGAGCCTACAAACCCGTTCGTTTGACACCCCTAAGCTACAAGCCACAAAAGCCAAAAAGTTCCTACCCAACCTTAAGACTTTGGGAGTATGACAATAGACCAATGAGCTAAATTGTTAACATTTTGAAGTTGTGGTCTCAAAGGAAGAAAAGAGTAGAAAGCAAAGCCTCAAAAAAAAGGGGAAAAGAAGAAGAAGAAGAATCAGTCAAAACAAAGAAAAAAAAGAAAAGAAAAGAAAGAAAGTGGCAGAAAGAATGGGCTTAAAAGTCAGTATATACCCCGTGTGAAAAAAAAGGAAAATGAAAAAAAAAGAATAAAGGTTTGCGGTCATTGAACTAAGAAATGCTTGAAAGTCTCAAAGAGAACGACAAGGTGACATGCTCTTGGTTTATTGCTCACATTGTCCCTTAGTCTTAACGGTTTTAAAGTCACTTCACCATATATTATCCCACCTTACCCGTTGCCACCACTATAACCCTTGAAAAAGATCTTTTGATTTGTATCTTGCATGCACTTCTAGCAGTGGAGAATGAGAATTTTTGCAAGCATATGGTAGAGTATCAGTCATGTGAGGATGTCCCGAGCGAAACACATAGCCCAAAACACATGAGTGACTGAGTGAATCTTATCTTAGTGAGAGCTTACCGAATCATTTCATGCTAGTTCTCGAAATAGTATGCACATGCTAAGGGTTTGATGGTTGACTTATCCCATATTCATGACATGCGATGAGTTCTAAAGAGTCTGATTTGACTATTCTTGAATTATCGAAATAAACTGTCTTATTGCCCGAGGACGGTCAATGTTTAAGTGTGGGGTGTTTGCCTATCGGTTGGATTTACCACCGGAAATGGAAGGAATACATCCTACCTTCGGAAGTGTCTAGCCGAAGAGGAAAGCGTGATTCCTTTGTCGGAAATTCGGGTGGACAATGGGAATCGTTGTGTGGAAGAACCGGAAGCGATCTTAGAATCGAAAGTGAAGAAGTTACGTCATAAAGACGTAGTCATGATTAAAGTACAATGGAAGCATCATAGGGGTGCTAACGTTACTTGGGAGTCGGAAGATGACATGAAGAAGCGTTATCCTCACTTGTTTAATTTAGAATGAGATTTCGGGGACGAAATCCTAATTAGGTGGGGAGGATTGTAACACCCGGAAATTCGTAAGGTATGTATTTGTTCCCTTAATACTGTAATTGTATTTATCTGAAATTACGAGTCTTTATATGCTTATGAGCCTTACTTTAATATCATGATGTTATCTGGTTAGCATTTTAAGTTCAAGTATTTAGACCTCGCGCTAGTTACCGAATTTACGTTGGCTAAATAAGAAAAAGAAGCAAGATGTTGTGCGCCCTCCTTCACAAAAAATGTATGGCCCGTGCGCACTGGACAGAAGGTCCAGTGAGTTAAGTACGAATTTTTCCCCTTTTCTCATTCTTATTTCTCTTCTTCAATTATTCTCTCCCAAACCCTCCCTCTTCATCTACTTCTTCTAAGCTTCTTTCAACCACCAAATCATCACCATTTGTTGCTAGAGTTAAGAGCATCATCCAAGGTTTCAGTTTGTAAGCTTCACCACCATCTCCATCTTCATCTTCCTCAAGTATCCAAAAGCTTGATTTTGGGGTTTTCGTCTCCTACCTTATAATTTCCAGATTTTGGGTGATAAGAGCATTAAATCATCATTGAAGATTCATCCAAGTGATTTCATTGAAGCATCCTTCAAGATCTTCATCTTCTTCAAGTCTCATCTTCTTCAAAAGCTAGGGTTTCATCTTTTCTAGGTTTTTGGTCAAAAACCTAGATTGTGAGTTTACTAAACCTTTGTTAAAACTAGATACACATCATAATCTTCTATTTGCTATTTTATCTCTGTGTGTTCAAGTATTTGAGATTTCTTGATGAAAATAGTTGGAAATATAGATATTGGTGATATGCTATGTCTTATGTTATGGATGCCATTATTTGGGGCTTTTCTCATGGATACACAATGTAATTAACTTGATATGAAATGTACGCATGTATGGGTATTGTGATGGTTCTAGTTGGAATACCACTTTGATGACATATTTAAATGCATGATGAAAATAAGTGTCATTTGGGTCTTTTGTTGGACTGCATGAGGATAGGATGGTAATATTGTACCCGTAGTTGGTATTGAAATATGTTGGGTTGCAATACACCTAAAGGACCTCCTATATGCGTTATGTGGACGAACCAAGTCAGTACACTAGGAGAATGTAGTCTTGGGCGCCACTGTGATGGTATGTGCCTAGACCTCCGCCATTCGGGGAATTTTCTTAGCGATAGTCTTCGGGTGTGCCAGGCCTTTGGGGTGTTCCTTGTTAAGGGAATCAAGGTATATCGACTCTTGGGTGGGACTTGATTGGTGCTTTGGGTCTCCCCTAATGACTCCACATATATTGAACACTGGTTAACTGCTGATAAGAATTGTAACTATTCATGCATGCTTATTATTGTTCAACTCACTAGGCTTTTTGGCCTAACACTTGTTTGGTGTCGATGTGTATCTCAGGTTCTAGCGGCGCCGGTCCTAAGCAGGCTTAGTTGCTTTGGGGTGAGAGCTTGGGGATTGTGCACATGGACATATTATACTTTTGAAAGTGAACCGTTTGGGTTCTTAGATGACAACCCTTTTGTAATCTCTTTTCTAGTTGTAGAAATTAGATTAGTTGGTTGTTATTTATTGTCCGTTGAATTACAGTTGTAATTAAACAGGTAGTTTATACATTTCCCCATTTTTGGGAGGCTCTTGTTATGGCTATTTTGCATACCTCGTGTCCGTTTTGCGGATTTTTGTTATCCCTATTTTTAGGGTGTTACACTCACCTAGTCTGTTATTAACAAATCCGGTTCCATTATTAGTTCTGAATATTTTTACATGTTTCCCGAACTGGGTAATCAGCAAGCTGTGAAAAGCAATGACATTGTCAAATACTTCATCTTTACTTCTCAACAAGTAAACCCAAACAGATCTAGTGAAGTCATCGACAACAGTTAAAAAATATTTGTATTCTTCTCTACTGGGAACACGATAAGTTCCCTAGAGATATAAATGAACTAATTCACCGAGATCCCGAGAAATATGATTACTACTGACAAATTTATCCCGGGTTTGTTTAGCCTTATGACAAATGTCACATGGGACAGACCCATGTTCATTGTCAAGATCAAGAGTTTCCTTTAAAACTCCTAGAACTTGATCAGCTGGATGTCCTAGCCGACTGTGCCACAATTGATGAGATATATAACAAGTAATAGACATATTAGATTTGTTTACAAATTTTCTACTAGCACCTTGAGAATTAAACTGATCAAAAAAATAGAGACCACCTTGCTCGCTACCAGTCCCCACAATTCTCTTTTGAAGAGAACCCTGAAGAAGGTAACACTTACACTCATCAAATCCAACAAAAAATTTGCTATCTCTAGCAATTTTATGCACATATAACAAATTTATACGAAAGTCAGGAATAACAAGCACATCAAATAAAACAACTTTATCATTTAATCTGAAATTCCCAATTTGGTTTATTTTAGCTTCTTCTCCATTAGGTTGAGTTACCTTAAGGTTTAAGTCAGAAATATCAAGAATGTTTTCAAGGAGAGAAGAGGAGCAAGTCATATGCTGATTTGCTCCTGAATCAATAATCCAACCAGACTGAGAATTATGAGAATTACACATATTTACATATAGCATACCTGCTATATTGACAGAAATGTTTTCTGTTTGCTTTTGATCAAGAAGAGCGAGTAACTTGTTTATTTGGTCTTCAGAAAGAGAAGTAGCAACATTCTGACCACAACCAGAAGTATCTGTGGTACAAACATTACTAGAAGAAGGCTTAAAACCTTGATTAGTTTTGGTCTTGGTAAACTGAAAATCTTTATGAAATCCTATCAACTTATAGCAACGTTCTATGGTATGTCCTGTTATTCCACATTGTTTGCATACAAGAGGATATCTCCCTAATTTTTTCTTGTCATTAGTTTTTCCAAAAAATGCAGTATGCTAACTTCCCTTGGTATCTGAGGATCGAGTCACACCTCTGTGTGATTCCTCCCTTGATACCAAAGAGAAAGCAGTCTTAATAGAAGGTAAAGGATCTGTTGTCAAAATATTACTCCTAATATGAGCATACGTATCATCCAGACCCATTAGAAATTTCATAAGTTTTAACAATTGATTGTGTTTTGAGAACTCATGGGAAGCATTACAAGTGTATGAAGGCAATTTGACTAATGCATCAAACTACTTCCACAAGGCATTTAACTTGCGATAATAGTCTGAAACGGTAAATCAATTTTGTGAAAAGGAATTTATTTTCTGATGTATATTAAATTCACAGAACCGTCAATTTTATCGTATGTTTCCTTTAGTTCAAGCCATACCTCAGAAACTACCCTAGAGAAAACTTGGCTAGCAAAGAGATCTTCAGAAATATAATTTAGAGTAAATTACCTTTTTCGTCCCTGTGGTTTGATGAAAACTGCAGATTTCGTCCCTATGGTTTTAAAATTTTGGTTTTCGTCCCTATGGTTTGCAATTCATTTCTATTTTCGTCCCTAAAGCCTTTTAAGTATGAAGGATTAAAATAGAAATTAATTGTAAACCATAGGGATGAAAATAGCAATAACATTTATATCACAAGGACGAAAAAGTTAATGAATAAAAAACCATAAGGATGAACATTGTAATTTCAAAACTATAAGGATGAAAATAGAAAAGTTCAACAAACCATAGGGACTAAAAACGTAATTCACTCTAGAATTTAAAATCCAAGATAACACAACGCACCTATCCCATTGTTTGCTCAATACATCATTATCAACAGATCTAATAACAGTACCATCAATGAAACCAAGTTTGTTCTTGGTTTCCAGAGCCAAGACCATAGCACAAGACCAGACTTTATAGTTATCGGTAGCAGTAAGCTTCAATGTCAAAATTGAAGCCCTGACGTGTCACTAGGGTGGATGTAAAGCGGGTCTCCAAAGTCCACTTAACTTATCTAAAATCACTTCCCATTTCAACTCCCCTAAAATCACTTCCCGTATAATTAAATACAGGATAAAAATCAAATTTTAAATATAAAAAATCTAAAATATAATTAAGAAAATCTAACAAATATTTAATGTTTATTTAAAAAAACATTATATTATTAAACCTAAAACAAATTACATTATTATTAAACTATCGAACAAATTCTTAAAAACAAGTTTTTATGCATTAAGTATTGTTTATTGATACACATTATTTAAAATTCAAGATTACAAGTCGTGATGCATGACTACAAATTTATAAAGGTATATGTTTTAATTCATAACTAATTGATAAACATAATCAAAAGAGGATAAACATCTCAATTTAAATATAAAGAATTTTAAAATATATAAGATAATTATTTAATTCTAACAAAATAGTTAATTTTTTTATATAAAAAACATTATATTATAAGTGTAAGATAAACAAATTTATCTCTCTCTCTCTCTCTCTCTCTCTCTCTATATATATATATATATATATAACATTATCACTCTCTCAAAATCATCTAAAATCGTCCTGTAAATCGATAAAAAAACAAAAAATAAGAAAACATTAAAATCTTGATGTATCTCACTACATTGTGCGAATACGCTTCTAGTTATTCTCTAAAATATAAAAAACATGAAAAAGAATTAAAGTTTATAAACTTATCTAAAAACTTAATATGAGATTAGAGAAATAAATTTATTTATTTATTCCCTCAATAAAATTGAACTTAATATGAGATTAGAGAAATTTATTTATTTATTTATTTATTTCATCAATAAAATTGAAGTAATATTTTAATAATATAAATAATAATGAAAAATTTAAAATAAAGAATAAAAAATTGGATATAATCTTTTTAAAGTTTTATATGATCCTTTATTTTGAAAAAAACTACAAACAATCAAAAATAACCTAGGAAAATGTATAGTAGAATTTGCTATATCCTTTTTGTTGATTTTCAATTTGTTTTTTTGGTTGATTCCAAAAGATTTTTTTACTTTTTATAGACCTGACAAACGTGTCGTATCGTGTCGGGTTCAAAGTTAAACGGGTTAAGAGTGTATAATCCTAACCAGACCCGTTTAATAAACTGGTAAGAAAATCTCAACCCTAATCCGACCCGCCTAACCCGACCCAACCCGACCCGTCTAACCCATTTAACATTTATAAAACTAAAAATAAAAAATCGAAAATTCACAAAAAAAATACAAATCTGAGTCGAATTGTACTTATTTTTCATGGAATGAAGCCAATATTTGTAATTGAAATCATTGAGCCTTTAGGAAGCACTAGGGATTTCTGTTAATCCTTTGATGTTGGAAGACACTAGAAAGGAACAAATATAATTCCATTGATTAAAGAAGAGAACCTTCATTGGCTAAAATTGTTTTTTTTAATCACAATGATAACATATTTTTAATGCTACAAGAATGAATCAATACAAGCCTATCTTCTTAGGAACAGCTGATCCAAACACTTCCTTGAGCAAACTTACTCATGCATGCAACACGCAGAAGTGCATCCGAGCTGGTGGGAAGCATAATGATCTTGACGATGTTGGCAAAGACACCTATCACCACACTTTCTTTGAAATGCTTGGTAATTGGTCGTTTGGTGATTAAAGCTGAAGCCATTGGATGGGCTTAGGAGCTCCTCACCACGGCAAGTTATCTTCCCATCAATCTTATGCGTTGTTAATATTTGGAAATCTGTCATATTGTTGGAGGTTTGTTCTGCTTTCAATATATGGAAACACGTCTAAATGTTCTTTGTGATTGTTGCTTTTCAATGCGTAGGTTTTTAAACTACCTACTGATCGAATATATGCCACTTACTTTGGCGGTGATTAAAAATTGGGCCTTCCTGTTGACAACGAAGCTAGAGATATATGGCTCAAATATCTTCCCCCTAAACTTGTGTCGCCTTTTGGTTGTAAAGTGAATTTTTTTTATCTAGACATTTTGTTGAATTTTTTTTTATCAATCAGAAAATTCAGTTGTGAACAATAAACCAGTTTTATAAATAAAACACAACTTTATTTATAAAGATTCAATCTTTATTTATAAAGTATTAAACTTTTTAATAAAGATCAACAATTTATAACACAGATTTATAAATATTATAACGTGAACCTAATACCGAATCTATTCTTCGCGATAGATCGTTTAGAAGGAGTAGAAGATAGAGTGTCCACCCTACTGGACAAAACAAAAACAGTGCAGAAAATAAACACCAACCTGATTTCTTCTGACGATGAAATAGAAAACTGCACGGTATGAACCTGTCCTTAAAGGTTTTGGCGACACTCTAAACACAACTGTGAGTCTACTATCGCTTAGCCCAGGATTTGATGCAGTATTAATCTAACACTAACAGCTATAGTGTTTGATTATCAATGCAAAGCTTCGACAGGAGATTAGTAGAAAAACCGGAACTGTATTGTGATGAACAGTTCGAAACAGAGCACAGTGATCGAGAGAGAGAGAGATAGCAGATCGTATTTTTTAAGAGAGAGCAGATATCGATTTCAGTATGAAAAAACCTCTAATCATAGCCTCTATTTATACTTGATAAACGGAGGAATAACCTAGGAATATTCTCTAAACTCCTCCCCAAGAATCGGGATGGGAGTTAGAGTTGGAGACTAAGTCTCCAACTGAACTGCACATGTATATCCCACGTTTTTAATAAGCTGGAAAACAAACTTTATCTGAAAAATAAATTATCTGCTTAAATTAATTAACTTCGTTTATTTAATCTTTTCTCTATATCTCGATCCTCAAAAAGAAAGCTCGTAGCTCGGGGCGAGGCTCCTCAGCTCCGATGCGAGCGTGCAAAGTGCGCGTCATTTCGCGAGAACCGCGCCCGCGCCCTCGGCCTCGGCCTCGGCCACGCGCACGCGCGCGCGTGCGCGTGCGTGCGTTGCACTTCTTTGAGACCCCCACCATAAGTCCATCATTTTACTCAAGACCCACTTGAGAGTCTAGACTTATAAACTCAAGTTTCTTTTGTATTTCTACCAATGTGGGATGGAAATATTCCAACCTCACACTCAAATTTCCAACAATCCCCCACTAGGTTGGAATGTTTTCTGTCTTTCAAGAAAAGTGATGTTACAGTGGTGTCACTAAGATTAAACCTCCGTTTAATGTGAATAAGCAAGAATGAATCAATTCAGAAGTATCCTTAGGATTTAAACTTTGAATCTTGTAACTACTTCGGCTAATTCACACACATCATCTTTTGTCTTTGCATTCTCGCTGAGCGCGAATATGGCCATGCGCTAAAATCCTATTTCATGACCTTTTAGAAGAGAAACCATAACTCTCCATTTAAGGCGGCACCACCTCTCGGTCATATAGGCAAAATTCTATAACATCTTCGTTGCTAAGATGCCTCTAAATTTTGTTAAGAGATTTACCTCATCCTAGTTCTCGGCAACGACGTACTATCATATACCTTACATGGATCTATCATTTGATAGTACCTTCTATCAGTCAAGTGACTTGTTGTTACCCTTTAAACTTGAGAGATATGAGCACTAAATTCAAGTTGGGTTCCCATCACTAACCGATTCTGAGTGGTTTCAGACCCATGTCTCTGGTAGTTGATCCTACTAAGTCTCTCGTCAGAGGCTTAGTTAATGGATCTGCCAAGTTTCCACACGACTTGACATACACTATACTAATGGTACCATTTCCGATCAATTCTCGAACATAGTTATGCCGTAGACCTATGTGTCGAGATTTCCCATTATATACGGCATTGTACACTTTTGACAGTGTGGCCTCACTGTCACAGTACATGGGAATCGAGGGAGTTGGTCGAGGCCACAAATGGATATCTGTCAATAGATCTCTAATCCATTCAGCCTCTTTTCCTGCCGCTGCCAGGGCAATTAATTCGGCCTCCATTGTTGAATGGGCAATACAAGTTTGTTTCTTGCTTGCCCAAGAAACCGCTCCTCCAGCTAGAGTATAAATCCACCCACTTGTGGATTTAGAGTCACCTGAGTGATCTATCCAACTGGCATCAGAATATCCCTCTAATATTCCTGGATGTGTAGAGTATGTCAGTTCTAGGTTACTAGTCCTTTTCAAGTAACCTAATACTCTACTAATTGCCTTCCAGTGCTCTGGACCCGGATTGCTAGTATATTGACTTAGTTTACTCACAGCAAAAGCAATGTCTGGTCTAGTGCAATGCATTGCATACATCATGCAACCTATAGCACTGGCATATTCTAGTTGAGCCACTGCTCTTCCAGAGTTTTTATCAAGTTTTACACATGAATCAAAAGGTGTGTTAAACTCCTTTATATTCAAGTGTTGAAACTTTGTCAGTATCTTCTCAATGTAGTGTGATTGACATAATGAGATTTGTGATCCTGGCCTCTTTACTTTTATTCCAAGAATAGTGTCTACTTCTCCTAGATCTTTCATCTTAAAGATAGAAGAGAGGTAGTCCTTTGTTTCAAGGATACCCTCAAGGTTAGGTACGATGATCAACATATCATCTACATAAAGACATATTACTACAGTGGATCCTTTTGTGCATTTTGAGTAGATGCATCGATCAGCCCCGTTATGTCTGAATCCGAAAGAAGTGATAGTCGTATCAAATCTTTCATGCCACTGTTTAGGCGCTTGCTTCAACCCATAAAGAGATTTAACAAGTCTGCATACCTTGTTCTCTTGTCCGGGTATCACAAACCCTTCAGGTTGCTCCATATAAACTTCCTCGTTTAGATAGCCATTCAAAAAGGCTGTCTTCACGTCCATTTGATGAATGTACAGTCCCTTTATGGCTGAGATTGCTATAAGAGTTCGAATAGAACTAATTCTAGCAACCGGAGCATATGTGTCGAAGTAATCGACTCCCTCTTTCTGTCTATATCCTTTAGCCACTAATCTTGCCTTAAAAGCTGATATTGATCCGTCAGGATGCAACTTTCTTTTAAATACCCACTTGGAACCTATGGGTTTCACTCCCTTGGGTAAATCAGCCAATTCCCAAGTTCCATTTCCTATAATGGAATCCATTTCATCATTTATTGCTTCCTTCCATAGTGGAGCGTCCCTTGAAGACATGGCCTCTTTAAAAGTCTTAGGATCATCTTCGATGTTAATCGATAAGATGACTTCTCTAGTCACTTTCTTTTGTGTTCCTTCTACTAGGAAGGAGAAGAAATCATCACCTAGACTTTTCTCTTTTCTTACTCTAGTACTTCTACGTGGTTCGTTAACCTTGTTTGAGGTTTTCGAACTATCATGAGATGTACTGGGAAGATTTGAAACCAAATTTCTCTTAGAGTTCTCAGCATCTTCTGAAAACTTGTCTTCAAAGAATTCCACATCCCTGGATTCTACTATTACTCCTGATTCCTTATCCAACAACCTATAAGCCTTGCTATTTCTAGCATATCCCACAAATATGCTTTTAATAGCACGAGCTCCCAGTTTGGATCTTTTAGGGTCAGGAGTCCGATAGTAGGCAACACAACCCCAGACTCTAAAGTAGTTCAGGTTGGGTTTTCTACCTTTCCATAGTTCATATGGGCTAGTTGGGATCACACGACTAGTGATCCGGTTGTGAATATGACAAGCGGTCAATAGGGCTTCTCCCCACAGATTGTTTGGCAGACCCGATTGGTTCAACATACAGTTGACCATCTCAACAAGAGTACGATTTTTTCGTTCCGCTAAACCATTCTGTTGAGGGGTGAACGGTGAGGTGCGTTCATGTTTGATACCATTCTCTTCACAGAAAGTATCAAATTCTCTGTTAAAGTATTCCCCGCCTCTATCTGATCGAAGTATTTTGATTCGTTTTTCAAGTTGATTTTCCACTTCAGATTTATAAAGTTTAAAAGCATCAAAAGCTTCGTCTTTTGAATGTAATAAGTAAACGTATAAATACCGACTGAAGTCATCACAGAATGTAATGAAATACCGTTTACCACCACGGGTAAGTATTCCATTCAATTCACAGATATCGGAATGAATCAACTCTAAAATGGTTGTATTCCTTTTAACTGATGGAAAAGGTTTCTTTGTAAACTTTGATTTTACACACGTCTCGCATTTTCCAAAATCTTTGTTATCAACTTTAATTAATCCTTTATTTTGCATTTTTTCAATATTTTTAACATTGGTGTGTGCTAGACGTTTATGCCATAAAGATATTGAACAAGCAAAGTACTCAAAAGAATTGACTTTATTAAAATCGTCAGAAAGAGTTACATCAATAGTAGAAATAAAAACTTCATCAGAAATGGCTAACACATCACTACCCCCACTTGGCCCGGCCTCATTCTCATCATCACTCAAGTTCAACCGATACATACCCGACAGGTTGTATCATTTTCCTATGAATGTCTTCCGTTTGTAAATCAATAGCTTCCTTGCCTCGATGTTGATTCCAAACCCATGTTCATCGAGTTTGTTCCCAGAAACGAGACACTTATTGATGGAAGGAACATGAAGAACATTCCTCAAGGTAACAGTCTTCCCAGAAGTGAACTTGAGTAGCACCGTACCCATTCCCGCAACATCGGCCTTGCCGTTGTTCGCCACGATTACCTGTTTTCCTTCTCGAACAGGGCCATATTCAACAAACTTGGACCGGGAGTTACACACATGAACTGTTGCTCCCGTGTCCAAGTACCAACCTCCTCTACTAGCAGTGATTCTGGTAGCTGCCTCCGAGATCATATCAATCTCCTCCATATGCAAGTTTGCAACAAGATTCTGGATTCCTTCAACAGAGTTGGCTACTGGCGGTCCGGATTTCCTCTCCTTGCATTCTCGGGCATAGTGTCCCGTCTCTCCGCAGACGTGACATTTCCCGGTTCTCTTGAATTGTTGCACAGGTTTGGATTGCTGTCCGGATCTTTTAAAACTCTTCTTTTGTGGACCAAGGTTCCACTTTTTACTCGGACCTCCAGCCTTTCCCTTCCCTTTCTTGTTGCCAGCCTGCACGCTGTTTGCAACCATCACAGACTTACCCCTCTTATCCCGATTACGAGTCTCTTCTTCGATCCTTATATGTTTGAGCAGTTCATCCAAAGAATAGTCTTCAGATTTGTGCATCATCCTTTTTGAGAAATCTTTCCAAGATGGGGGCAATTTATCAATCACCGCCCCCACTTGGAAAATTTCTGGAAGAGTTATGGAAAGTGCCTTTAGTTTATTTGTAATAACCTGGAGCTCGTGAATCTGCTCTAGGATTGGTTTTTCATCAATCATTTGAAAACGCAAAAACTTAGACACGAGGTACTTATTGGTGCCCTCCTCTTGAGTTTTATATTTGAATTCAAGGGCATTCCATAACTCTATTGGATCGGTAATCGGTGAGTATAAGTCATAGAGCCTATCGGATAGGGCATTTTTTATATGACCGCAGGCCAAGGATTTCTCCTCCTTGCGGATTAGCCTTAACTTATCAAGCTCGACTATTCTTTCCCTATCCGGCTCTTTTCCTTTAGCAGGAATGGGATCGTCAGGGATAGGCGGGAGGTTCGGGTCCATAACATGATAGAGTTTTATTACCATTAGCATAAACTTGACCTTTTCAGCCCAACGAGTGTAATTACACCCGTCGAACCGGTCAAGTTTCACGATCTCTTGATTCATCACACGTATGTTGGTAGAGCTTCCAAAATCCATCGGCTAAAAACCTTTAAGAATGTTGAACTTTTTTTTATCAATCAGAAAATTCAGTTGTGAACAATAAACCAGTTTTATAAATAAAACACAACTTTATTTATAAAGATTCAATCTTTATTTATAAAGTATTAAACTTTTTTATAAAGATCAACAATTTATAACACAGATTTATAAATATTATAACGTGAACCTAATACCGAATCTATCCTTCGCGATAGATCGTTTAGAAGAAGGAGTAGAAGATAGAGTGTCCACCCTACTGGACAAAACAAAAACAGTGCAGAAAATAAACACCAACCTGATTTCTTCTGACGATGAAATAGAAAACTGCACGGTATGAACCTGTCCTTAAAGGTTTTGGCGACACTCTAAACACAGCTGTGAGTCTACTATCGCTTAGCCCAGGATTTGATGCAGTATTAATCTAACACTAACAGCTATAGTGTTTGATTATCAATGCAAAGCTTCGACAGGAGATTAGTAGAAAAACCGGAACTGTATTGTGATGAACAGTTCGAAACAGAGCACAGTGATCGAGAGAGAGAGATAGCAGATCGTATTTTTTAAGAGAGAGCAGATATCGATTTAAGTATGAAAAAACCTCTAATCATAGCCTCTATTTATACTTGATAAACGGAGGAATAACCTAGGAATATTCTCTAAACTCCTCCCCAAGAATCGGGATGGGAGTTAGAGTTGGAGACTAAGTCTCCAACTGAACTGCACATGTATATCCCACGTTTTTAATAAGCTGGAAAACAAACTTTATCTGAAAAATAAATTATCTGCTTAAATTAATTAACTTCATTTATTTAATCTTTTCTCTATATCTCGATCCTAAAAAAGAAAGCTCGTAGCGAGGCTCCTCAGCTCCGATGCGAAGTGCAAAGTGCGCGTCATTTCGCGAGAACCGCGCCCGCGCCCTCGGCCTCGGCCACGGCCACGGCCACGGCCACGGCCACGGCCACGCACGCGCGCGCGTGCGTTGCACTTCTTTGAGACCCCCACCATAAGTCCATCATTTTACTCAAGACCCACTTGAGAGTCTAGACTTATAAACTCAAGTTTCTTTTGTATTTCTACCAATGTGGGATGGAAATATTCCAACCTCACACTCAAATTTCCAACACATTTTATCTGCTATGCAATCTTTTTCTGATTTCTCTAATTTACATTAGCGGATATAGAGCAAATAAGAGTTCACTGATCTTAAACCACAAGGGTTGTGGCGTAGTGGTTAAGGCCCTGGGGGATGTGGTGGAATATCTCATCTGTCCGGGTTCGAATCTAGGCATACACAACAATTGTGGCCACTGAGTTTATCAGTCATAATTTGTCGGGATTAGTCTAGGCTTAGCCTAGGACACCCTCCCAAAAAAAGAGTTCACTGTTCTTGTCTTCATCTATTTAATTCGGGTAGGACAATTTATGGGAGATGGGTGATACCGGACCATGTGGACCCTGCAGTGAAATACACTTTGATAGAATTGGGGATCGTGATGCTGCAGAGCTGGTTAATAATGACGACGCTACATTGATTGAGATATGGAATATTGTGTTCATTCAAGTAAGCTTCAGAAGCTCACCTTATGTATTAGCATGCATAGACTGCGTTTTGTTTACATTCGTTTGGTGTCTATTTCATAGTTTAACAGGAAGCTGATGGTTCGTTAAAACCTTTGCCAGCCAAACACGTGGATACTAGAATGGGATTTGAAAGACTGATTTCTATTCTTCAAAATAAAATGAGCAATTATGATACCGAAGTCTTTGAAGCTATACATAGGTTAGATTTATATATATATATATATATATATATATAGAGAGAGAGAGAGAGAGAGAAATAGAGAGAGGGGGGGGGGGGAGGGGAGGGACAGGTTCAGGAAAAACCTCAAAAAAATGAAAAACCGAGGAACCATGGTAAACATTCATCTGGAAGGTATGCACATGTGAATACAAGTAAATTAAGTTGTTTCTTGGTTTTTATGCACATGTGCATGTTACAAATTACATGTATGCACATGTGCATACCTTTCAGATGAACGACTACCAAAGTGTTCCTCAAATTTTCAATTGTTTTGTGGTTTTCCCCTAAACCTGACCCAATATATATATATATATAGCTGATAGGGGTGTTCGCGGTCCGGTTTGGGTTGTTTAACCCCTCAGACCACAAACCAAACCGAAAGTGACGGTTTATTGATTTTTCAAACCGAACGGTTTGACATCAAGTGCCCAGACCGGTCAAGTCGGACCGCGGTTTAGGCGGTTTGGTCGACCGGTTTAGGCGGTTTGGGCCTTTTAGTGGGATTTAAAGTTTAAACATAAAAACATATAAAACTTTGAATTTTAAAGGCTAATTGGCTTTAATCCACTTGAAATAAAGAACAAAGTTCACAACAAAATAACAAAGTCCACAAAAGTTAACAAAATATCCCAAGATAAAACACTAAAAAAAAGTAATATGCAAATTGCAAATAAAATCCACGACTTCACTTCTTTATTTTTCCGTTCTTTGTATTCCACAATCCATAAAGATTTCAATTTGTTAAAATACCTTAGGCCTTTTTGTATATACTTGGACATTTGGGTTTTATATAATATATTCTTTATAATAAAGATATATATAAAAAAATATATATATTTATATATTTGGCGGTCGGTTTGGTCCAAACCGCCCAAAAAAACCTCCAGACCGGACCGCCCGGTTTGGCAATTTTCCAGATCAGACCGGACCGCCAGACCGCTCAAACCACCAAAAACGGTTCGGTTTGACTTGGTTCGACCGGTTTGAGCGGTCCAACGGTTTTTTTGAACACCCCTAATAGCTGATGTATTTTGTACTGGATCTGCTGTCAATTGATGAAAATACTATTAAACATGTATAATTTGAGTTTCTTAGTTGGGCAGATTGTATTAGATAGTTGTATAGCTTGATTTCTTTCATGAATGTAGGAACATACAATATATGATTAATCATTTTTGTATGCATTACTAGCAATTTCATTTTTGTTTCCAATTTATATAGGCAACCGGTGCTAGACCATATTCGGGGAAAGTTGGGTCAGATGATGTGGATGGAGTCATAAAGTTTGTATCTGCTACCTTGTTTTTTGTGTGTGGCATAAGCCGTTTCTTAAACAACTATACTGTCTTTTGGACCTTTATATAATTGCACAACGTAATATTTGCAGTTAAGATGATGTTCTCATGTATTAGTAGATGATTCCTTCAAAATAAATCATTAACCTTTGATTTAACATAATTTTATTAAATTGTATAAGGTATATCAGTTAGATGGATATTTGATCTTTTTTTTTTCTTCCATGATTTTTGCTTTGGGCTTTTTCTTTAAGGTAGTCTTATACTAACAAATATGATCAACTTTACCAAGAATTGTTTACTTAGTCATGATCGTATTCTTTTTACAGGCAATGAAGGATGTGAATATGTTTTGCGGCGCATTCTTCGCCGAGCTGTACATTACGGAACACAAGTGCTGAAGGCCAAGCAAGGATTTTTCAATGGGTAGTGTCAAAAGTTTGCTTCCAATTATAACATTTAATAATGTGATTTATGTAACCCCTTAATTCAGATTTGGAGTGACCATCTTTTACTTGAGTTTGCTTGAACTATGCATCACGGGTATATAAATTCTGAGAATTTTCTGCCACTGCTCTTGTCGGGATTAGGTTAGTAAAGGTTGTGGTGGATGAAATGAGCCATGCTTTTCCTGAGCTAAAACAACGGGAATAGCACATTAGGGAGATCATAGCAGCAGAAGAAACAAGTTTTAATAGAACAAAACCATTATGAAGGATCAACCGTTACAAAGACACATTTATAGAGATCCAAGACTATAAATACTGAAGATACACACTTCATCCGGACATCCGATATCTGAATTACAGAATTTACAAGCTATACGAAGAACAACCACAACCTTTCTCTTACAGTACACGGCATCGATATTATACTCACGACACAAGTGTTTTCACACACGATTTACACTTGTTGTTAGTTCATATACTTGTTTTTAGTATCCATCATGTAAAACATTGTAACATCTAAGGACATCACCCCTGTTTGGTGATCATAGTGCACGACGACCTCTCCTAGTCGTCTGCAGTTTTTTCCTCGTTGGGGTTTTTCCACGTCACCAAATCTCTTGTCTCTTTATTCTATTATCTTTCACACATATTGTCGTCTGGTTACTTTCTTTAGTTGGATAAAGCTCCACGTCGACCTTAAATTATCCTTTGGGTGATTTTTGGTATTGATAGTCTGGTGCCCACCGTGGGGCCCTATATAAAGAGAATCCTCGACAATCATGATGTACTAACAGTTTCCTCGAGTATTTTTTGTTTTCATAGGACAATGGCAGCTCCTCAAGGAACTCAGGAACAAATTATGGCCCAAATGAACATGGAGTTGAACGATGCCCGTGCTCGAATTGATGCATTGACAAATCAACACAGACAGGCAGTGGAAGAAATCACATCTTTGAGGAATCAAAACGCTAGTGGCGGTGCAGGGCCTTCACAAGGTCTAGGTGGATTTAGCATGCCTTGGTCGGGACCTCCGTTTCCCAATTATCCAAGACCTTATTTCCCTGGCATTCCCAGTCAGCCAATGCCGACAATGCCACTGCCACTTCCACCATTTTTTCCCTCGACAGCATCGATCCCTTCGATGCCATCTATGAAGTCAATTCCACCATTCTTTCATTCGACAACGCCAATTCCCTCAATGCCTCATACATCATCGATTCCTACAATGTCGATGCACCTTCCAATATAATGGATATGCTTCTGACTCGTCGCAGCGGAATGGTTTTCAGAGTACAGGACACGTCCCACTGACTACTCAAGGGAATACTCAGGACGACCCTGTCGCCCAAAGATTGAAGATGTTGGAGGAACAGAACGAACACGTCCTATCGCTACTTGCCAAACTTTCAGTAGCAGCAGTACCTGTCGACGTCGAGCCTCGTACTAGGTTCCAAGCATCGCCCTTCGTCGACGAGATCACGATAGTCGACATCTCGAAGAAATACAACATCCCGACGTTCACACCAAAATACTCTGGTATCATGGATCTAACTTAACACGTCGCCCGGTACAAGCAGTTGATGTGGACAGTGTCGATCCCGCACCAATATCAAGAGGTGTGTATGTGTAAGAGTTTCGGGGCGACCCTCACAGGTGCAACCCTCCAATGGCTAATCGGACTTAAACCGAAGTTCATCGGGTCATTTGCTGAACTGGTGAACCAATTCTCCCAACAATTCGCCAGTAGACGCAAGATGGAGAAGTAGACTAGTGATTTGTACTATGTCGTGCAAAAAGTGGGAGAGTCCATCCGAAGTTACTTCAACCGATTCAATGCAGAAATGACCAGTGTCCGAAATTGCGATATTAAGACCGCGATCGAGGCGTACAAACGTGGTCTAGACGAAAGCTCAGGTCTATACACCGATCTGACAAAATACCCCCTATAGAACTTTGAAGACGTACGAGCAAGGACTTTGTCCTATATGAGGGTAGAAGATGACGCTTCCTTTCAACGTAAACACTCTAACGACAAAAAATCGTTAAGTGTGAAGAAGCCAGAGTTCAAGGCCAAGACGACCATTAAAACCGAGCCGTCGAGACAAATATCGAACGTGAGGTTTGACAAGAAGAAGGTCTCGACCATGACCAAGTTACCTCAATACCCTAAGATTTCCTCATATGGATTCAAGGGGACTTATAAAGACTTGGTCGAGACATTTAAAAATGCACAAGCAACCGTCCGATGGCCAAAGAAAAACGATAAAGCTGACGATAAGAAGGACAAAACTAAATGGTGCGACTTCCATGACGACCATGGTTATACAACAGACGACTGCATAGCGCTCAAGAAGGAGCTCGCTTGGCACGTCTCGAAGGGAAACCTCAAGGATATCTTCGATGGACTAGCAACACCCGATAATAACGTTCGACCACCGTCTCCTGTCCACGAGAAAGTCGTGAACTATGTTACGAGGAGGGTCCGACGTATGCGGTCTGACCTATTCAACAACAAAGAGGCATGCCAGCCAGGGTGCAAGTAGTCAACCGATCCCACGATCCTCGCGACCAAAGGAAGAATTGGAATTAGAATCCATGAAGATAACGTTCGATCAAGATGACATGGGTGACCTTCATCAAAAACCCTACGACGGGTTAATTATTCAGCTCAAGATTGGTAATTGTTTAACCAGGAGGGTATTGGTCGATGGAGGAAGCTTAGCGAACATCATCTTTCTCGATACCATCAAGGCTATGGGACTCGACAAGTCAGAGATCGTTCAACGTTCGACGATTTTGGTTGGCTTCAATGGAGACGCGACGAGCACCTTTGGGGAAATCACTCTACCGATTTACGCCAAAGGAATCAACAGGCAGACCAGATTCAACGTCATCGATTGTTCATCAGCATACAATGTCATCCTTGGTCGACCCTGGATCCACGACATGAAGGCAGTTCCTTCAACGTATCACCAGACAATGAGGTTTCCAACACCGTGGGGGGTCCATGAGATCAAGAGTGAACCAAAAGTTGCTCGGGACTGTTTTAAGACCACGATGAAACCTCGAAAGCAGTCCATCTAGCAATTACAGAACCAGGATACTCCCGATACTGTCGATGACTATCGTTTGGAGGAAGTTATTTTGGACCAAAGCAAGTCGGACCAAGTCCTCTTCATAGATTCAACACTCAATCCTTCTATTAAAAAAGAACTAATCTCTTTTTTGTAGGATCATGATAACTGTTTCACTTGGACGCTCGAAGACATGATCGACATTAACCTTGACATTATATCACATAATTTGAACGTGGATCCATCCTTCAAACCAATGAAGCAAAAACATCGAAAATTCGCTCCAGAGCGAAACAAGGTGATTAATGATGAAGTCGACAACCTCCTCAAGACCGGGAAGATCCGAGAAGTAAAGTACCCCGATTGGTTAGCCAATATCGTGGTCGTACAAAAGAAAAACGGCAAATGGAGGGTGTGCATAGACTTCACAGATTTGAATAAGGCGTGTCCAAAGGATCCATTTCCTTTACCACATATTGATACTCTAGTCGACGCAACTGCTGGACATGAACTCTTGACGTTCATGGACGCATATTCGGGATACAATCAAATACTTATACACGTCGATGACCAAGAGAAGAAAGCCTTCATGATAGATTGAGGTATTTATTGATACAAGGTTATGCCTTTTGGTTTAAAAAATGCAGGGTCCACATACCAACGATTAGTCCGCAAAATGTTCAAGGACTGACTAGGCAACACCATGAAGTATATATCGATGACATGCTCGTTAAGTCACGATAAGCTATCGATCATGTCGAAAATCTGCGACAATCATTCGACATCCTCCGAAAATAACACATGAAGCTCAACCCTACGAAATGTTCCTTTGGAGTCAGCGCCGGGAAATTTCTGGGGTACATGGTGACTCGTCGAGGCATCGAAGCCAATCCCGATCATATTAAAGCTATAGTCGAGATCAAGTCGCCAAGGAACTTCAAGGAGGTGCAATGTTTGACTGGTCGAGTGGCAGCCTTAAATAGGATCATATCTCGATCGTCAGATAAATGTCACCTATTCTACAACGTCCTACGAAAAAACAAAGGCTTCCAATGGACGGACGACCATGAACGTACATTATAGAAACTAAAAGAATACATGGCGTCACCTCCTTTGCTATCAAAACCAAAGGACAACGAGGTCTTACAAATATACTTAGCCGTCAATCCTAATGTGGTAAGTGCAGTCCTGGTAAGAGAAGACGACAAACACCAATTGCCTATCTATTATGTAAGTAAGTCTCTACTCGATGATGAAACCAAATACTCGCCGATGGAAAAATTATTACTATCGTTAGTAACAGCTGCTAAAAAGCTGCGATATTACTTCGATCACATCCTATAACTATTGTTACTAACTTTCCGCTTAAGTCTGTCTTGAGAAAACCAGAATTAACAGGTTGACTAGCGAAATGGAGCATTATCTCAGCAGTTACGACATTGATTTCAAACCCATGACCACGATCAAATCACAAGTCCTAGTAGACTTTGTCGCCGACTTTAGTCCTGAACTAAAGAAAGAAGCACAAGATGAAGTTTGTTTTGTGGCGACTTACGACGACAAACCCTGGACTCTACATGTCGACGGATTGTCCATCTCTATAGGTACAGGACTGGGCATCGTCTTAAAGTTGCCACAGGAGGGAAAATGGTGTACTCCATACGATGTGATTTCAAGGCAACCAACAACGAAGCAGAGTATAAAGCCATGATTGTAGGGATGAGTATGGCACACAACTTGGGGGCAAAAGGGTTGCACGTCAAGAGTGACTCCCTCCTTGTCGTGAATCAAATGAATGGCGAGTTTGCGGCTAAGGACTCAAAAATGACATCATATCTCAAAATAGCTAAGGCAAAATATGAAAAATTCAACCCTTTTTCGATCGAACAAATCCCAAGAGATTTGAATACTCAAGCAGATGCTTTAGTTAATCTTGGATCGATACTTAGCAAACCATTGTTCGACACTATACCCATGGTACATCTCACGACGTCGTCTATTGATCACGACGACATTCGCCAGATCGACGGTGAAGAAGAAGATTGGTCGAGCGATATAATGAATTATCTAACACGCGACCAACTTCCTGAAGACAGAATGGAAACTCGAAAGATTAGATTCAAAGCATCTAAATATGTCGTGATACAAGGCAGACTCTATCGACGATCATCTACTGGACTTAATCTACGATGTGTCACTAGCAAAACACAAGTCCAGAACATCTTACAAGAAATGTACGACGGCGAGTGTGGAAATCACTCAGGCGGTCGTAATCTATCCAGTCTAATATCACGACAAGGCTACTATTGGTCGACACTATGACAAGATGCCAACAGGTATGTACAAAACTGCGACGCATGCCAGCGGCACTCAGGTACGACTCATAAACCTTCTGAACCTTTACACTCGATGTTAGTCCCCTGGCCTTTCATGAGGTGGGGAATGGATAACGTCGGTAGGTTACCACCTGCCCCTAGGCAAACGGTGTTTTTACTCGTTCTTACGGATTATTTCTCTAAATGGGTAGAGACAGTCGCTTTTTCCCAAGTTCGGGACAAAGAGGTTATATACTTTATCCAGACTAACATTATATGCAGGTTTGGAATACCATCCGAATTTTTTTGCTACAATGGATCTCAGTTTATCAGGGAAAGAACTCAACAATTCTGCGAGGATCGGAATATAAAACTCACGACGTCGACACCATGATATCCTCAGCCGAATGGACTTGCGGAGTCGAGTAACTAGACTATTGTAAACTCGATCAAGAAACGTTTGAAAGCAGCAAAAGGAAGATGGGTCGAAGAACTTCCTTCAGTCATGTGGGAAAATCGTACGACCTCACAAACGTCCACAGGGCAAACCCTTTTTTCCTTAGTCTATGGTTGTGAAACAGTTCTACCCATCGAGATCTAGTTACCAACCTCAAGACATAATTTTTTCGACCATAACTTAGTCGACCTAAGTTACGATCTTGACGCTCTAAAAGAAGTGAGAGAATCAGCGTTAATCCGAATGGCATCCCAAAAGTAAGCAGTCGAGCGTTATTTCAACAAAAAACGTAAAAACTAAAGTCTTCCAAAAGGGCGACCACATATTGCATCGAGTGTTTCAAAACACTCAAGAGCCAAACGCATGTAAGTTTTTCATTAGATGAAAATGATCTTATCACATACCTAAGGTCGTAGGAAAAGGTGCTTATAAGCTCCAAACCCTCGACGACCATGAAATCCCACGTAGTTAGAATGCAACACACCTCAAGAGGTATTTTTTCTAAGTCCCTTGATTATTTTCTTATTATTACTTGATACAACCAATAATTACTTAAGCATCGGAGGGTCGTTGGTTAGTCAACGACCAACCTCTGACATTGTTTCTTCACATGATCGCACGATATAAGATTACAAGTCTATCACACGACTTGGTCTTTTAAAATCCCAAAGAAATATAATCTAAGTTCTTAACTTAGAGAAATTTTTATTATGAATGAATGTCTTGGTCGCAAAATCGCTTGAATTGGCCTCATCGCAAGCATGCTTATTATCGTGAGTTTCTTTGGATTGAAAAACTTGGAATATGTTTTGATTGCTTGGTCGTATGATTCTAAGTATTCTATTTTGATTTATAATGTCGTGTGTATTTTCTTATAAGTTGCACGATATAGAACACTTGATAAAACATCATATAGAATAAAACCACTTGTATTAAAGATCAAAATCAGTGGTTACACGTGGAAGGGTCGACCACCAACGGTCGACCTTGGAAAAAACAAAACAAAAGTCATAAAAAGATAAAGAGCAAAAAACTCAAGATGGAGGAACATATTCTGTTGGCAGTGAAGTAAAGACATCACCAGCCGGAGTTCTGTCCATCTTGGCCTCTCTCGTGTTGACCTCGACCACCTCAGCGTCTTTCTCGTCTTCAGAGTTCAGGTCATATTCATTCCCAACGTTCGCAAGGTAGGTCTTTAGGTCTTCAGAAACGTTTTCCATAGGATTCTTCCCCGCTAGGTGGCGTCTCATGATCGCCGCTTTAGTCGTCCATCGCGTGAAAGCCTCGACGACCTTCAGCTCTTCTTCCAGATCCTCTATCCTGGCCTTTTGCTTGGCCTCCCTCTCTTTTACGGCCCTGGTCTCTTTTTCATTCACGAACAGAGACACATGCACCCGCTCCAGTTCCTCCCGAGTCCCCTACAGTATTTCACATGACACATGAAGACGTGACTACGAGTCGGCCAATTGCTGATTAGAGGCCTCCATAACCTTATGGGCCTCCTCGAGCCTCACGGTTAGGTACTCCACTTAGGATGTGGCCTCCTTCTCTCGGGCGAGAGCATCCTTTTCCCTGTCTAGAGATGCTTTCTCTCTGTCAAGGGCGAGCGACACCGCCTAGAGAATTCGCTCCATGTCCCCGTAGAGGCCAAGGCCTGGAGCGTCTGCAATATAAAAAATATATATAATGTTAGTATGACAATGAAGAAAAATTACAAACAAAAAAGGACAAGTCGATCCTCACCATGAAGGAAAGTCCAGAGACGTGAGATCTGACATCATCGATCCTCATCATCTTGAACTTATCATTAAACTGCAGAAGCAAATATTTCGCTATATGAGGAAATATCCTCGCACGATCAAAGACGTCGTCCGCCATGAAGTCCGACGGCAACATAAAGTTGACCGTCTGGACATCCGCAAATCCCTTTCCTTTGTCGGATGTAGGGATAAACGTCGAGGCCTCAGTCGCCTGAACACCCTACGGAGGAGGTCGCTCGACACCTGGTTCTTCCGAAGACTCCATCATTGGAGGCACCATATTTATGGGCACCCAGCTTCGCCTTCTCGGGGATGGAATCTCTCGACGCGTCGCCTCACCTTGATGACGGTTCCCTCGGGATCATCATCCGCGTGCGCTTAGGCAGACCCGACCCAGCAGTCACAACCGCCTTCCTTTTCTCCTTGCCCTTGTGGGCTAGCTCCAGCTAAGCTCTCCTCCGGTCGGTCGTAGCAGACGTCTTCGTCGGAGAACCACCTGAAAATGTAGAAAACGCACAACAAAGATTAATCCAAAATAAATCAAAAAAAGACAGAGGAAAGGATCATAAGGGATCGTGCATATTACCTTCCATCTCTCCTTCCTCCTCCTCTTCTTCTTTCTCCTCCTCGAACTCCTCTACCTCGACCTCTGAAGGATCGATAATGGTCACTCCTTCGTCGTCGTCGTCGCCTATCGAAGAAAGTGGAGAGTATGATCGGTCGATCACACTATAACCCAAAAATCGGGTTATCTTATAAATCGAATCACCGTTCAGTTTCACTTCGTCGAACTTGATTGCTGAAATCAACGACAGAAAAGTATTAGTAAGCAAAACAAATCAAATACAACGATGAAAGACAAAGACTACAGTAAACTCACTTGACGTGTTCCAATAAGGCTCAATCCAGTCACTGTCTGGACCAATGAGGCTATACACACAAAGGCGTATCTCGATTTCCACACACGATCGTTAACCGCGGTGTTAAGAACCAGGGTGTGATCAATCCGATACTTAGAATGAAGGTTATAATGGTGAAAATCGTCAACCTTCACAGTGTAAGCTGTGAGGAGGTCGCTCACATCGAACGACGATCCCCAATCAGTCGTCAGTCGCTCAATGACTGAGACAACTCTCCAAAATTGGGGCATTAGTTGCCACAACGCGAGGTTGAACGTTAACATGAACAACCTCGATAACGCCGAATAGAGCCATTTGAACCCTATCTTAAAAGGATACTCGTATATCATGAAGTACCACTCCGGACACATGTCAAGATGAATCTGACCCGGAGAGTTAATAGCGATTTCAACAGGGATCTACGCTAGGCGCCTAAGATCATCCAAGTCGTCTCGACTTTGGATTGTGCTCGCAGGTTCGCTCGACATAGGTAAACCTTTCAGATTGATTTTCAACTTGCTTAAACCTAAGATATCCCAGTTACGCCTATGCTTTCTAGCTTTGGTTTTAAATCGCATGAAAAAGGGTGTAGAAGATTGTACCTTATATAAGTCGCTACAACCTCGAAAACTATGGCAAAGATCACACTGGTTTTTGGTAAGGATTCGGCAAAGGATTCGCTGAAATCTCTCACTAAAAACTTTGAAAACGTAAAAGGAAACTTTCCATGGGTATCCCTATTTATATGCCGAATTCATGTCGAACACAGTCGCTCAATGGTCGACACGTGTTGATCGACTCTTCAGGAGCATCGCTAGATCCTCGACACCTGTCACACACTACTATCACGCGTGTTCCCCACGCCTCCATGACGTCACGTGTGTCAGTTAGACCATCAGGGGTCTAGCTAGAAATGAACCGATTCGGTTCTGAAGTGACTAGAACCTCTCCCCAATCGACACGTGGCAAATGCAAAAAAATTCATTTAAAATTAAAATTTAAAATTTAAATTTGCCACTTAATTTAAATTTTGGGGGCAAACTGTTTGGGTCAAAAATACACGACCACAACGAATATATATTCAAAGCATATTTCACACGACTTTTCTAATATTAAGATAAGGTCCTGTCGACCATGCATAACTACAACACCCATCGACACTTTCTCGAAAGTCGATCGAGCGTTGCACGACCATCGTAAAGGTACACTTGACTACGATCATACTAATGTACGACCCAACGTTCGTATTTTCTTTATTTAATGCAGGTTTAATATTCATAAAGGCCAACGACTATAACCGATCAACGTTATCAAAGCCATTATGAAGGATCAACCGTTACAAAGACACATTTATGGAGTTCCAAGACTATAAAATACTGAAGATACACACTTCATCCGGACATTCGATATCTGATTACAAAATTTACAAGATATACGAAGAACAACCGCAACCTTCTCTTACAGTACACGACAATGATATTATACTCACGACACAAGTGTTTTCACACACGATTTACAGTTGTTGTTAGTTCATATACTTGCTTTTAGTATTCATCGTGTAAAACATTGTAACATCTAAGGACATCACCCCTGTTTGGTGATCATAGTGCACGACGACCTCTCCTAGTCGTCCGCGATTTTTTCCTCGTTGAGGTTTTTCCGCGTCACCAAATCTCTTGTCTCTTTATTCTATTATGTTTCGCGCATATTGTCGTCTGGTTACTTTCTTTAGTTGGATAAAGTTCCACGTTGACCTTAAATTATCCTTTGGGTGATTTTTGGCATTAACAGATGTATCCTTCAGAAGTTCTTTGAACTTTGATACCAAGTATGACATAGGCTACTCCCAAATTCTTCATATCAAATGAGGAATGATGTGTTTTATATTTTACCGCAAGCGTACGGGTCGTGTAGCATACGGGTCGATCACAGGGAGCAGTGGTTTAAGTACTAATCCTGCTATAAATCATGAACTAGCTATGTGAACACAAATGACGGAGATTTTTATAAACTAAGGATTAATCTATAAATTAAAATACAACTATAAAACATAAATACATAAAAAAAGACTTTAACTATTTATAACAAAAACTATGAAAATTATAGTAGAAGATTAATTACGACATATATTAAACTAAGACATAAAAACAAGATGGAAGTGGTGACACTCAACAGTTATATCGAGGTAGAGGTTTATCTTTCTAAAAACGTTTGAGACCCTCTTCCGAGGTGAAACAAATCTTCCTAGTTAAGTAGTTTGACTACTTCCGTGACATCCGACTTAACTAGAAACATTAAGATTTTGATAAAACAATTTCTCCGATTCTTACTTTTATCTATTTCCATGATAATTTTAGAATCGTTGGTTAATCGACCAAAAGCCAAATTCAAACTTCCGTTTATAATTTGATTTGTTGAATAAAGGTTATCGAATAGTCGGTCTCCGATCGCAACCCAACTTCCGTTGGCGATGAACCGTAAAACTGACCTTCGATAACCGTACCATTTAACTTCGAGTTAACCAATTTCTCAGTATAACCGCTGATTATCACCACACAATCTTATATGCGAAAAGAACTAGAAATGACTTTTATTGAATTAGAAAACTAAACAAAAAAATATATATATATATATATACTAGATACTAATATATAACAGAAAATATAGAGGAAAATCATCAAACAACATTTCTACATATATTTATGAATTAAGAACATAAACGAGAAAGAGATAGGGTTTACTTCCAAACCGAAAACATGACAAAAAAAAAGGGGGGGAGGTACATATTTATACTAAAAATATCCAAAATATCTAAATAAATATCTCGACAAATATCTCGACAAATATCTCGATAAATATCTCGACAAATATCTCGATAAATATCTCGACAAATATCTCGTAAGAAGTAGAAAACATTCTGGACACAGCGCACGGGTCGTGCGTTTTTCAGGTTAAGGTGCGCACGGGTCGTGCGCACCACACAGAGGCGAATCCAGCTTTTGTTCTTTAATAGATTTTCTCCACTTTTCCACCTTGCTTCCTTTACGTTATTCGGCATCCATTGTAACCGAACCGATCGATATCAAATTAGCCTTAAATTTAAATAAAGTCGTAAGTTTTCCGAATATGATCTGAACACGGAACGAATGATGGATGCAATGCGATTTAAGCTAAAAATGCATAATTTAAGCTAAACTAAGATGCAAAACATATTATATTAATAGATAAAATATGTACAAAATTACTAGCTAACAAAATCCCCCAAGCTAAACTCTTCCTTGTCCTCAAGGAAGCATGTGTTCATTAAGAAAAATTGGGGTAAAACAACAAAGGAGACAAACCTTAAAAGCAACAAGATGAGCGAACCATATTTCCAAAAGAGATAATTAATATTTAAGTTCATTAATGCACAAACAAAATCAATACCCGCATGTCAATTACTAAACGTAAGAAAATACAATTGTTTTACACAAAAGTTAACATTAACACGACACTTAGATTCGACAAATCACACACTCATGGCTTTAAGGGAAATCGCAAACATACCGTAATCACTAAGGAAATGGGATAAGTGATCATACCGGATGGATGCTCGCGGAATTCACTCAATTTCTCTCATGTGTATAAGGTAAGGTGTATACGCTCAAATAGCCTTCCTAACCAAGAATGTATTTCACTCTTAATGTTTTTGAAATGGTTCTCAAAGTCTAGAAGTTTCCACAAAACTACACATACAGAGGACTTTTTAGGCTCAAAGGGGATTTTTGGGCTAAAAGGAAGTCTTTGGTTAGATGGTGTCTTTATACGTTCAGCTTTATCCTTTTTGCCTTTCTTTTGATCTTGCCTTATCTTGGAATTAACGTAGCCTTGAAAGGCTAATCTGATTCAAGATTCTTTCGGTTCCCTTTGTGAACCTCTTCTACTGCATTTCCCCTAAGCTATCTTCTTTTGTATGTTTTTTTTTTTAGCTTTATGGTGAAGGGGATGATAGGGGTTGCTCTTGGCGAGTTCAAAGAAAAATGACGGCCTCAATGTAGTTTCATAGTTATTCTGGACGAGAATCAGGTCAAAAACCTAGAGTTACGTCTTGGTGGAAGGTACCTCACAAGAAAGAATAAATTGGGTTTTGATTATAAATGATTCAATCCAAAATGGCCCAAATTCTCACTGGGTGGGGTCCATCCAAGCAGTCACATATGTAATGTAGGGGGATTACGGTATGCGTACTAATCCTAAAGGTTACGTGCGGTGATGTAGTGAGAAGTGCGTGTAAGTATCTTCCTAATAGTGAAACAATGCTTTCTATACAGTTTAGATTTTAACTAGCAACGAATTAGGTGATGTACAAGCAATGAACCTAAATGTTGATTATACCTAGTATGAACAGGTTATCTACATCTTGAAGCTAAAAAAAATGGTTTATCTAATTTTTTTTTTTTACTTTTTTTTTATTTAATATTTTTTTTAAGAAACAAAAAGAGATAGAATGACACCCCCAAGCTAGAATTAAGCATTGTCCTCAATGCTTAGAGGGATGTCGCGGTGCACACGTACGATTGACAAAATTTAAATAAAAACCAAACCTATGTCTGTCCCAACACACTTGACAGCCCAATCTAAATTAAAACTTAAGAAAAATAACAATGCACACAAAAATAAAGAAAGGAACGAATATACCGCGGTTGAGGATGAAGATTTTCAGACTTGAAAACGGTAAAAGCTCCAATCCTTTTTCTACAAATGCAACCTGAAAAGAAAGATTGCACAAACAAAACAAAATACCAATATATATATATATATATATATATATATATATATATTTTATTATTTTTATTTATTTATTTATTTATTTTTTTAAAAAATTTTAAATTTTTTATTATTTTTTATTTATTTATTTTTTTCGCACGTATGAACAGTACCTAAAAAAAAATTTAGAAATTTTTCTGAATACTGGGCACGGGTCGTGCGCATGAACAGTACCCGATTTTTTTTTTTTTAAGATGGCGGAAAATTCAAACGAACGCCTTACTCCTCACCGAGCCATGGTGGGTTGTGCAAACGTCCATCAAAGATCTGGGTTGCGGAATTCCTGTCCTTCTTTCTTGTCTAAATCTCCTTCTCCTTTCAGCGTTTCGTCTACGTATCGTCGTTTCGTTTACGTGCCGTCACTAGTCAGTGTTGCGCGTTCTCCGTTTCATGCACGAGAAGACTAAACTCAAGGAGAAATCCAGGATTAACCAGGATGAGAAGTTATTAAAATAAAGTAAACCATGTAAAATAGAATAGACAGAGACATAGTCTAGTAAATCTATAGCTTAATCCATATTAAACCGATTGCTCCCCGGTAACGGCGCCAAAAACTTGATGTGTTTTATATTTTACCACAAGCGTACAGGTCGATCACAGGGAGCAGTGGTTTAAGTACTAATCCTGCTATAAATCATGAACTAGCTATGTGAACACAAATGACGGAGATTTTTATAAACTAAGGATTAATCTATAAATTAAAATACAACTATAAAACATAAATACATAAAAAAAGACTTTAACTATTTATAACAAAAACTATGAAAATTATAGTAGAAGATTAATTACGACATATATTAAACTAAGACATAAAAACAAGATGGAAGTGGTGACACTCAACAGTTATATTGAGGTAGAGGTTTATCTTTCTAAAAACGTTTGAGACCCTCTTCCGAGGTGAAACAAATCTTCCTAGTTAAGTAGTTTGACTACTTCCGTGACATCCGACTTAACTAGAAGCATTAAGATTTTGATAAAACAATTTCTCCGATTCTTACTTTTATCTATTTCCATGATAATTTTAGAATCGTTGGTTAATCGACCAAAAGCCAAATTCAAACTTCCGTTTATAATTTGATTTGTTGAATAAAGGTTATCGAATAGTCGGTCTCCGATCGCAACCCAACTTCCGTTGGTGATGAACCGTAAAACTGACCTTCGATAACCGTACCATTTAACTTCGAGTTAACCAATTTCTCAGTATAACCGCTGATTATCACCACACAATCTTATATGCGAAAAGAACTAGAAATGACTTTTATTGAATTAGAAAACTAAACAAAATATATATATATATATATATATATATATATATATATATATATATATATACACTAGATACTAATATATAACAGAAAATATAGAGGAAAAACATCAAACAACATTTCTACATATATTTATGAATTAAGAACATAAACGAGAAAGAGATACAATACTAGATTGAAGAACACGAATGCAGAAATCCTCCGAGAGAAGAGTGAAACCGGAAGTTAACCCTCTAGAGAGGGTTTACTTCCAAACTGAAAACATGACAAAAAAAGGGGGGGAGGTACATATTTATACTAAAAATATCCAAAATATCTAAATAAATATCTCGACAAATATCTCGTAAGAAGTAGAAAACATTCTGGACACAGCGCACGGGTCGTGCGTTTTTCAGGCTAAGGTGCGCACGGGTCGTGCTCACCACACAGAGGCGAATCCAGCTTTTGTTCTTTAATAGCTTTTCTCCACTTTTCCACCTTGCTTCCTTTACGTTATTCGGCATCCATTGTAACCGAACCGATCGATATCAAATTAACCTTAAATTTAAATAAAGTCGTAAGTTTTCCGAATATGATCTGAACACGGAACGAATGATGGATGCAATGCGATTTAAGCTAAAAATGCATAATTTAAGCTAAACTAAGATGCAAAACATATTATATTAATAGATAAAATATGTACAAAATTACTAGCTAACAAGGAATGTAGCATTTTCTTAGTTTGATTGATTACATCCATATTAGTCCCCATGATTAACATATCATCCACATACAGACATATTATGACATAAGCATTCTTATACTGCTTAATATATATACATTTATCACATTCATTGATCTGAAAGCCTTGTGATAAAAGTGTGTTATCGAACTTCTTGTGCCATTGTTTTGGAGCTTGTTTAAGTCCATATAAGAACTTAACTATTTTATAGATCTTGTTTTCTTGACCTTTAATAACAAACCCTTCGGGTTGTTTCATATTAACTTTTTCATCCAATTAACCATTCAAGAATGTAGTTTTCACATCCATTTGGTGTATCTCCAAATTGTAAATCGCGACTATTGCCATCAAGGTTCTTATTGAGGTTATCCTTGTAACCGGTGAATAGGTATCAAAGAAACCTTGACCCTCTTTTTGACGATACCATTTGGCTACTAATCGAGCCTTGTACGTTTCTATAAACCCGTCGGGTCTAAGCTTTCTCTTAAAGATCCATTTATGGCCTATTGGTTTATGTCCCGGAGGAAGATTTACCAATTTCAAAGTATTTTTTGTAAAATGGAATCTATTTCTCTTTGGATTGCCTCTTTCCAATAAGGAGCTTCCGATGAATCCATCGGTGCCTTATGTAGTTTGTTCCAAAGTCTTTGGCCACTTTCCCACGTTTACTTCTTCGAGATTCTAAATCCTCTTGAACCTGAGAAGTACCTTCATCATTTGGATTTGAACTTTGGTCTAACCCATTATGAGGTGTAGCATCTTCATTCCCTCTTTTCCTTGGATTTAAGGTATATTTCTCTTTACCGTTATTTGGGAATATGCTCTCAAAGAATTCCGCCTCAACAGATTTAATTATAGTATTTGTGTGTATATCCTCTACATAGGACTTATATACCAAAAATCTATAAGTTGTACTATTCTTGGCTGGCCAATGTAGACGCAATCTATAGTATTTGGTCCCACCTTAGTCTTTTTTGGTAGAGGAACTTGAACTTTAGCCAACCAACCCCACACTTTCATCCTTTTATTGGAAGGTAATTTACCTTTCCATATCTCATAGGGAGATTGACTACTCTTCTTATGAGTGATTTTATTTAAAATCTCGTTAGCAGTAAGACAGGCTCGCCACATAAATTGTGTGGAGCCCCTGAAGTGATCAACATTGAGTTAATCATGTTTTTTAAAGTTCTGTTTTTCCGCTCGGCTACTCTATTTTGCTGAGGGGTATAGGTGTCGTCGTTTGAAGAAACAATACCATGTGCAGAAGAAAATTCAACAAAGTCATGAGATTCATATTCTCCTTCTCTATCAGGCCTTAGAATTTTGATCTTCTTCTCAAGTTGATTTTCAACTTCGACTTTATAAACTTTGAACATATTTAAAGCCTCATCCTTAGTATTGATCAAGTATAGATAAAAAAATTTACTACAATCGTCTATAAAGGATATGTAGTAGTTCTTTCCCCTCGGGTTGGAGTTGACATAAATTCACACAAATCTGTATGAATTAGACCAAGTACTTGATTAGACTTTTTGACAAATTTGTGGGGATGACTTGATTATTTTTATTCTACACAAGTCTCACACTTAATCATTTTGTTCATTGAACTTTTAGGTAGCATGCAAAGATTCATCATCCTTTATAATGACCAAAAGTTGACATGACCTAACTGAGCATGCCATAAATTAGAGAAATCAACCATGTAAGTTGAACCACTGCTAGAGATTGCATTATTGTTATTAATATGTACATCATTGTTCATGGTATTTGTAATGGACAATTTTAAGAGCCCCTCAGACAGGTAGCCCTTTCCAACATACATCCCACCCTTAGTGACTACAAATTTATCTGATTCAAATACAATCTTGAATCCTTTATTGCTCAACATAGGACCCGAAATCAGATTTTTGCTCATATCCGACACATGTAGTACATTGGTGAGTTCAAGCTCTTTCCCCAATGTATGCTTTAATACCACTTTTTCTTTTCCATGCACTTTTGTTGTTGTTGAATTTCCAATAAACATTGGTTCACCGTCATTGACTTTAACATAGGAAAAAAACAAAGCCTTAGAGTTGCATATGTGCCTAGTGGCACCGGTGTCAAGCCACCAATCAAATTCATTTGTCAAAAAGTATGTTTCCACAACAACCACGAATCTAGTTTCAGAATCGGCCACATTGGCTTGAATTGAGCTTCCAGCTCCTCCGCTCCCATGGTGATCCTCTTGAACCGGCAATCCTTTGTTTTGTGTCCGGGTCGACCACAAACCCAACAATAGACCACTTGCTTCTTAAAGGCCTTCTTTTTTGGTTGGAAATGAGCTCTCACATTTGAAGGGGAAGGTTTGAAAGCAATACATTTTCCCTTGAATTTCTAAAATTTACCTTTAGGGGTGTTTCCTCCAACAACATTTGCATTTGGCTCTACATAGCTAGAATCCGTCTTCTCGTTCTTCCTATTGTCCTCCTCAACTCGAAGTTTGAGAACCAATTGATCAAAATACATGTCCTCGGTTAGATGTTTCAAGTACACTTTGAAATCTCTCAAGGAAGGAGGAAACGTTTCAATAATCGAACTAACAAGAAAGTTCGCATTAATGCCCATACCTTCTGTGTCGAGTTCATGAACAAGAACTTGTAGGTCTTCCACTTGCTTCACAACAGATTTTGCTTCATTCATTTTGTAGTTTAAAAACTTTCCAACGACAAATCTTTTAGAACAAGCGACCTCAGTCTTGTACTTGGTTTCCATCGATTCCCATATTTCTTTTGCGGTATTAAAAGTTGAATTAATGTCATATAGGGAATCTTCCAAAGCATTCAGAATATAGTTTCAACAACTATATTTGTTGTTTTTCCAAGTCTCGACCGATTTTTGAAAAGTCGTCATTTCAATTTGTGTTGGCGCACTCGATCCTTCTCCAACAACGAGTTGTGTCAGTGCTTCCTCTGTGAGTACGTTGGACACATGTAACGTAGATAAAAAAGCATTTTTTGTTCCCACCGTCGAAAATCTGAACCCTTAAATTTTTCGGGTTTCTCAACGTGGGATTTAATAATCGCCGATTGGTCCATTTTGTTTCTATTATCTAGAAACAAAATTTTGTCTTAGATTGATAGAGCCAATCCTTTCGATAATACAAATAAACAAGAAATTATGTATAACAACTTACAAAACTTCAAGTAATATAAGAAATTATGTACCTTTTCGATGATAAACGCGAATTGAACGAGAATATGTTGGATAGAGGCATGCCGATGCAGTGTCTTAAGACGAAATTTTGTCCTCAATCATGTTTAGTTCCGGATGTCGTCTAGAGGATACAACTATCCGATCGAAATGATGCACGTCAATTTAATCCCATCAACTGATAATGTGTTCTTGAATATCGATTGAAAAGGAGAGAAAATGGAAGAGTTTTGCAGAAAAACTCGTATCTACAAATGGAGGGAAGAGAAAGGTATTTATACCTTTGCTCAGCCAACCAAAATGATAGTGTCGAAAGCGAGTCTCACATGGGTAAGCCCGCATGAAGGTAGATAAAATTAAGAGCCCCAACCCATCTCTTGACCATTAAATATTTAGTGAGTCCCCCAGTAAAGCCCAATGCCAACCTCTAGTTTGGGCTCTTCTCCATTTTGGTAAGTAGTGTAGGTTTAGCTTTATAAACCCATAAATTTTTTGGGAGTTTTCCTATGTGGGACTATGGAATAGCCTAATACTCAAAAAATGAATGCCGAGAGGTTTTGTGTATTGAACACTAAAATGAGAAAATTAGTTGTGCTGGTAAAGTAGAGAAACATTATATAACCACAAGGGTTGTGCTTGTTAAGTCCATGGGGGATGTGGTGGAATGTCCCATCAGTCCAGGGTTAAAATCCAGGTGTACACGACAATTGTGGCCACTACGGTTTAATCAGGGTGATGTCTTACGATCATAATTTGCCAAGGGATTAGTCTAGGCATAGGCTATGACACCCTTCCAAAAAAATAAATAGAAACATTATATACCTATGCTAACTAGTTGTGTATCCACACAATGCAGTTTTGAATAATTTTCTATTAGCCAAACTCAATAAAATTCAAACAACAAGTTTTAATTTAACAAAAACGGCAACTTTAATTATAAAGTTTCATTCAATAAATTGTTTTAGATTAATTATTAGGTGAACCTAAAAACAAATTTATCCTTCACGATAGAATTGTTAGAAGAAGGGGTAGAAATCAGAATGTCCACTCTACTGGATGAAAAGAAAAACAGTACATAAAATAAAACCAACCTGATTAGATGATCGTAAGCGGAAAACTGAACTGCACGGTTTTGAGAACCTGTCCTTAAAGGTTTCGGCGAAACTCTTGAACGCTATGAGTCTGACAATCGCTTAACCCTAGGATTTGATGCAGAATTGTTGAATACTAACAGCGATAGTACTCAAACTTTTAATGCAAAGTTGAGACAGAAAACAATAGAGAAAGCGTAGAGAGTGAGAGAGATCATGAGAGAGCAGCCTAGAGGGAGAGAGAAGATA
The DNA here is from genome assembly GCA_023525745.1 of Arctium lappa. NCBI lineage: Eukaryota > Viridiplantae > Streptophyta > Magnoliopsida > Asterales > Asteraceae > Arctium > Arctium lappa. The sequence goes on from CM042055.1 coordinate 79,974,729, forward strand.
CGTTTTTTGTGTGTTTTAATCAATGGAGAGGAAGCATTAATTTATAGTAGGAGTGATCAGATAACAACCTGATCACTTCCCTGAATTTCTCCCCAAGTTTCAAAATTGGAGATAGAGTTGGGGACTAAGTCTCCAACTGATTCAGAGATAAAAAAGCCACACTTTTTATATGCTAAAAAAATTAAAACTTATCTGCTCCAGTTAATAAAAACTAAAATTTTTTCTGCTCAATTTAGTTAATTAATTAACACCATTTAATTAATTAACTATCTCTATAACTTGTTCCATAAAAAGAAACTTGGAGCTCGGGACGAGGCTCCTCAACTCCGATACGAGCGTGCGAAGTGCAAAGTCCAATGTGCGCGTCTCTTTGCGAGAACCACGCCCGCGTCCTCATCCTCGGCCTCGGCCACGTGCTCATGCGCGCGTGCGTTGCACTTCTTTGAGACCCCCACCATAAGCCCATCATTTTACTCAAAGCCCACTTGAGATAATGAGTTTATAAACTTAAATCTCTTTTGTATCTCTACCAATGTGGGATGGAAAAGTTTCCAACCTCATACTCAATTTCCAACAATCCCCTACCAGGTTGGAAAGTTTTTTGACTTCCATAAAAAATGATGTCACAGTGGTGTCACTAATATTAAACCTTGTTTAATGTGAATATGCAAGAAAGAATCAATTCAAAAGTATCCTTAGGATTTAACTTTGAATCTTATGATCACTTCGGCTAATTCACACACATCATCTTTTGTCTTTGCATTCTCACTGAGTGCGAATATGGCCATGCGCTAAAATCCTGTTTCATGACCTTTTAGAAGATAAACCATAACTCTCCATTTGAAGCGGCACCACTCCTAGGTCATATAGGCAAAATTCTAAATTTTGTTAAGAGATTGATCTCATCCTTGTTCTTGGCAACGACGTACTATTATGTACCTTACATGGATCTATCAGTTGATAGTACCTTTTATCGGTCAAGTAACTTGTTATTACCCATTAAACTTGGGAGATAGGAGCACTAAATCCAAGTTGGGTTTCCATCACTAACCGATTATGAGTGGTTTCATACCCATGTCTCTGGTAGTTGATCCTAATAAGTCTCCCATCAGAGGCTTAGTCAATGGATCTGCCAAGTTCCACGCGACTTGACATACACTATACTAATGGTACTATTTTCTATCAGTTGTCTCACATAATTATGTCGAAGACCTATGTGTCGCGACTTCCCATTATGTAACACCCGCAATTTTCGGTAAATAAAGATCACTTGGACGTTTTTGCAACTTGTAAATGGTGGGATTTAGGTTGGTAAAACATTATTTAAAGTCCCTAAGAGTTTTGGTGGTGTTTACATAGAAAAAGTCGAGTTTCGGGGCTTGGTACGGGCCCGACTACAATGACCAGCGACTATGACATGGTCATAGTCGCACTGGAAAAGTAGCATGCAACAAAGGGTGTTCTGGAGCACTTGTGCGACTATGCCATGCGACAATGCCATGGCAAAGTCTCATGGCAATGTAGCACAGCGGTGCCAGAGCTTAAAAATCGGGTTTTCAGCCTTTCATCTTCATTTCTTCATAACTCTCTCATTTCAACTCCGTTTTTGGCAATTCAAGTTGCTATGGTTTCGTTTTTGAGAGATTTTTAAGGATAGATTGTTATTTTTGGGATTATCCAATAATATTTGGTGGTGGATTGGAAGCAAAGGTCAAGAGCTCATCATCATCACCTCCATCTTCTAGAAATTTAGGGTTTTCTAAGTTTTCACCAAAACCTAAGTGGTAAGTTTATCCCCTTCTTTTCTAAACCTTGTTAGGTGATATAAATGCTCTATTGATGGTTTCCTAGTGTTTGATTCCTTCAATTTCGGTTTGTACGATTTTGGAAGATTTGGGTCAAAAATAGGGTTTTGACCAAAATGGAGGTTTTGATGTAAAATGTTTGGAGATCGATTCTATATGGTTTTAAATGTATATTTATGGTGGAAAACTTATGTATCTAGGTCTATGGAAGTTTCGAACCTTGAAGATTCAAGTTTCTTCAAAGGAGCTCAAAGTGGGGTAAAATCTAGATTTAGCATAAATCTAGCAAGGTGAGTTCAAATTGACTTATGAAAACGGTGTACATGCCAAAATGTTTATTTTAAAGTGTTTTGTGTTTTACATGAAATTGTTAACTGCTGATCACCTAATAAGTTTTGGTTATTTTTAAATTTTTAGTTTTATAAACATGGTGAAATACCCATTTTGGGATTTTTGGGAATTTTGGTAAATAAATCATGTTGAAATGTTTCATCGATGATTTTACATATATAATTGGAGTTCAATTGACGGAGATTTGAGTTAACCATACTTTTGGTTGTTATGTTTGCATGATAGTTGGTCAATCGTGTTTCAATGTTTATACCGGCTTTCATTTGGGGGTTTACGTAAATTGTTGGGCCTCTGGCTCGGTTTTGACTAAATTGAGTCTTGAGGACATTTGTCCGGTTTTAATAACTTAAAGTGGAGCCTTGGGTGTGAGTTGCATTTACTGTACTTTATTTTGGAGAATACATGTTTTGAGTGCGTGTGTCATCCAATAGGAGTCATGTGTTTTAGACTGTAATGCATTGGATCCATAGGCATGTAAGTCAGTCGTGTTTAATGGTGAGGATTCTTGGGATTCTCACTTTGGGAAATAATGTCGTGTTGGCATTGGTGTCGTCCCGGTTGTTTGGCGAAGAGGAACCTTTATGGGTTGTACTTCGGGACCATGGGTCTTGTGTTTGGATGTCTAATTCTTGTGCACGAGTGTTAGTCATCATGAGATATCAAGTAAGGAGTTGAGACTCCTACCTTGAATGCTAGTGAGTAGACACTAAAGGTCGAACGGGAACCTTGAGGTTAGAACTCTACTAGAGAGCGAATGGGCACTAAGATTGGGTATCCTTGAGGTGACACCCGCTAAGTGGTGTGCACTAAAGGTACCGTGTCCTTGAGGTGACACCAGCTAATGGTGTGCACTAAAGGTGTTGGGGACTTGAGGTGAAACTTAAGTTAGTATGCACTAAAGTCAATGATCTGAGGTGCAGTTCGATAACATAGATACGTGACATACTTTTGTGTTCCCGCCATGTTAAATGGAAACGGGTCTCCCCCGTCACCGAAAGGTGTTGTTTAGGGTATTGTATTTTTAGTATCCATGTTTCGGTGACGTTTTATATGTACGGGTTTTATCCATGAGTTATGTGGAGTATTAGTGTTCCACCCGTGTTTTGGTGTTTCGGGAAGTAAAGGCTTATGCGCGTTTTATAAAATAGGGAGTCCTCTCTTTATTCTCATTTTGAGCAAATTCTGGGTTAAATCTAAATTTACGAAAGAACGTTTTATATTGAGATCTTCGCCTTTTAAACACTTTGGTTTGGTTAACGGTTAACTCGGTGTCTCTTTCATTTAAAATGCATAATTATTAATAATCGAGTCGTTTTCATAAGTGAAGCATATCATCTTGAAGTATTATAATTTTAATTGCATCCTTCCTTTTTAAACGATTAATTTATATATATTGAAAACTCTTGAGCTCACTAGGCGTTAAGCGTAACCTTTTATTTGTCGGCATGTGCATCAGGTTCCAGCTGGGGGTTTGCTTCTAGCAGTACTATAAAGAGATGTGCTTTAGTCTTTCACAAGTGTAAGCATTTGGTGAAGTCTTCCGCAATTTGGAGATAGTGACTATGATTAGGTTTTAGTAGCACCCTTTCTTGTTTTTAGACTATATGTAGAGAATAAATTGTGTGTGTTGAGGTTAACCCTTAAATTGTGATTGTTTATGAATCATTTATTGATGTATTTAAAAAAAAATTAAATTAGTTTCAATTTCCAGGTTTGAGGGCGTTACACATTATACATGGCATTATATACTTTTGACAGTGTGACCTCACTGTCATAATATATGGGAATCGAAGGAGTTGGATGAGGCCATAAGTGGATATCTGATAGCATATCTCTAATCTATTCGACTTCTTTGCCCGCAACAGCTAGGGCAATGAATTCGGCTTCCATAGTCGAATGAGTGATACATGTTTGTTTCTTGCTCGCCCAAGAAATCGCTCCACCACCAAGTGTATAAATCCATCCACTTGTAGATTTAGAATCACTTGAATGATCTATCCAACTAGCATCAAAGTATCCTTCCAAGATTCCTGGATGTGTCGTGTATGTCAACTTAAGATCACTGGTTCTTTTCAAATATCCCAGTACTCTATCGATTTCCTTCCAATGAACTGGACCCGGATTGCTTGTATATTGGCTTATCCTGCTCACAAAAGCAATATTCGGTCTAGTACAATGCATTGCATACATCATGCACCCAATTGCACTAGCATACTCTAGTTGAGCCACTGCTCTACCAGAATTCTTGTCAAATTTCACACTTGAATCAAACGGAGTATTGTACTCCTTTATATTCAAATGTTAAAACTTAGTCAGTATCTTTTCTATAAAGTGGGATTGACTAAGCGAGATTTTAGATCCTGGCCTTTTGATTTTAATCCCAAGAATTGTATCTAGTTCTCCAAGATCTTTCATTTTAAAGTTTGAGGATAAGTAGTTTTTCGTTTCACAAATACCTTCTAGATTGGTTCCGATGATCAACATATCATCGACATAAAGACTATTAATTACAGTGGATTCTTTAGTACATTTTAAGTAAATGCACCGGTCAGCTCCATTATGTCGGAACCTGAAAGATGTGATAGTAGTATCAAATCTTTCATGCCACTGTTTTGGGGCTTGCTTTAAACGGTACAAAAACTTAATAAGTCTACACACTTTGTTCTCTTTCGGGTACCACAAACCCTTCGGGTTGCTCCATATAAACCTCCTCATTTAAATAACCATTCACAAAGGTTGTTTTTATATCCATTTGATGAATATATAGTCCTTTTATGGCTGAGATTGCTATAAGAGTTCGAATAGAGCTAATTCTAGCAACTGGAGGGTAAGTGTCGAAATAATCGACACCCTCTTTCTAATAGAACTAATTCTAGCAACTAGAGTGTAAGTGTCGAAATAATCGACACCCTCTTTCTGTCTATATCCTTTGGCTACCAATCTAGCTTTAAATGCTGGATTTGAACCATCTGGGTGCAACTTTCTTTTGAATACCCACTTGGAACCTACGGGTTTTGCTCCCTTGGGTAAATCAGTTAATTCCTAAGTTCCATTTCCCATAATAGAGTCCATTTCATCATTTATTGCTTCTTTCCATAGTGGAGCATCCCTTGAAGACATGGCCCCTCTATAAGTCTTAGGATCATCGTCAATGTTCATTGAGAAAATGACCTTTCTCGTCAATGTCTTTTGTGTTCCTTCTACTAAGTATGAGAGGAAATCATCTCCTAGACTTTTCTCCTTTCTTGCTCTAGTACTTCTATGTGGTTCGTCAACCTTGGTTGAGGTTTTCGAACTATCACGAGATGTACTAGGAAGTTTTAGAGCCAATGTTCTTTCTAAGTTTTCAGCATCGTCTGAAAACTTGTCTTGAAAGAATTCTACATCTCTGGATTCTACTATTACTCATGCTTCCTTATCCAATAATCTACAAGCCTTGCTATTTCTAGCATGTCATACGAATATGCTTTTAATATCACGGGCTCCCAGTTTAGATCGTTTTGGATCAAGGGTACAATAGTAAGCAATACAACCACAAACTCTAAAATAGTTCAAGTTAGGTTTCTTTCCTTTTCATAGCTCGTATGGGCTGGTTGGGATCACACGACTAGTGATCCGGTTGTGAATATGGCAGGCAGTCAGTAATGTTTTGCCCTACAGATTGTTTGGTAGACCCGATTGGTTCAACATGCAGTTGACCATCTCAACGAGTGTTCGGTTCTTACGTTCCGCCAAACCATTCTATTTGGGAGTAAAATGTGAAGTTCGTTCATGCTTGATGCCATTCTCTTTGTAGAATGTATCAAATTCTCTATTGAAGTATTCACCTCCTCTGTTTGAGCGTAGGATTTTTTTTCGTTTTTCAAGTTGATTTTCTACTTCAGCTTTACAAATTTTAAAGGCTTCAAAAGCTTCATCTTTTGATTGTAATAGATAAACGTGTAAAAACCGGCTCAAGTCATCCCAAAATGTAATGAAATATATTTTACCTCCATGGGTAAGTATTCCATTTAATTCACATCGACAACAGAAACAGAAAAACCAACAGAATTCTCAAACAAACTTAAAACATTACTAACTACTGACTCGCTAGTACTTGGACCAGAACTGTCATCATCATCTTCACTCAAATTAAGGCGATACATACTAGATGACGATATGCCTTGCCAATGAAGTGTTGCCTTTTGTGGAACATGATCTTCCCGACTTCCATATTAATTCCAATTCCACTTTCGTCAAGTTTACTTAGAGAAACAAGACATTTGCATATAGTAGGCACGTGCAACAAATTTTTCAAGGTTAAAGTTTCCCCCGAAGAAAACTTTAGTAGCACAGTTCCAAACCCTGCGATATTAGCTCTACCACGGTTCGCCGTCACAATATGTTTTCCGTCTCTTACCGGATTATACTCAAAAATTTTGGATATGGAGTCACACACATGAACCGTGGCTCCAGAATCCAAAAACCAACCACCTCTGCCTGCCATCACCCAGGTTGATTCTTCAGCAATCATGTCAATCTCTTCCATGCTCAAATTGGCCACAAGATATTCTAAGTCTATGACTGCATTAGTTGTAGCCGGTGGGCCAGACTTCCTCTGCTTACATTCCCTCGCGTAGTGTCCCGTCTCTCCGCATACGTGACACTTACCTATTCTCTTTGGTCCTGACTTGATGACTGGCCAAACCTTTTTAAGTTTTTCTTTTGTGGACCCAAATTCCACATTTTAGAGGGTCCAGAAAACTTTCATTTTCCTTTGCCACCATGTAACACCCTCGAATTCTGGAAATAACAACTAATTTAAAATTTTCTAAATACACCGATAATTGATTCATCTACAAACATAATTTGAGATTTAACCTCAACTTATACATTTTATTCTATGCATACAGTCTATAATAAGGACGGGTGCTACTAAAACTCAATAATAGCCACTATCTCCAAGTTGCGGAAGACTTCACCAACTACTTACACTCGCACAAAGCTAACGCTCAACTCTTCGTGGAACTGCTAGAGTCCAAACCCCCAACTGGAACCTGATGCACATGCCGACAAATAAAAAGGTTAGGCTTAACGCCTAGTGAGCTCAAGATTTTCAACATAAAATAATAAATCGTTTGAAATGGAAGAATGGAATTGTTGGGTCATCTGAAGATTTGAAGATGACCTCCTAATCTTCCATCTTATATCATCCTACTTAGAATATGTTTAAGATTCTTTTAGCAGCTTGGTTTCTATACAAATGTTCGGTGAAGTCGAAGATCAGCCGAAGAAGACAAAGAAGGAGTACATCTCTCAAAGCGGATTGAAGATAGTCTCCTTAGCCTAAAGCCAAGCATGCCCAAGTGATCAACACCATCAGAGGGAGGGAGGTGGGGGTAGTTCGGCTAGGGGGAAGAGAGGGAGGGAGGGAGGGAGGGGAGTTGGTAGCCGAAGTGGGGAGGAGAGGGGAGAGAGGTTCGGCTAGGGGTGGGGAGAGAGAGGGAAAACCGAAAGGGAAGGGAGGGAGGCCGAAGGGGTAGGGAGAGGAGGGGTTGTTAAGAAGAGATGAGTGAGTGAGAGAGATGAAGGATTTTCGGTGGGGAGCCGAAGATAATGGAAAAGACTAGAGAGAGTGAAAGTAAGGGAGGGATGAGAATTTTTTTTTTTAAAAGATCGGTAGCAAAAAAAAAACTTTTATGAACAGTACTTCGGCCAAAGTTTTTTTTTTTTTTTTTTTTAAAGATCGGTAGCCAAAAAAAAATTAACTTTTTTTTATATAAAATGAACAGTACTTCGGCCGATTTTTTTTTTTTTTTTTAAAGAAGGAGGATATCATTTGAGTTTTCACATAGATTTCTTCGGGAAAGAAAAATGGAATATGGGTAGGAGTATGTGAAAGAAAAATGTATGGTTGAGAAGGTGGGATGAGATGTGGTGAATTTTGAGGTTGAGAGGAAGATGTGAATGATGGAGGAAGGAGAGGTGATATGATGATAAGGGGGAGAAAAGGATAGGAGGTATCTTGATCTTCAAGGATGACTATCTGAGGATCAGAGATTGGAGAAGTAAAGATGTGTAGGTCACCATTCTGATGGCTTGTGTCTGAGAAGAAAGGAACATAGGGTTTTGAGCTAGATGAAGGATTATGAGAAACTTCATCAACACATGATGATATCCACCAATCATCACCTCATGAAGAGATGATGACTTAAGATCATCAAACTTCACATGAGTAGATGCAATTTCTCAGAAGATGGTGCACTCGGTAGGTTTTTGAAGAGTGAGAGAGAGAGGCTGAAGAAAGTGAGAGAGGTTGAGGGCCAAAGATGAGGGAAGGGAGGTATAAGGGAGGTTTGTTCTTTAGTGGGTTTAAGAGGCCGAAAGAGAGAGATGAGAAGAGAGAGAGAGAGAGAGAGAGAGAGAAAGGGATGTACCTGGGTAGGAGGTAGAGCACTCAGCAGACACAATGGCCATAGAGAAGGATTGAGCTTCACTGTTTATCAACATCATCTATTCTAGCCATGAAGCAAAGGTTGGCCATTTATTTGTCACTTTCAGAAGTGGGTTCATCTGCCCAGTCATGGGTTTCAATCATTTGACCTTTTCCCTTTTTGAGCAAGGTTTCATTTGTCTCCTTCTCTCTCTTATATTTTGCCTTGTATTTCTCAGCCCGGTCAGACTTTGAGGAGACAGACATATTTGTCTTTTGGAAAGAAGGTTGGTAAGAATCAGACTTGGTTCTGACAAACCTAGAGGATGTACGATTAGAGGAGGGCAGTCGAGATTTATCAGAGGACCTGCTTCTGCATTCAGAAGCAAAATGTCCCTTCCTCCCACACCTGTAACATTCCTCATTTGATTTGTCAAAGGGAGTGGTTTTAGAAAAAGTTGAAGATGATTTTCTTGAGAACTTAGATTTTCTCGAAGAGAAGCGAGAGTTACTGGAAATTTCCTCACCTTCGTCATCAGCCTCATTAAGATAGACTTCTGAAGGATCATTGGGATCCTCTTGACTATTACGGTCAGAATCGGAGGGATAGGTGATTCTAGGAACACACACAGAGTTTTTGGAAGAATCACTAACAAGAGCTAGAGAAGAGCTTTTAATGTCATTTGTGATAGACTTCCTAAGCAATTTAGTTTGCTCATAGTTAAAGAGAGTGCCATAAAGAGCAGTGAGTGGCATATAGTCAAGATCCTTGGTAGACTTGATGCAAGTACAAATATTTTCCCAAAACTCAGGAAGACAGTCCATGAACTTGCACAAGACTTCCTCATTATCATAAATGCGACCCACAAGTTTTAGATCATTGAGAAGACCGTTAAAGCGGTTGTAGTAGTCTGAGAGAGACTCACCCTTCTCATGAGAGAAGAGTTCATACTTTCTTACAAGAGCAATCTTTTTGCTCTTTTTCACCTCAGACGTACCTTCATAAAGAACACACAAAGTATACCACATTTCTTTAGCGGTAGAAAGGTTAACAAGGGAGTGATAGACCTCATCAGGCAGAGAAAGGGCAATGATGGCTCTGACTTTAGTATCAAGAGCTATAAGACGTCTGTCTTCATTATTATATTTGCTGGGATCCTTTACAATGTATCTCCCAGTAGCTGGAGTTCTTTCTTCCTCAGAAGAGTCCTCATCAGCATTTCCCTTATCTACCTTTTTGGCATTGTACCGGTCCCAAACCCTAGGAAGAAAAGGACCTTCATGTAAGATAGTAGGATATCTGCTATCAACTCCTTCTAGAAAGAGTATCATACGACTTTTCCACAAGAAGAAGTTATTGGGGTTAAACTTTGGTGGTTTGGCTATAGAGCCATTGTCGTATGAAACAACAGTGGTGTTTTGAGAAGAATCATTGTTTAAAGAAGAAGAAGAAGAAGAGGCTGCCATTACGGATCTAGTTTATTGAATTAAACTAAACCGCTCTGATACCACTTGTTGGTCCCAAATAGCAGTAAGTAAATAAGAAAAGTATTGTAGAAAGGGGGGTTGAATACAATACACACAATTTTCACTTAAGTTAATTCTTATTGATTTGAAATCAAGAATTACACATAGAAAACTTTGATTGTTGCGGAAGAGAACATATGAGATATGTTCAAACAATCTTACACATAGAGAATAAAGAACAATTGTAAAACACTTAGAAAACAATTGAACTTCGTAGAGAGAAAGTTGCCAGGCACTTAGAGAACTTGAAGGTTTGAGAGCTGGTTCTGCTGGGTTATCTTGCATGTTAAACCATCCTCCATATTTATAGTGCCTCATGCATTAAATGCATGAGACACCTGTTGAGCAAGGGATGGACACAGGTCTTCTGCATGGTACATGATGTACCTTTTGTCTTGGAGTGACTTTGTCTTGAAGTGTTGACCTGCAGGGATGGTGTGGACCTTTCCTTAAAAGAGTGTAAGAGACAAACTTACTTTTTCTGATCTTGGGATGAGGTCCACGTCAATGCAAGATATCACAATATACTTTGTCAGAAAGTACAATGTGTTTGATAGAAATCCTTAAGCATAGACTGCCGAAGACTTGAAAGATCTTCGACTCCTGAAGATGTGAGAACATCTTCATACTCTAAGGAGAGATCATTGGCTACCAAATACTTGAGAGATCTTCGTCTGCTCTTTGAAGATGTGAGAACACCTTCATACTCTAAGGAGATATGAGATCATCGGCTGCCGAAGACTTGAGAGGTCTTCGACTCCTGAAGATGTGAGGACACCTTCATACTCCTGAGAGACATGTGATTGACACCATCCTGGCTGATGGTGTTGATCACTTGCGCATGCTTGGCTTTAGGCTGAGGAGACTATCTTCAATCCGCTTTGAGAGATGTACTCCTTCTTTGTCTTCTTCGGCTGATCTTCGACTTCACCGAACATTTGTATAGAAACCAAGTTGTTAAAAAACCTTAAACATATTCTAAGTAGGATGATATAAGATGGAAGATCAGGAGGTCATCTTCAAATCTTCAGATGACCCAACAATGATACTAAAGACACTCCGGTGTCCAAAGGTTCCTCAACTGTAGTGGACCCTTCTTCCCCCTCCTTAGTGACGCCGGCTAGCAATAAATCCTCAACCGCTACTGGCACCGCCGCACTTGCCCAAATGACCATACCACCGAAAGAACCTTCGGCGGTTACCCAGGTCACACCCCATATCTCAAAGTGGTGGCTCTCTCTCTCTTCCCTCCCCTCTCCCTTGGCCGAACTCCTTTCCCCTTCTCCCTTCGGCTCTCTCTCTCTCTTCCCTCCCTCCATCCCTTGGCCGAACCCCCTCTCCCCCTCTATCCCTCTCTTCGGTTCCTCTCTCTTTCCCTTCTCTCTTTCGGTAGCCGAAGCCACCATCACTCACCCCCTCTCCTCTTTCTCCCTTCGACCCTCAGTAGCCGAAACCCATTTCCCCCCACCCCCACCCTTCGGTTTCTCTCTTTCTCTCACTCCCTTTCGGCTTTCTCCCTCTCTCTCCCCACCCCTAGCCGAACCCCCCCCCACCCTTCGGCCCTCTCTCTTCGGCTAGCCCACAACCGAACCCTCCCTCTCCCTCCTTTCTTTTGGCTCTCTCTCTTTCTCTCTAACTCTCCCTAGCCGAACCCCCCTCCCCTCCCAAACCCTCTCCCTAGCCGAACCCTCTCTCTCCTTGTCACTACCTAGCCGAACACCCCCTTAGCCGAAGGCACCACACACCCTCACCATTATTTATTTTCTCTCTCGGCTCACACCCTCCCACCCCACAATCCCCTTAGCCGAAGTCCACTCTCCACCTCACACCACCGAAGCACTCCACACACCCCTTATACCTCTCCCTATTTCGGCTTCTTCACCCTCCCGCAATTCAACCCACCCATTTTTTTCTTTTTCTTCTCGGCCTACACCTCCTACCCCCTTATCCCTCCACCGAACCAAACAAACAGAGCCCCTTAATTTTTTTTCCCTTAGCCGAACACTTTCCCCACCCCCCCCCCCCTCCCTTATTTTCTTCGGCTAACACCCCCATCTCCCCCTAGCCGAATTCCTTCCCCCTCCCCTCACCCTCTAGCCGACCACCCCCTTCCCCACTCCCATTCTTTTTCGGCCAAAGCCCACACCCCCCCCTTTTTTTTCCTTTGGTTTTCGGCCAACATCCACCCACCCCTCCACCCTTTTTTTTTGTCCTATTCCCTCCCCTAACCCAATTCCCTTTCCAATTTTTTTCACAATATTCTTCCTTCCCTTCCCTTCCCAACTTTTTCCCTACATATCTCATCACAAGACCCCCCACTCCTCATCCCATCTCTTATTCTTTTTCTTCCACCTCTTATCATCTCTCACCATAACCATCTTCTACCCTCTTTATTTCTTTCTTTTCTTAAAAAAAAAACAGAAAAGAGCCCCGAAAAAAAAATGGGCCACTGAATTTATGAGTTCTTCGTGTCTTGTAATTTTTCTGTGTGTCGGTATTTTTTCTATGTGTTTATGTCATCATCAAATAGGGGGAGAAAAATATTGTTGGCTCTCTGGTTGATTTGGTGATGACTCTCCAACCAACTCAAGAAGACCTCTCTCAACAAGGGCTCTCTATCCACCAATCAAGCTCTCAGCCCAGGTATGTTTTTCTTCATAAACTCTCCCGATCTACAATGGGGTGATACTAAAGACACTCCGGTGTCCAAAGGTCCCTCAACTGTAGTGGACCCTTCTTCCCCCTCCTTAGTGACGCCGGCTAGCAATAAATCCTCAACCGCTACTGGCACCGCCGCACTTGCCCAAATGACCATACCACCGAAAGAACCTTCGGCGGTTACCCAGGTCACACCCCATATCTCAAAGCGGTGGCACTCTACCTCTTCCCCTCCCTCTCCTCTCAAGAAGCTGAGGAAGGTTTCAAGGGCCAAACCACAAACTCCACCCACCGATTCTCCACAATCGGCAGGTGTTGAAATTTTCCCATCTGGGCCCGGGGACTCTGCTAAACCCAAACCACCTCCTTTGTATCCTCACAAAAGGATACAATTGTAAAATTGGGGACCCCTATTATTCCCTCATCAACCTTTTCCTTGGTTGATAAGGATGACTTGGACTCCTTCCCTATCCAAGGTGCCTCTTCTCCACCTCACAGCCTATCACCCAGGATTCTCAGTCCTGATGCTTCTGCACGATCCAAGGATGAATCTGCCCTTCCAGGAGCAGGTTCGGAGGATCCCGAAAATCTTCCAACTTCTTTCTTTCTGAACACCATGAATTAGTTGAGGGGGAGTATGAGTTGAGGGGGAGCAACTTACCACTCAAGCTTAAACTTTGCTTTTGCAATGGACTATGTGATCAAAGCCATCTGACATTAAGTTGAGGGGGAGTATGAATTGAGGGGGAGCAACCAACCACTCAAGTTCAAACAATCCCGGCTACTGTCTTCTATATCTTTGTATATATTTTTTCTTTCTCATTCTTTATTCATTGTATTCATTTATTCGTATGTATAGCTATACTTTTTCATTCTCTTGTAAATATCAGATATACCAAAAAAAAAAAAGGTCTATGTGAAAAGAACCCAAAAAGAGTAAAGATGGGTCAAAATGAATTTATTCAATATACTCTTTGTTTTATTCTTTAGTATGGATGTCATCCTCAAATAGGGGGAGATTGTTGGGTCATCTGAAGATTTGAAGATGACCTCCTGATCTTCCATCTTATATCATCCTACTTAGAATATGTTTAAGGTTCTTTTAGCAGCTTGGTTTCTATACAAATGTTCGGTGAAGTCGAAGATCAGCCGAAGAAGACAAAGAAGGAGTACATCTCTCAAAGCGGATTGAAGATAGTCTCCTCAGCCTAAAGCCAAGCATGCCCAAGTGATCAACACCATCAGCCAGGATGGTGTCAATCACATGTCTCTCAGGAGTATGAAGGTGTCCTCACATCTTCAGGAGTCGAAGACCTCTCAGGTCTTCGGCAGCCGATGATCTCATCTCTCCTTAGAGTATGAAGGTGTTCTCACATCTTCAAAGAGCAGACGAATATCTCTCAAGTCTTTGGTAGCCAATGATCTCTCCTTAGAGTATGAAGATGTTCTCACATCTTCAGGAGCCGAAGATCTTTCAAGTCTTCGGCAGTCTATGCTTAAGGATTTCTATCAAACACATTGTACTTTCTGACAAAGTATATTGTGATATCTTGCATTGATGTGGACCTCATCCCAAGATCAGAAAAAGTAAGTTTGTCTCTTACACTCTTTTAAGGAAAGGTCCACACCATCCCTGCAGGTCAACACTTCAAGACAAAGTCACTCCAAGACAAAAGGTACATCATGTACCATGCAGAAGACCTGTGTCCATCCCTTGCTCAACAGGTGTCTCATGCATTTAATGCATGAGGCACTATAAATATGGAGGATGGTTTAACATGCAAGATAACCCAGCAGAACCAGCTCTCAAACCTTCAAGTTCTCTAAGTGCCTGGCAACTTTCTCTCTACGAAGTTCAATTGTTTTATAAGTGTTTTACAATTGTTCTTTATTCTCTATGTGTAAGATTGTTTGAACATATCTCATATGTTCTCTTCCGCAACAATCAAAGTTTTCTATGTGTAATTCTTGATTTCAAATCAATAAGAATTAAATTAAGTGAAAATTGTGTGTATTGTATTCAACCCCCCTTCTACAATACTTTTCTTATTTACTTACTGCTATTTGGGACCAACAGGAATTAAAGTCATAATCCTTCAAAATGATATGTTTTGCTTATGAAAACGACTCGTTTACCAATAAACATGCATTTTAAACGAAAGAGACACCACGTTGATCGCTAACCAAACCAATCTGTTTTACAGAATAAGATTCCAATATAAAACGTCTTTCGTACTTATATTTAACCCAAAACTCACGCAACCATAAAATGGAAAGAACCCAAATACTGAAAACGTAGAAATGACGCATTCTATTCAAGCCTTAATATACGTGTAGAAAACCCAATATTAAAGCCATCATTTGTCGTCGACCACATAAAAACCAAAGTTGGTAAAATACGACATTACCATTTAAAATACCACGAATCAACGATGAGGAGATCCGTAAATACCGAGAATAGAGAAACACGCAAGTAGGCCGTTCACGCGACTTTCTTGCATGTCCTCTAAACGTTTCCATCTAGGGTGGCGAGAACACGTGAATGGGGCCACCCGTGATGTTATTGGATTTCACCAACGTGCCCCGGTCCTAGTTCCCATGCCATACAAGACATCACAATCCTCGGACATGTTGCTGCCCCTTGCCATACTCCGTCGAGTTCCACTCCGAGGTCTTACGAGCCCGGGCGCCTATCCAATCTAGACGAGTTTCAACTCTGCGGCTTGAACCACATATTTCCTACTCGCTAGCAAACCCGAGCGGTCACTAAAAGTAACCCAAAACCTCAGGCCTTACACAACCGACAGACTCACGTGTCTATGGATCCATTACAACACTGTCTAACCTTACATGACTCCAATTGAATGACCAAAGAACCCAAAGCATGTAACTCACCAATGACACGAATTAATCGTCATCATACTCCAAACCCACAATGGTTATAAATTCGGACAAAAGTCCACACGACTCATTCAGTCAAAATCGAGACAAAGGCCCAACACTTTACGTAAATCTCCAACGAAAGCCTTTATAAACATTAAAAACACGTTTAACCGACTAATGCAGACACAACGACCCAAAAAAGTATAATTGACTCAAACTCAACATTGGTTGAGGCAAACCATTTTCCAAAATAGTTGTAAGTACAAAATCATATAAATGACATTTACATCAAATGGACTCCGTGTACATATATATACATCAAAGGAACATATCGAAATGATTTAATAGACATAAAGCCCAAAATCACAAATATGCGTGTGACACAAGTTTATAAAGTGAGATATACCCAAATACCCAAAACTTATCAGCAGTTAACAATTTGATGTAAAATGCAAACACTTTAAAATAAACATTTTGGCATGTACACCGTTTTCATAAATCATCTTGAACTCACCTTACTAGGTTTAGTTAAACCTAGGTTTCAATCCCCAACCATTGGCCTCCCAAAAGCATAGATCTCACCCAAAGCTTTCCGAAGACATCCATTCCAACTCTTCAACTCAAGTTTCCCAAAACCTAGATCCACACATTTCTAACCATAAATAACCGTATTCAACCATATAGAAACATTCCCCAAATATTTTACATGAAACCTCAACTTATATCGAAACCCTAATTTTTCATAAATGAAGAGAAGGGATGATTACCTCAACCACAACTTGATTCCAACAATCAAACACTTCTAGGACACCAAAATGAGCCACAACCTCCCAAACTTCAAAATGGAGAAGAGATGGATGAAACCCTAGAAAACTTGGGTGAAGAAGGTGAAGATGGAAGGATCTAATTCTAGCTTCCTAAACATGATTAGAAAGTGAAGGAACACTTGGTTTTATGACAAAAACACCCAAAAATGAGTTAGGGTTCGTAATAGGATGGTGAGGTTCGGTTCTTGGGAGAGAAAAACGAAGTGGGTGAAGATAACAAATGAAAGAGGCTGAAAATTCGGGATTTAAAACAACCAGGGGCCGATGGCGATTGTGCCCTGCGATAGTGACATGTGTCACTATCGCGAGTCACTCTCGCGCGGAATGTACCGCGGGTGGTACACCCCCAGCGATTGTGCCACGCGATAGTGACACATGTCACTATCGCGAGTCACTCTCGCGCCACTTGTATTGAAGCCCAAAAATGTCCAAAACTCGAGATTTTCGCGTGGGTCGATATAGGGTTCGAAAGTACAAATTATTTCACCCAAAAAGATAGACGAAAGGCGGAGAGATTACCAACGAAGGACGGAACTTACTTACGAAAAAACCGGGTGTTACACACCAGCCTGCACGCTGTTGGCACTCTAAATGGCCTTTTTCTTTTTGTCCCGATTTCGTACTTCTTCCTCAATCCTGATATGTTTGATTAAATCGTCCAAAGAGTAATCTTCGGATTTATGCATCATCCGTTTTTGAAAATCCTTCCAGGATGGGGACAATTTGTCAACAACAGCCCCGACTAGGAAAATTCCAGGAAGAGGAATGTTAAGTACTCTCATCTTATTTCCCAATACTTGAAGTTCATGAATTTTTTCAAGTATTGATTTCTCATCAACCATTTGGGATCTCAAGTAGCGAGACACAAGATATTTATTTGTGTCTTCTTCTTGTGTCTTGTACTTGAATTCCAAAGCAGTCCAGAGTTCACGAGGATAAGTAATCGGGGCATAAAGGTCATAAAGACGGTCAGACAGGGAATTTTTAATATGCCCACAAGCTAGAGTTTCAGCCTCCTTACGGAGTAGTCGCTGCTTATCCAAATCGGCTACTCTAGCAAAGTCAGGTTCTTTCCCGACTTCGGGAATTAGGTTATCAGGAATGGGCGGCAGAGTTGGGTCTAGAACAAAAAACAACTTGAGGACCATTAATTAGCATGAACTTTACTTTTTCCGCCAACGGGTGTTGCCGGATTAGCATCAACCGAAAGTTGCCGGATTCCATTTTTCAATATCAAAACCTTTAAGATTGTTGAATAGTTTTCTATTAGTCAAACTCAATAAAATTCAAACAACAAGTTTTAATTTAACAAATATGGCAACTTTAATTATAAAGTTTCAAACTTTATTTATAAAGTCAAATACTTTCCAATCAATAAACTGTTTTAGATTAATTATTAGGTGAACCTAAAAACAAATCTATCCTTCGCGATAGAACTGTTAGAAGAAGGGTAGAAATTAGAATGCCCACTCTACTGGACGAAAGGAAAAACAGTACATAAAATAAAACCAATCTGATTAGATGATCGCAAGCGGAAAACTAAACTGCACGGTTTTGAGAACCTGTCCTTAAAGGTTTTGGCGAAACTCTTGAACGTTGTGAGTTTGATAATTGCTTAACCCCAGGATTTGATGCAGAATTGTTGAATACTAACAACGATAGTACTCAAACTTTTAACGCAAATTTGAGACAGAAAACAGTAGAGAAAGCGTAGAGAGTGAGAGAGATCGTGAGAGAGCAGCCTAGAGGGAGAGAGCAGATACGTTTTTTGTGTGTTTTAATCAATGGAGATGATGCATTAATTTATAGTAGGTGTGATCAGATAACAACCTGATCACTTCCCTGAATTTTTCCCCGAGTTTCGAAATTGGAGATGGAGTTGGAGACTAAGTTTCCAACTAAAAAATTAAAACTTATCTGCTCCAGTTAATAAAAATTGAAACTTTATCTGCTCAATTTAATTAATCATCGCATCTCTTCGCGAGAACCTCGCCCTCGGCCTCGGCCAAGCGCGCACGCATGCATTGCACTTCTTTGAGACCCCCACCATAAGTCTTATCATTTTACTTAAAGCCCACTTGAGATAATGAGCTTATAAACTTAAATCTTTTTTGTATCTCTACCAATGTGGAATGTAAAAGTTTCCAACCTCATACTTAATTTCCAACATGCAGCGGGACACAAAATTTAAACTAAATACCCTTCCCCAAAAAATAAAGAGAAACATTATATACCTATACTAACTAGTTGTGTATTCGTACAATGCAACGGGATACAAAATTTAAACTAAATATTTGCGAGAATATTGTCTACGGTAAATATAACCTATGTTCAAGAAATGTGATTGACAAATTATTATGGTTCTTTGATTGCTTTATCATGTTTTTGTTTGTGGCAAAATGTCAAATGGTTTATGGTTTAAAAGAAATGTGATATGAGCTTTGTTCTATGTCCTCATATTTACATAATCGTCCTTTGCATGCCTCCACTCTCAATTGTTAGCCGTCAACAAAGAAACATACAAAAGGAGAATATAACATTTTACAATATCGCCATTAATTCGTCCTAAAATAAATGTTCACAATAAAAAAGACATACAGTTTTAGGAATGTGTAGACTTTTTAATTAAGCAAAGTACAATTTTACTCTTAATTATAGAGATAGAAATTTCTCCATTACATAATTAAGGGTAGAATGGGAAAGTGAACATTTACCTTTGAAAGTAGACACTTATTTTGGACAAACTAAAATAGTAATATAGACACTTATTTAGGACGGATGGAGTATTAAACAATTCATGGCATTTTTTTTTTAGCTCACCACAGTATAAAAGTAGTCATGTTCTCTATGTTTTTTTCTTTCATTTTGCTGTGAATTTGTAAAAAAAAAACAACTGATGTTAACTTCATTTTGATATAATGTCACTTTTAAACAAAAAGTTTTGATATAATCTTCAGATCCAACTTACCAGAATGTGTTGTGAAAAGAGATTTTATGAGCCACCATACCCACCTCATGTTTAAGGGGAGGGACGGATCCAGAAATTTTTTCATACGGTGGCACCATATAATATAGACAAAAAATAATTACAAAAAACACGGTTTTTATCGACGTGTTTTCATCTTTTCACCGACGTTCAATATTACCCGATGTGTTTTTAGCCTAATTCCACAATTTCGAGGGATTTTTAAAGTTGTTTGCTTGATTTCGAGGAATTTTTAAGTTTTTTTTATTGATTTCAAAAGATTTTTTCGGTTTTTTTGGTTGATTTCGAGAGTTTCTTTTGGTTTTTTGGTTGATTATGAGGTATGGTTGCACCTTCTTGAAGTTTTCAAAATAATACGGTAGCACCTTTCAAAACGATACGGTTGCACCTTATACGAACCTAAAAATTTTACCCTTCGTCGGATAAATAATACGGTGGCACGTGCCACCGTAGCCACCATACTAAATCCGTCCATGCTAAGGGGTGGTTTGTTTTTTTTTCAAAAAACCTCTTATTACCTCTTAAGTCTGAATCGTTCAGACCGTTTGTTTTTTTTTTTTCAGATTTCAAATCCTCTTAAATCTTAAATACATCTGAAACTAGAAGTGGTGACCCTTGAAAACAAGCGTCGCCTCTTATTAATCAGACATAAAATAAGAATTCAGACTTCAGACCTTTTAAAAAACAAACGCCACCTAAGCAAACTTGGTTTATATTAGTCTTTCTCGAATGCAATTGCCGATACAACCTATGATGATACAAATGAAAAAAAAATATACAAATTGAATTTTGACTTCCAACTCTTTTTTTAGCTTTGCTATGGTAGGAAATGAGTCGGATGTGACACTTCAACGTAAACACTACATTGAGACATTTATTGGTTCTTTTTTTATTGAGAAACATCAAATTGAAGCTCTAAGTGTTATACATACATTATTTGTAACCAACAAGGCAACAAGGAACAAAGTTTGGAATGGTGGGAAATCAAATGCTCCAACATAAAAACAAGAATCGACTTTAGGATTAAAAACTACAAACACTACCATTTCTATTTGAAATGTATCTCGTAGAGTTGACAAATAGAAGGTTTAATTGTAGAATATTAGTAATAGCATAACTCTTTGGAGTAAATGTAGTACATAATAAGCAGACAGTCTTGAGCTTTTTGCTTAATGATGAATCAGAAATTAATATTGAAAAATAACACATTCTAGCTTTTTGCCCTAATTCATATTTTAGGAACCAACTTTTAAAATTATCATTTAAGGATTTATAATAAAGTTTACATTTATTTAAGGATCCCGTTAACCGGTTGAATAGGTAACCGGTCACCTAAACATGACATGGCAATTTATAAATTAAAAAATATTATGTGGATTTTAAATGCCATAAAAATAATTGAAGATTTAAAAGAAAAAGGGGGAAAAAAACTCTCCTAAATTAACTCACCCACGCCCCTGTGTAACCCCTTCATCTCCTCCATCCTCATCGCTACAACCAACCCACCTTTGTCTTCCATTTTTTTCGGTGACCGCCTCAGTTTCTTCTTCATCACTGCAAACAAATCCACCACCACCGCTTCACTTTTCCCAAATCCCACCCGCCTATATTATCTACGTCCTCATCCCTTCAGATACGACGCTGACGCTGGTCCCGAGTTCACGACGTCGATCGTGGGTTTGAAACCTGTAAATCGAAACCGAACTCCTGTCGAAACCAAGACCGGCACTGCAATCACTGTAAATCGAAACCGAACCCTGTCCGTGTTCTTGTCCTTTCCTAATCACTGTAAACCGAAACTGCAACATCGTAGTTCTCCATCCCCTATTGCTGTAAATTGAAACCGAAATCTTAGCGTCGACGTTCTTCTCTTATTCCATCTCGATAGTTTTTTATTTAGATATATTAGGTTATAATTTCCAAATTTTTGTTTTAGATTTTCATAATTTCACAATCAGATCTTAATACTTATTTTGGGAATCAAATAAAGGGCCGGAGAAGATGAAAAGGGTGCCGGAGTGGCAGCAAAAATTTGGTATCGGGGAACATATGGTGATATCTCATCTTTTTTATATTTTCTTTTTGTTAAATGTAATTATGACATGGAATTTAGTTGGCAAATTACCTAGGTCAAATTATCATTACCAGGTCAACAAGTTAACGAGACCCTTAAATAAACGCAAACTTTGTTTAGGCCCTTAAATGATAATTTTAAAAGTTGGTTCCCCAAAATAGGAATTAGGGCAAAATTGGTTTCATTTTGATGCAATTTTCCGTTCTTGATTTCAATCAAAACTTAGACTCCATATTTTTAAACTTGGATGAGTTTCTAAAACTGTATCAGAAAAACAATTTTTTTATTATATTCTCACCGTTAAATATTTTTGAAAACTTTCCGGTTTTATCTATTTAACTATTTTCATTTGGGGGGTGGGGGGGAGTTATTGGGTGTCTTAAGACGGCAAATTTTGCATTATTGGATAAGCGGTGGTGAAGTTTTAGAGTCGAAAGAAATTCCCTTTGGGCCAAACTTATTCACAGTATTCATGGTCCAAAGTTTTAATTGCATATTGTTCAAACATATATATGGATTATTATGAGATAACATGACGTATCTATACTATATTATAAACAATTTATAAAAAACTCTTAAAAACAATTGTTAAAGCTTAATGTACCGCTATTTAATGCTAGTTATTTAAAACATAAATAAATAATGAAAACTTAAAATCTCTTGCTATTTAATCCTTATTTCTAACAAACTTAAATCCCCTAAAATCACTCCTCACTTCAACTTCCCTAAAATCACTCCCTACATAATTAAATAATTACAGGATAAAAATCAAATTTTAAATATAAAAAATCTAAAATATAATTAAGAAAATCTAACAAAATATTTAATATTTATTTTATAAAAAAAATTATTTTATTAAAACTAAAATAAATTACATTATTATTAAACTATCAAAGAAACTCTTAAAAACAAACTTTTATACATTAAGTATTGTTTATTGATACACTAATCAGGAATTTCTGTTGTCATAAGACTTAAATAAACTTTGATATAATCTTACTTAAAATTCAAGATTACAAGTTATGATGCATGACTACAAATTTCTAAAGTTGTATGTTTGAATTCATAACTAACCGATAAACATAATCAAAACAAGATAAACATTTTAATTTAAATATAAAAAGTTTAAAATATATAAGATAATCATATTGTAAATCGACAAAAAAAATCGTGATGTATCTCGTTGCATTGCGCGAGTACGCTTCTAGTGTCTTCAAAATGAAAACAAAAGTATGATAATAAATGTCATTAAATCATTAATATTATGAAAATAATAACAAATGAGAAATATATCACATTTAGAAAAACATTGATATATAGCCCAGTTCAAATAAAATGGCTAAATATCATACGATAATAAGAAGAAAAAAGTTTAAGAAATGTTCATATATGAGTCACTGAAAGAATCTATTTGAACATGTATATGAAACTCATATGAATAATCTATAAAGTTGGTTCATATATGTATGTTCAGATAGATTTTCCCCTATTTTTTCAGTGATTCACGTATGAAGATTCTCTTAATCTTCCGATCCTACTTTCCCACGATATTTAAACTTCTTATTTGAAACTCCTACTATTAATATAAATTTGTTAATTTTTTTTGAACGGCTAAAGGCATTTATTACCAAACCCACAAACAACCAGTTTACAACGAAACAAAGAAGCAACCCAATAGAGATACAAGGCAACCAAAAACGGATACACAATCCCCAGCAAAAACAAAACAACAAGCAATCGACAAGAATGGCAACCGCGGGGTTTGCGAGTAACAAACCACTGTGGGGAAAAAGAGTCGCCGATACCACCGCCGACTGAAACCCCGAGCAAAACTGGATAGCTCCGAGCAGCCACGACCAGACCTCGACTGAACCGAGAAAACAGTCACCTGTGTCAACCCATGTTGCTGTCCAAGACACCTTTTGTAACACCCCGAATTTCGAAAAGACATAATTTCAAGTTGATATAGAAATCAGTAGTTTTAAAGGGAAAAATAAAATATATGATCTTGGACTTGAATCCTAGATTTTATAGTCTTTATGGATAAAGAATTCAATTACGAGTCCAACGGTCCTTTCCGGAGCAAAAACGGAGTTATAACGAAGAAGTTACGGCCGAAACAATGAACGAGAAGAAAACTGGGAGAACCTGCGACTATGACCAGTGACATTGCCCTGGGCAATGTCGCATGGGCAATGTCACCCAAAATGTCCAGAGGTTGTTAAGTTCAGGATTTCAGCCTATTTTCTCATTTCTCTTCATCCAAACTTCTTCTACTCTCTCTCAAACCGATTTCCTTCTTTCCCCTTCAAACCCTAACTTATTTTGTCTCAAATCCATGGATTTTGTGGAGGTGAAACACCATCAAGTGGTAGGATTGAAAGCTATGGTCAAGGATTCACCATCTCCATCTTCATCTTCAACCTCAAGCTTATTTTTGGGTTTTATAGGTTTTCATCAAAACCTAAGTGGTAAGTGTATCCCTTCCATTTCTAAACCTTAACATAAGTTATAAATGCTCCATTGATGATTATCCTAGTGTGTGGTTTATCAATTTCGGGTTTGATGGTTTTGGAGAAATCTAGGTCGAAATTTGGGTTTGGACCAAAATGGAGATTTTGATGTGTAATGTTTGGGGAATGCTTCTATATGGTTGAATGTGGTTATTTATGGTGGAATATGTATATTTATGGGTGGAATTTGTATATCTAGGTTTTTGGGGAAAGTTGTTGCGTGTGGACTCGGAATTCTTCAAGGAAGCTCGTTTGGGGTAAAATCTAGATTTAGCCTAAATCTAGCGAGGTGAGTTCAAGTTGATTTGTGAAAACGATGTACATGCCAAAATGTTACTTTAAAGTGTTTGTGTTCTACATTAAATTGTTAATTGCTGATAAGTTTTGGTTATTTGGAAATGGTTAACCTTATAAACTTGGATAATCCATATCTTTGGGATTTTTGGGCATTTTGATAAATGTGTCATAAATGAAGGTGTCTTGATGATTTATTGCATCAATAGATATCGGTCAAAAATACACTTTTAGTGATTGTTGGGTTTTATGCATTATTCATGAAATGGGATGTTTGAAACTATGATTGCGTGAGTCCTTTGGTTTTGGTCATTCCCAACCTCGGGAACATGTTGGAAATTGTGAACTTTTTGGTTTTGGGCCGAAGGCCGATTGTATCCCGAGAGTCAAAGATTTTGGGAAAAGATGTATTTTGGTTTTGTGTAACCGTACTGACTCACGTATTTTCGTAAATCGTTTATTATGTCTTTTGGGGATTGGATTACCCTCGGATGAGTCTTTGAAACATTTATTCAACCCTGGTAGCTCGTTAAGGAGCCTTGGCCATATGGTATACTTAATTGCACCTTATTTGGAAATTTCATGTTTTGAGTGCGTTGTCATTCTTTTGAGTCATGTAGCATTTTGACCGTAATGCATTGGATCCATAGGCATAAAGGTCGGGTTATCATGTTAATGTGGGATGAGGTCCCCGAGTTGTAATTTGGAAATAGACATTGGTGATACGATGTAAGTTTCCAAATGAACACGTGTGTCAAGGATGGTGAGGTCCCAAGGTAAAGATCCATGAATAGGGTTGAACTTGGTGATTCCTTGGAACTAAAGATCCATGAATAGGATTGATATTCCAACGGCTAAAGATCCATGAATAGGGTTGATGCCTATGATGACTAAAGACTTGGATAGAGTTGATGTCATTGATTGTCCACCTTGAGGACGATCTCAAGGTAAAGACCTGGATAGGGTTGAACTTGGCGGTTCTTTGGGGGCTAAATACTTGGATAGAGTTGAACCCACCGTTGTGCCGAACTAAAGACTTGGATAGAGTTGATGTTCAAATGACTAGAGACCTGGATAGGGTTGATGTCTACCGTGACTAAAGACTTGGATAAAGTTGATGTCAGTGGTTTCCACCTTGAAAACACGCGTATAACATGGATATGTGGCATACTTTTGTGTTTCCGCCACGTTCAATGGAAATGGGTCTTCCCCGTCACCGAAAGGTGTTATTTGGTTATTGTATTTTTGGAATCCATGTTTTCGGTGACATTTTATATGTACAAGTTTTATCCATGATTCTTATGAGTTGGGTAATATGTTCCACCCGTGTTTGGGTGTTTCGGGAAATAAGTTGTATCTACGTATTTATAAAGTGGGAGTTCAATTTCTACTTAATGCTTCGAGTGAATCTTGGGTTGAGTTTACCTTGTGAATGAATTTTTATGTCGGGGTATTCGTCTTTAAAACGTGCATTATTGGAAAGTTAGTGTTCTCATATTTAAAGCAAATCATCTCAGAAATTCATGATTTAAATGACTTCTTTCCTTCATCAGTATGTATTTTATATATGTTGAAAACTCTTGAGCTCACTAAGCGTTAAGCCTAACCTTTTTATTTGTCGGCATGTGCATCAGGTTCCATTTCGGGATTAGTTCTAGCGACACTGAGAGGCGATGAGTGCTTGTTGTGTGCTCGAAGAGGTGATTAGCTTGTTGAAGTCTTCCGCATTTATATTTGGAGATAGCGATTGTTGTTGGGTTATAGTAACACACGCTTTTAATTAGTCTTTATGTAAGACTTTAATTTTGTTAATGGTTCAATCTAGAAATTGTATTTCAATCATGGACTATTAGTAAGGGATTTTATTCCCTTTAAGGTATTGTTGAAAGTTTTTAATTAGTCGCTATTTCCAAAATTTAGGGTGTTACACGTTTTAGCATAAACGAAAGGTACCGTGATCTGTATGCATCAATCGAACCCCTGCCGCAGGTCCAAAGTTGCATCAAATAGCCCTTCACAGACCCGCCGAGCTGATCCAGACTCTACAGAACCAAATGTGTCATCACGATCCAGCTGCCTTATCTGTGTCTCTAGCACGAACGAGGATTCGATAACCAATTTTCCCAATCATAGGCAAAAATGGGAGTCCCTCTTTGTAATCCACTCAAACATTTTTATCTGAAATTCATAAAAACGATCTGAAATCTTTCCTTTTGTTTTGTTGAATACGAGCCTATTACGGTTGGCCCAAATGAGGTACAACAAACACCAACTTACCACTTCCCATCGACGTGCTCCTTTTTGGTTACCGTCCAATTGTGACTTTACACCAAATAGATCCGACAGGGAGCCTATCGAGTCCACACTCAAACCCCACCACTGCCCCACCTCTTGCCACAATTTGTTTACCTCCTCACAGTTAACTAAAGCGTGGTCTACCTTCTCCAGCCCTTCCCCACATCTCGGACATAGCACCGAGGCTAACTCGATTCCCAGCCTATCTAGCATCGCTCTAGTCGGGATCCTCCCTAATTTCGCTCTCCAAATGAATATAACTATTTTCTTTGGGATTGATTTAGACCACCCCGTATCCTCTTCTACCGGCCCACTATTGATTCTTTTCTCTTCTAAGACTTGCCTTAACTTTTTTACCGAATACCCTCCCTTATCGTCCAAACTCCACCACGAGCGATCTTTTCCTTCTTTTTTAGGAACCACACTTTGGAGTAAATTACAAAGATTCTCCAACTCCCCTACCTCCCTCCCCCGTGGTTCCCTTCGCCATACCCACTATTCTTGCTTCCATTCCCCTCTCTCACCCACCTACACCTTCTTAGACATCTCAAGTTGATAGAGACACCGGAATTCCTCCTTAAGCCTTAGCACCAATCCTCCCAAAACCTCGTCTCCAAACCCTCTCCCACATCTATTCCAAAAGAGCTTGAAAATGGAATACCTTCATTGTCCACCGCCCTCCCTATTTCTACAATTCCCCCCCCCCACCCACACACACCGAGCCTCCCCCCCTCACCCTCCTATGAGATTCACCGTGAAGACCACCATCTCACCCATATATACTCCTAATCACCTCTACCCAAAAATCTTCCCTCTCCTTATGGAATCGCCACCACCACTTCCCTAGGACACTCCAATTTGCGCTCCTCAATGACCCTATGTTGATCCCTCCCCTTTTGAAACTTCCCATCGCCCTTTTCCATTTAACCCAAGTCACGCCCCTTTTTTTAGCACGTCCCCCCCCCCCCAAAGAATTTGTTCCTCACACTCTCGAGAATTTTTAACACACCATGTGGGGCTCGAAACAAGGAGAAAAAGTATAACGAAATACTACCTAAAACTGAGCGAACCAAAGTCCATCTTCCTCCAAAAGATATCAGCCTTGTCTTCCACAATGCGAGTTTATTTTTCACTTTTTCGATTGTCGTTTTCCAATGATCGATTCTCTGCATTGATTCTCCAATCGATAGCCCAAGGTATGTGAACGGAAAAGTGCCGCTACCGCACCCCAAACCTTCCGCCCAAGCTCGTGATTCTTCTTTCGGCACGCCCACCCCCATACAACTTACTTTTTCTCACATTTATCTTAAGACCCGAAATACGATGAAAACATTCCAAAATCTTCATTAAAATCTTTAAGTTGGAAATTCTCCCCTCCCCAAAAAATATCACATCATCCGCATACTGAAGGTGATAGATTAGCACCTCATCTACCCCCACTTTCAACCCTTCAAATAGCCCTTTTGACTTGGCTTCTTCCATCAACACGTGAAGGCCTTCGTCTGCCATTAGAAAAAGGAACGGAGCTAGGGGGTCTCCTTGCCTAAAACCTCTCTCCATCTGGAATTCTTTTGATGGGGCTCAATGACTAGAATGGAAACTTTAGAGGGTTCTAGGAAAGCTTTGATCCAACCTTGCCATACATCCTCAAAGCCCATTTCCTTCATCATGTCCAGAAAAACTATCAGTCGACCGTGTCGTAAGCTTTCTCGAAGTCTACCTTGAAAATCATCCCTCTCCTTCTCGTCCTTTTGAGATGGGCTACCGTTTCGTTGCCAATAAGCACCCCATCAAGAATGTATCTTCCTTTCAAAAAGGCAAATTGTTCTTTGCTAATTACCTTTCCCACAACCAGTTTTAATCTTTCTGCGAGTACTTTCGCCATAATTTTATATAGGATCCCAATTAAGCTAATTGGTTGGAAGTCGTTTTAGCCCTATCGGACTATCGGTTTTTGGGATCAATGCTTAGAAGGAGGAATTACACCCCTTACTTATCTCCCCCTTTTTCTAGGATCCAATTTAAGGCCGCGATCAAGTCATCCTTAATCAGCCCCCAAAAGCCTTTTACAAAACCAGTGATAAAACCATCCGGCCCTGGGGATTTGTTGGGTCCACAATTCCGAACTGCGCTCCAAACATCTTCTTCCGTTATTCTTCCTTCAATACTGTTGGCCTCCTCTTCCGTTAATTTTTTCAAGCTATTCGATCATAAAATTGGCCCGACCGTTCCTCTGAGATGAAAAATTATCTTTGAAAATTTTATATACGACCTCCTTTATGTGCTTTGGTTCCTCCAGCCATTTCGAACCAATATCAATCCCATGAATACAGTTCTTCCTTTCTTTGTATTTTTATCTTTGTGTGAAAAAATCTAGAATTTTCGTCTCCATCTTTAATCCATTCTATCTTCGCCTTTTGTTTTGCCATGTCCAAGTTTCTTTTTTCCAATTCGAGCCACTTTTTCTGATCGATGCCTCTCATCAAAAGACAATCGATTCTCGTCCGCTTTATCTTCCCATTTTTTCACTGCCTCCCTCTTTTCTTCCAAGTCTTTTCCAACATCTCCCCATCATTCTTTACACCACCCCTTTAATGTGTTTTTTACATTTTTGAGTTTGTCCCGAAATATACAGTCCGACTTTGTTGACGTTACCTCCCTAGACCATGCTTCCCTTGTTAACTCTAATTTCTATTTTTCTGAAATTAATATGAGTATTTGTTAGGTGGGATATGGATGTTATTCGGTTCATTAAATCAATTTTTGGTTTAATTTGTTTCGGGTTATTCAGTTAGGTAATTGGTTAAACTGAATAAATAGTTATATTTTTTCGTTTGACACTTGTTCAAATAATTCCCATATTAAGTGTATGTTGCTTCTAATATATAATTGTATCATCAGGGGCAGAGCGAGGATTTGGGTAAATATATATATACATATATATATATATATATATATATAGAGAGAGAGAGAGAGAGAAGAAGATTCAAATGAGAACGCTAACTATTTAAGAAAATAAGAAAACAACAAAAAGACAGTGGATTGTGTACAAAATCATATGTGATTTTGCACTAACCTGAAAAAATCTTTAGGTCGTGTGCATAGTCGTGTGAATCATATATGATTTGATACATGAATCATATGTGATTTTGTATGTACTCAGTTGTTTTCGTGTTTTCTTAAATAGATGTTCTCGTATTGTAACACCCTAAAAATTCGGGTAATTTTGAAAATTGAAAATTTGGCAATATAACGTTTATAAATAGGGCAAACCACCAAAATAATGGGCAAAGCGTGAGCATTCACAAAACCTGTAAATGAGTATGGAGAAACGACAACAAACCAATCCAAACCAAATCTATCTAGATTACATAGGTTGTCAACTCAATACCAAAATAAATAAATTGGCTTAAACGCCAAGTCTCCAAATTAACTAATATCCAGAAATTTCCTCTAGAGACCAAACTCTTCACTCAACCTCTTGACGACCCGCCGCTAAGGGAACCTGTTATACACATTATTTTAGAAAAAGTGTTAGGCTTAAAGCCTAGTGAGAACATACAGTTTATAATTTGAAGAAATATATGCAATTGTAACGAAGGGAATCTTTTCAAGAAAATTGAGTTTACAATTGAACCGTTTGCCACAAAAGGGCCTTTTGTATAAAAATTCATCTTGCGATGACGGGGGATACCCGATTTACCAAGGATTGTCGGCGGAACACCGAGTAGGCCACAATCCGAGTTGTGAGCTAAATACTTGGAACCATGGCCACGAACAACGCCGGTCCGTACTAAAATGTGGGGGGGCACCCGAGGAACCAAGTCATACTCGTTCACTAGGACTACATTATGAACCATGGCTAGTAACCGGTCCCACATAACCGTACCAAAGGCACCCGAGGATCAAATGCATCCATAGCTACAATGGGGAAAAACATACCAAATATATATAAGTCGACTCAATACCTAGGGATCGACTAGTAATAATCTAGACTTGTCACAATTACATTCGTGACTAACCAAAGCTAAACGTATAGCTTCCAATAACATTTGTTTACAAAAACGCATTTCCAAAGTTTAACTGCTGATAAGAATAAGAATTCATAAAATTAGATTTCATACATTCTTTCAAGTTCTTCACCAAAATATAAAAGTAATACTTTATTTTATTTCATAACAAATGAAACCCTTCAATTTTGCAAGATATAGCAAGAACCCTAAAATTTCCTTAAACTCAAGTTAGGTCAAAACATGATTTTCATAAATCCAAAACCAATGAGATATATAGGAGTTCAAAATGTATATTTTGATGTGTATAAAGTTTAGAAAATGATAGTAGGAACTCACCAAGTAGGTTTTAGAAGAAAACCCCAAAAACCTAGATCTTGACCCTTTAGAGAAGATGAAGATGGAGATGGTGATGAACTCTTGACCCTTGCTTCCAATCCACCACCAAATACTCTTGGATCTTCCCAAAACAAACAATCTAACCTTGAAAAGCTCTCAAATACGAAACCGTAGCAAAAAAATCGGCCAAAACAGAGTTGTGGTGAAGGAGATATGAGGAAATGAAGAAATAAGGCTAAAATCAATTTTTTAACCCGTGTTGTTGCTTCTGATGTTGAGCACGACCCGTGCTACTTTTGTGAAGGAATTAGCACGACCCGTGCACCTTACAGACCATGAAAAATATGTCCGAACACTGTTTTGGTCATAACTTCTTCGTTATAGCTCCGTTTACGCTCCGGAAAGAACCGTTGGACTCGTAATTGAATCCTTCATCTATCAAGACTATAAAATCAAGAATTCAAGTACAAAATCAAACATCTTATTTTTCCTTAATATATCGGTTTCTGTAATAACTTGAAACGATACCTTTCGAAAATCAGGGTGTTACAATCCTCCCTTTCTTAGAAATGATTTCGTCCTCGAAATCTCAACTACACGAATAGATGAGGATATTTCCGCTTTATATCCTCCTCGGCTTCCCACATCACGTTGGCGCCACGGTGGTGTTTCCACTGCACTTTGACCATAGTGACTTCCTTGTGGCGAAGCTTCTTTGACTTTTTCTCTAAATAGCTTCGGGTTCTTCCACACAACGGTTACTCTCGTCCACTCTAATCTCGGAAAGAGGGATAACACTTTCCTCTTCTGCCAAACATTTCCGAAGGTAACAAATATGGAAAGTGTTGTGGATCCCGTTTATTTCTGGAGGGAGTTCCAACTGATAAGCATGTAAGCCCATACGCTTAAGCACTTTAAATGGTCCAAGGAAACGAGGACTCAACTTCCCACGTTTTCCGAACCGAATAATGCCCTTCCAAGGCAACACCTTTAACATCACACGATCGCCCACTTGAAATTCCATCGGTCATCTCTTCTTATCGACATAGCTCTTTTGCCGATCTTGAGCCGCTTTCAATCTTTCCCGAATGCCTTTTACCTTGTCGGTCGTCTCTTGCACAATTTCAGGTCCGGCAAACTGTTTCTCTCCCGCTTCGAGCCAACATACAGGAGTTCTGCACTTCCGCCCATATAAGGCCTCAAACGGAGCCATTCTGATACTCGAGTGGTAGCTATTGTTATAAGCAAACTCCACCAAAGGTAGGTGAGAGTTCCAACTACCCCCAAAGTCGATAACGCAAGACCTTAGCATGTCTTCAAGCATTTGAATCGTTCTCTCGCTCTGACCGTCGGTTTGAGGGTGGTAAGCCGTACTCAACTTCACGCGCGTACCAAACTCTTTTTGTAAGTCATCCCAAAATTTGGAAGTGAAACGACTATCACGATCAGAAACAATAGACACGGGAAATCCATGCCTCGAAACCACCTCATCGATGTAAAGCTTCGCTAACTTGTCCATTGGTAGTGTCTCGCGCATGGCCAAGAAATGAGTGCTCTTGGTCAACCGGTCAACTATTACCCATATGGTATCGTGACCTCGAAGAGTCTTTGGTAACTTAGTCACAAAGTCCATGGTAATATGTTCCCATTTCCATTCGGGGATCTCCAAGGACTGAAGACTCCCATACAGCCATTGATGTTCGATCTTCACTTGCAAGCACGTCACACAACGCTCCACGTAACGTGCTACATCAAGTTTCATTATCGGCCACCAATAATGCAACTTTAAGTCCCGGTACATCTTTGTACTTCCCGGATGAATGGAATACTTGGACTTGTGCGCATCCTCAAGGAGGAGTTCCCGGTTGCCCCCAACCTTGGGCACCCACACACGGCCGTTGAGCAACTTCACCCCACGGCTATCTTCCGTTAAGAGTAAACGTTGCTTTATCATGACGTCATCCTTGAGATTTTCTTCCAACAAGGCTTCTACTTGAGATGTCTTGATCCTCTCAACAAGGCTTGACACTAACTTGATTCTCGAAAGGGTAGCCCGAATACTTCCGTTATAGTCCTTCCGACTTAACGCATCAGCCACTATGTTTGCCTTACTGAGATGGTAAAGCAATTCACAATCATAGTCTTTGAGTAATTCGATCCACCGCCTTTGCCTCATGTTCAACTCCTTTTGATCAAAGACGTATTTCAAACTCTTATGGTCCGTGTATAAAGTACACTTTGTGCCATAGAGGTAGTGTCGCCAAAGTTTCAGAGCGAACACCACCGCCGCC
This sequence comes from Arctium lappa, assembly GCA_023525745.1. Taxonomy (NCBI): domain Eukaryota; kingdom Viridiplantae; phylum Streptophyta; class Magnoliopsida; order Asterales; family Asteraceae; genus Arctium; species Arctium lappa. The sequence continues at coordinate 80,007,994 of CM042055.1, forward strand.
AACTCCAGATCATGGGTAGGGTAATTCTTTTCGTGAATCTTGAGTTGCCTCGAGACATAAGCGATCACCTTGCCTCTTTGCATTAACACACATCCTAATCCCATTTTCGAAGCATCGCTATAGACCATGAAGTCTTCCGACCCTTCGGGTAGCGACAAAATTGGAGTTTCACACAAATTCTTCTGTAAAGTCCGGAATGCCTTCTCTTGCGTTTCGGTCCAATCAAACTTCACATTCTTCCTAGTCAAGGCTGTCAAGGAAGAAGCGATTTTTGAGAAGTCCTTTATAAATCTCTGGTAATATCCTGCCAAACCCAAGAAGCTTCGTGTAACACCCCAAAAATGGGTCTAAATTTTTTTTCCGGAAAATGGAAATGTGGTATATAATAATTTCCAAGGCAATGAGCTTAAACAAAAGGAACAACAAATGTCTGTTAATTACAAGTTTGTAATAAGAAGCGACAATAGATGATTACAAAAAGGTTGTCAACTAGGTCCACATGAACAGTCTTCAGTATTGGCATCCCAAAAATGCTCCCAAGCTCACCACTACAACCGTCTACGTTTCCTTGGCGCTCGCGCCACTAGAACCTGAGATACATACCAACAATCAAGTGTTAGACCAAACGGGTCTAGTGAGTTACATAAAAACATAGCATATTATGAACAATTATGACACTTCAATCACCAAAGTCCTTACGGGGTCAATCATGGGGGAGACCCATCACACCAATGAGTTTTACCTCGAGTCAATGTACCTTGATGTTCACTCGCTTGAGCAACATCCCGAAGGCCCGACACACTTGAAGACTACCTCCCAGACATTACTCCAAATGGCGGAGGTCTAGGTGCATACCATTATAGTGGCACCTAGGACTACATCCTCCTAGCACTTACTCATGGTTCGTTCTGTGTACTTACGATGTCCGTCTCTATACATAGTTTCATACCCATAAGATACATGTATAAGACTACAACAATCCCAAGCATAGCTTAGGTACAAAACTCTAAGATATGTAATTACTCAATATTATCCATGTCTCATCAAGACAAATATGTAAACATGCTCAAACATTAAGAATAATAACCTCATCCATGTCCATAACCATATTCAAGGCTAAGATACCAATAATACCAAACTTAACAGTTAGGTCAAACTTATCAGGTGATCAGATCTTCTCATAACAATAATACATTAGGTATGAAAGCATATAAAATATGTATCTCATTTGAAAATAATGTAAGAAACTCACTATCTAGGGTTTCACACAAAACCCCTAGAAAACTTTGGATGAGAAGATGAGAGGGTGAGAACTTGAAGGTGCTTTAAATGCTCCACTTGATGATTCTTGAAGCTTCCTTAACCCCCAATAAATGTTCCCAACTACCACTAGGTTTTTAGTAAGTGTGGGAGGGTTTTGGAATGAAGAAAATCGCCCTAAATAAGCTCTTGACCGGAACCAAAACGTGTGAGATGAGGAAATGAAGTCTAAATGGTCAAAACTGAGTTTTTATACTCTCAGCCCCCGACAACGACATTGCCCGGCGATTATGCTATGAGCATTGTCGCGAGGGCATAGTCGCGAGCATCCTGGTACCCGTGGTACATGTTCGGCGATTGTGACAGGGCGACATTGCCCTTGTCACTCTCGTAGGTCATAGTCGCTGGGGGTGTACCGAGACCACCCCCTGCCCACGATAGTGCCTCACGACTATGACCATTGTCATAGTCGCTGGTCGCAATCGCCCAGCACTCCAAAATCTCATTTTTCGTCACTTTCGATAACGTTCAACATGTACGGAATCCAAGGAAAAGTAACAGGTAAAATGATATAATAAGATCTTAAACCCAAGTAAGAATTCCAACAATTATGATTGATGAAAACACAAAGAAAATTATAAATACTTACCTTAGTTTTCCGGGTGTTACAATCCTCCCCACCTAATGAAGATTTCATCCCCGAAATCTTAAACGCTAGAATAAATGAGGATATCTCTTCCTCATGTCCTCCTCCGACTCCCACGTCACATTAGCACCTCGATGGTGCTTCCATTGAACCTTCAACATAGTCACTTCTTTATGTCTCAATTGTTTCGTCTTTGACTCTAGGATAGCTTCTGGTTCTTTTACACATCGACTCCCGTTATCCACTCAAATTTCCGTCAACGGAATAACACTTTCCTCTTCAGTTAAACACTTGCGAAGGTAAAAAACGTGAAAGGTAGGATGGATTCCGTCCATCTCCGGCGGTAAGTCCAACCGATAAGCTTGAAGTCTGATCTTCTCTAAAATCGTGAAGGGTCCAAGGAAACGGGGACTAAGCTTCTCGCGCTTCCCGAAACGGATGATTCCCTTCCATGGCGACACTTTCAACATAACTCGGTCCCCCACTTGGAAGTCCACCGGTCTTCGCTTTTTGTCCGCGTAGCTCTTTTGTCGGTCTTGAGCCGCTTTCAATCACTCTCGAATGCCCTTCACTTTATCCGACGTCGCTTGCACAATTTCCGGACCCGCAAATTGTTTTTCTCCCACCTCGAGCCAACATACCGGTGTTCTACATTTCCGCCCGTAGAGCGCCTCGAATGGCGCCATCCCGATACTCGAGTGGTAGCTATTATTGTAGGCGAACTCTACTAACGGCAAGTGCGAATCCCAAGTTCCTCTAAAGTCTATGGCGCACGATCGAAGCATGTCCTCGAGAGTTTGAATCGTCCTCTCACTTTGTCCGTCGGTTTGGGGGTGATACGACGTACTCAACTTAACTTTCGTGCCCAACTCCCTTTGCAACCCATCCCAAAATTTGGAAGTAAAACGACTATCCCTATCCGAGACTATGGATAACGGAACACCGTGACGAGACACCACTTCATCAATATATAGCTTAGCAAGTTTGTTCATTGGTAACGACTCCCGCATTGCTAAGAAATGTGCACTCTTGGTAAGTTTGTCCACTACTACCCAAATAGTATCATGGCCTTTCAAGGTCCTCGGTAGCTTAGTGACGAAGTCCGTCGTGAAATGTTCCCACTTCCACTCCGGAATGGTTAACGGCTGCAAACTCCCGTAAGGCTTTTGATGTTCCGCCTTGACTTGAAGGCAAATGACGCACCTTTCCACATAATTGGCAACGTCGAGCTTCATCACCGGACACCAATAGTGCAATTTTAAGTCTCTATACATCTTGGTGCTACCGGGATGTATAGAGTATTTGGACTTGTGCGCTTCCGCCAAAAGTAACTCACGATTTCCCCCGATCTTCGGAACCCAAATTCTTCCTTGGAACAACTTAAGGTCGCGGCTATCTTCCGATAACAACTCCCGTTGTTTCACCATAACTTCGGCCTTGAGATTCTATTCACGAAGTGCTTTGACCTGACTCCTCTTGATGTCCTCCATAAGGCTTGACGTCACCTCGATCCTAGCAAATGTTACTTTACTTTCCCCTCCGTAACTCTTTCGGCTCAAGGCGTCCGCCACCACATTGGCTTTACCGGGGTGGTAAAGCAATTCACAATCATAATCCTTCAAAAGCTCCAACCATCTCCTTTGTCGCATATTGAGTTCCTTTTGGTCGAAGATGTATTTCAGACTTTTATGATCGGTGAACAACGTACACTTCGTCCCATATAGGTAATGCCGCCATAACTTTAAGGCAAAAACCACCGCCGCTAGCTCTAAGTCATGCGTGGGGTAATTCTTCTCGTGATCCTTGAGTCGCCGCGATGCATACGCGATCACCTTTCCCCTTTGCATTAAAACACACCCGAGTCCAAGCTTGGAGGCGTCGCTATAAACCACAAAGTCTTCGGATCCTTCGGGTAAGGATAGTATTGGCGCTTCAGATAATTTCTTTTGAAGAGTTCGAAAAGCGTTCTCTTGTGTCTCGGTCCATACGAACTTAACGTTCTTCCTCGTCAACGATGTGAGTGGTGAGGCGATCTTCGAAAAATCTTGGATAAACCGCCGGTAGTAACCGGCCAATCCTAAGAAGCTCCTGATCTCTGTTGGACTCGTCGGTGGCTCCCAATTCATCATCGCCTCTATCTTGGTCGGATCCACCTTCACTCCGTATTTGGACACCACGTGGCCTAAGAATTGAACCTCTTGAAGCCAAAACTCTCATTTTGAAAACTTTGCATACAACTTCTCCTGGCGAAGGATTTCCAAGACTTCTCGCAAATGTCGTCGATGCTCCAACTCGTCACGAGAGTAGATGAGGATATCGTCGATGAAGACTATAACCGACTTGTCTAATAAGGGTCGACATACTCGGTTCATCAAGTCCATAAACACGGCCGGAGCATTGGTCAACCCAAACGACATAACTAGAAACTCGTAGTGACCGTACCTCGTTCGGAAAGTCGTCTTCGGTATATCGCTCTCCTTCATTCGCACTTGGTGATAACCGGACCGTAAGTCTATTTTAGAGAAACATCCCGCTCCCTGAAGTTGATCGAAAAGGTCGTCGATCCGAGGAAGTGGATATTTATTCTTCATGGTAACTTTGTTGAGCTCGCGGTAGTCTATACACATCCGCATAGACCCATCTTTCTTCTTCACAAACAATATCGGCGCTCCCAAGGCGACGAGCTCGGTCGTATGGACCCCTTCCCGATTAGCTCTTGGAGTTGCGTCATCATCTCTTGCATTTCTCTCGGGGCCAAGCGGTAGGGAGCACGAGCAATCGGAGCGGCTCCCGGAGTGAGGTCGATGTGGAACTCCACTTGTTGTTCCGGTGGAAGTCCAGGTAGGTCATCCGGAAAGACATCCGGGTAGTCGCACACCACATCCACCTCTTCTAACTTCTTCTTCTCTAGCTTCGCGTCGATCACATAAGCTAAGTACGACTCACATTCTTTGGCTAGGATCTTGTGTGCCTTGAGTGACGATATGATCATATCGGTTCCTCGATTCTTCTCGTCGTAAACTATCACTTCCCCACCCTTAGACAAGGGTACCCAAATCATTTTCTTAGAACAAGAGATGCCAGCGTCGTGCTTAGCTAACCAATCCATTCCTACTATTACATCAAAACCCCCAATGTCGGCTGGTAACAAATCTATAACGAAGGAATCTCCACTTAACTCTAGCGTACATCCTACGTAACAACTCCGAACAACCATATGCTCCCCATTGGCTACCTCTACTACTAGAGCATCATTCAACAAACTACAAGGAGTAGTAAGGTTCTTGAAGAAAGATGTAGACACAAAAGATCGGTTCGCACCAGAATCGAATAAAACACGGGTAGGTAGAGAGTTCACTAGAAACGTACCCGACACAACGTCAGCCGCCTCTCTTGCTTCATTAGTCGTCATCTGAAAGTCCCGACTTGGTGCCTTCGGTGGAACTTCTTTCCTTGACAAAACCCCACTTAACGCCCCTTGGTTACCCTTTGCTAGCTTAGGGCAATCGCGTTTGATGTGCCCCGGTTCCCGGCACTCATAACAAACTCCCCGTAAGGGGCAATCTCGACTCATGTGGTCCTTTCGTCCACACTTGAAACATTCCATAGCTCCCAAAAACGGCCTCGGATTACAAGGCCCGAAGTGCTTACTCTTACATTTGGGGCACCACCTCGCCTCCCGTCGCGGGTCAGTATTCCTCCCCCCGTTAAAGGGTTTGGAAGATCGTACGGGCCCGGTTGGCCCTTCCTATTTACGCTTCTCGCCTTGAAATTTCTTCTCCTCTCTCTCTTGTAGAAGGTCATCTTCCACCAACTGAGATTCCTCAATCACTTCCTGCAAGGTAGCCTTTTGGGCGTTCCTCACGCCCGACTTCATCTCCGCCGGTAATCCCTTCACAAATGCCTTTATTTTGGATCCTTCGTCCGTTGCCAAATGCTCGACCAAACTGAGCTTGTCCAAAAATTGTTTGGCGTAATCGGCAACCGACAGATTACCCTTCTTCAGACTTCGGAACTCCTCCTCTATCTTGTCAAGCGCTCTCTTGTTACTATTTCTCCATGATTTTCTTCTTGAATGTTGGACAAGTGAGCTTGGCCAAAACTTCCAGTGCAAGTGCCCTTCGGGTGACGTTCCACCAGCTCAGAGCATCCCCTCTAAGCAGTTGAGAGAAAAAATTGACTCTCTGAGAGTCTGCGCACTCACTTGACTCGAAAGCCATCTCTAAATCTTAAATTCACTTCATGCAGGCTAATGGGTCGGTCGTTCCAGTGAATTCCGGAGCCCGACTGCATAGGAAGGTCTTGAAAGAACAACCCCCTTCTTTCCTCTTGTCGGTCCTGGTTGCATGCTCCTCTGTCCCGGTTGCATTAACGGCATCACCTGATCCCATCACTGTATTATCCCCCACTGTCTCATGTCTTCGGTGGCTTGCATCTCGGTATTCCAATACCTTCATGAGTCTTTTGTCCCGCTTGTCCATCGCAGAGTTCATCATTTGCATTATGCTAGCCAGTAGGACTGACTGAGGGTCCGCTTCTTGAACAACCGGGTTCTCAGCTTCCAAGTTCCCTTGAGGAATCGCATCTACTATCCCCTCTAGCATTGGGGGTATCGGCGGAATAACTCGGTCCGCTGTTGGATTCGCTTGTCGATTTGCCCCCGGGGCAGTTACACTTGCCTCATTCGCTTCCTCGGTCACCCCGACTCGACTCCTCGTGTTTACCATAATGAACTGTCACACACGTTAAGAATCATACCGGTTAATTCTTTAAAAGATAACCGGTTCAGTACGTACTACTTACAAAGATCAACCATCATAACAACAACTTCAAGCATGCTCACGTAATCATATATTCAGAACAACACTGGCCAAGTGAAATTGTGAACGTACTTTACACAAGAATTCTCGTTATCATTATCATTATCATAATTTCAATCATTGTAATTTCCGAATTCCTACTACTCTCCCCACCTAAGAATGCCCTACCCAATTGGACAGTGATTCTATAAGCATAACCAGTCTAAGTCTAGGTATACTAGAGTCAACACCTAGTTCGCTTAAACTAGAGCTCTGATACCAACTTGTAACACGCCAAAAATGGGTCTAACAAAAATTTTCGGAAAATGGAAATATGGTATATAATAATTGCCAAGGCAATGAGCTCAAACAAAAGGAACAACAAATGCATGTTAATTACAAGTTTGTAATAAGAAGCGACAATAGATGACAACTCTCTAATCTAAATCTAGCCAGACATAAGATTACAAAAAGGTTGTCAACTAGGTCCACATGAACAGTCTTCAGTATTGGCATCCCAAAAATGCTCCCAAGCTCACCACTATAACCGTCTACGTTTCCTTGGCACTCGCGCCACTAGAACCTGAGATACATACCAACAATCAAGTGTTAGTGTTGGTCCCAAATAGCAGTAAATAAACAAGCAAAGTATTGTAGAAGGGGGGTTGAATACAATACACACAGTTTTTCACTTAATTTAATTCTTATTGATTTGAAATCAAGAATTACACATAGAAAACTTTGATTGTTGCGGAATAGAACATATGAGATATGTTCAAACAATCTTACACATAGAGAATGAAGAACAATTGTAAAACACTTAGAAAACAATAAGATCTTCGTAGAGAGAAAGATGCCAGGCACTTAGAGAACTTGAAGGTAGAGAGCTGGTTATCTTGCATGTTGAACCATCCTCCATATTTATAGTGCCTCATGCATTAAATGCAAGGGACACCTGTTGAGCAAAGGATGGACACAGGTCTTCAGCAAGGATGGGCACAGGTCTTCAGCAAGGATGGACACAGGTCTTCAACAAGGTACAAGGTACAGGATGTACCTTTTGTCTTGAGGTGTTTTGGCTTGAAGTGTTGACCTGCAGAAGGATGGTAGAGACCTTTCCTTAACATGGTGTAGTAGACAAAACTTACTTTATCTGATCTCCAGATGAGGTCCACGTCAATGCAAGATATCACAATATACTTTGTCAGATAAGTATAATGTGTTAGAAGGAAATCTTCAAGCATCTTCGGCTCCTGAAGATATGAGAACATCTTCAGCTTCTAGGGAGAGGTCATCGGCTGCCGAAGGCTTGAGAGATGTTCGAATTTTCCCGAAGATGTGAGGTCTTCGGATTTTCCCGAAGATGTGAGGTCTTCGGATTTTCCCGAAGATGTGAGGTCTTCGGATTTTCCCGAAGATGTGTGATTGACACCATCCTGGCTGATGGTGTTGATCACTTAGGCATGCTTGGCTTTAGGCTTAGGAGACTATCTTCAATCCGCTTTGAGAGATGTACTCCTACTTTGTCTTCTTCGGCTGATCTTCGACTTCACCGAACATTTGTATAGAAACCAAGCTGCTAAAAGAACCTTAAACATATTCTAAGTAGGATGATATAAGATGGAGGATCAGGAGGTCATCTTCAAATCTTCAGATGACCCAACAATCTCCCCCTATTTGATGATGACATCCGTACTAAAGAATAGAACAAAGAGTGTACTGAATAAATTCATTTTGACCCATCTTTACTCTTTTTGGGTTCTTTTCACATAGACTTTTTTTTTGGGGGTATATATTTGACATTTACAAGAGAATGAAAAAGTATAGCTATACATACGAATAAATGAATATAAAGAATAAAGAATGAGAAAGAAAAAATATATACAAAGATATAGAAGATAGTAGCCAGGATTGTTTGAACTTGAGTGGTTGGTTGCTCCCCCTCAATTCATACTCCCCCTCAACTAATGTCAGGTGGCTTTGATCACATAGTCCTTTGCAAAAGCAGAGTTTAAGCTTGAGTGGTAAGTTGCTCCCCCTCAACTCATACTCCCCCTCAACTAATTCATGGTGTTTAGGAAGAAAGAAGTTAGAAGATTTTCGGGATCCTCCGAACCTGCTCCTGGAAGGGCAGATTCATCCTTGGATCGTGCAGAAGCATCAGGACTGAGAATCCTGGGTGATAGGCTGTGAGGTGGAGAAGAGGCACCTTGGATAGGGAAGGAGTCCAAGTCATCCTTATCAACCAAGGAAAAGGTTGATGAGGGAATAATAGGGGTCCCCGATTTTACAATTGTATCCTTTTGAGAAGATACAAAGTAGATGGCTTTGGGTTTAGCAGAGTCCCCGGGCCTATATGGGAGAATTTCAACACCTGCAGATTGTAGAGAATCGGTAGGTGGAGTAGGTGGCTTGGCCCTTGAAACCTTCCTCAACCTCTTGAGAGGAGAGGGAGGGGAAGAGGTAGAGTGCCGCCGCTTTGAGGTATGGGGTGTGACCTGGATAACCGCCGAAGGTTCTTTCGGTGGTATGGCCATTTGGGCAAGTGCGGCGGTGCCAGTAGCGGTTGAGGATTTATTGCTAGCCGACGTCACTAAGGAGGGGGAAGAAGGGTCCACTACAGTTGAGGGACCTTTGGACACCGGAGTGTCCTTAGTATCACCCCATTGTAGATCGGGAGAGTTTATGAAGGAGAACATACCTGGCAGTAGAGGGCGATCGGTGTAGAGAGACATTGTTCAAAGGGTCTTCATGACTTTCTAAGTGCTGGTCGAAGAGTCATCACCAAATCAACTAGAGAGCCAACAATTTTTCTCCCCCTATTTGATGATGACCCCAACACATAGAAAAGAAATGGTACAAACACCAAGAAAAATACAAGACACGAAGAACTCAGAAATTCAGTGGCCCATTTTTTTTTTTTTTGTGGGGGCTCTTTTCTGTTTTTTTTTTTAACAAGAAATTAAAAGAAAAGAAAAAGAGAAGGGGGGTAGAAAAAGGTAGGTAGTCATGGTGAGATTGGAAGTGAAAAAAAAATGAGGATGGTTAATAAGGAGGAGAAGAGATGGGAGGAAGGTATGTAGGAGGTAATTGAGTGATGGAGGAGATCTAGTAATTGGGGAAAGAAGAGAAGAGTGGAAAAGATTATGGAAGGAAAATGTGAGATTTGGAGAGGAAAGGGAGAGATGGTAGGAGGTGTAAGAAAAAGAAGAAGAGATGGGATGGGGAGAAGGGGGAAGTCTTGGTAAGAGGGAAAAGGATGGGAGAAAGAGTGTGGAAAGGAGAAAGAAAAGATTTGAGAAATAGTGTGGAAGGGAGAAAGGACAAAACAAAAAAATTGGAGTGGTTGGGTAGTGAGGCAAAAAAAAATGGGGGGAGGTAGTAGTTGGTCGGCCGCCGATGGGGTGGTGGTCGGCCGCCGATGGGGTAGGTGGGGGCGTCGGCTAGGAGAAGAAAGAGGAGAGGGGATGGTGTGTTTCGGCTAGAGGGTAAGAGGAGGGAATGGTGGTTTTCGGCTAGGGGAATGTGGGGGTGGGAGGGTTCGGCTAAGGGGGTGTGGAGAGAGAGAGGGAAAATCGAAAGGGAAGGGAGGGGAGGGAGTTGGTAGCCGAAGTGGGGAGGAGAGGGGAGAGGTGTTCGGCTAGGGGTGGGGAGAGAGAGACCAAAACTGAAGTTTAAAAAAAATTGAAGTTTAAAAAAAATTCAAAACAAGGATTCTAGCCACCGAAGTTTTTTTTTTTTAAAAATAAATTTTTTTTTTTATTTTTTTTTATTTTTGAAATTCGGCCGATGAACAGTACCGCCGATTTTTTTTTTTTTTGGTCGGTAGCCGATGAACAGTAGCCGAAAAAAATAATTTTTTTTTTTTGGTCGGTAGCCGAAAAAAATAAATTTTTTTTTGGTCGGTAGCCGATGAACAGTAAAATCGGTTGCAATTTTTTTTTTTTTTTTTGTCGGTAGCCGATGAACAGTAGCCGAAAAAAAATATATATATATATATATTTTTTTTTTTGAAGATGAGGAATAAAGGAATGTTGTAGGTGAGAGTTGGATGGAACATCTTTGAGAGAGAGAGATGGATGATCGACAGGAATAGGTAAAGAAGGAATGTATGGTTGAGAAAGTGGGATGATTTGTGGTGAAGTTTGAGGTTGAGACGAGAATGAGATATCAAATATGGATGATGGAGGAAGGAGAGGTGATATGATGAAAAATGGAAAAGACTAGGATAAGAGGGATCTTGATCTTCAGAGATGATTATCTGAAGACCAGGGATTAGAGATGAGAAGAACGGTAGGTCACGGTTTTGATGAGATGTGACTGAGGAGAAAGGAACATATGGTTTTGAGTCAGATGAAGGATTTTGAGAATTTTCACCAACACATGATGAAATCCACCATCATCATCACATGAAGAGATGATGACTTAAGATCATCAAACTTCATATAAGTAGATCCATTTCCTCTGAAGATGGTAGACCAAGTAGGACTTTGAAGAGAAAGAATATCCTACTAACATTCCTTCATAAGATTTGTTAATGCTCAAACACCTGCAATCACAGAGAAATCATTTCTTTGGTACCCATTTGGAAATGGGTCCTTTTGAGTTAGAAGAAGAGGAAGAATCCTTGGAAGCATTTTTATCAAATCTTTCCATAGGACAATCCTTAGCAAGGTGAAAGGTATTACCACAGATATAACACTTTCTATAGATGAAAACCTTTTTGGAGCTTTGATCACCTTCCTTGTGATGACTGGTCACATTGACTTTCATGGCCTTAGAGGTTAGAGGATAGTCAAGAGGCTTAGGACCCAAGATACCTTTGCGAGAGTCAGCTGGAGGAATAGAAGAAGGTGTCTTGGAATGAAGCTCTTTCAACATCAGAGGTCTAGGGATATGAAGAGAATATGGTTTCTTTGAGTTTTTCTTGGGAAGTTTCCTTTTGGGAGGAATATCGGTAACGACTGATTTTCCTTTTTCAGAAGAAGAAAATTTCCTTGAAGAAGGTTGAGGATCTCTGGTTGGAATCTTAGAGAGTTTGGGTTTAGAAGAGGAGCCCTCATTTATTTTTAAGGAAGACATAGACTCAACAATGGGTTTAGAATGGTTATTTGAGTCTTGGGCTTCCTCACTCTCATTAGGTGAATCAATGCTCTTAGCTTTGATGAACATTCCAAACGTGAGATCTTTAGAGGGGTCAGAAGAGTCCAAAGGTTTGGAGTTGTCATAGTTCTCTTCAAAAGATTCATAGAATGAGGGAAGAGAGAAAGGAGCATGAGAGTCAGATGGAGGTTCAAGGTCAGATTTTCCAAAGCCTAGTCCAGACTTGTCATCACAAGTTATTTGATCCTGAAAAATCCTTTCTAAGTTTTTGGAGGAACTTGTCCACCTTTTCACAATTTCTTGCTCCTTTTTAAACCTTTTAAGAATGTTATTTTTCTCTTTAGCAAGAGTAAAATTTATGGTTTTCAAATCTTCAAGCTCAGCCTTGATTCTGTCAAAGTGTTTTAACTGAGAAAGACAGATTTGTAGCTGAGAAGAAAGAGATTTTATCTGAGCATTTGCCTTTTTCTTTGCATCCTTGGCTTCATAGAAGTCAATGGTCAAAGAGTCAAAGGCTTCAATTTTCTCAGCATCAGAGAGAGAGAAAAATGGATGTACCTGAGAAGATGATGTGGAGCACTCAGCAGACACAAGAGCCATGGAGGTGGAAGAGGTTTCACCATCATCAGCATCATCTATTTTAGCCATAAAGCAGATATTGGCCATTTCCTTGTCACTTTCGGAAGTTGTTTCATCTGCCCAATCATGGGTTTCAGTCATTTGACCTTTTCCCTTTTTGAGCAAGGTTTCATTTCTCTCCTTCTCTCTCTTATATTTTGCCTTGTATTTCTCAGCCCGGTCAGACTTTGAGGAGACAGACATATTTGTCTTTTGGAAAGAAGGTTGGTAAGAATCAGACTTGGTTCTGACAAACCTAGAGGATGTACGATTAGAGGAGGGCAGTCGAGATTTATCAGAGTACCTGCTTCTGCATTCAGAAGCAAAGTGTCCCTTCCTCCCATACCTGTAACATTCCTCATTTGATTTGTCAAAGGGAGTGGTTTTAGAAAAAGTTGAAGATGATTTTCTTGAGAACTTAGATTTTCTAGAAGAGAAATGAGGGTTACTGGAGTTTTCCTCACCTTCATCATCAGCCTCACTAAGATAGGCTTCTGAAGGATCATTAGGGTCCTCTTGACTATCACGGTCAGAATCGGAGGGATAGGTGATTCGAGGAATACACACAGTATTTTTGGAAGAATCACTGACAAGAGCTAGAGAAGAGCTTTTAATGTCTTTTGTGATAGACTTCCTAAGCAGTTTAGTCTGCTCATGGTTGAAGAGAGTGCCATAAAGAGCAGTGAGTGGCATATAGTCAAGATCCTTGGTAGACTTGATGCAAGTACAAATGTTTTCCCAAAACTCAGGAAGACAGTCCATGAACTTGCACAAGACTTCCTCATTATTATAAATGCGACCCACAAGTTTTAGATCATTGAGAAGGCCGTTAAAGCGGTTGTAGTAGTCTGAGAGAGATTCCCCATCTTCATACGAAAAGAGTTCATACTTTCTAACGAGAGCAATCTTTCTACTCTTTTTCACCTCAGACGTACCTTCATAAAGAACACACAGAGTGGACCACATTTCTTTAGCGGTAGAAAGGTTAACAAGGGAGTGATATACCTCATCAGGCAGGGAAAGGGCAATGATGGCTCTGACTTTAGTATCAAGAGCTATAAGACATCTGTATTCATCATTATATTTGCTGGGATCCTTTACAATGTATCTCCCATTTGCTGGAGTTCTTTCTTCCTCAGAAGAGTCCTCATCAACATTTCCCTTATCTGCCTTTTTGGCGTTGTACCGGTCCCAAACCCTAGGAAGAAAAGGACCTTCATGTAAGATAGTAGGATATCTGCTGTCAACTCCTTCTAAGAAGAGTATCATACGACTTTTCCACAAGAAGAAGTTATTGGGGTTAAACTTTGGTGGTTTGGCTATAGAGCCATTGTCGTATGAAACAGCAGTGGTGTTTTGAGAAGAAGCATTGTTTAAAGAAGAAGAAGAAGAAGAAGAGGCTGCCATTACGGATCTAGTTTATTGAGTTAAACTAAACCGCTCTGATACCACTTGTTGGTCCCAAATAGCAGTAAATAAACAAGCAAAGTATTGTAGAAGGGGGGGTTGAATACAATACACACAGTTTTTCACTTAATTTAATTCTTATTGATTTGAAATCAAGAATTACACATAGAAAACTTTGATTGTTGCGGAATAGAACATATGAGATATGTTCAAACAATCTTACACATAGAGAATGAAGAACAATTGTAAAACACTTAGAAAACAATAAGATCTTCGTAGAGAGAAAGATGCCAGGCACTTAGAGAACTTGAAGGTAGAGAGCTGGTTATCTTGCATGTTGAACCATCCTCCATATTTATAGTGCCTCATGCATTAAATGCAAGGGACACCTGTTGAGCAAAGGATGGACACAGGTCTTCAGCAAGGATGGGCACAGGTCTTCAGCAAGGATGGACACAGGTCTTCAACAAGGTACAAGGTACAGGATGTACCTTTTGTCTTGAGGTGTTTTGGCTTGAAGTGTTGACCTGCAGAAGGATGGTAGAGACCTTTCCTTAACATGGTGTAGTAGACAAAACTTACTTTATCTGATCTCCAGATGAGGTCCACGTCAATGCAAGATATCACAATATACTTTGTCAGATAAGTATAATGTGTTAGAAGGAAATCTTCAAGCATCTTCGGCTCCTGAAGATATGAGAACATCTTCAGCTTCTAGGGAGAGGTCATCGGCTGCCGAAGGCTTGAGAGATCTTCGGATTTTCCCGAAGATGTGAGGTCTTCGGATTTTTCCCGAAGATGTGTGATTGACACCATCCTGGCTGATGGTGTTGATCACTTAGGCATGCTTGGCTTTAGGCTTAGGAGACTATCTTCAATCCGCTTTGAGAGATGTACTCCTACTTTGTCTTCTTCGGCTGATCTTCGACTTCACCGAACATTTGTATAGAAACCAAGCTGCTAAAAGAACCTTAAACATATTCTAAGTAGGATGATATAAGATGGAGGATCAGGAGGTCATCTTCAAATCTTCAGATGACCCAACAGTTAGACCAAACGGGTCTAGTGAGTTTCATAAAAACATAGCATATTATGAACAATTATGACACTTCAATCACCAAAGTCCTTACGGGGTCAATCATGGGGGAGACCCATCACACCAATGAGTTTTACCTCGAGTCAATGTACCTTGATGTTCACTCGCTTGAGCAACATCCCGAAGGCCCGACACACTTGAAGACTACCTCCCAGGCATTACTCCAAATGGCGGAGGTCTAGGTGCATACCATTATAGTGGCACCTAAGACTACATCCTCCTAGCACTTACTCATGGTTCGTTCTGTGTACTTACGATGTCCGTCTCTATACATAGTTTCATACCCATAAGATACATGTATAAGACTACAACAATCCCAAGCATAGCTTAGGTACAAAACTCTAAGATATGTAATTACTCAATATTATCTATGTCTCATCAAGACAAATATGTAAACATGCTTAAACATTAAGAATAATAACCTCATCCATGTCCATAACCATATTCAAGGCTAAGATACCAATAATACCAAACTTAACAGTTAGGTCAAACTTATCAGGTGATCAGATCTTCTCATAACAATAATACATTAGGTATGAAAGCATATAAAATATGTATCTCATTTGAAAATAATGTAAGAAACTCACTATCTAGGGTTTCACACAAAACCCTAGAAAACTTTGGATGAGAAGATGAGAGGGTGAGAACTTGAAAGTGCTTTAAATGCTCCACTTGATGATTCTTGAAGCTTCCTTAACCCCCAATAAATGTTCCCAACTACCACTAGGTTTTTAGTAAGTGTGGGAGGGTTTTGGAATGAAGAAAATCGCCCTAAATGAGCTCTTGATCGGAACCAAAACGTGTGAGATGAGGAAATGAAGTCTAAATGGTCAAAACTGAGTTTTTATACTCTCAGCCCCCGACGGCGACATTGCTCGGCGATTGTGCCATGGGCATAGTCGCGAGCATCCTGATACCCGCGGTACATGTTCGACGATTGTGACAGGGCGACATTTCCCTTGTCACTCTCGCAGGTCATAGTCGTCGGGGGTGTACCGAGACCACCCCCTGCCCGTGATAGTGCCTCGCGACTATGACCATTGTCATAGTCGCTGGTCACAGTCGCCCATCACTCCAAACTCTCATTTTTCGTCGCTTTCGATAACGTTCAACATGTACGGAATCCAAGGAAAGTTAACAGGTAAAATGACATAATAAGATCTTAAACCCAAGTAAGAATTCCAACAATTATGATTGATGAAAACACGAAGAAAAATATAAATACTTAGCTTAGTTTTCCGGGTGTTACACTTCGGATTTCGGACGGACTCTTAGGAGGCTCTCAATTCGTCATAGCTTCAATTTTGGAGAGGTCCACTTTCACTCTGTCTCGAGTGACAACATGACCCAAGAATTGTACCTCTTCAAGCCAAAAGTCGCATTTGGAGAGCTTGGCGTACAATCTTTCTTTTCTCAACACTTCTAGAACCTCACGAAGATGTTGCTCGTGTTCCAACTCGCTCTTGGAATATACGAGTATGTCATCAATGAATACAATGACCGACTTGTCGAGAAATGGTCGGCACACTCTATTCATCAAGTCCATAAACACCGCTGGTGCGTTTGTTAGGCCAAACGGCATTACAAGGAACTCGTAATGGTCGTAACGGGCTCTAAAGGCCGTCTTCGAGACGTCTTCTCCCTTCACTTTCACTTGGTGGTAACCCGAACGCAAGTCGATTTTGGAGAAACACCCCGCTCCTTGAAGTTGATCGAACAGGTCGTCTATTCTCGGAAGCGGGTATTTGTTCTTCACCGTTGCTTTGTTCAACTCACGATAATCGATGCACATTCTCATTGTGATGTCCTTATTTTTGACAAACAAGACCGGAGCTCCCCAAGGCGACGAGCTCGGTCTTATTAAACCTTTCTCCAAAAGCTCTTGGAGTTAAGCCATCATCTCTTGCATCTCCGATGGCGCCAACCAGTAAGGAGCTCTAGCAATAGAAGCTGCTCCCGGTACAAGATCGATCAGAAACTCCACTTGACGATCGGGTGGTAACCCGGGCAAGTCGTCCGGAAAGACATCGGGAAACTCCCGCACTATCTTCACATCTTCAAGTTTTGACTTCTCTAGTTTGGCGTTGATTACGTATGCTAGGAAGGACGAGCATCCTTTCACCAAGCATTTGCGCGCTTTAGCCATGGTGATGATTGCTACATTACCTTTCCTTTTCTCACCATAGATCAGGACGACTTCACCACTAGAAGTAGGAATTCGGATCAATTTCTTGGAACAAAAAATCTCGGCATGATTGTTTGTTAACCAATCCATGCCGACCACCACATCAAAACCACCAATAATCATCGGCATCAAATTGATCGGGAATTCTCTCCCTCCGATTCCGAGAGTACATTTCCTCAGAACATCGCGACTTTAACCCGTGCTACTTTTGTAACTTGTACTGTTGCTTCTGAAGTTGAGCACGACCCGTGCTTCTTTTGTGAAGGAATTAGCACGACCCGTGCGCCCTACAGACAATGAAAAATATGCTCGAACACTGTTTTGGTCATAACTTCTTCGTTATAGCTCCGTTTTCGCTCCGGAAAGAACCGTTGGACTCGTAATTGAATCCTTCATCTACCAAGACTATAAAATCAAGGATTCAAGTACAAAATCAAACATCTTATTTTTCCTTAATATATCGGTTTCTGTATTAACTTGAAACGATACCTTTCGAAAATCGGGGTGTTACACGTATGAACCCACATCTCTCTCTCTCTCTCTCTCTCTCTCTCTCTATATATATATATATATATATATATATATATATATAGTGGGAGGTTCAAATATGAAAACTAAATATCGTGAGAATGTAAGAAGATAACGTTAAGGAAAGGTTTATATGTGAATCATTAAAAAAAATCCAATTGAAAATGCATATGTGAACCTATATAGATAATTTGTAACGGCAATTCACATGAGTTTTAAAAAAAATCCGGATTTTCTGCATAATCTGTTTAGCAGTTTATTAAAATCTGCTTGTTCTTTACTAAGGGACCGTTTATTATACTCTTACCAAGTAAGTGTTTAACGGTATCACTTACCTTCCTAATAAGCATGACAAATACCTAGAAACTTACCCTAAACTTACCAGGTAATATATATAGCAAGACCGAGAATCTTACCCGGTAAGCACTTATTGAATAAAAGATGTTTTACCAAAAAAATATTTTGATGGTCGAAAATGTTACCCGATAAGGCATGTAGATAGTGCTCTTGCCGGTAAACACTTACTAAGTAAGCGTTTGGTAAACCACATAATCCTTAAATCGAAACCACAAAAATTTTAAAATCTTAAGAGAGAGGCTGGAAGCATGAGAAGTCAAAAGGAGTATTTGCACCTCTTGGTGACTTGGTAGTTTCGTCCATGTGTATCATACATTCATATTCAACAATTGACTTATATAATATTAAGTAATGAACATCAACTATGAAAAACCAATATCTACTAAATGATATTATTTTTCTTCATGTGATGTTGTGAATCAAAAAATAACGTAATGTAATAAAAAAAATATTATCTACTATAAAAAAAACATTATATAACAATAAAATGTGTAAAATAATTATAGTATAACATGTATTAGGTTTATATATTTTTATAAACATAAAATATTAGTAATATTCGTTATGCATTTTATACGGTTTAATTAAATTAGAAAAAAGAAAAGAAAAGAAATTACTCGAAAACTAACTAAACAAAGATCCTTATTCGATTAACCAATTCATATCATTTAACCCAATCAGATTAATTATTCAATTTCGTTTATTTTTATACCGAAAGGGATATTCGGCCTTAATTACGAAACGTAAGGTTCGTGTGAATTGCCTCCAAACGACTCATACCGTGTATGAGTCCCACCATGTCTGCTGTTTTGTATTTTTATATAAAGTTTACTTTTGGAAGACTTTGACTAGTTCAAAACATTTTAAAATTTTAATTAAAAAATTAAAAATAAGGTTAAAATCTAGAAACATATATGCATGTAGGACCAGGTCCTCGTGAGAAGTTGAGTTAACATGAAAAATGATTATCAACCGTTTTGATGTACATTAGGATGAGATACACTGAGATAAGATGAATCCGCTAAATCCTAAATCCCTGTATCAAAAGCAATTCATAGGTGCGTTTGAAATTAAAAGTGATCAAAGGTTCAGATCCACTTTCACACGATCCTTCGCCTACACGTGTATATTTATTTTTGCATAATTGGTTCAGGCTTGGTATATTTGTATAAACATGTATGGATTCGAGTCTGGTAAAAGCAGCATATGTAAGTTACATTTTTGTTGGAAATCAGGCTTCTTGTAGACATTGGACTCTTAAACCAAAATAGTGTCGTCATGCATCTTATTTATGAGTCACATGATGGTCTTGGAACTGAACATTCTAAACCGGCTTGGGAATTGCTTATTACTAACCTTTTTACACTATCTGATTTCTAAACCATGATATTTATGAATATTTTAAGTTCCAACCAAAATCGTTACAATCCTGCCCAATTCAATTTAAAATCTATGGGAATTCTGTCTATTTGTTGGAGTCCCACATCAAATAGATTTAAACCATTTATCTTCAATATACATTGAAACCTTAATTCTCTTCTCAAGGGCTCTTCTAAAGAGTAAGGTGTCGTTTGTTTTTTAAGAGTTCTAAAGTCTGAAGTCTTAATTTAGTTATGATTAATAAGAGGTGATTTGTAAAAAGGTCTGAACGATTCAGACTTAAGAGCCATTAAGAGATTTTTTTTCAAAAAACAAACAACCCCTAAATATCGTATTATCAGAATATTCAGAAAATCTAACAACCAACCACAGTAGTTTAGATTCAAGGGGTGTTTGGTTGGGGGTATTGAGGGGTAAGGAATATGAATGATAATAAAAAAAATGTTGTTTGGTTTGATATAATATAATGGACACATTACCCCAAACCCATTAATTTATATTCCTGACCAAATTGGGGAGAATGAAAATTTTATTGCCGCTCAGTCATCTT
Organism: Arctium lappa; assembly: GCA_023525745.1. Classification (NCBI taxonomy): domain Eukaryota; kingdom Viridiplantae; phylum Streptophyta; class Magnoliopsida; order Asterales; family Asteraceae; genus Arctium; species Arctium lappa. The sequence goes on from CM042055.1 coordinate 80,027,923, forward strand.
TTCTCATGCATTCCTTCATTTGTCGATGTTGAATGTAAAATATTTTTTATTTTCATGTTGGATGTCACATATTTGTATTAAAGATATTATATAAAACATTTTTTTATTAATTATATTGGTTTAAGCAAACAACTTACAACATCAATGCAATACCCATTCCTATTCCCATTCTCATGCATTCTCATTTTCATTCTCATTCCTTATAATGAACCAAACGCCCCTAGGTTGGCTAATATCGCTTTCAAACAATTTCTTCCATATATCCAAGGGGTAATTTTGTAAATTCCTCCATTTCTTGAACTTTATATAAGGAATCACCCATCACTAAACGTCTAAACCACCATCATCTTCATCCCATAGTCCCCTTCTCTGCTTTTGAACTCTGCAAACAATGGAGATAATGGCAGATCAAATCAAGAAACAAAACATCAAATCAACACCAAAAACCCATTTCTTCAAACTCAACAACATCTTCTCCATCTTCATCTTCATCTTCTTAATCTCATTTTCAATATCTATCTGTTCTTACACTCACCATTTCCCCAATTTCACCGATTCCAATGACCGACACTATATCTTCGTGATCTGCAACGGAATCCTTTTCTTCCTGTTCATGAACTTCGATTCGACCCACGGTTCTTCGCTAAAACAGAATCAACACGTGATGACCGATGAAATCGACCATCGACCTGTGCTGGTGTCATCGCCAATGGAACCGGTAGCCGCCATGGACGAACAAAAAAAAGAAATCGAAGAAGAAGGTAATGATGACGGAATAGAGCGAAATGGGAATCAGGTTTATGTAAATGAATATCGTAATACTGTTTCGATCATCGAAGATCATCGTATGGAAGAACAAAAAATAGAAATCGAAGAAGAAGAAGAAGAAGAAGAAGAAGAAGAAGATAATGATGATGATGGAATGGAGCGAAATGGGAATCGGGTTTATGTGAATGAAGATCGTAATGCTGTTTCGATCATCGAAGATCGAATTGAAGATCAAATGGCAGAGCAGCAAGTTGGTGTTGTTGAAGAACAAGAAACAGGGGAATCAAAAGATGCAGCAGAAACAGAGGAATTAAACAAGAGATGTGCAGAGTTCATAAGAAATATGAGAGAGAGAATGAAACTCGAATCATCGTGTCGCCATGGAAGATTCGCGTCAACCAAAATAAATGCAACAATTTCCTTTTAGACCATCCACATCCCAGCAATTCATTTTCACTTTCAATTATGTCACATCAGCTTTTGCAATTACCCTCTACACACATGCAATCCACCTATACTTTCAAAAGTGGTCCCCACTACAACATTTATTAATTATTTTATAAATTATTATATAAATTTATATTTTTTTTAATTAATAACATGATATATAATTATTTATTTTAATTTAATGATAATTAAAATATAATTTTTTTAAAACAAGAATGATTAATTTAATTAAAAAATAAATTAAAATCATTAATTAATATAAAGTATATACTTGAAATCTATTTAAATTAAAACAAAAAACAAAAAATGATATACAATTGCCAAGTGGCATTGCAAGTAGACTTGCAAAATTTGCAATCACAAATACTACATGGCACATTTATTCCCTTTGCAATTGCTTTGCAATTGGAATTGCAATCCCTTAGTGGATGCTCTTAGAGCATCTCTAACAGTTATGCTAAAATAGAGAAAAGATGGATTTTATTAACTTTTTTGCTCCAACAGCTATTCTATCTTGTATGTTAAAATAGAAAAATGAGTAGAGAGAGTGTAAAAATCTCTAAATTTAGGAAAATCTCTAAAACTTTATAGAAGAGAAAGAAATAATATAATAATATTTTTCGACCAATAAAATAATTTTAAATTTAATATATAGGAGAGAGAAACAATATATTATTAAATGATTGATTATTTTATTAATAAAGTTAATGTTAGGATTGCTAAAATATAATAGTTGTTGGAGATGAAAGTAATTTTTTTTAGAGATTTTGACCTTTTCTACTCTATTATAGAAAAATTATACGATACCTGTTGGAAATGCTCTTAGTTAAATTAAGTGATAACTTTCCTGATATGTATATCTTTAGATCTTAAAATTACATTTTTACCCTTACCCTTTGATATCATAGTTTTAGGGGTGTTTTGGGATAACGTATTTAAAACAACGATGGTGCGAAAGAAATAATGGGTAATCTAATAAAGAAGAAAAAGAGACACATATCTATACTATATAATAAAAAAACTAAAACGGTTGTACAAACTTTTATACAATTACCTTTACCCCTCTTACAATGTTACATTTATCATCCTTATAACTACTTATTTGTTGTAGGATTATGTGTCATCATCAAAAGGAAGTAATTAATATAATATTTTCCTAGTATTAGAATTTATCATAATGAATGTTTCATTTTCTTTGTAAACTCCTCCCTATTTAAAGGACTTATGATTAATGAGAATTACAGACTTCTTTTCTCTGTCTTATTGTTATTCTCTCCATATTGTTGTTCTATTTGTTTTTTCCTTTAACACGTTATCAGCACGTAAAGCTCAAAAATAATCGTTACTGTTGAAATCAGCCTGTGTCTGTATGTCGCTATGTGTGTCTGCCGGAGCCAGACCACTGGCGCTGGCCACCATTGAACATTGAACGAACTTGCCAAGTTGGAAAACCGTTGTTGCTTACTTGCTTCTGCTTGGGAATCGTGGGTTGCTGTCTCTGTTTGCTGATAAATCTGATAGATTTTGGGTTTTATCTCCACACTCCATCACCGATTTTGGGTTTTATCTCCACACACACTCAGCACTCCATCACCGATTCTGCAATTCAGCCATGCAGGTTAGGTTTTTTTAATTTAAATGTTTTTTTAGTTTAAATGCTTTAATCCATGTGATATGTTGATAAGAATTAAGAAATACTCCATCACCGCCACTGTATACTTTCTCTTTGACTCTGCCACTTTGGTCCACTTATTTTTGTAATCAATTAAATGTTGTTGACTGCTATCTGCTTGTAATCTTGTTTTTAAATTTTAATATACATTTATTATATATAATAACATTTACCAGGAAGATGAACAGTGCTCATTTTTATTTTTTATATAATTTTTATTTATTTACAGATTTGGTCCTTCAGCTTTTATCTCCCTTTTAGATTTAGTCCTATGTTTTTAGAGTTACATATTTGGTCCCTATAGTTTTATTTTTCTCTTGGATTTAGTCCCCATAATTTGTTTATTCCAAAATAGCCTTTCGATTTTGCATTTTCGTAACGTTTTGGTCCTCGAAACTAAAAGTTGTTAGCTCCTGACCGTTAAGTAAATGACATTTCGATCATTTATAACTTTTTCATGTTCTAATTTAAATAAATAAAAGTTATATTATAAAAATTATTTTTATTATATAAACATAAAATAAATATCCCTTAACATGCATCGCATCTCAATGACTGTGTCTTCTCCAACCGAAAACCTTCCGTCTTCCCCATCAATCCAAGTACATAGTCGTAGGTGATTGACGCACCAATTTTTTATTTATTAATAAAGTAATTTATCATAATTTATTTTATGTTTAATAATGATGTAAAATTTGTTTAATTCATATTTTTATTATAATTTAATTTAGGTTTAATAACAATGTAACTTTTTTTAGGTTTAATGATTAATGTATCATTTGTCAATTTATTTTCGCTTCCTATCATACACACACATCCCTGGTTTTATTTTTTTCTTGAATTTAATCCACATAGGGCATTTTGTAAATTATAGTCATGCTGCTAACAGACACAAAATGTTTTGTTCTTGATAATCAATAAATCCCTAATCACATCAAGCTAATTACTCAAGATTAAGCAAAATACACAAGAACTAGAAAGAGAATCTAGAGAGAGAAAGTAGATCTTGAATATCACACTCTAGAATATTACCATACAATGCATAAACTCTAGATCGTTACTACAAGCTTACAACCACAAACCTATTTATACTACACAACTAAAACAAAGCCTTAAAGGCTAAGGAAACTAAACTTGCTTTGACTAACTATTACAAGGTCAATGTTGACTTTTACACATTTGACTTTCCTATTAAATCTTGGATACAATATTTAGACTTAACAATCTCCCCCTTTGTATTCAAGATTTAATAAAAATTTGATGCAGATCTTCAACTCTTGATTCTTCATCTTTCATCTCTTGAAGCTTTCACAAACTTTGCTGTTTTGCAGCTTTTGAAGAATCTTAAAAAGTCTTTTTAATCTTTGAAGCTTTGGAAAGTCAACATGCCTTGAACAAAACAGGAAATTCTTGAAACTTCTTTGAAACTTGAAACTTCATTTCTGAAAAATCTTTCGACTTCGATCAAAATTGTATCTTTATCACTTTGATCTCTGAACCATCTTTGGAAGAACAAATTTTCACGAATCATCTTGATTTAACTTTGAACATTCTTCATTCAGAATCTTTTGGCTTTGAATTTCTTTATCAGTCTTGAACTTTAAATCAGCGGAATCAATTCGAATTTCTGACTTGTCTTTGAAACAGTGGAAGCATTTTGAACTTTCAGAAATTCTTCATCAGACTTTGAAATTGATCTTTGTATAATTCTCCCCCTTTTTGATGATGTGAGCATCAGATCATCAAAATTTCTTCAATTTCAAACTCAGACTTTGATAACCCCTTTGAAACAATCTCCCCTTTGATAGAAGCTGTACTTTTGATCTGAAGAGCCGAATCATGAACAATATATATCCGAATCTTTTCAAATTCATACATAATGAGTGTATAACCCTGATTCAACAAATGAAACAGTTAAAAATGCCTGTCAGTAACACGAAGTTACTGTGTACAACGGATGTACAATGTAAGGAGCTGGTTTGATGATGACTCCCCAGGACTTCCATTCAATCATCGAAAAACACAATGTTTATCTATGAATGTTCTGACAGAAAAACAGATTTTCTGTGTGCTCGTGCTTGTGTATGAAAGAATTAGCACAATGATTGTGTTTCATAAGGCTCAAAGCATGTGAATCACTGAGACAACAATGATTGTACATGGACTCAATGTGCATGAGAAAGGGTCGAAGGTGGGGCAACTTTCCTTCTTTTTCAATATCAGTATCTTCCAAGAGAAGATCTGATAGATTATGTGTTGCTTCCCCAGAAAATGTGAAACATTCTCTTTTTAAGAAAAGAATGAGTAGCTGGTGGGGTTGTATACAAGAGATGGCATGGGCTATTTGCCTATTTCAATGATGGTCACCAAAGAAATGTGAACCAATCAGTAATGTGGTTGCCCGGCTCAGAAAGATGTTTGGTGCAGAGTTCTGATATTCTTTTAACTCTGTTCTCTCACCCTCTTTCTTTTAAACATTTAAGCTCACATCTAACCAATCTCTCATTTCCATTTTATCTCTGCTCAAAGCTCACATCTAACCAATCTCTCATTTCCATTTTATCTCTGCTCACTCCCACACTCAATTCTTTTTGACCCCTCTCCCCTCAATCACTCAAAGGATTTCTTCCGGGGTAGGAAACACTGGTTATCGTGAATCCATGGAAGATCTATTAAGCACTCACACTGAATCCCATGTTCCTAAAAGTACATTCTGGTCAATGACTTTCTTGAAATGTAAAGCACAAGAAATCATATGTCAGAGTATGTATGCTCATTGAAAAATATAAATGAAATTTGAGCATTTGATCTTTGAAGATTTCTCAAAACGAGGATATTGAATGAATGAATGAATATGAAGTCAAGAGAATTGTTTTGAGAATCTGACAATGAATCAATCAGATCAAATCAAATGGTTAGGGTATCAAAGAATTGGATATTTGTTTATATGAACGAATATAAACAATTTATCAAAGAAAGTACAAATATGAAAAAGATGAATGATGCTCAACAACTTTGAAATCAAACGGGGGTATTACCATCGAAAAATTTGTTCTTTTTGAGACATGGTAATAACAATTTCAAATAAAATATTGAACCGGTGTGTATGAATACTTGACAGTATATGGACAAGATAATACACAAGTATTAATCTTTGGAAACACACGGTCAGTTAAACAATAAAGCGCAAAAATTGAAAAACATTTAAAAATCACACTTCTAAATTCATGAAATCGTTTGAGAATAAGAAGTGGTTTGAACATTTCAGAAATTGTTTTTCATGTTTGAAAGTTGTCCTTCTTTCAAACAATCAGAGATCTAGGATCAGAAGATTTTTACCTTTTCGGCTCCCCCTCAAATTATGATAATATGATTTATGTGTAACATCCCGCCTACCTCGACAACAATATTGTCCGCTTTGCCCCTGGATTTAACCAACGTGTAGCGCACGGATTTGTTTCTGGCGACCTGGTGAGAAACTTCCCAGGGGGTCACCCATCCTGGGACTACTCCCACCCAAGCACGCTTAACCTTAGAGTTCCCAGAACCTGACGTGCTTGTGGCCCCAAAACGCGTTGTTGTTAGGAAGGCCAAGATATTACTTATAACACCCAGCATCACTCCTGTCCACGGCCGATATGGGATATGCCTAAGGTGTTACAAACACCCCCCCTTGGGACTCATCGTCCTCGATGAGGTTTGCCCCATATCCCGAACGGCACAGGAGTGACTCTGATACCATCTGTAACATCCCGCCTACCTCGACAACAATATTGTCCGCTTTGCCCCTGGATTTAACCAACGTGTAGCGCACGGATTTGTTTCTGGCGACCTGGTGAGAAACTTCCCAGGGGGTCACCCATCCTGGGACTACTCCCACCCAAGCACGCTTAACCTCAGAGTTCCCAGAACCTGACGTGCTTGTGGCCCCAAAACGCGTTGTTGTTAGGAAGGCCAAGATATTACTTATAACACCCAGCATCACTCCTGTCCACGGCCGATATGGGATATGCCTAAGGTGTTACATTATGTCTTTTTAGCTCCCCCTGGATATTAGCATAATATCCTTATTTGATCATTGATGAACGAGTCCTGATCTGTCATGTGATCAGAAACCACTTTATTCATATTATTTATTCAAAAATAAAAGGACAAAAAGCAGTAAAACGATTATAGAATGAGTTCTGATCTGAAGTAATCAGAAGTCATCACCTTTACTCCCCCTTAAATTAAGCATCTGAAATATGTCAGTTAACACAGTATAGAGATCAAACACTCCCTTAGAATTGTTAGACCATCAATATCAGAAAAATTTAGCAAAGAAAAAGTTTAGGATAGAGATCAGATCAATTCACTCGGGACAAAGACCATCAATATCCATCAGATGCAAGAACACAGGAGTAAGCTGTTGTGCTTAGAAGCCATAATCTTTCAGCTTTGAATTCCGGGTTTTGAACTGTTGTGTTCAAAAGCCATTATGACATTGAAGTCCGGGTCTTGAGCTGATTTACTCAAGAACCATTTTCTTTCTTACTCCCCCTTGGATTGAAGTGCCTGGAACACAGATTCAAGTTTCGGTTTTGGTACCCACTGGTATTTGGGTTCAGAAATGTTAGTTGCAGTGCGTGTGGGGGATACAGAGTAAGAACCATACCAGTAATGATCACTGGTCTTATGGATATGATCATGTGTACAACAAATAGAACAATAATATTTCTTACCGTTAGATGTTTTGTTCTTCTTTGCTTTGTGTACAGGTGCACATGATTTCTTCTCTTTCAGCTCATCAGTCTTGTCATCTTTGACTGATTTCTTTATCCAGACCAGTTTCTCTTTCTTGAAACTTTGTCTCCTTGGATAAGAATCTGAACCATCTAAATATTCATCAAAGAACAGGTTAGTGCGACGAATCTGATTAAAGGATTTGACTGACCTTTGTGAAGAGACGAATTTCTGATTTGAACTTGAAACAGACTTTTCAAGCTCTTTGATCTTTGAAGCAAATGTGTCTCTTTCTTTCACAAGCTGGTCAATCTTTGTTGTGAATTCAGACTTCGTCCTTTGTTCATTCAGCGCAGCAGCAGACAGTTCAGACAACTTTGAAGTTAGCTTCTTGATTTCAGATTCAAAAATGGATCTTTCTTCCTCAAATACTTTTTCTGACTCTATTCTCTGGCCGGATAATTCTTTAAAGAACCCTACATTCTTTTGTTCTATGGCCTTTTTCTCTTTTTCAAACTTCTCTCTTTCTAAAATCAGTACTTTCTCGAAATCGGAGATTTGTTGAGAAAGTTTTAAGCCTTTAAGCTCCAACGACTTCATCTCTTCATAGCACTTCTTGGAAAAGTCTGAGAACTTTTTGGAAAAAATTTTCTTTTCACTTTCAAACTCAGCTTTGTTTGCAAATAGCTGTTTTTCCAAATCAGATAAATTTTTTTTAAGCTGAAAGTTCTCAGATTCCAATCCCTTCGTCTTCTCTTTGAAAGCCTTCAACTCGTTTTGAAGCTCAACTGATTCTGCTTGTAGCTCAGGTGATTTCTGTTCAGTTGTCTTCAGTTGGCTTTGAAGATTCAGAATCTCTCTCTCTTTCTCCTTTATCTCTTTATCCCTCTCATAAAGGATACCTGAAAAATTAGAACTATTTTTAGTACAATTTATACAATCAGGAGTTTTAATACAGTTGTACAATTTCAGTTCCAACTCCTGAATCCTTCTGAGATACTCTGAATTTTTAAATTTCAGATCATTTCGCTCAACTTCAATACCAGATATATCAGATCTGTAGTAAATTGACATCTTGAAAAAGCTTGATAGGAAAGATCGTTCCCAAACTTATGTATCAGAAAAACAAAAATCAGATCAAATTGAAATCTTAAAAAAATATTTCGTGAAAATTGAAAATTGAACAATACTTGTTATTTCGCAGAGTAGAAAAAAATATTTCCAAAGATGACCAAAAAAATATTTCCAGACTTTTTTTTTTAGAGGAATGCCTGTGTTGACCGAAACGCAAAGCTAGGTGTGCGGGTCAGCCTTGAAGCGCAAAGCTATGGCTTGCGGGTCAGCCTTGAAACGCAAGATGAGCTTTGCGGGTCCTTCTTGAAACGCAAGATATGAGCTTTGCAGGTCCTTCTTGAAACGCAAGATATGGTATGCGGGTCTTACTTGAAACGCAAAGTATGGTTCTCAGGTCCGTATGAATGACCCGCAAACCGTATGAATGACACGCAAAGTCGATTTCTTGACATAATCTTTCTCAAATCGATTGATTGCTGCACAATTGAACTTCAAGAATTTGTCAGCATCATCGAAAAACAGTACTAAACAAAGATTTGCAACCAATTTTCGATTAAAAACATCAAATCGCACAAAATCAAACAAGAACAATGTTCGAACTAAAATATCCAGAAAACTCAAATTTCGAAAATTGACATTGAATTAGTTGAAATCACAAGATGTGATTAATACAAGAATCAATTCTAATCATAAAACGAATACCATGAATCCATTTTCTTGCATTAAAACCGATTTTTTCAACCAAATTCGGATGAAACAGTGAAAACACGAGTTCTTGAAAAATTTTCAGAAAATCTCAAATTTTCGAATTACAACTTCAGATTTCAATTCAAACTCTGATCAAATCTTTTCTGAAAAGTTTGGTATGGCTCTGATACCAATTGATAATCAATAAATCCCTAATCACATCAAGCTAATTACTCAAGATTAAGCAAAATGCACAAGAACTAGAGAGAGAATCTAGAGAGAGAAAGTAGATCTTGAATATCACACTCTAGAATATTACCATACAATGCATAAACTCTAGATCGTTACTACAAGCTTCCAACCACAAACCTATTTATACTACACAACTAAAACAAAGTCTTAAAGGCTAAGAAAACTAAACTTGCTTTGACTAACTATTATAAGGTCAATGTTGACTTTTACACATTTGACTTTCCTATTAAATCTTGGATACAATATTTAGACTTAACAGTTCTCATAATTGGTCATGCTCAAATTTATGGTCTTAATATTTCTTTCCATCAACGCACACGATAACCCGCAACAACGTGCGGGCATTAATCCCACCTCGTTTGAAACAATTCACAAGAATGAAACTCTGGAACACTTCACAAATCACAAGAATGAAATATTTTATAAATATTTGTTTAAATATTCCTAAAATATACACTTTTATCATATATGTTTGTTTTGTAACAAGTTAATTTAAAATAAGAAATTTATTTAATTCAATGATATGGGTTATTTAATATTCTAGTTGCTATTTTAAACCAACTATATATGGATATGTAAATATGTTCCTATTATTTATATTGTAATATTCAAATATTATATTAGTATTTAAGTATATTTAAAGTCTTTTCAATTCTTAGTAGTCATATTTGTAATTGTTAAAATGTTTTGTAATTTATTCATTTTGACATTGAATGATTTATAAAATTTAATATATAAATTTAAATGTTTATCTTGAGTTTCTACTCATAATTCTTAATTCTGTAATTAAATTTTAGAAGTTACACTTTCAACCCCCATATTTTGGTATCTTACCAAAAAGCTCCAAAAATACTATTAAGGTATTAAAATTGGCTTTATATGTCATAGTCATTTTGGCCTCATGCCAAATATTCTATAATTAAATAAATCTCAAAATATCGAGTGGATTTTGTCAAACGGGTGTAAATAGCCCTAAGGTTTGTAGGGACTTAAGAAATCCATGTGATTCCCCTACTACCTGGAAATCCAATAGATTGAGTGATTTGTTTTCGCAAATTGAAATATTGATGAAGTATTATCAATAAAATTAAAGCATACAAAAATCCAATATGGTTATGATAATGAAATTTCATACATAAATAATAATTATAACCACAATCCACTGTCTTATCAAAAAGAAAATCATAAATTATCCCTTATATACGTAAATGGTTGAATCAACTTATCCCAAAAATCAACGTCGTAAACTCAAAAGAATCTGAGTATCATAAATGAGAAAATACCTCCTTTTGAAAAGGTACAAGAAAATACCTAAAGTCCATCAACTCCCCAATTGACTCTAAAACCAACCTCTTGAAAAGGTACAAGCAAATACCCTCATGTTTTTAGACGACATATAAATCCTAAGCTTCATAGGAATACCTTTACTAGAAACCCCCAAAGAAATGTGGGATGTCCCGAAAGGGATAATAGGGAGTAGTCATGAATATGTACTTCCCGCACTAATCGTACAATGGAATGAAACTCACTTACTCGATTACAAAAAGGTAACCGATTTCAACAAAGAAATGTTATATCCAAAATGCGTCTCAATTTCTGTGGCAAGGAACTCACAAAAGATGATATGATTCGTAACATTATTTCCACCTTTCATATATCAAAAATATTAATGAACTAATATAAGTTAGAAAGTAACCTTTAGACAAAGTCATCAACCTACTGCAAGTGGTTAAGAGACATAACAAGGTTCTTTCGAATAACAACACCACATATGACGAGACAAAGAAAATTCTCGAGATCAATAATGAAAGCATTAAAGGTGGAAACAACTCCAAAGAACGGAGAGTTAAAAAACAATTTCACACATGTTACATTTATGCACTATGTGGACGAAAACCTAGAACGGGGTTAGGGTCTCGGTAAGAGTCGGGAATGATTTTCAACATCTGGAGTAGAGATACAACTACCGCCCCAGGTGAAAATGGGCAATCAAATAAGAAATGCACTAAAAAGTGTTCATGTCGAAAAGGGAACAAGTTAAAAATGAAGTATAACATATTAATTTAATATTTAATATTGATTAAGCATATGTTTCATTGAAAATTAACTTTAAGTATCAAAATTAATTTCTCTGCTAAGTAATCAAATATGTAACCATTATAGATGTAAAGAAATGCATCGTAACAAATGCAAAAATTTCAATATTCTCCGTTCTGTGTAGGAATGTATCGAGGATAATTGATTTTTTTTACCTCTCACACAATCTAAAATCATAGACAAATACTTATTTTATAATTCATTCAACCGAAATACTTAGACGATGAACTGTCATTTTCTTGTTGGTACAAGATCAATAGGAATCTTGTAAAGATATTTGTATCAAATGGAAATTATAATGAGCATATATACATAAGTTCTAATGAATTTGAAAGTAAACATATATCATGGAAACTTTGTGTCAAACTAGCTAGTAGATTATTGAGTCATCGAAACATTTTTGTCACCAATTAAGAACTTTAGGGAAATGACACATATATGTTTCGACATGACCATTTAGGATACCATGGTTATGACATAGTGATCCGTGTATTGCAAAATACACATAGACACATTCTCTTTCGAGTGATAGGCAAAACGAGGCAAATTGCAACTGTTGACATCTGCAGCATAAGAAACAACATTGTCATCATAATATGCCCTCTCGAATACCTAAAACTTTTGTATATACCCTAATCCTTAGCCAAGACAGGAATGAGATCATCCTAAAGCTAAGGACATAATACAAAAATATTCCATTGTTACAACGAATACAAGGTGATATTTATGGACATAAACATCCAGAATGCGGGCCATTAAAACTTTATGGTTCTGGTTTCGACACGATGAACGCATGTCGTATTATTGTCCACATGAAATATTGCACTCCTAACACTAGCTATACGTTTAAGGGCCCACCACCCTGATTATTTCACCAAGTCTACATGACTTGGAATGCTGGAGAATTTACATCATAAGGATTTGATGTTAATTGCATATGTATGAGGATCAATGTAGAGTTTCCTATACCCCATGTGTATATATAAAATGGTCTCATAGAAGTTGTTATCAAAAGAATATGATGACATCTAGGGTATTAGTAATGCGCACCAATTTACCCACATCTACCTGGGGTTAAGCAATTATTATATGCAGTTTTTTTTTCGTTTTTAGACCCACTGCTTGCTAACCAACCTCATGTGTACCAGTTGGTAACTGGATATAAGCCTGATACATTACATTTACGCATGTTTGATTATATGTGCCAATTGCGCCCCCACAGCGCATCAAAATGGGTCCTTAAAGACGATTTGGTATATGTTGGATATGAATCCCCAACAATTATCCGCAAATCAGAATATTTGACTAGTGATATCTTTACCGCTAGATTTGCGGGTTGTCACTTTCATGAGACAATCTTCCCGTCGTTAGGGGGAGATAGGAAAAATGATTTTCCATGGGAACGACAGGAAGTGTCATTGAATATTCCCACTCTGTCTCATTTTGATCCCCAAAACTTCACAACGTAATGTTGAAGTCAAACGAATCAGACTCGATACCTGATACGTTTAATGTTATTCCAGAAGTGCAAGATCACATATACGAGCTGCAAATATACTCGCAAGGTTAAAGTCCCCAAACTAGGGCACAACGTCGCTGGAAAGTGTGTTGCAATCACACATGGTGGAGGTGTGGTTGAGGTCGTAGCTCCCAAACGGAAATGGGGGAAGCTACTTGGTTCGATAGATACTCATCTAAAGGAAGAGAAGAGTAAGGCACAACTATTTGTCATCAATACATAAACCTCTCTAAGATTCTCTCTGATTAAACTATGTCTATGAATCATTACCGGAGGACGCTCCAAAGTTAATATTGATTCCAGAGATTAAAGAAATTTCAAATGAACTATGAGAGTACATATGAGTCGATGGACAGATCATACATACTCATTGATGATATATTTTGCATATATTGTTGCTTATGAGATGATAGAGCACATTGACATCGAACCATGCTCAGTTGAAAAATATCAACAAATAGCAAATTGGCCTAAATAAGCAATCCTGGAGAATCATATTATTTGACAAATGAACATGTATTTGGTATGGTAGTGCTAACCCACCAAGTGTAAATCCTGTAAGACATATATAAATCATTTGTCGTAAAGCATAATGAGAATAATCAAGTCATAATGTATGAGACTCTCCTTTGGCGTAAGGTTTCTCACAACGCCTGGATTGACCACGAGAAGACTTACTCTCCCGTGATGGACGTTATAACGTTATGCTAATTAATTAGCCTAGTAGTTTCCGAAGGACTGGAAATGCAGCTCATGGATGTGGTTAATACATATCTCTACGGGGATCTAGATTCAGAGATATAAAAGTGCTTGATGGCATTACATTACCAAAATCAAGTAACTCTAAACCACGAAGTGCGTTTGCAATAAAATTGAAACGCTCACTTTATAGATTATAACAATCTATGCGGATGTGGTATAACCCCCTAAGTGAACACTTGATTGGGAAATGATATATAAGAACTATGAATTGTGCCCTTGCGTACTTATGTAGAAAAACAAGTTCTAGATTTTCAAAGTAGCTTTATATGTCGATGTTATGAACATAATAGGCACCCTTGATGAAATAAGAGAAACCACAAGCAACTTGAAATCTAAATTTGAGATAAAAATCTTGGGAAAACTTGGGTTTGTCTAGCTATTTGAGCCAGGACACCGAGTTTGTGAAATATTCACCGATCGCATATGTCTAGAAAATAATCAGGCAATTTAATATGGACAAAGCGCATCCGGTTAGCACTCCCATGATTGGTCAAAGTGTTGGATATAAGGAATTGTCCATTTCGTCTAAAGGATGGTGACGAAAAAGTGTTGGGAGCTGGAATTCCCTATCTAAGTACAATATAAGCATTATCGTACTTAGCACAATACACTTGACTGTATATTCTATTTCTCAGTGAACTTGTTAGCTAGATTTAGCTCAGCGCCAACACAACGTCATTTGGAATGATATCAAGTAAATCTTTTAGAACCATTGACATGGGCTTATACTTTCCCTGTAGAAATAAATATGAGATTGATAATGAAAATCCAATACCTACTTAGAATGTAAGCAACAAAAGTACTAGCTCTTATAGAAAAACACCAAACAACCTCTTGGTATGTCTTTGTTGATATTAGGTATCTGTCTGACCCATACAAAGGTTGTTCTCAAATTGGATAAGGAATTACTCCTAGGAATACGCCGATTGCTTGGAAGTAAGCTAAGCAAACCCTTGTAACTACCTCCTTGAACTAATCCAATAATATTACTCTTCATGAGATAATGTATATGATTAAGGACTATCATTACATATATTAGAGGAGTTAGTAATTTTGGGTTCAACCAGTATCCTATTTGCATATATGGAAATAATGGATCATGTATCGAAGAAATGAACATATGATACATCAAGGGTGATAACACAAAGCATATTTTGCTTAAGTCTTATACAATCAGCAATAAGAAAACTCTCCTCGAGATTCAATTGAATCAAGTAAGATGCCAGGAGAACATTACATATTTTACCAAATCATTACCTAAATCCGTATATTGGGAAACATGTAGAAAGTAAACGCAAATGTTTTCCAAACTACCTGGATTAATGCACGAATCAGGGGGAGTAGTAGACAAAAGGGGGAGTCTACTATATTTGTGATATTGGTATGTTGTGCTCTTTCCTTAACCAAAGTTTTATTTTTCCCATTGGGTTTTGTTCCTTGGTGTAAGGTTTTAGTGAGACAACTGTTTATATACCATCATATTTTCCTAACTCTCTCGATTAATGTACGAATCTAAAAGAAAACTAGATTGAAGGAAAAGTCTATATATTGCAAAAAACTGGTGTGTTGTACTCTTTCCTTCGTCAGACTTTTATTTTTTCCCATTGGGTTTTTATTTTGACGTAAGGTTTTAACGAGGCAACAATTGTGCACCATCACTACTTTGACTCGACACAAGGGGGAGTGTTGTAGGATTATGTGTCATCATCAAAAGGAAGTGATTAATATAATATTTTCCTAGTATTAGAATTTACCATAATGAATGTTTCATTTTTTTTGTAAACTCCTCCCTATTTAAAGGGCTTATGATTAATGAGAATTACAGACTTTTTTCTCTGTCTTATTGTTATTCTCTCCATATTGTTATTCTATTTGTTTTTTCCTTTAACATTATTTAATTTACTTTATATCCTTACTTTTTCATTTTTCATTTTACACCATTATCATATTAACACAAATAATCATATATTAACAAAAATGCAATGAAAAAATACGTTCATTTTTCTACAAATTATATCATTATAATCGTCTCGTCAATACCTACAAAACAAGCCCAATATTGAATATTTTTTAATTTAACCGTACTATTAAATATCATGAATATCTACGAAATAATTTGTTTTCTATCCATACGTTTTATTTTTTTTCCACCGTTAGCACGTTAAAAATACATAATCGTAAAATACGTTTCATTCTTATTATAAATTATATTATTATAATTTTTTTCGTCAATAATTGTAATATAAGCTAATTATTGAATATCTTTATGGGTTTAAGTTTCATAAGTTGTGATTCTTAGGTCATGGTTGATTGTTGATGACATGTATATAAGGAAGTAACATTAATTATTCGTTCTTTACTTACATTCCGCTACATTGTGCGGGTATATGCCTAGTCAAACACTAAAATACTAAAATGACAGGAGTAGTCCCTACACTATACATAATAACAAAAACAACAAAGTCTTTCATCTAAAATTTTGATGTCACGGTTTTAGAAAGAATAAAGAAAGTATAAATCTTTACTAAATCAAATGATTTGTATCGTTTTTCAAATTAATCATGAAAAGTAGAAATCACATCGTTATTGTAACTAGAAATTAAAAAAAAAATGAGCGCAAACCATGATTAATGTGCCTTGAAGCTATGTATGTATGTTATACATATGTATGGACGATAATCAAATGAGAACCAAAAATAGGTTGAAAACCGTGAAAACCAATATATCCTATTGATTAATTTTAATCCATGGTTATTAAAGGCAATGACAATTTTGAAATAAATTGAAAGTGAAACAACTTTTAATTAAAACCATAGAATCAAAACCAAATTACGACTTAGATCGGTTCTCATGGTTCTCAATCTTTTTTTGGTTGTCACATGATTTAACCCCATGTATGTATACCATGATTAATTTGGTTTAGAGGTTTAGATGAACACCCCTAGAAACATTCTTGCAGTAAAAATTACCAGAATCAAGAAATGGAAAATGATCAAAGATGGAATCAAGAAGTGGAACACGAAAATATGGGTTTTTCTCTTCGTAGATTGGTGGTTGCTATTTGTACAAGTAACTTGTATATACTAATTTCATTTAGTTGTAATTTAAAATCAAGTAAATGAGAATGATTTGTATTAAATCTATAGTAAATGACAAATATTTGAATTAAAAAGAGTAAATAACAAATATTTGTATTAAATATATAGTTAAATGAGAATTATTTGTTATAACACACACAATGATTTGTCATTATTTGTGTATATTTGTGATGATGAATAGTTGATATCAATTGGATATTGAAGAAGATGATGATAGAAACAATCCTTTCGATAATACAAATAAACAAGAACTTATGTTTGACAACTTACAAAACTTCAAGTAATATAAGAAATTATGTACCTTTTCTATGATAAACACGAATTGAACGAGAATATGTTGGATAGAGGCATGCCGCTGCAGTTTCCTAAGACGAAATTTCGTCCCCAATCGTGCTTGGTCCCGGACGTTGTGTAGAGGATACGACTATCCAATCGAATTGATGCACATTAGGAAAGGTGTCTTTTGGACTTAAACCTTCCTTAATGAGGGGGTGTTTGGGATTGCTTATTTGAGGTGCTTATTAACTTATTGTGTTTTCAAACAACAAATAAGTTGTTTTGAGTGTTTGGATTGGAAACTGCTTATGACTTCTCCACTCCACTAATAAGCAGTTTTTGATAAGTCATTCTCAACTGACTTATTTGAAACTCTTTATTAACTTATTTAACCAAATTACATATTTACCCCTTCTTTCTATAAGTTAATAAGCACTTTACAAATAACCATAAGTTAATAAGCACTTTTGCAAATAAGCATAAGTTGTTTTAAATAAACAATCCCAAACACCCCCTGAATACAAATCGGGTCTACTTTGTGGGTAGTGAACATGGTTTTGAACTAACCACGTTTTATAGTAAATCTAGACAAAGTGTATCACATACATCATACTTATACACACATCAATTCTTACGGTTTTGTTCATTTCGGTCTTGAACAATATCCTCTCTTCATGAGACTTGTAGAGAACGTAGCCATCTCGGTTCCCATAGATGCGGCCACACATCGATCTCATATAGGTAATACCAATCAAGAACATTATGTAGTGTTCCACTATAGTAGCTATTAGCATTATTAATAATTATAATTCAACCCTAAAACGTCAACGGAAAAACACAATTGAGGACATCATAGGAATAGGCATACCTTTGTGTTTGTTCCCACTTGAGTCTTCCTCAACTAGTTTTCCTATTGAACCTAGACCATTGGATCTCCAATGTTGCTAGGTTAGGTTTCCGCCAAGTATCTACTCATTGTATTGGCTTTAATCCCATTCCCTCGATGTAAAGATAATGTGCTCTCTGTTTAGGCCTTTTGTCAAAGGATCTGCTATATTTTTCTTTGACTTTATATAATCAATGGAGATAACTCCATTTTTTTGCAAGTATTTTATGGTGTTATGTCTACACCTCATATGCAATGATTTGTCATTGTAAATCTGATTCTTGCTCTAGTTAGAGCATCCATACTATCACAATGTATACAAATGGATGTGACAGGTTTACGCCTTATGGAATACCTTCTAGGAAGCTTTTAAGCCACTCAACTTCTTCAGCAGTTTTGTCTAATGCGACAAATTCAGCCTTCATAGTTGAACGATTATTCACCGTTTACTTAGATGATTTCCAAGATATGGATACTCCACCAAGGGTAAACACATACCCACTAGTGGACTTACTTTTCGAGTGGTTGGAAATCCAATTGGCATCACAATATCCTTCTATCACGGGAGGATATTTAGTATAATGCAAACCATAATACAACGTATGTTTAAGATATCAGAGCACTCTTACTAGTGCATACCAATGACTTTACCCGGATTGTGTGAGTAACGACTTAGTCTACTCACTGTATATGCTAGACCAGGTCATGTGCAATTCATAATATACATCAAACTTCCAAGTACTTGAGTATACTCTAATTGGGATACACTATCTCATTGATTCTTCTTCAGATGACTAGAAGGATCAGATGGAGTAACGACCAGTCTATCATCATAGTGTCCAAATTTTCTAATGATCTTTTCTATATAATGGGATTGGGTGAGGATGTATCCTTCAGAAGTTCTTTGAACTTTGATACCAAGTATGACATCGGCTACTCCCAAATCCTTCATATCAAATGAGGAATGTAGCATTTTCTTGGTTTGATTGATTACATCCATATTAGTCCCCATGATTAGCATATCATCCACATAAAGACATATTATAACATAAGCATTCTTATACTGTTTAACATATACACGTTTATCACATTCATTGATCTGAAAGCCTTGTGATAAGAGTGTGTTATCGAACTTCTCGTGCCATTGCTTTGGAGCTTGTTTAAGTCCATATAAGGACTTAACTAGTTTACATACCTTGTTTTCTTGACCTTTAACAAAAAAAAAACTTGGGGTTGTTGCATATAAATTTCTTCATTCAATTCACCATTCAAGAACGTGGTTTTTACATCCATTTGGTGTATCTCCAAATTGTGAATCGCGACTATTGCCATCAAGGTTCTTATTAAGGTTATCCTTATAACCGGTGAATAAGTATCAAAGAAATCTTGACCTTCTTTTTGACGATACCCTTTGGCTACTAATCGAGCCTTGTACTTTTCTATAGTACCGTCGGGTCTAAGCTTTCTCTTAAAGTTCCATTTATGGCCTATTGGTTTATGTCCTGAAGAAATATCTACCAATTTCCATGTATTATATTGTAAACTGGAATATATTTCTCTTTGGATTGCCTCTTTCCATAAGGAGCTTCCGATGAATCCATCGCTACCTTATAAGTTAGAGGTTCTCCTTCTACATTAAAGGTCACATAGTCTGGTCCAAAGTCTTTGGCCACTTTCCCACGTTTACTTCTTCGAGGTTCTAAATCCTCTTAAACCAAGGAAGTACCTTTATCACTTGGATTTGAACTTTGGTCTAACCCATTATGAGGTGTAGCATTTTCATTCCCTCTTTTCCTTGGATTTAAGGTAGATTTCTCCTTATCCTTATTTGGGAATATGCTTCCGCCTCAGCAGATTTAATTATAGTATTTATGTGTATATCCTCTACATAGGACTTATATACCAAAAATCTATAAGCTGCAATATTCTTGGTTGGGTCAATGTAGACGCAATATATAGTCTTTGGTCCTAACTTAGTCCTTTTTGGTAAAGGAACTTGAACTTTAGCCAAGCAACCCCACACTTTCATCCTTTTATAGGAAGGTAATTTACCTTTCCATATCTCATAGGGAGATTGACTACTCTTCTTATGAGGGATTTTATTTAAAATCCCGTTTGCAGTAAGACATGCTTCACCCCATAAATTGTGTAGATCCCTGACGTGATCAACATTGAGTTGATCGTTTTTTTAAGTCTTGTTTTTCCGCTCGACTACTCCATTTTGCTGAGGGGTATAGGGTATCGTCGTTTGATGCACAATACCATGTGAAGAACAAATTTCAGCAAAGTCATGAGATTCATATTCCCCTCCTCTATCAAACCTTAGAATTTTGATCTTCTTCTCAAGTTGATTTTCAACTTCGGCTTTATAAAATTTGAACATATTTAAAGCCTCATCCTTGGTATTGATCAAGTATATATAACAAAAATTTATTGCAATCATCTACAAAGGATATATAGTAGTTCTTTCCCCCTCGGGTTGGAGTTGACTTAAAGTCACATAAATCAATATGAATTAGACCAAGTACTTTATTAGACTTTTCAACAGATTTGTGGGGAATGACTTGAGTATTTTGATTCTACACAAGTCTCACACTTGATCATTTTGTTCATTGAACACTTAGGTAGCATGCCAAGATTCATCATCCTTTGTAAGGACCAAAAGTTGACGTGACCTAACTGAGCATGCCATAAATTAGAGGAATCAACCATGTAAGTAGAAGCAGCGCTAGAGCTTGCATTATTGTTATTAATATGTACATCATTGTTCATGGTATTTACAATGGACAATTTGAAGAGCCCCTCCAACATGTAGCCCTTTTCCCACATACAACCCACCCTTAGTGACTACAAATTTATCTGATTCAAATACAACTTTTCCACTTTTCCTTTTCCATGCACTTTTGCTATTGTTGAATTCCCCATAAACATTGGTTCACCATTATTGACTTTGACATAGGAAAAGAACAAAGCCTTTAAGTTGCATATGTGCCTAGTGGCACCTGTGTCAAGCCACCAATCAACTTCATTTGTCAAAAAGTTCCCTTCCACAACACCCACAAATCTAGTTTCAGAATCGAACACATTGGATTGATTTGAGCTTCCATCTCCTCCGCTCCCATGGTGATCCCTCTTGAACCGGCAATCCTTTGCTTTGTATCCGGGTCGACCACATACCTAACAATTGACCACTTGCTTTTTGAAGGGCTTTTTGTTTGGTTGGAAAGGAGCTCTCACATTTGAAGGGGAAGGTTTAAAAGCAATACCTTTTCCCTTACATTTATGAAACTTACCTTTATGGGTGTTTCCTCCAACAACATTTGCATTTGGCTCCACAGAGCTAGCATCCGTCTTCTCGTTCTTCCTATTGTCCTCCTCAACTCGAAGTTTGAGAACCAATTGATCAAAATACATGTCCTCGGTTAGATGTTTCAAATACACTTTGAAATCTCTCAAGGAAGGAAGCAATTTTTCAATAATCGAACTAACAAGAAAGTTCGCATTAATGCTCATACCTTCGTGTCGAGTTCATGAACAAGAACTTATAGTTCCTCCACTTGCTTCACAGCAGATTTTGCTTCATTCATCTTGTAGTTTAAAAACTTTCCAACGAAAAATCTTTTAGAACAAGCGACCTCGGTCTTGTACTTGGTTTCCAACGATTCCCATATTTCATTTGCGGTGTTAAAAATTGAATACATGTCATATAGGGAATCGTCTAAAGCATTCAGAATATACTTTCGACAACTATATTTGTTGTTTTTCAAAGTCTTGACCAATTTTTGAAAAGCCGCCATTTCAATTTGTGTTGGCGCACTTGAGCATTCTCCAACAACGGGTTGTATCGGTGCTTCCTCCATGAGCATGTTGGACACATGTAATATTGTGAGATAAAAAAGTATTTTCTATTGCCACCGTCGAAAATCTGAACCCTTGAATTTTTCGGGTTTCTCAATGTGGGATTTAATAATCGTCGATTGATCCATTTTGTTTCTATTATCTTGAAACAAAATTTCGTCTTAGATTGATAGAGCCAATCCTTTCGATACTACAAATAAACAAGAAATTATGTATAACAACTTACAAAACTTCAAGTAATATAAGAAATTATGTACCTTTTCAATGATAAACGCGAATTGAACGAGAATATGTTGGATAGAGGCCTGGCGATGCAGTGTCCTAAGACGAAATTTTGTCCTAAGATGAAACTTTGTCCCCAAGCGTGTTTGGTTTCGGACGTCGTCTAGAGGATACAACTATCCTCAATTCGATCCCATCGAATTGATAATGTGTTCTTGAATAGAGATTGAAAAGGTGAGAAAATGGAGAGAGTTTTGAAGAAAAAATTGTATCTACAAATGGAGGGAAGAGCAAGGTATTTATACCTTTGCTCCACCAACCGAAATGACAATGTCGAAAGCGAGTCTCACGTGGGTAAACCCACATGAAGATAGATAAACAGAAGAGCCCCAACCCATCTCTTGACCATTAAATAATTAGCGAGTCCCCCACTAAAGCCCAATGCCAACCTCTACTTTGGGCTCTTCTCCATTTTGATAAGTAGTTTAAGTTTATAAACCCACAAAACTTTTGAGAGTTTTCCTATGTGGTACTATGGAATAACCTAATACTCAACAAATGAATGCCGAGAGATTTCTGTGTATTGAACACTAAAATGAGAAAATTACTTATGTTGGTAAAGTAAGAGAAACATTATATAACCACAAGGGTTGTGGCGTACTGGTTAAGGCCTTGGGGGATGTGGTGGAATATCCCATCTGTCCAGGGTTCGAATCCAGGTGTACAGAACAATTGTGGCCACTAAGGTTTAATCAGGGTGATGTCTTACAGTCATAATTTGCCAAGGGATTAGTCTAGGCATAGCCTAGGACACCCTTCCAAAAAAGAAAAAGAAACATTATATACCTATGCTAACTAGTTGTGTATCCGTACATTGCAGTGTGATACAAAAATTTAAACTAAATATTAGCGAGAATATTGTCTACGGTAAATAAAACCTATGTTCAAGAAATGTGATGACAAATTATTATGGTTCTTTGATTGCTTTATCATGTTTTTATTTGTGGCAAAATGTCAAATGGTTTATGGTTTAAAAGAAATGTGATATGAGCTTTGTTCTATGTCCTCATATTTACATAATCGTCCTTTGCATGCCTCCACTCTCAATTGTTAGCCGTCAACAAAGAAACATACAAAAGGAGAATATAACATTTTACAATATCGCCATTAATTCGTCCTAAAATAAATGTTCACAATAAAAAAGACATACAGTTTTAGGAATGTGTAAATTTTTTAATTAAGCAAAGTACAATTTTACTCTTAATTATAGAGATAGAAATTTCTCCATTACATAATTAAGGGTAGAATGGGAAAGTGAACATTTACTTTTGAAAGTAGACATTTATTTTGGGACAAACTAAAATAGTAATATAGACACTTATTTTGGGACGGATGGGGTATTAAACAATTTGTGGCATTTTTTTTTTTTTTTTGAGCTCACCACCGTATAAAAGTAGTCATGTTCTCTATGTTTTTTTTTTCTTTCATTTGGCTATGAATTTGTTAAAAATTGATGTTAACTTCATTTTGATATAATGTCACTTTTAAACAAAATGTTTTGATATAATCTTCGGACCCAACTTACCAGAATGTTTTGTGAAAAGAGATTTTGTGAGCCACCATACCCACCTCATGTTTAACGGGGACTAAGCAAACTTGGTTGCTGGTAGTCTTTCTCGAATGCAATTGTCCGTACAATCTATGATGATAGAAATGAAAAAAAAAAAAAAAAATACAGATTGAATTTTGACTCCAACTCTTTTTTTAGCTTTGCTATGATGGGAAATGAGTCGGATGTGACACTTGAGCGTAAACACTACATTGACGCATTTATTGGTTCTTTTTTATTGAGAAACAAACACCAAATTGAAGCTCAAGTGTTATACATACATTCTTTGTAACCAACAAGAAACGTTCTTACCGGAAAAAGGTTTGGAATGGCGGGGAATCAAATGCTCCAACATAAAACAAGAATCAACTTTAGGATTAAAAACTACAAACACCATCATTCCGATTTGAAATGTATCTCGTAGAGTTGACAAATAGAAGGTTTAAATGTAGAATATTAGCAATAGCATAACTGTTTGTAGTAAATGTAATGCATAATAAATAGTCAGTCTTGAGGTTTTTGCTTAATGGTGAATTAGAAATTAATCTTGAAAAAGAACACATTCTAGTTTCTTGATTTCAATCAAAACTTATTCATACTGTTTAGGCCAAACTTATTCATACTGTTTATGGTCCAAAGTAAGGGGTTGTTTGGCATTTGCTGAATGGTTTAGTGCTGAATGATTAAGTAGTCTGAATGATTAAGAGGTTTTTATGATATAGAGTAAAATGAAATATGGTTGTTTGCTAATTGTTCGTAATGAAATCGGGGCTCTTAATGGTTAAGGGAGGGTCAGGATGCAAAATCATTAAGAGGATTTTGGAACCATTAAGAGACAGCACTTTTTTTTGCCAAACAAGATTTACCTCTTAACGATTCAAAGGTTGCCTCTTAATGGAACCATTAAGAGTTAAACAAACAACCCCTAATTCTCTTTAGGCCAAACTTATTCATATTGTTTATGGTCCAAAGTTTTAATTGCGTATTGTTCAAACATTTATATGGATTATCATGAGATAAACATGACGTATGTCTTCAATTTGAAAACAAAAGTGTGGTAATAAATGTCATTAATCTATACTATATTATAAAGATAACATAAAAAACTCTTAATTACAACTTACTAAGTTTTATGTACTATCATTTAAAGCTATCTACTTAAAATATCTTAAAAATAACTACTAAAGCCTAATGTACTACCTATAAAGCTTTTAACCCTAATTAATATATTTCATCCGTATCCCCCAAAATTCTTATCTCTAATCCCCAAACCCTAAAATTATGAAATTTGAATTCTGATAAACATAATCAAAACAGGATAAACATCTCAATTTAAATATAAAAAATTTAAAATATATAAGATAATTAATGAATTTAAACAAACTATTTAATTTTTTTATATAAAAAACATTATATTGTTAAGCCTAAATTAAACAAATATATATATATAAAAAACCATTATCACTCAATAAAAATCATCCAAAATCGTACTGTAAATCAATAAAAAACAAAAAATAAAAATAAACATTAAAATCGTGATGTATTAAGCATTGTGTACTATTATTTAATGTTAATCTACTTAAAATCTCTTAAAAAACAATTAATGAAGCAATATGTACTACTTTTAAATGCTTTTAACCCTAATTAATAAATTTCATCCTTATCCCCCAAAATCCTTATCTCTAATCCCCAAATCCTAAAATTGTGAAATTTGAATTATGATAAACATAATCAAAACAGGATAAACATCTCAATTTAAATATAAAAAATTTAAAATATATAAGATAATTAATTAATTTTAACAAACTACTTAATTTTTTTTATATAAAAAACATTATATTGTTAAACCTAAATTAAACAAATTTATATATAAAAAAATCATTATCACTCAATAAAAATCATCCAAAATCGTACTGTAAATCAATAAAAAACAAAAAATAAAAATAAACATTAAAATCGTGATGTATCTCGCTGCATTGCACGAGTACGCTTATAGTATTATTATAAAAATAATAACAAATGAGAAATGTATCACATTTAGAAAAATATTGTTATATAGCCCAGTTCAAATAAAAAGTTTGGCCCAAGATTGGACACCAAGATATTACGTGGATAACACTATTGGATAACAAAAACAACTCTTTTAGGCATTTTATAATGTTCATTACGTGAATAACATTATTAGACATCAAGATTGGGTCATTCTTGAAGGATTACACGATATCTTGGACGATTTCAAAAATGCAACAACTCTTTTATCCAGTATTTATTATCCAACAAACCCTTTACTTTTAAATCAACTATATATTTTGACAAGCAAAATTGCACAATACGGAGACCATCGTGATTGGGGAACGTTGATGGATTTAATGAAAGCAAAATTGTTAAAATATTTTCTCGATATCCCCTTCTCTTTTCTTTGTGCATCGGCATTAAACTCGTATTTAAATGTTACGGGTGTTGAAGTTTTAATAACACAAATATGTGTGGCATTTGGTTTAGATACGTCTACCAATAATAGTTTTTCAAGGGAACGCAAACGTTTGTTTAATCATAATTTTCGAGAATTATTTGATACTTATAAAATCTATCATGGGGGAGGAAGCCAACAAACCTCTACAAATCAATTATTTACGGCGGGTTCTAGTTCTAGTGGTCATCGCAAAAACCGGGCCGACTTAATGACAAATTTAATGAACGAGGTTTTAATTGAATCTAGTAAAAAATCTAGATTTGATAATAGCGATTTGGGTGAATTAAATATTTACATACATACTAATTTTATTGCTACATACACCACACCCATTGAAACTTTTGAACAAATTTATTAGACTTTTGAAAAAAAAAAACCTCAATTCCTGGTTTTGGCGTCTATGGCCTGTGATATACTAACAATCCAAGCTAGTACCGTAGCTTCGGAGTCCGTTTTTTCTCTTAGTGGAATGATCATTTTGGTACATCGGACACGACTAACCGTGAAATCGGTGATGTGTTGCATATGCTTGAAAGATTATTTGGATAGCGTTCAGAGACTTCAAGACCAAACATCACTCGAGGCGGATATGAAACATGTTGAAGACAATAGGAAGAAAACGAAATCCCCATGGGACTAAGTACGCCGCCAACCACAACCGACGATGATGGTAGTGGTGTCGGTGTCTCACATTACAACGATGATGAAGAACTCGACATGGACAACCTTGATGATCCAACGGCTCTTAACCGACTTGAATGGTATGAGACTCTTCAATACAATCCATGGGATGAGAGGAGTATATTTTTTTTATAATTGATGTAATTAATTCGAAAGTATAATAAAAACGTATTTTTAAAGTGAATTTGACTGATCCAAATTTATTTTTTAAAGTTTATTAATTGATGTAATTAATTATATTTTAAAATTTTATTTAAAAATAATAATAATAACCCTTAACAGGTTTTGGGCCCGGCCCGTAACTGAACCAAAACCGATTACCCTTAACCAATTAATATAACCTTACCTGGTTACCCGCATTGAACCACCAAACAATGACTGGCCCAAGACCAATTGGGCCTTAACCGGTTATGGCATGCACATGCACTGTTTTGGCCCGGGATCGATTGGGACCAACCCGGCCCGTATCCGACTTTTGGCCACCTCTACCTACGTGTGGATATTCGGCCTTAATTAAGAAAGGCAAGGTTCGTGTGAATTGCCTCCAAACGATTCATACCGTGTTTCCATATCCCCACTGGGCCCCACCATGTCTGCTGTTTTGTATTTTTATATGAAGTTTATTCTAGGAAGACTTTGACTTTTCAAATGTTTTAAAATTTCAATTAAAAATTAAAAATAAGGTTAAAATTTAAAAACATATATGAATGTAGAGTTTGGTTCCGGTGAATAGTTGAGTTAACGTGAGAAGCGTGAGAAATGATTATCAACTGTTGGATGCACATTAGGATGAGATGCACCGGATCAATCCCGTATCAAGCGCAATTCATGGGTGGGCTTGAGATTAAAAGTGATCAGGGTTCAGATCCCACTTCTCAAGCTTCTCATGTTAACTCAACTTCTCACACGATTCTTCGCCTACGTATGTATATTTATATTTGCATAATTGGTTCAGGCTTGGTATATTTGTATAAACATGTATGGATTCGAGTCTGGTAAAGCAGTGTGTAAGTTACATTTTCGTTGGAAATCAAGCTTCTTGTAGACATTGTACTCTTAAACCAATATAGTGTTGCCGTGCATCTTATTTACGTGTCACATGATGGTCTTGGAACATAACATTGTAAACCGGCTTGGGAATTGCTGATTACTAACCTTTTTACACGATCTGATTTCTATACCATGATATTTATGAATATTTTAAGTTTCAACCAAAATTGTTACGAACCTACGCAATTCAATCTAAAATCTATGGGAATTTTGTTATATTTATTGGAGTCCCACATCAAATAGATTTAAACCATTTATCTTCGGTATACCTTGAAACCAATCATTCTCTTCTCAAGGGTTTTTTTGAAGAGTAAATATGATGATTTATCATATTATCAGAAATTTCAGAAAATCTAACAACCAACAACAGTAGTTTAGATTGAGGTTGA
This sequence comes from Arctium lappa, assembly GCA_023525745.1. Classification (NCBI taxonomy): domain Eukaryota; kingdom Viridiplantae; phylum Streptophyta; class Magnoliopsida; order Asterales; family Asteraceae; genus Arctium; species Arctium lappa. The sequence goes on from CM042055.1 coordinate 80,056,465, forward strand.
CTTGATATCACTTTCAACAATTTCTTCCAAAGACCAAGGGCAATTTTGTAAATTCCTCCATTTCTTGAAAGTTATATAAGGGTTCATCCATCACTAAACCACCATCATCTTCATCCCATAGTCTACCTTTTGAACTCTGCAACAATGGAGATAATGGCAGATCAAATCAACATCAAATCAACACCAAAAACCCATTTCTTCAAACTCAACAACATCTTCTCCATCTCCATATTCATCTTCTTAATCTCATTTTCTGTATCTATATGTTCTTACACTCACCATTTCCCCAATTTCACCGATTCGAATGACCGACACTACATCTTCGTGATCTGCAACGGAATCCTTTGCTTCCTGTTCATGAACTTCAATTCGACCTACAGTTCTTCGCTAAAACGGAATCAACACGTGATCACCGATGAATTCGACCATCGACCTGTGCTGGTGTCATCGGCAATGGAACCGGTAGCCGCCATGGACGAACAAAAAAAAGAAATCGAAGAAGGAGGTAATGATGACGGAATAAAGCAAAATGGGAATCGGGTTTATGTAAATGAATATCGTAATGCTGTTTCGATCATCGAAGATCATCGAATGGAAGAACAAAAAACAGAAATCGAAGAAGAAGAAGATAATGATGATGATGGAATGGAGCGAAATGGGAATCGGGTTTATGTGAATGAAGATCGTAATGCTGTTTCGATCATTGAAGATCGAATTGAAGATCAAATGGCAGAGCAGCAAGTTGGTGTTGTTGAAGAACAAGAAACAGGGGAATCAAAAGAAGCAGCAGAAACAGAGGAATTAAACAAGAGATGTGAAGAGTTCATAAGATATATGAGAGAGAGAATGAAATTCGAATCATCGTGTCGCTATGGAAGCCTCGCATCAACCAAAATAAATGCAACAATTTCCTTTTAGGTAGTTAAATTAAGTGATAACTTTCTTGATATGTATATCTTTAGATCTTAAAATTACCTTTTTACCCTTACCCTTACCCTTACCCTTTGATATCATAGTTTTAGGGGTGTTTTGGGATTCCTTATTTAAAACAACTTACGATGGTGCGAAAGAAATAATGGGCAATCTAATAAAGAAGAAAATGAGACACATATCAAACACTAAAATACTAAAATGACAGGAGTAGTCCCTACACTATACATAATAACAAAAACAACAAAGTCTTACATCTAAAATTTTGATGTCACGGTTTTAGGAAGAATAAAGAAAGTATTAATCTTTACTAAAAATCAAATGATTTGTATCGTTTTTCAAATAATCATGAAAAGTATAAATCACGTCGTTATTGTAACTAGAAATTAAAAAAAAATGAGCGCAAACCATGATTAATGTGCCTTGAAGCTATATATGTATGTTATATGTATGTATACCATGATTAATTTGGTTAGGACCCAAACACACAAATGACCAGCTACGCGACTAGTTAGTTCTTAGAGCCTCGCCCTTTTACACAATCTTCAACTAAAAAAGTGTTTCGACTACTCGATTTTGGCCGTTTACGTACACAAGACTGATTGTGTTTATGTTGGAATAAGTAGTATTTATCACTTGTTGGATTGTCTCACATATAAGGAGTGAAGATAATTTCCTTTGATTAAAATGTGAAAAACATTTGAATCATTTGAATGAGAATTCGAGGGAATACAAAGGAGCAAAGACTAGAGGGAGTTTTTGGCAAATATTATATAGTTAAGGGACTATATATATATATATATATATATATATATATATATATATATATATATAATCAAAAACACTTAGCACCTTTGCACTTGCAGAAAAAAATTCTTACATTTTGGTCTTAACAGTTAACTTTTCCGTTAACTCCGTAAGTTAGTTAATTCGGTTATTTTTTGAGGGAAAAACCGAACCATTGCACCTTTTCATGAAAAGTTGTGACTTTTAGGATTTTCTGATATATATATATATATATATATATATGATAGTTTCCTTCATTTTCATCTAGTTTTTTCTTTGTTTTTTCATCTTCTTCACCACGCCATAACCATGATCATAAAGAAGAACTTGTATGATCGTTGCCTACAGTTCTTAAAACTCGAGGAGGTCTTGGGAGGAATTAGCCTAGATCCATCAACGACCTAGTGGGGGCTAATATTCCTTAAGGAAAGTGATTTAATCACGTCCTCGTTTATTGTCTTGATTGATCTTTTTCGTTTATGTCCAATACCTTGTTTTAACAAACTTAAGGAATATTATCATGGATGCTTCGACTACTATGCTAAGGATGGTCTGTCAAGATTCCCTCAAACTTGACAGGATGGATGAAATGAACTTTACTCATTGGAAGGAGAAAATGAAGTTTTTGTCGACTGCTGCTAAAATTTACTACATGCTAGAGACACCACAAATTATTGTATTCAATGAAGAGGAACAAAGACAAAAGGGAACACGATGACATGTTGTGTAGAGGATATATTATGAGTACCCTCACTGATCGTCTGTTCAATCTCTACACACCGATGACTTCTGCAAAAGGAAATCCGTAACGCTTTGGAGGAAAAGTGCAACGCTGAAAAGGAAAGAGCAGATAAGTTCATTACTTTTAAGTTCTTTGAATTTGCTATGAAAGATAATGTTTCTATTATGGATCAAGTCCACGAATTTCTAATTCTTGTATCAAAGTTCAAAAATCTCAACATTGAAATTCCTAATAAATTGGTGGTTGGGACTATCATTACTAAATTGCCCACATCATGGAGGAATTACAGGAAAAAAACTGATGCACACTTCGGAAGATTTCACTTTGGATGAAATTCAGAAACATTTACGAATTGAAGAGGAAACTCGTATTCGTGAAAAGAATTTAGATGGTGCATCTACTTCTAAAGTTAACTATGTTGAATCTGGAAAGAATCGAGGCAAGAAAAGGAAGACAGATTCATCCTCTTTTACAAACACTCAAAAGAAAGGCAAAATGCCTTTATCCGAAATTACTTGTTACAAGTGTGGAGAAAAGGGGCATGTGAAGAAATTCTGCAAGAATCCTAAGAAGAAGATTGATTTAAAAAAAAAGTTTAATGGCAGGGACCCAAGGCCCTGTGGTCCACTTTTGTGGACCCTACATACCCTAGCCCCTTAGGTATGCACCGGAAAAGTCCTCCTGTCCCCCCCATGATTCGAACACTAGGCCTCTTCACATGTAGGAGGCATTTACGGAGTAGAGCTGGCCACCAGGCCAAAGACCTGATGGTTAAAGAAGATTGATTTAGGGAACAAGAAGAATGGAAGTGGTGATGCAAACATGGTTGAAGTAGCAGAACCTACAATTGAAATTACTGCCATGGTTTCTGAATTACATAACTCTATGATTCAAGAAGTGCATGTTGCAAGCTTTACCATTTCTGAAGATTGGTGGTACAATTTTGGTGCTACAACACATGTTTATAACAACAAATCATTGTTCAAGGAATACAAGTAATCGCAAGAAGGATATGAAGTATTGATGGGTGATAATCATACTTCAAAAGCACTTGGCATGGGTTCTATTAAATTACCTTTCACTTCTGGAAAAAAGGTTGTGTACTCAAAGATGTTCTTCACCTTCCTAGCATTAGGAAGAATTTGGTTCCTGGTTTTAAGCTATGTAAAAATGGGATAAAGGTTGTGATAGAATCTGATAAAGTGATTTTATCTAAAGTCGGTGTGTTTGTAGGCAAAGGCTATGTTGTCGACGGGATGTTCAAACTAAGTATAAATAAAATTACTACTTCTACTTATATCGTTGATTATTTGTTTGCTTCAAATTTTAGTATTGAATGTTCATCCTTTAGTTTATGGCATCACCGACTAGGACATATAAACTATATAACAAGGAAATGCATATCCAAACAAGGAATTAGTTTTTACAATAAGGATCATAAATGAAAAATGTGAAACTTGTGTTCAGGTAAAAATGAAAAGGAAACCTTTTCCAAAGATTGATAGGAATACAACAATCCTTGAGTTAGTTCATTCAGATATATGTGAATTGAATGATCAACTAACTAAAGGAGGAAATAGATATTTCATAACTTTCATTGATGATTGTTCCAGGTATACTTATGTATATTTACTAAAATCTAAGGGCCAAACTTTTGATGCTTTCAAAAGATATAAGGTTGAAGTAGAAACTCAAAAAGGTAAAAAAGATTCAAATACTTAGAAGGGATAGAGGTGGAGAGTATTTTCCCACAAAATTTTCTTCCTTTTGTGAAAGTCATGGTTTAATCCATCAAATGACGGCTCCATATACACCACCAGAATGGTGTAGCGGAAGCGGAAAGGAAGAGTGCGATTTTGCAAAATATGCTCAATGCTATGTTAGTAAATGTAAATTTACCAAACAATTTGTGGGGTGAAGCATTACTGATGGTTTGTCATATAAGCAATAGAGTAATCTCCAAGAAACTCAAAGTAGCTCCTTATGAAATCTGGAAAGGTAGAAACCCCAATATAAGCTATTTCAAGGTTTAGGGATGTTTAGCTTACTATAAGGTTCATTTGCCTAAGATGTCTAAACTTGGACCCAAAGCCTTGAAGAGTGTATTCGTGGGATATGTAGAAAATTCAAAGGCATATCGCCTTTTGGATCTAGATACAAATTTTATTGTTGAATCAAGGGACGTTGAATTTTTAGAGAATAGATTTCGACATGATTCAACAAAATTGGATCTAGTCGCTTCTGATATGCCACAAGGTATTCACACTCGAGAAATTGACACTAGTAATAAAAGACAATTGCCTGAGACTTCTGTTGCACCTAGAAGAAGTGAAAGAGCCATAAAAGTATTTGTTGGTGGGATAGGGATGTTATTCGGTTCGTTAAATTGATTTTCTGTTCAGGTTAATCGGTTTTCCATTTTTTTTAAAACTAACTGATAACCAAATCAAATAAGGTTCGGTTTAATTGGTTTCAGGTTATTCGGTTAGGTAATTGGTTAAATCGAATAAAATAGTTATATTTTTTCGTTGGATATTTGCTCAAATAATTTTTTCAAATTAAGTGTATGTTGCTTCTAATATACAATTGTATCATACATTCATATTCAACAACTGACTTATATTAAGTAAAAAACATCAACTAAGAAAAACCAATATCTACCACATGACATTATTTTTCTTCATGTGACATTGTGAATCAAGCAATAACATAATATAATAAAAAAACATTATCTACTGTATAAAAAAAATATTATATAGCAATAAAATATGTAAAATAATTATAGTATAACATGTATTCGGTTTATTTTTTATAAACATGAAATACATAAAATATTAGTAATATGTGTTATACGAGTTATTCTGTTTAATTAAATTAAGAAAAAATTAACTGAAAATCGAACTAATTAAAGATTCTTATTGGTTAACTCATCCAGGTGGGGATGTTTGTTTACCTCTTAATGGTTCCATTAAGAGACAACATCTGAATCGTAAGAGGTAAATCTTGTTTGGCAAAAAAACGTGTTGCCTTTTAATGGTTCCAAAATCCTCTTAATGATTTTGTATCCTGACCCTCCCTTAACCATTAAGAGCCCTGATTTCATTATGAACAATTGGCAAACAACCATATTTCATTTTACACTATATCATAAAAACCTCTTAATCATTCAGACCACTTAATCATTCTGCACTAAACCATTCAGCAACTGACAAACAACCCCTAACCCAAATTTCATTCGGTTCAAATGAATTATCAGTTTCGGTTATTTTTAATAGTGTAGGGAGGGATATTCATATTCGGCCTTAATTAAGAAAGGTAAGGTTCGTGTGAATGGCCTCCAAACGACTCATACCGTGTATGAGCCCCACCATGTCTGTTGTTTTGTATTTTTATATAAAGTTTACTTTTGGAAGACTTTGACGACTTCTTACATTTTAAATTTTTAATTAAAGAAATAAAAATAAGGGTAAAATCTAAAAACATATATGATATATATATAGAGAGAGAGTTAGGTTCCGATGAGAAGTTGAGTTAAGGTGAGAAGCATGATAAGTGATTATCAAGTGTTGGATGCACATTAGGATGAGATGCACTGAGATCATGCACTAGATCAATCCCCGTTTCAAGCGTGATTTATTGATACAGGGAGAATTCGAGTGTTAATAAGGATTTTTAATAATAATTGGAAAATGGGAAATCGAGATCGAATAGAAAAACGAGCTCGAAACAGGCTCGGAATTTGGTATCGAAAAAGAGGCAAATATAAAGCACCGAGTATAAAAAGGATTGTGACGGAAATTAAAGAACGGATCAAAAACCATAACAGTGTCTCAAGCGGCTTATTACGCGAGTTCAACCCACATGCTATCCGCGTTGCTTACTGTGTTTTCCAAGATATCATCACGTGACTCTCAAATTATCTCATCCATGATACCAACTTCACGTGACAACACAAGTCCTATTTCCATTACAATTCTAAGTCCTTTTGTTTTTTTTATTAGTTTTAGTTGATTAATAATTATATTAGATAATAATTTAGGATTATTTAGTTTCCTTTTATTAGTTATTTAAATAGCTTCCTAGTTAGTTTATAATTAGGATAGTTCTAATTTCCATATTTATTTCTTAGTTAGTTTAGCTATAAATAGGGTAGCTAGGTTTCATTGTTAATCAATTCAATCAAGTTTTTAATCAATAAAAGTTTAGCTTTTTAGAGAGTTTTCTCTTAATTTTGAGTTTTACGCATCGTAATTCTCAACCGTTAAAGGGTTTAGACGCTTGTCGATCCTTCCGCAAACCTACGCTGCGTCATTTATGGGTGGATTTGAGATTAAAAGTGGTCAAGGGTTCAGATCCGCTTCTCACACGATCCTTTGCTTACGTATGTATATTTATATTTGCATAATTGGTTCAAGCTTGGTATATTTGTATAAACATGTATGGATTCGAGTATGGTAAAAGTGTGTACGTTACATTTCCGTTGGAAATCAGGCTTCTAGTAGGTAATGGACTCTTAAACCAATATAGTGTCGTCGTGCATCTTATTTACATGTCACATGATGGTCTTGGAACAGAACATTGTAAACCGGTTTAGAAATTGCTGATTACTAACCTTTTTATACGATCTAATTTCAATACCATAATATTTATGAATATTTTCAAGGACTTTTTTGAAGAGTAAATATGATTTCATCATAGTCTCACAAAATTCAAAAAATCTAACAATCAACAATAGTAGTTTAGATTGAGGTTGACTTGATATCACTTTCAACAATTTCTTCCAAAGACCAAGGGCAAATTTGTAAATTCCCCCATTTCTTGAACATTATATAAGGGCTCACCCATCACTAAACCACCATCATCTTCATCCCATAGTCTACCTTTTGAACTCTGCAACAATGGAGATAATGGCAGATCAAATCAACATCAAATCAACACCAAAAACCCATTTCATCAAACTCAACAACATCTTCTCCATCTTCATCTTCATCTTCTTAATCTCATTTTCTGTATCTATCTGTTCTTACACTCACAATTTCCCCAATTTCACCGATTCGAATGACCGACACTACATCTTCGTGATCTGCAACGGAATCCTTTGCTTCCTGTTCATGAACTTCAATTCGACCCACGGTTCTTCGCTAAAACAGAATCAACCCGTGATCACCGATGAATTCGACCATCGACCTGTGCTGGTGTCATCGGCAATGGAACCGGTAGCCGCCATGGACGAACAAAAGGAAGAAAACGAAGAAGAAGATAATGATGATGATGGAATGGAGCGAAATGGGAATCGGGTTTATGTGAATGAAGATCATAATGCTGTTTCGATCATCGAAGATCGAATTGAAGATCAAATGGCAGAGGAGCAATTTGTTGTTGTTGAAGAACAAGAAACAGGGGAATCAAAAGAAGCAGAGGAATTAAACAAGAGATGTGCAGAGTTTATAAGAAATATGAGAGAGAGAATGAAATTCGAATCATCGTGTCGCTATGGAAGACTTCCGTCAACCTAAATAAATGCAACTATTTCTTTTTAGATCAAGTTAAGTGATAACTTTCCTGATATGTATATCTTTAATCTTAAAATTACCTTTTTACCCTTACATTTTTGATATCGATAGTTTTAAATCGAATCTATAAGAGTCTCTACTTTCCTGTTATTAAGTGTTTTTTTTTCTTTCTAAAACACCTAAATAACTACATTCAATCGAGACTAATGTAATTTTAAACTATCAAAATATCAAACGGGTAAGGGTAAAAAGATAATTTTAAGATTAAGGATATTCATATAATATTTCTCTTTTTAATAAATAATAAAAGATCTTTTGGAAACTAAAAAATTGACTTGGAATTCCAAAAGTCTTGTAGCCATAGAGAAAATATGTATACTTTAGATTATGATCAAGAATATCCTTCTAGAAAGAAAAAAAATTGTATTATTTGAGGGTGTATGTCAAGTTGAAATCAGATCAAATGGGTTCGACTGAAACCAGAAAATAAGAATTAATAGCATTGAATTAGTTCGGTGATTTATTTTTACACTAAACTAAATATATATTGGTGCAAGTGTACAAAATTATTTTAACAAATTATATTACACTTGACAATCTCTTGAGTTATGATGATTCAAGGACATCCAAGTCGTTGTATGTAAGAATATTTTACGTGGTGTGTTAAAAATTATTTATAGTTTAATGATTACCCAAGTCGTGATCAAATTCAAGAAATTACGAATAGACTCGAGAAGCATGCTGCATTGAAATTCGAAGGAATATATTTTTCATGAAGAATGAAAAATTAATTCAAGTCATTAAGTCAGAATAAAGTGACACGACATTAATTCAAAGTTAATAACTCAATATAGATGAACATAATGACAAAGACATTTACCAATGGTTCGTGTTCAATCTCGACATATATATATATATATATATATATATATATATATATATATATATTGAAATGGCGACGAGTATTTTATTGAGATGGGGGAGGTTATTCTTGAGTGATTGAACGGAGTTTTATGATGCCATTTTTGAGTTGCATTTTCAGTGTAATAAATAATGTTCGTCATATATCAACTTTTTTGGCATTCTTACATTGTTCATGTGATTTTGTGTCAACTTTTACGAGCTCAAAATCTTCCCCGAATGGGGATTCATGATTTTGGTTGACGATTACCAAAAATGAAGTCATCGTAGCTTAGGCAAAAGAATTGATGAGCTCAAAAAATTCATAATCGATCTTTCAAGTTTTGACTACAAACTATGTCTTTTTTTTTTTTTGGAAGGATGTCTTAGGTTATGCCTAGACTAATCCCTTTGGCAAATTATGACCGTAAGACATCAGTCCTGATTAAACCTCAATGGCCACAATTGTTGTGTACGCTTGGATTCGAACTCTTAACAGATGGGATATTACACCACATTCCCAGGGTCTTAACCAGTACTCCACAACCCTTGTGGTTGACTACAAACTATGTCTTGTTTTGATCTAATTGGGCTTTTGATTACAAATGGGCCTAATGCATAACCGACCACCCTAACTGGGCCTAAAATTTGAACTTACGTATATTATTGTTTACTGAATTGAGGAAAGTTCAACTGTTCAAGTGCTGTTGAACCATATTTCTATTGCGAACTGGGTTTTTTTTCAACCGTAAAAATCCTTTTTCAATTTTTTTATTTTGTTACAAGAGAGATGGGTTTTTTTTCCGTAACCACGGGTATACGGGCTAGGTTACATGCACCGACTAATCATCAGGCAACCACAAATGCCCTGAAATAGAATCAACGCAAGTGAACTTCCATGGCCATAAGGGCTTTGGCAGCACTTAGATTCAAACCCAAATCTCCACGGTCTTAACCAGTGTGCCATAACAAGTGGTTAGAGATGGGGTTTTGGTTGTTTTTTCAGTAGGAGAGAAAAGAGGGAAAATTCAAAAACTTTCCAATTACAGAATGAATGTAAATGACATACAAATCTTTATAAATCAAGACCCTACCTTTCTCTTCAACTATAAAGCTCAAATCCAAACTGCAGTTTCTGATCCTATAAACCCCAATCAACCAAGAACAAAAATAAAAAGAAAGCAAGAAAAATTAAAAAAAATTACTTTCTTACTTTCTTAAATGGCTTGTAAAGCACATTCGTCACGAATTTAGTGCGAAATCGCTGGGACGAACTCAGAGCGACAACAGGTTGACTGCTACCGTCTCTCTTAATGTACAAATGGTTCAAATTGGCCGATAAAGGCTTTTGAAGATCCCGTTGGCGGTTCTTGGAAGAAGATGGCTGATTTAGAGGCATCTGTTGTAGCAATGGGGGCATTTCGGGCAGTTTCTCAAAATCGTCTAACGTTAAGATTGGATTGTTGTAGCTTGATATTGGGGAAGATGGGCATTCGGGTTCTTGATCTCTGTCCATATTTTCGGGGTAATTACCCTGAAATGAAAGATCAAAAAGTCTAAAATCTTCACTATGCAAAGAGACAACCATCTTTAGATTAACTGAAAATGGGGTGTTTTTAAGGGTCTGTTTGTTAGCAGTTTAATGAGCTTAATGAGACTTATAGTTTATTCAGTCAGCTATATATGACTCTTTGGTAGTGGCTTAATGATATACAAAGTGGTTTATTCAATAAGCTTCTAGGGGAGAGCTTTATGCAGAAAGCCAAGTTTTTTCCAAACATTTCCCTACCAATAAAAAACATGCTCCTTCCCTCTATGAAAAAACCCTCCCAACAAAAACCTTCTCATCTATGCAGACTGATTAATCCACATAGACAGCTTTATCCATACAGGACGTAATGGAAAACCAACCAAACAACCCCTTAAGCAGTCTTATAAGTTTTAAAAGCGTCTTATAAGTTCTATAAAAGCAGTCTCTTATGATATTTAGACATCTTTAGCGTCCTGTAAAAGCCGATTTTGTTACAGTGAGAATTCTTGAAAACACAAAGCATTTGATCTAAATCATGTAGAAAAGATGATCAAAACAGAGAAACAAGACAGTAGTGTAACTGTGTAAGAAATGAAGCATACCTTCAAATCTAAAACATTGAAAACGTTCCCCAAATCATCGCATTCGTGTGGTGAATCAGGATCATAAGTCCACTGCCCGTCAACAACAAAACGATAATGGTAAACACCGGCATTTAGCACCTTAACGATAGAGAAACCACAGCCCAAACCCTCTAATAATTCCCTGATCAAATACAAGATTCAAAAATGGCGATCAAGAAAACACCTATATATATTTACATATCTATATAGGGCCAGGTTCAGGGAAAACCGTAAAAAAATGAAAAACTGAGTAACACCTTGGTAACCATTCATCTGGACGGTATGCACATGTGCATACAAATAATTTGTAAATAATTTGTCCGATATACACATATGCATAACATGCACACATGCATAAAAAACAAAAAACAACTTCAATTAATTGTATGCACATGTGCATACTGGCCATATGAACGGTTACCAGGGTATTTCTCGGTTTTTCATTTTTTTTGGGTTTCCCCTAAACCTCCCCCTCTCTCTATATATATATAAACACGAAAACGATGCTATCTGAACCTTGTCCTCCAGTTATCCCATGATCCTTCAATGGCAACCTGTGTTCCACCATGAACCCAACTGATCACTGCTGGTATGCTCTTTTCTTGACTTAAAGATCCATTCTTTCTTGATGATTCATTGAATTCACCTCTTTGAATCTGCATAATCATATTAGGATTTTGTGGGAGTTTAGTAAAAGAATGTGATATCAACTATTTGAACCATCTTGATTGTATTTCAATTGCAAATTAACCATAATTATTTTAAAAAAATGGTAAAAAAGACATTTATATTTTGCAAGAATGATCAATTAGTAAACTTTTTGACAAGTGCCATGGATATTTGGGAGTTTAACATTTGCATAATTTGTCAAAATTATATATAAAGGTATGTATTACATTTTCCACATAAATTAAAGAATTCAATGCCCATTTTCTTGTGAAACTTCTAGCAAAGAAGGAAATCCAACAATTATATTTTAAAATTGTTTTAATTTCCACAAAGAGTTTCAATCACTTCATAATAAAGACTTTTAACCCATTAAAGATCCAATTTTGCAAGAAACAAAACATTAAAATATAACCACTTGGTTCGAGATGTAGCAAAAATCTCATCTTTCAAGGTTCAAATCTGGGTGCTGCCAAAATCCCTGTGTTTCACCTGATGCACTCCAGGCAATTTATGGTCGTCCGAAAAATTAATCGGTATGCATAAACTGAACAGAATACCCCCGGTTACCAAAAAAAAACATAAAAATAGAGAATTCACATCAACCACCAAAAACATAGAAAATGTTCATGAGCTCATGTAACCCCCACCCCACCCAATAAAAAAAAAACTGCCACCACCCACCACCATGTAGAAGGTTGTGGTTGAGTTACCTGAGTAGGAGGGAGGTGGGGCCTATGCGCACCATAGCTGCTGCTACTGCTAACTTGCGCCTGCTGCCCAAACTCTCTACTCTTTTCTTCTTTGCCACTTACATTACCCATTACTGTAAAATTTAGTTACAAATTATCACTCTTTCAGAAAGAAATTAAAAAAAAAAAAAAAACAAATCTTATTTTAATCAAGAACAGAACTTTAACATTCAAGAAATCATCAAATGCAATGAAAAAATGGAAAGAGAAGAAAGAAAAAAAACCCACTTGAGAGAATGAGAAGAATGAAGTTGGGATTATTAAGGGTTTTTATACATACCCACTTATTTGTTTTTTCTTTTCAATAAAAGGGAAATTTATAGATGATTAATCACAAAGAAGGAGAGGAGAGCAGGTAACATGATTTTAGCAGCTTTGGTATGATTGATAGAAGGCCCTTTTTGTCCTCTCTCTCTCTCTCTCTCTCTCTCTCTCTCTCTCTCTCTCTCTCTCTCTCTCTCTCTCTCTCTCTCTATATATATATATATATATATATATATATATATAATGGCTACTGTGTATGGTGTACATTGAAGTGTGTTTTAGTCTCCAATGAGTTTGGAGGATCCCTTTGTTTGAGGGTGATTAATGGTGTTATTTTCTTTATTTTATCTTTTTACAAAGATGGTGTTGCATCATTGCTTAATTTCTTTTTATAAATAAATAATAATTTATATATTAAATTTAAAATTGTATTTTTTTAACAAAGATTTTGGATATTTTTTAATGTAAGTTTATTTGTTAATGTCTTGGATGAAATCTTAAACTCTTAGGATGTGTTTGGTTTGTGAGAATGGATTGAAATGAATTGGATTTCAAGTAAGAATTTGAATTTAGAGAGATTTGAAATCCTAACTCACTGCAAAGGATTTTCAAATCCATTAGGTTAAGGATTTTAAAGAGGTCAAAGGATTTCAAATCCGATAAACAAATTTCATTCCTGCAAACCAAACACATAATTGGAATGGATTTGAAATCCAAATCCCTCAAAATTCATGGATCATTACTGTTATTTACTATAATACTTGTAAATATTTAACTCCCCGCTCCCAAAAAAAAATCTCATGCCTAATGAGAAAACTCAATAAAAAAAGTTTTAGTGATCCCAATCCCACATGCAATTTTTCATGTTACATTTTTGTTAGAGAAAACAATATATAGAGAGAGAGGATGTTTGGTTCAAATGAGAAATGTCTTATTTAACCTTATCCTATCTCTTCTTTTAAATTTAAAATAAGGTTAAATCATATTTTGAGAAAGTAAAAACTAAATTTTGATGTTAATATGTCGAGGAGAAATTTACTAGACAAGAGTGTCCTTAGCAACGTATAGACTATAGTGATACAATTAACCTCCCCCTATCCATACACCGTGACTTTAATTTCTTTTTAAAAGCAAAAAAGGTATTAAAGTAATTTGAAAGGGTGCTACTATTAGCACTATCATTTACACTATCTTAAATATCATCTCTTATCCACATGTTTTTTTTACATATTTTAATTATCTATTTTTTAGGCTTTTTAGTTCCATACTTTCATATATTTTATTTTTTCTGTTTTACTATTTCGTTTTATCTTTTTTAATAGATTTAATATCTATTTTATTTATTAAATGTAAATTATTATTATTTTACTATCTTCGTAAAAATATTTTTGATCTACTACCAATTTTTATTATCTTTCAAATTAAAAGGTGTAAAATAAGGGACAAAAAGTGTAGCATCTATAATCAAATGGAATTTTAAAATATATTTAAAAAAAAGTGAAAACATTTGATTGGTGATGATAATAATTAAATGATAATAACAAGAACGATAACAAAATTAACTTACTTTAAAATAATTTTTATATTTAATAGTATGATAATTAAAAATGCATTACACCGTAATATATATTAATTCATAATAAGATTGGAATATGCATTAATTCAAATTACATCGTCAATCGTTCTAATAAAATCCTTTCAATTGAACAATTTCGATGTAAATTTTGATTGTAATTGTTTAATCGATTCATATACGGGGTAGTTTATGTTGCAGTGCAATCATATATGTCGCATCCATCAACATCACCTATGGAAATGCACATCATATCTCCAATGATTTTACATGAGCAAATAATAAGTCTTCCAATTTGTTGGTTGAGTTTTTTGCACGACTATAAAAAAATATAGTCTTCCTGTTGTAAAAATAACATAACAACCTGTAGTTTTGTTATACATGTGTTCTCTGTTGTCCGGAATTTATGCATGTATTGTATATAGTTTTGAAAATAGACGCATTATGCACTTTTCCCTGTTTCAATGTTGATAAAAATATCTCGTGATTTCACAATTAGTAACAAATCTTTCACTAATCGAGTTTCATCTTCACACAAGCGTCTTGCATATGGATGACCTTCCATATATAATGCAGGTTTTTGATTATGTGTTTTGCATATTACCCTTAACGTCCAACAATCATCGACCGACAAATATTTCCGATTCAGATTCAACTAGTGTAGTCCACACTTTATAGAAAGAATTACACGATTGATTCGATGTTATTAATGTTCTGCAATTCCTCATGATATTGTTATATATGTGCCATCTGCAGAGTAATCCTTTAGCATCTGGAAATACAATATTGCATGATTTTATCAGAGCCAACTCTCTATCTGTGACGATAACACGTGGACCAATACATTCGCCCATTGTTGATTTCAGGCAATTTAATGTCCAAGTATAGTTATATTCTTTTTCTTTATGCATAAAGACGAACGCTATGGAAAATGTATTATTAGTTGGAGTTACACCAACAATCTCAAGGAGAGGCATCCCATACACATTCGTTTTATATGTCGCATCCATCAACATCACCTATGGAAATGCACGCCATATCTCCAATGATCTTGGATGAGCAAAGAATAAGTCTTCCAATTTGTTGGTTGTGTTATTTGCATGACTATAAAAAATATAGTCTTCCTGTTGTAAAAATGACATAAAAACCTGCATTTTTGTTCTAACTGCGTTCTCTGTTGTCCGGAATTTGTGGCGTGTATTGTATATTGTTTTGAAAGTAGACGCATTATCCACATTTTGTTGCTTCAATGTTGATAAGATATCTCGTGATTTCACATTCTTTAGTGACAAATCTTTCACTAATCGAGCTTCATCTTCACACAAACGCCTAGCATGTGGATGACCTTCCATATATAATGCAGGTTTATGATTATGTGTTTTGCATATTACCCTTAACGTCCAACAATCATCGACCGACAAATATTTCCCTTCCAACTCGAATGAACAATCAATCTTTTTGGTGCCAGTATTCCTTGTAGATATTTTCTTACATTTGTATACACCACCACGATCACACTGAAATGTAGCTCTAGGGATCTTTCCACTCGAGCTATTCACCGATCTTTTAATGACAATAACTGTAACATCCGTGTTTTTCGGGTAAGTATAAGGTTCTATTAATCTTATGTTGTTGTGTCTATTAAAGTAGAACTTATATGCTTAAGTGATATTGTGTTTATATATGATTATTTGGTTCTGTTGGTTTGGAAGCTTTAGAAATCACCCTTGGGAAACAGTGACTCACGCGACTTACGTTGCGGGTTGGAGTCGCAGCATAAGTCGCGTAAGCCACTGGAGTTCATTTTGTTTAAGTAAGCGGGCGACTTATGTTGTGACACCCCGAGATTCGTTTGACCAGTTTGGAAGATGAAGCAAAGGCAGTGGCTGGCGCGAGTTGCCGCGCAGCTTAGCCCGCGCCATAACCCGTGTGGTGCACTGATTGTTTGGGTTTTCCAGTGGGCGGCACGAGTATCGGCGCGAGTGTACCCGCGCGGTGCGCTGTTTGGTTGCGAGATCCAGTGGGCGCCACGAGTGTGCCCGCGCCATAACCCGCACGGTGGCTGAGTGGTTTAAATTCGATATTTCCTGGAAATATCTCATTTTCTCAAATCTCTCAAAATCTCTCTCAAGCTTCTCTCTCTCTGGTTTCTTGTTTGGTTCTTCGGTTGTCGTATGTTGCTAGTATTTAGTGTATCTAGCAAGGGTTCGGTGCAGAATGCTTCGTCTTCACTCGGTGGTCGATATCAGGTTTTTCGGGTTTTCGTCTAAAACCTATTTGGTAAGTTCCTACTACCTTTTTCTAAACTTTATACATGTCAAAACTTACATTTTGAACTTCTATATATCTCCATGGTTTCAGATCTAAGTTTACTACATTTTTGACATAACATGAGTTTTGGGAGATTTTAGGGTTCCCGATCATTTTCGACTATAATGATGGGTTCCATCTTATTTGAAGTAAAAGGATGTTTTACTTGCACATTTATGTGGGTTACTTGAAAATTGTTTAAAGTTCATTTTGATAATTTTCATTCTTACCAGAAGTTAAACTTGAAAATGCATTTTGTTTATAAATGTTATTATACACCATATGACTATCTATGGTTGGTCACATATGTTGTTGTGACGAGTCTGTACCATTGATAGTGGACCCCGAGGTATTGATTCTACTTACGCTTTTATTTGATTTTCTAGAAAGAAAGTAAAATAAAGTACTACATGCACATTTAGTTGTGAGGTACTAAAAGGGAAAGTAAAATAAGTACTACATGCACATTGAGTTGTGAGGTACAAAAAGGGAAAGTAAAATAAAGGACTACTTGCACATTAAGTTGTGAGATTCTGGAAGAAGAATAAAAGAAAGGACTACTTGCACATTAAGTTGTGAGGTTCTGGAAAGACTGTATATAGTCTCATTGTAATATTTCATTCTTATTAACGATTTGACTTGGGATTGCTTATTGGAAAGATCTCCTCTTGATGCAAATGTTTATATCTCTTGAAATTATAAACTATATGTTCTCATTAGGCTTTAAGCCTAACAGTTTTTCTCAAATGATGTGTATAACAGGTTCCCATTAGCGGTGGGGTGCCAAGGGCTTGTGTGATGAGCTTGGTCTCGGGGATTTTGAGATGACTAGTATTTGACGTTGGGCAATTGTATAAGTCCCATTCTTTTGGTAATATTGGATTAACAACTGATGTAATCTAGATATGTTATGTTTAGATTAGTTCGTTGTTAAATTCCATATCAGTATTCAGGTTTATAAAGGTTTAGTACATTTCTCCTTTTGGGGAGGTTTATACCAAGTGATGATGTCTAGTTGTCCAGTTTCTGCGTTTTAAATTCACTCTGGTTTTTAGGGTGTTACAAGTTGGTATCAGAGCTCTAGTTTAAGTGAACTAGGCATGAATGTAAGATGTCTAGACTTAGACTGAGTATGTTAAGCGTTGATTCGTGAGCTTGGGTAGAATTTCTAAGACTGGTTGGTCTTAGAGTCGGCGGAAATTATAGTTATCGAACGTTGTAGCGATAGTATTAAGAACCTTTATGT
The DNA here is from genome assembly GCA_023525745.1 of Arctium lappa. Taxonomy (NCBI): domain Eukaryota; kingdom Viridiplantae; phylum Streptophyta; class Magnoliopsida; order Asterales; family Asteraceae; genus Arctium; species Arctium lappa. The sequence goes on from CM042055.1 coordinate 80,074,301, forward strand.
ATTGTATGTTAATAATTTCACTTAGTTAATGTTATTATGAGAATATTTATACGTGAATGTGCTTAATGTACCGTTACTATGACAATTGGTAATGTGATATTCGTTCTTTCGTGTTTATTCTGTTGATCTGTCTCTTATTCTATTCGTGCTTGTGTGGAAACCATTACTTAGGTATGGTGAACACACGTGGTCGTCCGTCAGGCGACGGAGATATTCGCGATGTTAGTTTGCGTGAGCTGAACCCTGTGGTTAGAGTGTCAGCAATCGTTCCTCTGGGCATGCCACCTATATTTACTAGGGAGGTAGATCTGGGGCCAAGAGTAGATTTGGCATCCACCAGCCCCGTTATTCAAGTGGCAAACCCTCAGGCTGATATGATGGCCAGCGTCATGCAGATGATGACGTCGGCCATGGAGAAACAGCAAGAGGTTTTTCAGAAAATGTTGGAGGACCGGGACACGAGCCTCAGGAGGCATGAGGCAGTGGAGGAGAATGTGATGGTTGGCTCTGGGGGCACCGGGAACAGGATCAAATCTGAGGAGCATAGAGTGGTCGGTGCTCCGAAAAGTGGGAAGAGTTGTTCCTACAAATCTTTTCTGGGTTACGGACCACCAGAGTTATCTGGTTCCCAAGACCCAGTTGCGTGTGTTAAGTGGATCCGAGCGGTCGATCAGGCCTTCGGTTCATCCGAGTGTGGTGATGACCAGAGGGTAAGATTCGGTACTCAACTGCTTAGGGATACGGCGCTGACGTGGTGGAATGTTATCCAGTTCACCCTCTCTCCTACTGTTTTGGCCCAACTGACTTGGGGCGATTTCAAGGTAAAACTGTTGGAAGAATATTGCAATGAGAGGGCTATGGATCGCATCAAGGCAGAGTTCCGAGCACTGGAAAAAGGGAATTTGACGGTGAGAGAGTATACCCGTCAGTTCATGGAAAAGCTGTGGTTAGTGGGGCATGTGGCCTCAACTGAGAAGGAGAAGATTAAGGCCTATTTGAAGGGTCTACCGTCGGAAATGATGACAATGGTCCGAAACTCGAAGGCTTCTAACCTTCGGGAGACTATTGAAGAGGCACAGTTTATGGAAGAGGTTTACGCGAGAGGTAAACCGGAGAAGGTGGTGGCAGTTGTTGAGAAGAGGAAATGGGAGAGTAGTTCAGTACCTCCCAAGAGAACCTGACCTTTTGTCGGAAACCGAAGCTTCAACAGTTATCAAGAAGCTAGGTGGTGCCAAAAGTGCAGAACCAAGCACCACGGTAACTGTAGCACCACTCCTCAACCTTGAAGCAAGTGTGGAAAGTCTGACCACACCACCCGTGATTGCCCGATCAGAGGACTTGTATGTTTCGAGTGCAAGGCACTGGGGCACATGAGGAGAGATTGTCTGAAGCTCATGTCGGGTAGCGCGCCAGTGAAGAAAGAGAATCCATCTAGGGTTGCGGGTCGAGCATTTCAGATGACAGCCGATGAGGCCAAGGCATCAGCTGATGTGATATCGGGTACATTTCTTATAAACTCAGTACCTGCTCGTGTTTTATTCGATACAGGTGCCAATTTCTCTTTTATATCTGAGTTGTTCCGTCAAAAGATTGTTATGCCCACTACTAGTCTTGAGGATGCGTTAGTAGTTGAGATAGCAAATGGTAGTCAAGTTCTGATCCGCGATGTTCTGGAGAAGTGTACTCTAGGAATCGAAGGGAGAGATTTCCTAATCGATTTGTTGTCGATGTTAATCCGGGGTTTTGATGTTGTGGTCGACATGGATTGGTTAGCGAACAATCATGTCGAGTTCGTATGTTCCAAGAAATTAATTTGACTTCCCAATCCCAGTGGCAAAGTTGTTGTGATTTATGGCGAGAAGAGGAAGGGAGATGTGACAATAATCACCATGACTAAAGAACACAGGTGTTTGGTGAAAGGATGCTCGTCTTTCCTAGCCTACGTGATTGACGCCAATCTAGAGAAGTTAAAGCTTGAAGATGTGAAGATTGTGCGTGAGTTTCCAGACGTTTTTCCGGACGACTTGCCCGGGTTACCACCCGATCGTCAAGTAGAGTTTCGGATTGATCTCGTACCGGGAGCGACTCATGTTGCTAGAGCCCCTTACCGGTTAGCGCCAGCAGAGATGCAGGAGATGATGGCTCAACTCCAAGAGCTTTTGGAGAAGGGTTTCGTTAGACCGATTCTTCGCCTTGGGGAGCTCCGGTCTTGTTTGTTAAGAAGAAGGATGGCACAATGAGAATGTGCATCGATTATCGTGAGTTGAACAAAGCTACAGTAAAGAACAAGTATCCGCTTCCCAAGATTGACGACTTGTTCGATCAACTCCAAGGAGCGGGGTGTTTTTCCAAGATCGACTTACGTTCGGGTTACCACCAAGTGAAGGTAAGAGAAGAAGACGTTCCGAAGACAGCTTTCAGAGCACGTTACAGCCATTATGAGTTTCTTGTAATGCCTTTTGGTCTAACGAACGCACCAGCGGTATTTATGGATTTGATGAATAGAGTATGCCGACCTTTCCTCGACAAGTCAGTCATAGTATTCATTGATGATATAATCGTGTACTCTAAGAGCGAGTTAGAGCACGAGCAACACCTACGTGAAGTTCTTGATGTGTTGAGAAAAGAAAGGTTGTACACCAAGTTTTCCAAGTGCGACTTTTGGCTTGAAGAAGTGCAATTCTTGGACCACGTTGTCACTCTAGATAGAGTGAAATTGGATCCCTCCAAGATTGAAGTTGTGATGAATTAGGAGCCTCCCAAGAGTCCGTCCGAGATCCGCAGTTTCTTGGGTATGGCGGGGTACTACCGGAGATTCATTCAAGACTTTTCGAAGATCGCTTCTTCCTTGACAGTTTTAACTCAGAAGAATGTGAAGTTCGATTGGACCGAAACGCAAGAGAAGGCATTCCGTATTCTGCAAAAGAAATTGTGTGAAGCTCCAATCTTGTCGTTGCCGGAAGGGTTAGAAGACTTCGTGGTCTATAACGACGCTTCAAAGATGGGATTAGGATGTGTGTTGATGAAAAGAGGCAAAGTAATCGCTTACGCCTCGAGGCAACTTAAGATACACGAGAAGAACTATCCTACCCACGATTTGGAGTTAGCAGCGGTGGTGTTCGACTTGAAGCATTGGCGACATTATCTTTATGGAACAAAATGTACGCTCTACACAGATCATAAGAGTTTGAATTACGTCTTTGATCAAAAGGAGTTGAACATGAGGCAAAGGAGGTGGCTCGAGTTGCTCAAGGATTACGATTGTGAATTGCTTTACCATCCCGGTAAGGCTAACGTTGTAGCCGATGCGTTAAGTCAGAAGGACTATAACGGAAGTATTCGGGCTACACTTTCGAGAATCGAGTTAGTGTCTAGTCTTGTTGAGAAGATCAAGACGTCGCAGGTTGAAGCTTTGTTGGAAGAAAATCTCAAGGAGGAAGTCATGACAAAACAACGATTGCTCTTAATGGAAGATAGCCGTGGGGTAAAACTGTTTAGCGGTCGTGTGTGGGTGCCCAAAGTTGGGGGTAACCATGATCTGCTGCTTGAGGATGCTCACAAGTCCAAGTATTCCATTCATCCGGGAAGTACAAAGATGTACAGGGACTTGAAGTTGCATTATTGGTGGCCAGTAATGAAGCTTGATGTGGCGCGTTATGTGGAGCGTTGTGTGACGTGCTCGCAAGTTAAGGCCAAACATCAATGATCGTACAAGATTTTTCAGTCTTTAGAGATTCCCAAGTGGAAGTGGGAGCATATCACCATGGACTTCGTGACGAAGTTGCCTAAAACTCTTCGAGGTCACGATACCATTTGGGTGATAGTTGATAGATTGATAAAGAGCGCTCACTTCTTGGCTATGTGTGAGACATTACCGATGGATAAGTTAGCAAAGCTTTACATCGATGAAGTGGTCTCGAGGCATGGAAGGTCATTATCAGGTTCGGAAAACGTGGGAAGCTGAGTCCCCGTTTCCTTGGACATTTCAAAGTGCTTAAGAGGGTGGGTTTGCAAGCCTACCAATTGGAACTGCCACCGGAGTTGAGCAGAATCCACAACACGTTCCATATTTGTTACCTTTAGAAGTGTTTGGCGGAGGAAGAAAGCGTCATTCCCCTCTCGGAGTTAAGAGTGGACGAGGGTAACCGTTGTGTAGAAGAACCTGACGCTATCTTAGAGAGAAAGTCTAAGAAGTTGCGTCACAAAGAGGTCATTATGGTCAAGGTGCAGTGGAAGCATCATCGGGGAGCCAACGTGACGTGGGAAGCTGAAGAGGATATGAAGCGAAGATATCCTCATCTCTTTGTATAGTTGGGATTTCGGGGACGAAATCATTCCCAAGTTGGGGAGGATTGTAACACCCCAGATTTTCATTCTGTAATCTTGTTATTCTTGTGTTTAAGCGTTGTCGTTAGCATCGCGTTTGGTTTGATGTTCGAGTTTGGATTTTGGTGGTTTTGGATTAACCACAGTAAACCACGTGAGTTTCACCGCGACTTGAAGTCGCGGCACAACCCGCGTAACCCTCTGTTTGTTTGGGTATCTAGCAAGGGTTCGGTGTAGAAAGCTTCGTCTTCACTCGGTGGTCGATATCTGGTTTTTTGGGTTTTCGTCTAAAACCTATTTGGTGAGTTCCTACTACCTTTTTCTAAACTTTATACATGTCAAAACTTACATTTTGAACTTTTATATATCTCCATGGTTTCAGATCTAAGTTTACTACATTTTTGACATAACATGAGTTTTGGGAGATTTTAGGGTTCCCGATCATTTTCGACTATAATGATGGGTTCCATCTTATTTGAAGTAAAAGGATGTTTTACTTGCACATTTATGTGGGTTACTTGAAAAATGTTTAAAGTTCATTTTGATAATTTTCATTCTTACTAGAAGTTAAACTTGAAAACGCATTTTGTTTATAAATGTTATTATACACCATATGACTATCTATGGTTGGTCACATATGTTGTTGTGACGAGTCTATACCATTGATAGTGGACCCCGAGGTATTGATTCTACTTACGCTTTTATGTGATTTTCTGGAAAGAAAGTAAAATAAAGTACTACATGCACATTTAGTTGTGAGGTACTAAAAGGGAAAGTAAAATAAGTACTACATGCACATTGAGTTGTGAGGTACAAAAAGGGAAAGTAAAATAAAGGACTACTTGCACATTAAGTTGTGAGGTTCTGGAAAGACTGTATATAGTCTCATTGTAATATTTCATTCTTATTAACGATTTGACTTGGGATTGCTTATTGGAAAGATCTACTCTTGATGCAAATGTTTATATCTCTTGAAATTATAAACTGTATGTTCTCACTAAGCTGTAAGCCTAACACTTTTTCTCAAATGATGTGTATAACAGGTTCCCATTAGCGGTGGGGTGCCAAGGGCTTGTGTGATGATCTTGGTCTCGGGGATTTTGAGATGACTAGTATTTGACGTTGGGCAATTGTATAAGTCTCATTCTTTTGGTGATATTGGATTAACAACTGATGTAATCTAGATATGTTATGTTTAGATTAGTTCGTTGTTGAATTCCATATCAGTATTCAGGTTTGTAAAGGTTTAGTACATTTCCCCTTTTTGGGAGGTTTATACCAAGTGATGATGTCTATTTGTCCAGTTTTCGCGTTTTAAATTCACTCTGGTTTTTAGCGTGTTACATATGTCGCGAGTGCAAGTCGCGACACAAGTCGCGGCGTGACCTGCAGTCCCCAAAAACCCCAATTTTCCTGTTTTTCTCTCATTGTTATCACAAAAATCAGTTCTAAACCAAGAGGACCTAGGGTTTGGGCGATTTTCTTCCCCTTTAAACCCTCTTGTCATTTATTGCAAAGTTTGGTAGGTGAAATCATTATTTGGGCTTCCATCTACCTCAAGTTCTTAAGACTTCAAGTCTTCATCACCTTCATCCAACTTCTAGGGTTTTCATCTTTTCTAGATTTTTGGTCAAAAACCTAGATGGTGAGTTTACTAAATCTTTGTCAAAACTAGATACACATCATATGCTTCTATTTATGGTTATTTATCTCTATATGTTCAAATACTTTGGATTTTCTTATGGAGGAATGTTGGAAATATGGTTATATGTGAAATACCATGGTCTACTCTAAATGTGCAAGTATTGGTACTTTTTCTCTTGGATTCATAATATGTACATGTTGATGAGATAAATGTATACATGTCTCGATATGACGATGGTTTCTAGTTGGAATACCTTTTTGGTAATATATAATATGCATGATGAGCATGATTGTCATTTGGGTCTCATGACGGACTTATGTGATAGGATGGTAACATAGTACCCATGGTTGGTATCGAAATATATTGGTTCCTATATAATATGTTGGACGAACCAAGTTAGTAGACACTAGGAGGATGTAGTCTTGGGCGCCACCGTGATGGTATGTGCCTAGACCTCCGCCATTCGGGGTAATGCCATGGTTGTAGTCCTCGGATGTTCCAGGCCTTTCGGGTGTCCCTTGTTAGAGGGCATCAAGGTATATCGACTCTTTAGGTGGAACTTGATTGGTGCTATGGGTCTCCCCTATTGACTCCACATTTGTTGAACTATGGTTAACTGCTGATAAGAATTGTAATTGTTCATGCATGCTTATTATTGTTCAACTCACTAGGATTTTTGGCCTAACACTTGTTTGGTGTCGATGTGTATCTCAGGTTCTAGCGGCGCCGGTTCTAAGCTGGCATAGTTGCTTGGGTGAGAGCTTGGGGAACGCTTGCAAATTAGCATTCTTTGGATAAAAGAACTTTTGGAACTATAGATGACAACCCTTTTGTAATCTTCTTTCTAGTTGTATAAATTAGATTAGTTGGTTGTCAATTTATTGTCCGTTGAATTTACAACTGTGATTAAACATGTTTTATTATTTCCCCGATTTCGAAAATCATCGTTTCAAGTTAATACAGAAATCGGTAATTGTAAGGGAAAAATAAGATATATGATTTTGGACTTGAATCCTAGATTTTATAGTTTTTTTGGATGAAGGATTCAATTACGAGTCCAACGGTTCTTTCCAGAGCAAAATCGGAGCTACAACGAAGAAGTTATGGCCAAAACAGTGAACGAGAAGAAAACCGGACGAACAGTGCATCTCGCGACTTATGCCGCGACTTAGGACTTATGTCGTGACTTATAGGAAGCGGTCGACTTATGCCGCAACTTATAGTCGCGTGGTAAGTCGCGAAATCCCCTGGTCGAGCATAAAACCCGATTTTCAGCCCTAGAACTTCATTTCTTCATAACTTTTGCTCCACAACTCCGATTTGGGTGATTCAAGTTGCCATGGTTTTGTTTTTGAGAGATATACAAGGATTTATCAATATATTGGAAGTATGTTGGAAGATCTAAGGGTATTTTGTGGTGGTAAGTTCCTCATCTCTCTCAATGTTAAGCTAAGGTTTGATGGTTTCACCCTTTTTTCCTTTCATCCTTCATCTTGGGTCTGATTTTGATGATTTGTGTGGTAAAGGTGATCTTGTAGATGTTTTGGATCTTAGATCTAGGGAGATTACTTGGATATTTCAAGCCTCCATCAATGAGTAAAACCTAGATTTAGCCTAAATTTAGCAAGGTGAGTTCAAGTTGCTTTGTTAAAACTATGTACATGCCAAAATGAGTATTTTGAAGTAAAGTATGCTTTACTTAGTAATTGTCAGTGTGTTGGGTATTTTGATAAGTTTTCATATTTGATAAACTTTAGTTGTTTTAATCCCTTAAAATGCCCATATTTGGGATTTTGATATCTTGACAAGTAATAGTGGGATTTATGCATTTTTGGTGCTTTTGTACAAATAAAGTCTATTTTATGACTTATACCTCTTTAGTGATTTTGTACAAATGAAGCCTACTTCATGATATATGCATCTTTAGTGTACTTGATTTCGTAAACCCCTTTGGAAATGATGTGTCCCAATCCGTGTAGATTTTTGGGTTAATCACATCTTTGAAGTATGTGCCTGCATGAACGTTGTTTAGATACGTTGTATTATTTAGGGAAAAGTTAATTGTTGGTAAAATGGGTTTTGAGCATTTAAACTCGGTTTTGACTTAAAAGAGTATCGTGGACATTTGTCCCAGTTTTAATGGCTCTTTGAAGAGCCCAAATTCGATATACATCTTAATGCATCTTATTGCATATTCATGATAATTACAGGCTCGAGTGCTTTAGTCATTCATGTGTAGTCATGTAATCTTAGACTGTGTTGCATTGGATCCATAGGCACGCAAGTCAGTCTTATTTGATGGTCAAGTGGGTGATACAGGGTTGGACTCCGGGACTCATGTCTTATGACATTGTCCTTTCAAGTGTACACTAGGAGGGCTGAGTCCGGTTGTGCTATTGTGACAATGGGTAGGTCATGATGGGCGTTTGGGGCCTCCGCCACGTCGGGGCAATGCCATGGTTGTATCCCCCTGCCGAGCCTTTGGTGATATTCTTGATAATATTCGCTAAGGTCAGTTGTCTCTTTTGGTGTAGCTTAAAGGAAGTCGTAGGGACACTTGGGCTTGTGTGTCGTGAAGTGTCATACGATTAACGTTGTATGAGTGGCATACTTTTGTGTTCCTCCACTCTCAACGGATGCGGGTATCCCCCGCTGTCGGCCCGTATTATTTTGGATATTTAATTGTCCTTACTTAAATGTTTGGATTTTATTCCATTTTATGGTCGCGTGAGTATTAAGTTTCAGCTCCATACTTTCGATGACGTATCATACCTATATGGTTTGTTTTCCTTTATTTATGAGTCGAATATTATACCCCGCCCGGGTTTTGAGCGTTCTGGGATATGAAGTGTCATTCACGTTTTTACAAATTGGGGGTCGAATTATAATCCCGTTTTTGGTGAGTTATGGGTTGCATCGTTTTATAAAGAATGTTTGTTTTGGAGCGTTGTCTTTAAAGATGCATATTATGGGGAAAACGAGTCGTTTCCATTTTTAAAGTAAACTATTTCAAAAGATCTAGATTTGAACTGAATTTATTTCTTTAAAGATATATTCATTCATGTTAAAACTTTTGAGCTCACTAGGCGTTAAGCCTAACCTTTTTATTTGTCGGTATGTGCATCAGGTTCCAGTTGGGGGTTTGGATTCTAGCAACACAAGTGTAAGTAGTTGGTGCAGTCTTCCGCGGCTTGGAGATAGTAACTATTATTGAGTTTTAGTAACATCCGCCCTTATTATAGATTGTATGTATAGAATGATACATGTGTATTAAGGTTAAATCTTAAATTGTGATTGTAGATGAAGCAATTATCGATGTATTTAGAAAATTGTAAATTAGTTGCTATTTTCAGTATTGAGGGTGTTACATAAGGTAAAATACTATACCTTGTCAGTGGAAAATTTCGACGTGTCGCAGATGAAGGAATTGCTTTTATTCTCATTTTCATTTTGATCATCGTTTAATGCTTCATGGGGGTCGTCACTTGAATGATCAGACAATTCTAAATCTCCGTAAGGTTCGATTACGCCTATTCCTAATCCTAAATGAAATGTAACAACATAGGGATCCATATGTAAACATAGTATCTATTTAGATACGCTAGTGGAGGAAGACCTCCCAAGGATAAGAGACATGACTAAAGAGCTCAAATAAGTTCTCTCATTTTTGCAAATTGACTATTTTTGAACCCTCATGTGTGTGCATATATATACACATAATATTTACCAATATTTTTATATAAAAAATTAAACATTATTTTCCATTGTTAATTAAGATTCAATATTATCAAATTTTGACAACCAAGAGACAATTTCACGTCATTGTTTATCTTTGATGCATATTTCATCGATGATACATGACATATTTTTTTCAAGCATACTAAAATAAATAATATGTTTCCATTTTTTTTAGCAATGGATATAATATAAAATTTTCATTTGTGAAAATCATTTTAATCATGTTGGTATATATATATATATATATGGGCAGGTTCAAACGAGAAGCTAAACATTTTGCGAGAATGCGAGAAGTGTTTAATCATATATGATACACAAGCTTAATCATATATGATTAAACACATGTTATATTGACAATACATAGACGTTTAATCATACATGATTAAACACACTTACAAGCCGTGTAATCATATATGATTAAACACTTCTCGCTTTCTCGCAAAATGTTTAACTTCTCGCATGATCCTACCTCTCTCTATATATATATATTTAGTATCCGCATGTTTCATACACAAAATGATGTTTTGGGTACATATTACGAATTATAATTTTGTAAATGGAACCAAATATGATGGGAATAGACTTAGATGTCTCTTGATTTTTCATCAAAATATTATACTTTTTTCTCAAATAAATTTTTATGTAATTTTGGTTGATATATTAAATATTCACAATATAATAAATATTATTACAAACAAATAAAAATATGACAATAATTGCTATATTTGCCCTAAAAGGAATATGACCCCAAATATGTGAAGGCAATTATTCAAAGAATGGTCCTACAAGTATATATATGGCACACTATCTTTAGCTTTGTGGTGCTTGGTGATGCCTATATAGGTCCACACCATCATGTGGTACTTCGCAACAATTTCCATCATCATAACCTACAAAAACCATTTATAATTAAATAAACATCCAACAATTATCAAGCATCAAAAATACCTTAAAAGACACTTTTTTTTTTATAAATCAATTAAACATTCTCACCCGTGTGTAATACGTGTAATATAAAGATTCGTATAACCCTGATTTGTGGTTTGATATGTATGTTATTAAAATCATGTTTTTTCATAGGTAAAAAGGAATTTGTATATATGCTTTTTTCATGAAAAGATAATCTATATATCCTGATAAGATAAAAATGATATAAGTATGTTTAATTTATCCACAAATTGGTGTCTAAGACCAACTTTTACGGTACTAGATCTCTTCATGATCATTTGTTTTCATGCTACAGACGAGCTAGGGAGTTGTCATAAAAGCCATGTTTATCACCTTCAGATGATTGATGACTATTGCAATATTATAACCATGATCATGTTAAAAGCTTCACGTGCCACCATAATCAACACATCCATGATCAGTTATGTTCAGCAAAAAAAAATTGATGGCTTGACAATGTCAACACAACATAACGAGCTCTCTCTATCGTTTAATTTGAGACAATAAAGACTTATTGTTGCGAACCATGTTAATATCTTCAACTACCACCCAACATAACCTTGATCACAGCCAGTTCCATTCAAACAAAAAGTTGATGACTTGACTTTGTCAACACAAGACGACGATCAAGTCGAATAAATTACCAATAATTATCGATAACGACATATGATGCGGGAGCGTGGTGTCAGTCCAGTATGGAAGTTTTTAGAGAGAGTGGGCATCTATCTCACTTTTTTTCTTCCAATAAATGGCAACAACCTCAAAAGCAATGGAAGATGGGGAATCCTTAAGATCAAGAATACAAAACTTCAAACAATTGAGAGGCATCAATTTTGAGAACCTTGATGCCAAGAATCAATGACTTTGAATAAAGAAAAAAGGGTTGTTGTTTGTAGAATATTTTTGCATACATTACAAAGAGGTTAAATTGGTTGTTAGATGTTAGCATCACATAGGTGGAGGGATTCTTGATGAGTTACCTTCATAGGCTCCACCATTGATGGACTTTTCTCTATTCAACTCTCAATCATCAAGCTCCTAAAATCTTATATCAAAAACTCATAAATTTTTTGCTTAAATTTCATTAATATTTTTGAATTGTCTTAAAAATTCAACTGAATTTTATTTCAGTACGTGAATCTCATAAATTCAACATGTTCTTCATTGTACTTTTTCGATATTATGGTGAGTTTAATGGTGACAATGATGATAACCAGATAATTGAACTACTAAACTTTCTATTTGCTAAGATTTGTCACAAAATGTCACTGAAATTAACTTCCTTATATCTCATTATAAATATATTGATTTTCCGATATATTAAAACTTTCAACAAAATTTTACTTTAAAAGTAATATTTAGAGAGAATGTATGAAACATATCGAACTCATTTTTTTTCAAATAATATACTCTTAAAATATTTACGTTGTGTTCTCGAAACTCATTTAACGAAGGAAAGGAAAATGAAAGGGAGAGAAAGGGAATGAAAGTAAAAAAAAAAAAAAAAACTCATGTTCTCGAAACTTTTTTATGAGAGAAAGAAAAGGAAACGAAACGAAAGAATTGATAACTTTTCTCCCAAATGTGGGAGGAAATGAAAGGAAAGGAAAGGAAATAAATTAAAACAATTTAAAAAAAATACTGAAATAATTAAAATTACAAAACTACTCAATCTTTCATTATAAAGAATATATTTTTATAAGAGTATATTTATAAAAATGACATTTTTTCTTCTCTTTCTCTTCTATTTAAGAACATGAAAAGCTATTTTCTTTCATTTTAAGAACATAAATAAAAAATTATTTTCATTTCATTTCTTTTCCCTTCCTTTCTTTTTCGTCCCTTTCTTTTCTTTTCTCTCCAAATTAGAGAACACAGTGTTAGACAATTTTGCTATGGAAATATTTTTTTCATTTTTATTTTAAAAGGTACATTTGGTCAAACAATTTTTTGATATATTTCATTACCAAAATAATGCTCTTTACATTATGGACCCACAACAACATTGTTAATCATTTATGCAAATAAAAACGGGGGGCAATTCTAGTGACAACAAAGTACAAGTAAGAATTAGTTATGTTTTTTTTTTTTTAATTTACTTTTGGTAGTTGAAACTTGATGAATGATATTAAATAAGTAACAAAAAATTGCGATGAGATGTAAGAGTTGGTATGTCGAGACAAATTCATCATACATCTCGTTATAAAAGATTAATAATATGCCTTGTCTTTAAACTTGAATCTGTTAAATATGCATAACTTATTAGAATAAACTTGTTATCAACTATAAGCTTAATAGATCAAGAAAACCCCGAATTGGTATGGACGGTATTCTTGAAAGTGTGGACGGTATTATTGAAATGGCAGATGACACTAAGTTAGAAGATTGCTTGAAACCCATTGATGTTTTTGAGCTTTAGTCCAACCCCTTAAAGTGGTAGCTACATTACTTTGGGATGATGGTGGTGCCCTTGAAATGGTAGGGGCCCTAACTTTGCATTATAGTTCTAGAGGTCGAGGAATTTATTGCAATGTGGGATCTCATTTGGTTTCAGATTCAATAAATGAAAGTGGAGGTGGTCCACAATAGCATAAAGTAAGCATTGTTTGGGGAAATGATGTCCTCGATATGAGACAAGGAGGATAACTGATCTTGCATATATAGTTTTAGTAAAATCCTCTATGGCTAAAGATCCTAAACTATAATCCGGTGAAGATTGAGAAAAGGTTCTTAAGACTACCTCCTGATAATTTATAGTGCAGAAATAATTGATTAGGGTATGACAACTTTTAAGTTCTCAAACGACGATTTAGGTATGTTTGGGTTGCGTGCAGCTCGTGAGTGAATCTGGATAAGATGTCACCAAGGGGCTGCATAACAATAAGATTTTTGAAGGAAACTAAACAGAAAAATATTTTTTTTAAAGTTATGGATTTGAGAGAACTTTGGAAGCATCAAAGGGGAGTTAGCCTTGGTGGAAGATGAAGTCATGGTACCAAAGAAAAGATGGAAGATATGAATACTTTGTCGATCCCTAAAACAGATGAGATACGAAACGTCATATCAGAGTTGTGGCAGCACCATGCCTCAATTTTAATGTTATCCATATAATAGCATTTTCAAATTTTCCATTTTTTACATTCATGTTCAGTTGTATAATTGTAACAGTAAAAAAAATACTCTTAACTTTATAAACTTAAATAGCTTTATTAACAACATTTAGTTTTCACGAAAATCGCAAACAAATGTGACCTCATTGAAACATGTTACATCATTGAGTGCTCTAATTGAAATTATGTTATGTTTGGTGGTTAAAACAAAAATTGAACACACCAATAACCAATAGTCTTAAGCAAATCCAAACTGATTTGGACCTTAAACATTTGTGGGCCTAAGCCCATATTAAAAGCTTTGAAGTTTTAATTTTGGGCTTCATTTAACCCACCCAAACATGGAAACTATTAATTGAAGAAATAAAATAGATTAAAGTATAAACTACAAATTTGGTCCGTGGGGTTTGTCAAAAATAACACTTTTGGTCCCTGAATATTTGAAATTACAAGATCACTATCGTGGTTTGCAAAAGATGTCTCGATTTGTTCCATCTCTCTAAGGACCGTTAAAAGACCATTAAATGAGAGGCAATTTCATCTTTTTATCGAATTTTTGTCTTTTACACAATCAAAAACCATTGGAACCTAAATTATAAAATCAATTTTGATTGGGTAAAAAACAAAAATACTTTATTTTTAACGACTGTTAGAAAAAATGACCAAGTTTAGACGTTTTAGCAAACTACGATAGTCTTCTTATAATTTCGAAAGTACATGAACAAAAAGTGTTATTTTCCACAAATCATAGAGACCAAATACGTGGTTTACTCTATTTCAAAAAAAAATGTGGTTTACGACTAGATTAAGGTGTCGTTTGTTTTTTAAGAGGTCTAAAGTCTGAACTCTTATTTTAGTTATGATTGATAAGAGGTTGTGTGTAAAAATGTCTGAACGATTCAGACTTAAGAATCATTAAGAGTTTTTCTTTTTTTAAAACAAACAACCCCTAAATATTAATCTATTTCTTTATTGTTGTTCCCTTACAGCACTAATAAGTATATTAATATGGAAATTATAATCTACTCTCTTTAAATCTATATAATCATTTTTAAATATAGTTTATTGGTTTTCTCTGCAAATAAAAACCCACACATATACAAGGCCGTAGAAAGAATTTTATAATAAAGAAATCAAAGATAAAATGTAGAAAACTTGGTGAAATAATGTAGAGAGCAAATAACATGAGTTTATTATAGAGATGATTCTGCAGAAAGTCAACCGATTCAATTAAAACCGATCGACCATAATTGGATATCCAATTATAATTGGATCGGATTAGATTGAAAATTTCAACATCCAATTTGGACCGGTTAGTTCTTGACTTCTTGGATGATAGTCCAAAACCGACCGAACTGAACCAACCAACATCTAATTAACCATCCGATTACCTTCCAGTTATCCATCTAACTATCATCCAGTTATTTTGTTTGCAATTTGCTTAAATTTGAATTTGTTTTTGTTGGTTTTTGAATTTTTAGTCTCACTTGTGTTGGTTTTAACACATTAAAATGCTTAATCAATTTGTTTCATTGTTAGAAAATTAGATTAAATTAACACATTGAATGGATCCGATCCGATTTGATCATCCATTGGATGTCGGATGGATCCAATCTGATCCAATGTATATCTAATCCGATCCAATGAATATCCAATAGATGAAACCGAACCGATCCAATCATCCATTGGATTAGAAAAATCCAACATCCAATAGATGATTGGATCGGTACGATTCCCCTTACATCCATTGGATGTCAACCGACGAACATCCCGTACTTTAAAGATAAATTGATACGATACAGTATTTACGACAAACACATTCTTCCTTTGATTTGCTTTTATAATAAATTTTCCCTACGGATGTGTATATGCGGATATTTATTTGCGGGGGAAACTAGAAAAAAAATATATTTAAAAATGATTAGATAGATCTATAGAATGAGCAATATTTAGAAAACTAATGGGTTGTTTTTTTTTTTAAAAACCTCTAGTCTGAATCGTTCAAACATTTTTACACACCACCTCTTATTAATCATAACTAATATGACTTCAGATTTCAGACCTCTTATCACTACAAAACAGAGGCTTATCACCGACGGATGAATTCGTCGGTGATCCGTCGGTAAAATGGAAATCCGTCGGTGATCCGCCGGTACATAGCCGTCAGTAAAGAGGTGGTCGGCGTTCAAATTACCGACGGATCACCGACGGTTATGTTTTCCGACGGATCTCCGACGGTTACCAACGGTTATGTTTTCCGACGGATCTCCGACGGTTACCGACGGCGAGGTTATTTCCGATGGATCACCGACGGTCTTCCTTTAGCGACGGATTCTTTCCGACGAATTTAGCGACGGATTTCCGACGGATATTTATTAAATAAAAATTAAATTAAAAAATACTTTCCGACGGATTACCGACGGATAATCCGTCGGTAATTAAATTTATTTTTTTAAAAGAATTAAAAATTAAAATTTTCCAGTTTTTTATCTCATACAAAACCTGCCAATTTTTAAATATTACTAATTCTTAAAGTGTACAAAATATCTATAAATACATAAACATAATCCTACGAAGGGGGAAAGGGGGGAAAGGGGTGTTGACTGTTAAACTTGATCATGAACGCGTCAAACTGAGCCATTCGTTCCCGCATATGTCTCTTCTCTACTTCATCTCTATCCATTCGCTCCTGAATCCCGATCCTCTCTGCTTCTTCTCTCTATAGTCGCTCCTGCAACTGGATCCTCTCTGCTTCTTCTCTCTGTAGTTGCTTCTGCAACTGGATCCTCTCTGTTTCCTCTCTTTCTAACCTCTGCCTCAGCTCCTCCAACTGAAATTCAACATTTGACAAACATATATAGAACAATGTCAGACAACATTTAACAAACATATGATTAACAATGTTAAACAGCATTTGACAAGCATACCTCCTCATCGCGACGGTCGCGCGTGCTCCAGCTCGAACTAGCACCTGAATCACCGGTCATAGCATAATAGGGATCCTGACTGGTCCTCCATCCAAAAAGACGGCCTTTACGCCGTCCTCCGACACTACGCTCCCACAACTCGGCGTCATTGGGAGGTACAGTGCCGGGAGGTAAGTCCGAGTACTCCTCCTCCCTATTCTGGTGGTAGGCATCCTACAGTTTACCAAATTAGACATTGTCAATTCAACTAACCTATAGAAAATTCGGCAGCATTTCAACTGTGATTTGAACATATATCCATGACCTGCTTTTATCAAAACAATCCTATCGTCTGCCCAACAATTGGCAGCCCAAACTAAGTTTGCTATAATTTCTATCTATCTTATAAAACAAACAAATATCTAGTCATGCATAATTGAACTTACCATCATATAAGCCGCCTTTGGATAAACGTAGATCGGAGGATCCGTGCTCGGACCAGTCGCACCCGGAACAAGCTTCCTGTTGGTGCAGTGTGTAGCCTCCCAAACCTCATTGCTGGTAGGCTCACGGCCCCATGCATCTCTCTACAATACACAACTTAAATTGTTAGTAGGTAATAAAATCATGTATATAGTACATATATTCATCAATTATATACATTTAGTCTAGTGTATGATAAATTACCAAGCGGTCCCGATGCATAGGGATACTAATAGATCCAGTACAGTGTCTGGATGTCATCCCCTCATACTCGGTGGCCCGATTGGCTGTATTGGCCGAAACTACACGCCGGAACGCGTCGGTGTTCCATACCTGTTAAAAAGAAGACATAAATCAATATAATCCTAGTACAACCAGATACAATTATTCAAAACAAAACAAACCTGCTCAATCATCTGGACCCAAAACTCACTCTGGATCCACTATGGAGGGTGTGGCGCAAGAATCCTGTAGTCTTGTCCGTCGAACTGGACACCATCAATGGCTAAAGACCTTTCCTCGGCGAAGACACGTACATCTCTCATCATGTCGGAGTACCTATTATGTAGGTGACGCCGATATGCAGCTATTACATCGGCGTCCATCTCAGGAGGCCAACTATAATACAACTGCAAACACATTGTTTGGATTAAGTAAACATAAATCCACTCAATAAGTTAAATAGAGTAAAATACCTACTCGAAATCGATCCAGCAACCGTGGATAGTGCTCATTAGGGACATCCTTAAAATTAGCCCAAGGACCATCAAACATTGGCTTAAAGACGGCAATGGCCCTCCGGACTGCTGACTTATCCTTAAACCTTCACAATTGTAAAATATACAACATAAAAAACATTAGGATCGGTTTATTATGTACTAGAATAAATAATAGATCACATCTACTTACCCGACCGCAGCAGACAACAAAAGTGGCGGTCGCTGACTAGGTTGGGGCGTCTGTGATGCCACATTCGGGCCTCTAACCCTCGATCCCGCTGCTCTGTCATCAGACTGGATCTGATCTAGGCCGTCGCCGGTGAACTCATCGGCCTAGGGGTCACCACACCCAACGGAGCTGCTACTGCCCCTACCCCTACCACTCCTACTACCCCTACTACCCCTAAAAGGGTGTCCAGACATCTAAAAATAGAGAATGGTTAACACAAAATGATATAAGTGTACATAAATCATAAGACCCAAAAATAGAGAATGTTTAACACGAAAATAGAGAATGTTTAACACGAAAATGTCTACATATGAAAGACACACTAGTTAAACAATTGGCAACCCAACTAATGTTTCCATATATCAACCTAATGTTTGCTATATATCCATGAATCAACCTAATGAAAATTTCCATATATCAACCTAATGTTTGCCCAACAATTGGCAACCCAACTAAAATAAATAAATAAAATCAAGTATAATCAAATCCTAAATCATACCAAATGTCTCCATTTATCAACCTAATGTTTGTCCAATAAATGACAACCCAACTAATTAATATCACAAGTTTATCAAACCAAATCATACCAAAACATTTGATATATTCGTGTTCATAACAATGGTTTTCATAAGCTAAAAGAACTCATATCAATTTCAATCTACAATATATACCCATATCAATTTCAATCTACAATATACTCATATCAATTTCAATCTACAATAAACTCTCATAATTATAATTATCCATAATTGTCATATATCCCAAAAACAGACATAACGAGAAACAAACGTAACAAAAAGGTTTGGGTTTACAAGCATAACAAATATCAAATAATTCCATTACTACTATACTCAAATTTTCCTATTAAATGACAACATAAATTAATTAAGGAATAACTGCTAAAATTATTTTGGTACCTTAAATCACGTCAAGAAGACAGGAGTAGATCGTGTGTATGTGTATGTCTCTGAAGCGGCACCAAATTTCACTCAATTTCAATCTACACACACAAAAACACAGATTCATTAACAAAAAACACAACATATTCAATACATACACACACAGATTCATACATACACACACACACACACACACACACACACATAAATAAAGATATAAAGATATGGGTTTAAATAGAAATTGATATATAAGTTGTTGAAACACATATATTCATACACAAACAAACACACACACACACACAGATTCATACATACACACACACAAATCAAGATATAAAGATATATATGGGTTTAAATAGAAATTGATATATAAGTTGTTGAAACACATATATTCATACACAAACAAACATACACACACAGATTCATACCCAAATCAGGAGGTCGTCGGAGGGGATGGCCGTCGCCGGAGGGGATGGGGGTCGTCGGTGGAGGTGAGGTCGCCGGTGTGGATGTCGACACCTGTCGACAGTGAAACGAGAGTGAGAGGGGTCGAGATTGAGAGGGAGACGAGAGTGAGAGTGATCGAGAGTGAGAGGGAGACGAGAGACGAGAGGGAGACGGAGACGAGAGACGAGAGGGAGACAGAGACGAGAGTGAGAGACGAGAGAGGGAACTGATAAAATTAGGGCTTTCAGTCCGCTATTTTTTTAAGAATTTTAGGACATTCACCGACGGATTTCCGACGGAATTTCCGTCGGTATTTACCGACGGATTATATCCGTCGGTGATTACCGACGGATAATTGTTTTTTATTAAATAAATTATTTTTAAATTAAAATTATATTTAAAACTATAATTATTAAATAAATTATTAATTAATATATTATTTAATATTAAAATTAATAAATAAATTATTAATTAATTAGTTTATCAAATTATATTTAAAATTATTAATTAATTTATCAAATTGTATATAAATTGACTAAAATACCCCTAAAGTAACTGGGCTTTAAACGAATCCGGTTAGATCAGGGACCAAATGTGATCAGTTAGGTTTTAACGTACCCGTTTGGGCTTTCAAACGAATCTGGTTGGGCGTTAATGGATCTGGTTGGGCTTTAATGGATTTAGTTGGGCTTTAATGGATTCAGTGGGGCTTTAACGTTCCCAGTTGGGCTTTAACGTATCCAATTGGGCTTTAACGTACACAGTTGGGCTTTAATGAATCCAGTTGGGCTTTAACGTACCCAGTTAGGCTTTAACGTACCCAGTTGGCCTTTAAACGAATCCGGTTGGGCTTTAATAGATTTAGTTGGGCTTTAAACGAATCCGGATGATCACATATGTACACACATACATATTACATACATGATCACATACATACTATACATGGTGTACATACATATATGTGTATATACATACATGAACACATATGTACATGTACATACATACATACATGATCACATATGTACTATACATGTACATGATGTACATACATACTATACATGTTGTACATACATTCATGATCACATACATACATTTGTATATACATACATGAACACATATGTACATACATTCATGATCACATACATACTATACATGATCACATACGTACTTGTATATACATACATGATCACATACACATACTATACATGTACATGATGTACATACATACTATACATGGTGTACATATACATACATGATCACATACACATACTATACATGTACATGATGTACATACATACTATACATGGTGTACATATACATACATGATCACATACGTATATGTGTATATACATGATACATGAACACATATGTACATGTACATGCATACATACATATATACATATATATACACACATACATGATCACATACACGTACTATACATGTACATGATACATACATATACTATACATGGTGTATATATACATTAATTCATGATCACATACGTAAATGTGTATATACATACATGAACACATATGTACATGTACATACATACATATATACATATATATACACACATACATGATCAAATAAAAAATAAATATTTATTAAATTATTAAATTTACCGACGGATTACCGACGGACGTCAGAAAAAAATAAATATTTATTAAATTATTAAATTTACCGACGGATTTAAAAATAAAAATAAAATAAAATTAATTAATATCCGTCGGTAATCCGTCGGTAAATTATTAAATTTACCGACGGATAGTGTGTCCGTCGCAAAGTTTACATTTCCGTCGGTGATCCGTCGGTAATTACCGACGGTTATTATCCGTCGGTAATCTTGGTCGGTAATAAGCAATAATCTTGTAGTGTATAAAACCAACGGCACCTAATTAACTAAGATATAGGAGGAGATAATCATTTTCTTATAAAAAATAATAAAAAAATTTACATTTTAGATGGTCTTCGAACATTTATTCTACTTTTAAACTATGTAATGTTACTTTGTTGCAAAAATTGTACAACAACTGTTTTATTATAATTATCAAAGATACAATATATTTTTTATATTTATCTGGGCCGTTTTGTTATAATATATTTTGTTTATTTTGATACAACAATCATTTTCCTAAAGTAAAAATAAATATTATTTTAATGATGAACTTAATAGACGTACTTTTTTCAGTCCCAAAGTCGATGAATATTGTAGCATTTGGTTTAATTTTAAGTTAAAATGTTAATTTGTTCATTATTATCAATACATAGTATTATATGACTCAAATGTTGCACTTTAACCAGATGAAAAATAACAATTTAAAAAATCCGATATTATTATTTTCTAATAAGCAGATACGCTGGTTGACATTCTTGATTGAAAAAACCTACCCCATTGAAAATGAACAAGATGTGAATTGCATCCTCAACGGGAACAAATGCACATTTGGTGTGTGGAATAGAGAAAAAGATGATAGATAACACCTGTCAGTCAACTACAACTCTGCTTTTCTTGATCCATAGAAAAGTGACATTGTAACCTCAACCATAGGACCACTTAACACTTTGTCCCATATGTTAGCAACAATACATGAAAAACAATCTAATTTTTTTCAAAAAGTAAATTGAAAAAAAGGTAAATCAATTTGATAAGGTTGTGTTTAAAGCCTACCAATGTTGGGTAATGTGTGCATTTCTTTGAAAGTGTGCATTTTGATTCAACAAAGGTTGTAGGGGACCATATCCAATTGTCCTTGGTTTGATGTAATTTCAGTTGTTTATGATTATTTTTTATATAATTTTAAGAGTTATATTTTTAGATATGGTTACATATTCATGGTTATATCTATTTGTGGATAAAACAATAATTGTACCATTTTATCTTATTAATATGATATCTATACTATATTATAAAGTATCTATAAAAAACTCTTAAAAACAATTGTTAAAGCTTAATGTACCGCTATTTAATGTTAATTACTTAAAACTTAAATAAAGAATGAAAACTTAAAATCTCTTGCTATTTAATACTTATCTCTAACAACTTTAACTAACTAAATTCACTAATCAATTTAACTCCCCTAAAATCCCTCACTGCATAATTAAATACAGAATAAAAATTAATTTTAAATATAAAAAATCTAAAATATAATTAAGAAAATCTAACAGAATATTTAATGCTTATTTTTTAAAAAAAACATTATTTTATTAAATATAAAATAAATTACATTATTATTAAACCATCGAAAAACTCTTAAAAACAAACTTTTATGCATTAATTACTGTTTATTGATACACATTACTTAAAATTGAAGATTACAAGTCATGATACATGAGTACAAATTTTAAAGCTATTTGTTTGAATTCATAACTAATTAACCGATAAACATAATCAAAACAGAATAAACATCTTAATTTAAATATAAATAATTTAAAATATATAAGATAATCATTAAATTCTAACAAAATACTTAATTTTTTTTATATAAAAAACATTATATTATTAAGCCTAAATTAAACAAATTTATTAAAAAAAATATTATCACTTTCTCAAAATCATCCAAAATCATACTGTAAATCGACAAAAAACAAATAATAAAAGGAAACATTAAAATCGTGATATATCCCGCTGTATTGCGCTAGTACGCTTCTAGTAATGAGTAATAGTAAAATTGGCATTTCTAAAATATCGACTATGATATAAAAGAAAAAAAAATGGGCTAAAAATGAAGATGCTCGTCCAAAAATATATAGTTTAGTCAACTTCGCTTAAAAAATAAAATATGAGAGAGAGAAAAAATTAAATGGTTAAAAGTATCATCTTGTTCCCAAGAAGTTAAGTAGAACGATGAGTTATGAGATTTTAATATATTTGTGATATGATAAACCAGTGTTGGGTTGAAAATAGGTGAGGAGGCACAAGACAAATGTTTTTAACCTATATGTTTCATGTTTAGTATGCTATGACGAGTCGCTAGGTTAGTGATACAACATATATGCAAATGTTGCAACTTTTTAAAGAATAAAATAAAATTAATAATTCACATTATCTCATTTTTTGTTGATGGTTTATGACCAAGAAAACCTTAAGGTTTAAAAAGATTTGCACCCATGATATTTTGTATTTGTTAAAATGCAATCAAACTTGAGGCTCATTCTACTTATCTATCCATATGTGGTTAACACATTTAAAATAAATAATTATTATACATTTTTTTAATATAACTGTTGTTTTTGTTAATTAAATCAAAATAAACAAGCAACTGAATTAGAAGAAACGAAAGACATAAATGAACAATACAAGTATCTTTATTAAACACTTGTTCTTTATGTTTAAAACAAATCGACACTAACATCCTAGTATACAAAAAAAATACTTAAAGGACTGATTGTGTATAAATGAAAAGTTTAGGGCTCTTTTGTGGATTATGTTTAAGTTGAAGGACTTTAAATAACATTGGATTGACCCTTGGATTATAGGGTTTTAGGTATACCCTTTTGGTCGTTAAAAGGACAATGCTTGATTATATTTATTATATTGTATATAATTAGTTACCCAATAACACCAAGTGGGGTTGAGGAGTTTGAATTTGCACACGAATTCAAAAGTTTTAAAGAATTTTTGGTTAGATATAGGGAAATTGGCTCAAATAGCCACATTACATTGGCATATTGGTCTCCTAGCCATTTCTCTACCTTATTGACGAAAATAGACCTAGGTCCGCAATGGCGGACCTGTAGGTCCGCTACCTCCAGAAAAAGACAAAAAAAATTGTCGGTCCAAGACAGGTCCGCAACGGGTAGGTCCGCCACCCGACCCAGGTCCGCCATTTCGTCACGTGTCACGATCTCACTCAACGACAGCAGAGGTCGATGGCGGAGGTAGAGGACCTGCAGGTCCGTCATTGCGGACCTAGGTCCGCCATTGCGGACCTAGGTCTATTTTGGTAAATGTTGGAGAGAAGTGGCTAGGAGACCAATATGCCAATGTAATGTGGCTATTTGAGTCAATTTCCCTTAGATATATTAAGCATTAATTAATAAAGTTTAAAATAAAAGAAATTGGTTTTTGATGGAAATTTAATTGAAATACCCGTATTTCAATCGTATCTTATTAAAATGCCCAAAATCTTCCATATTTTGTCGAAATACTCATTTTACCCACGATTTGACCCCGTTACTTTTTGTATTTCACGGCATTGAATTCTTGAATTTAATATATATTTATCTTTTATACCCCTATAATTATTTAGTTAGTTTACTTTATACATTTTACTTTTTAATTTTTCATTTTAATATATATTGATATATAATTAAATAATTAAATCCAAAAATATTCAATATTGGGCTCATTTCGAAGGTATCGAAGAGACGATTATAACGGTGTAACTTGTTAAAATTAAAACGTATTTTTAAACATATTTTAGTTGATATACGATTATATGTGTTAATATATATGATGAAAGTGTAAAATAAAAAATAGAAAAATAAAATATATAAAGTAAACTAACTATATAATTACAGGGGTATAAAAGATAAATATATAGTAAAATCAAGAATTCAATGCCGTGAAATACAAAAGTTCACGGGGTTAACCCCGTGAAAACCAAAATCAGGCCCAACCCCGTGATAGGTAAAAATTACGGGGTCAAATCGTGGGGAAAATGGGTATTTCGACAAAAATGTGGGAGATTTTAAGCATTTTAGTAAGATACGATTGAAATACAGGTATTTTAATTAAATTCTCTTTTATATAGTATACAAGTCTATTTTTAAAAAAGTTCAAAATTTTATTTTAGGTTAGATTTGGGAGAATGAAATTTATTCCATATGATTTTAATTTTCATTCCCTAATTTGAACCACACAACCCTTTAGTTTTTTTAAACATTTTTTCATATTATAAATATTTGTTAAATTTTGATAACATAAAATATGGATAATTTTAAATCTAGATATATAACTTTATAATGTAATGGAATATAAAACTTATTATAAAACAAGAATAAAAAATCAATATAACTACTCAAATTACATTAAAGGAAATTTAAACAGATCGTGCAATTAATTTATTCCTGACGTATCTTACATTTTCTGATAAAACTGATAACTTGAAGAAGAATTTCTCATAATCTCAAAAACATACAAATTCATAAAACAAAATCGAAACAAATGAAATAAAAATGTATTACATTGTATTGCATGAACACGCCTTTATATTAATATCAAGTCTCTGGAAACTTTAAAAGTTAAACTAAATAATAACAAATAAGATAGTAAGTAATTAAATACATTCGGATAGGAAAAACTATATATAAAATCAACATACAATCTTTTACGAAAGAGATCATTCAACGAAATATATATCATTTGCAAAGTTGATAAGTAAAATCAAAATAACATTATTATTGGAACGAAATTGTTCCGCCTCTTTGTCAACTGAGCTGCACGTCAGAGACGAATATTTATTATTATTTATAAGAAAAAAAATATAACACCACACATGGATACATAACTAATTTATGATACTCTTATTTTGATTATTTATTTTAAACATGGCTTTTGTTTATTTTTAACGTAATATCATGTGCATATATATATATATATATATATATATATATATAATTCTAATTAACATATTAATAAAAAAATCAAAAAGAAATAAACGAAAAGCTTCTTTTAAAAAATATATACATATATATCTATATATATAGAGGCACCTTCAAATACAAACTTTTTAATGGTGCAAACCATGCAACCCACTTATCTACCATATATTTTGTTTTTACCTTTTTAATAAAAAAATGGGAAAATAAAATATGTGGTAGATAAGTGGGTTGAATGGGTTTGCACCATTAAAAAGTTTGCATTTGAACATCCTCTCTCTCTCTCTCTCTCTCTATATATATATATATATATCCATGCATATATATATATATAGACAAATACATACGTATTATGTGTATTAGTATCTGATTAAAAAACTACATTTTGGTGCCGTTTGTTTTTTAAGAGGTCTAAAGTCTGAAGTCTTAATTTAGTTATGATTAATAAGAGGTGGTGTGTAAAAAGGTCTGAACGATTCAGACTTAAGAGAGATTAAGAGATTTTTTTTAAAAACAAACAACCCCTTTGTCTTTTTTTTCAATATATTATATATATTTATATAAGTCGAAAATAAGACAAAAGCTTAGTGAAAAACCCATGTGTATATATAAAATATTTGGGGACATATTGATGACACATATTGCATGAAAACATCATTAGCTGCACAAGCCAAATGGAAAAGAGGTTTCCATCCCTTTCAACTTTCTAGTATTGACAAAATAGGTCCCTTTTTTCTTCCTTTATTTCGATTTAATCATTCAAGACTCAAAAATCAAAATCATCTTATATATCTTAGCAAAAACTTATCCTCTTCATTAAATGTATACAATTTATGAATGATGTACATGATCATGATGTTGAGATGTTAATTTCTAACATCGTTGTTTTGTTATATTTTTGTTTATAAAATTACAGATGTATTTGTTGAATTTTCTATCGTCTTGACGTGATGGTTTGTAAGAAGATATCGAGCCTCCAGTTTTCCCAAATGCATTTGTGAAGACACCTTCATAGTTATACCTTTATGAATGACAATAAAGCATATATGAGGCCTAGATCCTTTCTTTATGCAAAGTACACACAAAATCTTGCTATCGTATCCTACTTTTGTATTGCCTATTAGTCTGTGTTAACTGACCTCGTATTTTTCCGACATTGACATATATTTACGTTATTCAATCATTATAACACATTTAAACCTGTAAAAATACTACTAATTAGTATGATAGAGTGTAAACGTTACAAATATTACTCAACACCAACAAATACATGTAATAAGGAGTTACAATATATATATATATATATATATAGATAGATAGATAGATAGATAGATATGTACGTAGAGATGGATTCATACGAGAACAATATATATTTAAGAAAACACGAGAACGATCGAGTATATATAAAATCATATATGATTTACGCGACTTTGCCGCGACTAAGTCGCGGGCAAAGTCACATGCGTTCATTTTTTTGACCATTAATGTCGAATCATATATGATTTTGCATAAGATTTGTTGTTTTCTTGTTTTCTTAAATAGTTATTATTCTCGTTTGAATCTTCCTCTGTGTATGTATATATGTATAGGCCAAATCAAATACAAACCTCTTAAATGTTACACACCATACAAATCAATTTCAACCGTTCATGTAGATTATCAAATCAATGTCAATGATGTGGATTAAATGAGTTTCAAATTTTACTTTCAACCTTATTATCTGCAACTGATTTGGTAACTACCTAAAATTTCAAAATACACACAATTAAAGACCAGGATTAATTTATACGGTGTGTAACATTTAGACGAGTTATATTTAATTAATTTGTCATATATAGGCCTAGGGTCAGGTTCACGTGAGACCAAGTTGTTTCCGTGAGACTGCGTGAGACCAAACCTTAAAACATGAAACTTCACACCGAAACACTGTGAAGATAAAAAACATTCGAACCTTCATAATGTAATCACACTATGAAGGTAAAAAAACCTAAACCAAGTTAAAAAAATCAAACATTCACAGCTAAAAGACTGTGAATGTATATCCGAACCTTCACAGTGAAGACGCTGTGAAGGTAAAAAAAAACGAACATTCACAGCGAAAAACATCGTGAACGTAACATTTACGGTGTTTTCCTTATGAAAAGTTCGATTTTTTTTACATTCACAGTTTTTTGGTGTGAAGTTTCATACTTTAAAGTTTGGTCTCACCGGTCTCACGGAAACTGTTTGGTCTCACGCGAACTTAAGTCTATAGGCCTATATATACATATATATACTCTATAAGATAGAAAGTCTAAACTCATAAAATATATGAAACAATAAATACATCACTTAAATCTTGAAAATACGTACAAAAAGCCACAACCTTTAACAAGTGTTGTATGAAAGCAACTTTTGGCTTCATTCTTCATGAAAAAGTTAATGCCTTTCCTACCCCTTTTTTTCCACTCACAAACCTGAATGAAATTGAAACCCATCTCCAAAAAAACAAATAGTAATTAATTAAATTAATATATTATTTATGTGAAACTCTCATCTCTTTGAAGATTTATTATTTGGAAATATTAAGAGAGAAAGTGCCATGTGGTGAGCTCAGAGATCTGCACATGGTTTCCCAAATTCCCAAGCTCTAAACCATTAGGGTTTTGGGTTTTCCAAGAGAATCATCAGTTGCAGAGGAAACAGCAAACACCATTCTCATTGGTACCCATTTTTTTTAATGCAAAAATTCTACACACACTTGATGGGGAACTGTGTGTGTTGAACTTGTCCCAGTTCTGATCATCTTTATTACCACTAAATATCAAAAAGATTTTTATCAATTTTTATTTCTTTAATTCATCACTTCAAGATCCTATATTTATATCTCTCTTCACCTCACACATCTCTCTGTGACCTCAGTTTTACAAACTCTTTGTTTTCTCTTTTCACTCTTCTTGAATCTTGTTCTATAAACCCTAAATTCCCATCTTTTTGATTTGTAAAAAAAGTTGATTTTTTAAAAATATTTTCTTGAAAATCTTTGAGTTTGAAGAACATAGTTTCAGATCAGATGAATTCTTCTACTTTTTCCCTGGTCAAAACCCCATGGATTATTTCTTTTTTAATCCCCATTTTCAGTTTTGCTTGTGGGGATTTCACTTTGTTCATCATCACAAGTTTAGTCTTGATTTCTTTTGCATTTTTCTTGAAGCAAAACCCACAAGTTCTTGATCATGAACAACAACAACAATCCCACCAAGAAGATGAACATGTTCTTGATCATGGATCAGATCAGAATAATGATGATTCAAATCATCATCATGTTGTAGATGAAGTAATAAAGAAAGGGTGTTTGGAAATGGGTTCGCCGGATTCTTACTCAGAAAGTGAAATCATTGATCAATTTTCATGCACGACTGAAGATCAAGATTCCGACTTTGATGGGTGGCAATTTTCCGGCGAGACTTACCGGAGAGCCGATTGCTCCGATGGGTCGATATCGGATGAAGAGAGCTTGATAGAAATTGCACTACCCGGTGGGCATTATGTTGGGTACAAAGATGAAGATGAAGAAGAAGAAATGAAGTTGTGTTGCCGGAAAAAGTCGCCGGAATCTGTTTTATGGTGGCCGGAGATGAATGAGGAAGAAAATATGATAGAAATTGACATATCGGTGGGGTCAATTAAGTGCTCAAGATTTGAAATTAAAGCATGAGTAATTATAATTTTCATGATGATGATATTGTGTATTAATTCCTTTTAGGGTTTAAAGGATTTTTTGTAATCCTAAATGGATTTTTGTATCCCTTCAACCTATAAAAAGAATTTGAACATATATTTGTGAAATTAATTAGGGTTCTTGAGGGTTTGTATATTTTTTTTTTTCTGTTTTTTTTGTTATTATCATTGTAGAGAGAGGTTTAGGGGAAACTTCAAAAAAATAAAAAACTGAGAAATAATTTGATAAATGTTTATCTGAACGATATGCACATACACTACTAGAAAAATGCTTAATTCCGACCAGATATTACCGACGGACAAAATTTGTCGGTAATTTCCAACGGAACACCGACGGATATGAAACATTTGCGACGGATAACTATCCGTCGGTAAATATAGCCATTTCCGACAGATCACCGATGGATCGGAAATTATTTTATTTTTGATTTTTTTAAATATTTCAATCCGTCGGTAAATTTACTAATTTAATTAATAATTATTTTTTTCTGCAGTCCATTAGTAATCCGTAGCAAATTACCGACGAATTTCCGACGGCCTTTAGGAAATCCGTCGGTGATTCGTCGGAAAATAGTTTATTTCTTTTTTCCAAGATCATGTATGTATATGTGTATGCTTGTATGTATATAGTACATATATATGTATATCATGTATATACGTGTATGTCGTAAGTGTGTGTGTGTATGTCTATATCATGTATTGTATACATATGTATTGTTTGTATGTATATATAGCACATATGTCTATATCAAGTCTATGTATGTGTGTATGTATTTATGTATGTATATATGTATGTATGTCGATAGATTATTGTATATGTATATCATGTTTATGTATATATCGTATGCCTATGTATATCATGTGTATGTATGTATGTCTATAGGTGTATTATATACATATGTATTGTTTGTATGTATATGTCGTATTCATATAAATGTGTGTATGTCATGTACATGTCTATATATGTATGTATGTCTATAGATGTATGTATGTCTATGTATGTATGTATGTCTATAGATGTATGTATGTGTATATAATACTTTTGGTCCCTGATCTAACTGGAATTAACGGGAAAAGATAATGGTTGTTAACTGTTTCTGTTTAAATCTAGTTAGTTTAGGGGTATTTTCGTCAATTTAAATATAATTTGATTAATTAATAATTTTAATATTAAATAATATATAATAATTTATTTAATATTTATTAATAATTTTAAAAACAATATAATTTAATAATTATTAATAATTTAAAAGTAATTATTTTAATTTTAAAAAAAGGATATTCGTCGGTGATTTTACTGAATCTCTTAAAAAAAGAGCGGACATAAAGCCCTAATTTTATCGATTTCTCCCTCTCGATTTCTCCCTCTGTCACCGACTCTCGATCTCTATTCTCTCCCTCTCGATATCTCCTCTTCTCACTCTCCCTCTCGATCTCTCCTCTTTGTCTCTATTCTCTCCCTCTGTCTAGCTCCAACTCTCGTTCTCTCCCTCTGTCTCTGGCAGAAGCTGTGAGTCCGTGATCGTTACCAGATAATCAAACAACAAACAAATAGATGATAAACCAACCTGATTCGATAACAAACGATGATTACAATGTTGATTTCTTGAATGTTTAAGCTCTCTCCGTTTTCTCTCTGATCTTGATATCGGTCGATGTATGTTGTGTTAAGATTATTAGAGAGAACTCAAACATAAACTAATCTTAAAAACAAAACTAAAACTTAATAAAACTAAAACTTAATATCTAGATATTAATTAAACTAATATAATATCTAGATATTATCTAATATAATAACTTAAACTAAATATCTAAATTATAATATCTAGATATTTAGGATAACAATAAAATACTAAAAATGAACTTTTGACATTTATTACAAATTGACTTTTAGACTAATGTCGAGAGCAACTTTTCGGGCTTTAGCTTCAGATTGGATGATCTTGAGTCCAATGTAAACATGTGGAACAAGTTTATTTTCTTAGATGCATTTTATTTGAGATTCCTATGTAAACATGTGGAACAAGTTTATTTTCTTGAATTTTGTTTTTAATCTAATTTTGTCTTAGTGTTTGGTTTTCTTGGAATAAGTTTATTTAATGTTTGGTTTATTTGATTATTAGGTTTATTTTAAGTTTCAAGCAACTTATTTACTGATTTTTAGGTTTATTTGATTAGATTAGGTTTATTTCATTATTTGTTTAGATTATCATAGATATGTACTTAGTTTATTTGTTTAGTTGGGTTGCCACACTAATACAAAAACTTACATTTGCCATGGTTAAAAACCGTGGCCATAGGCATTTGGCCACAATTTTTTTTCCAATCAAACCGTAGTCTATTATTGCGTGACCATTGATACCTTTTCGCTACGTTTAAAATGTGTCACCATATCAAATAAAAAACCATAGCCATAGCCTAAAAACTGTGGCTATAAACATATATCATATTTAAGGTTCTTGAACATTTTTACTATAACTGTGACAATAAACTATTTATCGCCACACAAACTCACGTTAAACGTGACCATTAGCTACTTTTTGGTTACATAAAATAAAGAAAACAATGACAAATAAACTATTTATGGTTACGCTGAATTGTTCGAACTGTGGCTATTGATTATATTTTGATCACATGAACTAACTAAACCTGCAGCGATAAACTAGTTATCGCCCCACAAGTTTCATATTAACCATTGCTAATTCATAACATTTGGTCATACTAAATTGTTAGAAATGTGGTTATAGATTAACTTTTGGTCACGTTAGTTATACTAAAACCGTGACCAGAAACTACTTATAGCAATGGAAATTTTACATTAACTGTGGCCATTTCATGACATATGGTTACGCTGATTTGTTAAAAAGTGTGGCTATTGGTAGCCTTTTGGTTACACGAAATAGCTAAAACAGTGATCATATACTATTTATAGTCATACAAATTTCATATAACTGTATCGGCGTTAACAAAATTTGGGGAGACGGCGACAAGAAGTGAAGGTTACAATGCATCATTTTTAACACTCATACCTTAAAATCACAATCCAATTGGCCTCAACGAATTTAGACCGATCAGTTTGATAGGGATTTTCTATAAAATCCTATCCAAGATGCTAGCGGAAAGAATGAAAAAGATCATGGGCGGTTTAATCGGTGATTCACAATCGACGTTCTTAAAAGGAAGATATATACTAGATGGGGTGCTAATAGCGAATGAAGTGGTGGATTTTTGCCTAAGAGCAAAGAAGAAAGCGATGATCTTCAAAGTAGATTTTGAGAAGGCTTATGATAGTGTGGAGTGGAATTTTTTGTTGGATATGATGGAAAATATGGGATTCGGGACAAAATGATGTAGATGGATAAGGTCATGCTTATCATCATCCACCATCTCAGTCTTGGT
Source organism: Arctium lappa (assembly GCA_023525745.1). Lineage (NCBI taxonomy): Eukaryota > Viridiplantae > Streptophyta > Magnoliopsida > Asterales > Asteraceae > Arctium > Arctium lappa. The sequence goes on from CM042055.1 coordinate 80,107,471, forward strand.
CAACGGATCTCCTACAAAGGAATTTGAAATGTAAAAAGCTACTTAGACAAGGAGACCCATTGGCACCATTCTTATTTCTAATAGTTGCGGAAGGCCTCAATACGTTGATGATGGAAGCAAAAGAGAAAAAGCTATTCGAAGGGGTGGCGGTAGGGAAGGAGAAAGTAGAGGTAACACATCTTCAATATGCCGATGATGCGATATTCTTTGGAAATTGGAATACGATAAACTTAAAAAGTCTTATGAAGATTCTACAATGTTTCTTTATGGTGTCGAGTTTGAAGATAAACATATCAAAGATCAAATTATACAGAGTGGGAGTAGGAGAGGATGAAGTAAATGTGTGGGCAAGAGGAATCGGATGTGGGTATGGGTCTCTATCGTTTATTTACCTTGGCTTACCGGTGGGAGCAAAAATGAGTAAAGCAGAAAATTGGAAGAAGGTGACTCAAAAGATGAAAAACAAGTTGGCGGACTGGAAAGCTCGACTGATTTCGTTCGAAGGTAGACTCACTTTGGTTAAATCTGTGCTTGGTAGTTTGTCTCTGTATTTTTTTCACTTTTTCGTGCCCTGAAAGGTGTGATTAGAGAGCTTGAGAGGGTGAGAAGTTCGTTTTTTAGGGGAGGGGGTAATGGTATCGATAAACACAAAGGGTTGGCTTGGGTAAAATGGGTTAAAGTAATTAAAGACTATAAAAATGGAGGTCTCAACGTGGGAAGTCTTCAAGCTACAAATTGGGGGTTGTTGGGGAAATGGTGGTGGAGGTTTTTGTGTGAGAAAAATGCTTTGTGGGTGAGAGTGGTGGAGAGTATATACGGGAAAGGGGGAGGTTTTAAGGAAGATGTGAGGAGTGTTCAAGGAGGGGGTTCAGTATGGTCAAATATATTAGGAGTTAAGGAGGAATTAAGAAAAGTAGGCGTTAATTTAGTGGACTCCTTCGGAAAAGACGTTGGGAATGGGCGCGATACGATGTTTTGGTCAGATAGGTGGTTAGGGGGTGAAGTGTTGGGAGAAAGATTTAAAAGATTGGTAAGGCTAGACTCAAATAAGGAAGTCGTAGTAGCGGATAAAGGGGAGTGGGTAGATAATAATTGGACTTGGAAATGGGAGTGGAGGAGGGAACCAAGGGGGAGGGAGTTGGGAGAATTGGAGGCTCTAAATGACATTTTGCAAGGATGGAAACCAAAGTTAGAATCATGAGATAAAAATAAATGGCTACTTAGAAAGGGAGACGTCTTCACGGTTCAAGAGCTCAAACTCTTAATTGATGAGCGTATGCCCTTGAATGGTGATCAAGTGATGGAGACGAAATGGCTTAAATCTATACCAAAGAAAATAAATATTTTCATGTGGGGGGCTAAACTTGAGAGGCTTCCATGTAAGACGGTTCTTGATGGGATGGGGATGGACATTCCATCACTTCTATGTACAAGGTGCGGGAAAGAGTTAGAATCGGTTGCACACGCACTTGTGAGTTGTGAAGAGGTTAGAAAAGTTTGGGAAGGAGTTTATCGATGGTGGAAGATAGATAAGGACCGAATTAAAACGATCGAGGACTTAACCGGGGGGGACGGACATCCGACACTTTGGGAAAAAATGGTGTGGAGCTTCATGTATTTAATCTAGAATCACCGCAATCGGGTGGTTTTTAAGGACGACAGGAGGAAAATAGTTGATCTTTTACTCGAATTCCAAAGGTGTAGTTTTGAGTGGATTGGGAGATGGTTGCACGGTAAGAATTTAGAGTGGAATAGGTGGCTAACGGATCCCGCTGGGGAGCTGTAATTGCGGGTCAGATTCGGGGTGGGATAACTAGAGTCGGGAACAGAGAATCATCGGCGGCGTGCTACGGGACAGAATTAGGCCGGTTCTCGAGTCTGAGTTCGATGTTTGATCACTGGGTAATCTGGAGCAATCTTAGAGGCGGCTTGGAGCGGATTCGATGAGTCGTGGGATCGGTTTAGCTGCTGTTTGTGTGCAGATATGCAGCTGAATTGCAGTTGGTTGTTTGTATTTGGTTTCCTCTTGTTCCTGTAGCTTTTAGTACTGCATTGTAGTTGTGTTGAAAATGTGGTAGGCGATATTGTGGAGCTTGTCAATAGGTGGGTTTGCTTCTTGCAAACATTGCCATTGGACCATTGTATTGTAAATGTTGGGTTTTTTTATATATAATTGCTTTTCTAAAAAAAATAATGAGATATGGTTATGTAAAATTGTTAGAACTGTGACTATTGATAACCTTTTGGTCACACAAAGCAACTAAAACAGTGGTCATATGCTACTTATAGCCACACAAATTTTATATTAAATGTAGCCAATTCATAACATACGATTATGTTAAATTGTTAGAATCGTGACTATTGATTACTTTTTAGTCATACAAAACTAAAATCGTGGCCATAAACTACTTATAGTCATTTAATTTTACATTTATTGTGACCAATTCATGACATGGTTATATTGAGTTATTAAAATTGTGGCTATTGTAGCACCATCATGAATAAAATGAACTTTGGCAATGGTTTTTAATGTCTGACAAAATGATAAAAAAAAATCAAAATAACAATATAATAAGAAAAATAAACATTGAATTAATATTAATAATCATATGAATAATGTATAATTTTGGGCAAATGTAACACCTGTAAATTTTGTGTAAGTCTAGATTCCCAACTTGTCTGTATTTCAATCTTTATTCGTAATGTTTCACTCCTTTTAGTTGTATCTATTCCTTTTTGTCGTTTCGTGAGTCGCGGGATCGAAATCTCGGATTTTCGGGTTTTGCACCTCCACGGCGAGAATGCCCAGGGCATAGTCGCAGGTGAGGTATCGTAGGGTCCCTTACGCGGGCGACTATGACACGGCGAGATTGCCCATGTCATAGTCGCGGGGCAAGGTCGCCGACGGACCAGACCCCATTAAATGTTTCCTTTGTCATTAATTATTTCTCATTAGAACTCTTCACCTACCAAAACCTTCCCATTCTCTCTCGTTTTTCCCTATTATTTACTCAAACCCCAACTCCATCTAAGGCATTAAATACTTAGATTTCAAGAGTTAGCTTCATCATCTCCTCCATAGTTGATCACCTAGCGTTCAAGGTCAAGGTTCTACCATTTTGAAGATTTCTTGGTTTCTAGGGTTTACCCAAACCAGACATTGTGAGTTCATCTACCTTTTCTTAAACTTTATACACATCAAAATGCATATTTTGACTTCTAAGTATCTCCTTGTTTACATTTTCGTGATTGATGAGATTTTGACCTAACTTGAGATTTTGGAGATTTTTAGGGTTTCCCACCTTTTTGTAAAATAAATAAATAATCAATGTCTTGGAACAACAAATATGGATGACTTCACATTTTGATAAGCAAATGTTAAATTTATGGCACTTTAGCCAAGTTTATGTGTTAAGCACATTATGGGTATTTTAGTTGGAAGTGTTATTTTTGAGAAAAGGAAACAAAAGGTTTAATATTGAAGAAATCCATGTTACATTATAATGGTTTTTACATTTGAAAGATTTACTTGTCATGAGACATATTTGGAAATTAAGATATCCTTATAATTCATGATTGAGTTTTGTACTTCTTATCAACAGTTAACCATTTAAAAATGAATTGGCAAATAAAAGGTGTTATGAACTATATGTTTGATTATAGTTGGTCACAAATGAAATTGTGACAAGTCTAGACTATTACTAGTGGATCCATAGGTATAGAGTCGACTTATTATTTGGGGGTAATTCCCATATGTAGCTAGTTGAGACATTGGGCCCTAGGGTGGCAACTTGGTACGATTATGTGGGACCGGATACTAGCCTTGGGTCGTAAATGTAAATCCTAGCGAATGAGCATGACTAGGGATCATTGGGTGCCCTCCCCAGGATCTTAGTACGAGCTGGTGTGTTCGTGGCCTTGATCCTAGTATGGAGAGCTCAAAACTTGGAAAGTGGCTTACTTTGTGTTTCGCCACAATCCTTGGAATTCGAGTTTTTCCCGTCATCGCAAGATGAAGTCTGGGCCGGAAGGTCACTATGTGCTTATCAAACCATTTACAAAGACGGTAGTCGAAAACAGTTTATTCATGTTGCATTTAATCCTTCTTACTATCTTTCATATAAACTGTATGTTCTCACTATGCTTTAAGCCTAACATTTTTTCTCAAATGATGTGTATAACAGGTTCCCTTAGCGGCGGGTCGTCAAGGGGTTGAGAGAAGAGCGTGGTCTCTTGAGAGCATTTTTGTGTGATAGATATTTTGGAGTATTGGCGCTTAAAGCAATTACTTTATTTTTGTGTATTTGGGGTTGACAACCTATGTAATCTAGATAGAAGTGGTTTAGATTAGTTTGTTGTCATTTCCCATGCATCCTTACAGGTTTTGTGAAAGCTTACTCATTTACCCCTTTTTGGGTGGTTTGCTCTATTTAGAAACGTTATATTGCTGAATTTTCAATTTTCAAAATTACCTAAATTTTTAGGGTGTTACAGCAAACATTAGGTTGATATACGAAAATATTCATTTTGTAGTCGTTATGCCACCGAAATTGATAAACTTGTGATAATGTTTTTGTATGATTTTAGCTTATGATTTGGTTTTTGTGAAAATGTTTTGGCATGATTTGGTTTGATAAACTTGTGATATTAATTAGTTGAGTTGTCAATTATTGGACAAACATTAGGGCATTGTTTGACAAACTAGCTTCTAAGCTAGCTGGTAGCTGATAAGCTAGCTTTTCAAAACGCAACTATGAATAGCTTTTCAATAAGCTAGTTTATGGTCATCCAAACATGTACCAGAAAAAAAAGGTAGCTTATAAGCTAGATTTTTTTGCCAAACATAGCCTAGGTTGATAAATGGAAACATTAGGTTGCCAAGTGTTTATTTACTTTAACTGGGTTGCCAATTGTTGGGCAAACATTAGGTTGATAAATGGAAATATTCATTTTATAGTCGTTATGCTGTCGAAATTTTAAGAAACATATGTTTGTGTTTTAAACTCTTTTTTGAAAGTCATCCAAAACTCCTTTATTTGATTGTAACCTAAGATTTTGACTTTCCAATAGTCAAAACATTACACTTAGAGTTTTAAAGTCATCCAAAGCTCCTCTAAACCTACGGTTTGACTTTCAAGTAGGCAAACTATTACATGTAGTGTGCTCAATAGACTTCTAACATCATAATGTGGATGGAGAACCATTCTTTCAAATCAACGAACGGGTAACTCATAATACAAACAATTGGGTTAATGAGGACATCGATTATGTCCCTCTTGTCACTGGGGAGCTCAACGTAGTCGCCACAAATGACGAATCTAGTGACGAGGAAGATGCATCAGATCACGAAGATAGCGACGAGGAAGAAGAATTTGAAGACGTGGATGATGATGAAGATAACGAAGACGAACTTATGTTATCTGATCAGTCGTCTGATCACTAGTGTGCCTTTCTTATGTAGACATTATTCATAATAACTATATCCTTATTATATATTTGTACACTCATATTTTTGTGTCTTATGATTTATGTACACTTATATCATTGTGTGCGAACCATTCTCTAGTATAACCTGCCCTTCATTAATATACATTAATTAATTTTATTATTTTTACCGAACAAGTATATGATGGCTTCGAATAGCAAATATGATGTAACATCCGAATTTTCGCTTAGTAAGTTTTCGTTCATCTTTAGTCATCTCTTTATCTTCCATTTATCTTTTTGGGTGAAATAAGTTGTACTTTCGAACCTTAAATCGACCCATGCGAGAATCTCGAGTTTTGACCTTTTTCCGGGCTCGGTGCGTGTGGAATGAGAGTGACTCGCGATAGTGACATGTATCACTATCGCTTGGCACAATCGTCGGGAGAGTACCACCCGTGGTACAATCTCCGCGAGAGTGCGCGTGGCAAGGTCGTCCGCGGCCTCAGGGCTCTTAAATGCCCGAATTCTCAACCAATTCTCATTTTTCTCACTTCTTCCTCTTCACCTTTCTCTCCCAAAAAAATACATTTCCCCACTCCCCATTACAAACCCTAACTTACTTTGTGGTCAATTCCTTGGATTCCAAAGTGTTTCTTCATCACCAAAGTTGTGACTTCAACATCAAGGGCTAAATCAAGTGTTCTTCCTTACCTCTTGAGATTTCTAGGTTTTGGGTTTTTTCTCTCAAAATCTAAGTGGTGAGTTATTCTCCTCTCTTCTAGATCTTTTCTATTAGTTATATATGTTCCTTTGGTGACTCTCTAGTGTTTGTATTCCTCAAATTGTGGGTTTGATGATTTTGGAGAAATTAGGTCAAATTAGGGTTTTGCCCAAAATGGAGATTTTGATGTATTATGTTTGGGAGACTATTCTAGATGGCTGAATAAGTATATTCATGATTGGAAACTTGTGATGATAGGTTTTTTGGAAGGTTTTGCTTATGGATTCGGGTTTCTTCAATGAAGTTGGGGTAAAATATAGATTTAGCCTAAATCTAGCAAGGTGAGTTCAAGTTGATTTGTGAAAACGGTGTACATGCCAAAATGTTTATTTTTAAAGTGTTTGTGTTACATTAAGTTGTTATCTGCTGATAAGTTTTGGTTATTTGAGTATATTTAACTTTATAAACTTATGTAACACACATCTTTGGGATTTTGGGCATCTTGATAAATAAATCATATATTTTGGGTATCTTAATGATTTATTTCATGGGGTATATTCTTGAGTATAAATGCATGTTATTTGGTGTTATGAGATGTTTTGAAAGGATAAAAATGCATGTTATTTGGTGTTATGAGATGTTTTGAAAGGATAAAAATGCATGAACCCGCTTGGAAAACGTTTTGTCTCAATCTAAATTATGTTGGAGTTATTTGTGTGTTTTGAAGCATGGGATGCATTATTGCGAGTCGTTTACGTTTGATTTCGTTGTATGAGTTTCAACGTTGGGTCTTTGGATTTGTTGAGCTTATGGCTCGGTTTGGATTTTATTAGGCCTTGGGGACATTTGTCCGGTTTTAAATAACTTAAAGTGGAGTTTGGGGTGTGAGTTGCATTTATCGCACTTTATTTTGGAAAATACATGTTTTGAGTGCGTGTGTCACCCAATAGGAGTCATGTGTTTTAGACCGTAATGCATTGGATCCATAGGCATGTAAGTCAGTCGTGTTTAATGGTGAGGACTCTTGGGATTCTCACTTTGGGAAATAATGTCGTGTTGGCATTGGTGTCGTCCTGGTTGTTTGGCGAAGAGGAACCTTTATTGGTTGTACTTCGGGACCATGAGTCCTGTGTTTGGATGTCTAATTCTTGTGCACGAGTGTTAGTCATCATGGGTTATCAAGTAAAGAGTTGAGACTCCTACCTTGAATGCTAGTGAGTAGACACTAAATGTAACACCCCGATTTTTGAAAATTATCGTTTCAAGTTAATACAAAATTCAGTATTTTAAGGGAAAAAGAAGAGATAGTATTTTGGATTTGGATTCTAGATTTTATATTCTTGTTGGATGAAGGATTCAATTATGAGTCCAACGGTCCTTTTCGGAGCAAAAACGGAGCTAAAACGAAGAAGTTATGGCCAAAACAACGTTCGGTACCCTCTTGGCTATTGTGACAGCGATTGTGACAATGTCACTATAGCCGTCACAATAGCCAGAGCCAAGAACGTCACCTCTCCAAACTTCCCCATTCTCTCTCAAAACGTTTCCCCTTCCTTCCCCTCAAATTCTAACTCATTTTGGGTCAAATCCTTGAGCTCTTGAAGTGTTTCATCATCAAGTGGTGAAGATTGGAGGTTAGAGTCAAGGGTTCATCATCTTCTTCTTCAACCTCAAGCTCCATGGTAGAGTTTTCTAGGTTTTCATCAAAACCTAAGTGGTAAGTGTATCCCTTCCATTTATAAACCTTAATATAAGTTATAAATGTCTTCTTGATGATTTCCTAGCATTTTGTTTCTCAAATTTCAGATTTGTTGGTTTTGGAGAAAATAGTTCAAAATTAGGGTTTCGTCAAGTTGGGGTTTTTGATGTAAAATGTTTGGGGAACTATTCTAAATGGTTGAATAAGTATGTTCATGGTTGGAAATGTATGGATCTAGGTTTTGGAGGTTTTGGCTTGGAGGATTCAAGTTTCTTCAAGGGAGCTCAAGTTGGGGTAAAATCTAGATTTAACCTAAATCAAGCGAGGTGAGTTCAAGTTGATTTATGAAAACGGTGTACATGCCAAAATGTTTATTTTAAAGTGTTTGTGTTTTACATTAAATTGTTAACTGTTGATAAGTTGATTATCTGGATATATTTATCTTTATAAACTTATGTAACACACATCTTTGTGATTTTTGGGCATTTTGATATATTTCTTTGACGATGTAATATATAAATGGAGGTCATTTTATATAATTGTCCATTTGGTGCATACGATTTTATAAACCGTTGGAAAATGCATATCATCGAGCTATGAGTCATTTTGGCAACATGAAGAGAAATAGTTCATTTGGAAAAAAAATTTGTTTCAACCAATGAGAAGTTTTGAGTTAATTACCTTTTTGGTCGTGGTGTTTGCATAATTGTTGGTCAAACGTATTTCGATGTCTCTACTGGCTTTCATTGGGTATTTACGTAAACTGTTGGGTCGTTGGCTCGGTTTTAACTAAATGGAGTCTTGAGGACATTTTTCTGGTTTAAAAACAGTTGTGGAATTTTGGAGTATGATGGCGATTATTTCATGCCATTTGGGAGTTACATATTTTGGGAGCTTTGGTCTTTCAATTGGAGTCATGTAATGTTAGACAGTGTTGTAATGGATCCATAGGCACGTAAGTCTGTCTGTTTTGTAAGGCCTGAGATTTTGGTTACATTTATTGACCACTTGGGTTCGCTAGCGAGTAGGCAATAGGTGGCTCGAGCCGCTGAGTTGAAACTCGTCCAGATTGGATAGGCATCCATGTCCGTAAGACCTTGGGGTGGAACTCGACGGAGTATGGCAAGAGGCAACAAACGATCTGAGGATTGTGATGTCTGGTATGGCATAGGAACTAGGACCGGGATATGTGGTGAAATCCAATAACATCACGGGTGACCCCATTCATGTGTTCTCGCCACCCAAGATGGAAACGTTTAGATGACATGCGAGGAAGTTGTATGGGCGACCTACTTGCGTGTTCCTCTATTCTCATGTATACGGGTCTCTCCGTCATATGTCAGTTGTATTTTAAATGTTAATGTCGTATTTTACCAACTTTGGTTTGTGTGGTCGATGATAAATGATGGCCTTAATATTGGGTTTTTCCCACGTATATTAAGGTTTGAATGGAATGCGTCATTTCCACGTTTCGGTATTTGATTTCGTCCATTTTTATGGTCGTGTGAGTTTTGGGTCTAATGTCCGTGTTCACGACAATATTTAATTATATAGATTTTCATCTATGATTTATGAGTTGTGTATCATGTTCCACCCGTGTTGGGTATTTCGAGGTATAACATTTTTACCCGTGTTTTATAAAATTGGGAGTCCTCTCTCTATTCTCGTTTTGAGCAAGTTTCGGGTTAAATCTAAGTTTACGAAAGAACGTTTTATATTGGGATCTTAGTCTGTAAAATAGTTTGGTTTGGTTAACGATTAACTCGGTGTCTCTTTCGTTTAAAATGCATATTTATTGGTAAACGAGTCGTTTTTGTAACACCCTCAAATATGGAAATAGCAACTAATTTAAAATTTTTTAAATACACCAATAAATAAATCATCTACGACCACAATTTAATATTTAACCTCAATACACACATTATTTCTATACGAACAGTCTATAATAAAAATGAGTGCTACTAAAACCCAAAAGTATCGCTATCTCCAAACTACGGAAGACTTCGCCAAATGCTTACACTCGTGAACCACTAAGCACATCTCTTCATACGACTGCTAGAACCGAACCCCCATCTGGAACCTGATGCACATGCCGACAAATAAAAAGGTTAGGCTTAACGCCTAGTGGGCTCAAGAGTTTTACATTAGGGATGTAAATATAAAACAATAACTTTAAGAATGTTATTTAAAATCATGATTTCCACAATCCCATACGTTTGATTTGAAAGCAACCAAAAATGAAATACATTAAATCTTAAAACAATCTCCTTTCAACGTTCACCCCTTTTTGTGATTAAAATCATAAAACACACACCTCTTTAAATAAAGCCGAAACCCAAAGTGCTCGTAAAATATAACTGACCTCATAATGATCAAACACCGAAAACGTAGTTAACTCCATCTTCCCAAAACATCCCAATAACTTGAATGAGTTTCAATAACCAAAACCTTAAAACATAGATAAATACCCATACACCAACGTCTTCGAAAACATGGATTATAAAACTCCATAACCAAACCACACCTATTGGTGACGGGGGAGACACGATTACATTGTACATAACGGAACACAAAGTAAATCTCATAGTTATGTAGTAATTCAAAACATGTGGGTTACACATAAAACACCCACCGAGCTCAACTACTCCAAGTTTATCGCCCGAAAACATCAAGTCAACCACTCCAGGTCTATCCTTGAGAGTCCCCAAAACCGGGCGACTCGGGCACAATGGGATTACACCTTACTGTCCATGGGACGCTGCCCGACCGTATAGGCCCACACCCTACTTACCATGGAGCCCGATGCCTATCCCGTGCCAAATGGTGAACCAACTTCCCAAACGGGGACAGAGGAACACCGTGCCTATGGATCCATTGCACTAACTAAACCATTACATGACTCAAAACGAATGAGCCAAAGCATTCAAAACATGACATGCTCAACTAAGATGCAGTAAATGCAAATCATAACCAAACGCTCAACATCGAGCAATTAAAACAGACAAGTGTCCTCAAAACCCAACAAAATCCAAACCGAGCCAGAAGCTCAACAAATCCAAAGACCCAACGTCGAAATTCATAAAATGAAATAAAATATAAACAACCCATATTTATATAAACCCATGCTCCAAAGCATATAATTAATTCAAACGTAGTTTAGATTGGGACAATTCATTTTCCAAGTGAGTTTACAACATTTATTCTTTCAAAACGTCCCATAACACAAAACCATGCATTTCTCTAAAACACAAATCAAAACACATTTATACTCAAAATCTACTTCCATAAAATAAATCATAGAAATACCAAAATACATGATTTATTTATCATAATGCTCCAAAATCCCAAAGATGTGTGCTAAATGAGTTTATAAAGTTAAACACCTTTAAACTACTCAACTCATCAGCAGTTAACAAGACTTATCAGCATTTAACGAAACTTATCAGTAGTTACCAAAACTTATCAGCAGTTAACAAAACTTATCAGCAGTTAACAATTTCATGTAAAACGCTTTAAAATAAACATTTTGGCATGTACACCGTTTTCACAAATCAACTTGAACTCACCTCGCTAGATTTAGGCTAAATCTAGATTTTCCCCCAATTAGAGCTCCTTTGAAGAACACTTGGATTCTCAAGACCAAACTTCCAAAACCTAAAACCATACATATTCAACCACAAAGAAACATAATCAACCACAAAGAATCGTTTCCCAAACCATCTATATGAATACATCCATTACTACCGAAACCCTAACTTCCATAACCGAAGAGAATAGAAGATTACCTTAACCCAAGCTTGAATCCACCAACCAAAACACTTCTAATTCACCAAAATGATCACAAACCTTCAATCTATGAAAGGGAGAACAAAGGGGTAGATGAAACCCTAGAAAACTTAGTGAAGAAGATGAAATGGGAGAAGTGAGGAGCTTACCAACACAAAATGCTCTAGTATACTTCAATAGACTTTCAATCTCTTGCTAGATCCTTGAAAAGCTCTCAAAAACGAAACCGTAGCAACTTGAATCACCCAAATCGGAGTTGAAATGAGAAAGTTATGACCAAATGAAGAAGAAACCCGTATTTACGCACCGGAGGGTTGGCGCGACCCTGACATGCGACAGTGACATTGTCACTGTCGTGAGGCACTGTCGTGCGAGATGTACTGAAAGTTGCTAACACTGTTTCGGCCGTAACTTCTTTGTTATAGCTCCGTTTTCGCTCCGGAAAGGACCGTTGGACTCGTAATTGAATCATTTATCCATCAAGACTATAAAATCAAGGATTCAAGCCCAAAATAAAATATCTTATTTTTCCTTAATATATCGGTTTCTGTATTAACTTGAATTGATACCTCTCGAAACTCGGGGTGTTACAGTTTTCATAAGTGAAGCATATCATTTTGAAGGATCATGATTTTAATGGCATTCTTTCTTTTTTTAAACGATTTATTTATATATGTTGAAAACTCTTGAGCTCACTAGGCGTTAAGCCTAACTTTTTTATTTGTCGGCATGTGCATCAGGTTCAAGTTGGGGTTTGGTTCTAGCGGTGCCATGAAAAGTTGAGCACTAGATTTACACGAGGGTGAGTAGTTTGGTGAAGTCTTCCGCAGTTAGAGATAGTGACTGTTATTGGGTTAACATCCGTACTTATTATAGATTGTGTATAGAGATTGAATTGTGATTATTGAAGTCAACCCTTAAATTGTTGTTGTAGTTGATTCAGTTGTCGATGTATTTAGAAAAAAATTAAATTAGTTGTTATTTCCAGATTTGAGGGTGTTACACTAAAGGTTGAACGGGAACCTTGAGGTTGGAACTCTACTAGGGAGCGAATGGGCACTAAGATCGGGTATCCTTGAGGTGACGCCCGCTAAGTGGTGTGCACTAAAGGTGTTGGGGACTTGAGGTGACAATTAAGTTAGTGTGCACTAAAGTCAATGATCTGAGGTGCAGTTCGATAACATAGATACGTGGCATACTTTTGTGTTCCCACCACGTTCAATAGAAACGGGCCTCCCCCGTCACCGAAAGGTGTTGTTTTGGGTATTGTATTTTTAGTATCCATGGTTTCGGTGACGTTTTATATGTACGATTTTTATCCATGAGTTATGTGGAGTATTAGTGTCCACCCGTGTTTTGGTGTTTCGGGAAATAAAGGCTTTTACGTGTTTTATAATTTGGGAGTTCAATCCCTGTTTAATGCTTCAAGTGAGTTTCGAGTTAAAATCTATTTTGCGAAGGACTATTTTTATGCTAGAATTGTCATCTTTAAATGTGCGTATTTGGAAAATGAGTCGTCTCATGTTAAAGTAAACCTTTCAGGAAGATCAATGATTTAAATGACATTCTTTATTAATAGCATTATATATCCACTTATGTTGAAAACTCTTGAACTCACTAGGCGTTAGCCTAACATTTTATTTGTCGGCATATGCATCAGGTTCCAATTGGGGAAGAGGTTCTAGCAGTTCTTTGAAGAGTTGAGTCTTAGTCTTACGCAAGGGTAATTGGTTGATGAAGTCTTTCGCAGATTGGAGATAGTGATTGTTATTGGGTTTTAGTAGCACCCGTCTCTTTTATAGACCGTACATATAGAATGAAATGTGTGTATCGAAGTTAAACCTTAAATTGTGGTTGTAAATGAATCATTTATTGATGTATTTAGAAAATTTTAAATTAGTTGTTATTTCCAGATTTTAGGGTGTTACATATGAATCCGTTGAAAATTAGACAAGGTGATGCCAGGGTCGAGGGTGCAAGCAGGGAGTTGGAATGGAGGGTGCATTTCCCGTCTCATTTCCATTTCTACCGCATATTTTTTTTTTTTGTAATGAAGTTTAAATATGATTAACTCATAACTCTTTATTTACAAGATTTTTTTTTATATACTCATGATTTATATTTTATCCATCTCAAAATAATTGTTTATATTTTTATTTTTATTTATCTCGAAATAAATATACATTTTCAAAAGTAATTATTTATTTTCTAATTATACTCTTAATTATAAAATGATAAATTACGGATTTGGTCCATGCGGTTTGTTAAAATTTTGGATTTGGTCCCTCAAAGGAATTAATTACAGATGACATCACCATGGTTTCCATTTTGTTGCGGATCAAGTCCCTACTCCTAACCCCTTTTAACTGAGGTATGGGCATTTTTGTCATTTCAAAAAACTTTTTTTAATTAAACCCTTATTTAGACATCAAAAACTTAAAATAAACAAAAACAAAATCATCAATTAATTAAAATCAAGAAAAATCCACATCGCAGCCATTAATACAGAAATGAAACCAATCGAAACAAGCTAGTTACTACAAGTGTGCAAACCACCAACATTTCTTCTGCGGTCATAACCACCTCCTAGTTATCCAAATTTCAGTCACTCATTTACCCTATATATATATATATATATATATATATATATATATATATTAAATCTCATCACCCTTCATAGTTTACACTTCCAACCCCCATCTTCACCCCAAAACCCTTCATCAAAAATGGACCTTTGGTCATGGATCTCTGACCTACCAAACTCTGACGACTGGTCACCCGCCGATTCTACTTCTGAACTCACCTTCCATTTGGCCAGGGTCGTGTATCAGCCTGTTAAAAGTGTTCAAATGAACAGGGCCCCCAATTCTAATATTTTGGTGCCTAATATGTAATAGATGGTGTAGCCCAACTGCCCAAATTCCTAAATCCTAATCCAAATATGAAATATGTCGCCTAATTTTAATAAAGAAAAACGACAGTCGCCCAGTCGGTCGATCTTCTTCTTCTTTCTTCAATATGCTTCTCGTTAGTCGCTACCATCTAGACATCCAGTATCGACGATTGAAAATCCCAAAATGGACGATTCGATTTCGGTTCTTCAATGACTTCATCTTCTTCCTCTGTATAATACGTCAGGTAAATCTTTTCTTCAATCTTCATCCAACAAACGGTGAATCTTCATTCTTCAATCTCCTTCACACTTGGTTCTTGCTTCTTACGATTTGTAGATTTGGAGATTTGGGCACTTCACTTCTAAGGTCGTTCCTAATTACTTCCTAACTTTTGGGGGGCACTTCACTTCCGGTGTTCAGTGTTCACTTCACATTTGGTTCTTGATTTCTTGTTTCCAGCTTCTTGGACAGTGTTATGACACAGTCTCATTGGATTCAAGATCATACAAAACGAAGATCGCAATCTGAAGTTAAAGCTGACAAGTCACTCTCAACAATAGTCTAGGGTCTATTCTGTAATAAAGTCAAAGTTG
The DNA here is from genome assembly GCA_023525745.1 of Arctium lappa. NCBI lineage: Eukaryota > Viridiplantae > Streptophyta > Magnoliopsida > Asterales > Asteraceae > Arctium > Arctium lappa. Next base: position 80,122,591 of record CM042055.1, read on the forward strand.
TTTTATTATTTAGATATTATGTTTTAGATATTATTTGTTATTATATTAGTTTAATTATAATATCTAGATATTATAGATATCTAGATATTATGTTTAATATTAGCTTAGTTATATCTCTCTCTCTCTCTTAGAACAACACAATTGATCAGTTCAACAACAAACACATATTCAAGGTGTAAATCAAGAACATCAGAGAGAGCTCAACACTGTAAACCATTACCGACCCTTTGTAATCCGCGTTTATAATCTAAACAGGTTGGTAATCGTTATATGTTTGTTATTTGATTTATCTGGTAACGATCACGGACTCACAATTGGTATCAAAGCTGATCCAGATTCAAAATCAAAAAATTTTACTCTCTGTGTTCTTCATTTTTGAAGAACACTGTGTTATCATTCAAAACTTGATTTTGCGGTTATTTTCGAAATCAAAAGGTTGTGTATTGTTGTTGTTGGTTAGGAGAATAAACTGTCAAAATTTGGTGTGGTAAATCGACCTCTAGCTTGGTTAATTTTAGAGTTACAGGTTGATTTAATCGGAGAAGACGACGTATCGGTCTTATGCGTACCGATCGAACCTTAATTTTTACATTCTATCGGTCTTAAGCATTCGACCGGACTCTTGCAAATACCGGTCGAAGATCATTTTTTATCGGTCGAATCTCACAAACTTTTGGTATCGGTCAAACACTCTCCGGTCAAATCCCACTTTGTACCGGTCGAATATTTTTTTTATCCGGTCGAGTTTTTTTTTTATCCGGTCAAATCCCACTTTTCCACCTCACTTCCCCGGTCGAATTAAACTTTTCTTCCTCACTTCCCCGGTCTTCTACACAGCCCCGGTCAAACCCTCTCTTCCGGTCGAATCTCATTTCAAACACTACACTCACACTCTTTGAAATCTCACTTACTCACGTGATTTTTCAAAACCCACTTACTCTCACTTACTCACACTCTTTCAAAACCCACTTACTCTCACATACTCACGTGATTGTACTCCTATTCGGTCCACTCATATTCATAGAATTATCACACTCACATATTGAATTCACGTGTCCATTCCATTCAAAACTCTCAAATGAAGAACTCCTCACGTGGCAATTAATTCCAATCCTCACGTGGCCACTAAGTTAGGTACCATCACCTAATCTCAAGTTTGGAAATTTGGAAATTTGTTGTAGTTTTTGAACTTTGGAAATTTTTGCACCATCACCTAATCTCAAGTTCGATATTTTTTTTAAATTTTGGAAATTTTATTTTCTGAAATTTACTTGATTGTATCTGCACTAACGATTCCAAACAGACTTAGTTTTTCTAAGGATCACATCATATAATTCAAGATGGGATATTTTTCTGATGATGATGAGGAGAAGGTTAAAAAGCTCAACTTAGAGAACAAAAATCTTGCTTCCTCAGTTGAGTTCTACTCAAAGAGATCAAAGAGATCAAAGAGATACAATGATGAAAGGAAGCTACTGAGAGAAGAAGTAAGTACATTAAAGGAAGTCAACGAAGAACTTCTGAAACAGAGTTCTGGGGTTTGTGAAGATAAGATAATGCTTTTGGAAGCTGAGAACTTTGATCTTAAAAGGAATTTTTCTAAATTAGAAGCTCAAATACAGAAGCAAGAGTCTATAGAGATGAACGGGGAGAAGTTCATGAGCTTGGAGAGTGCAAATACTAATCTTAAACAGAAACTATCAGACTTAAATCAAGAGTTTGTCAAGGACAAATCTGAGTTTGAACAGGAAAGTTCAAAGTTTGCACTGAGGTTCTCAGTAATTTCCAAGAAAAGTGGTGAAGAGAAGAAGACTCTCGAGCTTAAATGCCTAAAGCTTTCTCAACAAGTTAGTAAATTTGAGAAAGTAATAATTTTGGAAAGAGATCAGTTTGCCAAGGAGAGGAAGGCAAATGATCAGAAGGGTGCTCAGAAGGGATTTGAAGAAGAGAGAAACATCCTTGAAGCTACAATTAGGAAGCTAACTGCTAAGCTATCTGAACTTTCTAAAAATACACAGAAAGAGAAGAAAAAGAAGCACGAGCTTGAGACGAAGATTGACCTTCTCGTCAAAGAAAGAAACAGTTATTCTTCAAAGGTCAACGAGTTTGAAAATGTTATTTCAACGGTGGTGGTGACTGAGCGCAAGTCTCCAGAGTCAATTGACCACTCACCTAGATATGATTCAGCTGATTCCGAATGCTCATTCAAGTCAGCTGCAAGTTCAACATTCAGACCTGTTTCTTCAAAGAGGTCAGTTAAATCTTCTGATCAAATTCGTAATTCTAATCTTTTCTATGATAGAAATATAGATTGTTCAGGTACACATAGAAGGAGGAACAACTACGAAGAAGCTGAACTGGTCTGGAACAGGAAACCAGTTGAAGCAAAGAAGAAAGTTGAGCTTAAAGATGAAAGCTCATGTGTACATACGCATAATGAAACGAAGAACAATGCGCTGAAAAGTAAACCTGCTCATGTTTACACGAGAGATCAAATGATCAGGTTATCAGGTAAGGATAATTCTTGTTCTTACTGTCGTACACATGATCCTTTTCACATAACCAAAGATCATTACTGGTATGGTTCTTATTCCATAACCCCCATACGAACTGCAACTAACACATATGGACCCAAATACCAGTGGGTACCAAAGAAAACTAAACCTGTGTTGCAGGCACCTACTGTCAAGGGGGAGTAGGAGAACGAAGGCTTCTGAATACTTCAGTTCAGAACCCGGGCTTCAATGTCACAACAAAGGTTCTTGAATAACACAGTTCAAGACCCGCACTTCAAAGAAGAATGGTTCTTGAGTAAATCAACTCAAGACCCGGACATCAATGTCAACAACGACTTCTGATTATGTACAGATCAGGACTCGTTCTTCAAAGATCAAAAGAACTTACTCCAATGCTGATATGAGAGATTGTACTCCGATACTCCAACGAGGAAATCAATCTTCAAGGGGGAGTACATATTTATTTCTGAAATTTTAAATGCATATCTTTTCAATGATAATTTTTTCAAATGCATAATTTCAGGGGGAGTAAGAGAAGTTCATAGTTTTACTGTTTTTTGTCTTTTTAATTTAAGTGAATAAATTTGCTTTGACATAGACTAAAGACTTTTGCAGAATTTTTGAGAAGAGCTTACACGATCATATGTTTATGACTTTAAGCTAAGCTTCATGAGATGTAAGATCATACGTTCAGGTATTATCCTTTATCTTAATCTCATATATGTTTGAAAGAGGACAACTTTCAATCATAGAAAACATTGTTTTTAATGTTCAAACCACTCCCCGATTTTTTCAACAGATTTTATATTATGGAAGTGTGATTTTAAATGTTTTAAAAATCAATTTTGTGCTTTAACTGAAATAGTTAAACCAATCTGAGCATCACGTGCATCATAGGAAAACAAGAATCATTGTGCTAGGAATTAACACAACTTCTATGGAATCACGTTAACCAGTGATTTCTACCCATGAAGTTAATCCATAGTGATTGAGTGTGAGAAATCAAAAGAAATGAGTGTGGATTGGATAATGAGCTATCATGAAAAAGAGAGTTCGGTTAGCAGTGAGCTAAATGTTTAAAAGAAAGAGCGTGTGAGAACAGAGTTAAAAGAATATCACAACTCTGCACCAACTTTTTCTGAGCCGGGCAGCCACATTTCTAGTGTTTCACAATTCTTTTGTGATCATTATTGAAACAGGCAACTAGCCCATGCCAACTCTTGAAATTACCCCACCAGCTACTCATTTTCTTCTCAACAAGAAAGTGTTTCACATTTTCTAAGGGGAAGCAGCACATATGCTATCTGATTTTCATTTGGAAAATCTAGATATTGAAAAGAAGTAAGCCTGCCCCACCTTCGCACTTCAATCATGCACATTGAGTCTGTGTTTAACTTACTGTTGTCTCAGTGGTTTACACAATTTCGAGCCAATAAGCAATCATCAAGTGCTTAATTCTTTTAACACAAGCACGAACACACAAGGAATTTGTTTCTTTGCCATAACGTTTATAGAAATAACCTTTGTGGTGTTTCGATGATTAAATGGAAGCCCTGGGGGAGTCAACATCAAACAACTCCTTTCCATTGTGTATTCGTTACACACAGTGACTTAGTGTTACTGACAGGCGTTTCTAACTGATTTGTTTATTGCTACAGGTGTTACGTGACTATTTTGTCTAGATTTGCAAAGATCTGGATAAATATCTATTGCATTGACGAATCAGAGGCTCCTTATGAACAACATTTCTTGTCATCAATTTTTGATGAAATCGTTACACTTCTCATCAAAAAGGGGGAGAAGATCTACCCAAGAAATGGAGAAGAGCTAACCAAGAAATCACATGTTTCAAGAATCACGTCCAAGATTGAATTCTTCAAAGAGTAAGTATTCTGAAGATATGCTGATTCGAGAGAAATTTTCTTTTGAAGATACTTTGATGAAGAATTTCGAGCCAAAACTGAAGATAATTACTTCCCAACATCCAAGAAAGATAATCTACATCTTTTGGGGAGTTTACTAAATCTTGAAGACTAAGAGAGAGATTGCATCTTCTTCTGTGCTGAAAGAGAAGATCGTATTGCCAAATCATTTTCGTAATGATCTTGATCCAAAGGGGGAGATTGTTATGACACAGTCTCGTTGGATTCAAGATCATACAAAACGAAGATCGCAATCTGAAGTTAAAGTGACAAGTCACTCTCAACAATAGTCTAGGGTCTATTCTGTAATAAAGTCAAAGTTGTTTTATTATTTAGATATTATGTTTTAGATATTATTTGTTATTATATTAGTTTAATTATAATATCTAGATATTATAGATATCTAGATATTATAGATATCTAGATATTATGTTTAATATTAGTTTAGTTATATATCTCTCTCTCTCTTAGAACAACACAATTGATCAGTTCAACAACAAACACATATTCAAGGTGTAAATCAAGAACATCAGAGAGAGCTCAACACTGTAAACCATTACCGACCCTTTGTAATCCGCGTTTATAATCTAAACAGGTTGGTAATCGTTATATGTTTGTTATTTGATTTATCTGGTAACGATCACGGACTCACAGACAGTGAACTACATAATAGGTAATTTTCATTTTTCAGTTTTGTTCTAATATCTTAATTCTTAAATTCTATTTTTTTGTCTACTGTCTAGTTGTTATTTTTGTGTAAATTAGAGTATGGTATTTACTTTTTTAGGTTAATAGGTTTAGGTTAATTGATTTAGAAATTAAGATGAACAAATTATGTTCATATGGTTTAGGTTAGGATATCAAAATTAACTTACTATTTAGGACTCTATTCTCATAAATCAGAAATTCATATGAACATTTTTAAGTGAATACTGATCTTGTTTAAGTGAAGTTTACATGTTACTATATCATTATAAACATTTTTTGTCCTTTTAATTTGTAAGACAGTAGTATGGTATGAATTTTTATAATTTATTTATTTATTATTCGTTTTACCGTCCAATATGTAACAGGGCCCCAAAAAGTTAGGAATGGCCCTGCATTTGGCCACTAATTCTTCAACACCCAACGAAACTCATCAGTCGTCACTTCAATTCAAAGCAAGAAGAAAGTTCTCATCAAACTCTGATTTATTGGCCATCACTTTCTACGTTTCCTATGAAGAAAAGCCTCTCTGGGTTTCTGACACGTGTCAGGTTCACTCATCAGACAATACCTTTTTACCTCTTGTATTCCAACTCCTCCAAGAAACATTTCCCGTTCACCCACCGCGCACGAGAGCATCACCTTCGCATGCCCGCGTTCCCAGCTTCAGAAGCTCAAACCCGACTCGGTTGCATGGATTCTCGACTCTCACTCGCCGGAATCCTTTTCAACCTTTTTCAATCTCGTATTCCTCGCGAGGCTGTTCTGGATGTGTGCCTGCGAAGCGCCCTCGGAAGTCGGTGCTCTTTATTTCAAATCCATTTTGACTCCTAACCTCGAAGCATTTTCGTGCACCCAATCGTCGGTGTTGCGGGCTTTCTTCGTTTCCGCCGGTATCGATGTGGAGCTCTATATCATGCACACGTTTGGGTACATGTTAACAAAATGGTTGATGTTAAGAGATATGGACTTGATTTAATTAAAAAAAAAGAAATTAAAAGAAGGGTTTTTGAAATGACATAAATGTCCATACCTTAGTTAAACAGGGTTATAATGAGGGACTTGATCCGCAACAAAATGGAAACCATGATGATGTCATCTGTAATTAATTTATTTGAGGGACCCAATCCAAAATTTTAACAAACCACAAGGACCAAATCCGTAATTTACTCCAAAATATAAGTCAATAATTAATTTTAGAGTGAATTACATAAACGGTCCCTCGTGAATGCCTGGATTTCACTAATCTTCCCTCCAGTTCTAAAAGTACATTGGTGGTCCCTAAAAGCGAGTTTTGGAGCCCAAATTCGTCCCTGACGCTAACGCTGTTAAGGCATGCTCCGTTAACCCCATCACGTGCCCCTCACGTGAGGGGCATTTTAGTCTCTTTTTTTAGTCATCTTCTTCATCCTAACAACATTGATGACCAAGAACAAAGAAATTCAAGAACAATGAAATTCAAGAAACATTGGAAACATTTCTGATGAACCAACCAATACTTATTTCTCAAACCCATAAATGAAAAAAAAATCCTAACAACCAAATACTGATTTCTCAAACCCAGAAATGAAAAAAATAATAACAATGAAATTCAAGAAACATTGGGAACATTTCTGATGACCCAATACTGATTTCTCAAACCCAGAAATGAAAAAAAAAATCCTAACAACCCAATACTGATTTCTCAAACCCATAAATGAAAAAAATCAAGAACAATGAAATTCAAGAACAACAAAACCCTAATAGTTATGAAATCAAGAACAGTGAAATTAACAATCAAATCCAGAAATGAAAAACATCGGATTCATAACAAGAACACAACCCAAATACAAATATAGATCCAATCTCTAAAATTACAAACAAAAATCGAAAGCCAAAACCAATTTAATCTAGATCTCTCGATCGAAGCCCTAAACAAACGTTAATCACTAAACAAAAAATTGAAACCCTAACCAAATCTAACCAAAATATGTGGATCGAAACCCTTGCAGACGAAGGGACTGGTTTTCAACTTCGAGTTCACACTTGCAGACGAAGGGTCTAGATCTGAATACCAGCTTCGACTTCCATATCTGGTCCATCGTTCCATATCGAGTCCATCGTTCGAGTCCCAGATCTGCTTCCATATTTGGTCCATTGTTCACGAGTGGCTGCTTGTTCGTTCACCGCACAGAGGAAGAAGGATCTAGTTCGATTGTTCACTGCACGGAGGAGGAGGTCTTCTTCGTTCACCGGAAAACGAAAAGAGATGCATCAAGAAAACCAAAGGAAGTCGCCATCATCATGGGAGGGGGAGAGTTTAGTCGCCGGAGAAAGGAAGTCGAAGAGGGTGGAGGGAGGAGATTCATGGTGGGTGGAAGGTTCATAGGCGAGAAGAATAGTTTTAATCTGATGGACGGTTCATATGGGTGAGAGAAATGGTTTTAAGGTTCATTAATTTTTCATTTATTTCTACAATAAATTAATATATTGATATAAAATTTAATTTTCAAAATAAATTAAAATTACCCAAAAAGACTAAAATGCCTCTTACGTGAGGGGCACATGTGACCTCTAACGGCAGCTCAGTGGACGACGTTAGCGCCAGGGACGAGTTTGGGCACCATATCTCGCTTTTAGGACCACCAATGTACTTTCAGAACTGGAGGGACGATTAGTGAAATCCAGGCATTCATGAGGGACCATTTATGTAATTCACTCTTAATTTTATACTCTAAAATATCTAAAACCACAAAAAAGAATGTAAAAATGTAAATGTTTTCCACAATACATGCAATAAATTAAGTAAATTTGCATTTTTTTTTGTATAACTTGGAACTCATTCAAACAAAGATAAGTTCATGACATAAATACTTGAGCATGATATTAAATTCTCATCCAATTATATGTTACATATTGTAGTTTACCATATTAAATATCATGTACCAATTATTTGGCTATATACAAAGTTAACAATTTATTCTCAAATAGGTGATAACTTGATGGTCTCATCTTTCTCGACAATCTACTATCTTGTGTATATTCGTTGAGACTCTTAAGTGCCAACATCATCCAAAATTGGCAATCATAGTTCAGTCAGTCTTTTATCATCGCACATGAAAACCATTCAGTAAGTTAGATCTACTATAACAAAGCAAATATAAAACAAAAGGTTTCCATTGGCAGTTATGTTTGTAGCAATTTCCACCAAATTGTTTAAATGCAAATTAAAAGCTTAAATTAACACAATCAATGCTTATCATGTGAGTGAATTTACATCTTAGTAATAATCAAAATCCAACCACATGAACCTAGTATCCCAATTCGAGTATAGGGTGTGTACACATTCTCTAATCGAAAAACTGATAATGGATGTCTTAACAATAAAGGAATTTTAAAAATATTTTAAGATAAAGGTTAATGGGTTATAGGTAAATGTTCTTATCTTTTAACCAATCGCAAAATAAGGTCTATTGATTGAGGATTACAACATGATTTATGATTTACTGATCACTAATGGCAAGAGCAAGTGCACTCATGCGAACATCCCCACGGTCAACTATTCTTGAAATGTCTATACAAATAACACTATTTATTTGAAGTTGATCTGTATCCTGCAGAAAATGGTAGTTGTCACAATTGTTACTTGTGTGATAATCCATAAAATGATGACTCTTAATATTTAGAGCCATATTTTATTATTGACAAAAGACTAATCAAAATATCACCTTTACGCCATAGTACCATCGCTAGAAGAATGAAAATAATTTGGTATAGTACAGAGTTCTTGCAATTTGATTAATAAAGTTGTCATCACTCATCATCGACAGTTATAGGTAATATATCATAACCCCTAAATTTTAGAAGCTAAATATAGTTTTTTAAACAATAACTAATAAAAACTATTTAAGCTATTGTAAATCAATTCCATCATGTGAGAGTGAGATGAGAGATTGGAAAAAAAAAACCTTTAACAAAATTCTCATGCTCCATAAAAAAATATTCTTATGCAACCACTTGTAGGCGTCTCAAATTGCATTGGCAAGTGATGATGATGGCCTCGCTAAATATAATATGGAAGACCATTATTACATTTCAGTAACCACCTAATCTTTCCAAGCTAAGAATATTCAAATCATCACCATGGTGAAATTTTAAAAGAAAATCATGAGTGTGGGTTATATTATGCTCTAACATGGTGATTACCACTTAAGACACCTAGGTACATTTTACATCGGAGGTGAATCCCCATTTGCAAGCACCCAAAAATATAGCCAAACTTACAATTCATTATAAGGCTACGTATTTGACAAAATGAAGGTGTGAATAATGAATTACCAGTGAGAGTAGCCCGTGCCCGGTCACCATTGAAAACGCAGACTTTGTCTGAGCTTACCAGATGCTCCCACACAATTTTTACTTGATATATGTTTTTACAAACAACTAACATGCCTTTTTATGTCAGTTTATGGTTCTATTTCTAAAGGGCTTTGAGGTTGATTAATAGTAAGGAGGGAGATAAAGTTTTGGGTCAATTTGATGAACCATGTGTCGATCCATTCTGATTTTTAAAACTAAATATCTTTCAAAAGTAAATTTGATGAACCACTGTGGATCCATTGTTATTTCTAAAATTAACCATCTTCAAAACTAAAATCAAAACTAAAATCATAACAATCAAAACTAAAATCATATATCTTTCGCAATGATGCATGACAAACGACGTATTCAAGATTAATGAAAAAGTACCTTTGGACCCGTGGTTACTCTAACAACATCAACAAGCTCTTCAAAACTAAGCATTAAACCAGGTTCGATTGTCCATATATTATTTCACCATACTCCTTAAGAATTTGACATTCTAAGTTAGATATAGAGTCATATAGTTTTCAAACGTTTATGGAGAGAATGCGAGATGGACTTAAGGAGGGTATTATAATTTAACACTACGACGTTGAAGACGAAATCCACCATAGTCGAGAATGCATCTCTCTGAGGGGTCTAGGAGATTTAAACCGATCCAAGAATTGCCAAACTTTTTCTGAAAAGAGAATGAAGTTGAAAATTGAGATTGGAAGATGAAAATCCTTGATTTGGATGAGGAAGGGAAAACAAATGGAAAGGGGTTAATTGGGATATGAAAACACTTGATTTAGAGGAGGTGGAGAAGACGAATGGAATGAAGTTACAGGGAGATGAAAAGCCTTGATTTTAAGGAGAGACTTAACATGAAAAAAATAAATGATCAATATAATATGAAAAATAAATAAATAAGTAGAGAATGATGGAGAAAAAAGAGAAAAAAGAGAAATAAGGTTCTAATGTTTAGGAGATGCCACGTCAAAGGTCTTGATTTCTTCTTTAATATTGATATATTGATTGATTGATTAGGGGTGTAAAAAATAATCGGATTCTGAATGAAATGAAAATTGGGTTTAACAGTTTCGGGTTTATCCGTTTTTCAAGTTAAAAAATAGTTCGGTTAACCAAATAAGAATCCTCATTCGGTTCGATTTCTGGTTAATTTTTTCATAATTCGGGTAAACTGAATTAACCGAATAATACATTCTTCTTATATTTTATGTATTTCATTTTTATAAAAATAAAACCAAATACATATAATACTATTATTTTACATGTTCTATTGCTATATACTGTTTTTGCTTGAGGGTAGATATTGGTTTTTGTTATATTATGTTTTTTTGCTTGATGTAATTTGTTGCATGAAAAAAAATAATGTCTTTGGCTAGATAATGTTTTTTGGTAGATGATGTTTTTTATGCAATATAAGTCAATTGTTGAGTATGAATGTATGATACAATTATATATTAGAAGCATTGGAAATTGAATTTGGGAAAACTATTTGAGTAAGCGTCGAAAATGAAAAATATGAATTCTTATTCGGTTAAACAAACGAATAACCCGAAACCAACTAAACAAATGTTATTTAGTTTGGTTATCATTTATTTCTAAAAAAGCTAAAAACTGATTAACCTGAACTAAATAAACCGAAAACCAAATTAAGCGTCCAAATAATACCCCTATAAAAATGACAAAATGACTAAGTTTCTCTCTATAACACCCTCAAATTTGGATAGAGCAACTAATTTAAAACTTTCAAATACACCTCAAAGAGAGATAAAACCTCTTACAACAAGCTCACACTAGAACTACAATTCTGGATATAACCGTCAACAAAATCAATAAAGTCTTACATAAAGACTAATTAAAGTCGGGTGTCACTAACAAAACCACTAACTGTCGCTAACTCCAATATAAATGCGGAATTCTTCAATAAGCTAATCACCTTCTTGAGCACACAACTCGAACCCACCTCTTCACAGTGACGTTAGATCTAATCCCGAAATGGAACCTGATGTACATGCCGACAAATAAAAAGGTTAGGCTAACTCCTAGTGAGTTCAAGAGTTTTTAACATGAATATAAGAATCGTTAAATGAAAATAATGCAACTTAAATCATGATCCTTTAAAATGAAAGGATTTAAATATGAGAAAGACCCGTTTTCCAATAATACACATTTTATAAATGGACGCCTCAACGCCAAAGCTTTCTTTCATGAGGTAATGCAACCCAACACTTATTCAAAACGTGAATAATGGTAAATACCCAAATATTGGAATTTGAATAAAACTTTATAAAACAAACGACCAAAATATGAGTAAACTCAAGTCTTCAAAATTAGAGTATATGGAGGAAAACCCAACTCAACACGACACCGAAAACAAGGATAAAACTGAATACCCTAAAACAACACCTCTCGGTGACGGGGGGATCCTGAATTCCAATGCTAGTGGCGGAACACAAAAGTATGGCACATTCCGAGCTATTGAGCTCACCATACTAGGACCCATGGCCACGAGCACTCCGACTCGTACTAAGATGTGGGGGTGGCCCCCCGAGGATCCTAATCATGCTCATTCGCTAGGATTACATTTACGGCCCATGGCTAGTAACCGGTCCCACATAACCGTACCAAATTGCCCTCGAGGACCCAATGTCTCAACTAGCTACAAATGGAAAATGACTATCCCATAAAAACAGGCTAAAAAATTAACTCGCAGATTCAGGTCCGGTTATTGGACTCCAAGAGCCCTCACCGACAAGTCCTCGAAATCCCAAGAATAATTCTGACACCAACATATAAATAATAGCTCATTTTCTTTTAAAATAATAAAGACCAACTCATATGCCTATGGATCCACTGCATTACAGTCTAAAACATTACATGACTCCAATCGAATGACTAACACACTCAAAACATGTAATTCTCAAATGATGCACATTAACCGTCATCATACTCAAATCTCCACAACGGGCTATTAAACCGGACAAATGTCCTCAAGAATCATTTTAGTCAAAAGCTCAACGATTTACTTAAATCCCCAATGAAACCCAGTGTAAACATTAAAACACGTTTGACCAACGGATATGCCAACACAACGACCAAAAGTAAGATTAACTCAAAAATCGTCATTGGTTGAAACAAAGCTTTTTCCCAAATGACTCATAACACAATGATATGCATTCTCCAAACGGTTTATGAAATCAGTTGCACCAAAAGGACAATTACTTAAAATGACCTTCAATTAAATATTAAATCATCAAAGAAACATATTAAAATGATTTATGTAACAAAATGTCCAAATTCCCAAAGATGGTGTTATATAAGTTTATAAAGTTAACCACTTCCAAAATAACCAAACTTATTAGCAGTTAACAATTTCATGTAAAACGCAAAACACTTTAAAATAAACATTTTGGCATGTACACCATTTTCACAAATCAACTTGAACTCACCTTGCTAGATTTAGGCTAAATTTAGACTTTACCCCAACTTGAGTTTCCTTGAAGAAATCCGAATCCATAAGAAAAACCTTCCAAAAACCTATATTGACAAGTTCCAACCATGAATATACTCTTTCAACCATTTAGAATCATTCCCCAAACATTTTACATAAAGATCTCAACTTGCGTCAAAACCCTAATTTCCACAAATGAAGAAAAATAGAAGGTTACCTTACCCACAACTTGAATCCATCAGCAAAGCACTTCTAGATAACCAAAATAAGCCATAAACCCTGAACTTCGAAATAATTACAAGGGTTAAGTGGAAACCCTAGAAAATTGATGGAAGTGATGAAGAAGGTGGAGAGGGTAAAGGTAGCTTAGCTCTAGCTTCCAAACCTTGCTAGACCATGGAGGATCACTTGAAACGCTCTATATTTGGTGCCTTGATTGCATAAAAACTTGGTTTTAGGGTTTGGGGCCGGTTCCAGAGAGAAAAAAGGTGAAAGGGGTTGAAATAATGAGGAGGGGCTTCTCAAGATTAGATTTTAAAATGACCAGGGGCCGTCGACGATTGTGCCCAGGGCACTCTCGCCCAATTTGTACTGCGGGCATAACCCCGCTGGCGATTGTGCCCAGTGCACTCTCGCCAGGGCACTATCGCCCAAAGTGTCTCGAGTCCCGTTTTCTTCCATTTCTCATCCGGAGCACCCACGATGCGATAATGCTTAATAGGTAAGGCGTAGGGGTGGAATTCTATGATCAGATACAAGGATTTCTCAAAGAATTGGCTTTCACAGATAAGAATTTACGGGTGTTACAATCTCCTAGTTAATCTACTTAACGGGGTTTTCTTAACAGACTTAGGGTGAGGGACTGAAGGTGTGTGAAAATGTAAATTAAATGGATGTTTTCCATGATTATTTTGAGTTAGGGACGCACAATGTGGTTTTAATAATAATAATAATAATGAATATTTAAAAATGATTGATAAGAACCTTTTTTTCTATTAAAGCAGTAGCCTTTGTTACCAAGACTTAGGGGTTGTTAATTAATTTTTTTTAACATTAAGTCTTGTATGAGTTAAGTTGTCTGTTTGAATAAATCTGTCTATCTGAGGGACGACCAATGGATTTGAGCAAGACAAAGTGACGGGGTTGGATTATTTATGGTATTAATTTGTTTGATGTGGTTTAATTGGGATAAACGAGGGGTTCTGGTTTGTTCTATATAATCATTTTAGCTAAATGGTTTAATGATTAAGTTAAAAAATAAATACAATTATGTATGGTTAAACGTATAAGTCACACAGACCATGAAACTCATTAAATTTGTAAGTAAACAACCGTTTATTATATAAACCACAGGGACCAAGAATATAATTTACTCTAAATTCATTTTAAAAACTTCATCTACATTGTGGGCTTTTAAGATATTGTGGCCCACTTCAAGTTGGGGCTTCTCCATAAATTGGGCCGGAATTATTTAAGAAGAAGCAGCAGCGGCCAGACGTAGCGTAGCGTTGCTGCAGATCGAATGGATTTCTCTCGGCTCACAGACGCAATGGCGTCAAGATCATTCGACAAAATCGCTGATATCTGCGACCAACTTATGCTTCAGGTAACATATATACGTGCATATATGTAATGATCTTTGTGTGATTTTCTTCTCTTGGTGCTACGAATGATTGTGTTTTAGGTTAGATTTGAAACCCTAAGTTCATATCTGCCGGCTTAGGTTCTATCTTACTGTTTTTGTTTACCTTTTTATGCAGCTCGCTTCACAGGGCGTTGCATTTCAAGAAGAATGGCCGTATGCTGTTCATCTCCTAGGGCACATTTACCTAAACGATCTGTAAGTTTAGGCAATCTTTCTCTATTTTTCTTGTGCCTGTGTTTTCTCGATTTGTATGTATTGAGAATCTAGATTTTAGGGCTTTGTTAAGCATTGATTGAGCCTGGCGTTTTTTGCTCCATATACCTAAGGTTCTCATATCTTGTGGATAGTTTTTTATTATAGCAAAATAACCCTACGTGCAATCTTTAGCTCCAAAATGTTCAAATTCAAAGCACCAATGCATCATTCCTTGGAAACAGACGATTTTGCTATGTTGGATACTTTACTCGATAAAGAAGTAATATATATTTTAAGTTAAGAGAGACATGTTACTCTATCCTGCAATTAAAGGACTTGTCTGAATGAAATCACTTTTGTCCTAAAATCAATTTTCCATTGAAGTCCGTAAACACATGCCGTAACTCAGAGAAAAACAAACAATCGAAATTTATGATTACTCATATACAAACCATAATTCAAGATGGAGAAACGCAACTACTAATATCCTTGTCGCAATGCTATGGTCACATGAGTAAGTAGATATTGAGACTCAAAGATTCTATAAGAGAAAAGAATACTAGGTTGCACTTACAATTGTGTTATGTCTACAAGTATAAAATCAAACCGAAAAAGAAAGAAAGATATCTTGTAACATGTGGATTAAGCTTAAGGCTTATCCTGCTTTACTTTTACTTTGTCTGCCTTTATTAGTCCGATCTATCGAGGAAAAGAGATTCCATTTTGTCACTTTGCCTACTTTTTATCTTATGCAGAAGGCTTGAGTTTCACTTCAGAATTTTAGGGTTTGTTTCTGATTATCTAATCCATTGATTTGCGTCTCCCCTTCTTTAGATTTAAGAAGACCAAAATTGCTTCTCATATATTTCTTCATATTTGTGTTCAATAACTTGGGGACATAGTCAATCTTTCACCATGGAAGAGAAGGTTGCTCATATACACAAATATGAAACAAATTAAAGATAAGGTTGCTCACATACAAAGTCCATCTGATGTTCTAACAACTTCACAGAAATTACTGACTTGATCATATAATTTTTCATATTCTATTGTCAATCTGATTTTGAAAAGGAAAGAGAAGACTGCACATGAGTTATTACCAGGAGTACCTCATGCATCTTCTGTTTAACCTCCTTTCTCTGCCTATTCGTCATCTTTTCATCTTCATCAGAATGGCAACTGCCTTGGAGAGTTGGAGCTGTTGTTGAGTTCAGAACATTTAAGGTTCATAGATGCTCAACTGTTCTGTGCTCCTTGTTTGACTACAACAGGTTTAAGATTCCGAGAAAAGTGTTCCAAATTAGTTGATGGATTTTTCTATGTGTTATCTACTGTGTTAGGTATGGGATCAACAAGGTGCAACACCTCTTCTAATTGAAATTCCACTTTCTTAATATATGGAATGCACACAATTTAAGCTCTGATCAAGATCTTAGCCGTGCACCGTCCACAAACATGGTTTATTATTAGAGGAAAAATGACCGAGGTAAGAGGAATACTAATAATGATACTAAGAAGACGGAGGCTATTATCACGTACGGATATGTTGCAAATATAGAATTTTAACGGAGTCACAGTCATCATTTAAAATTTTTAACATCATGCTTTTCCCAAGTTCCAAAAGTTTGTCATTGGAACAGGGAAGAAAAGGGTTTGCTGAAGAAGACAGATATAGATGAAGAGGTATGGAAATCAGATGATTCACTGCATTAAAACAAATTCAGTCATCGAGAGAAATAGAAAATAAAGATTATATGTAAGTGACAAAAATGCATGTGGGATGTTGTATCTGACATTGGAATATCAAGGGTAATATATCTTATGAGATTGAAAGCCTATGAAGAAAACTACTAATGTCTTACAGGGATATGGCCTTGTGTGTGTAAATTAATTTTTAATTTGGTATTCGTGAATAGAGAAAAGCCCACATGTCAAAGAAGTAATATAATATCTGATTAAAACTTTCCATTGAAGGAAAATCTGGTCTTACAACCCGCCAGAATATACATGTATTTTTAGTTGGGATAGACAGTAAGTGAATTTCGTTTTCTCAAAACCCGATTCTAGTTGTGGGATAGAGGGACTTTTAGTAAATATCTTGATATTGACATGATCCAATTCGCTCTATATTCCAATGTGGTTAGAGAAAAGAATTATTTTTTGAAATTGAGAGAACCCTCCGTTAAGATACCATAGCTTGTCTTTTTGTACAATGTTAAATAAAATCTGGTGGGGTTTTTTATTGAATGTAGTGTCATCTTATTTATTTAGTTATATTTGACAGAAATAGTGCTCGGTTTCTGTGGAAATCTATACCATCTTCAATCAAGGAGAACCGTCCAGAAGTTGTTGCCGTCTGGAAAATTGGGCAGCACTTGTGGACTCGAAATTATGCAGGTGTTTATGATTCGATTCGTGGATTCAATTGGAGTGCAGAGATTCAAATTTTCATTGCCTCATTTGCGGGTTAGTTACTGTGCTTTTATCCTTTTTTTAACAGTTACTGTCATGCCTTGCGGAATAGTTATCAGTTTAGTGGCAAGCTTGAAGCTGGCTTGGTGGGAAAAATATTGTGTAGAACTTGATGATTACTAATGTGGGGAAATTTTTATATGTAGAAAGTAACTATTTGAAAACAATTGGCTATGTTCTTGATTTGTATGAACCATTTGCAAAAGTTTGAAGGTGAAATGGATGACAATATAGTTAATTTGGTTATTTGCCAAAACCTGAGATTTAAAAAGTAACGAGATGACCGTAAATATTACTATATCTGAGGAATAACTTTGATTGATTGTGTGGGTATTTTTGTGGGCCCAAGTTAGTTCATCCGTAGGAAAATAGAAGAAATTCTGCTTATCATACGTGTTCTCCCCAACCGAAGAAGTGTAAGAAAGAAAAGAAACAATTAAAATAATACAACTGAGGTTCATACAATCTGCAATACATGTGGCTGTGCCCTTCTTCGATGGATGATGACTCTAGACGTATATCGCAAATTTGAACCATGTACACGGGTATTATAGGGTTGATAATCCTGTACCAAGGTGAAAAAGGGTGAAAAAAATATCTATAAGATTAAATTCCAATGATGGCTCTAGACATATATGGCAAGTTTGAAGTATGTAAAAACACTGATTAAATTGATTAAAGGTTGGAAAAAGCATCTATAAGATGCAACTGTAGCAAGTGATATTCAGATGCTAATATGGTTATTTTGAGATAATTGGGTCTCTGAAACGATATGAGAATTGGCAACTTTGCATATTTCAAATAGGTCATCTGAAGAAGCTTGTTTTTTTTTTCTTTCCTTTCTGGTTAGGCCTGCTTTTCTTTTTCAAATACCATTTTTCATGCCAAAATGCTTCTGTAAATGGATAATTCTGCCACTAGTGATTAGAAGAACCATAGGTTTTGTAAAGGTACATCCTTTGTCTTTACATTGCCAAACTTGTATATGTGAAATCTGCATTATCATATGTCCTTATAATTTTCTAGCACTCTTGTCTTTTTATTTATAGCACTTGTACCTTTTACTGTGGTTAGGCATATAGTTTAGATTAATTGTTTGGCTTTTACTCAAATATCTAAAACACACATTAATAGTTGCATAATAAATAATTTTTTTGCGGATCAAAAGCAATGCTATCAATATCATGTAAAGGTTGCTAATGACCAAGGAGATGGTTTTAGATTGAAATTTTGCTAAAAAAAGGTAATGTTGCATCTATTTTTGGACACTTGGGAAAGGAAAATATTGAATTTATTTTCGGACGGAGGGAGTACATGTCAGTTTTGAAATTGAAGGTAGTTTGATTCAAAGTCAAATGACCACAACTAGAATATTGGTATTATACTTTGCTTTTGTGTAAAACATTGATAAAAGTGTAGTTATAGAGATACCTATATGTTTATAATTTTTTATTTGTTTCTTGAATCATTTGGGCAAGCTTTATTACTTAATAGTGCTGCAATAAACTGCGGAAAGCACTGCATATAATATTCAGCAAATCAGGTGATGAGATATTTTGATTACATTTTGCAGAAAGATACACCAAAAGGATGTTAGAGCTACTGATGTCTGCTTATTCAACTATAAGCGTTCAAGATACAGCACTTTTTTTGGGGATGAATGAGAATGATGCCACAAACTGTAAGTTTTCTTCTGCTTGTATATTTGTTTTTTAATTAATATTAACGTATCTCGGTATAAAATGAAAAAAGCTCACATTGACTTGCGACTGAGGTTAAGTGGATTATATTGATTAGGGAGTTTCCTAGCAGATGCGTTTGGTATGGATTGGACACAAATCTGTCATCCTACATTTGGCAATGTTAAGATGGACATGACATGACATTGATGGAGTAAATTGCTGAACTACCCATGTAACATTAAAACCCTAAAATCTTGCATTGCACGATTCTTTCATGTCTGTACCCTTCTAGGTCCCATGGGATTAGTCGAGCTTGCATGCACTTTAACACCCACAATGTTAGGAGCCATTGCGTATCGGAGCTCATGTATTACTAAACCAACTTTGAAATGATTGATTTTTTTTTATTAATCTTACCGTTGACCTGCGTTTTGACGTGGAAAATGCAGATGTATTGCAACAAGGGTGGAATGTGGATGCTGCTTCTCAAATGCTTACTGTTAAGAAGCAAACTGTTGTAACTGAGCAGAAAATAGATCCGTCGAAATTGCAGCGTTTAACCGAATATGTATTCCACCTTGAGCATTAGCCTGTAGATCTCGAATGTACACTTTGTCTTGACTAAGTTAGCGGAGGAGTGAAGGGGTATGTTTACAAATTATGTGGTATTTTTTGTATGTGTTTAGCTGGTTTTTAGGTATATATTCACCAAAAAGGTTTAAAAGGAAACATCTAAGAACGATTTTTCATTGGATTTTCTTTTAAATATATGCATACGTTCGAAATTTCAACTCTAAAGGGACGTTTGGTTCGCATAATGGAATCTGATGGAATTGGAATCCATCGAAGGAATTTGAATGGTATTGACCACACGTTTGGTTGGTAGGAATTTAATTCTATGAATTCCTTAAATTGTGGAATTCAAAGGATTCCATCATTTTCATTATGTGAACCAAAAATATGATTTGGAATTTGATCAAAGGAATTATCAATTTCAATTCCTTCAAAATCCGCGAACCAAGCAACCCCAAGTTATTAAAATAATTGTTATTATAGAAAATTATACAAGTGTATTTGCTTAAAGCAATGTTGATTAATCTTGATTTTAAAATTGTTCTCTCATCCGTTTTCAACAATTTTACTTTATATACTAGTGCCGTTTTGAACAAAATGAAAGCTATCGATTGCTTATAAGTTTTGTGAAGTATGATATCATATTATGTAAATTTAATTTTAAAAATAATTAGAATATGAAGTAAAAAGAATTGTAAAAAAAATTAATTAAAATGCCCGTATTTCAATCTCGTATTACCTAAATGTCCAAAATCTCGACGGTTTTGCCGAAATATCCAATTTAACTATCAATCTCACCGTTCATTGTTAATCGTAAGTCCATTGTATTGATCCCGGGGTTAGGCTGGGATTTCACTATTCATCCTGGCCAAATTGGATATTTTGGTAAAACTGTCGAGATTTTGGGCATTTAGGTAATACGAGATTAAAATACGGGTATTTTAATTAATTTCCCAATGTTTTATTACATTGTGAATATATATTAGTATTAACAGATCAAAATTTCAAAAACCCAGATAAAAATTTGACAAAAAAAAATATATTCTTTTGATTTCAACATCGGTTTTAGCGCAAATGGACCCTGAATTTACCAAAACGCAAAACATGAAAACATGAAAATTTTAAATTTGTGTGTTGGCTTTCCAAAACATCTTAAATCGGCCCTTCAGTGTTTGAGATATGATTAAAACTTCACAGTCTCGCAAATCTTGTAGGCATCCTTCTTTTGTTTTGTTTTTTTTTCCTGTTCTATCCTTTGATCATCGATGTTCAATTTCAATTGACGTATTTAAGTTGAATTTTTTAAGGACAAAGCAGACAATTATACATATTCAGACGTTTGTCAATTTACAAAAAACAAACAGTCTTGTTGATTCAGATTTCAGACTTTAACACCGCCCCTTAAAAATCAGCACCTCTTAAAAAACAAACACTACGAGAAAATAAAGTTTTAAATTTAATTAACCTTTTAATGTTTAGAAACATTGGTGCCGGCGGTGGTGGAGCTGCCACGGGTCCACCGTAAAGTAAAGGTAGGTGATGGTGATTGCTTTAAAGAGAAAACGAATTTAAAAATAAAGAAATAAAAGCAAAGGTTATCGATACAGAGTGTCGGGATCGTATAAGTTTTTAGTATTCTTTGAAATAGGTCGGGTTGATTTTTAAACAGTTCTTTTGTATTATCTCGATTTTATAATAATATGTGTTAAATGAATTTATGTACCATAAATATGCAATGTAAATGATGTTTCATGACAATAAAATATATAACATGTTTTGTGACAAACATTCACCAAGTCATTTTCTAGTATTCAAGATAATATATACCAGAACTGCATATCGTGTGTTTCGGGAGCCACGAGATCTATATGACACTAAGGGGTTGTTTGTTTTTTGTTTTTTTTTTCAAAAAACCTCTTAATATCTCTTAAATCTGAATCCATTAGACATTTTTATATTCAAACCGTTTGTTTTTTTTTTTCAATATTTTAGACCCTCTTAAATACATCTGAAATTAGAAGTGGTGACATTTTTCTGATTAATTGTTATCACAAACAAAACAATCTTATTGATCCAGATTAAGATTTCAAACTTCAAACATTACAAAAACCAACATTCTATTGAATCAGATTTCAGACTTCAACACTATCTCTTATTAATCAGAAGTGAAATAAGACTTGAGACTTCAGACCTCTTAAAAAACAAACACCACCTAAGCGTAGCTAGATTATGTATATATACCTAACTGACATCCCAATTCCATTCTTGATTAATTAATGATCTTCAACGATGCTATTTATATTATAATAGCATAATGGATATGGAAACACATTTAGCAGATAAAACATGTTTACACCTAAATTTTTTGTTAAACTTAATATGAAACTCACATCAAAGTGTTGTGTTGTTATTAGCTTGAGAACTCGGTACAATTCTTATCACAATGCCTCACAAGGGTTGTAGCGTACTGGTTATGGCCCTCGGGGATGTGGTGGAATATCCCTGTCCAGAGTTTGAATCCAGGCGTACACAACAATTGTAGCCACTGAGGTTTAATCAGGGTTGATGTCTTACAGTCATAATTTGCCAAGAGATTAGTCTAGGCATAGCCTATGATACCCTTCCAAAAAAAATAATGCCTCCATGATAGTCCTATAATCATGTTATGAATCATCAATTTGTGGAGTTTATTGTCAAGGAAGCGTGGAAGACGATGGAAGGGCAACACCTTTTGGTTCCTAGGTGAAAGTATGTGTGGATTAAGGGATGTGTTCCAAAACATGTGTTTTGCATGTGGTTGGCTTGTCACAAGAGGTTACCCACACATGATCTGACTGGTTTGTGGAAACATGATCCACCAGATATGTTATACCCGTTTCGTCACAATTGCATGGATTCTCATAACCATTTGTTTTTTTCAATGCGAGTTCTCGTTAGGGATTTGTAAGGGCTATAAAGAGGGAGGTGGCACTATTTGGATATCAGGAGTCTTGGGATGATATTTTGGCTAGTTTTTAAACGGGACATGGTCCTAGTTCGACTATTCAGAAATTATCTTTTGGCAGCTACTGTTTACTATGTTTGGAGGGAGCGTAACAGAAGACTTTTCCAGAATCAACAAAGACGTACAATTTAGATTATTAAAGATATTCGGGATGCTTTGCTTTACAAATAGTCAAATACCCACACACACACACAAGCTTCATTTTAACTACATATCCCATTTAAAATCCACTCAATTCAAAATTGTAAATAAATAGTTTGACTTGTAAAAAGTCAGCAAGTTGTTTCCATAACTTAGATTTCCATCTAAAGTACGTTATCATACAACAATTTTGATTGAAATACAATATGTTAACCATCTTTCTCCAACGATCCAACCTTGATTAAGCACCATTTATTTATTCAATTCAATTTACAAAAAATTGCACATTGCATCAATATAAAAACCAAATTTGTTTCCTATTCTCCTACTGACTTTCAAAACCTTCAATTTGGAAAACCAACGTTAAAACTTATTATTTTAAGAATTCGGTAGCTAAGTAAAGTTCGTGTTCCTAAAATCATGGCGAAAGCAAATTTGGTTCCCATTTGGTTTATAAAAAATACAAGTCTTGAAAGATTGTTGCCACAAAATAAAGATTTTGCAATTTGGTTCTCTAAAATAGGAACAAACCCAAAATTGTCTCTATTTTGTTGCAGTTTGCCCTTTTAAACTCGATTAATAACTTACTCATGTGATATTATTCAACCCTATTTGCATTCAACAATGGAAGAGTCGGTCCAAAAAAAAAAAAATCCTCGACCATTCACAGCAAGAATTCCAAATTTAGTGTGTTGTTTAAACTCTCTCATTCTAACTCTTTTGATTAATCTCGACTTTACCCTAATTTACCCTCCATTAGTAGGCAAACAACCTCTTTTAAACGTCTAGATCGAGCCAGAGTAATTGGGCTTGTAACGGATTCATGTCCCAACTTTTAAAATTGAGTTCTATTATAATGATATTTTCTTCTTTTTCTATAATAAAATAAGCAATAATGATTTGAAGTGAATGTAATTTTACTCGATCCTTTAAAAATGTGCACAAATTGCAAAGAGAACAAATAAATAAATTTGGAAATTCGGCTTCTTGTATTTTTTTTGAACGACAAGTTAACACACACACGTTCCTGAGGTATTCGGGCTCCCACTTAAGGGTGTCACCCGACTAATCCCCGTCGACCACGGCCCAACCCAATTAAGGGTACCACTAAGTGGCACATGATGCTCACCACGGGGTTTGAACCCAGGTAGTCAGGGATACCATCCACTGACCCTCCAGAATGTTACCAAACCACTGAGTTACAACATGAAGGACAATTAGGCTTCTTGTATTGGATTTGGATCCAATATTTTTTGGGTCTCTAAATAATTGTTTATTGGGTTAAGTGAAGAGATCCACACCACGTTACAAAATACTAAAAGCCCATATAATCATCTTTTAAATTTAGCGATTTTTTCATTCATTCTCTTTTTTCTTTCTTATTTTAGAAAAAGGTTTAATATAGTTGTTAGAGTAAACTTTTCCCAAATTTCCCAAATTTCTTAAGTAATATAGTTGTTGGATAAGCTTTAATATTCAGTATCCATATTCCATAATACATTTGATCCAATTCCTCCACATGTTTTCGGTTTAATGGACGTGACCCTTTAGAACATTAATCATCCATTTCTAAAATAAATATCCCAATTTTTATTTAGTTGATCTAAAATAAATGTCTATTTTCAAAAGCAAGTGTTTACTTTATCATTCTACTTTTAATTATGAGATGGAGATAATATATCTCTTTATTATTAAGAGTAAAAGTGTCATTTACTTATTTAAAACTATAATAATCACACATTTATAAAATTGTGTTTTTTTTTATTTTATAAACATTTATTTTTGAATGAAAACAATAATTGTAATAACCAAGTTCATTGGTGAATAAATATTCCAAGTTGGTGGGGGAAGTGCAAAAAGAAGAAACTTGAGGACCGTTGTGGAAAATGGAGAGAAGGGTTAAAACTCCAAGGTGCAAAAAGTGTCACTTATCTATTATTATAGTGGTTTGGTGTGTTTGATTTTATGTGGCCGGGTTGTTACAATAATATTTGTAACCTTAGATCCCAAAACATATTCAAACCTAACAAACCATATAACAAGTCTTAATCCATTATGCTAGTATTTTCGTTTAATAATACGAGTTATGATAGTACAGGTTTTATAAACATCGAACTTTATTACGATCAAGTTTAATCCCTTGAAGGTTGTTTGGTAGTTGTTGAATAGTTTGGTGCATGATGATTAAGTGGTCAGAATGATTAAGATACTCTTATGATATAGTGCAAAATGAAATATGGTTGTTTGGTAATTGTTCATAATGAAATCAGAGCTCTGAATGGTTAAGGGGGCCCAGATACAAATCATTCGGAGGGTTTTGGAAGTTGGAACAATTAAGAGACAAACTTTTTTTTCGCTAAACAAGATTCACCTCTTAACGATTTAGAGGTTGTCTCTTAATAAAACCATTAAAAGGTAAACGAACAGCCCGTTAGTCATTAACGGTTAAGATGGATTAGAGGGTCAATTCATGATTAAATATAATAATGATTTTGTGTAATTAATATAGCATATAATAATCATATGTTATTGATTGAAATTATTTGATTAAAAAATAATTCAATTGTGACTTTTTACTTATAATTTAAATATTATAATGAATTTAATGTTAAATATCCCATAGGACTACTCTTTTGGGTAAGAATAATAAAAATGGATAAAACTTGTGTATTAAAACTACTTTTATTAGGTTTTTACGGTAATTATAAGCAGGGACGGAACACAAGCCTTCTAATCGTAGGAGCCGGTTTCCATATAGTTTTTTTTATCGATGTTATCTTTTACCAACGTTTAATATCGCCTTATGTGTTTTTAGCCTGACTCCATCGTTTTAAGGGATTTTTAATGATTTTTTTGCTTGATTTCAAGAATTTTTAAGGTTTTTTTCATCAATGTCGAGACTTTTTCGGTTTTTTTTGTTAGAGTTTTTTTTTGGTATTTTTGGTTGATTTCAATTGCTTTTTTTTGTTTGATTACGGTTGCAACTTCTTAAACGATACGATTGTACTTCTAAAATATTACGGTTGCAACTTCTTAAACGATGCGGTTGCACCTTTTACAAACCTATTTTTTTTTTTACCTTACGGCGGAGCACCCTTTTGAAATGATACCAGTACCATTTTCAAACCCTCGGATCTCGATAAAGACTCAAACACCCTTTTGTAAGGTAAAGCATATCGATACCAATACCACCTAATCCATATAATCCCAAACCCTCTTGAAAATCAAAAATCAAGATTCAAGAATCTAACTTTTTAGGGAAACTAATTTGTAAAATTGGGAAACTAATTATAATTAAATACAAGAATTAGAGACTTAAATTGGAGTTAAAATCTTGAAATTTCAACACCCTATTACACCCAATTGAAAAATTTTGTAGTTCAATCTGATCTTGGTTGGAGTTAAAGACTTACATCAAAATTACACTACAGATTAAGTCCACCCTTTTTGCAATTTTTTAAACCATAAGGGCCTAGCCCATGAAGCCATCTGCCCCTGATTATAAGTTGTTAAAAACTAACCTAGATTTAAGTAATATCCCAAATAGAAGTGACAATTTTATTATGTTTGTTTAAAATAAGTCAGTTTTATTTATATTTTAAATTCTATACGTGCCGAATGAATCAAAAGTACGTCAAATTAAAAACGTATACAAAAGTTTATTATCTCTTAAATCATCTTACTGGAAAATTTTAAATAATTTAATAGTATTACACTTAAAATCAATTTTTTTTTGTCTTTTCTTTTCAAAATCATGCTTTCTAAAAAACTTCAGTTGTAGTTTTTATGCAAACAGTCTCTCTAGTTTTCAACATTGAGACAGAGCATGATAAACTTAAAGAAACAACTTTTATTGATTTAAGGAAAAACAAGAACCGAAATATATAGCTAAACAAAAGACCTATCAAGAAGGAAAATGACCTATTAAAGAAGGAAAGGATAATGGTCATCAATAAGGACCAAAAATAAAACCATAAAATAAGGAAGAGATATGTATCTCAACACTCCCCTTCAAGTTAGATTGTGAAGGTTACGAACACCCAACTTGTCGCGTAAGGATTTGAAACGATCAGAACCAAGAGTTTTAGTGAAAATGTCTGCCGGCTGGGACGTAGAGCGAATGGCACACGGTGTGATTTCTCCACTGTCTACGCATTCTCGGACAAAGTAACAGTCCATTTCTCCATGCTTTGTGCTCTCATGATAGATCGAATTTACGGCAATGAGGCATGCTGCCTGATTGTCACACATTATCCGAGTTGCATGCGTTTGTGTAGCATTGAGATCTTAAAGAAGCCATCGCAACCACAGAACTTCACAGACAGTGGTTTGCCATGAATCGGTACTCGGCTTCAGCCGATGAGCGGGCGACCATACTTTGTTTCTTCGTTCTCCACGAGATCGGGGCACCACCAAGATTGATAAAGTATCCCGTATTTGAACGTTTGGTTGATGGGCAACTAAGCCAACTAGCATCACAATAAGCCACAAGTTCTAAATTTCCTTTTGAAGTAAAAAATAGACCTTGTCCCGACGTGGCTTTTAGGTATCGCAGGAGACGAAACGCAACATCCATGTGGGTTTGTCGCGGGTGACTCAAGAACTGACTGAGTTGGTTCACATAATAGATGATGTCGGGCATTGTGAAGGTGAGATAAAAAAAACCGTACCACTAGTCATCGGTATAGTGAGGCATCAACTTCAGGGCTATCATCATCCTTTCGAAGACGAAGATTTTGTGTAACGCCCCGAATTTCGAAAAGCATCATTTCAAGTTAATACTGAAATCAATAGCTTTAAATGGAAAAATAAGATATATGATTTTGGACTTGAATCCTAGATTTTATAGTTTAAATGAATGAAGGATTCAATTACGAGTCCAACGGTTCTTTCCGGAGCAAAATCGGAGCTATAACGAAGAAGTTATGGCCAAAACAGTGAACGAGAAGAAAACTGAGCGAGCAGTGCATCTCGCGACTTACGCCGCGACTTAGGATGTATGTCGCGACTTAGGGGTTAATGGGCGACTTATGTCGCGACTTAAAGTCGCGGCATAACCCGCGAAATCCACTGGTCGAGCATAAAACCCGATTCTCAGCCCTAGAACTTCATTTCTTCATAACTTTTGATCCACAATTCCAATTTGGGTGATTCAAGTTGCCACAGTTTCGTTTTTGAGATATCTTCAAGGATCTAGAAAGAGATTGGAAGTCTATTGGAGTATACAATAGTATTTTGTGGTGGTAAGTTCCTCATCTCTCCCTCTTCATCTTCTTCACCAAAGTTTTCAAGGGTTTCATCCACCCTTTGTTCTCCCTTTCATAGATTGGAGGTTTGTGACCATTTTGGTGAACTAGAGGTGCTTTGGTTGGTGGATTCAATCTTAGGTTAAGGTAATCTTCTATTCTCTTCAGTTATGGAAGTTAGGGTTTCGGTATCAGTTGAGCTATTCATGTTTAAGGTTTGGGAAACGATTCTTTGTGGTTGATTATGATTATTTATGGTTGAATATGTATGGATTTAGGTTTTTGGAAGTTTTGACTTGAGAATCCAAGTGTTCTTCAAAGGAGCTCTAGTTGGGAGAAAATCTAGATTTAGCCTAAATCTAGCAAGGTGCATTCAAGTTGATTTGTGAAAACGATGTAAATGCCAAAATGGTTATTTTAAAGTATTTTACATCTTACATGAAATTGTTAACTGCTGATCACTTTGGTTATTTTGAA
This sequence comes from Arctium lappa, assembly GCA_023525745.1. Classification (NCBI taxonomy): domain Eukaryota; kingdom Viridiplantae; phylum Streptophyta; class Magnoliopsida; order Asterales; family Asteraceae; genus Arctium; species Arctium lappa. Next base: position 80,150,970 of record CM042055.1, read on the forward strand.
AGTGTTTAACTTTATAAACTTGTATAGCACACATTCTTGTGATTTTTAGGCATTTTTATAAATGAGTCATAAATGGGTGTGTTTGGTAACTTATTGCATAAATGTGATTATTTGGCTAAAAGGCATTTTAGCGTTGTTTGGGGTAAAAGGTTCAATTTTGTGTTATGGGACGTTTTGAAAGGATAAGAAGCATAAATCTATTTGGAAAACCTTTTGACCCGACTTAAACTGTGTTGGAGTCCATTCGAGTATTTTGGAGCATGTAATTTCAAGGTATGGGTTGAGTGAGTTTATTACTTGCAAAACGTAATCTTTGGTCAAAAGAGGTTTTGAGCATTTTGGCTCGATGTCGTATTAAATAAGTCTCAAGGACACTTGTCCGGTTTTATATGGCTCAATGTAGAGTCTAGTTATGACGTACGTATTAATGCGTTGTGATGCGTATTGAGGTTGGTTACGGACTTGAGTGCTTTGGTCATTCATGTTTAGTCCGGGAAGGTTAGACTGTATTGCAATGGATCCATAGGCACGTGAGTCAGTCTATTTTGGGATGGTCAGTTGGGTATTGCGGGGTTGAACTTCGGTACCCATGTGTTATGACCGGAAACTTTACAAGTGATCACTTGGAGGGTTGAGTCGGCTAGTGCTACCGGAATAGTAGGCGCTAGGACCTCCACCGCTTGAAGTAATGTCTGGGAGGTAGTCTTTAAGTGTGTCGTGCCTTCGGGATGGAGTTCTTCGGAATGATCCATCAAGGTCAACTGACTTGGGGTGACACTTGTAAAGGAGTCGTAGGGACACCGGGTTGTGATCTCGGGAGGTGTCATGCGATTAACGTTGCATGGGTGGTATACTTATGTGTTTCCTTCACTCTCAACGGATACGGGTCTCCCCCGTTGTCGGCTATCAGTATTTTAAATTAAGGACGTCTTCTTTTATTGTCATTGGGTCTTTACGGTCGCGTGAGTATTAGGCCTAGTGTCCATGTTTTCGGACGTACGATATACATGGGTTGATGATAAGTCATGTTTCAAGTTAGTTAAGTTGCATCAATTTATAAAGCATGTTTTGAAATGAAGTGTTCATCTTTGAAAGTGCATGACATTGGAAAAGAGTCGTTTCCACGTTTTAAAGTGCAACTTCTTAAACGATACGATTGTACTTCTAAAATATTACGGTTGCAACTTCTTAAACGATGCGGTTGCACCTTTTACAAACCTAAATTTTTTTTACCTTACGGCGGAGCACCCTTTTGAAATGATACCAATACCATTTTCAAACCCTCAGATCTCGATAAAGACTCGAACACCCTTTTGTAAGGTAAAGCCTGTCGATACCAGTACCACCTAATCCATATAATCCCAAACTCTCTTGAAAATCAAAAATCAAGATTCAAGAATCTAACTTTTTAGGGAAACTAATTTGTAAAATCGGGAAACTAATTATAATTAAATACAAGAATTACAGACTTAAATTAGAGTTAAAATCTTGAAATTTCAACACCTTATTACACCCAATTGGAAAAATTTGTAGTTCAATCTGATCTTGTTGGAGTTAAAGACTTACATCAAAATTACACTACAGATTAAGTCCACCCTTCTTGCAATTTTTTAAACCACAAGGGCCTAGCCCATGAAGCCATTCGCCCCTGATTATAAGTTGTTAAAAAATAACCTGGATTTAAGTAATATCCCAAATAGAAGTGACAATTTCATTATGCTTGTTTAAAATAAGTATTAATCATGGGGGCCCAAAAATGTGAGGAAGGAGGTAGCCCAAAAAAAAGTGGTCATCCAAATAAAATTACAAATTTTCGGCCCAAGTAAGTTGTAACAAAAGCCCATACAAAAAGGCAGCCCATCATCTTCAAAAGTCCGGTCCATTATCTCGTCTTGCATCAGCAGCCCAAAAAGAGAACTCGTATTTTCGTTTCCACGCCATCGTAAAGTCGACTCCTCACGGCCCATGCTCCGATCCTGAAATAAGAACATATAAAAATATAAGATCTTTTCGAAACTTTCTTAAAATTAACCACCAAAAAACAACTAAATATGCTAAACATTTATTTATTAGATAAAAACTAAAAAAAAACATAAAAATGACTCAATGGGGAAATAAAAATTTGCTCAAAATTATAAAAATGAGTTAAAAATAGGCTATCAACCGTAAATGAGGACCTTAATATTGGATCTCCCTCCACGTATATTAAGGTTTGATTGAATTACGTACTCCTCATGTTTTGATTATTGGTTTCCCTTCAATTTATGGTCGCGTGAGTATTGGGCCTAGCGTCCGTGTTTTTGGTAACATATTGTACATGCGGGTTTTAACCATGTTGTGTGGGTTGAGTATCTTACCCCACCCGTGTTTGGGTGTTTTGGGATGCAACGTTTTATCCACGTTTCTTAAATTGGGAGTCAATTCCCGTTCTCTTTTCGAGTGAGTTTTGGGTTGCATCATTTTATAAAAATGTTTTGTAGTGGGGTGTCCACCTTTGAAAAATGCATGAAATTGGAAAAGAGTCGTGTTCGAGTTTAAAGTAAATCATTTGATAGATTATGGTTTTTAGTTGGGGTTCATTCCTTTAAAGATATATTTGTTCATGTAAAACTCTTTAACTCATTAGGCGTTATCCTAACATTTTTATTTGTCGGCATGTGCAACAGACTTCGTTGGGGAATAGTTTAGTGACACTATGAAGAGAGAAGTGCTAGTTGTGTGCTCGTGAGGTGAGTAGTTTGGTGAAGTCTTTCGCGTTAGCTTACGAAGAGCAACTTGTATTGGGGATATATGTAGCATCCGATTTCTGTTTAGTCCTTGTATCTTATTGGAGTTTATATTTGTTGAGGTTAACTATAGAATTTTATATTGAGGTGTATTGAGTTTTGTATAGTAAGAGGAAGTCTTCTCCCTCATTTGATGTTATATTGAAATTTTAAATTAGTTACTCTTACCAAATTTGAGGGTGTTACACAGCGGTGGTCCGTGGTCGTTTCACAGGTGTTTGATCGATGATTGAAGAAGCGAAGAAGGAAGAACGGTGATTCGATTATTGAATTTAAAGGTCGATTCATCGATTGTCGATTGAGTAATTGAGGAGGGCAGTAGGCGGTTTCTTTTGGGCTGGTGCAGATTAATTAATAAAAAAGTAAAATGGAACCTACTAAAGCATAAAGTGAAGTTGGGATGTGATGCCCTACTGGGCTGTGATGCCTTGGGTGAAAACCCTTGCCACCCTACACTTGGGCCGCCCCTGTGTCTTGGGCAGTGATGGCGTATTTCATGCTGCTTTTGATCTCCTTTTCATCGCACTAACCAGCCATCCTCACACCATTTCGTTGCAACGTTTCCAACTCATAAGATCATTGGAATCTTCTTTCAACATGGGAATGGTGCCATCGACAAAACCAATTTTGTTTTTTGGCGAATAATGCATTCGTCATCTCACTTTGCCAATCACTGTAATTTCCATCCCTAAGAAGATTTTTTCCGACAAAGTTCTGTCCTAGGTGATCGGCAAGATCGAGAAAATACGGCAATGAAATATCCATGTGGATTTGTCACCCACCGATTTGATCACTCTTGCCGGTGTTGCCTGTCATTCTTTTGGTGGATTAATCCAGGGTTAGGGTTAACAGATTTCACTCTGATACCATGATAAATTTAGAGAAACAAGTTTTATTGATTTCTTGATTTAGGGAAAAACAAGAACCGAAATATATAGCTAAACAAAGGACCTATCAAGAAGGAAATGACCTATCAAAGAAGGAAAAGATAATGGTCATCAATAAGGACCAAAAATAAAACCATAAAATAAGAGATATGTATCTCAAAATAAGGAAGAGATATGTATCTCAAGAGAGCATGTACATTTTATCCTTCTCATACCGTACTAACACTTTGTTATATTTGTTAGTTATTTATTAGGTTAAAATGTGTAACACCCTCAAACTGGAAATAACAACTAATTTAAAATTTTCTAAATACACCAGTAATTGATTCATCTGCAATCACAATCTAAGATTTAACCTCAATACACACATTCATTCTATACATAAGTTCTATAATACGGACGGGTGCTACTAAAACCCAATAGAAGTCACTATCTCCAAACTGCGGAAGACTTCACCAAATACTTACACTCGCGAAAGACTAAGCACATCTCTTCATAGAATTGCTAGAACCAACCCCCACCTGAAACCTGATGCATCTGCCGACAAATAAAAAGGTTAGGCTTAACGCCTAGTGAGCTCAAGAGCTTTAACATGAGTAAATACTTTTAAAAGACAGATTACTCTTAAAACATGATCTTTCAATTGATGCACTGTAAAACATAGAAACAACTCTTTTCAATGTCATGCGCTTTCAAAGATAGACACCTTATTTCAAACATTCTTTATAAATTGATTGCAATTTAAATCAACTCGAAACATGCATGTGAACCGACTCCCATTCAAGAAACATGGATAAAACGTTATATTCCAAAACACCCCAAAAATCAACTTCAAAACCATATATACCGTACGTCCGAAAACACCGACACTAGGCCCAAAACTCACGCGACCATAACAAAAGGAATCTAAATACCAAAACACGGGGACGACATATTTCATTTAAACCTTAATATACGAGGAGGGAGGTCCAATATTAAGGTCCTCATTCATTGTCTACCATATAGAACAAATGACACTACAGTAAAACATCTTTATATTTAAATTACTGATAGCCGACAACGGGGGATACCCGTATCCGTTGACAGGGGAGGAAACACAAAAGTATACCACCCATACAACGTTAATCGCATGACACCTCACGACATCACAGCCAGGTGTCCCTAGGACTTCTTTACAAGCGTCACCCCAAGTTAGTTGACGCTTGATGGGTCTTCCGAAGAATCCCACCCCAAAGGCCCGACACACTTAAAGGTTACCTGTCACAAACATTTCAAGTGGCGGAGGTCCTAGTGTCTACCGTCCCGGCAGCACTAACAGACTCAACCCTCCTAGCGATCGCTTGTAAAGTTTCCGGTCATAAAACATGGAATACTGAAGGTCATCACCCAACAATACCCAATCGACCATCCAAAACAGACTGACTACATGCCTATGAATCCATTACAACACTGTCTAACATTACATGACTCTAAATGAATGACCAAAGCACCCAAAGCATGTAATTTACCAATGACATAAAATTGATCGTCATCATACTCAAGACCCGCGACGGTTATAAATCCGGACAAATGTCTACACCACTCATTTAGTCAAAACTGAGCCAAAGGCCCAACACTTTACGTAAATCTCCAACGAACGCCTTTGTAAACATTAAAAACGCGTTTAACTGACTGATGAAGACACAACGACCCCAAAAGTATAATTAACTCAAACTCAACATTGGTTAAGGCAAACCGTTTTCCAAATGGACTCTTTATTCTATTATTTCCAAAATGCCTCATGACATATTTATTGTAATAACCGGGTTAAAAGTTTAAATCTCAAAGTTTGGGGTGGAGTGTGGTCAAAACTTTTGTTTGGAGGGGGAGAAGTAAAAATATTTAGTATAATGGGATGTCTTAGGGTTTTGTGCAACCTTTTGTAGGCGACTGATTTTGAGAAAGAGAGAGAGACTCTTGGAGCGTTGGAGAAAGAGACTGAAGAAGAGAAGGATTGCAAGGAAATTCCAATTTTTTTTATTTAGTGCATTGAAGGTAAGCTCCCTTGTTATTCAAACTCTCCAAGTTATTATTGGATTTATTTTGATAGTCGAATTTGGGTGTGGATTGGATCTGAGTTCTTGGTTTTCTGGGTTTGGGATTGAGCAAGAAACCGATGCAAGTTATCTCGGTGGTTAAGGGAAATTTTGGTAAAATTAAGTTTATTATTTATTATGGAACCTGGATTAACTTGCAATTGATTTCAAGTTCGGGCGAGAACTGTAGTCTTGAACATTAAATCTCTGGGTTTATTCGTTCGATTTATTGGACTCCGGTCGGCAGCCACCCCGGTCGGCAGCCATCCCGGTCGCATGATAGGTAGTCCGGTCGTCTAATGAATCGTGGGTATCGGTCGAAGTTAAGCTAACACCGGTCGTTTCGGTATTAGTCGATACCGGTCGAGTTTAGGGTACCGGTCGCTTTAGTTCCGATCAATGGTAATCCCCGGTCGAAAGGGGGAGTGTTGATACCGATCGATGTGGTGGAAGACGCCGGTCTTCATGATACCGGTCAACATGGAAGGCATACCGGTCGACCTATTTGGCCCCGGTCCATGGGAGAAGTTTGTGGGCCGAAGCCCAGGCCCACGTGGTAATAACTTAGGATATTAGCAGGTTGTTTGTGGGCTTTTGTTTTATAAGCGGCCCAATATATTTTGGGATTCGATCAATTTAAGTGGTAAGACTCGGTCGTGTATTGGTGAGTTAAAATATTTAGAGATTAAGTGTGGATGGGGTGTCGATGTCAAAGTCAACCTTATTAAATTAGAAAGTCGAAAGAGTTCACCAACCAGTATTTCTTTGATAGGTTTCAGTTCGACTTCTAAAAGTAGACGAAGAGCTTTGAGATAAGGAACGACAGGTGAGTTTTCTGAACTAAATCCTTATGAACGAAAGCATGCGATGATTATTCTTCTTAAATGTTGATTTATTCAATATGTCAAGTTTAAATTGATATGTTTTAAGTGTGTTATATATTTTGTCGATGTTTAAATGTATGTTTACATTATTTGTGGATTATGTGACCTAAGTCGGGGAGTATGGCCCGCCTACTCGTTCCGGGGAGTGTAGCCCGTTTATGTCGTTGGGGGTGTGTCCCAACATTAAGGCAGCGCGAGTTAGACACATCGTCTTTGACAGTCGTGTGGTCCGTAACGTGTTTTACTTATGCGGAATTATTAAATGTGGTTTTAAATTCTGGAAAGTATTTTGTTGCTTATCTGTTTAGAGGGATCTCACTAGACCTATGGTCTAACCATCGCTCTTTCAAAACTAAAAATTCTTTTCAGGCCGTCGTGAATTAGACAGGGCAGCTAAGAGAAAGGAGAAGGCTTAGCGGGATGGATAGAAGACCAATACTTAGTTATTCTTAATTATCTCAGTTGTGTATAGGTTGTTTACAATAAACCTTGATTTAACTATTGTAAGTTTGGAACCGTTATGACATGGATTATTATTCGATCATTGCGAATTTTATTTTAAGAATCGATCCGCTTGTTTATATTTTTGGTTGGGATGTTATATTTATACACATTTTCCAAATAGTTGTAAGTACAAAATCATATAAATGACCTTTACCTCAAATGGACTCCATTTATATATATAATTGTTAAAATGCCCAAAATCACAAATATGCATGTGACACAAGTTTATAAAGTGAGATATAACCAAATGCCCAAAACTTATCAGCAGTTAATAATTTGATGTAGAACACAAACACTTTAAAATAACCATTTTGGCATGTACACCGTTTTCATAAATCATTTTGAACTCACCTCGCTAGATTTAGGCTAAATCTAGATTTTACCCAGCTTTGAGCTCCTTTGAAGAAACTTGAATCTCCAAGCAAAAACTTCCAAAACCTAGATCCATAAGTTTCCAACCATCAAAACATATAACCAACCACATAGAAACATTCCCCAAACACTTAATCATCCAAATCTCTATTTTGGGCAAAACCCTAATTTTGACCCAAAACTCTCAAAATCTTTCAAAACGAAATTAGAGGAATCAAACACTAGGTTGACATCCATCGATCATTTATAACCCATAAAGAAGTTTGGAAGTAGAAGGGATGAACTTACCATTTAGGTTTTGATAAAAACCTAGACATCCCCAAAATTCTTGAAGATGGAGGTGATGATGATGAGTTCTTGGTCTTAGCTTCCAATCCACCTTATAATTTCCCAAAACTAACCATCTAACCTTGACAAGCTCTCAAAAACGAAACCATAACAACTTAAATCACTGAAAACGGAGTTGGGATGAAGAAGATATGAAGAAATGAAGTTTGGTGGCTGAAAATCGGTTTTTAGTTCGACCAGGGGGTTTCGCGACTTATCTCGCGACCCTAAGTCGCGGCATAAGTCACCCGTTTTCCCTGGTTTTCTTCTCGTTCACTGTTTTGGCCGTAACTTTTTCGTTATAGCTCCGTTTTTGCTCCGGAAAGAACCGTTGGACTCGTAATTGAATCATTTATCCATCAAGACTATAAAATCTAGGATTCAAGTCCAAAATCAAAAATCTTATTTTTCCCCTTTAAGGCTACTGATTTCTGTATTAACTTGAAATTGTGTTTTTCGAAATTCGGGGTGTTACAAAATGTTTAAAAAAACCCGACTCATTTTCATAGGTGACAATACTCATTTGATCCGTTCATCTAGTCATGTCTACAAAAAGATAAATGTCAAGATACATAATAGGTTGTCTTATTTCCTGTAGATTATAACAATAAATTTTTATTGTCAGTTAGCATAACAAACATTTAATTTTTCTTATCGCATATCTCACTTCATCGGTAACTACTAATAATGTGAATATCAAGTAATCAAAAGACTTTGACGAAATGGTATCTGACTTACTGGTAGAACTCAACCCATTAAAAGGTCGGAGTCTAAACCTCACCAAGATAAAGGAGGGTGAATTTATCCGTTATATATAAATATTATACATCATAAAATTTTCAAATTATATTATAATTCTTGATCTCGTCAAAAAAAATGTTATATTGTCAAATTTAAATATTATATAATTCAAAAATGTCACATAAAATTGAATGCATTAAGAAAAACATTAATTGTTGGGTGTTGTTATCTCTACCCCTCCTCACTCACAAACAAAACCTCACATACCACCATCTAACTCACATACCCTCTATAGGAGGGGTATGGATAAAATTTACCTAATTGTTACACTACCTTCAAAAACAATAATAAAAAAAGAATAATAATAGCAAAAAGAGTAAATTACATTTTTGGTCCTTGTGGTTTTCATTCACTATTAAATTTGGTCTCTCTTATAAATTAATTACATTATTAGTCACTATAATTTGCATTTTGTTTCAATTTTGGTCCTTTTGACTGACTCTAGTTAAAAGAATGGTTATTTTTTTGTCTTTTCTCTTTTTTGTCTTATTAGATCATAAAGTAAATTACAATTGCAGTCCCTTTGGTTTGTCTCTTTTCATTTTTATCTTTCCTACAATTTTATTTTTTTATTTTATACCCCTTATTAAATTAATTAATGAATGATATTTTTAATTAAAAATATATATTTTATTTTGTAAGTGATATCTCTAAAAAACTTTTGTCCATATCTGTAAAATAAGTTCAATATTAAATATTTTAAATTATATATATATATATATATATATATATATATATGTAAACAAATCCATCTACACTAATGCAAACATATTTTTTACTTTAACTTGGGTTCAAAAAATGGGTTATTTTTTTCTTAATAATGTAATATGAAGATAGATTTTTGTAAGCAAATCCATCATTTCAGATATTTCATTTTTTATTACATAGTTGATAATTTTTTAATTTTTTTTAATAATTATACTATAAAGTTTTTGTTTGATACACATTTAGAGAACCATTTAATTAAATTAGAATATGAAAACGATACATTTTTTTTTTATTAATACTTAATAGACATATAAATTTTGTTTTCAAAAAATGATGGTCGGAAACGACTTTTAAGTTGGGTTCAAAAGATGTATATTTTTTTATGTAATATATATATATATATATATATATATATATATATAGATATATATATGCAGATCTATCTACATTAAACCAAAGAACATTTTCTAATTGAAGTTGGGTTCAAAAAATGCTATCATTTTTTTCTTCTTAATAATGTAATATGGAAAATCGAAGTTTATCTCTCACTATTAATAAAAAATGCATCGTTTCATATATTACATAAATAAGAAAAAAAAATGTACATCTTTTGAACCCAACTTAAAAATCGTTTTCGGTCATCATTTTTTGAAAACAAAATTTATCTGTCTATTAATAAAAAATGTATCATTTTCAGATTCTAATTTAATTAAATGTTTCTCTAAATGTGTGTCAAACAAAAACTTTATAGTATAATTATTAAAAATTTTAAAAAAATTATCAACTTAAATTTATGTAATAAAAAATGAAATATCTAAAACGATGCATTTTTTTAATTAATAGACACGGATAAATTTCTATCTTCATATTACATTATTAAGAGAGAGAAAAATGACCTATTTTTTGAACCCAAGTTAAAGTAAAAAATATTTATTGCATTCGTGTGGATGGATTTGCTTACATATATATGCATAAAAATTTAAAATACCCAATATTGAACTTATTTTACAGATATTGACAAAAAAATTTTAGAGATATCACTTACAAAATAAAATACATATATTTATTAAAAATATCATTAATTAATTAATTAATATGATAAGGGGTATAAAATAAAAAATAAAATTGTAGGAAAGACAAAAATGAAAAGAGACAAACCAAAGGGACTACAATTGTAATTTACTCTATGATCTAATAAGACAAAAAAATTAACCGCTTTTTTAACTAGAGTTAGTCAAAAAGATCAAAATTGAAACAAAACGTAAATCATAGTGACTAATAATGTAATTAGTTTATAAAAGGGACCAAAATTGATAATGAATGAAAACCATAAGGACCAAAAAGTAATTTACTCTAGCAAAAATATTGATTTAAAAAACACCCAAATAAAGAAGCGAACGTTGGATTTTGGCTTTTTATGGCAACGGTTGGTCGTGGCATGTACAGTCTGGCAATTTCTCATAGTTGGTAAAACAACCGTCACTATTTTAATTATTTTTTTTTTATCATTATCTTTATCAAATCATGTTAATTTTTATTATATTCTTTATCCGATATTTTATATAATGACAATTTTTTTGAAAAGCAGGAAGATATATTAAGAAGAGCAATGAATTTATTTTAGGCAGCTGAAATGGTTAGAAGTAGCTGATGGAAAATGTTAGTAAAAATATGGTTTTTTATTAACTTTGGACACAATTAAATACATGTATATGTATTAAATATTTCTAACTCTTCATGGGTTTGTGTTCTCCTATATGAGAGCTTCGAAACGATATATTATGTGTCCAAAACGGAATATGTGTGAATGAGATATTGATGCTCAAAGTTGAGTGTTTGAGATGAAATTAGCAAAATCAAGTTAGTGTGGAATCTTGTCCCACATAGGAAGAAGGATTAAACTTATTGTGGTTTATAACCATGAATGTGGGAGGGACTAACAAGTTCTTTATTTGGTTTTACTCCATCACCTACCCGTGCGTAGGGGAGGTGTCGATTGAGACTTTTGTAGGCTAAAATCGGCGAACTTGTGCGTGGACACGAATGCAACTCCGCACGCACTGTTGAATAATCCTTTGTAACTCCCGACTGATACCCATTGATGATTAAGATTAATATGATTAATGGTAATTAAAATTATTTTAATTACTGATTAATTTCATATTAAGTTGTCGGTTTTGATATCGAGTATATAATGGGAGTTCTATGAAACACGAGCAATACAGAACGAAAAGAACACTCACAATTCTCTGAATTCTTTCCACATACGTTTATTAGATTTTCGACAATTTTCAGGCAAGAGGTTGTATCTGGCAGTTCAACTGCTTTGGCTATTGTACCCTGGGAACAGACGGCCAATATGTTTAAGGGAATCATGTTACACACGAGCCTTAGCTTTGTTTAATCATTCTCGGTTTAGTTGTTCTAATCGATTTTCAGTTGATTAGTCAACTTTATTTTGTATTCTTATTATTTATAATCGTTTGTTAATAGCGAGATACAGTAATAAAAATATAAGTTAAAAATTTCGAGTCTTGACAATAACAAAACGACTTTCATAATATTTCATGTCAAGTCGTCAATGCATAACAAATAAAACATTATTTTATAAATTGTCTCGACGAATACCCAGAGGGTAACGGTTTCAAAAAAATGAGAACCAAAATCAATCTTAATCGGTTCCGTATTTTAGGAACCGAAACCAAACACCTCGATTCCGGTTCTGAAACCAGCAGTTCTGGAGCGGTTCCGGTTCCAAAAGCGGATACCCGGTTCTGATGCTCACCCTTAGATTTAACCCACACTATCTATCAGACGCCAATCTCTAATTTGGTAAAAAAAAATTAATATAAAATGATAAAAGTTCAATCTTATTGGTGGAATTGAATAAAATAATCATTTATCTCTCTTACTATATATTAAGAGTATCTCCAACAGCTATGCTAAAATAGAAAAAAAAAGTTTTTAGCAAAAATTTTGCTCCACCAACTATTCTATACCACATGCTAAAATAGAGAAAAAAAGTGAGAGAATCTAAAAATCTCTAAATTTTTTCTATTTTAGCAAAGTTGTTGAAGATACTCTTATATAACTATTCAAATCTTAGAGCATTTATAACAACTATATTAACTTAATTATTTAAAATCAAATTTTCTAGAAAAAAAATTACATCTAACTTTAAACTTATTTTATTTTAGAAATTTCAATATTCATTATTATTAAATATTTAATAAATTCATTATCATAATAAACTTTTAAAAAAGTTTACATAAAATTATACTTCTAATTAAAACAAATGTCACAATGAAAGTAACATCCTGAGAGGGTCAGTGGATGGTATCTCTGACTACCTAGGTTCGAACTTCGTGGTGAGCATCCTGTGACATCCATGATCATGGGCCCTGCCACATAGTGGTACCCTTAATTGGGTTGGGTCGTGATCGACGGGATTAGTCAGGTGACACCCTTAAGTGGGAGCCTCGATACCCTAAGAACGTGTGTGTGTGTGTTAACTTGTCGTTCAAAAAAAATGTCACAATGAAAATGACACGTAATTTTATAAATGTGTAATCACTATATTTTTAATGAACTAAATAAAAAATTTTACTTTTAATAATACATGAAATAATAAATGTCTCTATATCATAACTAAGAGTAAAAAAAAATTAAGACAAAAATTTATTGAAAAACACCTTAACATAATATATAAAACCAAAGAACAAAGGTCCAAACACGATCAAAACTATGAGTGCAGTGAAAAAATATTACAAAAAAGGAGAAAGCATGAAACCGAACACACCTCATTGCAGGGGACACAAGTGGAACTTGAAGTGTATATGTTTGGATGACCATAAACTAGCTTATAAGCTAGCTTATTGAAACGCTACTCAAAGTAACGTTTTAAAAAGCTAGTTTAACAGCTACAAGCTAGCTTATAAGCTAGTTTGCCAAACAAAGCCTTAGAAAGTAGTTTTAAAATTGAACACTTGTTATGTAATAAACTAAAATAGAAATGTGAACATTTGTTTTATAACCGTGGGTTTTCGGGCTAGTTTACATGCAAGTGAACCTCCATGGTCACAAAGGCTTTAAAAATGTCTAGATTTAAACCCTGAATAAATTAGATATTTCATTACATCCCCTAAAAACTTTACTAATACGACACAATTCAAATGGTTAACATTTATTTTAAAATAAAAAGAAAAAACACATTCATCCTCATAAAAACAAGTAAAGTACTCAAAATGGGAAATTTCTAGAATCTCTATTTAATTGTTGGAAAAAAAAAAAAGGGAAGCCTTAAATTTTTAATTGTTAGAAATGGTCTTATAAACAAGTGGAATGAATTTCAGGTTAAATAAAAAAGGTGGTTCTTAAATATTGCTACCGACACTTAGTTGGACCTCACCACCGGCAATATTTTTTTACTTTTTTCCTCCCTAAACTATGGAGGTATAGCTACTATGCCCCTCTATTTATAAAATATATCACTTCACCCAAACAAACTATAGGTACTATTTCATTAAGGGGTAGGCTGATGGTCGGATAAACCGCTTAGTAGATCATTTATCTTACCTAATGAACATGGTAGAGGCCGATAATCTTACCTGGTAATGGCGACGATAAGGTCTGAAAATCAGGGTCGTTCCTAATATTTTGGAGGCCCTGTGCAAAAACCTAAATATTATTCTATATTTTTTTTCATTTATATTATTTAGGGTAAATTACATTTTTCGTTCTTGTGGTTTGTTAAAAATTGCGGATTTCTTCTTTATGGTTTTTAAATTTTGGTTTTAGTCCTTATGGTTTGCATTTCATTTTCATTTTCGTCCCTTAGACCAAAACACTACTTTTAAGTATGAAGGACTAAACTAAAAATGAATTGCAACCATAGGAATGAAAAAAAACAATAAAATTTAAAGCACAAGGACAAAAACCAACATTATTTCGTATATTTTTCCAAAAAGAAGACAAACAACTAGGCATTATTATTTTTTGAACAAAGTTTTTCTATAATTTATAGCAAATCATTTATTATAACATCATAATTAAAGTTAGTCAGGAACTCATTTTCAACTGAAATCAACATTTAGTTTTACTTGATACATAGTTGATCACAAATGAATTTTGAAATTCTTTTAACAGGATTAAGAAAAACATAAAAATAGTCAATACCAATCATGAAAAATTCTAAATATCATTAAATAATCAAATAAAGTTAAAAGAAAATCATTGAAAAATAAAATTAACAAAAAAAATAATATTTATTTTTTAATAAAAAATAGTATTTATTTATAGATTGAAATTTGTACTTTAATAAAGATTGAGAGAAAAGACTGTAATTTGTACCTCAAAAATGGAAAAACCTAAGAAGAGGATTGCAAAATTTATGATGATGACAATAAAAGAAAACATGATGAAGAAATTGGGAAGTTTAGCCTTTTTTTAAAGATAAATTAGATAAGAAAAATCATAAAAGATTGTATAGATAAATAAATGAAAAAATAATTAAAAAAACTTACATATCTTAAAGGTTTACGAAATTTTTATGTAATTAATGTATTTTTATTTTTTTATTTTATAACTGGTTATTTTAAAAGTTAAAAAGTGAAAAAAATCTTGAGATTTTAATAAATAAGAAAAAAAAGAAATAGTTTAAATCACTTAAAAAAAACACACAACACATGAGGCCTAGTAGAATTGATCATTGGATGCCTCCTATATAGGAGAGAAGCACTTTCTAACTGAACTAAGTAGCAACTTGTGTTATTGTCTAGAATTTTCGTTCTTACATATTAAAAACTTATAAAAGTATTTGGAGGCCCTCGACAATCGGAGGCCCCGTGTGGCGGCACCGCCTCGAACACCCCAATGCACAGCCCTGCTGAAAATCTTACCCAGTAAATGAGGGTGACGATTATCATCCGATAAGCGCTTAATTGCCGAGTAAGTTGTATATGATACCACTTTAATAGACTACAATTTTACCCAGTAAAATAAGTTAGTTTGTTGATCTTATCGATAATCACTTACCAAGTAAGTATTTAGGTAAACGACTCCTAAATGTGAGTCTCGCATGAAGTAAAAGTAATTGTTGAAGCACCAACTTATAAAATTTGATGATGAATAGAATTTTAAACGATACTTTTTAAATGTAACCAAAAAGGCTTTACTTATTTTTCGTATGTTCCACCAAAAACAATAAGTTATGAGACCAAAATTATAAATTATTTAGTTGAGGGGGAATTTTGGTAATTAGATAAATGTGTAAAGCAAATATGGTCAGATCCACCAAAAAAAGAGGGGTTGGATGAAATAATGGGAGGATGAGGATGTGGACATTACGACAATAAACCCAGATTATTAAACTTAATTACATTATTAATTAATCATTTAATATTAATTATATTATGATGTACGAACAAAATATATTTAGCATTGATGGTGATGTGTTCCCGCAAATAATTTCATGGACAGTCTGGATTTCACTTCCTCCACACCCTTCTGTTTCCATTTATTTATTTCCAAAAATTATTTTTACTAAATTAATTTAATTTAAATTTTCAAATATTTATATTTTTCAAAACAAGAAAAATGTGACAATTTGATGTTTTAAGAAAGCCAATGAGGCGACAGAAAAACATCATTGGAAAATAATTTCGATACAATAATTGTTTTTAACAAACAAAATTAAATAATATTATTTCATTTCATTTTATTTATATAAAATAAAAAAGCTATTTGCAGAGCAATCAGGTATTCCACATGGATATATAAATACACTTTACACACACACACAGACCACTCACCTCCGCCTGCTTATCCTTCACCTCCGCCGATCACCACCGCTCTCCGGCAATGCAGACGGCGTCGGCGATTTCTCTCTCCGTTCTCTTCCTGTTATCTCTCTCCGCCGCCGTACACGGCCACAACATCACTCGCATCCTCGCCAAACACCCCGAATTTTCCACTTTCAACCACTACCTCACCATCACTCACCTCGCCAATGAAATTAACCGCCGCCAGACAATCACCGTTTGCGCCGTCGACAATGCGGCAATGTCGTCGTTGATTTCGAAAGGTTTGTCTATTCAGACGATAAAAAATGTTCTCTCACTCCATGTTTTCGCGGACTACTTCGGATCTAAAAAGCTCCACCAGGTCACGAAAGGATCTACCTCCACCGCCACGATGTATCAGGCCACCGGTGAAGCTCCAGGTACCGCCGGTTACGTTCATATCACCGACATCAAAGGCGGTAAAGTGAGATTCACTCCAGAAGATAATCCGACTCAAACTGATACTGTTTATGTCAAATCTGTATTGGAGATGCCTTACAACATCTCCGTGATTCAGATCAGCGCAATTCTACAGTCGCCGGAGGCGGAGGCTCCGACGGCTGCTCCAGATCTGAACTTAACTTCGTTGCTACAACGAGACGGTTGCCAAGCGTTTTACGATCTGTTAACTTCTTCTGGAGCAATCGGAACGTTTTTAAGCAGTGCCGACGGCGGAGTAACCGTGTTTTGTCCCGGAGACGACGCTATTTCCGCATTCGCGCCAAAATACAAGAACCTAACGGCGTCGGAGAAGATATCGTTGTTGCTTTATCACGGCGTTCCGGTTTACAATTCCATGGGAATGCTCAGATCTAGCAACGGATTGATGAACACTTTAGCGACGGAAGGTGCTAAAAAGAAGTACGATTTCACGGTGCAGAACGACGGCAACGATGTGACGTTGAAGACGAAAGTGACGACGGCGACTATTAGCGGAACGGTGGTTGACGAAGAGCCGATCGCAATTTACACGATCGATAAGGTTTTGATGCCTAGGGAGTTGTTTAAAGGTGTGGTGGAGGCGGAGGAGCCGGCACCGGCGCCTAAGGCGGCGAAGAAGAAGAAGAAGGCGGCGGCGAAGAAAGGCGAGACGACGGAGGACGATGCGGATGCTCCCGGACCAGACTCTTCCGATGACTATAGCGACGATGAGGCGGCGGATCAGACGGCGAGTGGTGGTGGAAGGTTGGTGGCGTCGGTGGTTATGGCGGTGTGTTTTTCGTGGTTGGCTTTCGCTTGATTTTTATTTATTTTATTTTATTTTCCATTTTTGTGTCGGTGTGATAATGTGACAGCAGGTATCATGGGTCTCCCACGAGAATACGATTTCTCTTTTTTTTTTAATTTATGATTAAAAGATTTTTATTTGGTTTTATTTATAAAAAAATAAAGAGTCTTTTCTTTTTTTCTTTTTGGGATTGTTTTTATTGTAATTAATTATTTTGTGCCATAAAATAGAGAACGTGTGTATCATATATCTATTTATTACTACTTTGTTTCTTTGTCACTAATTATTTATTGAATATTTAAAGTAATTGTATGGACAATCACATAAATGGACTATGACCAATGAATCGGTCAAATTGATATATACAATCTTTTAAACTTAAATTATTTCTTTTTTCTTCATTAAACGGAACTTATACTTGATTTCAAACAAGTATTAGTTTGAACTTTTCAACATTATTTTGAGATTATCAGTTAAAATCTTATATAGATGTGTGTGTATATATAGGTGGTTTATTATATAGAGATGATTTCATACGAGAACGATATCTATTTAAGAAAACACGAGAACAACAAAATAAATACAAAAATTATATATGATTCACGCGACTTTGCTTCACGACTTAAGTTGCGGCCAAAGTCGCTCGCTCCGGTTTTTGCCGGTTAATGTAAATCACATATTTTGTACATGATTTACTGTTTTCTTGTTTTTTAAATAGTTAACATTCTCATTTGAACTTTACTCTTATTATATAACTCAACTCATTGTTACTATAATTGCAACCCAATCTTAACCGTCCATTTAATATAGTAAATGTATTTCATAAGTATTTTGATTGTTTTCTAATATAAAACATTAATTATAATAAACTCTAATTATCTTTCATAAATAAATATTAAAATGATAATAAATGCCTTATTTCATAAATATTTCACTTTATTGAGTTATATTGGTTGTAAAAATAAAATAGATATTAAAAAAAACAAAAGAATCTGCCAACTGGTTAGTAACATGTGCCTAGTTGGAAGTAGTTGGGTTTCTACAAATTGTATGGTATGCATTTTTTTTCCTTTAATTTTAATTATATATTGTGATAGTAAATAATATAATACTTCTGTTTTTATATTTACTTTTCTGTTGCAAGGTTTAAATACGGATTCATAATTTATATTTCGATAACTATATATTCTAAGATATTAACGAAATAAATCTTGTTTAAATCTATTTATATGTATTTTAATTATTAAACTGTTATTTATTCACATATCAATATTAATTTAATTATAAAAAGGAGGAGGAATCTCCTTCACAGATATTATCTCTCTTCTTTAAATAGCTTTGGAAAATTGTCATACTTGAAGTAAGAGATAACATGGTGAGCAAGCATATGTTGTCTTTAAACAACATCATGTTCATTACAATAATTCAATAACAACTGGTCATAAGTGTTTTTGCTTTTTAAGAGGTTGTTTATTTTATGAGTTAAGTTGTCTATTTGGATAAAGATGTATTGTTATTTGAGGAATTAAGAACATTGAGAGTTGGATTATTTCAGAGGCACTTTTTGTATTAATTTGTTTGATGGGGACAAGTGAGGGATCATATGATTTATTCCATATAGCTATATTGGCTTAATGATTAAGTCATGAGTAAACACTCGTGTTTGGGCTTGGCTGAGCGAATAAGTTGCTCAGTCTATTAAGCTCGTTAGTCGTAAGTAAACAACCTCTAAATTTTTTTAGAAAAAGAATGAAAGTTCGGAGTTACTAGTCTATGGTCTCTTTTGAACAAGTATAGAAATTTAATTATCAGGATTGTGAAACTTTTATTTCCTTAAGAACGGATTATTTTATTTCTTTTCTCAATTAAATATGGAAACTCTTTTTACTCTCCTTTTTAGTAATTATTTCTGTTATGATTATTCTGTATTATGAAAACATTGTTTTATAATTATGGTCTTTCATTATTGGTGGACCCGTAAAGAATAAACAATAATGTTCCCCTTCCAACTCTACTATATGGTCGTTTTCTTTTAGAATCCGACAAATCTCATCCTAAAACCCTAATAAAGTAAAACGGAGTTCGTCGTATACTCCACAAGTATGAGCTGTAAACTTACACACATACAAGTTTTAGGAAATAAATAAAGTGACAAGAGATAGGGACATGAAAATAAAAAAATTTCATTTTCAATCATTTCATATCCATATAACGTTAGTCTTTTAAACAAATTTCTTAAATTTCATAGTATAAAAAAAGAACAGTAAAATCGATCATCTATTTCTTATCTAACAATTCACATTATATATAACTTGCGATATTATAACACACCTCTTGTGCTACACTTAAAACATGTGTTGGAAAAAGCAAATAAAGGCAAAAGGTTATATGGGCATGGTTTGGAAGCAAAGGATATGGAATAAAATCTACAATCCAAAAAGTGCACCATATCAACACTTCAAATCATATAATAAGTTGGTACATGCCTTTTCAAGATACTTGAGAAAATGTAAGGTGGAAGTTTGGTTCCTTGCAATCCGACAGGATTCAAAGAAATTGGAATGATCAATTATATTGACCAAATTCTTTTAATGCGTTTAGTTCATTCTTTGAGTTTTATTACGGGTTTTCAATTCTACATATGATGGAAATTCATTTTCTTGGTTTTTTTTTTAACGACAAGTTAACGCACACACACGTTCCAGCGGTATCGAGTCTCCATTACGGGCAATCATACTAATCCGCTGCGACCCGACCCAGCCTTAGGCTGAACCGACCGGCAGGGTAGAGGGTCCCATTGACTGGACCCACCCGAACCGGTCCCGAACCCGGCCCCGAAGGCCCAAACCCAGAGTCTGGATATCTCAGGAAAGTGTCGCTCGTGGGAATCGAACCCGGGTAGTGTGGCTTTCACCCCACACCCCCCAGGATGTTACCTATCCAACTGAGCTAACCCCCTTTCATTTTCTTGGGTTTTAACAAGGGATTCTCAATCTTTTGCATCCCACATTTTAAGAAAGATTATTATGCTCGTATATTTACTCTAATTCATTATACCCCACCAAGATGTTAGCCACTACCATAACCATCATTGTTACCTATGTTGTCACCACCACCCTCGTCACTACCGCCATTGTCGCCACCACCATTGTTGTCTTCGGTCCACCATCGTCGCCTTCGCTGCCACCAGAGTCACCACAACCGTCGTCGCCACCACCATCACTATTGTCACCTCCACCGCGACCACCACCACCATTGTTGTCTCCGTGCCACCACCATCATCATCATTGTCGCCGCCACCATCACCACCACTGATTAATATTAATTATTAATTTTATCATATTATATAGTATGTATAAGCAAATAAAATATGAAAATGTCATAAAGGGGCATTTATGTTAATCAGACGAATTCCAATTCCTCCCAATCAAACGCATAGTGAAACCTAAATAAACTACATTAGAATTCATACATATTCCAATTCCTATGACATATTCCATTGGGCCAAAATAAATCAGATCAAGTTGACCCATTTTGTAGGGGTTTTTTTTAATTTTCTATGCCAAACCGGTTCACCACCGGCCACCACTACCACCTTCTTCCTCGTTCTGGTCAGCCAAACAACCTAGATAATCATGTTTTTAGAAAAATAAAGATCGTTTGGAGAAAGAAGTCAACTACAAAGGACAATGATGGAAACAAGTCCCATAAATCTCCTGTAGTTGATACAACATCTCTTTTCAAGACTACATATTTCAATTCCTATGACATTCCATTGGACCAAAATAAATCAGATCAAGTTGACCCATTTTGTAGTTTTTTTTTTTTTTTTTTTTTTTAATTTGTATACATTTGGACCGTTTTTAATCATATGATCCATTTAACCATACGTCAAAAGAAAACATAACTTAAATCCACCTATTTTTATTTTCTTTTTTACATCACACATACCACAAATTAAAAATATGAAATGTTCACTACTTACCTTACCTCCCACCAATGATCAAACATGACCAATTCAGGAGTCAAATTTATTTATTCACACCCTTCCACAAAATGCCCTCATTACACACATGATGATGATACCAACCATCAAATTTGATTTTCTTTGTGATTAATCTAAGCAAGGGGTAAAAAAGTAAATGTCATCTAACCGATCGTTGCTCGGCGAATTCCCTCCGTACACCAACAACCCCTCTTTGCCATCCCGCCTCCCACCGGAAAACGCACACCACCCTCGTGGACCCGGGTGATCTCCGCCACCGGATCCATCCTCAACCCGCTTCCACACGAGCGTATCTGTGTCCAATGCATAGGCCTCTTGCGTGAACCTGCCCGCACCCAAGTGACCTAAATCACTCGGGTCCACTTCTCCACCACATACAAACACGTACTTCCCGACCGCAACAGTTGAAAACACACTTCTAGGTGTCGGCTTCTCGCCCGTAGTCTCGACCTGGACCCACTTTTCGGTAGCCGGGTCGAAGAAATGTACGTCATCAACCTCCATACCGGCAAAACCATACACCACCCAGATCTTCCCTCCAACCACCACCAATCCCGGCCCACCTCTGCCTTTGAGATTATCTCCGGGTAACGGAAACTTGGCCCACGCTTTGTCGACGACATCATATGCCCATAAATCGTTGAGCCGGCCAGCAAAACCGCACCCACCGAACACATATACACGGCGGTCATCGGTGGCTACCGAGTGGTAGCTACGATGAGCGGGCCCAGTGTCCCCATTCGAGAGTAGGGACCACTTGTTTGTACACGTGTCGAAAGAATAGAGCTCGTTGAGCTCTGCGTGTGTTGCGTCCCTACCACCAAACACGTATATGGTGCTACCAATGGAAGCCATCGTGACACCAACTCGTGGTGGGGGGATGTCGCCGGTTACTTCCGCCACAGACCACGTTAGCTCGTTAAGATCGAAGACGTAGAGGGTGTTATCGACAGGGACACGGGGTTTGAACTCGCCACCAAAGGCATAAGCTTTTTCTCCAACAATGGTGATTGCATGAGAACTTCTTGCACCAGGCCCGGTTCCTTTTTGGTTCAACTGCAAATCACAAGTCCTCTGTTAATACTCCATTTCACAAGAGGTGCCATTCTTGGTGAGAAGTTTAATTTTTCAAGAAAAAATAAATAGCTACATCGAATTACATAATAAGTTCAACATCAGAACGAGTTGAACTTAGTTTGTCTCGTGGGACAGAGGTAAGGTTTGCGTACTCTTACCCCCGGCCCTACATTCAGGTGGGAAATACTGAGCAGGTTTGGTTTGGTTTATCAGAACGAGTGTTAAAAAGATAAACGGGTTGGTATCTATTTTGTGTTGGATGTGACATAAGGTCTCGGGTTTGATTCTTGGATGCTATTGATTCCTTGGAGGGCCACACTCGTAGGTCGAAAAGGGGGTTTTGCTTGAATCTCTAATTGGGTCAAAGGCATCATATACCATGGTTAAAAAAATGCAATATTACTAGCAAAGCATCCATGGATGGTGAATCATAACTATTTGAGATTGATGATTAATAACTTCTAAGCTGTTAACAATTCACAAGATCTGACCACCAAGTAGGCTCTCCGCTTTTGATATTACAATCGGGTAATTGAAACCAAGATTGCATTCAAAATTCTAAGTTTATATTGATAATAGTTGTTGAATCATGAACCAAATCTAGAAACTTTATACTAATATCATGAGCAATGGACTCAATAAACATCTAGTATCTTATAAAACAAAAATATACTTATTATCATTGCATATATGCATTTCCTGCTTTCTAACACTTCTCACAAGCCGAGAGTCTTCACAGTAGCAGGTATTCTACTCTTTTAAGCAGAAGTCAGTCTACGTACATCTTACCCCTCCCAAACACACTCTCCAAGTGGGACATACCGGGTTGGTTTGGTTTGGTTTGATTTGGTTTAGTCACAACTCACAAGGACTTCATCATGTCCCATCCGACGTTCCCTGTCATGTAGTTACTTGTACATTTTTTATGAACATATATTCTTAATGGGAGGCTAATTGCACCCCTATATATTGCTAAATGCACCCCTATATAGTAACTTCCTCCACACACACATAAACATTGGGTTCCGGGGAGAAGTTGAGTTAATGGTGAGAAGCGTGAGAAGTGGTTATAGACCGTTGGATGAGAAATGGACGCATATTAGGATGAGATGCACCGGGATAAGATACACCGAGATGCACCAGATCAATTCCTTTCTAAGTCGCAATTCATGAGAGGGCTTGAGATTAAAAGAGAAACGTTTCAGGTCCACTTAAAACGCTTCTCACACGAACCTACGCCTCAACTGTTGAGTTCCGATGGGAGGGCTTGAGATTAAAAGAGCTCAACGTTTCAGATCCACTTCTCACCGTTAACTCAACTTCTCACACGATCCTTCACTTCAACATCAAAACCTACTTTTACATTCTCAATGCATAACTTACCTGATTCTGACATTAAAAGGGATGCAAATAGCATTGCTCTATTCTTATCATGTATCTAGATGAATCAAATCATATTGAGGTTGACAACTGTGATATTGATTTAGCTCGAATTTCAACTACTGAACAACATTAATTCTCACTGATCCCAAATACATCACTTTCATCCCAAGGAATTTTGTTTTGTTGATTGCTTCCATGAAATGTTCAGGTCATGAACAAGGTTTAACCTAACCCTAACATAATTCTTCTCAAACAGAACAGATCAATAAAATTCATCGACGACTATTATCAGTTCGTAACTTGGCATCTCGTTCTTATTTTTTCCAATTTCATGGCGTTTGTTCATGTTCAAACACGAACCATTGGAAGAAATCGAAGACATGAGAAATCATAATTGATTGACGATTGCTACTTCTTCTTAAAACCCTATCACCATATAACTACGACAATAGATCAGTATTACAGAAATTAACACGCAATTAGAACAAGTTCTAACCATAATCTCATGAGTTATCGATCGTTCTCGAAAATCAATCGAACTAATCGGTCTAGATCAAAAGTTATACAAATGGATAGCGAAAGGCCTTTATTATATGATTAAAACAAAAGCAGAAAACCCGATAATCATGTATAAAATTGAAAGAGGGAAAAGATGATAACGATGAAGAAGAAGAAGAAGAAGAAGCTGACCTTAATCCATTTGCCTTGTGTTACCGCCATTGTTGATCAAAACAGGGTTTGGTGCTTGATTCTCTCATGAAATACTCTCTTTACTTTTATATTGAAACTGGTATCCAGTTGGTACCTCAAAGAAGTTTGAGTTCCTATGCTCAATCTATCCGATATATCTCCAAATATGTTTGGTTTTGTACGATGAGACGACAAGTTGAGGTTAACGTGAGAAGCATGAGAAATGGTTATCAATAGTCAGACGAGAAAAATGGACGTAAATTAGGATGAGATGTACCAGATTAATTCTCTTCTAAGGTGTAATTCATGGGAGGACATGAGATTAAAATCTATCAACGGTTTGGATCTACTTCTCAGACTTCTTACGTTAACCTCAAGTCCTCAACGTCTTACACGATTTTTCACGTAACTCTCATTTGTCATTTCTAAGAGCATATGGTGCAGACGTTTTCATAAAAACCTATTTTTTGTACTTTTTTTTGTCATATTACTTTTAACTCATCAAGTTAAGAACTTGTAAATAAAAAAAAGTTCAACAATGGTGGTTTTTACAAGGGGTTGGGTTCCGATGAGAAGCTGAAGTTAACATGACAAGCGTGATAAGTGGTTATCAACCGTTGGATGAGAAATTTATGCACATTAGGATGAGATGTACCGAGATAAGATGCATCTAGATGCACCAGATCAATTCTCATCTAAGCCCCAATTAATGGGAGTGCATGAGATTAAAAATGATCAACGGTTCAAATACACTTCTCACAGTTATCACGTTAACCTCTACTTCTCACACGCTCATTCGCCTCTTACAAGAACTTCTTTTGTGGGTCTCATTTAATTTTTCAACATCAATAACATTTACATGTTAATAATTATAAAAGCACGGAAATACATAATAAAAAAAAACTAACAAAATGTCACTTGACACCAAATTCAGAGTATGAACCAATGTCCTTGTATAAGAACTCAAAATGATGTAAAGTTATAATAAGAGCTCTCGTTGATGGTAGTTCTAATGAGAACCTATATTTTTTGCTTATAAATTTTTTTCATTAGAGATGCTCTAGTAAGTTGCTGTTAGTTTACTTTTAGAACATCTCAAGCAGATTCTCTAAAATAGAGAAACTGAAGTTCTGAAGCAAGTTTTTTGTTTCAACAGATTATCTAAAATAAGGAAAGGCATATGTTCTACAGATTTGAATAACTCTCTATAAGCAATCATACCAAGGGAGAAATATTTTTATCATATTCACACTAATAAAAAGACCTTGAAATAAATATTTAGGGTAGAAAAAAATTGTATTTTATTAAATGTATAAGATATTTTAATAGTACGATTAATGTCGTAATCCTTTAAACAAATAAAACATTGGAGTTGAATGTAATTTCTTTCAGAATATTTTGCATTTTGGTTTTTTATTTTGAAGAAATTTTAGAGAATTCAATGCTCTAATTTACTTTGGAAACTTTAAGTTTTTATGCTTTAACATTTTATTGTATAAAAAATATGCTTTATGTATCATCTGCTATAAAAATATGCTCAACTTTTTTTCTTCTTTTGCTATCAAAATCTTATCTCCTACTTCAACGTCTTCTTTCATTTTTCATCTTTTTCATCATCACTTTTTAACTTTTATAAAAAAATAAATTTGATAATACAAATAATAATAAACTTTAATACAAATAAAAAAAATATATATTATATTTGTTTTGATACCCAAAAAAAAAAAAAAGTATAAAGAGGTGAATGAGTTTGGAATTACGTGGTGGAGTTGTTATATGAAATATTAATGTTTTTTTATGTAACTCACTACGCGATTATTTAATATATTGACATCGTTTTCATTTTATATTTTTTAAACTACAACAAAAAATAATTTAATCTAAAAGAATTTTTTTTTTCTTTTTTGTAATCGTAGACGTATTTATGCTGAGTTTGGCTCGAGTTTAATTGAGTTGTGGCTTGTTAAGAAACTCGGTTTGACTTGTCTAAGACCATTTTATATTGACGTGTTAAAAAGTTAAAGTGTCAGGAATGTTATAATTTTTCTAAAACAAACTTAAAACAAAATTATTTTAGGTTTTTATTCTTTAAATTAAAAAATAGGGTCGTGGTAAAGGATGTACCAATGTGAGATTCCGAACATGCCTCCAAAATTTTTGGCCCCCAAACTTTTATAGGGCCCAATTATATATATATAGAGAGAGAGGAAAGTTTAAATGAAAACTCATTTTTCATTGTGTACGTGAGGATAAATCTCAGTCACTCGATCTCTTTTGATCCAACAACTCATATTAAATAGAGTTTTTAATTTTAAAATGCTTAGGGGTAAAAATGGAATAAAGTTTAAACACACGTCTACCATATTTGACTTTTTATTATTTTTTTTAATTAAAAACTTTTTACCCAATTAAATTTTAAAATAAATTATCTTAAAAAGTACTAATAATTTAATCAAACAAATTACATCAAAAAAACGAGAATTTCGTGCTCTTCGATATGACATTCATCTCGATATAGTTTTTTTTGTCGTTTTAACCGTTTTTTACGTGAAATGTTATATATGTGTTATATTCATTATGAATATTTATGTACGTTCAAGTTTGTACACTGCCTCGACACCATAAGTATGTAACTCGACATCACCTTCTTCAACACTTTCTTCAACATCGTATGACATCACGTTTCTTCAGTACCGTAACCCAACACCCATCAAGACGAATCGAGAACCTATCGAGTAATTCTGTTGTGAATCGGGGAACAAAAGAGAGCGCGTCACGTTTCCACATCTTCACAGGTCATTCATGTGTTATTCATCATGGATAATGTGTCATTCAGGATGAATAATACAACATGCAGGGTGAATAATTCACAATTCATGAATTTGTGTATTATTCGTCATGAATGTTATGTAATTCATCCCCAAATACTATATTATTCATCATGAATAATGAATGAACGTTCACATTTGTTATTCATACTGAATGTGGACACCCGAAGACTTGCATACATATTCATAAAGAATATAACACGTATATTGAATTTCACGTAAAAACGGTTAAAAAACTATATCGAGATGGATGTCATATTGAAAAGCACAAAATTCTCGTTTTTTTGATGTAATTTGTTTGATTAAAATATTAGTAATTTTTAAGATAAATTATTTTAAAGTTTAAGGGGGTAATTTTTTTTAATTAAAAATAAAAAGTCAAAGAAGGTAGACGTTGATTCAAAATTACAATTTTGTCCTTAATCACTTCCCAATTAACCTTATTATGTATTAACCATTGATTAGTTTTCTAAGTTTTGATCAATGGTTAAGATTTGTCCTCATGTGCACAATGAAAGATGATTTTTCATTTGAACCCACCCATATATATATATGTGTGTGTGTGTGTGTTGTTTTATTTGCAACCCTTAAAAATGTTGCAAACCTTGCAACCTACATCTTAACCGTCGGATTCATGATCGGCGGTTACAATAGATATGGGGCCCAATATTTTTAATTAAAAAAAACAGAAAAATAAAAATAAAATAACCGTCGATCATGAATCCAACGGTTAAGATGTGGGTTGCAAGGGTTGGAACCTTTTTTAGGGTTGCAAAATATCCTTCCAATATATATATATATATATATATATATATATATATATAGAGAGAGAGAGAGAGAGAGAGAGAGAGAGAGGGGAAGGATCATGCGAGAAGTTAAACATTTTGCGAGAAGGCGAGAAGTGTTTAATCATATATGATATCACGGGTTGTGAGTGTGCTTAATCATATATGATTAAACGTTTATGTATTGCCAATATAACATGTGTTTAATCATATGTGATTAAGTTTGTGTATCATATATGATTAAACACTTTTCGCCTTCTCGCAAAATGTTTAGTTTCTCGTTTGAACCTGCCCCTATATATATATATATATATTTGATTTTTAGCTGAGTTGGTAGCCTAGCGGGAGGAGGCTTGGGGCTAGTGGATGGTATCCATTGGTCTCAAGTTCGAATCTTGTGAAGCTCACTCAATGTCATCAGGCTTTGGGCTTCATTCTTCGGGGTGGGGTTCGGGGCTAGTTGTGGAGGTCCTCTGGGCTGCAACTAGTTGGGTCGGCCTTAGGGTTGGTCAGGCCACCGAGGATTAGTCGGGTTGCCTCGAATGAGAGTCCGGATACCTCGGTAACGTGTGTGTGAGTTATCGTGCCGTTCAAAAAAAAATATTTGATTTTTAGCTTATGTTTTAATTCAATATCTTATCCCTTGTATTTTAGCCCATAGGCATATGGGCATATATAATGTTTTAGAAATTTAGTCCAATGCCCCAATCATTTCCCTCTTCTACTAAATTTGCCAATTCACTAATCCTAATAACGATTACAAATATGCAATCCCTTCTCCTTAGATTTCTCATTTGAAGATTGAATTTTCCTAGTCAACTAGTCCCGTTCATCTTTACTTTCCTGTTGGCTAATTTTATTACTGAAACACCAAACAAGACCATGTCTGGTAATTTTCCTTGTTCTTGTTATCTATTTTTTTTCTCTTTCTTGCTTGATGAGTATCCACACACGTAAATTCGTTGACTTCATTCATCATGATATTGATCGTGTTTGTTAAGAGCATTATAGCCATTTTATAACGCTCAGAAAAGTTGAGAATTGAGGGAGAATTTGGCCCTAGAATCGAGCTATGGTTTCTTAAGAAATTGAGGTAAACAATAATTGGTAAATTCATATATGCTAATCTTCCAACTTAACGAATTATTGCAGAAGGTTAATTATGAAAAAACTGGTTGGAGATTTTGTTTCAAACACAATGTTAAAAAAATAATTTTATTCAAGTGAATTTTGTATGTTACTTTGTCATTTTAAGACATTTTTGTTATTTTAATTTGTAAAACTTTTAATATAATATAATAATATATGGTGTGAATTTTTATATTTTGTCTTAATACAAGTGTAATATCACCTTCAAAAAAATTGGAACCATACTAAGGTGTCGTTTGTTTTTTAAGAGGTCTAAAGTTTGAAGTCTTAGGGGCTGTTTGGCAGTTGCTGAATGGTTTGGTCCTAAATGATTAAGTTGTCAGAATGATTAAGAGGCTCCTATGATATAGTGCAAAATGAAATATGGTTGTTTGCTAATTGTTCAGAATGAAATAAGGGCTCTTAATGGTTAAGGCAGGGTCAAGATACAAAATCATTCAGAGGGTTTTGAAACCATTAAGAGGCAAAACTTTTTTTTGCCAAACAGGATTTACCTCTTAACGATTCAGAGGTTGCCTCTTAATGGAACCATTAAGAGGTAAACAAACAACCCCTTATTTTAGTTATAATTAATAAGAGGTGGTGTGTAAAAAAGTCTGAATGATTCAGACTTAAGAGCCATTAATAGGTTTTTTTTAAAAAACAAACGATGTTACAATTCATACCAATTTAGCTCGGAACCAAAGAATATCCTTAAAAAAATACGAGAATTAAAACAAAAACAGACAAAATACATTAATTTTTTCATAATAATAGAAAATTAAACAAGGGCCCAAATTGTAAAATGATTAGGTAGCAATGTAGCATGGGGAATGCTTTTGCTTTGATGTATACATACATATATATATATATATATGTATATATATATATATGTATATATATATATATGTATATATATATACATATTCTTTTATAAAGACTTCATATTTATTTGCATCTTTCAAAATTGTATTTTATCTTTAT
Source organism: Arctium lappa (assembly GCA_023525745.1). NCBI lineage: Eukaryota > Viridiplantae > Streptophyta > Magnoliopsida > Asterales > Asteraceae > Arctium > Arctium lappa. The sequence continues at coordinate 80,181,262 of CM042055.1, forward strand.
TTCAAGTGATCGTTCGTTAAATTTTGTATGATTGCTAATTGTTACAATTTTTTTTTTGACTATGGCGGGTAGTTCAATTGGCAAAAGGATGAGACGACTTTATCCAAATACAAGATAGGTATCAAGTTCGATCCCATGCCTCCTGCTAATCTCAGCAGTTGAGTGAGCCGAAAAATGCCACCTCACATTGGTGTCATTGGAGTCTGTTTTGTGTGGGACCGATTGGAGTTGCTGTTAATCAACTTTTTGCCTAAATAGCTGATACATTTTTGTAACGAAAAGAATTGCGATTTTTTTTTGAAATTTTTCAAAAACACTTGAACTCTTTTTAAAAAATTTCACCCGATTGCTATCAAATGAGTGTTTAAACATTAGTACGAAGTTTGTTTATCTTGTTATGAGATCCGATTGGAATTGTCATCGGCATCGATAATAGGTGGTTTTGGATTTCACAAACCATGAATGATGGAGAGAAATTAATGTTACAAATATAACAATTTTTGCTCCATATATTTGGTAGATGGAGTATCGAGCGAGCGACCATCGAACACCATCGAGTTTCATCAAAAAGTTACATGTTCATTTAAGCTCTATAAACAGTTGCATTAATTTTCCATTATCGATTTATGACAAAATTTTACATCCAACTATCGTGCGGGTACACAACTGATGATTTAGAAAACAAAACCTAAGTGTCATCAATTGATCAACATCTAAGTTTGTGATTGTTTAATACTTTTCTCATAATAAACTAGAAAGTTTGAGCTCAGATCTCATCTATGTCGAAATGGTTAGCCTTTTGCAGGTATATAGAATCTACATGTCATACCTCGGGGGAAGGTGAACCGAGCTTTTGCACGCAGCCACACACAACAAAATTGTCCGTTTAATGTGTTGTCAACGGCTATGAATCTTGAATTAGGGGCAGATAGAAGAGCTTGTAAGCCTCCAAGACTTCCAGATACCACATCGCCTCTCGATGGGGAAAAGCAGAGAGATCGACAATTTTGTGAACCTGAAATTGTGAAAATGTAACCACTTATCTGTTAAATCTTCTTGCAGAACTGTCGTTCTTAGAATATTTTCAAGATAACACTATTTATAAGTGAATAATCATCTGGGAATTTCAGGATTTGATGTATGAATCATAATGGAAAAACACTAGATAACTAGACAAAGTATTTGTATAAATCAAAAGGACCTAAGAAAGTCCTCTTAACTTATGACATGCTCCTAATTTCCGTTTTGTGGAAGATGATTTCATATCCAAATTTTCTGTAAATTATTATGGATCACATAAACAGATCAGAGAAAGTTCAAGATAAGACAAACCGAAAATACAACCTGTTTGAAATTCTTGACCAGGTGGTTGTGGGTTCAAGACTCAATATTGACACGGGTGCATGTGTATTTTATTTCTTATTTCATAGTTGTCTTCTTTTTTTTCTAAATGCAAGCCAAAAATAAAATTTTACTACTTGTGCTATTCTTGGAAGTCATCTTTGTATAGCTCAACACTAACTTTTATTCATTCTGAGCACCCCCTTGCCAATCTTCACAGACACAACCGCTTTACTCTTTGGGATACAGGTCAGGTATTCATACATCTCGCTCTCCCCCCCCCCCCCCCCCCCCCCCCCGGCGTCCCGTCCCTACTTTCTAGTGGGATTTACTGGTCCGTTTGGTTTGGTTTATATGGGAGCTTAATGCATTGTCAAAAGAGCCATCTTTACAAGGACAAACCAATGGAATCAGGGAAGCCTGCATAGCCTAGTAGCATGCTACAGGCAGTTATCATATATTCGTCTCTTAGATTGTAACTATTCAACGAACATCGGACCCTATACATACTACAAATTACACCCATGAGTTTTTTTCCCCTTTAAGCAAGCACTTATAGACCAAAGCTAGAACTTTGTGTCCCTAACAGGCATAGATTATATCACAGCTACTTTAAAGTCCCACAAACAGTTAGTATCAAGTAGTTTGTATAGATAATCAACGGTGTGGATTTAATCGGTTCCTAAACTTACTCTCAACTTCTTCCTTTGTTGTTTGATTATATTGGTCTTTCAGGCAGTCTACATCCAAATCAACAACTTGCTCGATATTGGAGCTATAATAACCATAATCGGAAAACAAAAACTCCACCAAACACCTAACCATTTATGGTTTCTTTCTCCACAGAGTCTCATCAATGTCCTACGAGAACCGTCATGTCTCTTAATAATTCATAGAATCCAAACCAAATTCTATGTCTCTAAGTTCTTCCTTTTCTTCATTCTAAAAAACAACAATCTATACCACATAAATTTATAGAGCATGTACACAGCTAACTTCTTGACATGATAACATCAATACAAGTTGCTTATAAGAAACAAAATTAATATAACTTTTGTTACTAATTTACCACTGAACACTTCTAGAATTTGTATGTATTTCTTATAATTTTCAATGTAATCAGTTGAAAAATAAGTTAGAATCCATGACAAGTTGATTTTAGCAAGCCAATAATGTAGTTGTGTAGCAATTGGACAATTGAAGTAGAATCCAATTAATAACAAGTTGATTAATAGGAGTTCTCGTTGTCAATCATAAGTGTTATATATAGATTTGTGCATCGAGAATTTAAACACAAAAATCAACGAAAAGTATGATAAAATTTGAGGTAATTTGCCTTAATCAGGGGAACATTCTCTTCACGGATTGAACAACCTCCTACAACCATTACATATGCACCTGCACAACAAATCAATCAAAAACAGTAAAATACATATATCAAATCAGAAGAAACACCAAAATCTAGGACCAGAAGTGTTGACCTAATTTCCAATCGCGATTCAGGTTATCGTTAGGAGGAGTGAGTTCAACCACGCCTGTTCCGTCATCGACCAGAAAACGTCCGTCGCCGACGGTAGCAGAAGGTAGCGAGATTATAACGCCCTGAATCACATTCAATCACTGATCGATTTCAACAAAAAAAAATGGAAAAAAATAGTGTATTTGCGAGTTTGAGTACCTGTAACCAGGCTCGTTGGAAGAGAATGGGACCGACAGAGAGGGAGGATTGTGAGGAGTCGGTGGTTTGGCGCGCCGCTTTCAACTGGATGCATAGCAGCTTCAAAGCCGCTAAGCTGAAGTCCATCTTCTTCTTCTTCTTACTGTACTGATTTCTCCGTTTCGCCGACCATGGAACCTGCAAATCTGCAATGAATCGTATTTTTTTTTTCAAACAGGTTTTTTTTTATTTTTTAATCTGGAATTTGAAGAGAAAGAAGAAAGAAAGTTTTGAGTAAAGTATAAATTCGGTCCCTATTGTTTGTCTAAAATAATACTTTTCGGAGTAAATTACGTTTTTAGTCCCTGTGGTTTATTAAAAAAATTTATTTTCATCCTTGTGCTTTTGAAACTAAGGTGCCGTTTGTTTTTTAAGAGGTCTAAAGTCTGAAGTCTTAATTTAGTTATGATTAATAAGAGGTGATGTGTAAAAATGTCTTAACGATTCAGACTTAAGAGCCATTAAAAGATTTTTTTTAAAAAACAAACAACCCCTTATTATTTTTTTGTCCTTATGGCTTATAATTTATTACTTTTTTTGTCCTTATTATTTAAACTTTATTGTTTTTTTCATCCCTATGATTTACAATTCATTTCTATTTTAGTCCTTCCTACTTAAAAGTAGTGTTTTAACCTTAAGGACGAAAATAGAAATGAATTACAAATCATAAGAACGAAATATGTAACTTTTAACAAACCATCGGGATAAAAAAACATAATTTACTCTACTTTTCGTCTTTAAAGTTTTGAAATTAGAAGATTGTCTTCATGGTTTGCAAGAACGGCTCGATTTGATTTCTTCCTGTAATTGAAGGTTAAAATTTCTGTAAATAAGAGGGAATTTTGTTCTTTTATTGTTTTTTTTGTCTTTTATGCAATAAAAAACCACAAGGACCAAAATTATTAAATTGATTTGATCGGATAAAAGACAACAAAAATTGATAAAAGGACGAAAATGCTTCTTGTTTAACGGAATTTTTTTAACAACTGTTGGAAGAATAGACCAAATCCGAATGATTTGCAAATCATGATAGCTATTCTCAGTACATCGAGATTGAAAGAATTAAAAGTGTTATTTTTGACAAATCACATGGACCAAGTATGTAGTTTACTCCAAAGCATTTTTTATAGGAAATGGAAGAAAATCGGATAAAGCTTTTTATTTGTGTTTTTTAAAATGTCAGAATGAAATGTAAAAAAAAATAAATTTATGTTTTAAAAAAAATAAGAAAAGAAAGAAAAATGTATTTTTTATAAATGAAGTGGCTCGGTATTTTAGGTAATTTGTTCTCTTCTAATCCCACTCAACACTCTTAGGGGCGTTTGGTTCGCAAAATGTTTTTGGATGGAATGGAATATGTCAAAGGAATTTGACTTTGATGGAATTGGAATGGAATGTTGTCAAGTTTGACCACCTGTTTGGTTGACAGAATTGGAATGAAATCTGTTAAATGAATTAGAATTTTTCTGTTTGGTTCACAGATTGTAACTTCGGAATTAGAATGGAATTTTGATAAATAACCAAAATACCCTTTTTGATTATTTTAATCTTTTAAACAAAAATTATTTTAATAAAATAGTCATTAAATAGTTTAATTTTTAACAAAAAATGTTTTTATTATTTTAGCATGCCGAGAGAGTGAGGAGAGAGAGGGAGAGGGAGAGATAGAAGAGGGAGAGAGAGAGGAGAGAGAGGAGAGAGGGAGAGAGGAGAGATAGAGGATAGATGGAGAGAGAGAGAGGAGAGAGTGGAGGAGAGATAGAGGGAGAGAGAGAGAGAGGAGAGAAAGGGAAGAGAGAGAGAGAGATAGAGAGAGAGAGAGGAGAGAGTGGAGAGATAGAGGATAGAGGGAGAGAGAGAGAAGAGAGAGGAGAAAGTGGAGGAGAGAGATGAGAGAGAGGAGAGAAAGGGAAGAGAGAGAGAGGAGAGAGATAGGAGAGAGGGAGAGAGAGAGGATAGAGTGGAGGAGAGAAAGAGAGAGGGAAGAGAGAGAGAGGAGAGAGTGGAGGTGAGATAGAGAGAGGAGAGAAATAGAGAGGAGAGAGATAGAGAGAGAGAGAGGAGAGAGTGGAGAGATAGAGGAGAGAGTGGAGGAGAGAGAGGAGAGAGAGGAGAGAAAGGGAAGAGAGAGAGAGAGGAGAGAGATAGGAGAGAAAGGGAAGAGAGAGAGAGAGGATAGAGTGGAGGAGAGAAAGAGAGAGGGAAGAGAGAGAGGAGAGAGAGGAAAGAGAGAGAAGAGAGAGAGGAGAGAGTGGAGGTGAGAGAGAGGAGAGATAGAGAGAGGAGAGATAAAGAGAGGAGAGAAATAGAGAGGAGAGAGAGAGAGGAGAGAGAGGGAGGAGAGATAAAGAGAGAGGAGAGAGATAAAGAGAGAGGGAAGAGAGAGGGAAGAGAGAGATAGATAGAGAGAGGAGAGAGAGGGAAGAGAGAGAGGAGAGATAAAGAGAGAGGAGATAGAGATAGCGAGAGGAAAGAGAGGGAGATAGAGATTGGTGTTTGCTGATAATCAATATTAGTAGGGTTTAGTTTGGAGTAAAGGGTAAATTTGGAATTATCAAAATATAAGATTCCATTCCATTGAAATCCTTGGGTTTTAGGATGGAATGTTCAAATTCTTCATTTGTGGAATTTGGTGGAATTCACACATTTCTTCCATAGAAAAGAATGAACCAAACAAGGGAATTGAATTTGGTCAAAGAAATTGGACATTCCAATTCCATCAGAATATGCGAACCAAACGTCCCCTTAGACAATCCATGCTTGTAGGTGCGTTGGAGTCCTACATTAGTATTTTGGATTTAAAACATTTATCTTTAATATATTTAATAAAGACGGATAGAGAATAGTTTTCTACCTAATCAAAAACCACAATGACCAAAATCATAAAATCGATTTTGATCAAGTAAATGACAAAAAAGAAAAAATCAACAAAATAACAAAAATACCCTTTATTTATAAGAATCTTTAACGACCGTTTTTACTTTTTACAAACCACGATCGTCATCTCGTAATTTCAACAACACATGAACAGAAAAATGTCATTTTTAACAAACCACAGGGACCAAGTATGTAGTTTTACTCTTTTAAAAAACTATCTTAGTAATAGTCGAAAAATAAACCCCATTTCAGTAATCAAACTTCAATAAGCTCGCAAATTTTCAAGACTCGAAGGCAAGACTTTCAAGAAAATGTCACTGGGATACGCTGAGAAGCTCTCTTATAAAGAAGATGTTGGCGCTGTCGGAATGTCCGAGGTTTTCGACCCTCCAGATGTCTTGCAACAAAAAGTATGTCCTTTTTTTATTTCCCTAATTATAATTATAATCATCCCTACATTTCTTTTCAATTCAAACCCTAATCTTGAATACAATTTCTTATATATATGTGTATGTATATGTATTTTATAGTGATTGATTATGTTATTGATGGATTTTGATTTGTTTGTTGAGATGGGGTTTTTGTTATGATGCATATTTGTTGACATAAATGATCATTGTAGTTATTGATTTCATTTTTTTTGTTGCATTTAATCAGGTTTGATTTCTCCTAAATGATGTAGAGTTTGTTAACTAGGTTTTATGTTCTGATCTTATTGCAATCAAATGGTCTCATTACCAATGTTAAAGAAAAGTTTTTAGACTATAAAACAAAAAAGAATTTAAAAATAAAGTAGACGCCACCCTCTGAAGCTCCCCCACCGTACCGGTCCCACGTGGCAAAGGAGCGGTGCCCGGGCTTGAACCAAGGACCTCAAACATATGGATTATACAATTTAACATTTGTGTAAATGGAGTCATTGAGTTTTTTCTTTCTTACCATCTTTTGTAAATCCTAGTTTATGTCTCTCTTAATATTAAAAGATTCATGAAAGGGTTATTGGCCTAGCAGTATCCGGGTTGAATGAAAGGTGAGGGCCCCCCCGGGGGGGGGGGGGGAGTTGTTGTGAATGATAGATTATTGTTTAACTATCTTTACAACTCTAAGGGGCTGTTTGGTTCAGTCTGGGGAATGATAATGAAAATGAATGGGAATGAATTTTCATTCCCTCCGGTTTAACCTGGAGTGAAAATTTGGACTCCTGGGGGATGAAACTATTATATTATATAAAACCAAACAATTTTAATTATTATGATTCTCATTGATTATTGTTTAATACCTCTAACCAAACACCCCTTAAAACTTCAAACCGCTAGTCCGTTATAAAAGCGTGTCCATTTACATTGGGAGTTTCTACACATGAAATCCCTAATGTGTTTGGTATGTAGTCAGAACAAACGGGGGAGAGTGAGGTGGGGGGGGGGGAAGTGAAAAAATTGTGCAAGGTTTTAGGGTTTTAATTTGATGTGGGTAGTTTAGTAATTTACCAATCTTGTCAGATCTCCCTGATATTTGTTCTTATTATGGTGGATAAAAAAAAACATTTTGTCCCACTCAATCATTATCCTGTCCCGTTCTAAATGTCGCACCAAACGTGGGACAACAAGTATTAGTTCGTCCCGTCCAATGTGTATGTTCTCAAATTTGGTATGTTATGCGAATAACATTGCACAACCATAGAGGGAATGGATTCCGTAAGAAGTTTGGTTCTTGCAATTGATTCATAATTGGACAATGCCGGATTTTTTTGGACGTGGTAGGACTTTAGATGCTCTCGGCATGCGACTGCGTTTTTTTCCCCTTAAGACCTATTTGTATAAAGACATTTGTCTGATAAATGACCAAGGTGCCGTTTGTTTTTTAAGAGGTCTAAAGTCTGAAGTCTTATTTTACTTCTGATTAATAAGAGGTGGTGTTGAAGTCTGAAATCTGAATCAACAAGACTGTATGTTTCTGTAACGTCTGGAGACGTCTTGAGAGAAAGAAGAGCATATGAACTGAGGTGGCGATAAGAGGTTATAAGAAGTTAGGTCACCACTTCTTATTTCAGACGTATTTAAGAGTTAAGAGGTTCTGAAAACTGAAAAAAAAAAAAACAACAAACAGTTTAAATGTTAAATGTAAAAAGGTCTGAATGATTCAGACTTAAGAGTCATTAAGAGGTTTTTTTTTAAAACAAACAACCCCTAATTGTTTCTTGTTTTACGTGCTAAATATACAATTTGAATGAATGTTAAATATAGTAAAATAGAGTTCACCTTTCTTAGTAGAAAAGTTAGTATTTCCTTGTTTAGGATTCTTAATGGTATATAAACCTTAATCTTCTTTAGAAAGAAATAAGAGAAATATCACCTAATTTGAACAATTGCATAAAAGGTACAATTTTAAACCTTTATCTGTATTAAGAGTTAAATAAAAATCGACTGTTTTGTTAAATCTTTTAAATGAAAATTCCGAAAGACAAAAAATATCACTTTTTGAACACACACACACACTTGAAGATGTGTGTTTCTTTTTATACAAAAAGTGGGTTCTTATAAAACATGTAAATTATTCAAGCTTTTGTAGTCCTACTGATATCGCAATTTTCTTTCCGTTTGCAGATTAAACAACTTGCAAAGATGATTAAAAAGGTGAAGTTCGAATCTTGCTGTTTTTGATTTGATAAACTTCAAAAGCGCATGGAAAAGGAGTGATACAAGTGTTTGATTATATATCGTAAAATTGTGGCTGCAGAGTAAGCATCTAGTGGCATTTACGGGTGCAGGGATATCGACTTCTTGTGGGATACCTGATTTCCGAGGTCCAAAAGGAGTTTGGACTCTTCAGGTGCACAATTGTACTTCCATATATGCTCATAAATGTCATAGTTATTTAAGAAACGCATTCAAGTGCCAAAGAGAGGGATAGGGGAACGAAAACAATAGAAGAAAAATATATAATAAAAGGGTATTTGTCGTAATAATATCGACTGTTTATTTTATTTTTTTGGATTGCAGCGTGAGGGTAAAGGTGTGCCGGAAGCATCTTTGCCGTTTCATCGTGCGGCACCAAGTGTTACTCATATGGCTTTGGTTGCATTGGAACGTGCTGGTATTTTGAAGTTCGTTATCAGCCAGGTTAAATTTTGTGGTTATTTTATTTTAAGGCGAAATGCATCAAAGTTTGGTTTAGTTCCTATTTATTGTATCGAAGATCTTTTTTTTCTCAATCGATGCAACAAAGTTTCAAAATTTTCTATTTTGTACCCATTTTGACCGGTAATGTACTGATCTTGTAATATTTGATGACGTAGATACCCATTTACGAAAAGCTTAAGAAACGTTTATGACAAAGTGGATGAATAAACTTGATATACTATTTCATCAAATGTTACAAGATGTCAAAATGGGTACAAAAAAGAAAATTTACTTTGTTACGTTGATTGAGAAAAAAAATTCTTTGTTACACCAAGTAAGAATTAAGACAAACTTCGTTGCATTTTCTATTTATTTTATTTTATATATCATGTTACGTTTTTTTGAATAGTGAGACTGATTTGTTCATGATGATTCTTGGTTGAAAATTTGAGTTTTTTTTGTGGGAAAAGATCAATATATGTTCGCCTTTTATAATGATTGTTATGTTCTCCCCGAGCATGTTTCGAGTTTGAAATTGGTTTTTCCTTGTATTCCGTAGAATGTGGATAGCCTTCATCTCCGTTCGGGAATCCCAAGGGACAAGCTTTCGGAATTGCATGGAAATTCATTTAGGGAGGTTTGCCCTTCATGCGGTACAGAGTAAGAGTTGTTTTATCTACTTATTTATTTTTAGAACTTTATACCCCGTTCGTCCCAAATTAAGTGTCCACTTTCAAAAGTAAGTGCCCACTTTCCGATTTTACCCTTAATTATGAGATGGAGAAATTCATTACTCCCTCTATTTTTAAGGGTACAATTGTCATTTACTTAATTCAAAATAAGTGTACTAATCACACATTTACAAAATTGTATGGCTTTGTCATTGTGGTTGTTTTTATTTTGGTATTACTCCCTCTGTTATTAAGGGTACAATTGTCATTTAGTTAAATTAAAAAAGTGTAATAATTACACATTTACAAAATTGTGTGCCTTTTTTTTATTGTGGTCGTTTTATTTTGGTACGGAGGGAGTAAATGTTTGGTTGATGCTCTGTTTATCACTCAGGCCGAACACGCATTTCTTTATGTAGGTACTTGCGAGACTTCGAAGTGGAGACAATAGGTTTGAAGGAGACATCAAGACGTTGTTGTGATGCAAAATGTGGGGCAAAACTTAAAGATTCGGTTCTTGATTGGGAGGTACTTATCATATACTCCTTACGTTCCAAGATAAACGTCCATAATAAAAAAAAGTACGGTTTTAGAAATGTGTAATTATTACACTGTTGAGTAATTGAATGTCAATTTTACCGTTGATAAAATGCACAAAGTTAATGAATTTCTTCATCTCATTAACTCTTAAATATTCATGCATCATAGGGTAGAATTGGAAATTTAGTAAACTATAACCATCTATTTATGAAAGTGGACAATTGTTATGGGACAAACTTATATAGATATATAGATGCTTAATTTGGGACGGAGGGGGTATAAAATACGCCTCGATATTTTTTCATCACCTCAGTGGCGAATCCAAGATTTTCTTTGAGCTGCACCTTTAAGGTGGATCAAAGGCCCACAAAGTCGTCCGCTGTTGTTTTTAACCGAATTTCATCGTTTTTTGGGGGATTTTTAAGTTTTTGGTTGATTTCGAGGGATTTTTTTAACTTTTTGGTTGATTTTGAGGGACTTTTTTGGTTTCTCGGTTCGAGAGATTTTTTCGTTTTTTTTCGTTGATTTCAAGAGACTTTTCCGGTTTTTTGGTTAAGGTCCCTTGTATTTTCTAATACCCCGGAACACCCCCTCAAAGCTTAGCGTATACCCCCAAAAAAATCTACTTGTGAAAATCGGTTGAGCGAGTGCACGAGACCCCGCTGGGGCCTTCATAGGTCCGCCCATGCATCACCTAACGAACTTCCTATGTATTTTTTTTCGTGACATGTCACAAATAAAGGCAAACCACATCCCCCCCTCCCCCTTTTTTTATTATTTTTAACGATATTATAAATTTCATAATTTTGTGGATGCACTTTTTTACTTTTACTTCATCCATTGTTCCTTACAGGATGAACTTCCTCCTACAGAGATGAATGCAGCAGAAAAACATTGTCGAATAGCTGATATTGTGTTATGTTTGGGGACCAGGTAATTATTATGCTTGTCCGTGCCTCCCTCTTTTTTTTTTGTTTTTTTTTGTTTTAGGAAATTGTAGAAAAATTTTACCCCGTGATTTGTTGCGTTAAAAAGTTTAAATGGACGCAAAGAAATGAATTGAATAACATACCTATCTCAGAAGGGTTTGGGTCTTCCATTTCCTTATAATAAAGTTTTCCTATTTAATTGCAGTTTGCAGATAACCCCTGCATGCAACCTTCCTCTAAAGTCCGTCCGCAAAGGAGGGAAGATGATAATTGTCAACCTTCAGGTACGCCGTTTTATCTTCTTAGGAGAGCATATCCAACAGATTCTTTAAATCGGAGAAAATGGAGATTTTGGGGATTTTTAGCAAGTTTTGGGGTCCAACAGATTCTTTCAAATTTGGAGAACTCCCCAAAAATGATAACCATGAGAGAGAAATATTTTTTTTTATTATATTTCCGCCGATAAGAAACCTTGAAATTAAATCTTTAGGAAAGAGAAATAATATTTTATTAAATGTATGGAATGTTTTAAATATAATTAATGTTGTAATCTCCAAAATGGAGAAGCTGATGGAGTTGAATATATATATATATATATATAGGTATACAGGGGTAGTTTAATTTACAACCGATGCAAATTTTACAACCCATGCAATCCACATCTTAACCGTTGGATTCATGATCGACGGTTACAATAGATGTGGACCCAATATTTTCAACTAAAAAAACAAATAAATAAAAACAAAATAACCGCTTTATCATTAATCCAACGGTTAAGATGTAGGTTGCATGAGTTGTAAGATTTATATGGGTTGCAAATTAACCTTGGCCTATATATATATATATATATATATATATATATATATATATATTTATTGGAGATTTTGATTCTCCATTTTGGAAACACAATTTTGATTCTCTTTAATGAATGAGAAATAACAATAATTAAAATTTTCTTGAACTTTTACAAACCTTTTTCGTTCATTTTTATACGTTATCTCCTAGTTCTCTCTCAAACCTTTGTCATTCTTTCGGAAATGAAAATTCTTCACAATTTTTTTTCTATAAATCTTTTTACAAGCCGGGGTCTTCACGGAAAAAATGTCTCTACTCCTTTGGGGTAGAGGTAAGGTCTGTGTACATCCTTCCCTCTCCATACCCCACTCCTATTTTAACCTCACTAGAAGTCATATACGTTTCTTTGTATTATTATTTGGCGATTAACTTGTGGGTGTTAATGATTTTGAATCTTCACAGGAAACTTCGAAAGACAACAAAGCAAGTCTAGTTATCCATGGTTTTGTTGACAAGGTATAAACATTTATTTGCACTCAACTTATTACTCTCTTCGGTGTCGTTTGTTTTTTAGGAGATCTAAAGTCTGAAGTCTTAATTTAGTTATAATTAATAAGAGGTGGTGTGTAAAAAGGTCTGAATGATTCAGACTTAAGAGACATTAAGGGTGCGTTTGGTTTGCGGGAATGGATTGGATTTCAAGTAAGGATTTGAATTTGGAGGTATTTGGATTTGGGGAGATTTGAAATCCCATCCCATTGCAAAGGATTTTCAAATCCATCAACTTAAGGATTTTAAAGAGGTCAAAGGATTTCAAATCCGGTCAACAAATTCCTTTCCTCCAAACCAAACAAAGGATTGGAATGGATTTAAAATCCAAATCCATTCCAATCCCGCAAACCAAACGGACCCTAAGGGGGTGTTTGATTCGCGGAATTGGATGGAATTCAATGGAATTGGAATGTCCAAATCCATTGACCAAATTCCAAAGTCTTGTTTTGTTCACATAATTAAAACTAAGGAATCCTGCAGATTCCATCAAATTCCTTCAAACACGGATTTCACAATTCCACGGGGTATCCTATGGAATTCATTTTCTTTCCAACAAATTCCAATTCCAATTCCAATTCCATCCAACCAAACGCGACCAAAATGCGTGGTCAAATTCCATCAAATTCCAATTCTAATTCATTCAAAGTCAAATTCCTTGATGAATTCCAATTCCATCGAATTCCATTCCACGAACCAAACGCCACCTAAGAGATTTTTTTAAAAAAACAAACAACCTTTCATCTCTAAATAAACGTTCACAATGAAAAAGGCACACAGTTTCAAAAATGTGTAATTATTACACTTCTTAATTAACTAAATGACAATCTTATCCTTAATAGCAGAGGAAGTAATGAATTTCTCCATCTCATAAGTAAAGGGGTAGAATTGGAAAGTAGACATTTACTTTTGAAAGCGGACACTTATTTCGGGATGGAGGGAGTAGCATGTTTTCCATTCACATACATATACTTTTCACCATGTATGTATGAATTAAATGCGAATTGTTTTTCTTCGATCTTTTCATAATGAGTTTGGCTTTGCCTAGCAGGTAATGGCTGGGGTATTGAATCTTCTTAAAGTGCAGATTCCTCCTTACGTTCGAGTGGATCTTTTCCAGATAATCTTTAATCACTTCCGATGTGTCTCAGGTACCTATGGTTTTTGTTTCTTTGACTCTCACAATAAATCTTTAGTTTTCTAGTTTTTTTAATAATATTAACTGCTCGAATCCGTTTGCTGGTTTTTTATTTGGCTATGGCTTTGACTGTCCCTTTGGAATCAAAAGATCATTATGTTGAACAATAGAAAGCTTGCTGCTAGTAATTGAACAACTGAACTCTACATTAAAAAGGAAAAACCAGGGCCATATATATAGCCGATACAAGCAACTGAAAAGCTGAAATAAAGCCACTACACTGATGACTAGGTCTAGCTTATTAAAAGGAAAGTATCCCTAAAGACTAGGACTATTATTGAAAAACAAAAGAAACATTCAAACTCCAAAAGCACGTGCTCTGCATCTGCTCCAACACATTATCCCATTTCGTGAAAGTTGGGTGCCATGAAATCGGAAAAGCTTTGTTTACAACTGCCTCACTAATAGTATAGATTCACAAGTCACAATCGAAAAAGTATATCGATAAAGACGACTCTAGTAAAGTGCTTGTTGATTAAATTCTACTGTAATGCTATATCCTATGAAAACATGGTGAAGGATCGTGTGAGAAGTTGAGTTAACGGTGAGAAGTGTGAGAAGTGGATCTGAACCGTTGATCTCTTTTAACCTCAAGCCATCCCATGAATTGCGGCTTAGAAGGGAATTGATCTGGTGCATCTTATCTCGGTGCATCTCATCCTAATGTGCATCCATTTCTCATCCAACGGTTGATAACCACTTCTCACGCTTCTCACCGTTAACTCAACTTCTCACCGGAACCCAACCCATGAAAACATAGGTTTGGGTTCCAGTGAGAAGTTGAGTTAATGTGAGAAGTGGTTATCAACCGTTGGATGCACATTTGGATGAGATGCACATGCACCAGATCAATTCCCTTATGAAGCGCGGGTTCAGATCCACTTCTCATGTTAACTCAACTTCTCACACTATCCTTTGCTTGAAAACATAAACAACATACCTTGAAACATTGAGAAAACCTGAACGCTCCCCCTGTCTCAAAATAAATGTCTCAAGATTTGCGACTTTGCGTAATTCCTACCCTCCTCAGACCCTACTTTCGAGTGAGATATTCTAGGTACATGTGGTTTGATTTAGAGTTATTTTTCGTCCAATCATGGAGACACAATGTGTGCTTATGTGGCCACGTATTGTTTTCTAGATTAACTAAACAAGTATCGTTTCTCATTATGTTGTAATTTTATCGACAAAGCCAGCCAATAATATCTGTAATCAGAGCTTATATATATATATATATATATATTTTTGAAGTATATAATATTTATATACGGCAAATGCAACAAATAAACTCACACACCCTCCTCACCTTTGGTGAGGTTTGAACCCTTGACCTCCTAGGAGGCCAAAGGCTCTAATACCGCTAGGCCAAAGGCCCTTTGGTGAGATTATATTATTGCTCAACTTATATTTTACAATGAAAGGATACAAGGATATATATAGGCAAGAAACTAGACAAAGAGACAAAATAAATACAGTATTTACATTCTAACAATATCTTACTTCATACCCATTTCCGTTCACTAAATCTCCTGATATCTTACTTGTTTCTAGCCTTGGAGAGATTTGTGGTTAGATTGGTTCACTCGTGCACATGATGACAGTTTTTGCCACCTCTCTTAAACTTATACTGCAGAGACAAAATATGCAAAATGGTCTCTTAGAGTTACTAGTGTGCATGGAGAAAAAGCTCCGCTGCCATTTATTGAATCGGTTGAGGTATAAAATGCTTTTGTATGCTAATCGTAGTTTTTTTTATACGTTCATCTTGAAGTGGTTTCTTTTTGCCTTTTTTTAACCTTCTTTTATGTCGTTTATCAAGTTGCTTGATGCTACTTATTTTGCAATGTAATGGACGATTGATAACCACATGTTTGTGGTAGTGAAAAATCTTTGTTTTCGTTGAATCGTTGGATGTGTTATGCAGGTTACGTTTCCGGAGAGGCCAGAGCTGAAAACTGCTGTGCTACAACAGCAACCGTTTTTGCTGAAGAGGTAATTACTTTTAGCGTAGCTTAATAGCTGTTTCTTGACTCCAGTCGTTCAGCTGCAACTTGTTTACACTCGGTTAAAGTTTATTAGAAATATCACAGTATATACATGAAAAGTTTAGCGTAAAGAGGAGCCCTAGGAAATTAGAACTGATATATTGTTTGCTTTATTTTGACTTATATAGCTATTCGTTAAGAAATGCTTGCTTTAAGCCTCGTACCAAAACACCACATGCACCTTTCACCCATGTATATATATATATATATATATATATAGAGAGAGAGAGAGAGAGAGAGAGGGTGGTTCAGGGGAAAACCTCAAAAAATTTGAAAAAATTGAGGAACACCCTAGTAGCTGTTCATCTGGATGGAGTACACATGTGCATACAAGTAATTGAAAACCACAAGGGTTGTGGCGTAGTGGTTAAGGCCTGGGGGATGTGGTGGAATATCCCATCTGCACAGGGTTCAAAACCAGGCGTACACAACAATTGTGGCCACTGAGGTTTAATAATCAGGGCTGATGTCTTACTGTCATAATTTGCCAAGGGATTAGTCTAGGCATAGCCTAGGACACTCTTCTCAAAATTTAAAAAAAAAAGTAATTGAAGCTTTGGTTTTTATGGATGTGTGCATGTTATGCACATTACGCACATGTGCATATGCACTTGTGTATGATACAAATTACTTGAATGCACATGTGCATACCATCTAGATGAACAATTACCAGGGTGTTTCTCAAATTTTCATTTTTTTGTGGTTTTTTCCCTGAACCTGGCCTGTACACATATACATGGTTGGGTTCAAACGAGAACAGTGTCAGAAAATAGGAAAACATGAGAACGCTTATATCAAATGTGATTTTACATTGAAATCACATGCGATTACAGAACATTGTCAAGACAAGGGTGTGCGGGAGACTTGACCCGCGACCTAGGTCGCCAACAATGTCCCCCGTAATCACATGTGATTTCAGTGCACGGAAATCACATGTGATATAAACATTCTTGTTTTCTTATTTTGACCCTATTCTCGTTTGAACCTCCCTATACATAAAATCATGTATTTTTATCAAGGTTCTAAATGGCGTGAGGCGTGGCGTGGCGGCGAGGCGAAGCCTCAAGCCTTAGGAGCCATAGCGAAGCCTTGATGTTTTCAAGGCGTGACTTATGGCGTCAAATTTCTAATTTTGATATAAAAACATATGTTTTGGCGTGTTATTCAATGAGTCAATAGTAATAAACAAGTTAAATTAGGTTATATATATTAAAAACCCGCAAATAAGACATTAAAAACATAAAAAATACCAAATATTGCATTACAAAAACTACGCATTAGACCATGGCGTGCCACGATCTTAACGTGGCTTGAGACACAAGCCATGGCGTGCCATGACGGCTGTGCGGCGAGTTTTTTAGAACATTGATTTTTATAGATGTTTTTGTATTTGTATTATCCAGTGTTCTTTTGTTATTTACAACTTCAGGGAGACGCTTAAATCAAGACCGCTTCATATGGTTCTGTGGATTAACTTCAGCGAAGGCTGCGGTTGCCGTTTCATTAGCATCGATTTTCCCGTTGATTTTGAGGTAAACACCTCACATGTTATTCCGCTTAACCCCTGCATTATTCATATTTCACAATAACAGTCCTTTTTGTTGAAAATTTTCTTGTTCATAAACTAATTATTTCATGTTTTAATTCAGGCATCGACCGATGGTATCATCCAAGATAAGAACATCGTGATTCAACAGCTTAGAGACATGGCGAATCAAGATCAATATTGTGGCCAGTCGTCTGTAGTCGACAGAAAACTCGTTTCAGCTTCCGGGAAGACGATTACTACATACGCTGTTGCTACAAACATTGCTCGATACGATGGATTTCCTTCAAAAACCTTTGATATCACCGGGGTTTCTAACGAAGAAAAGGGAGGGAAGGAAAAAGTCAATCTCGATGGTGGTATCGCTATTTCTACCAACGGAGTGCCAGCGAAGAAAGTGCGAGTTCATTAACCAAGTAGTCTTGTATCGCTTGGTGCAGTAAGTTTTATCGATCTTCGATTGTATATATTTTGTGGGATATCAAAGAAAGTCTACGGTAGGTAGTAAAGCGAAACCCGAGTCAAGTTTAAAGCTAATAGAGTTAACTCAGTTGTGAGTAAGATAAGTGTGCAAAACTGTTCTGAGTCACTGAGTTCGTTTTTTTGGCTAGATTTTTGTTCTTGCATCTCGAGTTGCGAGTGCTGGATTTGATGAGAACTTGATTCTGTCATCAGCTAATGAGATTATGAGTATTTTTACTTGATTAGAATCGGTCTTCCTTGGTTCCGTAAGATTAAAGTTTTGAACTTTTAAGTTGTGCAATAGAGAACATACCGATAAAGTATTCATAAAGTCTAAGCGGCATCAACGCCAGCTAGATAAAAGCAATAAATCCGTAAGGGATCAGGCTTCTGACTGTTGCTGCCTACTGTTAAAAAAGACTGTCTAGGTCCTAACAAGCAACAAAGACAGTGAACAGGCTTCTAGGCTTCTGACTGTTGCTTCCTGCTATTAAAAAACCCTTTTTTCTGCAGTTATAGAGATTTATAGAATAACCTCTCAGTGTGTTTTCCCCAGCCTCCCCTCCAGTAAAAAATTAGTTCGGTGTTGATGAGTTGCTAAGATCCTTGGGCAAGAAGTTGCAACTAAAGTCCAGCGGCTCTCGGTATATGACAGAGGTGGAAACATTCGTTTAAGTGGCTCGTTATCATGCGATCTCCGTGCTTTCTTTGTCTTTCAAACGGAAACGAGGCTTGTCTTGCTTCTTGAATGCGGTCTTGTCTAGCTTTAAGTTGCGAAAAGTTCTGGATCTCAAGGAGTATCCGTTGGAGCGATCCCGGTTGCTGTTGTTGGATTATTCAGCTTGAGGTACTTGAACCTACGACAAACGAATTCCAAAGTCGATCGAGAGGCTAAGAAATCTGCAAACACTTGATGTACGGAACACTAAAGTATATAGAAATGTTAGTAATGTTGTAACAAGAAGAAATAGAAGTATAATATATAAGAAAAAAATAATAAATATATAAGAAAAAAATAATAAGTATATCGTGTTTCTTGCATTTAATTAATTTTTCTAGTTATACTCTTATATATACATTTTTTAAACTAAAAACAATTAAATATTACTTTTGAAAATATGTTTCTTAAAATAGAAATATAATAATCCATTCATTCCAAATTATTAAGTCAATAGTCAATTTCAATTCAAGTCTTCTCCATTGTCAACCACCATTTCTACTTGTCCCTCTTGTATCGAATTAGTGATAAGATTGCATTATATTAGAGTATGGATCACTCACAGTAACTTACTACCACACAATAGATATATTTCTTCTAGTGGTTCTTTTTTTCTTTCTAATTAAATCCATGTGAAATGCTAATAAAAACTTAGACATGTTGACCAATCTATAACCGATTATCATCTTAACAATAATCCTTACTATTAAAAAAATGACTAAAGTTAAATAAATATTTATATTCTTTTTTAAGAAGATTCAATATATATCTATATACTTAGTACATTTGCGAGAATGAAAGAAGTCACAAAATCATATATGATTACTCTCTCTTGGGTTTGATTAATCATATATAATTAAACGTCTATATGTTGTCAATGCAACATGTGTTTAACCATATATGATATCTGATGAAACGCTTGTGTATCATGTGTGTAATCATATATGATATTAAAACTTTTCGTTTTCTAAAATATTTAACTTCTCATTTGAATATGTCCCTATATATATCTATACTATATTATAAAGCAGGGATAAAAAACTCTTAAATACAAATTATTAGGCACAAGGTACCATCATTTTATGCAATATTTTAAAAATATCTTAATTTACAAGTATCAAAGCACAAGATACATATTACTACTGCAGACTTCTAACACTTACCAATTTGGTATGTGCAGACCTTCCTTTTATGCAGATCTTTTCATGTATCACTATTAATTAATATTTTATATTACTATAAATTTGTTTTAATTATATTATTAAATATGTAATTGGTTATTTTTTCTAGATGTCATTAAAATATATAAGATAATCATTGAATTATAACAAAATACTTAATTTTTTATATAAAAAACATTATATTATTAATCCTAAATTAAACTAATTTATAAAAAAACATTATCACTTTCTCAAAACCATCCAAAATCGTACTTTAAATTGACAAAAAAAATAAAATAAAATAAAACATTAAAATCGTGTTGTATCTCGCTGCATTGCGTTAGTACGCTTCTAATATTAATAATTATAAAATAAAGAAAAAAAAACTAGCAAAAGTTGGTATAGAACTTCATTACAACATGTATTCATTGAAACCAAGTTTCGGCCCCTGCCCGTAAAGCTATAGTGAGCCATTCAAGACGCAGGAACAACCATAATGATCACCAAGAAATCATGAATGCTGATCATGCGGTTGTTGCTCCATCACCGAACTCAACAATCACATTTTTTCGGTTAGTTTTTCTGATCTTTTCGTTACTAATTTTCTGTTCCAAGTTTAATTGATACTGAATCTCTTTCGATTCCTACCTGTTACTCTGTTGAATTTTTATCACGAACTGAATGTGCAAGAGCTAGATCAGCTTGTGTTTCGTGTAATTTCTTCTTGATTTCGTGAATTTCTATTTGTTCAACTGCTTGTTTGATGTTCAGACTATAGCCATTTAACTAGCTTTGATGTCAAGCAGTATTGCAATAGCTTCAATTTGAGTTTGATATGAAAACTAGGGTTATCCTGCTGAAGAATCGTGTGTTTTTTTGGTTTTCAAGTGAGGATTAGAGTGTGAAATCAATATATATCCCTTTTTTAATTGAAATTTAAGCCTGTTTTGTATAAATGTCTTTACTTAAACTGGATCAATACCTACACTACCTGATTTCTTACTGTCAATCGATGAAAAATGGTTATGGCTATTGTTCCGAACTCAGAAAGTTTAACATCACATATTTTTGGATCTCTTTATGTGCAATTTGATGGTTTAAGTTTCTCTGCTTCACTAACATTTGCTATTGTATTCCTCTTTTGGTGTACAATACTTCAGGTGTGTTCTATCTTTGATGGCGGAAATACTGGCTTCAAACTGCAGCTGCTTCCGTGATTTGCAGTTGGTAAATAAAGGGAGAATAATGGATGATCTCAGTTTCTCAAGTTCGGTCTGTATTCGTAAATTTGAGAGGCACGAAGGTACATTCCTTAAAATTGAGAGGTTTCACAGATTTCAAGTTGAGATGCATCAGACAGGATCGCCCATGAAACATGGTATCAACGGTCAACCAGTAAAGCTGGGTACAAATGGTGAGGCTGTGAATTTTGGTGCTAATGGAAAACCAGTGAATGTGGATTCCAATGGTAAGCCCATAAAGCTGGGAAAAGATTGTAGCCCAATAGCCATGGTTCCCACAAGTGAAATGATGAAAAAGATGCCCCCATCTTAAAAAAGACCTTGGACACTGAATGTGTTAACACGGATTGTAAACCGAGCAAGTCGTGTTAAGAAAGAGACCACTCCGGCACTGGTTAATTCCATGATAGTTAGAGAACCTACAGGTTTTCCGCCAAGTGAAGAATTGAAGGTCTTGCCATCAGATGAAAGCTTCAGCTGGGCAAATGAAAATTATAATTCGGTACAAAGAACAATAGATGTGTGGTCTTTTGTTCTGTCCCTTTGTGTACGTGTTCTGTTTGATGATTCAAAATGGTCATATCCTGGAGGCTTTACAGAAGGCAAACAGGTTTCAGGCTGCATCTGAGTTCTCTTGGTTGCTACCATTCATTTCTTTCACTATTTATACCATTCATTTACTATCTGCTCTTTGTTATTCAGATAAGCAGACGAAGAAAAACAGCCTCTTGGTTAAGAGAACGTGTGCTGCAACTTGGTCCGACCTTTATTAAGATTGGACAGTTATCTTCAACAAGGTTGGATCTATTTCCACGTGAAATTGTCGATGAGCTTGCCAAGTTGCAGGTACTGTTGGGAAATTTTCAAAATGATGTACGAAACTTAGTTGTTTGAGTTGAGTATTAGGAAGAAGAGGAAAAGTTGGTTTTGGCAGGTTTCACCTTGTCCAACATAGATGAAAGAGTGAAATGAACGAGTGTATATAAATGACACCATTTTTTGTATTAATTTAATAATTATGGGAAATCGTGGGGGCTCCAAAAGGTGCAACACGGCCATAAACGTGGGTGCAATGTGACATTGCTTTGGTGGTGCACTTGAAAAGGGTGCAATGACATAAGTTGTGTTGTTATAGAAACATAATATTTTGGTTTCTTGAAATCTTTGTAATCTCACTAGTTCACCGGGATTACCACTAACCATGCATTGTTGATTATAAAACTACACACATCGCTTCATTATATCTTGGGAAGCAATTCGCCAAAACCCGTAGCACAATGTTCTATTTGTTGTTTTTAGCCGCTAGTTTTAGAACCCCAAAAACAACAGGTACCACTTAATTTCGCTGCATATCTCCATTGGCTTCTTCCGGTGATGTAGAAATATATTTGTACAAGATGATTGAAGGTCAACTGCAGATGCTATTATTGTTTTATATTAATTGTCATGATGTGTTTCAGGACAGAGTACCTACCTTCTCATCAACGAAAGCAAAAGGTTTCATTGAGAGAGAATTGGGAGCCCCAGTTCATGTACTATTCAAGGAGTTTGAAGACCAACCGATTGCAGCCACTAGTCTTGGTCAGGTGCTTCTACATAACCCTTAGTTTTGAATGGTTAGATTTTTATGAACAACCCACAAATGAAGAGAGAAGAGGAAACATAAAAAAAGTAGGTACACCAGGCTATACTGCATAACGGAGCGAAAGTAGTTGTGAAAGTCCAACGACCTGGTCTCAAGAAACTTGTTGACAATGATTTACGTGAGCGCACATGTTAAAGAAATTATTACAATGTTGTTGTTTACACCATGATTCTAGCGTGTAAAACCCTTTATTCCAGGAAATTTAAAGCTAATAGCGGAGTATTTTCAGAGCAGTGAGAACCTTGGCAGTCCAACTAGGGACTGGATAGGTATCTATGAAGAATGTGCAAAGTAAGCATCCAACATACATAAGTTGAAGAATGCGCGAAGTGATCATGCTGATATGACCCAATACATAAGTTGGCCATTTTTGTCTTTGCATTTATTTGCAGGATTCTGTACGAGGAGATTGATTATGTAAATGAAGCGAAAAGTTCTGAGAGATTTAGTCGAGAATTTCGTAATATAAAGTGGGTCTGTGTGCCTGTATGTCTCTTGCTGGAGTTTTTGCTTTCCATTTTTCTACAATCTTACTTTGAAGGACTTCCTATTGTTGTACTCCTTAAATTCTTCAGAGCCCTTCCCAGATGACCTTAAATAAGATTATGGGTTCTAATCTGATGTTCATCTTCATCATGTAGCAAGTTTTCTGGGATCATACTGCAAATAAGGTGCTGACATTGGAGTATGTTCCAGGTTTCAACCTTAACCCGCATTTCATTGAGCTATTAATATAATCTGATCTTGAGTTTGAAAAGGTAAAGAATCACCATTATTATTAATTTTTGTGTACAGGCATTAAAATCAATAAGGTAAAGAATCACCATTATTAACCAAGTAGTCTTGTTCATTTTGGTGCAGAAAGTTCAGTCGTTCTTGGAATGTATATATGCTGTCTGATAGTAAAGAAAGTCAATGGTAGGTAGTAAAGAGAAACCCAAGTCAACTTTGAAACTAATGGAGTTAATTCAGTGTGCAAAACTGTTCCGAGTCAGTGAGTTCATCTTTTTGGCTAGATTTTGTTCTTGCAGCTTGAGTTGCGAGTGCTGGATTTGATGAGAACTTGATTCTGTCGTCAGCTAATTAGATTACAAGTGTTTTACTCGATTAGAATCGGTCTTCCTTGGTTCCGTAAGATTAAAGTTTTGAAATGTTAAGCTGTGCAATATAAAACATACCAACAAAGTCTTCATAAAGTCTACCTTTGACCATGTCAAATTAGTCTGCTTCTAGCCATCCAGCTTCTTTTATACTTCCTGCTTCCTATTCATTCTTGTTTTCACACACATACACACCACCGCCAAGTCCACCACCACGATCGCTGCATAATTGCTGTCTGAAACACCTCTAGGAGCGAAAAATGGCGGATGGTGCAGTGAACTTCCTACTGGAAAAGCTGACAACGATCCTAATGCAAGAAGCATCGTTACTTGGAGATTCTCAAAGTGATGTGGAGGCAATAAAACTGGAGCTAGAGATCATGAGATCCTGCATAAAAGATGCAGAAAGAACAAAGATGAAGAGTGAACTGGTGGAAACATGGGTGAGACAAGTAAGAGAAGTTGCACAGAAAGTAGAAGATGTGTTGGATGAGTACATGTACTATAAAGATTCGGAAGAAGATGAAATGGGGTTAAAGAATTTGGTGCAAGCCATCATCAAGGTTCCGGTGCTCATGAGCAGAAGGCGTAAAATCTCTACCAAGCTTCAAAAGCTTAAAGCAGAGGTGCACGAGGTCTATGAGCGAAGAAAGAGGTACGCATTTAATGAGATAACTGATGTGAGGGGAGGTAGAAATGGTTCGATTGATTGCTGGCAGCGTCAAGAAGAGCTGTTGATGTTTGTTGATGAAGATGAAATAGTGGGGATGGATGATAACAAAGATAAACTGTTGGAATGGTTGATGGAGGATAACCCTCGAAGAATGGTTTTATCCGTTGTGGGAATGGGTGGTTTAGGAAAGACGACGCTGGTTACCAAAGTCTACAACGATCAGGCGATTCAACGATACTTTGATTGTTGGGCATGGGTATCTGTGTCTCAAACTAACGGTGTTGACGAGTTGCTAAGATCCTTGATCAAGAAGTTGTTCTGGGCAAAGCATGAAACGGTTCCTGGCGATTTGGGGGCGATGAAGTTCAGAGAGCTAGGAGAGATGCTTATTGACTATCTGCACAAGAAAAGGTATGTGATTATCTTGGATGATGTTTGGCAAACAGTTCTTTGGAGTAAAATAAGAAGTGCATTTCCTGAAAATGGTCTTGGAAGCAGAGTTGTATTCACAACAAGGAACGATAACGTAGCGTATTTAGAAGGACCTGGAACGCATGTTCTTCGCCTCGACCCTCTTGAAGAGGATGATGCATGGGCTCTCTTTTGCAGGAAGGCTTTTTGGAGCAATCTGGGACATTGTTGCCCGGTAGAGCTAGAAGAATTAGCTAAGGCGATCGTGAGGAAATGCGAGGGATTGCCGCTTGCCATAGTGGCAATCGGAGGCCTTGTGTGCTCCAGAAACAAGACCGCTATGGAGTGGAAGAAAATATTAGAAACCCTTAACTGGGAATTGAGCAATAATCCGATGCTCGAGAGTGTTAAAGGGATCTTGTCGTTGAGCTTCAACGATCTACCGTTCAACCTAAAGCATTGTTTCCTGTATTGCTGTGTTTTTCGTGATGGATATCCGATAAAGAGAAAGAAGCTGATAAGACTATGGGTTGCCGAGGGGTTTATCTTGGGGAATAAAGAGATAACAATGGAGGAGGAAGCAGAGGGGTATCTTAAGGAACTTAATTTCCGAAGCATGATTCAAGTAACAGAGACTAATGATGCCGGGAGGGTTAAGACGTTTCGAGTCCACGATGTTATGCGAGAACTAGCCGTGGCAACATCTGAAAAAGACAACTTCTGTTCAGTATATCAAGATAGGGAAGTCAGACTTGCAACCAAAGTCCAGTGGCTCTCGGTGTATGACAGAGGTGGAAACATTCGTTTAAGCAGCTCGTTATCACACCATCTCCGTGCTTTCTTCGTCTTTCAAACCGAAACACGCTCGTCTTGCTCCTTGAATGCAGTCTTGTCTAGCTTTAAGTTGCTAAAAGTCCTGGATCTTGAGGGAGTATCCGTTGGAGCGATCCCGGTTGCTGTTGTTGGATTATTCAACTTGAGGTACTTGAACCTACGAGAAACGAATATCAACGAGCTTCCGAAGTCGATCAAGAGGCTAAGAAATCTGCAAACACTTGACGTCCGAAACACCAACCTGGAGAAGTTACCAACTGGGATATCAAAAATGCCGAGACTACGACACCTGCTTCTGCGTCGCAGAAGCGATCAGAAACCCCCCGAAACCAATCTTCATTGTGGCTTGCGGGTACCTGCAGATATAACGAAAATAAGAAGTTTACAAACTCTAGCTTCCGTTGAAGCAGAGGAAGAACTCGTCAAGCAAGTTGGAAACTTGATCGAGCTCAGAAGATTGGATATAACAAGGCTGAAAGCAGTCGATGGGCCAAAACTTTGCAGCTCGGTCGAAAAGATGACGGGTCTTCTCCGGCTAAGCATCACGGCCAGTACAGAAAGCGAAGAACTCGTGCTGGAAAAACTGTTGGTTCCACCGGTATTTCTTCAGAAGTTGGCATTGGTTGGGCAGTTGAGTAGGTTGCCTCCATGGCTCAAATCTTTAGCAAATTTGACTCATCTTTACTTGTGTTGCTCAAGTTTAGGTGAAGATCTGCTTTCATCAATCCAGACATTACCGACTTTAGCGTTCTTAGAACTCAAGAACGCTTGCAAATGTCGGTTCTTGCACTTCACAGCAGGAGGCTTTCCGAAGCTCAACAAGATGCGGTTGTTGGAGCTCGTAGCGCTCACTGCTCTAAGATTGGAGAAGGGTACGTTGCCGAGTATCAAGGATTTGAATCTAGTTCGGTGTGGAGAGATGAGATCGTCGTTACAAGGCATCGAACACCTTACTAGTCTTCAAAAGTTACACTTGGAAGAAATGCCACCAGAATTCGTTCAAAGGTTACGAAACCATGAGCGTGCAAAGGTTCAACACATAAACACAATCAGTCTTGTGTACGTAAACGGCCAAAATCGAGTAGTCGAAACACTTTTTTAGCCGAAGATTGTGTAAAAGGATCAGGCTCTTAGAACTAGTCGCGTAGCTGGTCATTTGTGTGTTTGGGTCCTAACAGTCTGGGGTCCTGACTCCTGAGCGAGCGATACAAATTAATCATGGTATACATACATACATACATGCATAGCTTTAACTAGGGGTGTAAGCGAGTCGGGCTTTTAATTTAATGAGCTACTTGAGCTCAAGCATATAAACGAGTTAATCGATCACGAGTTCGAACCATAAACGAGCTCGAGCTCGATAACTCAGAAAATATTCGAGCTCGAACCCTACATTAAAAAAGTTAAGCGAGCTCGAGACTAGTATTAATTTTTTGAACTCGGCTCGATTAACCTACTATTCGACTTGGCTTGTTTACACCCCTAGCTTTAAACACATTAATCATGGTTTTCGCTCAATCTTTTTTTTTTCTTTTTTTAATTCTAGTTACAAGTCGAGTAGTTGGTTAATCAAGCCGGGCTCAAAAAACTAATACTAGGCTCGAGCTCGATTAACTTTTTCAATGTAGGGCTCGAGCTCGAGCTCAAATATTTTTTGAGTTATCGAGCTCGATGCTCGTTTATGGATTCAAACTCGTGATCGATTAACTCGTTTATCGGTTTGAGCTCGATAATTTTTATATTTTTATTGTATGATTAATAAATATATGAGCATGTTTGGCTCGAAAAAGGGTATGCTCAAATAGCTCCACTCGGATAGACTCGACTCGAAAAATTGAATCGAGTTTTCGAACGAGCCGAGCCGAACATTGGTGCTATAAAGCTCAGTTCGTTAAGTTAAACGAGTTCTATTTTGTGTTCGAGATCGACTCGAGCTCGAGAATAATTAAGCTCGAGCTCGAGATAAATGAGCTCGAGCTCAAGTAGCTCGTTAAAAGCTCGACTCATTTACACCCCTAGTTACAATAACGTTGTGATTTCTACTTTTCTTGGTAAATATTAATACTTTTTTATTCTTCCTAAAACCGTGACATCAAAATTTTAGATGAAGGACTGTTGTTTTTGTTATTATGTATAGTGTAGGGACTACTTCTGTCATTTTAGTATTTTAGTGTTTGATATGTGTCTCATTTTCTTCTTTATTAGATTGCTCATTATTTCTTCTTTAGTATTTATGGATGGTTGATAGCATCTTCACAGCTATATTAAAATGTACAAAACTGAGATTTTATTAACTTTTTTACTTTAAAGGTGATGCTATCTTGTATCTTAAAATAGAAAATAAAAGAAGAGATAAGATAAAAATATTTAAATATAGAGAAATCTTTAAAACCCATAATTTAAGAAATTGAAATAATATTTTAATCTTTCCACGATATGACATTGAAGTAAAATGTTTAGAAGAGAAAAATAATATTTATAACCACAAGGGTTGTGGCGTACTGGTAAAGGCCCTGGGGATGTGGTGAAATATCCCATCTGTCCAGGGTTCGAATCCAGACGTACACAACAATTGTGGTCACCGAGGTTTAATCAGGGCTGATGTCTTACCGTCATAATTTTCCAAATGATTAGTCTAGGCATAGTCTATGACACCCTTCCAAAAAAAAATTATAAAATTTACTAATATAACCAATGTTACATTTTCTAAAATAGAATACTTGTAGGAGTTGGAAGTAATTTTTCTTAGAGATTTTAACTTTTGATACTCTATTTTAGAAATAGGAGGTTCAAGGGAAAACCTCAAAAAAATGGAAAACTGAAGCCATTGATATGGACGGTATGCACGTGTGCATATGAGTAAATTAAGTTGTTTTTTGGTTTTTATGCACGTGTGCATTATGCACTTGTGCATATATGCATACCGTCCAGATGAAGGGCTATCAGAGTGTTCCTCAGTTTTATGTTTTTTTGAGGTTTTCCCCTAAACCAGACCCTATATTATATATATATATATATATATATATATATATATATAGAGAGAGAGAGAGAGAGAGAGAGAGAGTTTCAATTAGAAACCATATTAGATTGGAAACTTTGGAAACCAACAATTTCATTGATTAAATTAATGAAATTGGTTCATAAAGTTGTTTAATATGATAAGTTGTTTCATATAATTATTTTGTTAATGAAATTGTTTCATATATTTGTGTTTTTTATGTAGTCTCAGCTATTTTTCTCATTCTGATGAAATTGTTTCATGTATTTTCGCAGTCTGATGAAACATTTTCATTTTTACGTAAAAAAACACAAATATACGCAACAATTTCATCAATAAAAGAATTATATGAAACAATTTCATCAAATTAAACAATTTCATGAAACAATTTCATTAACTTAACCAATGAAATCGAGGGTTTCCACGGTTTTCAAAATTTGAGTGGTTTCCATTTGATCGCTCCCATATATATATATATATATATATATATATATATATATATATATATATAGTGGAAGAATATTTTGCAACCCTTGCAACCCACATCTTAACCGTTGGATTCATGATCGGCGGTTATTTTATTTTTATTTTTCTGTTTTTTAATTAAAAATATTGGGCCCCATATCTATTGTAACCGTCGATCATGAATCCGACGGTTAAGATATGAGTTGCAAGGTTTGCAATCTTTTTAAGGGTTGCAAATAAAACAACCCCTATATATATATATATATATATATATATATATAGGGTTGGGCTCCGGTGAGAAGTTGAGTTAACGGTTAGAAGCGTGAGAAGTGGTTATCGACCGTTAGATGAGAAATGGACGCACATTAGGATGAGATGCACCAGATCAATTCCCTTCTAAGTCACAATTCATGGGAGGTCTGGAGATTAAAAGAGATGCATCGAGATCCACTTCTCACGCTCCTCACCGTTAACTCAACTTCTCACACGATCCTTTTTCTATATATATATATATATATGTGTGTGTGTATAGCCTTAGGTTCATTTGAGAAATGGTAAATATATGAGAAATAGAGAAGTAATCGTAGCTATTCATACGGTCAAGATCGGATTTGACTGGTCAAATATTTCGGCTTTGACTGGTCAAAAGTTGCGGCTTTGACTGGTCAAAAGTTGCGGCTATTCCAAAAATAGAATGACACTTTCATAATTTTTACAAAATACACGGGTTGTGTTCATATATGAACATGTATAATTCACATATGAACTATATGTTCATATATGAATCAGTGTAATTCACATATGAATTCTTTTAACTGATTCATATATGAACTTTTGTGATTCATATATAAACTAATTAACTGATCCACATATGAACTAATTAACTGTAAGTTCATATATGAATTAGTTGAACAAATTAACAGATTTATATATGAATTTTTGTGATTCATATAGGAACTAATTAACTGATTCTCATATGAACTAATTAACTGATTCACATATGAATGTATTGGTAATATGTGAATCATATAAGTTCATATATGAACTCATCCCGCGTATTTTACGAAACTACCCCTCTACCTTCTATAGACCATGCAAGGAATTATCCGATGTTTTGCGGTCAAAGCCGCAAATGTTGACAAGATGAATGACTAAGATTACTTCTCTATTTCTCATATATTTACCATTTCTCAAATAAACCTCTCCCTATATGTATATATGTATATCATAGATGTTGGAGATGGTGTGACATACCAAATTCGATCCATTCCCTCTCTTGCAACTCAACAATTCTTCCCACTAATGAAACTAAAATAAATCCAAGTTTTTATTTATTGTAAATTTATTTAATCTATGTTGATATTCTTTCTCTAATTATGTGTATTTATGTGATTTATGGAAATGAATAAGACATAAAATTTGGGACATGAGATATTTATCCAATGGTAGAGTTGATTCAAGTTTTTTTAATTGATGTTTTATACATTTTGTACATATGCTTTATAAATTTGTATATTAGTACTTTTTTATATACAAGACCATGCGAAATAACCAAAATTGCCTCTCATGTGGCAACTCTAACGTCTTATAACTTTTTTAATCCATACAAACTAAAAAAGAGGAGCAATTTACAGTTTCTTTCTATTTTCTATGTTGTGAATGTGTAGAGGAAGGAGGGGGATTTTTTGAGGAAGAACTACGGTTGAAAGAAAAACAAAATGACGGACAAATGAATCCATAGAGCTGGGTGGAATAGTTGAATCCATTCCGTCAAAAACTAAGCTCCATGGATTTTTTTCTCTTTTTGAAATTATGCCTTTTATATATATATATATATATATATATTTTTCAATTAATTTCAACATGTTTTTTTTTATTATCATATAGTTTATCAACTAACTTATTAAGTAACAACTACTTATTAATTAATAGCTAGTTTTTCTGCTAATAACTTATTAGTTAAGTCTCCCCATAAGAAATATATGACATATGGATATAGTACTTGAAAAATGACATGATATTAAAAAACCTATTAATTTAAGTCATATTATCAAAATAAAAATTTGTTAAAATACAATATTCTAATAAAAAATTAATTAAAAGTATAATATTATAATAAAAAAAAGATATAATAATAAATATATTATCATTTCTTACATTTAATTAATTTTTTCTAATTATAGACTCTCAAATATATTTCTTTCAACTAAAAGCACTTAAATATCATTTTTAAAAATATATTTCTTAAAATATAAATAAAACAAAAATTGTTAAAGGAAAAACGAATAGAACTACGGTAAGAGAGAATGAAATCTATATTTTCCATTAATCATAAGCCCTTTAAATAGGGATGAGTTACAAGTAGATAGTTATGAGATATTTCAGTTCTAATCTAACTTTGATATATTTATCTCTATCTCTATCTCTATCTCTATCGTCATATATATCATTTAGACGATGACACACTTATCCTACAACACTTCCCCTTGTGTCGAGTCAAAGGAGTGATGGTGCACAATTGTTGTCTCGTTAAAACCTTATGCCAAAATAAAAACTCAGTGGAAAAAACTAAAAGTCTGACGAAGGAAAAAAGTACAATGCACCAGCTTATTTGCAATACATAGACTTTTCCTTCAGTCTAATATCTTAGATTCATATATTAATCATGAGAGTTAGTCAAGCATGATGATATATAAACAGTTGCCTCACTAAAACCTTACACCAATGAACAAAACCCAATAGGAAAAATAAAACATTGGTTGAATGAAAGAGTACAACATACCAATATCACATATATCGTAGACTCCCCCCTTTTGTCTACTACTCCCCCTGATCCGTGCATTAATCAAGGGAGTTTGTAAAACATTTGCATTTTAATACTTTCTACATGTTTCCCAAAATATGGTTTTAGGTAAAATATGTCACGTTCTCCTGACATCTTATTTGATTCACTTAAATCTAGAAGAGAGTTTTGTTATTGTTGATTGTATAAAACTTAAGCAGAAAATACTTTGTGTTATCACCCTTGATGTATCTTACATTCATTTCTTTGATACATGATGCATTATTTCCATATATGCAAGTAGTATACTGGTTGAACCCAAAATTACTATGTAATGCCTGTATTTTGTTTCCTGCTTAGAACTTGCCTATATAGATGTTTATGTGTTTACCGTGTGTTGGTGTGAGCGTTTCCTATCTTTCATGCATTGTTTAGCCCAGGATCAGAGAGTTGTGCGGCTTACTGCGCGGACTCCAATCCGCGGTCCAAGCCGGGTAACACACTGGAGTGCAGTCTGGAGAGCACACGTGCGGCTTGTGGCGCGGCCTCCAGGTCGCGGCCCAAGCCGTGGGGCTACCTGCAGGTCCCTAAAACCCCTTTTGCCCAATTTTGATCACATCTCACCCAAAAACACTTTGCACCTGCGATTTTTAGGCAAGCAAACTCTCTTCTCCTTTACTCCTAGGGTTTGGTTGGTGAGAGCACTTATTGAAGCATTCAAGACCCTTTCAAGCTCATTTATTGAAGATCTCCTTCAAGCTCATCACTCTTCTCAACCATAGCTTCATTCATCTTCATCTAGGGTTTCTATTTTCTAGGTTTTAACCAAAACCTAGATAGTGAGTTTTCTAAACTTTTGTCAAACTAGATACACATCATATTTGCTTTACCTATTATTGTCATTTATTCACATTTTCACTAATCATTCATAATATTTGGTTCTTGTGAAATTCTTATGTATAAGACTAAGTCCCCAACTTGTATGTAGATGAGCTTCTCTAAAGTGACTTTGGGACTATTTGGCCCTAAAATAAGTGGGAAAACATACTTGCATGAGTTAAGCTTGAATAATGATTTGTATGTGCGGTTTGACCCAATTTTGGTTGATTGGAGCCTTTGATGATTTCACCATAATGGGTTGCTTGTTATAATTTGATAAAGTACATGCTATGGAAATGAGATATTGTGCTATCTAAATCATCATGAAGTGGAATTATGCTTACTTTGATGCTAACCTATTTACACGAGTCTCATGTGAGAATATATATACAATATGAGAAATGTATGATCTACTATTTTACCCATGGTTGGTATTGTGATTATTCATGGGCATTATTTGCCTTGAGACCTACTAATAATAATGTTGGACGAACCAAGTCAGTCGACACTAGGAGGATGTAGTTTTGGGTGCCACCGTAAATGTATGTACCTAGACCTCCGCCATTCGGGGTAATGCCATGGTTGTAGTCCTCGGATGTGCCGGGCCTTTCGGATGTCACTCATGGTAGTTGGCATCAAAGTATATCGACTCTTTGGGTGGAACTTGATTGGTGCTATGGGTCTCCCCTATTGACTCCACATTTATTGAACTTTGGTTAACTACTGATAAAAATTGTATTTGGATTTATATGTTATTTCTTGTACAAACTCACTAGGATTTTTGGCCTAACACTTGTTGGTGTCAGGTTCTAGTGGTGCCATTCCAAAGCAGGTATAGTGGCGCTTGGGGTGAGAGCTTGGGGAAGGTGCATTTGAGCGCACTATTTGTGAAGACATCTTGGGTCTATATATGACACCCTTTTTGTAATCTTCTTTCTAGCATAGAAACTAGATTAGTTGGTTGTTGTCTATTTTTCGTTATATTACAACTGTAATTAAACAGGTTTAAATATTTCCCCATTTTTGGGAGGCTCGATTGCTTTGGCAAATTTATATACAATATTTCCATTTTCCGAAAATATTTTGTTATCCCTATTTTTAGGGTATTACATACTAGCTCCTCTAATATATGTAATGATAGTCCTTAATCATATACATTCTTTAATTATCTCATGGAGAGTAATATTATTGGATTAGTTCAAGGAGGTAGTTACAAGGGTTTGCTTAACTTACTTTCAAGCAATCGGCGTGTTCCTTGTGGTAATTCTTTATCCAATGTGGGAATAACCTTTGTATGGGTTAGACAGATACCTAATATCAGCAAATACATACCAAGACATTTTTTGGTGTTTTTCTATAAGAGCTAGCACTTTTGCTACTTACATTTTAAGTAAATATTGAAGTTCCATTATCAATCTCATTTTTTCTTTCTATAGGAAAAGTATAAGCCCATGTCAATTGTTCCAAAATATTAACTTGATTTCATTCCAATGACGTTATGTGGCGCTGAGCTAAATCTAGCTAACAACTTCACTGAGAAATACAATATATGGTCAAATGTATTGTGCTAAGTATGATAATGCGCATATTGTACTTAGATAGAGAATTCCAGCTCCCCAACACTTTTTTGTCACCATCCTTTAGACGAAATTGATCTTTCCTTGTATCAAACACTTTGACCGATCATGGGAGTGCTAACCGGATGCGCTTTGTCCATATTAAATTGCCTGATTATTTTCTAGACATATGCGACCAGTGAATTAATATTTCACAAACTCGGTGTCCTATTCAAATAGCTAGACAAAACCAAGTTTTCCCAAGATTTTCCATCTCAAATTTAGATTTCAAGTAGGTTGTGGTTTCTCCTATTTCATCAAGAGTGTCTATTATGTTCAAACATCGACAAATAAAGCTACTTTGAAGATTTGGAACTTGTTTTCCTAAATAAATACGCAAAGGCACATTTTATCGTTATTATATATCCTTTTCCAATCAAATATTCACTTAGGTGGGTATATCACATCCGCATAGATTGCTTTAATCTACAAAGTGAGCGTTTTGTGTATTGATGATAAATGGATATGCCTCACTATTCTCTTCCTTTATAACAGTATCCATCGAACCAAGTAGCTTCCACCACTTCCATTTGGTAGTTACGACCTCAACCACATCTCCACTATGTGTGATTGCAACGCACTTTTCAATGGCGTTGTTCCCCTGCTGGGGACTTTTTAACCTTGTGAGTACATTTGCAGCTCGTATATGTGATCTTGTCACTTTTGGAATAACAGTAAACGTATTAGGTATCGAGTCTGAATCGTTTGACTTCAACATTACGTTGTGAAGTTTTGGGGATCAAAATGAGACATAGTGGGAATATTCAATGACACTTCCTGTCGTTCCCATGAAAAATCCTTTTTCCTACCTCCCCCTAATGATGGGAAGACTGTCTCATGAAAGTGATAACCCGCAAATCTAGCGGTAAAGAGATTACTAGTTAAATATTCTAATTAGCGGATAATTGTTGGGGATTTATATTCAACATATACCAAATCGTCTTTAAGGGCCCATTTCGATGCGTTGTGGGGGCGCAATTGGCACATATTCTACAGAACCAAACATGCGTAAATGTAAAATATCAGACTTATATCCAGTTACCAACTGGTACACATGAGGCTGGTTAGCTAGTAGTGGGTCTAAAAACGAAATAAAAATGCATATAATAATTGCATAACCCCATGTAGATGTGGATAAATTGGTGCGCATTACCAATACCCTAGATATCATCATATTCTTTTGATAACAACTTATATGAGACCATTTTATATATACACATGGGGTACATGAAACTCTACATTGATCCCAATACATATGCAATAAACATCAAATCCTTATGATGTAAATTCTCCAGCATTCCAAGTCATGTAGACTTGATGAAATAATCAGGGTGGTGAGCCCTTAAACGTATAACTAGTGCTAGGAGTGCAGTATTTCACGTGGACAATAATATGACATGCGTTCATCGTGTCAAAACCAGAACCATAAAGTAATTTAATATCCCGCATTCTGGATGTTTATGTCCATAAGAGTGCGTTTGGTATGCAGAACAGGGTGGGACAGGACAGAACAGGACAGACTTGTCCCATGTTTGGCGCATCCTTATGTGGAACACGCTAGAACACACTAAAACACGGGTGGAACACTCTTGTTCCCTCTCAACCCCCTGTAACTAGATATAACAAGATAGCATTTTACCATTATACCCCTGAAAATTAGAAAACATACCTCACGTAAAACATATACGCCTCCATCGCCTCCCTCTTGCTCATCTCCATCTCTCATCGGCTCCAAGTATGATTTTCTCATCGGCTCTAACCAGAAAACCAAGGAATCCAATCGACTTCTGTTTAATCGATTTCTTCTCAACGATTTCTGATGGTGCGATTTTCTCAATTTCAGGTCTGAAAAACGATTCTTATTGGTTATATCTTCTCAATCGAATCCTCCGGTAAGTTCCTCCTAATCGATTCCTCTATTTAATCGAGTGCATTACTTGTGTTTGATCGATTTCTACTTCCAGCCAGAGGTTAAGAAAAAAAAACCTAAAAAAAGGAAGAGTTGTTGATGATGTAAAATCAAGTTTTTAAAAAATCACTTAGAGAAGACAACGAAGAGCTGGTGATGATTGCTTTTCAAATCAAAGTTTTAAAAAAAAAGGAAACAACCACTCATTTTTAGAAGAAGATTAAATGCAATAATAGATGAATATCAGGTAAAATCCATGTATGAACATGTATGTGTATTGGTTTATATTAGCTTTATTTCTTTTAGATATTGGGAAGCAATTTTCTGTGATTGTTGTTTTGTTTAGTATAATTTTAACATCAAATTTTAGCATGGATTTTCTGTTTTAAGCATCGCTTTTACCCTCAATTTTCAGTTTTAACATATTATAATTATCCATTAATTTCTGTTTTAAATTACATTATCATGGTTGTTGAATACGATTGTTGTTGAATGTGATTTTTGTTCAATACGGTTGTTGAATACAATTTTTGTTGAATATTGTTGATGAATATGATTGTTGTTGAATATGGTTGTTGAATACGATTTTAACATTAGATTTATCTACATCTTTACATGGATTATACATGAATGTTGTCTTGTTTTTTGTAGACATGGATCATACTCATCTAGTTGTAGTTATTAAGTTGATGGTAAATTGGTCATTTTAACCAGTCCTGTCCTGTTCTGTCCAGTCATATCATGTTGTACCAAACGTTGGACACTTGTTCTGTCATGTCCTGTTATGTCATGTTTGCGTACCAAACGCACCCTAAAGATCACCTTGTATTCGTTGTAACAATGGAATATTTTTGTATTATGTCCTTAGCTATAGGATGGTCTCATTCCTATCTTGGCTAAGGATCAGGGTATACAAAACTTTTAGGTATTCGAGAGATGTAACACCCGTAATTTTCTTCAGTCAGTAAAAGTGGCCCTGGGCCAACGTAAAAGTTTATAAGGACAAACATTACGAACGGGAGGATTTGCCTTGGATCTCTAAAAGTGTCGGAGACGATTCGGGTGAGAAAAGTGAACTTTTGGGCTTCGGTTTGGGTTGGGCGATAGTGCCCCGCGACTTGTCACTATCGCCGTGTCATAATCGTCGAGGGCCAAAACCTCTCGGTATATCGTCGGCGAGAGTGCCTCGCAATTGTGACATGGTCACTATCGCTTGGCACAATCACGAAGAGCTGGGAGATCTAGGTACATTATCGGCGAGAGTGTCTTGCGATAGTGACCATGTCAGGGTCCAGCAGGTTAAAAACGTAGATTTCAACCTCTTTTCATTATCCACTTCAACCATACCCTCTTATCTTCTCTCTAAACCGAACCCTTTATCCCCATTGTTTATTTTGAGCATTTGAAACACCAAACCTAGAGTGTTTCAAGTGATTCTTCCTCATCTAGCAAGATGTGGAAGCTAGAGTTAAGATATCTTCATCCTCTCCATCTTCTTCATCATTTTCATAAATTTTCTAGGGTTTTCACCTAACCCTTTTCATCATTTGGAAGTTTGGGAGTTTATGGCTTATGTTGGTGACCTAGAAGTATTTTGGTTGGTGGATTGAATTCATGGTTAAGGTAATCTCCTCTTTTCTTTATCTATGGAAATTAGGGTTTTGGCATAAGTTGAGATCTTCACGTATAATGTTTGGGGAAATGATTCTAAGTGTTTGAATATGTGTATTTATGGTTGGAAACTTGTGGATCTAGGTTTTTGGAAGATTTGGCTTGAGGATTCAAGTTTCTTTAAAAGGAGCTCAAGTTGAAGAAAAATCTAGATTTAGCCTAAATATAGGAAGGTGAGTTCAAGTTGATTTGTGAAAACGTTGTACATGCCAAAATGTCCATTTTAAAGTATTTATGTGTTTTACATGAAATTGTCAACTGTTGAGTTGTTTAGTAACTTTTGATTATTTGAAGTGTTTAGCTTATTAAACTTTGTAAAACACCCACATTTGGGATTTTTGAGTATTTTGATAAATGTGTCATAAATGAATATGTTTTGATGATTTATTGCATAAATAGACACTTGGTCAAAAATGCACTTTTAGTGTTTGTCGAGTTTTATGCATCATTCATGAAATGAGATGTTTTGAAAGTACGAATGTGTGAGTCCATTAGTTTTGGTCATTCCCGACCTTGGTAACATTCTAGAAATAGTAAACCTTTTTGGGTTTTGGGCCGAAGGCCAATTGTGATATGAGAAACACTGATTTTGGGAAAAGATGTATTTGGATTATACAACCATATTGGCTCGCGTATTTTAGCCGATTGTCTATTATGCCTTTTGGGGCTTGATTTATACTCATATGAGTCTTGGAACATTTGTTCAGTTTTGGTAGCTCGATAAGGAGCCTTTGACGTATGGTGTACTTAATTGCATCTTATTTGAGAGGTACATGTTTTGAATGCGTTAGTTCATTCGTTTGAGTCATGTAATGTTTTAGAATGTAATGCATTGGATCCATAGGCATATGAGTCAGTCAGTTGTTTAGTTGGGGACTTTATCCCCATTTTGGGACTGTAAATTGTTTATGGCTAGCGGGAGCTCGAGATATAGATCGTGGGTGGTTGAACTCGATAACCGTGTAACCTTTAGTAAAGGGCTCGTGGTATAGATCGTGGGTGGTTGAACTTGATGCCCGTTTGTAGTCCAGCCTGGTTATTCATCAAGGAATTTAGTGTCCACATTTGAAGTCTAGGGAGTGATCCCCAAGTCATGTTTTTATGTAAGCTTGCGGTGGTGCTCTGTAGAGCCAATAAGGAGCTAAGTCTTGCGGTGGTGCCCATTGTATTTTGCAAAAGTCAACAGTTGCAATTTTCCTCATTTTGCCTTTCGCTCGAAAGAGAATGTGTCTATGTGTATTTTGCAATACACGGATCACTATGTCATAACCATGGTGTCCCACGAGGTCATGTCGAAACATATATGTGTCATTGCCCTAAAGTTTTTTATTGGTGACAAAAAAAATGTTTCGATGACCCAATAATCTACTAGTTTGGCACATTAGTTTCCATGATATATGTTTACTTTCATATTCATTAGAACTTATGTATATATGCTCATTTCCATTATAATTTCCATTTGATACGAATATCTTTACAAGGTTTCTATTAATCTTGTACCAACAAGAAAATGACAGTCCATCGTCTAAGTATTTTGGTTGGATGAATTATAAAATAAGTATTTGTCTATCAGTTTAGATTGTGTGGAATACATCCTACAAAAAAATCAAGTTCTCCTTGATACATTCCTATATGGAACGGAGAATATTGAAAGTTTTATATTTATTTTGATGTATTTATTTACATCTATAATGGTTACATATTTAATTTCACTTAAGCAAAAGAAACTAATTAAAATACTTTAAAATAAATTTCAAAGACACCTATGCTTAATCATTCTTAAATTAATATGATATAGTTCATTTTCAACTTGTTCCCTTTTCGACAGAAACACTCTTTAGTGCATTTCTTATTTGACTGTCCATTATCACTTGAGACAGTAGTTGCATCTCTACTCCAGGTGTTGAAAAATCATTCCCGAATCTTACCAAGACCCTGACCCATTCTAGGGTCTCGTCCACATAGTGCATAATGTCACATGTGTGAAATTGTTTTTAACTCTCTGTTCTTTGGAGTTGTTGCCACCTTTAATGCTTTCATTATTGATCTCGAGAATTTTCTTTGTCTCGACATATGTGGTGTTATTCGAAAGAATCTTGTTATGTCTCTCAACCACTTGCAATATGTAACACTCTAAAATTTAGACGAAATAAAATTTGAAATTTTGGCATTATAACGTTTGAAAATACAGAAAACATGTCACCCAACAAGGGGATAAATTAAACCTGTGAAATAAAGCAAGACAATTCAAATCCCAAGTGTATCATCCCCAACGGGGAATATTGTTACGCCCTCAAATCTATAAATAACAACTAATTTAAAATTTTCTAAATACACCAATAAATGATTCATCTACAATCACAATTTAGGATTTAACCTCAATACACACATATCATTCTATACATACAATCTATAATATGGACAGGTGCTACTAAGAACCCAACAATAGCCGCTATCTCCAAACTGCTGAGGACTTCGCCAAATACTTACACTCGCATAAAGCTAAGGCTCAACTCTTCATAGCTGCTAGGACCAAACCCCCAACTGGAACCTGATGCACATGCCGACAAATAAAAAGGTTAGGCTTATCGCCTCGTGAGCTCAAGAGTTTCCAACATATAAAAATTAATCATTTAAAAGAAAGAATGCGGTTAAATTCATAATCTTTCAATTTGATATGTTTAACATATGAAAACGACTCATTTTCCAATAATATACAATTTATGCGAAGAACACCGATTTAAACGTTTTCCAATGCAACTACTTCAAGGATGAAGACACCAATACAAACCGCCCACTCATAAATTATGTTTAACTGCAAAACTCACTCAAAACGTGAATAGAAATTGAACTCCCAATTCATAAAAACGTAGATAAAGCTTAATTCCTGAAATACCCAAACACGGGGGAACATATTATCCAACTCATAAAATCATGGATAAAACCCATACATATAAAATGTCACCGAAAACATGGATACCCAAAATAACACCTTTCGGTGACGGGGAAGACGTAATTCCATCGAATGTGGCGGCACATAAAGACAAGCCATATATCTATGTTATAAGCATAACTTCAAGGATACACAACCATTGGCATCAACCCAAACAAGTCTTTAGCCAAGGTAGACATCAACCCTATCCAGGTCTTTAGTCGTAGAGGACATCAACTCAAATCGAGTCTTTAGTGATATCGGACATCAACTCAAACCGAGTCTTTAGTCAGGATAAACAACCAATGGCATCAACCCAAACAAGTCTTTAGCCAAGGTAGACATCAACCCAATCCAGGTCTTTAGTCGTAGCGAACATCAACTCAAACCGAGTCTTTAGTCATATCGGATATCAACTCAAACCGAGTCTTCAGTCAGGATAAACAACCATTGGCATCAACCCAAACAAGTCTTTAGCCAAGGTAGACATCAACCCTATCCAGGTCTTTAGTCGTAGCGGACATCAACTCAAACCGAGTCTTTAGTCATATCGGACATCAACTCAAACCGAGTCTTTAGTCAGGATAAACAACCAATGGCATCAACCCAAACAAGTCTTTAGCCAAGGTAGACATCAACCTTATCCAGGTCTTTAGCCGTAGAGAACATCAACTAAAACCGAGTCTTTAGTCATATCGGACATCAACTCAAACCGAGTCTTTAGTCAGGATAAACAATCATTGGCATCAACCCAAACAAGTCTTTAGCCAAGGTAGACATTAACCCTATCCAGGTCTTTAGTCATAGCGAACATCAACTCAAACCGAGTCTTTAGTCAGGATAAACAACCATTGGCATCAACCCAAACAAGTCTTTAGCCAAGGTAGACATCAACCCTATCCAGGTCTTTAGTCGTATACAATAAAACCGACTTTTATGCCTATAGATCCATTGCATTACAGTCAAAACGTTACACGACTCAAAGGAATGACAACGCACTCAAAACATGTAATTCCTAAATAAGGTGCAACTAGGTACACCATACGACCAAGGCTCCTTAACGAGCTACCAAGATTGAACAATTGTTCCAAAGACTCCACCGAGTACAAATCAAGCCCCAAGAGGCTTAATAAACATTTGGCTAAAACATGAGAGCCAATATGGTTACACAACCCAAAATACACATTTTCCCAAAATATTTGATTCTCAAATTATCATTGGCCTTTGGCCCAAAACCCAAAAGGTTTTTCATTTCTAAAATGTTCCCCAAAGCCGGGAATGACCAAAAACTAAAGGATCCATACATTAGTACTTTTCAAAACATGCAATTTCATGAATGATGCATTAAACCCGACAAAACACTCAAAGGTGCATTTTTGATCAAATTCCTGTTTATGCAATAATTCATCAAAACCCATTCATTTATGGCTCCTTTAACAAAATGCTCAAAAATCCCAAAGATATATGTTATATAAGTTTATAAAGTTACACACTTTCAAAATAACCAAACTTATCAGCAGTTAGCAATTTCATGCAAGACGCAAAACACTTTTAAAACAAACATATTGGCATGTACACCATTTTCACAAATCAACTTGAACTCACCTCACTAGATTTAGGCTAAATCTAGATTTTACCCCGCTTAGAGCTCCTTTGAAGCAACTTGAATCTTCAAGGTCAAAACTTCCATAAACCTAGATCCAAGCATTTTCAACCGTAAATAACCATATTCAAGTGTTTAGAATCATTCCCCAAACATCTTATATCCAAATCTCTGTTTTGGTCAAAAACCCTAGTTTGACCTAACTTTTCTCAAAATCTTCCAAACCGAACTTGGAGAAATACAACACTAGGTTGACATCAATAGGCAATATATAATTCATAAAGAAGTTTGGAAGTAGAAGGGAGAAACTTACCATTTAGGTTTTGGTAAAAAACCTAGAAAACCCTAAATTCTTGAAGATGAAGGTGATGATGATGAGTTATTGACCCTTGCTTGCAATCCACCGCCAAATAATCTTTAATCATCCCAAAAATAACAATCTAACCTTGAAAATCTCTCAAAAACAAAACCATAGCAACTTGAATCATCAAAATCGGAGTTAGGATGAAGAAGATATGAAGAAATGAAGTTCTAGGGCTGAAAATCGGGTTTTATGCTCGACCAGGGGATTTCGCGACTTATCACGCGACCTTAAGTCGCGGCATAAGTGCCCTATTCCCCTAAGTCGCGGCATAAGTCGCGAAATGCACTGTTCGCTCGGTTTTCTTCTCGATCGCTGTTTTGGCCGTAACTTCTTCGTTATAGCTCCGATTTTGCTCCGGAAAGAACCGTTGGACTCGTAATTAAATCCTTCATCCATAAAGACTATAAAATCTAGGATTCAAGTCCAAAATCCTAAATCTTATTTTTCCCTTACAATTACCGATTTCTGAATTAACTTGAAACGATACTTTTCGAAGTCGGGGTGTTACAATCCTCCCAACTTTAAAAGAGATTTCGTCCTCGAAATCTGGCACCAACTAAGCACCCAAAGTCGCACTTGGCAAGATCGATTGATTTCCTATCAAAAAGTAATGTCTTCACGAAACCTTACCTCATATACGAACCCGATTACATCCCGGTTAAGGTTGTTACTGTACTTCTCGTAACGAGTCATCACAACTCAATCCTAAGGTTCGACATATCTCACCGATGACGGGATGAACATCAAGTCCTTGCTTAATCATTTTCTCAACCATTAAATCTCGGTTGCCTCCCAACCTTATGTTACTCATATTACCTCAAGAGTAACTTACGACCTTATTCAGTCATTTCCACCAAGGCTACCCAAAAGCAAACTTTTCCCTTAGATACCTCTAATTACGACGCATCAAGGTCTCCTCAATAATCGATTTGTACTTAAAGTCTACCTCGACATTCTCACCAAATGTCTCCAATAATCATTACCACCAAAGAGTTATCGTCTTTCGACGAAATTTCCTAACAAGTAGTTTGGGCTGATCCAACACAACCTTAGATTCGTTCCTTGAGTTGACACATACACGATGACCTGCAAGGGCTCCCAAGCTTCCATAGACCCAAGCATTGGCCCGATGTTTCCTCCTGAAACATACCATTACGCTCTATAGATAGTCGATTATCCCAAACCCCATGGTTACACAACTCCCA
Source organism: Arctium lappa (assembly GCA_023525745.1). Lineage (NCBI taxonomy): Eukaryota > Viridiplantae > Streptophyta > Magnoliopsida > Asterales > Asteraceae > Arctium > Arctium lappa. The sequence continues at coordinate 80,225,257 of CM042055.1, forward strand.
TACTACTTCCAATCATTGATCAACGAATCAACGAAAGTCTTGATGATTACCGAACACCAATGGTTGATTCCTAATTATCAACATCTAATCCCTTCAGGGTTACCACCTGACCTGCAGACACACCAGGTCTAACGGAAGTGGACTGAAACACACCAACAACCATTGTCCTCAAAACCGAATGTCGACACCTACCCTCAGAATGGCCGTTCTGCAAACGTGGGTATACTACCAAATATCTAGTTCCAGGGTTACTATGTCGAGAAGGTTGACGCCTACCCAAGGAAATAAAACCTCAAATCAAACAGCTTCACTAGCCAATCATAACCTCATCATTAGTCACAAATACTCATTAGGGTGATACACCAGAGACACATAGCATGTTGACGTACCACTAACCCACAATTTCGAAGCCAAACTCACATAAGCAACCGCACATGGTTTTAACCCAAAGACTCAACGAAATGGGAAGATCATCACTTAATTAGCTAGGAGAAAGCACAAGCCTAACGTCGCCGTTACTTCTACGTGAGCCAATCCATGAAACCAAAGTCCCAAAATTTGGACTGACCACAAGTCGTCCCATCCGACGCTTCAAATCCCCAAGGACGCCTCTAGTCCTTAATCTCAACCTATACCACAAGAGGGCTTACATCTATAGTTCTATTGAGTTCAATGTTTTTCAAACTACTATGCCAATTTGAACTTTTATAAAACCTCTAAATGTAAAAGCTTTATAACTATTAATCATACAAATAAAATCTATTACCTTTTACTCGATAAGGGTACAAAGTGGTCACCACTGACACACATATAAAATCGTTTAGAAAACTGTCTGATCATTATTCAATAATGAAGATGAACAAGGATATACAACAAGTTTTTCAAATGGACCACTATAGTCCGATCATGCATAAACTTACGCCATAGGTGGAAATAGCTTTACGTACTAAACAATGTATAACAAGACGTTTGTACAAGACTACAGGAGTGGAGATTCATAAAATAAAATTCTAGAAATGTTTGCATTAACCATATAATGTCAAGTAATAAAATTTCCCAACATGACTCGCATACATCGGTTTATTCCCTAAAACTTAGTAACGACAGGTGCATGCGATTTAATCAATCGTAAGAATAATTTAGTTTGAATCCAAACTTTAGGTTGTACCGATAAAATGCTTGTAAAACCCAGAACAAAATTTTCCATGATATCAAACTCTCAAAGTTTTCTCTCTTTTAGCCATAACAAGGCACGGAATAGGATCGCCCAACAAAACTTGCATGAAACAGTTCATTTCACAAAACTAGTGAGGTGATACGTGTACACGTTTTGGTTAAAAACATAATAGTATGTGTCGGTTTTTAAGCTCAAAGCCGAATAAAATATGCGCTCATCGTTCTAAAACGTTGGCTAAAACACCGTGACGGAAATTCCCAAAAAATATATGCATACATGCCATGTGCAACCAAACTGCCCACACAAAACTCAAGGGGAAAAACAATACAACTGGACGCCAATAAAATTTCCATATCAAATCAACAAAACCCCATAAAATAAAATTTCCAATAAAACTCAAACATCCCAATAATGGAAGGTAACTCTTCGTCCAAAACCTTAACATACGTGGAGGAGATCCAATGTTAAAGTCATAAATCGCAGTTACTTGTCCAAGACCCTAAACATTATCAAAATTCGCACATCGCAAAATTTGAAATAACGTTGGACAAAAATGAGAGTAGAAAAATCTCAACAAAGTTTGCAACTTCATGCCATGAAATAATCTTATGCATGCTCGAAATCATGGTTTAAAGCCTTGTGTGTGCTAAAACAATGCTCCAAGATTTGCAATATAATCCACATGGTGATTTGGAAACATGAGAAATAATCAATGCAATTTTATTTCAGAAATAACTTTCGTGCATGGATTTGATCGGCACTCAACACCTCGAAACCACGCTCCTCGATTTCTTAGTTACACTATCGTCATCCAGATGTTCAACATCTTAAGGCGAAGATCAAGGATTTCATAGGTTCACCTCACAATTTCTCCTCAAAATAACATCGGTTCCAAGAGTCTATGGTTTTAATCCAACCAATCAATTCGACTCGAAACTGTCCACTTAATGCAATCACCATGCTTACCGTCACTCCAAGTAACAAATGCTAAAATCATCAACTCCTTCTAATGGCTACCCATTTAGAAATCTCTTCACTACCCCAACGGTCGTCATACCAAGGCAGTTCAAGCATACACATGTGACTCGTAGGTTCGCCATAACACTGGCCAGATGCTATTATAAACGTACTGTACATGATCAACCTTGCCAATTTCGGCGTGATTCCCGTTCCTAGTGACTCCACTCACCCCGAATCATCAAATCTTAAAGTGCCTAATTGTGCAATCTCACAATCAATCACTTAAAATTACGCTAGTTTGAGTCTAGGCATTCAAAATCAACACCTACATCTCTCAAACTTAAGCTCTGATACCAACTTGTTACTCCCTCAAGTCTATAAATAGAAACTTGTAACACCCCGGATTTCCGTTATGTAATCTTGTTATTCTTGTGTTAAGCTTTTGTCGTTAGCTCCGTGTTTGGTTTGTAGTAGAGTTTGGATTTTTGTGAAGTGGGGACAAGCAGGGAACTACGCGAGTTACACCGCGACTAGAGGTCGCGGCACAACCCGCGTAACCCACTGTTTTGTGTGAGTTTCAGGGAACTACGCGAGTTACACCGCGACTAGAGGTCGCGGCACAACCCGCGAAACCCACTGGATGGTTTAGGGTTTTTGGACACGGGCGAGTTATGCCGCGGGTTGAAGTCGCGGCATAACCCGCGTGGTTGCTTTGACCGTCTTAAGGAGTTTAGTTCCCAAAGATCTCATAACCAAAACCAAAATATCTCTTTCTCTCTCTCTTATTCTCTCTCTTTATCTTTCGATCTTCGAAGGTTCGTTTGGTTGCTAGTTTTCGTCGTTTCTAGCAAGGGGTCGGTGTTTTAAGCTTCACCTCTTCGTCGTGATCGTTATCTGGTTTTCCGGGTTTTATTCTGAAAACCTACCGGTGAGTTCCTACTATCATTTTACAAACTTTATACATGTCAAAACTCTTATTTGTGAAATCTAAAGTATTTCTACGGTATGATTTTATGTTCTAAACATTTTGATATAAATGAAGTTTTTGGTGAATCTCGGGGTTCCCGGTCAGATTTGACCAAAATGACGGGTTCCGCCTTATTGAAGTAAAATGATGTTTTACTTGCACATTATGTGGTCGTTTGAAAAGGATGATTATGAACTAATTTTAATGGTTTTCGTCCTTACCAGAAGTTGAACTGGAAGTAGCATTTTGTTTATAAAATGTACTTATTACCATATATTTATTTATGGTAGGTCACATATGTTGTTGTGACGAGTCCTTACCATTACTAGTGGATCCCTAGGTTTTGGAGTAGACTGTTTTGTTGGGAGGCTATATTCCCCAAATATGTAGCTATGGATCACATGTTCCGTGAGGAGTTTATGGTACGGTTATGTGAGGCCGGTTACTAGCCATGGTTCATGGTGATCCTAGTGAAGGAGTATACATTGGTTTCCCTTGGGAGCGCGATCTCACCTCGTAGCACGGACTCTGGGTTCATTGCTGAGGACTCCAAGTGTTTAGCTCATAACTCGGATTTGTGGTCTACTTTGTGTTACACCACTCTCCTTGGTAAAATGGTCCTTTTATCACCATTTAAGAGTTTTGGACCGAAGAGGCCCGGTTGTGGCGAAATGTTATCTTTACGAACTAAACCTTTATGAAAAGATTTCTTTATGATACTGATGCTTATATCTTTCGAGTTTTATAAACTGTATGTTCTCACCAGGCTTTATAGTCTGACACTTTTTCTCAAATGACGTGTATAACAGGTTACCATTAGCGATGGGTGCCGGGGTTTTTGGAGAGACGAGTTTTGAGTCTCGGGGTTTTTGGAGATGTTTTAAGTATTGTTGCTGGGCATTGTTAAGTCCCATTCTTTTGATGAAATCCTTGTATAGAATTGTATAGTCTTAAGGACTGATCCCATTTATGGGAAGTTAATGGAATTAGTTTCGTTATATTGTCAGATTTCCAGGTTTTAATTTACTCTGATTTTTGAGGTTGTTACAAAACTAATTTAAAAATTTCTAAATACACCAATAAATGATTCATCTACAATCACAATTTAGGATTTAACCTCAATACACACATATCATTCTATACATACAATCTATAATATGGACAGGTGCTACTAAGAACCCAACAATAGCCGCTATCTCCAAACTGTTGAGGACTTCGCCAAATACTTACACTCGCATAAAGCTAAGGCTCAACTCTTCATAGCTGCTAGGACCAAACCCCCAACTGGAACCTGATACACATGCCGACAAATAAAAAGGTTAGGCTTATCGCCTCGTGAGCTCAAAAGTTTCCAACATATAAAAATTAATCATTTAAAAGAAAGAATACGGTTAAATTCATAATCTTTCAATTTGATATGTTTAACATATGAAAACGACTCATTTTCCAATAATATGCAATTTATGCGAAGAACACCGATTTAAACGTTTTCCAATGCAACTACTTCAAGGATGAAGACACCAATACAAACCGCCCACTCATAAATTATGTTTAACTCCAAAACTCACTCAAAACGTGAATAGAAATTGAACTCCCAATTCATAAAAACGTAGATAAAGCTTAATTCCTGAAACACCCAAACACGGGGGAACATATTATCCAACTCATAAAATCATGGATAAAACCCATACATATAAAATGTCACCGAAAACATGGATATCCAAAATACAATACCCAAAATAACACCTTTCGGTGACGGGGAAGACGTAATTCTATCGAATGTAGCGGCACATAAAGATAAGCCACGTATCTATGTTATAAGCATAACTTCAAGGATAAACAACCATTGGCATCAACCCAAACAAGTCTTTAGCCAAGGTAGACATCAACCCTATCCAGGTCTTTAGTCGTAGCGGACATCAACTCAAACCGAGTCTTTAGTCATATCGGACATCAACTCAAACCGAGTCTTTAGTCAGGATAAACAACCAATGGCATCAACCCAAACAAGTCTTTAGCCAAGGTAGACATCAAACCTATCCCGGTCTTTAGTCGTAGCGAACATCAACTCAAACCAAGTCTTTAGTCATATCGGACATCAACTCAAACCGAGTCTTCAGTCAGGATAAACAACCATTGCCATCAACCCAAACAAGTCTTTAGCCAAGGTAGACATCAACCCTATCCAGGTCTTTAGTCGTAGCAGACATCAACTCAAACCGAGTCTTTAGTCAGGATAAACAACCATTGGCATCAATCCAAACAAGTCTTTAGCCAAGGTAGACATCAACCCTATCCAGGTCTTTAGTCGTATACAATAAAACCGACTTTTATGCCTATGGATCCATTGCATTACAGTCAAAACGTTACACGACTCAAAGGAATGACAACACACTCAAAACATGTAATTCCTAAATAAGGTGCAACTAGGTACACCATACGACCAAGGCTCCTTAACGAGCTACCAAGATTGAACAAATGTTCCAAAGACTCCACCGAGTACAAATCAAGCCCTAAGAGGCTTAATAAACGTTTGGCTAAAACATGAGAGCCAATATGGTTACACAACCCAAAATACACATTTTCCCAAAATATTTGATTCTCAAATTATCATTGGCCTTTGGCCCAAAACCCAAAAGGTTTTTCATTTCTAAAATGTTCCCCAAAGCCGGGAATGACCAAAAACTAAAGGATCCATACATTAGTACTTTTCAAAACATGCCATTTCATGAATGATACATAAAACCCGATAAAACACTCAAAGGTGCATTTTTGATCAAATTTCTATTTATTGAACTCACCTCGCTAGATTTAGGCTAAATCTAGATTTTACCCCGCTTAGAGCTCCTTTGAAGCAACTTGAATCTTCAAGGTCAAAACTTCCATAAACCTAGATCCAAGCATTTTCAACCGTAAATAACCATATTCAAGTGTTTAGAATCATTCCCCAAACATCTTATATCCAAATCTCTGTTTTGGTCAAAAACCCTAGTTTGACCTAACTTTTCTCAAAATCTTCCAAACCGAACTTGGAGAAATACAAGACTAGGTTGACATCAATAGGCAATATATAATCCATAAAGAAGTTTGGAAGTAGAAGGGAGAAACTTACCATTTAGGTTTTGGTAAAAAACCTAGAAAACCCCAAATTCTTGAAGATGAAGGTGATGATGATGAGTTATTGACCCTTGCTTGCAATACACCGCCAAATACTATTTAATCATCCCAAAACTAACAATCTAACCTTGAAAACCTCTCAAAAACGAAACCATAGCAACTTGAATCATCAAAATCGGAGTTAGGATAAAGAAGATATGAAGAAATGAAGTTCTAGGGCTGAAAATCGGGTTTTATGCTCGACCAGGGGATTACGCGACTTATAACGTGACCTTAAGTCGCGGCATAAGTCTCCCGCTTCCCCTAAGTCGCGGCATAAGTCGCGAAATGCACTGTTCGCCCGGTTTTCTTCTCGATCGCTGTTTTGGCCGTAACTTCTTCGTTATAGCTCAAATTTTGCTCCGGAAAGAACCGTTGGACTCGTAATTAAATCCTTCATCCATCAAGACTATAAAATCTAAGATTCAAGTCCAAAATCCTATATCTTATTTTTCCCTTACAATTACCGATTTATGAATTAACTTGAAACGATACTTTTCGAAGTCGGGGTGTTACATATATTGTAAGGCATTTACAACCAAAAAATGAAGCATAAGAAAACAACCTACTAATCTAATATAGGTTAACTAGATTATGGTCGGGTGTCGCTATTCTTCCAAAAATATATATTCTTCAAAAACCATGGCATATTGGTCACTATGCATCTCCCAAAAAGACCACTCGCGACCCCAAGGTCGTTCCCTCAATTCCGACATGCCCCACCGCTAGGATAACCTGTCAACTATGACAACAAAGAACAAGTGTTAGGTTACAGCCTAGTGAGAACAAGTCAAATAAGATTAGGAGTACTAAACCCATTCGAAATCCCGTGGAGGATAAATCCGTGAGCTAAACCAATAAATCAAACAAACCATTAGTGATTAAACATGGTACAAATAACACCAACCACATAGTGAGCTCAAATCCTCTGAGTCTATTGCTCGAAAACATCAAGTCAACCTCTCTAGGTCTATTCTTGAGAGTTCCAAAACGGGGAACTCTAGCACAAGGGAATTACACCTTACTGCCTATGAGACGTTGCCCGACCGTATAGGTCCACACCTTACTTATCATGGTGACCCGATGCCTATTCTGTGCCAATTGGCGAACCTAATGTCCAAAACGGGGACATAGGAACACCGTGCCTATGGATCCATTGCAGTAAGACCAAATACCAAAACATGTAAGTCCAATCGCATCTGATCATATATAATGGGGTAAAAAAAAAATTTACAGATATAAAGCTTAACCATACTGAGTCTTGACTCCCTAACTTGGAAAAAGACATTTCTCAACCCATTAATAAAATATTATACATCTTATCCCAATTTACAACAATAATAACAATTAAACCAACATTTGAATTTCTACTGAAACCCTAGTTTAATCTTTGAGGTACCAAAGATCCATCAAACAAAAGTTGTTCACAACCGAGTATAGAATCTCGGAAAATCATCAAATATAACCCAACTAAGTTAATCAACATTTTTGTTTATTCCAAAACCCTAATATCCTTAGAACCCATATTTAGGTCAAAATGCAACTAGCCCAAATACTTGTTCATAAGACATGAATAAACCTACAACACATAACCTTAGTAGATTACATAAAGATAAAGGGTAGGAAACTCACCTGGAAGAGATTGTAGGAAACCCTAGTTAAATACTTGAGAGGAGAACTTAGTAGGAGACTTGGACACTTCCACAACAAGGTTCTTAATCACCAAAACCACCTATATAAATCCCATAAATGAATGAGAATCATAAGTTGGGTGGTAATGAATGAAGATAGAGGAAGTCTTACCTCTTGACTCTCTCAAAATCGCCCCTAGCAGCTCCACAAACCAGGGAAATGAATAAAAAGTCGGTTCTAGGGTATTTAAGGCTTGACCCCCCGACCGAGACTATGCCCGCGAGATTGACATGTGTCATTCTCGCTGGGCAATGTCGCCCGAGTCAAGTACCTTGCGGTACAAACTCAGTGACTATGCCTCGCGAGATTGACACATGTCACTCTCGATTGGCAATGTCGCAAGCTCCCCCTCCACCCCTCGGTACGAGTTCCGCGATTGTGCCCCGCGAGAGTGACTTCTGTCACAATCGCGGGCACAATCGCCCCAGGTGCCCCGAAGTCTGATTTCCTCCCTTTTTCAACCCGAAAGCTCCCGATCTCAATACTTAAATTGAAAATAGCAAAAGGTTAGCTTAGGGACGTACCGAAATTGCGGGTGTTACACAATAGGTTGATGAGTTTGTCTAAAGGTTACATTCCAACTTATATTGGTTCATTAATATTTACTGATATATGAAAAGTGGAAATAATGTTATGAATCATGTCATCTTCTATGAGTTCCTTGCCACAGAGATTGAGACACGTTTTGGGATACAACATTTCTTTGATGAAATTAATTACCTTCTTGTAATCAAGTAAGTGAGTTTCATTCTGCTGTACGATTAGTTAAGGAAGTACATGTTCATGAATACTCTCAAATCTTCCTTTCGGGGGCATCCCACAGTTCTTTGCGGGTTTCTTGTAGAGGTATTCCTGTGAAAATTAGGATTTATATGTCGTCTCAAAACATGATGATATTTGCTTGTACCTTTTCAGGTGGTTGGTTTTTAGGGTCAATATGGAGTTGATGGGGATTTAGGTATATTCTTGTACCTTTTCGACAAAAGTAGTCTTTACATTGAATATTCATATTTATACTCAAGTTCTTTTGAGTTTAGAACATTGAATCACAGATGAGTTGTTTCAACCATTTACGTAAATAAAGGGTAATATGTGATTTTTTTTTTTCAAAGGACAATAAATTGTGATTCATGTGAAATTTCATTATCCTGGTTCATTGGTTGTATTGAATTATTCAATATTAGTATTTCAGTATTTAAAAATAAATCGTTCAAACATTTTTGGATTTCCAGGTAAGAGGGGAATCACGTGGATTATTTAAGTCCCTACAAACCTTGGGGCTATTTACACTCATTTGACAAAATCCTTTACAATGTATTGCGATTAATTCATTAATGAAATACATAGATAACATTTGTTATTTGGTAAATTTTGACATTAGGTCAAAAAATTAATATCATATTGGTATTTTGGGAGCTTTTGGCAAGAGGCCAAAAGAATATTATGATTTATGATCGATGCAAACATTCGAATTTACGTATTTAAGAACGGTTTAATATCACATGTTCTAAGATTTTGATAACTTTTGGCAAGAGACCAAAATTATAGGGTTGAAAGTATAACTTCCAAATATTAATTATAAAATTAAAAATGATGAGTAGGAACTCATATTCAAGATAAGCACTTGAATTTAATTATAATAATTATATAATAATAATCATAATAGTAATGATAATAATAATCATGATGATAATCATAATCATAATAGATGAACAAGCATAAATAACAAGAAGTGTTTAAAGCAATGCTATCAATTCAAATATGATTAAACACAAAAGATATAGTAATAATATATAATAATACATTTAGAGGAAAATATATAATAATTTTTGTTACATGTAAGTAGTAGAACTACTTGTTAACCGATAATTATGCTCTATAATTATTGGTGTATATTTTGTATTTATTAGTTAGTTATGTGTGATTGTATTTTTCGTAAATAGCTCCTCTAATTTAGCTTAGCCTTTGTATTTAGAGATGGGAAAATGTTTTTGGAAGGATTCAATGGAGACTTTGAATTCTCACATGGTATCAGACTAATTCCTTGATCTCCTTCCTGCCGATTTTTTTTCCTAGCCATCGCCACCCTCTTCCATGGCTGACAAAACCGATCCCAAGCAATCCTTCCTGCACCCAGCCTATACTGTCACTAATATCCAACAACGAGTTCGTGTCCTCGATGGCGAAAAGATCTCATACCCTTCATGGGTGAATCTGTTTCGGCTCCATGCCACCGGGTTTGATGTGTTAAATCACATTGATGGTTCGCCAACCCCGGAAGCCACATCCACCAAGTACTCGTCTTGGAAGAAGCTTGACGCAGTCGTGTTGCAATGGATCTACGCAACCCTATCTGACGACCACCTTGTCCGGGTTTTGGTTAGCGAGTCTACAGCCTACGAGGCTTGGAAGCGGGTTCATAACCTCTTTCTGAACAATAAAGGTTCAAGGGTTGCGGCTCTTCAACATGAACTTACCAACTTGACTCTTGCAACCATGCCCTCTCTTGAAGCTTACTGTCAACGAATCCGTGAGCTTGCAGACCAACTAACGGCTGTGGATTGTCCAATCAACAACACTCAGCGGGTTCTATACTTAGTTCGTGGTTTACCTCGAGAATACGATGTTGTTGGTTCACTACTCAATCAAACCCTTCCCCAATGGGAAAATGCATGCGATCAGCTTCAATCCGAGGCCAGACGGATCGCTGCTCGGGAAACCGTCTCCCCGACTCCGGTCGTCGCAGCCGTCATCACAAACCCGCCATCGCATCCACCGAACCGTGACAACTGTCGTGCACCCGGGACTCGCTATGACAACAGCTGTAACAACAGGTCTAATACCTGTGCTCCTTCACAGCCTCGTCCTCAAGCTCCTGCCCAAATGCCTTTTCCTTATTGGGCTCTCCCACCTTATTAGGCTCCTTCTTGCCCTTACCCAACACAAGGGTGGGCTCAACCTTCACAGCACAAGTCGTCTACATCCCGTCCCACAACTTCTGCTCCAGCCCAACAACCTTCTGGAAGCCCACAGGTACAGGTCGAAGCCCACTTAGCTGAGGTTGACCCTGTTCAGCCTACTCAGTTAGCCGATGTAGTCCAAGCTCTCTCCATGGATACGGGAAACATGAATGATCAGTGGTATTTTGACACGGGTGCGACCTCTCACATCACAAACGATCAAGGTAAACTCTCTACTTTTTCCCCGTATTCACCTATAGAGTCAATATGTAACACTCGGATTTTTAGGGTAAGTACAATTTCAAGTTTAATATGTAATTTAACCTTAAATTGGTCTTTTGGAAGTATTAGGAGTGTTGGTGAGGTTGGATATTGCTTTCGGAAAATAAATCAATCTTTGGTCGAAAGTTTCACTGCTCGCGCCCACGCAGCCATTTGCTCGCGCCCGCGATCATCTGGGCTGGAAGTTTCATTTAAATCCGACTTTTCTTCTCATTTCTTCATTTATTTCTTCACCAACCCTTCTCCCCTGTCTTCCAAATCGGTCCAAACCCATTTATTTCACCAACTCAAAATCTTCAAGTGCTTTTAGAAGATTGGGAGCTAGATATTCAAGCCTTGTGGGTGGAAGCTCAACATCTTCATCTTCTTCATCTTCCTCACCAAGCTTTCCACCATTGTTGACCTAGTTTTTGGGGTTTTTCCTAAAAATGAATTGTAAGTTAATCTTAACCTTCTAAACCTTTATTCTTGTTAAAACCTTTCATTTTAACCTACTAAAACATCTCTTTTGATGTATCTTCCATATTTTAAAGTTTTGACAAACTTTGGGTAATTTAGATGATTAGGGGATTTGACTAAGGTTTCTTATGAATCTGAGTTTGGGGTTACTTTTGGTACATCTCTAGGCTTTGGTTGTGACCCAGATGAAGTTTCAAGAGGTGGGTGTTGATGGATCCAAACTCTTCACCAAAGGAAGCTCAAGATTTGGGGTAAAATCTAGATTTAGACTAAATCTAGCAAGGTGAGTTCAAATTGATTTGTGAAAACGGTGTACATGCCAAAATGTTTATTTTAAAGTGTTTTGTGTCTTACATGAAAATTGTTAACTGCTGATAAGTTTGGTTATTTTGAAAGTGTTTAACTTTATAAACTTATATAGCACATATCTTTGGGATTTTGGGCATTTTGGATAAATAAATCATATATTTTGGTATCGTAATGATTTATTTTATGGATGTAGATTTTGAGTATAAATGTATTTCATTTTGTGTTTTGGAGAAATGCATGGTTTTGTGTTATGGGACTTTTTGAAAGTATAAATGTTATAAACTCACTTAGAAAACGATTTGTCCCAATCTAAACTATGTTGGAGTTAATTATATGTTTTGGAGCATGGGTTTACATAAGTACGGGTTGTTTATGTTTGATTTCATTTTATGAATTTCAACGTTGGGTCTTTGGATTTGTTGAGCTTATGGCTCGGTTTGGATTTTGTTGGGTTTTGAGGATACTTGTCCGCTTTTAATAGCTCAATGTTGAGCGTTTGGTTATGAATTGCATTTACTGCATATTAATTGAGAATTACATGTTTGAATGCATTAATTCATTCGTTTTGAGTCATGTAATGGTTTAGTTAATCCATAGGCACGGTGTTCTTTTGTCCCGTTTTGGACAAATTCACCACTTTGGCACGTAATAGGCATCGGGTCACCATGGTAAGTAAGGTGTGGACCTATACGGTCGGGCAGCGTCCCATGGACAGTAAGGTGTAATTCTCTTGTGATAGAGTTCCCCGTTTTGGAACTCTCAAGAATAGACCTAGAGGGGTTGACTTGATGTTTTCGAGTGATAGACTCATAGGAGTTGAGCTCGGTGGGTTTTTATTTGTGTAACCTACATGTTTTGATTTACTACATAATTATGTGACCTACTTTTGTGTTCCGTCACGTACAATGTAATCGGGTCTTCCCCGTTACCAATAGGTGTGGTTTTGGTTATGGAGTTTTATAATCCATGTTTTCGGAGACGTTTGAGTATGGGTATTTATCTATGTTTTAAGGTTTTGGTTATTGAAACTCATTCGAGTTATTGGGGTGTTTTGAAAGTTGGGATTATCTACGTTTTCAGTGTTTGATCGTTATAAGGTCAGTTATGTTTTACGTGCGCTTTGGGTTTTGGCTTTATTTAAAGAGGCGTTTGTTTTATTATTTTAATCATGAAAATGGTGAATGTCGAAAGGAGATTGTTTTAAGATTTAATGTATTTCGTTTTTGGTTGCTTTCAAATCAAATGTATTGCATTTTGGAAATCATGATTTTAAATAACATTCCTAAAGTTATTGCTTTATATATCTCTAATGAAAACTCTTGAGCTCACTAGGCGTTAAGCCTAACCCTTTTATTTGTCGGCATGTGCATCAGGTTCCAGTTGGGGTTTGGTTCTTACAGTGCTTTGAGGAGTTGGGCATTAGACTTACACGAGAGTAAGTAGATTGATGAAGTCTTCCGCAGTTGGAGATAGTGACTATGATTGTGTTTTAGTAGCACCCGTCCCTATTATAGACTGTTTGCATAGAACGAAATGTGTGTATTGAAGTTAAATGTTAGATTGTGTTTGTAGATGAGTTACTTATCGATGTATTTAGAAATTTTAAATTAGTTGTTATTTCTGGATTTGAGGGTGTTACACAATATTTGTAAGAAATGGCAATAAAATTCCAGTCCTTGGAACGGGGTCTTCCACCATCCCTACACCGTCCAAACCCCTACACTTAAAATCCGTCTTGTTCAATCCTAACATCATTAAAAACCTTATTTTTGTACGTAAATTCAATATCGATAATAACACATCTATTGAATTCGATCCTTTTGGTTTCTCTTTGAAGGATTTCAAGGATGGCACGATCCTGAGTCGTCACAATAGCTCTAGTGACCTCTACCCACTCACCGCCAATGCTTCCGCTGCCAATACTTATTTTGTCTCCAATAAAGACTCCTCGTTTTGGCACAACCGTCTCGGCCACCCGGGACAACCTGTCATGGAGTTTCTTAGTTCTAATAATTTGATTTCTTGTCATAAGTTCCATTTTTCATTTGTTTGTCATGCTTGTCAGTTATCCAAGCATAAACGTTTGCCATTTTCGGATTCTATTAATCGTACTTTGTTACCCTTTGCCATTTTACATTGTGACTTGTGGATTTCACCCATTTTGAGCCATGCAAAATATAAATATTATATGGGTTTAACGGATAATTTCACACAATACACATGGGTTTACCCCTTGAAATTTAAATCCGAGACATTTGACAAATTCGCCAACTTTCACAAATATATTGAAACCCAATTTCACATGAAAATCCAAGCGTTTCAATGTGATATGGGTGGAGAATTTGACAACAACGACTTCAAAAAATTTGCCACAAAAAATGGCATTCACCTTCGTTTCTCATGCCCCCATACGTCCCAACAAAACGGGAAGTCCGAGCGGATGATTCGTCGTTTGAACGAAATCATGTTTACCCTCCTCACCCATGCATCCCTCCCCTCCTCGTTTTGGGTTGAGGTTATCCACACGACATCTTACCTTCACAACATCCTCCCCACCAAACTCCACCACAACCTCAGCCCCATTACTCTCCTTTACCACTGTACCCCCTCTTACGACCACCTACGCGTGTTCGGTTGCTTATGCTCTCCTAACACGTCTTCTACTCGCGCTCATAAACTAGCCCCCCGCTCCACACCGTGTGTCTTCCTCGGGTATCCCGCCAACTATCATGGCTACCATTGTCTTGACATCTCCATCGACAAAACTATTTTCTCAAGACACGTTGTATTTGATGAGTCCAAATTTCCATACATATCTCCTAACCAACCCCCTCCCACACACTCATTTTTAGACCCATCACCCATATTTTTTAACCATCCCAACATCCAATTTCCCACTGCTCCCACAACATCTCCCAACCTCCCTCACGACAGCCCCTCGCCTGCCACCCAGCAACCCGATCCACCTACCCCTCTCGGCCCACAGCAGAGCCCACCACCCTCACCTCTCGTCTCCCAAAATAACCCACCACCCTCACCTATTACACATCAACCTCCTCCCTTAAATCAAACAATTCAACCCCCTGTCACCTCCCACACCAACCCTCAACCCACCTCCTCTCACCCCATGCAAACCCGTTCTCGTTCCGGTATATTCAAACCTCGTGTCCTGCTGTCTCTAAACACAGAAACTACTCCTTCCATCTCTCCCTTACCTAAGTCCCACCTCACAGCCCTCACCGATCCAAACTGGAAAATTGCCATGTCTAATGAATATGAAGCTCTATTGGCAAACAATACATGGGAACTAGTACCGAGACCCAAGGATGCCCCTATTATTCGATGTATGTGGCTCTTCAAGCATAAATTCAAATACAAAGCTCGACTAGTTGTTAATGGTAAAAGTCAAACCGTAGGCATCGATTGCGATGAAACTTTTAGTCCCGTGGTGAAACCCACTACCATTCGGACGGTTCTTAGTCTCGCAGTGTCTAAATCTTGGTCCATTCATCAATTGGACGTTAAAAATGCATTTCTTCATGGGCATTTGAAAGAGACAGTTTATATGTTCCAATTGTCGGGGTTTGTCTCATCAACGCAACCAAAATATGTTTGCAAACTTCATCGCTCACTTTATGGTCTCAAACAAGCCCCGAGGGCTTGTTATCATCGGTTTGCAACATATCTCTCCAAGTGCGGTTTCAAGAGTAGCATTTGTGACACCTCCTTATTTGTCTATAAAAAGGGTGATCAAATGGCCTACTTATTACTATACGTGGATGATATTATCCTCACTGCCTCTAGTGATGCTTTACTCAACCAAATCCTTCAGTCACTTTCGTCGGAGTTTAAAATGACCGATCTTGGCCCGCTACACCACTTCCTCGGAATTACAGTTCAAAAACACAACAGAGGTTTGTTCTTGTCTCAGACAAATTATGCCGCCGACATCCTCTCATGGGCTGCCATGTCAAACTGTAAGCCGGTAAGCACACCAGCCGAAGTTGGTTCCAAATTAAGTGCTACTGACGGGCTACCTTTCTCGGATGGATCTCTATACCGCAGCTTATCCGGCGCTCTTCAATACATCACCATCACTCGTTCGGATATTTCCTACGCGGTTCAACAAATTTGTCTCTTCATGCATGCTCCCCGTGAACCGCACTTTCAGCTACTCAAACGGATCCTTCGTTACATTAAGGGAACATTATCTCAGGGCCTTGTCATTTCCCCCTCTCCATCCACGAAGCTTACAGCCTACTCAGATGCGGATTGGGGCGGGTGCCCCGACTCACGACGCTCCACCTCCGGCTATTGCGTCTACATGGACGCAAATTTGATTTCTTGGTCCTTAAAACGTCAACCTACCGTCTCTCAGTCTAGTGCCGAAGCAGAATATCGAGGAGTTGCCAACACTACAACCGAGGTCTCTTGGATCCGTAACCTTCTTCTTGAACTCTATGTCCCGATCACTCATGCAACGATTATTTATTGTGACAATGTCTCGGCGGTCTACCTAATGGAAAATCCCGTGCAACATCAACGTACTAAACACGTCGAGTTCGATATTCATTTCGTTCGAGAGAAGGTTCGCCTTGGTGCTATTAAAGTCTTACACGTCCCAACCGACTAACAATATGCAGATATCTTCACCAAGGGGTTACCGAAGCACCTCTTCCATCGGTTTCGGTCCAGTTTATGCCTCCGTCAATTTCCGGCTCAAACTGCAGGGGAGTGTTAACCGATAATTATGCTCTATAATTATTGGTGTATATTTTGTATTTATTATCTAGTTATGTGTGATTGTATTTTCCATAAATAGCTCCTCTAATTTAGCTTAGCCTTTGTATTTAGAGATGGTAAAATGTTTTTGGAATGATTCAATGGAGACTTTGAATTCTCACACTACTTTCACTTAATTCATATTTTAAAAACCAAATTATCAACAACACGTCTATACTATATTGTAAAGCACATGAGATAAAGTTTTAAAATCTAATTTTATTTATGTATAAAGTACAACTTATTAATGCATATTACTTAAAATTCAAGATTACAAGTAGTACAATTTTTTTGAAGTTGCATATTTGAGTTAATATAACTAACAAATAAACATAATCAAATATATATTTAAACACTTTATTTTGAATATAAAATATCTTAAATATAATTAAGATAATCATTTAACTCATAATACTTCATGATTATCTTTATAAAAAAAACATAACAATATTAAAACGAAATAAATTAGTACATCTTTATCATTCAATCACAATACATTGTAAAGGATTTTGAGCGATAAATTATACAAAACACGAAAGGATTTTGTCAAATGAGTGTAAATCAAAGTGTAATAAATAATTGAAGTAAACAAATTATACAAAACACAAAAACTTTCGACATCAAAATACTCCATAAAATTGATAAACAACCGAAAACATTCTCCCATTCTCAATATTACACAAACTTTATTATTAATTAGACAGGGACAAAAATAAATAAATAAAAAAAATAATCAAAGAAGCATACACATTTAGTAAATTGAATAAAACATACATGTAAGGCCGTTCCAATCTTTTTGGAGGCCCTATTACACAAGTATTGAAATTATTCAACGATTGGAAGATTGATGAACATATATAAATAATTAGATGAAAAATATTAAAAACGCAATATATTATCCAGAAAAGAACATATTGACATTTAAATACTTGGATAAAAAAATATACAAGCATTGAAATTGAATCCTACAGTTCAGGTCATTAAGCACAACTTTAAGACAAATAGTTTCTGTTTTCTAATGGAAACAACATAACTTGTATCAAACTTCACAACAAATCCTAAAACTAATGACATGAACTTCGAGTCATTATAATTTATGACAAAACAAAATGTGATGCTATGTTAAACATTATAATTTAATATTTTGCAAATGTTGCAATCTAAAGCAAACTAGGTTCAACCATTCAAAAGGGGAAACAATTAAGTTTCAGAAACTAACATAAGCAAATTTAAAATCAGTTAATCATATCAATGATTCCACATATTATTTGGACAATCAAGATTTTTAAACTTAGTTAGTAGTTGTTTATACAATATAGAAGAATCAAGATGAAGATTTAAGACCTCGCCAAGTCTTTCCAATTGCAGGTGAACACGAATCATCGTCGAAGCCTGAAGTTGTCTTGATGAGTAGCCAAGTACGGAATCGATCATCAATGGAGAGTGTAGACTGAAGATAGATTAGAATTGCACGTGAATGGACGATTGATTGAAGGTGATTTATTGTTTTTAAATCTGATGTTGGTGGCCTCAAAGTCGAACAAGAAATAAATCTATAGCAATATTCCTTGTTTGATACACTAGTCAAAAGAAATCGCAACAACCAACAGGGAATCAAAGAGTCGTGTTGTCGTTGGGGGAATAAAGAAAAGAAGCGAAAGAATAGTTGAATCAACGAAGAAGACGGTAGACCTTGGAGTCTTGTGATTTTTTGTAAATGTCCCCAATTTGCAATTGAATTTTAGGCCCCAATAAACAGATACATAACATATATAAATGGATTTTGGGCCCCAAATCTTTTAGGGCCTCTGTTCAATGGATCAGGTTGGAACATGCCTTGGCATGGGCCTGCATACATGTCATTGATAAAGCAGTCGTTATGATGCTTTATTGCTTGTTTTCGTTTTTTGATGTTGCACGCTGTCGTGAACAATGATAACAAACAAGCAAAAATTCTAGTTTAACAAGCCGAAAGAAAACTTACTTGAATTTATGACCAACGTAATAAGAGCACACAAGTAGGTAACGAGCAACGAACAAAACAACCATTTAATTATAACGAATTTTGAGCTTACGTGTTGATAACGTGTTAAAAGAAAAACGAATAGAACAACGGTAAGGGAATGAAATCTATATTTTCCATTAATCATAAGCCCTTTAAATAGGTAACACCCTCAAATGTGGAAAGAACGATTAATTAAAAACTTTCAAAAATACCTAAGATGGTAATAAAATCCCTTACTAATAATCCATAATTGAAATACATTTATAGATTGAACCATCAACGAATAATTAAAGTCTTACATAAAGACTAACTAAAGTCGAGTGTTACTATAACCCAATACCAAATCGCTATCTCCAATAAAAATGCGAAAGACTTCATCAAGCTAATCACTTCTTCGAGCACACAACTAGCACTCATCACTTCACAGTGTAGCTAGAACTAATTCCCGAGATGGAACCTGATGCACATGCCGACAAATAAAAAGGTTAGGCTAACGCCTATTGAGTTCAAGAGTTTATATCATGATTATAAAGAAAACGTAAAATGGAAATATTATAACTTATAATCATGATCCTTTAAAATGATTTACTTTAAAATGTTGGAACGACTCATTTTCCCATCATATACACTTTTAAAGACAATGTTCCCAAACATGCATTTCTTATAAAACGATGCAACCCGTAACTCACCCGAAACGGGGTCATAGTTCGACACTCACATTTGTAAAAATGTAAATAATACGTCTTATCTCAAAACACCCAAACTCGGGCGGGACATAATACTCGACCCTTAAATAACGGAAAACAATCCATATAAATATGATACGCCATTAGAACATGGAATTGAAACTTACTACTCATGCGACCATAAAATGGAATGAAATCCAAATATTAAAGCATGGACCATTAAATATCCAAAATACCGAGGGCCGACAACGGGGGATACCCGTATCCGTTGAGAGTGGAGGAACACAAAAGTATGCCACTCAAACAACGTTAATCGCATGACACCTCACGACATCTCAGCCCAAGTGTCCCTACGACTTCTTTACCAAGTGTCACCCCAAGTCAGTTGACCTTGATGGATCATTCCGAAGAACTCCATCCCGAAGGCCCGACACACTTAAAGACTACCTCTCAGGCATTACTTCAAGCGGCGGAGGTCCTAGCGCTCACTCCCCGATAGCACTACAGACTCAACCCTCCTAGCGATCACTTGTAAAGTTTCCGGTCATAAAACATGGGTACCGGAGTCCCACCCCGAAATACCCAATTGACCATCCCAAAACAGATTGACTGACGTGCCTATGGATCCATTACACACTGTCTAACGTTACCGGACTACACACGAATGACCAAAGCACCTGAGCCCGTAACCAAACTCAATACGCAACACAGCGCATTAGTATGTACGTCATGACTGGGCTCTACATTGAGCCATATAAAACCGGACAAGTGTCCTCAAGACTCTTTTAAGCCAATACCGAGCTAAAATGCTCGAAATCCATTTGATCAATAATTATCGGTCTCCCGACTAAAGAAATGTCTTTAAACAACGTTTATGAAGACCCATATCCCAAAGACGAGATTAACCCAGAATTCAACACATAATGGAACCAAATATTTTCCAAAGGGTTTATGAATGCAATTACACCAAAATGCATATAACATGAAATGGACTCTAATTGTACAAAATCCCCATAATGCATAAACCATGCGATTACTTATCAAAATGTCCAAATCCCAAATATGAGCATTTTATGAAATTAAGATAAACCAAATTTATCAAATATAAGAACTCATTAAAATACTCACACTTTGCCAAAAACCAAGTAAAATACATTTTTACTTCAAAACACCCAAAACTAATCAGTAGTTAACCGTTTCATGTAAAACACTTTAAAATAACCATTTTGGCATGTACACCATTTTCACAAATCAACTTGAACTCACCTTGCTAGATTTGGGCTAAATCTAGATTTTCCCCCAACTAGAGCTCCTTTGAAGAACACTTGGATTCTCAAGACCAAACTTCCAAAACCTAAATCCATACATAATCAACCACAAAGAATCGTTTCCCAAACCATCTACATGAATACCTCCATTACTATCGAAACCCTAACTTCCATAACCGAAGATAATAGAAGATTACCTTAACCCAAGCTTGAATCCACCAACCAAAACACTTCTATTTCACCAAAATGGTTACAAAACTCCAATCTATGAAAGGGAGAACATAGGGTGGATGAAAACCAAGAAAACTTTGGGGAAGAAGATGAATAGTGAGAGATGAGAAGCTTACCACCACCAAATACTCTAGTATACTCCAATATACTTCCAATATATTTCCATATCCTTGAAAAGCTCTCAAAAACGAAACCGTAGCAACTTGAATCGCCCAAATCGGAGTTGAAATGAGAGAGTTATGAAGAAATGAAGTTTGGGGCTGAAAATCGCGATTTTAACACCCTGAAACACCCGGGCGATTGTGCCAGGCTATAGTGACCATGTCACAATCGCCGGGCACAATCGCTGAGATTGTACCGAGAGTTCTCGGGCTACGGCGACCTTGACAGGCGATTGTGACACTGTCACAATCGCCGGGCACTATAGCCCAACGCGTACCGAAACTGTTTTGGCCATAACTTCTTCGTTATAGCTCCGTTTTCGCTCCGTAAAGAACCGTTGGACTCGTAATTGAATCCTTCATCCATCTAGACTATAAAATCCAGGATTCAAGTCCAAAATTAAATATCTTATTTTTCCTCGATATATCGGTTTCTGTATTAACTTGAAATGATATCTTTCAAGAATCGGGGTGTTACAATCCTCCCAACCTTAAAAGAGATTTCGTCCTCGAAATCTGGAACCACCAAACACCCAACATCACACTTGGAAAGATCGATTGATTTTCTATCCAAAAGGAATGCCTTCACTTAAACTTCACCTCATATACAAACCCGATTACATTCCGGTTGAGGTTGTAGCTGCGTTTCTCATAACGTGCTGTTACAAACTAAACCTCAACGTTCAATATATTTCACTGATATCAGGATGAACGTTGCGTCGTTGATTAATCATTTTCTAAATCGTTCACTCTCGGTTGCCTCCCAACCTTAGATTTCTCATAATACCCCGAAAGCAACTTACGACCTTATCTAGACATTTCCATCAAGAATACCCCAATCCGAACTATTCCCTTAGATACTTCTGATTACGACGCATCAAGGTTTCCTCAAAATTTCATTTGTACTTAAAGTCCACCTCGACATTCCCACCAAATGTCTCCAAAATCATCATCACTAAAGAGTTATTGTTCTTTGACGAAATTTCCTAACAACTAGTTTGGTCTGAACTATCGCAACCTTTAAATCTGTTCCTCAAAGCTGACCCGGACACAATGTCTGCAAGTGCTCCCACACTTCTATAGACCCAAGCATTGTGTTTCCACCAGAAACATACCATTACGCTCTACAGATAGTCGATTATCCCAAATCCCATGAATCCTCATATTCCTACAGATCCACTCCTAATATTGAAGAAGATGTCCTTCCAAGGCGCACCAATGCGTCCTTTAGGTAACTGGTTAACCCAAATTCGGCTATCACTCAACTCCGTTCCAACCCCAACCACACAACATTCCTTTAACAAAATCTTTATCACCACGGGGATGCTTATACCCATCGGTACTTAAACATCAACACTTAACCTTCTTTTAATTTTCATCACCGAAAGGTCATTATTTCCCATAATCCAACCGGAATACTTCCAAACATTCCAAGATCCATTGACTTCAAGAAAACAAGTCGACACCTAAGACTAAATGGTGACCTCGAAAATGTGGACATCCCGCCCACGATTTCATTCCAGACGGATCGTCGCACTAAGGCCGACACCTAACAAAATGTTAAAATTCCAAATCACGCATTTCTAACAAACAGATCACCAAAATTTCCTTTTAATCGCGGAACCCACCAAGACGGTATGCCGACAACACAGCCCATGATGTGACACCGACTAGCAATCATCACAACGAATCCCAAAAGAAGCGCAGATAGTCACATAAGACCTTATCCCGCATGATTACCGAAGTATAAAATCACCCCTTAACTAGCGGAGAAGACTTAAATCTACTACTTCCATAAAACAAATGCGTACAGATTCAAAACTGAAACTCAAACTTTCACGACTGACCGCAAGTCGGAACATCCGACGCCTCCAATTCCAAGGATTCCCTTAGTCCCTAATTACAACTGCTCTTACGCAGGGTTAAAATCTATAGGTCTAATGAGTTCAAGGTTTTCAACTACTATGCCAATTTAAACTTTTATGAAACTTTCGAATACATAAGCTTTATAACAATTGCTTGTGCGGTAAAAGCCACTACCGATCACTCGATAGTTTGAAAATTGATCATCGACGCTGCACGTATGAAACCATTTCCAAAATTTGTTTGATCAATATTATCGTAACTAAAATGGTGGCAAGAGGTGTGTAGCAATATTCACACTATAACCATGAAAATAAATTCCAGTGCCCCAACACGTGGAATAAATGTTTGTACAACTCCGAAAGAGGACTTCACAACTTTTAACTTTTACTTCTTTAACCGAAAACGTTGCGGCATAAAATTTTCAACAAGTCTCCTATATCTCAATTTATTCCCTAAAATTTTGTAAGATAATGGAAAAACAAATAAATTTTCAAATCGAGTTTAAAGTCTTGAGCCGCCTCGATAAAACACATTTGACCAAGATGATAACTACAACGATATGCATCCCGAAAATTCATTTCATGCATTGCAGAAAATTTATAACAATAAGGTCCACAATTGAAGCACGCTTAGATTAAAAGTTTAAATACGAGATAACACAAATATATCACATTTTACTCACGCGAGTGAAAATCATATCCAACCCAAAAGTATGCACATATACCCATGTGAAACTCAAGATGCAATCATGAGACACTAAAATTTTCAAGGTGCCTCTTATGGTTCCAAGATGTAGGTGTAAGACTTGCATGAGACAAAGTATTAAACAAAACTCGTAAGTTAACACACACAATGATGCATATGCACATGTTCTCAAAATTATTTACGCAACGTAAAATGACGTAAGACGAGACACCCTAACCCAACTGAATTTTCGTAAGACTTACTAACGTGAAAACCAATTGGCGGCAAACTTTTATTACTCGACAAAAGTGTAAAACGACAATACCTTTAAAATATTAAACTTTTAGGAGTTTCCTCCTTTTACTGAAATGAACAGTGAAATAGCGTTTTACAAAATTTACATGAGACACGACGCTAAATAACTCGTAAGCTTAAAAGAAGCAAAATTTAAACTCACGCATAAAAAGACATCGTATAAAACAATACTCCATGAAATTTCAACAAAACTCACACAAACTAAAATTCTCAAGAAATTCCGACTCAACGCGTGGGAATAACTTTTCCTTTAAAACCATTGACATGTGTGGAGGAGATCCAATGACTAGGTTAAAATCTCATAGCTACTTGCCCAATACTCAAATGACATTAAAATATGGATTTTACATTATCCGCAAATAGCGTTAAACAGGAGACGTGAATAAAGAGATTTTTGATAACAATTTGCAATTATGTGCACAAAACATTTTCATGAATGCTTAAGCTCACAGTTTAAAATCTGATGCGTGTTAACTGCTCTACCAAAACTTTATAATATGAACCACTTTTTGTTTTACGAACATAAGAACCAATTTATGCAAATTTATTTCGGAAATAAATTTAGTGCAAGAATTTGATCGGCACTTGGCATCATATACACTTCCCAAAAAAAACCGACATACTATTGTCATCCGGACACATCAAACATCTTAGAGTCACGAACCCACTAATTGGGTCAACTTACAATTTCTCCTTGAAATAAAATTGGTCTAACGAACTTATAGTTCTAATCCAACCATTAATTCTTACTCAACATGATCAACTTAATGCATTCAACGTATTTAACTATCACTTCAACGTCATATTGTTGTAACCTTTAATCCCTCCTTAAATTACTTGCTTAGAAACTTTCTCACTACCCCAACGGTCATCATACTAAGGTAGTTCAAGTATACACATGTGATATGTAGGTTCACCATAACACTGGCCAGGTGTCATTATGAACGTACCATACATGATCATCCTTGCGACCCTTGACAATTTCTCGTTTCTAGCGACTCGATTAATCCTCAAAATATCTTATCTTAAGGTACCTAATACACAATTCCACTTAAAATTTCTTATACGAACGCTGGTTTGAGTCTAGGCATCCAAAATCAATACCTAATCTCTCAAACTTATGCTCTGATACCAACTTGTAACACCCTCAAATGTGGAAAGAACGATTAATTAAAAACTTTCAAAAATACCTAAGATGGTAATAAAATCCCTTACTAATAATCCATAATTGAAATACATTTATAGATTGAACCATCAACGAATAATTAAAGTCTTACATAAAGACTAACTAAAGTCGAGTGTTACTATAACCCAATACCAAATCGCTATCTCCAATAAAAATGCGAAAGACTTCATCAAGCTAATCACTTCTTCGAGCACACAACTAACACTCATCACTTCACGGTGTAGCTAGAACTAATTCCCGAGATGGAACCTGATGCACATGCCGACAAATAAAAAGGTTAGGCTAACGCCTAGTGAGTTCAAGAGTTTATATCATGATTATAAAGAAAACGTAAAATGGAAATATTATAACTTATAATCATGATCCTTTAAAATGATTTACTTTAAAATGTTGGAACGACTCATTTTCCCATCATATACACTTTTAAAGACAATGTTCCCAAACATGCATTTCTTATAAAACGATGCAACCCGTAACTCACCCGAAACGGGGTCATAGTTCGACACTCACATTTGTAAAAATGTAAATAATACGTCTTATCCCAAAACACCCAAACTCGGGCGGGACATAATACTCGACCCTTAAATAACGGAAAACAATCCATATAAATATGATACACCATTAGAACATGGAATTGAAACTTACTACTCATGCGACCATAAAATGGAATGAAATCCAAATATTAAAGCATGGACCATTAAATATCCAAAATACCGAGGGCCGACAACGGGGGATACCCGTATCCGTTGAGAGTGGAGGAACACAAAAGTATGCCACTCAAACAACGTTAATCGCATGACACCTCACGACATCTCAGCCCAAGTGTCCCTACGACTTCTTTACCAAGTGTCACCCCAAGTCAGTTGACCTTGATGGATCATTCCGAAGAACTCCATCCCGAAGGCCCGACACACTTAAAGACTACCTCTCAGGCATTACTTCAAGCGGCGGAGGTCCTAGCGCTCACTCCCCGATAGCACTACAGACTCAACCCTCCTAGCGATCACTTGTAAAGTTTCCGGTCATAAAACATGGGTACCGGAGTCCCACCCCGAAATACCCAATTGACCATCCCAAAACAGATTGACTGACGTGCCTATGGATCCATTACACACTGTCTAACGTTACCGGACTACACACGAATGACCAAAGCACCTGAGCCCGTAACCAAACTCAATACGCAACACAGCGCATTAGTACGTACGTCATGACTGGGCTCTACATTGAGCCATATAAAACCGGACAAGTGTCCTCAAGACTCTTTTAAGCCAATACCGAGCTAAAATGCTCGAAATCCATTTGATCAATAATTATCGGTCTCCCGACTAAAGAAATGTCTTTAAACAACGTTTATGAAGACCCATATCCCAAAGACGAGATTAACCCAGAATTCAACACATAATGGAACCAAATATTTTCCAAAGGGTTTATGAATGCAATTACACCAAAATGCATATAACATGAAATGGACTCTAATTGTACAAAATCCCCATAATGCATAAACCATGCGATTACTTATCAAAATGTCCAAATCCCAAATATGAGCATTTTATGAAATTAAGATAAACCAAATTTATCAAATATAAGAACTCATTAAAATACTCACACTTTGCCAAAAACCAAGTAAAATACATTTTTACTTCAAAACACCCAAAACTAATCAGTAGTTAACCGTTTCATGTAAAACACTTTAAAATAACCATTTTGGCATGTACACCATTTTCACAAATCAACTTGAACTCACCTTGCTAGATTTGGGCTAAATCTAGATTTTCCCCCAACTAGAGCTCCTTTGAAGAACACTTGGATTCTCAAGACCAAACTTCCAAAACCTAAATCCATACATAATCAACCACAAAGAATCGTTTCCCAAACCATCTACATGAATACCTCCATTACTACCGAAACCCTAACTTCCATAACCGAAGATAATAGAAGATTACCTTAACCCAAGCTTGAATCCACCAACCAAAACACTTCTAGTTCACCAAAATGGTTACAAAACTCCAATCTATGAAAGGGAGAACATAGGGTGGATGAAAACCAAGAAAACTTTGGGGAAGAAGATGAATAGTAAGAGATGAGAAGCTTACCACCACCAAATACTCTAGTATACTCCAATATACTTCCAATATCTTTCCATATCCTTGAAAAGCTCTCAAAAACGAAACCGTAGCAACTTGAATCGCCCAAATCGGAGTTGAAATGAGAGAGTTATGAAGAAATGAAGTTTGGGGCTGAAAATCGCGATTTTAACACCCTGAAACACCCGGGCGATTGTGCCAGGCTATAGTGACCATGTCACAATCTCCGGGCACAATCGCTGAGATTGTACCGAGAGTTCTCGGGCTCCGGCGACCTTGACAGGCGATTGTGACACTGTCACAATCGCCGGGCACTATAGCCCAACGCGTACCGAAACTGTTTTGGCCATAACTTCTTCGTTATAGCTCCGTTTTCGCTCCGTAAAGAACCGTTGGACTCGTAATTGAATCCTTCATCCATCTAGACTATAAAATCCAGGATTCAAGTCCAAAATTAAATATCTTATTTTTCCTCGATATATCGGTTTCTGTATTCACTTGAAATGATATCTTTCAAGAATCGGGGTGTTACAAGGGAATCGAAGAGTCGTGTTGTCGTTGGGGGAATAAAGAAAAGAAGCGAAAGAATAGTTGAATCAACGAAGAAGACGATAGACCTTGGAGTCTTGTGATTTTTTGTAAATGTCCCCAATTTGCATTTGAATTTTAGGCCCCAATAAACAGATACATAACATATATAAATGGATTTTGGGCCCCAAATCTTTTAGGGCCTCTGTTCAATGGATCAGGTTGGAACATGCCTTGGCACGGGCCTGCATACATGTCATTGATAAAGCAGTCGTTATGATGCTTTATTGCTTGTTTTCGTTTTTTGATGTTGCACGCTGTCGTGAACAATGATAACAAACAAGCAAAAATTCTAGTTTAACAAGCCGAAAGAAAACTTACTTGAATTTATGACCAACGTAATAAGAGCACACAAGTAGGTAACGAGCAACGGACAAAACAACCATTTAATTATAATGAATTTTGAGCTTACGTGTTGATAACGTGTTAAAAGAAAAACGAATAGAACAACGGTAAGAGAATGAAATCTATATTTTCCATTAATCATAAGCCCTTTAAATAGGGATATTTACAAGTAGATAGTTATGAGATATTTTAGTTCTAATCTAACTCTGATATATTTATCTCTATCTCTATCTCTATCGTCATATCTTTTAGACGATGACACACTTATCCTACAACAAAAATATATTTTTTCATGCAATTTCCCCAAACGAAACCATTGGAAATGTCGTGGGCTAAATACCTGCCTACATGTTAATTTTTGTAACTCGATATTAAGATTTACTATTTTATATTTTTAATACATTAGAAGCGTATTCGCACAATGCAGCGAGATACATCACGATTTTAATGTTTCATTTTATTTTTTGTTTTTTTGTCAATTTATAATACGATTTTAGATGGTTTTTTTATAAATTTGTTTAATTTAGACTTAATAATATAATGCTTTTTATAAAAAAAAAATTAAATATTTTTGTTAGAATTCAATGATTATTTTATATATTTTAAATTTTTTTATATCTAAATTGAGATGTTTATCATGTTTTGATTATGTTAATCAGTTAGTTATGAATTCAAACATATCACTTTAGAAATTTGTACTAATGCATCATGACTTGTAATCTTGAATTTTAAGTAATGTGTATCAATAGTACTTAATGCATAAAATCTTGTTTTTAAGAGTTTTTTCGATAGTTTAATAATAATGTAACTTATTTTAGGTTTAATAATATAATATATTTTTTATAAAATAAACATTAAATATTCTGTTAGATTTTCTTAATTATATTTTAGATTTTTTATATTTAAAATTTGATTTTATTC
The DNA here is from genome assembly GCA_023525745.1 of Arctium lappa. Taxonomy (NCBI): domain Eukaryota; kingdom Viridiplantae; phylum Streptophyta; class Magnoliopsida; order Asterales; family Asteraceae; genus Arctium; species Arctium lappa. The sequence goes on from CM042055.1 coordinate 80,254,341, forward strand.
TACATTTAATTATGCGGAGAGTGATTTTAGGAGAGTTAAAGTGGTTAGGGATAAACATTGAAAGTTAATAAATATTATTAAATGTAGTATATAAAGATTTAATGGTTGCTTTTAAGAAATTTTAAGTAATTGGTAACGGTACATTAAACTTTAACAATTATTTTTAAGAATTTTTTTATAAATGTTTTATAATATTTTTAATTAATACATAATTTAATATGAGATACAAATAGTTGTTATACAACACCACCCAATTTAAGTTGATAAGTTGGTATAGAACTTCATTACAACATGTATTCATTGAGCTACAGTGAGCCATTCAAGACGCAGGGACAACCATAATGATCACCAAGAAATCGTGAATGCTTGCTGATCATGCGGTTGTTGCTACATCACCGAACTCAACAATCACATTTTTTCGGTTAGTTTTTCTGATCATCTTTTCGTTACTAATTTTCTATTCCAAGTTTAATTCATACTGAATCTCTTTCGATTCCTTCCTGTTACTCCGTTGAATTTTTATCATGAACTGAATGTCAGCTACAGCACCTTGTGTTTCGTGTAATTTCTTCTTGATTTCGTGAATTTCTATTTGTTCAACTGCTTGTTTGATGTTCAGAGTATAGCCATTTAACTAGCTTTGATGTCAAGCAGTATTGTAATAGCTTCAATTTGAGTTTGATATGAAAACTAGGGTTATCCTGTTGAAGAATCATGTGTTTTTTTGGTTTTCAAGTGAGGATTAGAGTGTGAAATCAATATATATCCCTTTTTTAAATGAAATTTAAGCCTGTTTTGTATAATTGTCGTTACTTAAACTGGATCAATACCTACACTACGTGATTTCTTACTGTCAATCGATGAAAAATGGTTATGGCTATTGTTCCAAACTCAGAAAGTTTAACATTGCATATTTTAGGATCTCTTTATGTGCAATTTGATGGTTTGAGTTTCTCTGCTTCACTAACATTTGCTATTGTATTCCTCTTTTGGTGTACAATACTTCAGGTGTGTTCTATCTTTGATGGCGGAAATACTGGCTTCAAACTGCAGCTGCTTCCGTGATTTGCAGTTGGTAAATAAAGGGAGAATAATGGATGATCTCAGTTTCTCAAGTTCGGTCTGTATTCGTAAATTTGAGAGGCACGAAGGTACATTCCCTAAAATTGAGAGGTTTCACAGATTTCATGTTGAGATGCATCAGACAGGATCTCCCTTGAAACGTGGGATCAACGGTCAACCAGTAAAGCTGGGTACAAATAGTGAGGCTGCGAATTTGGGTGCCAATGGAAAACCAGTGAATGTGGATTCCAATGGTAAGCCCATAAAGCTGGGAAAAGATAGTAGCCCAATAGCCATGGTTCCTACAAGTGAAATGATGAAAAAGATGCCCCCATCTGAAAAAAGACCTTGGACAGTGAATGTGTTGACACGGATTGTAAACCGATGTCGTGTTAAGAGAGAGACCACTCCGGCACTGGTTAATTCCATGATAGTTAGAGAACCTACAGGTTTTCCGCCAAGTGAAGAATTGAAGGTCTTGCCATCAGATGAAAGCTTCAGCTGGGCAAATGAAAATTATAATTCGGTACAAAGAACAATAGATGTGTGGTCTTTTGTTCTATCCCTTTGTGTACGTGTTCTGTTTGATGATTCAAAATGGTCATATCCTGGAGGCTTTACAGAAGGCAAACAGGTTTCAGGCTGCATCCGAGTTCTCTTGGTTGCTACCATTCATTTCTTTCACTATTTATACCATTCATTTACTATCTGCTCTTTGTTATTCAGATAAGCAGACGAAGAAAAACAGCCTCGTGGTTAAGAGAACGTGTGCTGCAACTTGGTCCGACCTTTATTAAGATTGGACAGTTATCTTCAACAAGGTTGGATCTATTTCCACGTGAAATTGTCGATGAGCTTGCCAAGTTGCAGGTACTGTTGGGCAATTTTCAAAATGTTGTACGAAACTTAGTTGTTTGAGTCGAGTATTAGGAAGAAGAGGAAAAGTTGGTTTTGGTGGGTTTCACCTTGTCCCACATAGATGAAAGAGTGAAATAAACGAGTGTATATAAATGGCACCATTTTTTGTATTAATTTAATAATTATGGGAAATTGTGGGGGCTCCAAAAGGTGCAACACGGCCATAAACGTGGGAGCAAAGTGCCATTGCTTTGGTGGTGCACTTGAAAAGGGTGCAACGACATAAGTTGTGTTGTTATAGAAACATAATATTTTGGTTTCTTGAAATCTTTGTAATCTCACTAGTTGGCCGGGATTACCACTAACCAGTAACCATGCATTGTTGATTATAAAACTACACACATTGCTTCACTGTATCTTGGGAAGCAATTCGCCAAAATCCATAGCACAATGCTCTATTTGTTGTCATTTTTAGCCGCTAGTTTTAGAACCCCAAAAACAATAGATACCACTTCATTTCGCTACATATCTCCATTGGCTTCTTCAGGTGGTGTCAAAATATATTAGTACAAGATGATTGAAGGTCAACTGCAGATGCTAGTATTGTTTTATGTTAATTATGTCATGTGTTTCAGGACAGAGTACCTGCCTTCTCACCAACGAAAGCAAAAGGTTTCATTGAGAGAGAATTGGGAGCCCCAGTTCATGTACTGTTCAAGGAGTTTGAAGACCAACCGATTGCAGCCGCTAGTCTTGGTCAGGTGCTTCTACATAACCCTTAGTTTTGAATGGTTAGATTTATATGAACAACCCACAAATGAAGAGAGAAGAGGAAACATAAAGAACCAATACTTAGAAGAATGTAAACAGATCGGTGGTTTTCTTATTTTATCCGTCCACATCCTGTAGGTACACCGGGCTATACTGCATAACGGAGCGAAAGTAGTTGTGAAAGTCCAACGACCTGGTCTCAAGAAACTTTTTGACATTGATTTACGTGAGTGCACATCTTAAAGAAATTATTACAATGTTGTTGTTTACACCATGATTCTAGCGTATAAACCCCTTTATTCCAGGAAATTTAAAGCTAATAGCGGAGTATTTTCAGAGCAGTGAGAACCTTGGCAGTCCAACTAGGGACTGGATAGGTATCTATGAAGAATGTGCAAAGTAAGCATACAACATACACAAGTTGAAGAATGCGCAAAGTGATCATGCTGATATCACCCAATACATAAGTTATTTTTGTCTTTGCATTTATTTGCAGGATTCTGTATGAGGAGATTGATTATGTAAACGAAGCAAAAAATGCTGAGAGATTTAGTCGAGAATTTCGTAATATAAAGTGGGTCCGTGTGCCTGTATGTCCCCTGCTGGAGTTTTTGCTTTCCCTTTTTCTACAATCTTATTTTGAAGATCTTCCTATTGTTGTACGCCTTAAATTCTTCAGAGCCCTTGCCAGATGGCCTTCAATAGGAATATGGGTTCTAATCTGATGTTCATCTTCATCATGTAGCAAGTTTTCTGGGATTATACTGCAAATAAGGTGCTGACATTGGAGTATGTTCCAGGTTTCAACCTTAAACCCCCATTTCATCGAGCTGTTAATACAATCTGATCTTGAGTTTGAAAAGCTAAAGAATCACCGTTGTTTAAGGTGTTGCATTTGAAATTTTTGTGTACAGGCATTAAGATTAATAAGTTAGATGCTATTGATGGAAGGGGTTACAATCGATCACAAATCTCTTCACGCGCTATGGAAGCATACTTGATTCAGGTGAAGAATCAACCATTTTATGCATCAAATTGATACAGTTTCCTCGCACAAGTAGCAAATTGTCAAAATCTTTCTCCGTCTCTTCTCATTGAAGTTGGCTGTTATATGTAGATACTGAAAACAGGTTTCTTTCATGCTGATCCTCATTCTGGAAATCTTGCTATAGATGTGGATGAATCACTAATCTATTATGATTTTGGCATGATGGGGGAGATTAAGTCCTTTACGAGGGCTAGAATGATGGAACTTTTCTATGCTGTTTATGAAAAGGATGCAGAAAAGGTGTGATGTTATTGTGTGTCTACAATTTTGCATTTTCTTGTGGTTAGGCCCGATAGTTATTGACACTAGAATATCTGTGATCATGCAGGTTATGAACAGTCTGATTAGTCTTGGAGCACTTCAACCTACTGGAGACATGTCATCAGTATGTAATATGTATCTTTCACTATAGGATTCCGGTATCTTAAATTGAATCACTACCCCCAGAAACATGTGAGCTCTGCATGAACTCTGGTTAGCTATGGTCCTACTTGGTGCCAGGGTTGTTCTGCTCTTTTTGGAGGCCTTATTACCTGTACAAGACTATAAATCGACTGGATAAGTAATATATAAAACAAAATATAAAAGTTCATACCATATTTATTATATTAAAAGTCTTACAAATTAAAATAACAAAGATGTCTTAAAATGACAAAATAACATATGAAATTCACTTAAATAGAGCCATTCTTCTAACGATCTTTCAAAGTCAGGATTGGGAATCGCCAAATAGGCTAAAAGAGTAAAAGGCTAAAACATTATAATTATACCAAAACATGTACAGTTGGATTAAAGGCATATATATATATATATATGTATATATATATATATGGGTGCTTTAATATGAAATCCCAATAAATCTTGCAACCCTTGCAACCTCCCTCATCACCGTAGATTTAGATGTCAACGGACCAGATTAATTTATCACTTTCAGATTTATTAAATTCATTTTTCATTTTTTTTTCATTGAAATATAACCCACTAAAGGGCAAAATGGGAAGAAATTTCAATTTCAAACATGGCTAATCATGGAAACGTGTGTTTTAAATTTTTAATGAATTATTTAAATGCTAAATTGTACTTTTGGAAACAAGAAAAAAAAAAACCGAGCCGTCAATTCCATCACTATCACATCCAAAAAAACTCCATATTAAATTTCCATCATCTTCATCATATGTTCAACCATTCATCATCATCATCATCTGTTCAACCATTTTATCATCTTCATGCATTCATCTTCATCTGTGCATCATCTTCATGCAAGTTTCATCATTTATTCATCATTTTCATGCATTCATGAGATGAAAACAACTAAAATAGAGAAATATATATATATATATATATATAGAGAGAGAGAGAGAGAGAGAGAGAGTGAAAGATGAAACTGAAACTCGAATGTTGTAGACGAAGGTGGTTCTCGAATTTGAAATTCAGATGATAGTGGCTCTCGGTGGTTATAAAAAACAACGTTGGTGGCTCACGGTGAATGATGGAGGTGCTTCTATTTGGGTTCGATCATCATGGTGAATGGTGGAGAGGCTGGGACGGTTGGTGGCGGTGGTTCACGAAGGAAACGGTGAGGGGAGATATCGGAGGTTTGCGACAGGAAATATGCTTCCGGCACCGGAGGTTTGCCACACGAGGTTTGCGATGAGAACCCAGATGATGAGAAAACCAGATGAAGAGAAAAACCAGATGGAGAGAAAACCAGATGAAAACCCATGTTTGCACCAGAGGTTTGCGACAGGAAATATGCTTCCGGCACCGAAGGTTTACGATGAGAACCCAGATGAAAACATGAAGAAGATCATAACATCGTAAAAGTTAGATGAATCCATACTAAAGGGGAAAGTGAAATAACAAGAACACACAAAATTAAACCAAACAAAAGAGGATGAACCGTATATTTTCTGCAAACGAAGAAGATGAGGATGGATGAACAAGATAACTGCCAAAAAAAATAAAATATTATCTTCCATAAAAAGCGATCTTAATTAAATTATTATCAAAAAATAGAAAATTGCCAAAACAACCATTTATGGGTATAATACCTACTTTACCCTTTTAATTTATTAATAAATAAAATCTAATTAAAATGAGGTTGATCAAATCTAACGGTTAGAGATGAGGTTGCGAAATATCCTCCCTCTCTCTCTATATATATATATAAAATTGGGTAAAGGCTCTATATATTAGTATAATATATATATATATATATATATAGAGAGAGAGAGAGAGAGAGAGAGAAAGAGAGAGAGGGAGAGGGAGGGAGGGAGGTTCAGGTAAAAACCTCCAAAGAAATGAAAAACTAAGGGGCCGTTTATCTAACGCTTACCCGGTAAGTGCTTACCAAGTCACGTTACCTTGGAAAGGACCATGAATCTTACCCGGTAAGAACAATGTAAAGGTCCAAGAGTCTTACCCGGTAAGTGATGGTTACGACTCTTACCCGGTTAGCGCTTACCGGATGAATTATTGCGTACGATGCCGTTTTTCATGGACTAAAATCTTAACAGGTAAGGTAAGTGATAGCGTTGAATTTACCGGTAAGTGCTTACCGGGTAAGTTATTGGGTAAACGGCCCTTAAGAGAAACTCTAGTAACCATTCATCTGGACAGTATCATATGTGCATAAAAGTAGTTGAAGTTGTTTCTTAGTTTTTATGTACGTTTGCATGTTATGCACATGTGCATACCGGACAAATTGCTTACAAGTTACTTGTATGCACATGTGCATAACGTCCAGATGAACTGTTACCATGGTGTTCCTCATTTTTCCTTCTTTTTTTTGTGGTTTTCTCCTGAATTATATATATATATATATATATATATATATAGGGTCAGCCGGTCAGGTATAGGAGAAAACCACAAAAAAAAATGGAAAATTGAGGAACAACCTAATAACCGTACATTTGTTCCATGTCTCACCCTCAGGCACTGCGCTGCTTGGTGCATCTGTTCCTTGAGTGCTGACTACATTTAAATCATAGGTGAGGAGATCTGTGAAGTTCTTTTTGGATAATTGGCTAAAGCAATTACCAGATCAGCGGACGACATTGGCTTCAATAGGCAAGGTAAGCTGTTAAATACACTGAAAGCTTGAATTTGTTTGAGCTTGTTTTTATTTCCTAACTGTTATAAGTTAACCAACTTTATAATGGTAGTAACATATTATTTTATGCTAGTAACTTTTTTTTCTATTTTATTGTTTTTAGATTGCAAATAATAACCAGGTTTAAACAATCACTAAGGTAGAAACTCCTCAAAATGCCGTATTCTTTGATAGAAATTTATGAAACTACAATACCAAATTATACTTGACGTATGTTATGAAAATAAACTTTTCTAGAACTAGAAACTTTTTAAATTATATAAATTACAATACTATTATCATTTTGAAAAGTGCTAATCTCCTTCAGCATCATTGGGAGTTTATCGACTACTATTTTGACTCATTTGGACCAGTCTTTTTGTAACCGGTCCAATCCCACACCTGCTCTGTAACCAATTCCAGCCTTAGTCAGACATTGACTGGTTTCATTCTTAACCGATCATGGGAGGAAAACAAGGGAGCTACTTGTGACCAGCAGGCCTAAATGGTCCCTGGACGGACCTAACCGGTCCTGCTGCTAGGGTAGGACCAGTTTTAACCAGTAATCAGTCCGCTGGACCCCCTGCTCTTAGGCCATGTGTGGCATACATAAGGTAGCTTATTTTGCATTTCAATACTCTCCACAGGCTTTTTTCACCTTTTTCCAATTATGTTCTTATATTTTCCAATTAATCTTTCAACATGTACTTTTAGGTCAATTTACATTGTAATCTAGCTAGTTTTCAGCCAATAGCTAGTTTGCCAAATATAGCCTTAACCATCGCTTTGCACACAAGACATCCATTGCACATCAATATGATGCTAGAGGGAATAGCAAAATGCAAAACATATGTTTAACATAGTTTCCCGGATGGGATAAATTTTGATTTCAAATCTTCCATCCATTCATATTCCAGCAATAGTTGTTCTTCCAAAACGAGTACCCTGAAGGTTCTGCACACAAACTTCAAGTCATTAATCGGTTTATCTTGTAAAATTTGAATGCATGCTATTAATTTCTGGCTAGAAGATATCTCCGTCAACACATAATCACCGAGAATGTCCCGACTTACCTGCAGGATTTATTTGCTGTAGCAACAGATCAGCCCTTCCGGTTTCCTTCCACCTTCACATTCGTAATTAGGGCATTTTCATCACTTGAAGGTGAATCTTCTCAAGTTGTCAAATCAAAGTGTTTGGTAGACTTTACTCGCTGTTTAGCACTTTTGTAATGTTTCACGTATCTGTTTTTCTCCATTTCTCACACTTTTCACTAGCCGGGGGTATACAACCACTCTACTCTTCAAGGTAGAGGTCCGGTATGCGTACATCTAACCCGACCCCACCTCCGAGTGGGATATAATGCGCTTATTACTGTTACTATGATACCTATCTTCAAACTCATTTAAACGGATTGATCTTCATAAACACCATAGCCGATGTAAGGTGATCATGCTCATGTACTTGCAGGAATCTGCTATGCACTTGATCCGAAGTTTTCCTTTGTCAAGATTGCTGCACCTTATGCACAGGTTGAACATCTTTGCACAAAGATGTTAATCATATAAACTTCATTAAAAGAAAAAAATTTCTATGTTCCTCAAATGTTAGCTTCTTATATAATCGAAATTACTTACAGGAGTTGCTCGACCTCAAACAACAGCAGCGCACTGGAACACAACTTGTTCAAGAAATACAAAAACAAGCTGATAATGTAAGACATATTGCCAAAATCTCTTTATTTTTTTATTAAAGATCCCCCCTACCCCTGGCGGTTATTGCATGCTCGTATCGTATATTTTAGAAATTTAGAGGTGATTTAAACGTTCAAATTAGCCGGTATAACGAACTTTCAGGCAAGATCGTACACCATGTCCATGCCTTACAGAGTTCGGCGTATTGAGGAGTTTGTAGAACAACTTGAAACAGGAGATCTTCAACTTCGAGTCAGAGTCCTAGAGGTAGTTTATACCTTCTTTTACAACTTTCACCTCCTTGCATAACCGTATGGTTGCAGAACCCTCCAATCTCGTATGAGGACATGAAATCACATGTGATTCACGTGACTCTAGCCGTGACCTGAGGTCGCGGGTCGCATCGCCCACACACGCTTGCATTGATTGTTAGTGTAAAATCACATGTGATTTTGTACGTGATTTAGCTGTTTTCGTGTTCTTTTATTTCGTTAGTGTTCTTGTTTGAACCTCCCTCTAGTGTGTGTGTGTGTATATTTATGCGTTTGGTACACGGACGGGACTGGAATGGATTGGACAGGCTAGAGAAAGGTGAACGGGTGCAAGAATTTTGGAAGGTTTTAGGGTTTTAATTTGACATGAGTAGTTTAGTAATTTATCAATTTTGTATATCTCCCACATTTTTGTTCAATCCATTTTGGTGAAAAGAAAAACTGCATTTTTGTCCCACTCGATACCTGTCATGGCTCAATCTAATGTCATGTCAAACGTGGGACAACAAATTTTGTACCGTTAACGAACTCGGTCATTATACTCTTTGGGATAGTAGAAAGATCTCCATACATCGCATCCTCCCTAGACCTTATATTCGAGAGGAATATGTTGGATTTGTTTGGTTTGGTTTATACATGGGATAGTTCATTTGATGTATCCCACATGAATACACAATGAAACGTAGAGGGACTACCCCTTCATTCTTGTCCGTTCTCTAATCTGATTTTCTCTATCTTCTGGATAGAGGAAAGATCGGCCTACATCATACCCCTCTCAGACCCTACTTTCAAGTGTGATATATCGAGTATGTTTGATTTGATTTATTTGATTTGATTTTCTCAAATGCATCAGTCTGAGAGAGCCGCTCGAAAGGCAACAATATTGCAAATGGCAACAATGTATACAGTTATATGGGGTATCCTCACAAATCTTGGTGTCACATTTAGCATACAAGGCAACCAACTTATAGCAAATGGATCATTTGCTGGTGCAGGTGACATACATACTTGCACAGATATAACATGTATATATAGAAGTTCCGTTATAGAAACCCAAAATTGATCAAAAACCCGGGAACCATTCACGACACGCCACATATTCCTCTTCAGGATGATTATTATCATAAAAAAAAAACATTCATGATGAATAATACATTCATATTCCTGATTAATATGTCACTTGTTGCACTGTGAACGGTCCCTTGGTTCCCAATCAATCAATATATATTGTTGTTTCCTCAACTTCAATTCTCATTCCTGCAATCTTTGATTCACTTCCTGTATGCATTCTGTGCAGCTATTTTCCTGGCCCTGCTTCTAAGGTCTATCCAGAGGGTAAAGAAGCTCGATAAGTTCGAAAAGATTATATAAAATTAACATATATGGAGGTGAACATCCTTGCAGAATAAACCAATCCATAGTAAAAGCAAAAGACTACAGTTGAAGAACGTCCATCATCGATCATCTTCTTTTCTACGTGTACTTGCAGATCACTCGGAAAGATATTGTAATCTGTATGTATACATATATGTAATCTGTATGTATAGTTTTGGTTGGCAGATGTAACTGTTCATATGTTTCTTGGAATGTATTGTATGCTGAAAGAATAAACATAATCTTTTGATCAACACAATGAATAGTATGAAACACTTCTATCATCATTATTTTGGCTACTGCCATGAATGAATCTACAAAACTGTTGACATTTCTTGTTTGACCTAAATAGAGTAAAATAGTCATCAAATTAAGTCAAACCAAACAGATCTTTCTCATAAGAAAGAGTAATGTGTTAGCTTCGGTCCCGATGCTTTTCAGGTATAAAACCAAACCAAACAAACCCGTATATCCCATTCGAAAATAACGTCTGAGATGAGATGTAGGCAGACCTGTCTGATTCTGACCCTTACAGATAGAAACAAAGTTGTTCAAAGGAACTATTTTGCTTCCACCATCATATTCCGACTTGGCTTCTTTCGGGTTCTTGATCGTTAGAAGTCAACACGTCGGAAGACGAAGTCAACGCAAAACCTAACTCGGTCATTTGTCGACTCAATTCGTTAGCTTTCTCCGAATCCCCTATCTTGTGACAACAATCCACAAGAGCAGTATACAGAAACCGGTTTGGCGATACATCCTCCCTTACCATCTCATCTAATACCGCACACGCTGCGGTTAAATCCTTAAACCTGCATAACCCGATGATCATCGTGCCATACGTGACGTCGTTTGGGCTCAAACCCTTTTGCTTAATTTCATCAAACAATTCCTTCGCTCTATCGGTATCACCGATCTTGAAAAAACCCTTTATCAAGACGTTATACGTAAGTACGCTAGGCGTAAATCCGCCATTTTCGACAAGCGTACAAGCGTCTTCCACCTTTCCTTTCTTGCACAAACTCAATACGAGTGAGCCACATTCGAGAATGAAACCCTTCTCGTGGAATTCAACCACGAGCCCAGAGGCCTCTTCCAATCTTCCAAACTTCATGAGACCATCAAAAACCACTTGGTACGCTCGAATCTCGGGAAAAACTTTTCGGGAAAGTGTACATCTCAAAATCAAAAAGGCATCTGCTGCATTACCACTTCTACAGTTTTCCTCGATTAAAGCCGCAAAAGATGCGAATTGCGGGATTAAACCGTGACCGAGCATTGTGTAGAAATACTTATTCGCAACCTTCATTTCCCTTAACCTACAATATTCATTGATGAATGATCCATATATGTGTGCATTTGGCTCCAAACCTCTCTCGATCATTTCATTCATGAACGATCTCGCTTCATCCACTTTCCCGACTCCACAAAGCGTTCCTATGAGGCTGCCGTAACAAGCCTCATTCGGCGTTATCCCTTGCTCCTTCATTGCCTCCAAAACTCTTATCGACTTTATTGAATCACGTTCTTTTGAACAATAACTCAAAAGGGTCTCGTAAACTATTTCATCTAGTTTAAGATTCTTCAAACTCGTTTCCGAAAGAAGGGCGTCCGCCTTTTCAAGATCTCCGATTCTGCACAATCCGATGATCAAAAGACCGTAACTTCTCACATTCGGCTCCAAATCAAGCTTCTTCATATCTTCAAGAACGTCAAACGCATCAATCAATCTCCGATCTTTACAATAACCCTGAATCAACAACGTGAAAGTTCTGAAATCCGGTTTTAACCCCACACTCATCATCTCATTCGTTAACTCACGAGCTTTATCCATCATATGCGCCTTGCATAGCCCGTGAAGAAGCGTATTATAAACAACCAAATTCGCACCAATTCGACTAGCAATCATCTCATCCTTAACTCCCATTGCCGATTCCAAATCACGTCGCGACACTAACCCGTTAACCAATGCATTATACGTCACCACATTCGGCTCCACGCCCGCATCCCTCATCTCCTCCAACACCATTTTCGCCTCTTCCGATCTCTTCATTATAAAAAACCCATCAATTAGCGTCGTATATATAAACACATTCGGCACCAACCCTTTCTCGATCATACGTTTCTTGATCTCGATCGCTTCATCAAGACGCTGTTTTTTACAAAACCCACCGATCATCACGTTATACGTGACCATATTCGGCTCACACCCTTCCTCACCCATCTTTACAAACACCCTTTTCGCCTCATCAAGATTTCCCACCATACAATGAGCTTTTATCACAAGACCATAACCATAAACATCAAAGAAACCGACTTTTTTCGACATTTTTTCGCATACATCCCAAAAAAGTTCAAACTTTTCACCATTAAGCAAATCTTTTAACAATGAATTGAAAGATAAAGTACTAAGAACAAATTGAAGATCACTTAGAACAATTTCAGCAGCTTCATCTAACAAACCCTTTATTCTAAACCTATCCACAATCACCTCAAAAACTTTGGGATTCAAATTGAAATGAGAATCAAGATTTTCTTTAAAAAAACTAACAATAGAACCTGAAATTGAAATTGGGGTAAAACCCATTTCAATCATTGAATCAATTACAAGACTAGCACATCCGTACAAGTTGGAATTGCAGAGAGTAATGGCTAAAAGATGCATCTTTTTGGGATTTGATTGAATACCCACCTGGTTTTCTTGAAGCAAAAGTTGGATTACATTTGGGTTGAGCCTTTTGGGTATGTTTGAGAAGGGTAGGGTGCCTGTCCAGGTGTCTGATTGAAGAATTTGTCTGATTTCGTTGAGTAAGTGTTGATTTTGGTTGGTGGAATAGGGTTTTGGAGATGAAGATCTGGATCTTTGGATGGCATTTTGATGAAGACCCAATGGATGTTTTGGGTTTTTGTGTAGGATTTTCCGCATTTAGGGTTTATGGAAGATGGAGTGTGTGAGAGTATGCATAGAAGTGATGATTATTTCGTTTAGTGATTTGAAAACCCTAGCATTCAACAGGGGTAATCGATTCGCACTCTACTTTACTACTTTTCTATATTATAATTTTAGAAATAATTGTGGATTTGGTCCATGTGTTTTTTTTTTTTTTTTTAATCATGCTATTCATTTTATGTTTATTGTGGGTATGGTCCTGTGGTATGCAATATATTATGGATGGGGTCCTTCAACACTAGCACCGTTAATTTTGAAAGGTTGAAGGCATCATGTGTCTTGCATACTATGGGTATAATTGTTAATTTACTTTTTCCTTTCAATTTACCTATACACCTTTAAAACAAAGAATATTAAATTGTTGTGGATTTGGTCCTTATGCATCACTCATCATCTTTAAAACTCATCTATCATCTCTCTTAACTTTTTTCATCTATTCTTCATTGTACAAGAAAAACTAATTTGTTAAAGTGCAAAAAAAGTTATTTGCATTTAAAAATAACAATTGTTTGAAACCAATACTACATCCCAAAAAAGACAATCCATCAAAATAACAATTGTTTGAAACCAACATTATATCCCAAAAAAGACAATCCATCAAAATAACAATTGTTTGAAACCAACATTATATCCCAAAAAAGACAATCCATCAAAATGAATATTGTTTAATATCAACATTACATCCCGAAAAAAACAACCAATTTAGGTCCCACTTTGCTTTTTTTTTCGGGATGTTATCTTGATATCAAACAATTGTTATTTTGATGGGTTATCTTTTTCGAGATGTTAGGTTGATATCAAACAATTGTTATTTTGATGAGTTCTCTTTTTCGGGATGTAATGTTAATATCAAACAATAGTCATTTTGATGGGTTATCTTTTTTAGGATGTAATATTGGTTTCAAACAATTGTTATTTTGATGAGTTGTTTTTTTTGTTAGTTTTTGTACTTTAACAATGAAGAATAGATGAAAAAAAAATTAAGAGATATGATAGATGAGTTTTAAAGATGATGAGTGATGCAAATGGACCAAATCCACAATTTAGTATTTCTTTGTTTTAAAGGTGTATAGGTTAAATCGAAAGGGAAAAATAATTGACAATAAACATAGAATGAGGACCACGGTCAAAGAAAACACAAAACCACAATAACCAAATCCACAATTCACTCATAATTTTATTTGAAGTAAACTTCATTATTGGTCCCCTAATGTTTATCAATTTCAGGGATATTGTTCTTAAACTTCGAAAACTCTGATTTGGTTCTTCATGTTTGTTATTTCATAATGGTTTTGGTCAATCCTCTTAATGGTTGTTAACATTTTTTGTTAAGTTTAATTAAATTAGGGGTATTTTAATCATTTTCAAACATTTTTTTTGTTAAGTCCATACCACATAATCAAATGAGGTGAAAAAGTAATAACTTTTCTGACTCACTTATACTAGCTACAGGGTATGGAGCCACGTCGGTCGTTTGGCTAGGAACACATTGAGAGGTCATTTAAGGGGCCTAAACCCGTGTTCTAAAAGGCTTTTAATATCTAGCTGATGTTGATGTCTAAGTAACAAAAACGATAGCTAACAACTCGTTAACTATTCTGGCGGTTAATGGTAATCAAACTTTACCGGGTATTTTAGTCATCAAAAAAATGTTTAAAATGACTAAAGTACTCTTCAATTTATTGAACTTGAACTTAATGAAAAAAAAAAGTAACAGTTGTTAGGAGGAGGGACCAAAACCGTTGTGAAATGACAAACGTGGGATACCAAATCCGAGTTTTCGAAGTCTAAAAATAATATTCGTTGAAATTGATAAATGTTAGGGACCAAAAGTGAGAGTAAATCACAAAAATAGTCGCTTAGATTTATGAAAACTCTGGTTTCCATCCCTAGTTTTTTAAAAATTACAAGAATTCATCAAGGTTCCATTTTCGTTGTGTCGTTAGAATCGTTAAATTTTGTCTGATAAGTGCCCTAACGTGCCAGGTGTAAGTCCATTAAATTATTTTGAAGACTTTATTTAGTTTATGTAGTGAAACAAAACCACCAATTATATTCAGATAATCAAGAACAATTTAAAAGTTGAGCAAGTTTATTTCAACTGTATCAATAATGATTGTTAAGTATATTAATATCCCCAAATATATATCAATAATACATGGATATTCAAGAAGTATTGCTTCAAGTTATGCCAAATTGAACACTTATGTTTCATCCTTTAGATATTCAACTAATTAATGGTGTTGACGCTTTGTAAAATAAATTCCAAGATTGTGTGACATACTTATTAATAGTCTGCACTTTCTCAAAATTCTTTCATCAGAGGAAACTCTTTATCAGTGATGAACACGTAAACAAACATTTGGATTTATTGCTTTATGCATAAAAATAAATGTTATGCAACATGTCATACTAGTTGAACTTACACCAACAATATCAACGAGATGCATCTTATACATGTTCATTTTATAATTTATATATGATATCCAACTACAACACGTGTGAAAATGCATGTCATAACTCCATTTATCTTGGATGAACGGAAAATAAACATTTTGACTTATTAAATGAATTTTTTTCACAAGTCTAAAAGATATAATCTTATGGCTCCAAAAATGACGTAACAACATGCATTTGAGTTATACACGCATGTCCGGTCGTCCGAAATTTCTGGCGTGCATTGTATATGGTTTTGAATGTTGACACATTATGTTGAAAGGTAAGATTTAATAAGACCAATCTTGTCATGTTTACTAACTTATTATGGTTGTTTGTTTTCTATTAGGAGTTTGAGGGGTGAAATGGATTATAGCTGAATGTTGGAAGTCTGGTGGACTGTGCCTCACAATATGAGAAAATAGAAGGGTAACGGAGCAAATAAGTAAAAGATGAGGACCTCTCTGCAATTATGAGAAAATATAAACTGATAGCTCTCAGCGGAGAACACATTACGATTCATTCAAAATTTCAGATTACTTTTCTTTTCTCTCTAGCTTTTCTTCTCTCTAGTTTTAAGTTTGAACAATATCATCTTCAAACCTCTTGAAGATGAGTAGCTAGGTTTAATATTGTAATATTGTAGTGTGTTGATATCATAGAATTTGTACATGGTATCAGAGTTATGGAATGTGTTCGTTCTCTCTGTAATTTCTCTATGAGGTGATCGCTATCAACAACAGGTATGATATTCTTACTCTTTTGAAACGTTTGTCTTAAATTTGGCTCATGATTCCTTTTGTGTTCTACTTAAGGATGATGCTTTCGTTTTTTTTTTTTTTGAACCTTGGATCTGGTTTACTTGAGGTCTCATCCTGTTCTTATTTCGTCTCTATTCCACTATGTATGGCCTCTAACAAGATAGATCTGACCTACGTAGGTCTGGTTTACTTGTAGTCTATATCGTCGTATGTTCATCGTATCCTTGGATCATATCTGTTAATAGATCTCGGTTCGAGTTTTCTTCATTTTTTTGAAGATCTTCATCGCCCTTCTTCATCTTGGATCAGATCTGTCATAGATCTTGGTTCGAGTTTTTTTGTTTTCAGATCTAATATTGTAACTTGGATCAGATTTGTTGTAGATCTCGGTTCGAGTTTTGTTTTAAGATCTGTTGTAACTTGGATCAGATCTGTTTAAGATCTTGGTTCGAGTTTTTGTCTTTCCTTTGAAGATCTTCATCGTTCTCCTTCATCTTGAATCAGATCTGTCATAGATCTTGGTTCAAGCTTCTTCCTCTTTCATCTTAGACCATATCTGTTATAGATCTCGGTCTGAGATGTGTTGAGAACATTCAAGGTTGCTTAAAATCAGTTTAGTTTAAGTCTGATCCTTTTTTTTTCTTTTTCTCTTCTCCCTCTATTACCTTGGATCAGATCTGTTAATAGATCTCGGTTCGAGTTTTTCCTTCTTTTTTTTTAAGATCTTCATCGTCTTCCTTAATCTTGGATCAGACCTGTCAGAGTATTTGAGGTTTTTTTTATTTACTTCGTTAATACCTGAACGTTTTCTTGTTCAGGTTTTTTTGCTAAGCCTCGTTTTGTGTTTTCTAAGCTTCGGCTCCTCGTTTTCTGTTTGTATCGGTTCTCTCGTTGAAGAGGAGTCACTCTAGTGACGTGATTCTATATTTGGTCCTCTGTTGACCATATCTCATGAGAATCACTAAAGATCTTTGTCCTCTTTCTTCGAACATAGTGGTACTTGGTTGCAAACTTTAGTTGTGGTCCTCTGTGACCTTATCATTTTTTTTAACTTGATTTTTTTCTCGTAAGGTTCCAAGTACCCTTGGAGCTCCCTGGTTTCAAGTTTTGTTCAGGTGTGTTCATAAAATGTGGCTTGGGTATTTATCTTAATCTGGAATTGTGGATCCATTATTTGGATTCTAGAATCTGCTCACCTTTCATTCCGCTGTGCTGATTGACGAAGGACTGCTCTGTAAGTGTGCTTCTCTCTATTCATTCTTGGTGCTAAATCTCTGTAAGTTCTCTTTTCTCCTTTTTTCGTGTGTTCTTCGGTTTTTTGGACATCTAAGCAGTTGGCTTGACTTACCACCATTCGAGTGGCAAGGAATCCTGTCTTTAAGCTGTTTAGGTTTTGTCCATGCGTGTTTTTTTTCTTGCTTTCCATCTGATTGCTCACTATGATTGGAGCTGAGTCTTCCAAGGATCTAGAACAACGATCTTTGATTGCTAAGATGGACTTTGGGGATCCGTTATATCTCCATCCTAGTGACACTTCAGGCGCTTCTATTTTAACTATGAAACTTACTAGTACTGATAATTACAAAGTTTGGTCGTGTGCTATGGTGCTTGCTTTAGAAACTAAGAATAAGCTTGGTTTTATTGATGGTTTTGTTATTCGTTATTTGGACAATGATGTTCTTGGAAGACAGTGGGACAGGTGTAATTTTGTGGTGTTGTCCTGGATTCTTAATTCTATATCTGATGATCTGTTTGTTAGTCAAGTTTTCTCTAGGGTGGCCTCTGAAGTGTGTGCTGAATTGAAAGAAACTTATGATAAAATTGATGGTTCGGTCACTTTTAACTTGCATCAAAAAATCAATTCTCTCTCACAAAATGGTGCACCTGTTTCTCTGACTATTATCATAAACTAAATGCCTTGTGGAAGCAGTTTGATGCTCTAGTCAAACTGCCTTCTTGCACCTGCAATGCTGCTCATGATTTCTCGAAACATAATCAATTATTAAAACTAATGCAATTTTTGATGGGTCTGGATGATACTTATTTTCATATTCGCAGCAATATTTTGACAACAGATCCACTCCCTACTGTTAAAACAACTTTTTCTTTAGTATCTAGAGAAGAGTCACACCGAGGTGTAACTCGATCCTATGATTCTAAAACTCAAAGTACTACTTTCTTTGGAAAGGCTAATGATAATAAAAAAAAAGGCAGGAAAATCTCCACTCATTTGTAAGCATTGTGGTGTAACAGGGCATACTATTGAAAGGTGCTACAAACTTATTGGATTTCCTAAGGATTTTCAATTCACCAAATCCAAAACTGGTCAATCTTTTAAGCCCTCCTCAAATAATGCCTCAAATAATACTTGTTCCACGGATACTTCCGGGTGTGGTCCGAAAACGTCAACTACTCTCTCAGAGGATCAAATAAACAAACTGCTTTCACTCCTTGATAAAAAAAAACAACCGGAGAACATCTCTGTTAATATGGCAGGTATGTTTCCTGTTAATATGTCTAATTTCAACTCTAATTTTTCTCACTCTGGCTGGATAATTGACTCGGGAGCAAACCAACACATGACCTCCTCTACCTCACAACTTGAAAATGTGCTTGATATTTCTGATTTAACTCTTAAAGTCACTCAACCTAATGGAGATGAAGCTAAAATAAACCAGATTGGAAATTTCAGACTTAATAACCGAGTTATGTTGTTTGATGTTCTTGTTATTCCTGATTTTCATGTCAATTTGCTATTTGTTCATAAAGTTGCTAGAGATAGAAAATTTTTGTTGGGTTTGATGAGTACAGGGTTCTCTTCCCAAGAGAATTGTGGGTACAGGTAGCTAACAAGGAGGTTTATACTTATTTGATTAGATGTTTAAGGGTGAGTCCCTTGGTACTCATAAGTGTAGTGATCCTTCTAATAAGTCTAATATGTTTATTGTTTGCTATGTGTCTAGTCAATTGTGGCATAGTAGGTTGGGTCATCCAGCTGACCAAGTTCATGGGGTTTTACAGGAAACCCTAGGTCTTGGTAATGACCATGTCTCTTCTCCTCCTTGTGACATTTGTCATAAGGCAAAGCAAACGAGAGACAAGTTTAGTCTGAGTACTAACACCTCCAAGGTGCTTGGAGAATTAGTTCATTTAGACCTATGGGAACCTTATCGTGTCCTAAGTAAAGAGGGATATAGGTTCTTTTTAACTATTGTTGATGACTACTCTAGATCTGTTTGGGTATACTTGTTGAAAAGCAAAGATGAAGTCTTTGACAACATTGTTGTTTTTCACAGTTTGTTGTTTACCCAATTTGGCAAATATGTGAAAACTTTCAGAAGCGATAATGGTACTGAGTTCGTTAATAACAAATTAGGTGAGTTTTTTAAATCAAAAGGAATTTTTCATCAAACATCTTGTGTCTATACTCCCCAACAAAATGGGGTAGTTAAGCGCAAGCATAGATATTTATTAAATGTAGCTAGAGCTTTAATGTTTCAAGGAAATGTTCCATTGAATATGTGGAGTGAGTGCATCTTAACTGCTACTTATCTCATTAATCGTACTCCTTCTTCTGTATTGAATGGAAAGTGTTCGTATGAGCTTGTTTTTGATTTTGCACCTGTTTTGTCTCATCTTAGAAATTTTGGATGTTTGTGTTTTGCTGTTAAGCCCAATATTTCTGATAAGTTTTCTTCACGATCTGAAAAGTGTGTTCTTCTTGGTTACTCGAATTCTAAAAAGGGTTATAGACTTTATAGTCTCGATTCAAAACAGATTATTATTTCTAGAGATGTAAAGTTTTATGAAACCATTTTCCCATTCAAAATGAGTGCAAACCAACCAAGTGTTGACTCTAGTGACATAAATTCTTTGAATTTCTTTGATTCTGTTATATTTCAAACTAATGATCTGACTTCGGAAATACCCAATGATGAGATTAGGGTGAATCCTCAAAATGAAAATATTCCTAGTCCCTCTAATAATAGTGGTAACTGTGACCATTTAGGTAGCTATAATAGAACTGTTGGGTCTATGGACCCTGGTGGTACTAATAACCCTAGTGAGATTAACAAAGTTGCCGAATCAATTGATCCCGTTAGTACTGAGGCTGCCAGTGGTTCACGTGCTGTCGAGTTTCGCAGATTAAATTTTCAACATTCAACTGATGATCATTTGAGGTCCCCTCCTGAGGGTAATATGTTTGAACAATCTACTCATACTGATTCTTCTATTCGCAAATCAAGTCGTACTTCTAATCTTCCTCGTAGGTTTGATGATTATGTTGTAGAGGGGAAGGTTAAGTATGGTCTAGAAAAGGTTGTGAATTATACTCGTCTTAGTTCAAATAATTTTTGTTTTGTTTCAACTTTGAATAAATCTATTGAACCTGACAGTTTTTTCGAAGCTAGTAAAGACCAAAATTGGGTTGATGCCATGAATGATGAAATGGAGGCTCTTTATAGAAATGGCACTTGGACTTTGACTGAGTTACCTCCTGGTAGAAAACCAATACGCTGCCGTTGGATTTATAAGATTAAGTATAAATCCACGGGAGAAATTGAAAGGTATAAGGCACGTCTTGTAGCCAAAGGTTACAGTCAACGTGAACACCTAGATTATGACGAAACTTTTTCACCTGTTGTAAAGATGGTAAATGTTAGGTGTGTGATAGCTTTAGCTATTAAAAATCATTGGCCATTGTGTCAATTAGATGTAAACAATGTCTTTCTTTATGGTGATTTAGTAGAAGAATTTTATATGAGTTTACCTCCTGGATATTTTTCACCCAATGACAAACGTGTTTGTAAACTTGTTAAGTCTCTTTATGGTCTAAGGCAAGCACCACGTCAGTGGTATGAAAAGTTATCCAATTGTCTGCTTGATCATGGGTTTTGCCAAAGTACTAGCGATTATTCTTTGTTTACAAAATGTTCTGGTGATATTTTTCTTATTCTTCTTGTATATGTTGATGACATAGTTCTTACTGGTAATAGTAATTCTAAAATTCAACATGTTAAAGATCATCTGCAAGCTAATTTCAAAATCAAAGATCTTGATTTATTAAAATTCTTTTTAGGAATAGAAATTTTGGAAACTGATAAGGGAGTGTGTATGTCACAAAGAAAATATTGTCTTGAATTACTTAATGATTTTGGATATTTGGGTTGCAAACCTATTAACACTCCAATGGACATGAATTTGATAGTTACAGATTCTTCTGGGTCTGAGTCAAATGATCCTCCTCTAAGTGATTTTACTGGATATCAAAAGTTAATTGGTAGACTTATTTACTTATTAGCTACTAGACCTGATATAACTTTTGCAGTTCATTGTCTTAGTCAATTCATGCACTCTCCGCGTCAGTCTCATTTGAAATTGGCTCTTCTGGTTTTAAGGTATCTGAAAGCTTCTCTTGGTAAGGGTGTCAGCTTCTCTTCATGTTCTACTTCTGATTTTAAACTTTCAGCCTTTGTTGATGCAGACTGGGGTAAATGTTTGTCAACAAGGCGATCTGTTACTGGATATTGTATTTTTTTGGGTAATTGTATGGTGTCGTGGAGAAGTAAGAAACAATCCACTGTTTCTCGCTCCTCAGCAGAGTCCGAGTATAGGGCTATGGCCTCTGCTCTATGTGAAATAATATGGATTCTTAGTATTTTAGCAGATTTAAAATTAGAAAATTTGCTTCCTATAAGTTTAAACTGTGACAATAAATCTGCAATACAAATAGCTAACAATCCTGTGTTTCATGAAAGGACTAAACACATTGAGATTGATATACATCAAGTAAGAAATAAAATTGCGACTGGAATGTTAAAAATTGTAAAAGTTTTGTCTACTGAAAATCTAGCTGCCATTTTTACTAAATCTCTTGGTTTTAACCAACATAAGTATCTCATGTCTAAATTAAATATGGAAGATATTTTCCGGTGTCAGGATTGAGGGAGGGTGTTGAAAGGTAAGATTTAATATGACCAATCTTGTCATGTTTACTAACTTATTCTGGTTGTTTGTTTTCTATTAGGAGTTTGAGGGGTGAAATGGATTATAGCTGAATGTTGGAAGTCTAGTGGACTGCACCTCACAATATGAAAAAATAGAAGGGTAGAGGAGCAAATAAGTAAAAGATGAGGACCTCTCTGCAATTATGAGAAAATATAAACTGATAGCTCTCAGCGGAGAACACATTACGGTTCATTCAAAATTTCAGATTACTTTTCTTTTCTCTCTAGCTTTTCTTCTCTCTAGTTTAAGTTTGAACAATATCATCTTCAAACCTCTTGAAGATGAGTAGCTAGGTTTAATATTGTAATATTGTAGTGTGTTGATATCATAGAATTTGTACACATTATCAAATTTTGCTCATTCAGTGTTGGTAAAATATTGTGTGGTTTTACATTCGTTCTTGACAAATATGCCAAAAATTGAGTTTAATTATCAGAGAATCACATTGCATATGGATGGCCCGCCATATAACAAGCACGTTTATGATTATGTTGTTCACACTTCACATGTCATACTGTACATTCAAAAATTATATATATTTTATATCAATTCGAATGAACGGTTAATTGTTTTGCCGTTTTGATGAAAATATTTCTACCAAATATTCTATTATTTTGTATATCCCGACCTCACTTGGTCTTGTCTGGATCTTTTAGTGACAATAACCAAGATAATTGTATCACATTTTTGCAGGCAATCCATTAAGTGTTGGTAAGTCTTGAATGGCTGAAATTGATTTAATTTTTTTTTTTGTTAAAAACTAGTAATGTTACTGAATGATTTAACAAGAAAAATATATAAAACTTAAATATTATACCATGTCGATGAAAAATATGTCGATTTATATATTTTCAAGAATCGACTGGGTTTTGGTTAGGTTTGACCTACTTTTGCATCGGGATGGACATGATTATTGGGTCTTTGTGATGACATAGTTTTGGATAAAAATGTGTTGTCCTAAAATCCATGTCTCGTGTATGTCTTACCAACGAAATTAAGATACATCATAGTTTTATATATTTTGAATTTATTTAATCCAAGTTTACCATTTTCTCTTTATGATGTATATTTATGTGAAGATTCAAAATTTAGGAGATGGCCTTTTATCCCATATTTTTATATATTAATGATGGTGGTGATTGGGGTTGTTGGTGATTAAAAAACAACTTAATCAATTAATAAAAATAAAGAGAGAATTACATTTTTGGTTCCTGAGGTTTGGTGATTTCTTTAAAATGGGACCTATACTTTAATAAGTCAAGTTGTAGTTCCTGAGGTTTGGATTTTGCTTTGAAAGAGGGACCTCATCACTAACTCCGTTAAAAAACTCCATTAGAGCTAGGGATATTTTTGTCTAACTTTGTTTTGTCCCTCTTTTTGCAATTTTTTATTGCTTTTCTTTATTTTTGTAGAAATCATTAATGTTTAGGGACCAATTAAGTAATTAATTCTAACTTTATCATCTCCTTCACCCCTGTTGAAGTTTACTCTTTATATATATATAGGGATGTTCAAATGCAAACTTTTTAATGGTGCAAACCCATGCAACCCACTTATCTACCACATATTTTATTTTCCCATTTTTTTATTAAAAAGGTAAAAACAAAATATGTGGTAGATAAGTGGGTTGCATGGTTTACACCATTAAAAAGTTTGTATTTGAAGGTGCCTCTATATATATAGATATATACACATATATATATATATATATGAGTAAATTACAAATTTGGTCATTGTGGTTATGTCAAATTTTGGATTGGGTCCCTCAATCAAACTAATTACAAGGATGATCATTGTGATTTTAGTTTTGTTATGGATCAGGTCCCTACTTTTAATTCTGTTAATTTTGACCTGTTAAGTCAGGGGCCTTTTGGTTTTTTTATCTGTTACTTTTAAAAAAAATTAACATGTGTCCATTTCATCTCTATTCCTCTTCCTCCCCAAACACCATGACCTTTTTCTCCTGTAGGTGACCACCGTATTTTTATCTTCTCTTCTTTCTCTCTAAATTAAATCACCCTCAATTTGAAGCAAATGAAATTTACTGTTTATATGTGATATTGTTTGAATTCAATACACAGTGTGTGTGTTGGGAGGGGGGTCGGTGTTTGTACGAGTAACACAGTAGACGGTGGTTACCTGCCGCAGAACACAACCTAACAAAACCTACTGTTTTAACTCAATACATCACAAAGTAAGGAGTACAACCCAACAAAACCATGTTTTAACAAATCACCGTGATCGATGGTCAAGGGCTTCAAGCAATTATCGATCTAAATACGGAATCCGGTTGTGATCAATGGTGTAGGGCGGACAAATGAAGAACGGTGAGGGGTTTCGGTTGGTTGGTTGTTGAGGGCAGGAAGAACAGTTGACGAGGACAGGAAGAACTGTGGGGGGTTCGGTTGGTTGTAGGTGCGAGACGAGAGACGACGGTTGGTTTTAGTGTTTCATCCACCCCACAGGTCCTCTTTTTCTGTTTCCTTCTTGCTAGATTTATGTTTTATTAAAGACTAACGATGAAAAAAAAATCACGACGGTGAAAAAACTGGAAAATTTGCAAACGATGAGGATGGTAGGAGAAAGTAGGAAGAGAGGTGTAACACCCGTGTTTTAGGTACGTTCCCAAATCGGGTTTTTCCCCTTGTGATTACTTAGTTTTCGAAATTGGGGTCTTCGAGTCGAAAACGGAAGAAAAACGGGTTTCGGTACGCTCCAAGCGACATTGCCCGCGATTGTGACAAAGGTCATTATCGCGTGGCACAATCGCCAAGATTGTACCGAGAGGTGGTGGTGTGGCGCGATAGTGCCCGCGTGATTATGACACATGTCACTCTCGCGTGGCACAATCGCCAGGATTTTACCGAGAGTTGCATTTCTCGGGCGATAGTGCCAAGCGAGAGTGACATTGTCACTCTTGCGAGTCAAGGTCGTGGTCGGGCCATTTTACTTAAAAATGTATTTTTCGACCAACAGACTCATTTTCTGGACTTGGGAGCTAGTTTGGGCGATTTTTCTTGGAGAGAGGTAAGTCTTCTCATCTCTCTTCATTGATTGCTTATGGTTAAGAGCATTGAAAGCTTATGGTGGTTTATTCTAGGTTTTGATAAGCTTTCACTTAAGGAGCTTTAGCTTCAAGGGGTTCTGTCATCTTCCTCTAGGTTCATCCAACATCTAGGGTTTTTGTATAATCTTTGCAAGGTGAGTTTTCTTAATCATTTCTCTCTTATGAATGCTAGGGTTTATGTATTTATAAACTTACCCTTGTCTCCTAATCATATTTGGGTTTTGTTGTGTTTTGACCTAACTATGGATTTTGGAGATATTATGGTTATTGGCTTAAACAAGGTTTTCATGGGATGGTGTTTTAAAGAAAGTAATGATTTCCATGTTTACCCACTCTTTTGATAACTAATAATTGTTAATTGGAATCTTGATAACACCTAAAGTGAAAACTAGGGTTTGGGGAATATTTTATGTATTAGACTAATTATTGGACATATTGACTTTTGAAACGGGATTTATTGTATTATCATTGATGGGGTTCTGTTTACGAAGTTTCCTTAATCAATGTGAGATGAGCCCATGTTAGTAACTCTTATATTGTGAATTGGTTTCAAGAATTACATGCATAATTAAATATGGTTGTATTAGCATGTGTTGGTATTTGGTTTTAGTACAATGGATCCATAGGCACGGTATTCTAATGTCTTGTCCGAACATTTGGTTACCCTTGGCACGGGATAGGCATCGGGCTCCATGGTAAGTAGGGTGTGGGCCTATACGGTAGGGCAACGTCCCATGGACAGTAAGGTGTAATCTCATTGTGCTTGAGTTCCCCTGTTTTGGAACTCTCAAGAATATGCCTGGAGTGGTTGACTTGATGTTTTCGAGCAATAGACTTGGAGTAGTTGAGCTCGCTATGTGTTTTGAACTGTAGTAAATATTTACTGATGCTAATGGTTTATTGGATTGTTTTGATTTAGCTCACGGCTAGATCGGCTACATGACTTCAATCGAGTTTATTGTTTAAGTTATTTTCCGCTTAATTGTTCTCACTAGGCTCTAGCCTAACACTTGTTCTTGCTTGTCATTTATGGCAGGTCACTCTAGCGGTGGGACTCGTCGGGATTGAGAGGACGACCTTGGGGTCAAGAGCGGTCTTTTTGATGATATAGTGACCGTTATTTTGGAAGTATATAATTTATATCTTTTGGAAAAATAGAGACACCCGACCTTAATCTTGCTCTTTCAAGTTAGATTGTTAGGTTGTCGAGTTTATTCTTTATTTGATTTGGGTTGTAGCTACCGTATTATAGTCCCCGTGTTGGGTTGACATACTTTGGATTGAATCGTTGTATCCACTTTTACAGGTTTAAGAACCTCCCTTTTTGGGTAGGTTGGTTTCTATCATTTATAGACGTTATATGGACAAATTTTCAATTTTTAAATTCACCCCAAATTTTAGGATGTTACAAGTTGGCATGGACGGATTTAGTATGGTGGCTACGGTGGCATGTGCCACCGTATTATTTATCCGACGAAGGGTAAAATTTTTAGGTTCGTATAAGGTGCAACCGTATCGTTTTGAAAGGTGCTACCGTATTATTTTGAAAACTTCAAGAAGGTGCAACCATACCTCATAATCAACCAAAAAAACCAAAAGAAACTCTCGAAATCAACCAAAAAAACAGAAAAAATCTCTTGAAATCGATAAAAAAAACTTAAAAATCCCTCGAAATCAAGCAAACAACTTTAAAAATCCCTCGAAATTGTGGAAATAGGCTAAAAACACATCGGGTAATATTGAACGTCGGTGAAAAGATGAAAACACGTCGATAAAAACCGTGTTTTTTGTAATTATTTTTTGTCTATATTATATGGTGCCACCGTATGAAAAAATTTCTGTATCCGTCCCTGCAAGTTGGTATCAGAGAATTAGTTTAAGGGAACTAGGTATGTTTGTAAGATGCCTAGACTTAAACTGAGATTTTAAGTTATGACTTGTGAGATTGGGGTAGAACTCCTAAGATAGGATGGTCTCAGAGTCGACGGAACTTACGTGAATTGAAAGTTGTGATGATAGTGATGAGAACTCTTACGTATCAAGTATTCATAATTTCACTTAGCTAACGTTATTATGAATATGTTTTACGTGGGCATACTTGATCTACTGTTGTTATGATAATTGGTGAATGTAGTAGTACGTTTCCTTATGTTATTCGTGCGGTTCACCTCTCATTATGTATCTTGCCTTGTGTGGCAGGTAATGGTTACCACCAGGAATAGACAGGAAGGGCAAGACTGTGTGTCCCAATATATAATCATTCAATCAAGCAAACATATAATCAATGCGATAATGCAAACCTGATACGATTAATCAAACGATTCAACTGGTTACAAGTGTTCTTGAAGAAATCGATCTATCTCTATGTTTCCTCTTGTTCACGGCGCCAACAACAGCTAGCCTCACAATGAATAATTTTCTAATTAAGCTCCTTAACCTCTAACCTAATTACCACTAAAACAAAACAATTTATACTTAGGCTATATTAGCCTAATGGGCTTTGCAAGGCTTGACCCAACTACTAAAACAAATCTATTAACTAAAATATAAAGCCTAATAAATAAAATACGGAAACATACTTTTGACTAATTATTACAAAAGGACCCTAGACTATTTGTTGAAACGACTTTATCAGCTTTGACTTCAGTTTTCCATCTTCAGATAATCATGATCTTGAATCCAATAAATATGTGCTTTAACAATCTCCCCCTTTGGATCAAGATCATTCTTTAAGCTCAGAAAATGTAATCTTCCTCTTTGTCTTCAGAATGTTGCAATCCCCCCAATCGATGAGAATATCTTTTGGAAAGAAATTATCTCCAGATTCAGCTCGGAATGCTTTAGCAAATCATCTTCAAGGAAAATTTCTTCATTTCAGCATATCTTCAGAATATCTTCCATTTCTTGATTGACGTTTCTCCCCCTTTTTGATGAAAAGAGCAAAGAGTTCATCAAAATGTGTCTTCAAGAAATTTCTTCCACCATTGATCTTGCAAACAGAACCACTGAGTATCCGTCAATTCATTAAGATGTTCATCCAGATCTTTGCAAATCTAGACAAGTTAGTAAATGAAGTGTAACACCTGAATCAACAAATAAATCAGTTAAAATTGTCTGTCAGTAACACAAAGTCACTGTGTGTAACGAATACACAATATAAAGGAGCTTTTATGATGTTCACTCCCCCAGGACTTCCATTCAATCATCGAAACACCACAAAGGTAATTCCTATGAACGTTATGACAAAGAAACAAATTCTTTGTGTGTTCGTGCAAGTGATGGAATAAATTAAGCATATGATGATTGCTTATAAGACTCAACATGTGTAAAACACTGAGACAACAGTTAGTTCAACACAGACTCAATGTGCATGAACGAAGTGCGAAGGTGGGGCAGACTTCCTTCTTTTCAATATCCAGATTTTCCAAATGAAAATCAGATAGCATATGTGCTGCGTCCCCTTTGAAAATGAAACATTTTCTTGTTGAGAAGAAAATGAGTGGTAGGTAGGGTAAAATCAAGAGTTGGCATGGGCTAGGTGCCTGTTTCAATAATGTTCACCAAAGAAATGTGAAACATTAGAAATGTGGTTGCCCGGCTCAGAAAGTAGTTGGTGTAGAGTTTGAAAATTCTTTTACTCTGATCTCTCACCCTCTTTCTTTTAATCTTTAAGCTCACAGCTAACCAAACTCTCTTTTAACAATTTCTCTCATCACACATCCCACACTCATTTCTTTTGACTCTTCACATTCAATCACTAAAGGATTAACTTCTTGGGTAGGAAACACTGGTTAACGTGAATCCATAGAAGTTGCTTTGAAGTCCTAGCACACTGATCCCATGTTTTTCTATGAAGCAAATGATGCTCAGATGGTTTAACTTTGATCAGTTAAAGCTCAATGATGAAGCAGAAAACATTTAAAATCACACTTCCAATTCAAGAAATCTGTTTGAGAATCGGGAAGTGGTTTGAACATTTAAGAACATGTTTTATTATGATTGAAAGTTGTCCTTCTTTCAATCATAAAGGAGATGACGATAAGGAATTATACCTTTTGAGTGCAGTCGTACATCTCACGAAGTCAAGCTTAAAGTCATAAAGATATGATCTTTGAAGCATCTCTCAACCTGTAAAAGTCTAAAAGTCTAGTCAAAGTAACTTTATTCACTGAAATTGAAATGACATAAAGCAGTAAAACGACTAAAGTACGAGTTCTGATCAAAAGTAATCAGAAGTCATAGCCATACTCTTTACTTGTATGCTCCCCCTAAAATCATGCATCACTAACAAATTATCAGTAAGCACAATGCATTTAAATATGCTCCCCCTCAAACTAACATTGACCATCAATGAAATACTTCTCACACTCCCCCTGAGATCATGAACAAACTATTAAAGAGCAGGTATCATGTGGAAATAATAATAATAAAGAAATGATAAAGAGATACAATAAGAAACTTTAATAGGTAACCACCGATTAGGTCTTAAGATTTAGCATACCAAGTCTTGAGACAAGAAAATTAAATCTTTTTTCGTCTAAAGGTTTGGTAAACAAATCTGCAAGCTGATAATCGGTTTTTACAAAGTAAAGTTCAATTGTTCCCTTTTCTACATTATCTTTTATAAAATGATACCGAACATCTATGTGTTTGGTCTTAGTATGCTGAACAGGGTTAGCGGTAATCGCAATAGTGCTCTTCGAATCACAATAGATCGGGATTCTATTGAAATGAAATCCATAGTCTCGCAGTTGTGTTCTCATCCACAAGACTTGAGAACAGCAGATAGCAGCAGCTACATATTCTGCTTCGCCGTTGATGTGGAGACACATAATTGCTTCTTCGAAGCCCAACTGACGAGTTTATCTCCGAGAAATTGGATATGACCCGAGGTGCTCTTCCTGTCTAACATGCAACCAACATGATTTGTGTCTGAATAAGATGTTAGTTCAAAGCTTGTATCCTTAGGATACCACAGACCAAGATCTGCAGTCCCCTTCAGATACCTGAAAATCCGCTTAACAGCAGACAAATGGGATTCTTTAGGATTGGTCTGATATCTAGCACATAAGCATGTAGAAAACATTATATCCGGCCTACTAGAAGTAAGATACATTAAGGAACCTATCATCCCTCTATAAGTTCTAACATCAACAGCCTTTCCCGAAAGATCGGTGCCAATCTTAGTACCAGGTGCCATTGGGGTACCAGTCGGTTTACAATTTTCCATTTTGAATTTCTGAAGAATATCCAGAATGTATTTAGATTGATTGATAAAAATCCCCGTTGAAAATTGTTTGACTTGCAATCCGAGAAAGAAATTCATCTCTCCCATCATGCTCATCTGAAAATGTGACACCATGAGGTTTGCAAAGTTCTTACAGTACTTAGGATTTGTAGAACCAAAAATAATATCATCCACATATATTTGAATAAGAATGATATTGCCTTTATCCTTTTTAATAAAAAGAGTGGTATCCACCGTACCTTTTGTAAAACCTGACTTGACCAAGAACTGAGATAGAATATCATACCAGGCGCGAGGAGCTTGTTTCAGACCATAAAGAGCTTTATCCAAGATGTAGACGTGGTTTGGCTTATCTGGATTTACAAACCCTTCTGGCTGTGAGACGTAGACTTCTTCCTTGAGTACTCCATTCAGAAAAGTTGTTTTCACGTCCATTTGATAAATGGTGAAGTTCTTGTGGGCTGCGTAGGCTAAGAACATCTGAATTGCCTCTATACGTGCCACTGGAGCATAAGTCTCATCGTAGTCTATCCCTTCCTCTTGCCTATATCCCTTGGCGACAAGTCGTTCTTTGTTTCGGATAACGGTACCATCTTCATCTTTCTTGTTTTTGAATACCCATTTCGTACCAATGATGGTTTTACCTTTCGGTTTGGGTACGAGTCTCCAGACTTTCAGTGCTTCAAACTGATTCAGCTCATCTTGCATTGCAGTTACCCAATCTGAATCGGCAAGGGCCTCAGATACGTGAGTAGGCTCGATCTTGCTCAGAAAGGATTCATACATACATAGATTTGAAGTTGCAGACCTAGTTTGCACCGGTGCAGAAGGATCTCCAATAATTTGATGTACCGGGTGCTCTTTGGTCCACTTATGTTCATGAGGGAGTGGATTAGATGTAGATTGATCATTGTCAGCATCTAGGAATCCACTGTTATCTCCTTCAGATGGTTCAGAATTAACGGGGGTTTCAGTTGAAGTAGTCATTGCAGAAGTTGCAGTAGGTACAGCTTGGGCAGTCTGTTGATCAGTCCTTACAGTACATCCTACAGAGTCAGCTACGTCTGTCTCATCAGTGTTGGTCACAACTTCAACTGTCGGAGTAGGCTTTTGAACTGGAACTTCTTGCCGAATCGGGGAATTTGATTTAGTAGAGACATCGGAAGTGGTTGGATGAGTAGTCAACGAGTCTTCCATCCTGTCAACCACAACAGATTTAGGCAAACGAGATCCAAGAAATTCATCATAAAACAGTTCAAATAATAAATCCAAATCAGATAGTTTAGAAGTAGACGAAGAAGCGTCATCTGATTTGTTCTCATGAGGTGTAGGTCCTGGACTGGTTGGCCCAAAAGCTAGTACTCCGGTAATTACGGGTTCTGAACTGATGTGCTCAGAAGCCATCTCCTCATCAAATGTAACATTGACGCTCTCGATCACAGTCTTCGACTTCTTCAAGTAAACCCGATATGCAGTAGATGTAGAGGAATAACCAACGAAGATGCCTTCATCCGCCTTAGCACTGAATTTGTTCAGATTCTCTCTGTCGTTTAGAACAAAACACTTACAACCAAAAACATGAAAATATTTAATGGTTGGTGTTCGGTTGTTGATCAACGCATACGGAGTCTTCTGAAATCGGCGGTGTATAATGGAGCGATTCTGAGTGTGACATGCAGTCGATACAGCTTCAGCCCACAAAAATAGAGGTAATTCAGATTGGATGAGCATTGTCCGAGCGGCCTCGACAAGTGTACGATTTCGCATTTCGAAGACTCCGTTCTGTTGAGGCGTGCGAGCAACAGAGTATTGATGTGATATCCCGACCGACTCGAGATATTCTTCAACTATCTTGTTCTTGAACTCTGTGCCATTGTCAGTCCTGAGAATCTTGACTTGTTTTTGCAGATTGACTTGGGTCATCTTCAGAAATGTAATGAGAACATCAGGAGTCTCATCTTTAGACCGTAGAAACTTAACCCAAGTGTATCGCGTATAGTCATCCACGATAACCAACACATACTTCTTTCCGCCTAAGCTTTGCGTTCGCATAAGACCACATAAATCCATATGCAACAACTCTAATGGAGAGCTGGTACTTGGTTCAGGCTTTGGTTTGTGTGGGGCTCTCTTCATCTTTCCCTTTTCACACGCTGCACAGAGATGTTCTCTTTCATATTTCAGCTCTAGAAGTCCTTTCACTAACTTTCCACTGACCAACTTGTTGATGTACCGAAAATTGAGGTGAGAAAGCCGTCGATGCCATAACCAACTTTGTTGCATCGAGGCCTTTGATAGTAGACAGACCTGATTGTCATCCTGGACCTTTGACAAGTTGATGGTGTAGAGGTTTGACTTGCGAGTGTTGACCAAGAGTTATTTTCCTTCTTCCGTACGTACTTAACATGTCTTGGCCTTGAAAATAACCTCTAAGTCTTTGTCGTAGAACTGGCCAATGCTGAATAGGTTGTGCCCTAAGCCTTCAACGTAGCTCACCTTCTTGATCGTGAGATTTTCGTGTACAACATCACCATATCCCATAATTGGTGAAAACTGATCATTTCCAAAATGAACTGTGCCACAGTATTTGTCCGTATAGTTAGAAAACATACTCTTCTGCCCGGTCATATGCTTGGAACACCCGCTATCCAAGTACCACATATGACGGGTCTGCACAACACAAATCAGGAAAGAAGAGGTTTAGGAACCCATTTATAAATGGGACCTCCACTGTTAGTACTTGATTTTGGCACCCATTTAAATTTGGGCCCCCTTTGTCTTTGAAAACCATAAACATGATAAGACGAATGATAACTATGAGATGAAACATTATATAAACCATACCAAACATCATAATATTTACGAGAAGCATAATCACATTCACCATATTTTAAAACCTTTTTATTAGATGGTGCTAACTGGAATAATTGCTTTATAGAGTACTTCTTGCGAGAATCAACAAGATTAGATTTAAAAGTAGCAACATTCACAATCACATCATCTTTACTAGAAGTCTTTTTATTTAAAGTAAAACTAGAACTAGATTTAGCTTTCTCGTCTATCTTCTGTTTCGGTATCCATGCAGTCTTAACTCCAATCCTTTGCTTTCTCATATCTGAAACATTTGAAATTTTAGAGTTAGAATGATGAGAATTAAAAGAATGCTTCTTCTTTGGCTTACCCGTGGTTATCAGTTTCTGTGAATGTTGAGATTTTCTTTTCTTACCTTTCGCATTCTTAGATTTCACAGAAACTGATTTGTCAACTTTCGTTGATGTTTCACCTTTTTCAAACACACTAGGTAATCTAAAAGAATTAACAACACAAGATGAATGATCAGGAAGTTTAGAAGTAAAATCAAATTGAGCAAACACAATCATTCAAAATACCATCAGAGTTTAAGATATTAAGATCATTCTCAAGTGAACCAGACCTGTCATCAGAATTTAAAGCCTTGGAGAATTTAGAAAAATCAGTAATTTTGAACACTGTTGAAAATACAGTTTGTTCTAAGTCCATCAAAATTCTTTCTTCTGTAAGAGTATTCTCGAGTTCAGAAATTTTACTTTCCAAAACTAGAGGAGGAACGTAAAGCTTACCTTTGATGGGTTTAGTGTAACACCCCGAATTTTAGACCTCTTTGTAAAATAATTACGTTAAGTTTTTGTTTAAGAGTTCTTATTCATGGTATTTGAATATGGGTGAAAACGGGTCGAATCGTCAGATTTCAGAGTTGGAAGGGGTCTCGGCGACTGTGCTCGCTATAGTGACAATGTCACTATCGCATGGGCATTATCGCGAGGGAGTTGAGGCCACGATACATATGATGCGATTGTGACCGGCGATAGTGCCATGGTCACAATCGCGATGTCAAGGTCGCGAGAGGGGGGGAGGTCTCGATACAGTTGCCGCGACTGTGCCCGCGATTGTGCCAAGGGCACTATTGCGTGAGCACTATCGTGCGCGGTGTCCAGACGACCAAACTCTCATTTAATGCCATTTTTAGGGTTTAGTTCATTAGTTGAAGTTGCAGCTCCTTGAAGACATTTTCACACACTAAAGGTGCGATTTTCATACACTCTTCCCTTCCACTCTCTTCATTATTTGTTAGGTGGGTAAATCATTAATGGTTAATGATCCTTAGGGTTTCGAGTTCATAGGAGTTACTCTTTCAAGATCAAAGGGTGGAAGTCTCAATCCCATTCATTCCTCACTTCTAGGATTTGTTCATTTAACTTCTAAGTAAGTTTTCTTAACTTATGTACATGCATACTTGCACTATTACTTGTTTATATGAAATATATGAAATGCATGATGTTGACCTAAAAACTAGGGTTTTGCTTATCTTCAATAAATAAGATTTTGGGGTTGGTGGAAGTGTTTAAACATGTGGAAGCGTGCTATTTACAAGTATTATAGAAAAGGGACAATTCATGGTGTAGGTCTACATCTCTACATAATGAAATGTCAAATGCCTAAATTCTTATCAGCAGTTGGGGTCACTACACTAGTTGGGGATTTGTATGTGGTTAAATGAGTTGTAGTTTCTTATGGTGAATATGTATCAAGCATGATCACACTATTTGGGCCAATAATATCTTTGCATGAAGATTGTCATCTATAATTGTTCATAACTCTTGTTGGGAGTCTTATATCTATTTCCTTGTGCACGAGGATTTAGATGGTATGCATGAGTATTGCATGGTTTTTGTCGTTGGGCATTTTGAGTAGACAATAGGGGGCGCAAGTCCCTTAGTTGTACACTCGGCTAGATTGGATAGGCACCCTTGCCTGTAAGACCTTGAGGTGTAACCCGACGGGGTAAGCACTAGAGGCAGAGAGGGTTTAAGGATTGTGATGTCCGGCGTGGCATGGGAACTAGAACCGGGTTGGACGGTGAAATCCAATCTAGATCGCGGGTTACCCCGCTTTATATGGAAGATATTTGTGTATTAATTGTACAGGAAATTACAATGTCCCGATTTGGGAGGTTTGGCATTGACTTCAATGCATTGGGAACCGGTAACATCTAATTATTGTTCTTGTTTACATTATAATTGGTATCGGCATAACAACCAATAGGCTTCGTTCTAACACTTGTGTTCATGTTTAAATGGTTCACAAGTTCCGTTAGCAGTGCGAGTAGGATGTCTTGATCTGTCGGGATCGCACCTAGGATTCCTCCTTGGACCGGGCATTTTTGGGAAAAAGAGAAAGAGTGTTTTGAAGTCATAGTGACACCCACTTTAATCTAGTTGCTAATTATTCTAGATTGAATAGGTTGTCATGTATATGTCTTATTTATTCCGCTACTTCATTTTAGAACTACCCCGACTCTGTTGGGTTTTAGTCAATATGTTTACAGGTTTTGGATTCGCCTTATTTTAGGCGTTATATTGCAGAAATTTTAAGTTTTATTTTACCCAAATTTTTAGCATGTTACATTTAGCCTCCAACTCTTTTACAGAATAACTTTCAAAATAATCATTTGAAAGAAATTTTGATTTAGCAGAACTATAACTATTATTCAACTTCTCATAGCGAAATGGAAGTTGAACTTTAGCTGTGTTCTTTCTTTTGTCATATTCCGTGGCTTTATCTTTTTCAGATAGACTAGTCCAAAAGGGTTTGAGTTCCTGATGTTGAGGAGCCAATAACATAAACCCAAAGTCATAAAGTGCAGGCACTTCAGATATACCCTTTTTGAGATGATGTGGGTTCTTGTAACCAAGTCCCAAAGTATCAGGTTTCTCTTTAGGTTTGTTCAAATGAATAGTGTGTTCAGTTTGACCTAAAGTATGTAATTTCTTTTCCAAAGCATTCACTTTGTCTATTAAAGAATTCTTTTCTTTTGAAGTAGAAAAATACCTTTTAGAAAGCTCTATAGTCTTAAACTCACATTCTTTATATTTAGAGACAGTTTCAGATAACTCTTTATGAATTATAGTCTTTTCTTTAGCGCAGGTGTCTATATTTTTGTGCAAAGTTTCAATTAATACATTTTTCTCAGCAATATCATTACTAAGTTTATGTATAGATTGATTTTTCTCATTTATGACACCTTTCTCTCGCTTCAGTTTAGACTCTAATTCTTGGAGTTTAGACATCATGGCATGCATTTGGTTCAGAAAATCAGATTCAGTTAAGTTACATACCTCATCATTATCTCCATCATCAGAATCAGCTTCGGTTTCTGACTGGTTCTTCCCCATCAAGCACAGGTGTGCTGTCTCGTCCTTCTCTCCTTCTTCAGACTCTTGATCCGAATGGTCGAGCCAGTATTCATCCTCGGCCATTAATGCTTTTCCAGCCTCTTGTTGCTTGGCTAGAAGCATCTTGTTCTTGTAATATTCGGAGTTTCGGACTTTTGGTTTGCGACATGTAACACCCTGGATTTTCAATACTTATATCGTTGTAAATCTCGTGTTTAACTCATATCGTTATCACCGTATTCAGTATAACGTTCGAGTTTATGGTTTCGGTGAAATTGTGAAGTTCCAGTAAATTCCGCGACTTGCTCGCTACTTAGAGTCGCGGCATAGGTCGCGATGTTCACTGATGTATTGTGGGTTTTGGTATGTCGCGAGTTGCATGGGGAACAGTAGTCGCGGCATAATCCGCAACGTTCACTGTTTGGGTTTTGATTTGAGGACACGGGCGAGTTGCACCGCGACTTGAAGTCGCGGCATAACCCGCGACATTGCCTGGACCGACTTAAGGGTTTCAAAACACAAATATCTCATTTGATTTATCAGAAATAACTCTCTCAATCTCTCTCTTCTCTCTCTCAAAAATTGATTCTCTCTCTCTCTAAGTTTGGTGATTATTATCTAGTTTCGATCCGAGGTTCCGGTGTAGAAAGGTTCGTCTTGTCAAAAGGGTCGATATCTGGTTCTTCGGGTTTTCGTATAAACCTATTGGGTGAGTTCCTACTACTTTTCTAAAACTT
This sequence comes from Arctium lappa, assembly GCA_023525745.1. Lineage (NCBI taxonomy): Eukaryota > Viridiplantae > Streptophyta > Magnoliopsida > Asterales > Asteraceae > Arctium > Arctium lappa. The sequence goes on from CM042055.1 coordinate 80,291,931, forward strand.
TATACATGTCAAAAGGTTACATTTTTAAGCTCCTATATATCTCCATGGTTTCAGATTTAAGTTTTCTACATATTTGATATAACTTGAGTTTTGGGAGATTTTAGGGTTCCCGATCATTTTGTTTACTAAATGATGGATCTTATCTTATTGAAGTAAAATGATGTTTTACCTGCACATTATGTGGATATGTGAAAGAATGTTTATGAACTCATTTTAATGATTTTCATTCTTACCAGAAGTTGAACTGGAAATGACATTTTGTTTATAAAATGTGTTTATACCATATGATTATCTATGGTTGGTCACATAAGTTGTTGTGACGAGTTTGTACCATTACTAGTGGATCCTAGGTTTTGAGTCGACTTATATTTCATTATTTGAGGTTACCAAGTAATGTAAATGAAGAACTACATGTGCATTAAATTGTGAGGTTCTGGCCGTTAACAAATTATAGAACTACATGTGCATTAAATTGTGAGGTTCTGACCGTTAACAAAATATAGAACTACATGTGCATTAAATTGTGAGGTTCTATATAGTAACCAAAACGAAGAACTACATGTGCATTAAATTGTGAGGTTCTGGAAAGAAGGTTTATGACCTTGTTTTAATGAATTTTATTCTTATCAACCGTTATCTTGGAAATGCTTATTTGAAAAGGTTTCCGTTTGGATGAACATATTTATATCTCTTGAAATTGATAAACTGTATGTTCTCACTAGGCTTTAAGCCTAACACTTTTTCTCAAATGATATGTATAACAGGTTTCCCTTAGCGGTGGGTTGCCAAGGGTTTTGAGAGACGGGCTTGGTCTCGAGGCATTTTGAGATGACTAAGTATTGATAGTTGGGCATCTGTTAAGTCCCATTCTTTTGATGAATTTTGAATCGTCAACTGATGTAATCTAGATAGTTATATTTAGATTAGTTTGTTGATGAACCCTATATCAGTACAGGTTTTTGTAAATTCTTAAAGACTGATACCCCTTTTGGGAGGTTTATATCAATACAAACGTCATGTTGCCTATTTTGAGAAGTTTTAAATTACTCTGAATTTTAGGATGTTATACGGCAGTCCTTGGCAAAGTGACCGAGTCTGCCACAGTTGTAGCACTTCATCGGTTCTTTCTTCTTGAACTCTTCGGCCCCATCCTTCTTCTTGTCTTCTGGTCTCTTTTCTTCAACTTTCTCCTTATGCTTGTAGTTATTCGGACCAGACAAGTACCTCTGACTGTTGGAGTTTGGCTTTTTATAGAACTTCTTTTGGAAAGCCTTGGTTAACATTAGCATGGCTTCCTTCAGTTGTTCACAATCGTCAGAGTCAGACTTTGCCTCACTATCAGCCTCATCAGATTCAGATGCTATCACCTTCTTCTTCTTAGACTTCTTCTTTACCACAAGAGCAACTGGATCAGCAACTTCTTTGTCAGCCTTCTTCATCTCAGCCTTGATTTCGTCCACCTCTTCCTCATTCTGTTTGAGGATTTCATAAACCTCATAAAGTGGAATGTCGTTCAGATCTTTCAACTGCCTCATCTGTCTGGTGAATCTCTTCCATTCTGGCTTAAGGTTGCTGAGAAATTTCACATTCAGCTCAACTTGAGATTTGTTGATCTTGTTCTTGCTGAGCTCATTCAGCAATGTGACAAATCTGTCATAAGTGGCTTCGAGTGATTCTCCAGCTTTGGCTTTGAATTCTTCATAATTATTCAAGCAGTTGGAGACTTTAAGTTGGTTGCCGACTTTTGATCCAATCATCATCTTCTCCAATTGATCCCACATTTGCTTGCCGGTAGCATTGTAGCTATCAATCTTGACATGTATTTCATTTGGTATGCCTTGGAGAATAAATGATCTTTCCAGCTTGTCACCCTTGTGTCTGTTCAGCTGATCTTCCGAATATTCACCAATCGGTAATTTATACTCTGTCTCTTCTTCTTCACCATTTTCTCCAGCTACAGTGAGAACCTTGGTCGGAGGTGTCATGATTCCTTCTTTTAGAGATTTTCTGATATCATCTCCCAAATCATGTCGATCGATGAAGTCCAAGAATCTATCCTTCCATTGTTCGTACTCCCCCTTGAAGAGTACTGGTGGCTTCACATCTGTTCCAATAGCAAGAGCTTCCCGAGACATCTTTACTTATACAACTAGTAATCAAACTTATCTGATACGATTAAACAATCAACTTGGATGAGATCGTTAGAATCAAAAGTTGGATAAAACTACACTCAAAATTTTCAGAAAATAAAATTTTCTAAAAAGAATTAAATGCAGTTCTCTCACACAGTATAAAGCACAAATAGGTTAAACACGGTTAAAACAGGTACAAAAATTAGATATAAGCCAAGGACAAAGGAGCAAAGGACGGTTTGCGCGAGAAGCAGGTCGCGCAAATAGAGGTTTGCGCTAGACACAGTTGGCGTAAAGAAGAAGTTCGCGTGAGAAGCAGGTGGCGCAAAGTAGAAGTTTGCGTGAGAAGACCGTGGCGCAAAGTGAGAATTGCGCGAATAGTGGGTCGCACAAAGTGTGGTTTGCGTATCAAGTGGGTCGCGCAAAGTGTGGTTTACGTATCAAGTGGGTCGCTCAAACTACGGTTTGCGTGAGCCTTGGGTGGCGCAAACACTGTAGACGACCGGAAACTATTCGACCGGTATGTTGCTACAACCGGAAGCTTGATTGGACCGATAAAGTGTTGACCGGTATTGTGTTTCGACTGATAGACTCTAAGACCGATAAAAAAATGGATGAACCGGTATTGGCTTCAACCGATATAATGTAAGAACCGGTAAAGTGAGTTCGACCGGGGTGGACTCTGTGTGTACCGGTCGACCGATAATGTGTGTTCGACCGATAGTGAATTGACCGATAAAGATATTCGACCGATAGTTTGCTTGAAGCTTCGACCGGTAGAGTGTAGAACCGATAGTGATCTTTGACCGATATTAGTTTGGACCGATAGAGGTCTTCGACCGGAATTGGTCTTTGACCGATAAAACACAAAGACCGATAATAACAAAGACCGATATGTTCTTGATACTGTATCGACCCATAAACCAAAATCAAACCAGAAAACACTCGATATCTCGAATTAAACAACCAAACTTCGCTAAAACGTTCAAATAACCAACTAGAACAGATTCCAATCAATTAATTTCAATAAAAACCACTTTAAGAAGAATTCGATTGATGACACAGTGTATGTTATCCCAGTTTAATCTAGTTGGTAAATAATCAATCAAGTAATCAAGCAACACAATAATAATCAAGAGATATATAAATCAGAGTAACATACCAATCCCTTGAATAAACAATGAAACCCTTGAGTGTTCTTGATACCCTTTGAATACAGAGAATAATAGATTTGCAGATTGGAATAATTATCAAAGGTTCTAACCCTAAAACTAAACTAATTAACACTTTAAATACTTAAGCCTTATGGGCTAATGGGCTTGATAGACTTGAGGCCCATTTACAAACAACTATCAATCTATTACAATTTAAACCCCAAACTTTAACTATCAAGTAAATACAGTTTAGACCCTTTAATCTTGAATACAATTATGATCCAACAATCTCCCCCTTTGGATTCAAGATTAAAAAAAATTTGAAAATAATCTTCAGGTCTTCACTTTTCTTCTCTTTTCTTCAGATATGACGTTGATAGCTTTAAAACTTCAAAACTTGATATCTTTAAATAATCTTCAAAACTTTGAAAATCTTCAGCAGTCTTCAGATTATGTTCTCCCTTTTAATATATTCTCTCTTTGTATAATCTCCCCCTTTTTGATGAGTGGTGAGAATCATCATCATCAAAACTTATCAAAACAATCTTCCCCTTTATGGAAAAATCTCCCCCTTTGTCTTTATAGACTTCAACTTAGCACTGTCTTCATGTATCGAGCCCTGTGTGAAATAAGAGCAGTCTTCCTAGATGGAAAGAGTGATTATTTCAATCTTTTCAGATTCAAATAACATAAAAGTAGTAACCATTCGAATCTTTTCAAATTCAAACAGTTTAATAAGTGTAACCCTGAATCAACAAATTACTCAGTTAGAATGCCTGTCAATGACACAATGTCACTGAGTAACACAAAGTTACTATATAAGGAGCTGGTTTTGATGTTGGCTCCCCAGGTCTTCCATTCAATCATCGAATAACACATGGTTATCTATGAACATTCTGACTATAAAAAAATTTCTGTGTGCTCGTGCATGTGTATGAAAAAATTAAGCATAGATGATTGCTTTTCATATAGGCTCAAATTATGTAAACTTATTGAGACAGCAACAAATTATACAAAGACTCAATGTGCATGAGAAAGGGTTCGAAGGTGGGGCAACTTTCCTTCTTTTTCAATATTAGTCTCTTCCAAAAGAAGAACCAATAGCGTATGTGTTGCGTCCCCAGAAAATGTGAAACATTTTCTTTTTGAGAAATGAATGAGTAGCTGGTGGGGTTGTATGCAAGAGATGGCATGGGCTAGTTGCCTATTTCAATGATGGTCACCAAAGAATGTGATCCAATCAGATTATGTGGCTGCCCGGCTCAGAAAGAAGTTTAGTGCAGAGTTTAATATTCTTTTACTCTGATCTCTCACCCTCTTTCTTTTAATGCTCACTTCTAACCAATCTCTCTTTTCCATTTTACCTCTTCACACACCATCACTCAATTCTTTTGACCCCTCTCCCCTTAATCACTCAGGGAATACTTCCTGGGTAGGAAACACTGGTTAACGTGAATCCATGGAAGTTTTGTTAAGCTCACACACTGAATCCCATGTATTGTCCTAAAAGTACATGTTGTTCAACAGGTTATTGTACATGTAAGCACAAATACCACTTGTTACATGAAGAATATAATATTTGGAGATGTCAAAACAGAAGATGTTTGACGATGCAATTCTCCCCCTCAAACTAAAAGTGGTTGATAATAAGCTCATATCAATTTGTCATGAAGAATAATATGTTGGAGAATCAAAAACGAATGTTGTTTATATGAACAATATATAAACATATTTTCAATGAAATCACATGAAATGACGTTTGATTCAATCAACAGTGAATACAAAGAACGTGAGTATTACCAAAGAAAGATTTAACTTTTGATACATGGTAATAACAAAGTCAAATAGAATGTTCTGAACCGTTATGTGTATGAATACTTGACAAAGTATATTGACAAGATAAAACCCAAGTATTTATCTTTAAGAACACACGGTCAGATAATCTTTTAAAATCACAGATATTCTTCCCCTTAACTGATAATTTTTTATTATTATTATTATTTTTTTTATTTTTTTTAAAACAAAAAACAGAAAAAATAGAGTAAAACACTGAGGTGCAGGTCCTAATCTGATGTGATTAGAAGCCATACTCCATTGAGGTACGGGTTCTAAGCTGATTTACTTAGAAGCCTTCTTTTTGACAATGAAGTCCGGGTTTTGAACTGTTTTGTTTAAAAGCCATAGTTCTTCCTCCCCCTTAAACATTGGGTGCCTGCAACACAGATTTAGCTTTTGGTACCCACTGGTACTTGGGTCCTAATGGATTAGTTGCAGTTCTAGTGGGAGAGTTGAAATAAGAACCATACCAGTTATTCACATAATCTTTTCTTACAAAATCATTTGATCCACAGTAGGAACAACTAATTTTCTTTTGTGCTAACCTGATCAATTGATGGATTGTGTAAACCAGATCAGGTTTGCCAAAAGTTTTACCTTTTGTAGCATAGTTCCATTTAGCATTTGATGTATGCACAAATGATTCTTCTTTCTTCTTCTCCTCCGATGGTCCTTTAACTCTCCAGATCCAATTTCCTCTTTCTTTCTCATCATCCCTTCTCCAGTAGCTTTTCTTTTGAGACTTAGTCTTCTTGAAGCTACTTGAACCATCAACATTTTTTATCAAAGAAAAGGTTAGAAGGACGAATCTGATCAGTAGATTTAGAAGTAAGACTATCATCTGAACCATAGAAAGGATTATAGAAAACATTTAAAAAATGTGAACTTGAAGCTGTTTTTAATGAACTGTTTGAATCAGCTAGATCATGTCTCGGTGATTGAGCTATTGACTCTGGCGTCTTGTGCTCAGTCAACTTCACCTTGAATACGATCTCTTCAAGTTCCTTTACCTTTGACGACAAACTGTTTCTTTCTTTTTCAATCAGATCAAACTTCTTATGCAGCTCAGATTTCACATTCTGCTCCTTCATGATGTTTGTTGACAATTCAGATAGCTTTCCTGTCAGCTTGCCTATCTCGGTCTCAAATATTTTCTTTTCTTCAGAAGAGTCTATATTTGCTTTCTTCAGCTCAGCTTGCTTCTTCTTATTCTCAACCTTTTCTCTCTCAAGAATGATGACCTTCTCAAAGTCTGAAACTTGTTGAGAAAGTTTAACACATCGAAGCTCTAAAGATTTCTTCTCTTCAAAGGATTTTCTGGAGAAATCAGAGAATTTCTTGGCAAATTCTTTTCTTTCTTTCTCAATCTTCAACATCTCATCTTGAGCTAATGTATTGTCTCTGTCTTGGGTTGCCTTTTCTTTCAGCTTATTAATCTCAACCTCAAAAGTGAGAACTTTATCTTTAAACTTATCTATGTCCGCACAGAGTTGAGAATTTATCTGTCTTAGTCCTGTACTAGTATCCTTTGCAACACTTGTACTCCTTCTAAGCTCCTCAAGCTCTCTTTGCATTGCATCCTTCTTAGACCATGTAGAGCTTGACTCAGATCTTTTCAACTTTACTTGAAGATCGAAGATCTCTTTTTCTTTAGACTCAATTATTCCTGCAAAGTCAATTAAAGAATCAGAATCTTTTGAATTTTCTTTTAAAGCATTGATCTGAATAAGAAGAGATGAGTTTTGAATCTGTAAAGCCTTGTTCTCAGCTTTGAGCATTTTGTCCTCTTTGTCATACTCATCAAACATGCGAGATGATGTTGATAACCGTCCAGCAAGTTGTTTAGCCTTTGCTTTTACTTCAGAATGTGTCATCTTTTCAAAATCAAGGTTGTAACCTTCAGACATCATTAGCTGATTCGACATCCAGGCTGTATGGTTAGTAATCAAACTTTTCTGTACCAAGATAACCAACTAGATGAGATCGTTAGAATCAAGAATAAAGATAAAAACTACACTAAAAAATTTTAAATTGTTTTTTTCGGGTCTTGAAACTATCGGTCGACCGGATGAATAGTGTCGACCGGATGAATAGTGTCGACCGGATGAATAGTGACCGGATGAATAGTGTCGACCGAATGAATAGTGTATTGATGAATAGTAAAATCGCAAAACACAGATTTAATCCTAAAAACTTGATTCTTTAGGCTCTGATACCAATTGTTATCCCAGTTTAATCTAGTTGGTAAATAATCAATCATGTAATCAAACAACACAATAATAATCAAGAGATATATAAATCAGAGTAACATACCAATCTCTTGAATAAACAATGAAACCCTTGAGTGTTCTTGATACCCTTGAATACGATTACAATATGGCTACCTTTCTCTCTAAACAATGATTATGAAATTATGAAAGGTTAACCTAAAAACTAATTAACTAAAACTATTTATACTTAGGCTTTTAAGGCCTAATAGGCTTGGGCCCAACAACTAATAACTATTACCATATTACACTTTAAACCCTCTAACTTTAACTATCAAACAAATACAGTCTAGACCCTTTAATCTTGAATACAATTATGATCCAACAGTGTACACTCGTGAATGAACCCAAAACAGCAAATTCAACAAATTGATAATAAAAAACGATGCAATATTCAAATCAAACAGTACCCAATCACGATAATAGGCAAAATAAACACAATCAAACCAAAAGCAACTTGAATGAACAATCACACAATAAAAAAATATGAATCTTTTCCAGAAAAACAGAACCGAACAAAAAAAATATTCAATTCAATCTGTAACTTGTTTTGATACCAATTGTGTGTCGCAATATATAATCATTCAATCAAGCAAACATATAATCAATACGATAATGCAAACCTGATACGATTAATCAAACGATTCAACTCGTTACAAGTGTTCTTGAAGAAATCGATCTATCTCTCTGTTTCCTCTTGTTCACGACGCCAATAACAGCTAGCCTCACAATGAATAATTTTCTAATTAAGCTCCTTAACCTCTAACCTAATTACCACTAAAACAAAACAATTTATATTTAGGCTATATTAGCCTAATGGGCTTTGCAAGGCTTGGCCCAACTACTAAAACAAATCTATTAACTAAAATATAAAGCCTAATAAATAAAATACGGAAACATACTTTTGACTAATTGTTACAAAAGGACCCTAGACTATTTGTTGAAACGACTTTATCAGCTTTGACTTCAGTTTTCCATCTTCAGATAATTATGATCTTGAATCTAATAAATATGTGCTTTAACAAAGACGCCACGGCATCTACGGCCGATCAACCACGGGTGACCGTGGTGGAAGAACTCTCACGTCCGGTTAATGTGTTAGGTGGGGGACCCGAACACATTCCTCGGCACAATATAGAATCGAGAGAGCCCATTATGGAAGAGGTGACGACGGAGACGAGAATGATGGACAGAATGATGGTAGTCATGAACCGAGCTACGGAGTAACAACAAGAATTATTCTTAAAACTCCTAGAGGACCGGGACAACCACAACAACCGTAGGCATGAAACGGTGGACGAGAACATTTTCGTGGCGGGATCCAGGGGTACTGGACCCGTAATCCCTACTGATGCTACCACAACCCCGAGGGTTGGGCAAGCGGCAAAAACTTGCACATTCAAGGCCTTTCTGGGTTGCCGACCACCGTAGTTTAAAGGTTCGGACGATCCGTCAGTCTGTGTGGGTTGGATTCGGGAGATGGAGCAGGCCTTCCGTTCGAGCGAGTGTGGGGAAGGACAGAAATCAATTTTTGGCTCGCAAATGTTTAGAGGGACGACCCTCACTTGGTGGAATGTGTATTCCGCTTCCCTTGAGGCGACCGTCTTGGCCCAATTGTCTTGGGCAACGTTTAAAGAGAAACTACTCGAAGAATACTGTAACGAGAGGTCGATGGACCGAATAAAGGAAGAGTTTCAGAACTTGATGATGGGTAACCGGTCAGTGAAAGAGTACACCCGACTATTTATGGACAAGCTGGGATTGGTGGGACACCTGGTCCCGACAGAGAAGGAGAAAATCAAAGCCTACATTAAGGGACTTCCGTCCAACATGATGTCGATGGTTAGAGCGTCGAAGACTTCTACTCTCCGAGAGGCGATAGAGGAAGCACAATTAATGAAGGATGCTTATACCTTGAGAAAGGAAGAAGGTTCCCGCCTAGCCGAGAAGAGAAAATGGGAGGGAAACTCCCTAGCCTCCAAGAAACCAAGACCGTTCAACAACAACAACTACCACCGGGGAGCCGACTCTAGGCGCGAGGCTAAGTGGTGTTCCAAGTGTCGAAACAAACATTTCGGACCATGCAACTTCGTTCCCAGGGCTTGTTTTAAGTGCGGAAAGCCCGTTCATTCTTATAAGGATTGTACCGTTAAGGGGCGCTTGTGTTACGAGTGCAAAGAGTCGTGTCATGTTAGAGACGAATGTCTGAAATTAAAGACCGGCGGAAGTGGCGGGAAGAAGAAGGATCCTCCAAGAGCGGCCGGAAGAGCTTTTCAAATTTCTTCCGAGGAAGCCAAGGCCTCTACTGATGTCGTGTCGGGTACGTTTCTCCTAAATTCCGTGTCTACACGTGTATTGTTCGATTCGGGTGCTAGTTTCTCTTTTATATCCGATGCATTTTGTCAAAAGCTTGCCATGCCTATGAGTAACTTAGAAGAAGCCATTGTGGTAGAAATAGCTAACGGGGGCCAAGTGATAATTTGGGATGTAGTAAGAGATTGCACTCTTGAGTTTGATGGCAGAAAGTTTCCGGTTAGTTTGATGCCTATGCATATCGGCGGGTTTGATGTAGTAATAGGGATGGATTGGTTATCGGAGAATCAAGCCAAGATAGTGTGTTCCAAGAAGATGGTCTGATTGCATGTAGCTAACGGAGAGGCGACAATCATTTATGGTGAAAAGAGAAGAGGTGAGACGGCGATTATCTCAATGATCAAAGCACGAAAATTTTTGGCGAAATGATGCTCATCCTTCTTGGCTTATGCTATCGACACCAAACTCGAGAAGAGGACACTAGAATAAGTAAGGGTGGTATGCGAGTTTTCCTGATGTGTTCCCGGAAGACTTGCCCAGTTTGCCACCCGATCGACTAGTGGAGTTCTGAATTGATCTCGTTCCGGGGGCGGCCCCGATTGCTCGAGCTCCCTACCGACTGGTTCCTACCGAGATGCAAGAGATGATGACTTAACTCCAAGACCTTCTTGAGAAGGGTTTCGTTCGACAGAGTTCATCACCTTGGGGAGCACCGATTTTGTTCGTCAAGAAGAACGACGGCTCGATGAGGATATGTATCGACTACAGAGAACTAAACAAGGTAACGGTAAAGAACAAGTATCCACTTCCGAAGATCGACGACTTGTTTGGCCAACTACAAGGTGCGGGTTGCTTTTCAAAGATCGACCTTCGGTCGGGATACCATCAAGTGAAGGTGGCAAAAGATGACATCCCAAAGACGGCGTTTAGCACGCATTACGGTCACTATGAGTTCTTAGTGATGTCGTTCGGTTTAACCAACGCACCGGCTATATTCATGGACTTGATGAACCGGGTGTGCCAACTATTCCTCGACAAATCGGTAATTGTGTTCATCGATGGCATTTTGGTTTACTCCAAAGACGAAGAGAGTCATAAGCAACGCCTTCAGGAGGTGTTAGAAGTTCTAAGACGAGAAAAGCTTTACGCAAAGTTTTCAAAGTGTGACTTTTGGCTTCAAGAGGTGCAGTTTTTGGGGAACGTAGTTACAAGGGAAGGAGTGAAAGTGGATCCCACGAAAACCGAGGCCATGATGAATTGGGAACCACCCAAGAGTCCGTCAGAAATCCGAAGTTTCCTAGGATTGGCGGGATACTATCGAATATTGATCCAAGATTTTTCCAAGGTAGCCTCATCATTAACGGCCCTGACTCGGAAGAACGTAAAATTTGTATGGACTGAGAGTCAAGAGAAGGCGTTCCGAACTCTATAGATGAAGCTTTGTGAAGCTCCCATTTTATCTCTACCCGATGGAACGGAAGATTTTGTGGTTTATAGCGATGCGTCGAAGATGGGATTGGGTTACGTTCTAATGCAAAGGAGTAAAGTGATTGCTTACGCGTCACGACAACTCAAAGTTCATGAAGTCAACTACCCAACCCACGATTTGGAATTAGCGGCGGTGGTGTTTGCCTTAAAGTTGTGGCGACACTACCTTTATGGCACGAAGTGCACCCTTTATACGAATCACAAGAGTCTGAGGCACATTTTTGATCAAAAGGAGTTAAACATGAGGCAACGAAGGTGGTTGGAGCTATTAAAGGATTACGACTGCGAGTTGCTTTACCACCCGGGTAAGGCAAACGTTGTCGCCGATGCTCTTAGTCGAAAGGACTATGGAGGAAATTCCAAAGCTACTTTCACGCGGATCGAGTTGACATCGACACTCATCAACCGAATTAAAGCATCACAAATAGAAGCTTTGCTAGAGGATAACCTCAAGGAGGAGGTCATGACAAAGAAACATCTACTCTTGACGGAGGATGGACGAGGAGTAAAGATTTTCAATGGGCGAGTTTGGGTGCCTAAGATCGGGGGCAATCGAGAACTTCTCCTCGAGAATGCCCACAAATCGAAGTATTCTATCCACCCGGGGAGCACGAAGATGTACTGGGATTTAAAGTTACATTATTGGTGGCCAATTATGAAGCTCGATGTTGCACACTATGTGGAACGATGTGTGACGTGCTTACAAGTGAAAGCCGAGCACCAGCGACCTTACGGCAGCTTGCAATCTTTAGAGATTTCGGAATGGAAATGGGAACACATCACGATGGATTTCGTGACGAACTTGCCAAAGACTATGCGCAGTCATGACACCATTTGGGTGATAGTGGACCGTTTGACCAAGAGCGCTCATTTCTTGGCCATGCGGAAGACCCTATCTATGGACAAGCTAGCGAAATTGTATATCGATAAGGTGACATATCGTCATGGTGTACCGCTATCTATTGTCTCCGATCGCGATAGTCGGTTCATGTCGCATTTTTGGGATGGTTTGCAAAAGGAATTGGGCGCGCGTATGAAGTTGAGCACAACCTACCATCCTCAAACCTATGCGTGTGCAGAAATTCAACCGATCCAATAGGAATCGACCGATCCAATTAGAACCGACCGACCATAATTGGATATCCAATTGTAATTGGATCGGATCGGATTGAAAATCTCAACATCCAATTTGGATCGGTCGGTTCTTGGATGGTAGTCCAGAACCGACCAAAACCGACCGAACCGAACCGACCAACATCCAATTAACCATCCGATTACCATCCAGTTTTCCATCCAACTATCATCCAATTATTTTTTTTGCAATTTGCTTAAATCTAAATTTGTTTTGTGTTGGTTTTTGAATTTTTAGTCTCACTTATGTTGGTTTTAACACAAACTAAAAGTAATTAGAACATTGCATTAAATTAACACGTTGTATGTATTCGATCTGATCATCCATTAGATGTCGGATGGATCCAATCCGATCCAATGGATATCCAATAAGAATATCCAGTGGATATCCAATAAGAACATCCAATGGATGGAACCGAATCGGTTCAATCATCCATTGGATTGGAAAAATCCAACATCCGATGGATGATTGGATCGGTTTGGTTGGGAAAATTCAACATCCAATGGATGATTGGATCGGTTTGGTTCCCCTCACATCCATTGGATGTCAACCGATGAACACTCCTACTCAAACCGACGGTCAAAGCGATAGGACAATCCAAACACTAGAAGATATGTTGAGATCTTATGTAATCAACTTTTGGGGTAGTTGGGACTCGCACCTACCTTTAGTGGAGTTCTCATACAGCAATAGCTACCACTCAAGTATTGGAATGGCACTGTTTGAAGCTTTATACGGTCGCAAATGCCGAACTCTCATGTGTTGGCTAGAAACAGGGGAGAAGCAATTTGCCGGACCTGAAATTGTGCAAGAGACGGCGGATAAGGTGAAAGATATACGTGAACGCTTAAAAGTGGCTCAGGATCGACAGAAAAGTTATGCCGACAAGAAGCGGCGTCCGATAGAGTTTCAAGTGGGAGACCGCGTTATGTTGAAGGTGTCCCCTTGGAAGGGAATTATACGATTTGGAAAGCGTGGGAAGTTGAGTCCTCGTTTCCTTGGGCTCTTCACCGTGCTTAAACGAGTAGGGCAACAAGCTTACCAGTTGGAACTTCCGCCAGAAATGAGCAGAATTCACAACACCTTTCACGTATGTTACCTCCGTAAATGTCTAGCAGAGGAGGAGAGCGTTATTTCACTCTCTGAGATCAGAGTTGATGAAGGGAACCGATGCATAGAGGAACCCAAAGGAATTTTGGAAAAGAAGACGAAAAAGCTTCGTCACAAGGAAGACACTATGGTCAAAGTTCAGTGGAAGCACCATCGAGGTGCCAATGTGACTTGGGAGGCTGAAGAGGATATGAAGCGAAGATATCCCCACATTTTTGCCTAGCCAAGATTTCGAGGACGAAATCTTCTTCAAGTTGGGGAGGATTGTAACACTCGTGTTTTAGGTACGTTCCCAGATCGGGTTTTTCCCTTGTGATTACTTAGTTTTCAAAATTGGGGTCTTCGGGTCGAAAACGGAAGAAAAACGGGTTTCGGTACGCTCCAGGCGACATTGCCCGCGATTGTGACAGAGGTCACTATCGCGTGGCACAATCGCCAAGATTGTACCGAGAGGTGGTGGTGTGGCGCGATAGTGCCCGCACGATTGTGACACATGTCACTCTCGCGTGGCACAATCGCCAGGATTGTACCGAGAGTTGCATTTCTCGGGCGATAGTGCCAAGCGAGAGTGACATTGTCACTCTCGTGAGTCAAGGTCGCGGTCGGGCCATTTTATTTAAAAACGTATTTTTCGACCAACAGACTCATTTTCTGGACATGGGAGCTGGTTTGGGCGATTTTTCTTGGAGAGAGGTAGGTCTTCTCATCTCTCTTCATTGATTGCTTATGGTTAAGAGCATTGAAAGCTTATGGTGGTTTATTCTAGGTTTTGATAAGCTTTCACTTAAGGAGCTTAAGGATACCAAGCTTCAAGGGGTTCTCTCATCTTCCTCTAGGTTCATCCAACATCTAGGGTTTTTGTATAATCTTTGCAAGGTGAGTTTTCTTAATCATTCCTCTCTTATGAATGCTAGGGTTTATGTATTTATAAACTTACCCTTGTCTCCTAATCATATTTGGGTTTTGTTGTGTTTTGACCTAACTATGGATTTTGGAGATATTATGGTTATTGGCTTAAACAAGGTTTTCATGGGATGGTGTTTTAAAGAAAGTAATGATTTCCATGTTTACCCACTCTTTTGATAACTAATAATTGTTAATTGGAATCTTGATAACACCTAAAGTGAAAACTAGGGTTTTGGGAATATTTTATGTATTAGACTAATTATTGGACATATTGACTTTTGAAACGGGATTTATTGTATTATCATTGATGGGGTTCTGTTTACGAAGTTTCCTTAATCAATGTGAGATGAGCCTATGTTAGTAACTCTTATATTGTGAATTAGTTTCAAGAATTACATGCATAATTAAATATGGTTGTATTAGCATGTGTTGGTATTTGGTTTTAGTGCAATGGATCCATAGGCACGATATTCCAATGTCTTGTCCGGACATTTGGTTACCCTTAGCACAGGATAGGCATCGGGCTCCATGGTAAGTAGGGTTACAAGAGGTAAAAGGATTTGGGCCGCCGACGATGTCTGGAATTGGAGGAAGGGATTGATAAGGGTGGTGGCTATTCTCGAGAGGTGGGTCACAAAAAGAAGGGGGGGTTGGGTGGGTGGGTTAAATAATGTAATATATATCAATTAATATATTAATAATATAATATAGAATACATTAAATTAAAAAAAATAAAGAAAAAGATGAAAAGACGAAAAAACCCCTGATTTAACATAGTAGCTTTTAACAAAATTAGGTTGAGGGACTCAATCTAAAACAAAATTGAAACCATAATGACCATATATGTAATTAATTTATTTGGGGGACCTAATCCATAATTTTGATATAACCACGAGGACCAAATCTATAATTTACTATATATATATATATATATATGGTCTCCTTCTTTTGTTAACCATGACATTGGTATTAACCGTGTTAACCGATTTTCAACCAATCAGATTCATTAGAAATTGCATGTTAGTGTACACGCCTAATCAAAAAGGAAGGGGTAATATTGGAATTCCCCTTTTCACGCCTAATAACTATCTTTCCTTATTTTAAGTAAGTCTCTAACTTGCTATTGATATCTTTATTTATTTAATTGAATAATTTGAAATTTGAAATTGTAACTTATCTATAATTTGACAATTATCTTTTTCCATATTTTCAGCAGATTTCAATAAGGCAGTGTATATATGCACTATCAAAGTGATCATTAGTTCATTGCACATTAGTTAATTGACATTGCACATATGTACATATACAACATGTACATATTCACAATGCAAATATGCACAACCAATGTGTATATGCAAATTCCACATAAGCAACCATGTACACAATGTCATATGAAAAGGTGCACAGTAGAAAGTGTGTACATTCATTATGCACATCCCACATTTTCAAAAAGTCCAAATATACCCATTCTACATATAGCACAGACTTAATAACACAAACATAATTTTTAATGACTCAATGTGTACATATGCATATACAACTGTAATTGACATTTAATTAATTGCATAAGAAATGTAACAATTGTACAAGTTCAGTTTTATCAATGTCTAAAAGTGTGAAGATACAGGAAACATTTTGTTGCTTAGAATGTACAAGTTCAAAAGTGTGCACATATGCATATACTCAATGTGCACATATGCATATTAGATACTAGTGTGCACATATGCATATAATATTTCAGCAAACATATGCATATATGCACTGTATGCAAGTGTGCACATATGCACTATCAAAGTGATCATTAGTTCATTGCATATTAATGACAGGAATTCTGTGCCCTTTGCGATTTTGTGCACCAAATCGCTCAATTTAGGGTTATCCTCCTGATCAACATCGATCGCAGTATCCATAGTGTTCTTGAACTTCGATAATCCACACTTCTTGAATACACGTTCACTAGGTTTGCGAACTGCAACAATGGTTACAAAAAGGTTAATGTACTTATCCCCTTTTATAAACCCTAGATTTTCAACTTTTTACCTCTTCTTAATCAATTCCCGCCATCAAATCCATTCATTTTCGCGCTTTTCACCCACGATTGAGATATTGATTCCGACTTTAACGATGAACGTGAATATCGCAAGGATTTTCCTCGGTTTACTCCTGATTCGACGTGGGGGGAAGTAATCTTGGTTGCAATTTCGTGAATATGGTGTGTTCGTGAGTTTTGGATTGACTAAATCTATCTTGGGGGAAGAAATCCCTAATTAAATGGGTTTTGTTTTGGTAAACGCGCGTTCCCCTAAATAAATGGGATGATATTTTTACTTAGATACCCTTATGCATATATGCAATGTTTATTATCAACCGTTTGAGAATTTTTTACTTAAATGAAAAATCAATTAATTGTGAATCGTCGATCTCAGTAATCTACGGTTGAGATTGGTTAACACGGTTAATACCAATGTCTTGGTTAACAAATGAATGAGAATCTCTCTCTCTCTCTCTCTCTCTATATATATATATATATATATATATATAGAGAGAGAGAGAGAGAGAGTCTCATTCATTTGTTAACCAAGACATTGGTATTATATATATATATATATACATATATATATATATAGAGAGAGAGAGAGAGATTCTCATTCATTTGTTAACCAAGACATTGGTATTAACCGTGTTAACCAATCTCAACCGTAAATTGAGATGATCCACGACTCACAATTAATTGATTTTTCATTTAAATAAATATTATCTCTAGGGGTTGATTACGAGCAATGAATAAGTGCACAAAGTTATTTTAGTAAAAACCCAATTCCATTTAATTAAGGGAACACATGTTTACCAAAAACAGAACCCTTTCATTTAGGGATTTCTTCCCTGTGAGATATTAGGTATATCATTCCACACAAACACAACATCTTGACGAAATCAACACCCAGATTACCTCTCCACCCGTCGAATCCGGAGTAAATAGTCGGCCACCTCCATCGCTGACCAACCACCGACCACCTCTATCGCATGCAGATCCAACCACTGGTTTGTGTGTGCATGCGTGTTTGCTTCACCCATGAGTTCGTTTGTGAAAATCGAGCCAGATCCCAAACTATAGCCAGATTTGTTGTTGTGTGTATGTGTTTTTCATGGAAGAAATCAAATCTAGTTCGTTTGTCTCATCCTCATATCGTGATGTTCGTGGAAGAAACCAAGCATCCAACCTATATCGTGATTTTGCTTCGTGGAAGAAACCAAAGATGAGAGTGTAAGGAAGAAATCGATGAAAAGGTTTGGGTTGTAAAGATGAAACCATAAGTACTTTTTAAAGAATATGCACAAATGCATATATGCACATTCTTACATATATGGATATGCATGTATGCACATTCATGCATATGCACAAAAGATGGAAAATTATCGCTACTAATCCCGATATTGGAATCTCGATACAGTGAAACTTGAAGAGGTAAACAAATTTGAAGATGGCCAAAATCGGAGGTTGATGAAAGGTGATCATACGTGGCTCAATACTTTTTCAAACAAACAAAAACGGATATGGAAAATATGGAAACTATTTTAAATTTAAGCCATATCTTAAAATATTATATTTAAAATAAATTAAGATAACTATCAAATTTAATGTTTGAGCAAAATATGGAAACTATTTAAGCCATATCTTATTTAAAAGAAATACATATATTACCACTACCCTATTTAATAGGCATGAACATTGACATAAACTATTCATGAATTCTGATTGGTTGTTGGATGGTTAACACAGTTAATACCAATGACTTGGTTTAACAAAAGAAGGGGACCCTATATATATATATATATATATATATATAAATGTGAGATTCATTTGAGAAATGGTAAATGTATGAGAAATAGAGCATCGGTACAGGGTCGACGATTGTGCTCGCGACTATGACACAGTGTCAAGGTCGCAGCGCGAGAAGGTGAAACCTCCTGTTACAGATGGTGCGATTGTGACAAGAGTCACTCTCGCCTGGCACTCTCGCTAGGATGGTACCGAGAGCCCCTCT
The DNA here is from genome assembly GCA_023525745.1 of Arctium lappa. Taxonomy (NCBI): domain Eukaryota; kingdom Viridiplantae; phylum Streptophyta; class Magnoliopsida; order Asterales; family Asteraceae; genus Arctium; species Arctium lappa. Next base: position 80,310,315 of record CM042055.1, read on the forward strand.
TAGTGGGCGACAATGTCGGCGATTGTGACAAATGTCACTCTCGTCGGGCAAGGTCGCGTTCGGGCTTTTGGGTATAAATCTGACCCATCCGACCCTTTGCTCATTTATTCCAATTTCAAATCAGTTTCGACGATTTTCTTGAGTCCTAGGTAAGTCTCATCTTCTCTCCTCATTCATTTCTAAAAAATGGAACCCTAAGACCATTTACTACTCATTATAGTGTTGTCAAGCATTAAATGAGAAGATTCCAAGCATTCAAGTTCAAGATCCAACCTCATCCATCTAGGGTTTTGATAAAAACACATATTGTGAGTACATTCTCAACCTTTAAAACCTTATACATGTCAAAACCATGATTTTAGACTCTTAATCATCTCCTTGTTTAAATATTCTTGATTAAAATGATTTTGACCCAACTTATCATTTTGGAGATTTTTAGGGTTTTATACCATTTTGTGAAATAATGAAGTATCATACATTTTGAACTATGGAAATGTGTTCTTCTTGAATACTTGTGGTTAGCTATGAGAACAAATGCATTTTAACTATGGTTATGATTCATCATATGATGATAGTTGCCTAATAAGGGTATTTTGGGGAAAATGGAAAGTATGTTTGGATATTGACTTTAATGATGTTTGTTGGCAAACCTTTGACAAATGGTAAATCTAACTTGGTGAAGATAAATACATATTTTATGGGAAACTTAATGTAAACCATGTGTGTGATTATGGTTTGAGTCACCAATGAAATTGTGACAAACTTTAGACTATTACTAGTGGATCCATAGGCATAGAGTCGGCTTGATTTTTGGGATGATTCCCGTTGTAACTAGTTGAGACATTGGACCCTCGGAGGAAAACTTGGTACGGTTATGTAGGACTGGATACTAGCATTGGGTCGTAAGTATAAGTTCTAGTGAATGAGCATGATTATGATCATTGGGTGCCCTCCCCCACATCTGAGTACGAGTCGGCGAGTTCGTGGCCTTGATCCTAGAATGGTGAGCTCAATAACTTGGAAAGTGACCTACTTTTATGTTCCGCCAAGATCCTTGGAAATCGGGTCTCCCCTGTCATCGTAAGATGTTTTTAGACCGAAAGGTCCTTATGTGGTTGTTGTTACAATTTATGAACCTAACTCTTGGAAAGATCACTTGTTTATTTCATTTAAATCATTTCTAAATTATTGATATAAATTGTATGTTCTCACTAGGCGTTAAGCCTAACACTTTTTCTCAAATGACGTGTATAACAGGTTCCCTTAGTGGTGGACGCCCAAGGTTTGAGGGATGAGCGTTGGGTCATTGAGGCATTTTTGGATGATAGATACATTTGGAGATATGGTGTACAAAAGTTATAGCATTTTGGGAATTTGGGTTGACAACCAACATAATCTAGATATATAATGTTTAGATTAGTTTGTTGTCGATTTTAATATTCTTTCACAGGTTGGGTAAACGCTGTTATACATTTACCCGTTCGGGTGGTTTCCTTCAATTATAGACGCCATATTGCCGAATTTTCGAATTTTAAATTTACCCCAAATTTTAGGGTGTTACAATTTACATATGAACTATATGTTTATATATGAACAAGGGTAATTCATATATGAACTATTTTAACTGATTCATATATGAACTAATTAACTATAGGTTCATATGTGAATCAGTTGAACTAATTAACGAATTCACATATGAACCTTTTTTATTCTCATATGAACTAATTAACTTACTCATATATAAACGTATAGTTCATATATGAATCACAAAGGTTCATATATGAATCAGTTAAAAGAGTTCTTATATGAATTACACTAGTTCATATATGAACATATAATTCATATGTGAATCACACATGTTCATATATAAACTCCTCCTACGTATTTTAAAAAACTACCCATTTATCTTCTACGGACCACACAAGCAATTATTCGGTGTTTCACGGTCAAAGCCGTAAATGTTGACCAGATAAAGGGCTAGGATCATTTTTTTATTTCTCATACATTTACCATTTCTCAAATGAACCTAAGGCTATATATATATATATGGAGAGGTTCAAACGAGAACACTCCTTATTTAAGAAAACGCAATAACACCTATGGGCTTACCACATCATTTAATTCTAGAATAACTTTTTTTTTTCAAAATCAATAATAATAATAATAATAATAATAATAATAATAATAATAATAATAATAATAATAATAATAATAATAATTAAACCTTGATCCAATATTTTAGGGATCACATTAATCTTAAATAACCACTCACATCTATCACCCTTATCTCCTTCTCTCTCTCATTCGTCTATCTACTCGCCAAATTCATCATCATCACAACAAAATCACCATTATCACACGATTATCACAATGCCTCCTTTTGTATTACTGGTTTATTGATTACGTGATTTTGTAAAATCATTGCTTCGACTTTGATGTATCACACGATTATCACAATGCATCTTCACACTGATTTTGTATCACTGGTTTATTGAATAATTGATTTTGTAAAATTATTACTTGAATTGTCATCTATCACATGTTTATCATAGTGACTCCTAACATCGGTTTTGCATCAATGGGTGTATTAAACACATGATTATGTGAACACATTACTTCTATTGTAATATATCACGTATTTATCACAGTGACTCCCAGCACTGTTTTTGCATCACGGGTTTATTTTGTCACCAATTTTGTATCACACTGGCTCATCACACTGATTTTGTTTCACCGGGTTCATTTGATTAAGTGATTTTGTAAATCCCATTACATCGATTATTTTGTATCATATGTTTATCGCATGGACTCCTAACATTGTTTTTGCATCAAATGTTTGGACTAAGGAGGCATTGTTTTGTATCACACATTTATCACAAACTCAATAACTGTATATTTGGTGTGATATTGTAACCGATTATGCTATACGAAAATTAAGGGATAAATACAAAAAATTAAGATAACATAAAATTGAGGATAAACACATAATTACATTAAACCCTTAATTTTCTATTATCATTTATATAATTTTAATTATGGTTCCAGGACTATTCTCACATTTTCGTAAAATAAGGGTGTTTTTGTTTAAACCCTCACCTATATATATATATATATATGTGTGTGTGTGTATATATATATATATATATATATATATATATATATATATATATATATATAACCATGGGGACGATGACGTTTACAGCATAGGGATAAACTCAAGTCGTTAACCCATCAACACCTTTCTCCAGCACCCCTTTAACCCATCACCATGAAGGATCGATAACACAGGACTTCAGGACCAAAAGTGTAATTCTCTCTTATAATAAAAATTAGATTAAACAATTTTATAAAAAAAGGATATTATCGTTTTCTCAAAACCACACAAAACCGTATTATAAAATCCACAAATACATGAAATAAAATGAAACATTAAAATCGAGATATATCGTGTTGCATTACACGAGAACACTTCTAGTATACCTAGATGACTTTAAAAAAATATTCCCAAAGTATATAAGTTACCAACATGACTTAAAGATATTCCCACCCACAACCAAGTTTCAGTCTTTTCCAACGGAAAACAGAAAGATTGCTAGCCCATCACCACAAATGTTTGAGTATGCATGAATCGTAAATCAACCAAAGGATCTTCTATCTCGTTTCCATCATCATCGTCATCGTCGTCGTCGTCGTCGTACACAAAGCTCACTCCAAACTCCTTTACATGAGCTTTTGGATGACCATCATTAATATAAACACTAACTTCATCACCATCTTCAAACTCGTTGTTCTCAAACCTCCAATGGCTTAACCATACTACATCACCTTCTTCATTACTTTCTGGGGCAATCCAACTTATAGTGCTGTATAAATCGTCGTTGGGGTACCTCTTTGTCAAATTTCTTATTATGGTACTTGGAAATAAGACACTCCCTTTTGGGAAAATGCCATTGTTTCCGCTTGAAACTGGAGTAGTCACAAAGCACACATTTAACCCTAGAATCTTACCACATGATGGCAACGTAAAATGTAGTTGTGATGAGCAGCTTATATGTGTTACCCACTCCGGAAGCCTATTCCCTTGAAAATATGTGGTGAATAGTACAGGTCGAAAAATCATCTGTCAAATACTACAATTTATATTAGATCAAAATACATACTTACACATGATTACATATATATATATATATATATATAGAGAGAGAGAGAGAGAGAGAGAGAGAGAGAGAGAGAGAGAGAGAGGGAGGGAGGGAGGGAGGTTAAGAGGAAAAAACCTTGAAAACAGAAAATTGAAATACACTCTGGTAGCTTTTCATCTGGACGGTATGTACTTGTGCATACAGGTAAAGGTTGTTTTTTGTTTTTATATTCACGTGTGCATGTTACAGATTACTTGTATGTACAAGTGCATACCGTCAGATGAAAGGTATCTTCACTTTTCCGGTTTTTTGAGGTTTTCCCCTGAACTGGCCCTATATTATATTGATAAGGAGACATTCACCTGTACGAGAAATGTTTTTCCGTGAGCATTCAGGAAATCACTCATGGTTGGAAACTTGTCATCTTTCACATGTTGTCTATTATTCGTCCACCCTAACCAACGTAGTGTCTCTTCATCAATTTCTGATATAGCTTGCTTTTTCAAAATGCCCTCAAACTCGGTCAATGCTTTTGTGTCTTGATAACTGAAAGAGGTCAATGACACTTCTGGTTGAAACGTTACTCTCTGTAACGAGACACAACATGTGACATTTAAATCTTTTAATGTCCTTGGAGCACACAACACTGTTTTTAGCCTACCACATCCTGAAACATTGAGACCCCTCAGCCTACTAAGGCTTCTTACACAATCGGGCAAAGATTCAATTTGATTCCCACCTAAACCTAACTCCTTCAACATTGACAAACTGCCAAAACTCACAGGAAAGGATTCATTAGACAAATTATTATTCCTGAGAGACAATCTTACTAATGAGCCTGGGATTGTGAAGGACTTCAAACTTCTAGGAACCGCAATCACAGATGATGATGATGATGATGATGACACATGGGATTCTATGTTAACATTGTTAGCTTTTAACACTTCTAGCGACTCCATATGCTTTATCCCCACTGGAAATTCACCAAGATTTGAACAACCATCTATTGATAGTGTTCTAAGGTTTTTTAACCTTCTTATGCTTCTTGGAAGCTTTTTGAGCTTACCACATTTACTAAGATCAAGGAGAAGAAGTCTATCACAATTACCAATTGACTCGCATACCTCAATCAAACTCACGCATCCTGCCAATATCAATCTTTCAAGTAGAGGGAACCCGTCAAAGCCACCCATACTCACAAGCTCATGGCAGCAACTCAGAATAAGAAACTTCAATGACCTCAGCAACTGTTAAATTAAAGAAGCATGTTAGTCTTACGAAGATAACCACAAAAAAGAAAGAAAGAAAAAAAAGGTAAAATAGTCTGATCTATTACCTTGGGCTTCTTCCATAGATGTTGAAGATTGCTATAAGACATGTCAAGAGCAACAATGTTCTCCAATCGTAACTCCAAAGGTAGATAACTTAAAGGGAATCCACGCATTGACAACCATCTTAAACCTTTAGGAAAATGTTTATAAGACCCATGGAGTTGAACATAGTTGAGTTGAAGGATTCTTAGTTTATCGATCCCAATGAATGCATTTGTTTTAATGTCGAGTTCGTTATTATAGGAAGAACGCAACAAGAAAACCCAAGAAAATAAGCACCAGATCCATGAGAAAATATCACAAACTCGATGAAGGAGAGGACGTGCTCCAATTTTCCTGGGGAGATCATCTCCAAACCTTTCCATGGTAAAAATACTTGCTCCATGTGATGCATAATTCTCAATCATTCTCATGTCAAGGACAAGGCCTTGAATTTTGGCAGTCCCCTAACAATAAATTAAACAAGTAAACATGAGCAAAGTTATATGCACACAATCAACCCCCTATATAAACACAACACACACACACATACACACACACACACACACACATATATATATATATATATATCCCATGTTACCTTTTCTTGTTTCAAGACATCATATGATTCCTCATGATGCCATATTAGACTGCGCTCCCACGGCTCGTTAGGTGATTCTTGACGGACTAAATCTCTACCTAGCTCCTGAAGCAGTTGGTGCATCATCAACTCATTTCCTGGTCCAACTGTGAGAAGACATCTATCAATGAGCCTTGAGAACCCAGAAGTTGGGATCAAATCACACTCCGTTAGTATTGCTTCAGTGATTTCTCTATCATTGCCGATGAAAAAACAAGCAATGTGCTTAAACAATTTCTTGTCATTTTCGGAAGGCAAAGAATCAAAGCTTATTTGCAAAACCTGTTGTATCTTAGGATTAGGTTCCTTCTGTAGCAATTTTATGATATCCTTCCATGCAACTACATCTTGCTTACGTAAAGAACTACCCAAAACAGTAAGAGCCAACGGATTTCCTCCACAATACTCCACAACGTTTCTTGCTTGCTCTTTGTAGCTTTCATTGGGATAATCTCCATTAAACGCATGCAACCCAAGAAGTTGTTGGGATTCCTCTTCGCTTAAGCCGTAAACCAAGTGTTCTATATGAGTTGGTGGAAATTCTGTCATAAACAACCTAGACTTCTCTGTTAATGATGCATCTCTGGTTGTAATTATGATTTTGCTTCCCGGATGAAGGCCTCGTGTTCCGATTAACACATCCAACTGCTCGAAATGATCAATACCATCAAGAACAAGTAGCGTTTTATTCCTAACAAGTAATTTCTCGGTCTTAGAGGTGGCTACTTTAGCATCATGTATGTCCATCCACGTTATATCTCCAATGTCTTTAAGGAGTTGTTTTTGTAAATCAAGCAAACACCTCCTTTCGATATCCTCAAGAAAGCAGCTTCTTTCAAAGTCAAGATTGTGCAATTTAAAGACATAGTTTGCCAAAGATGTCTTTCCAATGCCACCCATCCCCCAGATTGTGAGAAATTCAGTGGTATCATCTTTCAAGAATGAAGTAATGGTTATAACCGAAGACTCCATCCCGATTAAGTGTGGAATTTTACTCTGTTTGTTTAGCTCTAATCTGTTGTTGATCTCTTTAACAATTCTTTCAATAAGTATCGTCTCTCGCCTGAAACCAATTTGAACGATAAAAAGAACATACCAACCAAGTGTTAGAGATAAATAAAACAGATAAAGCTCATCATGCTTACTGCCCTTCAAATTTTTTTAATTTTTTATAACTAGTTTAACAGAATTTATAAAAGCAAGTACAATGCATCGGTACCATTTCTTGAAATGAATAAATAAAGTTTATATGAAATGTAGTTAAACACTTGTTTTTCCTTACTAAATGATATAATTAAAACATGATTCCATAAATAATATATAAATTCTTACTATGGTCCTAAAACGGAGTCGCGTAGCAAAAGTTGTGCCACCAAATGAGGCGGTATTTGGGTTTTTTTCCGTCTAGACCGACCGTGCCGGATTTCCATGAAAATTTACATAGGTCATCTACAATATTAATTAGAAAGTTTCAGTTTCAGGCACGTTCCTGGCATTTTATAGGCCCAGGGCGAGATGTAAAAATGGGTTCTCGATAACTACGAAATTATTTTCAATAAATTATTTATATCATCAAAAATAACATTAAATTCAAAAAATACTAATAATTCATATAAAACTGTTTTTCCCGGTATTCCTAACGCAAGATCAATCAATAATTATTTCTAAATTAATATTATCTATCATATAATTTTTACATAACATCGTCAATAGTTCCACCATCAAAGACATCTTATAATATACTATTAATATATAGATTGAAATCATTTGATGTCACTATATTGACCATTCGAAGTAACACTTTAAGTAAATCAACATAAATCAGTTAATATTCCACATGTTACCTAATGTTAATGTTTTTCATCATCATTGTAAACTTTTCGGGTTGAAACAAATTTTTTAAGAACCATCAATCTTAGAATCAAAAGTCCATGTTGGTTATAGTTTAAAATCTTATTATTGTTTTAGAGATAGGAGAGTACTTAAGAGCATCTCCAACAGCTTTCCTATAATTTTTCTAAAATAGAGAACCAAAAATGAAAATCTCTAAAATGTATTACATTCAACTCCAACAGATTTGTTATTTTATAAATTTTAAAACAACTTATATTATTATAATATTTTCTAATTTATCATCCCAATACACTTTAAAAAAATAACTTAATATAAAATGATAAAAATTGAATTTCATTGGTGGGATGGAATAAAATAATATTCCTCTCTCCTATTTAGAGAATTATAGAGATTGCTCTATATTTAGAGATTTTTCCATGATTCTCTATTTTAGCAAACAATATAGCAATGCTCTTGGAAAAGAATAGCAAAACAAAACCCTTTTTTTCTATTTTAGCAATGTTGTTGGAGATGCTCTAAGATTCATGCATCCAATAATATATTAAGTAATAAAGAGTCAATAATGTATGAAAAAAAAGTATTTTTTGAAATCCTATATATATATATATAGAGAGAGAGAGAGAGAGGATCATGCGAGAAACAAACTAATTTGCGAGAAGACAAGAAGGAATGTGGACCACATAATTTATTAATTAAAAAAACCATAAATAAAAAATAAAAAATAGTTTTAGAAATTAGGATAATTATCATTTTAAATTGGATAAATCCTTAAAATTCTCATTATATCTTTTAGATTTATTTATTTTGTAATTTCAATTATTTATTAATTTTTTAATTAATTTTTTTTCTCAATATACTTTTAATAAAAAAAATCACAATTTTAACCAAATATCACACGTGATATCATTATATGAATATTTATGCATATCACATATCATATTATCACATGTGATAATTGTATATATTTTTGTTAATCATATGTGATTATGTATACTTCTATTTATAGATCTTTTTGTGATGTAAATATTATCACATGTGATCATTGTATATATTTTAGTTAATCATATGTGATTATGTATATTTATATTTATAGATCTTTTTGTGATGTAAATATTATCACATGTGATCATTGTATATATTTTAGTTAATCATATGTGATTATGTATATTTATATTTATAGATCTTTTTGTGATGTAAATATTACCGCATGTGATTATGCGTCATTTATATGCAGACATATATTATCATATGTAATATTTACAAAAATCCACCTAGTGGGATCATATGTGATACATAATAATATAATATCACATGTTAAACGAAGTTAATCACATGTGATTCAAAACGTAAATCTAAAAAATAGAAAAAAAATGGTGAAATAAATAATGAATTAGTTATGGATATCACATATGATATTTGATGAAAATTATGATTTTATCTAGAAAATAATAATATAAATTTGATAAAAAAAATTATGAATTTATTAAAATTAAAAAAATAAATAAATTTAAAAGATATTATGAGATTTTTAAAAAATTAATTTATTTATGTTATTTTTTAATTAATAAATTATGTGACTCTTATTCCTTCTCGCCTTCTCGCAAATTGACTACCTTCTCGTTTGAACACGCCCTATATATATATATATATATATATATATATATATATATATATATATATATATATATATATATATATATATATATATATATATATACTATCTTATAATGCATTTACATCAAACTCTTAAAAACAACTCTTGATGCATGTGGTACAACTTTTTTAAGCACAAAATTTAAAAATCTATGAAGTACAAATGTTTATGCATCATGTACAAGCTCTTAGAGCATATATTTGTATCACAAGACATTTAACCCACCACCTCACCAAGTAAGATGGTTCTGGTTTTCTTTCTTGGTTGAGGCTTTTCTTACAGTCCTTTTACAGCTTCAACCTACAACAAATATGCATTCTCCTACATTACTTTCTTAGATGCAGAGTTTTCTTTCCCTCCTGTATGACTATTTCGACTTTTGAGTCCAAATTTGAATCCAAATAGACATTCAAATTTCAAACTGGAGTTTCCGCTCCCAAGCTATGAAATCCCAGTTTCTCATATTGTGATTGTTTCTTCTGTTATTTCTCAAACTCGAAACGATTTTCTTTTCTTCTGAATGGGATAATTCAACTTTAGGGTTTTCTTTTTCTCTTACATTTTCAGATCTATATGCTTGATAATATAGCAATTGACAACGTCCTGGTGCTCTATGTGATGGTGGAAGACGTAAAGAATAAGAATTCAACGTCCTGGTGCTGGTAAGGTCTTCAAAACGCTTGTTCATTACGATTTCTATGTGGGTACCTTCGTAATTAAATTTTAGAATGAGTGATTAAGGTTCGTATAGTAGTCATTGGTTTTATGAGCAGTAATTGGGGCAAGCTTTATTTAATTCTTCCGATTTTTGCAATCACTCGTTTCGTTGTTAGGGATTTATGATGATAAGATGAGATTGTTCATTGTTTTTTAGTCCCAATTATCACTGGAAAAGAATGGATCTGTAACTGTTTGATGAAAGTCCTTAATGAGGATTTTGAAATGGGGTTTAACCATTAACCCACTGATTAAAGTTTAAACAAGATGGAATCTATCGAAGAAGGAATCGATGTACCTGTAGATGGAATCGATCGAAGTTGTTTGTGGAATCGAAGAAGGAATCGATCGAAGCTATTTGTGGAAGTTGTTTGTAGAATCGATCGAAGCTCTTTGTGGACTGATGGGTCTGTGGATTGCCGGAGATGGTGACTGGAGTCTATGAAAACTGATGGAATCGATGGTGGACTGGAGTAGATGAAAGCCATTGTGGACTGATGGAATCGAGCGATGGAAACTCAAAATAACCCTAGTCGCTTCCTTTAAGAAATTGTCAAATTGATTTTTTAACCGGGTTAAATCGGGTTTTTAACGGTTAGATAAGACTGGTTCAACCGGTTCTCTCAAAAAACCGGCGGTTCGTAGTTCCCCAAAAAACCGGTGGTGGTTGACCCGGTCTCTTGACCGGTTCCCGGTTGAACCGGTCGGGTCGACCTGGGTTTTAAAACATTGATCAATCATCGATGAAGAATTGCGAATTGTATGTTTCTATGTTGTTGACATTTCTAATTCAATTGTTTCATTACACTTCCTCTTACATTTCATTAATACGAATTTCTTTTAAATTTAACCTAGAAACTGCTATGAGTTTTTAAATTTACAATAACCCTTCTTTCAAAATTTGCAGCAAAACTGGCTTTAAATTTATGGTTCATTTCATGTCGGGGGCTATTTGTTTGTTTTGTTTCATTTGTTTTAGTTTGGGGTTGCCATCCTTATATATGGACCCACGAAATTGCCAAAGGTGAAGACCTGTATTTGGTCCTTTATTTAATCAGGAAATTATGTAATTTACATGAACCTTATTTGTTATACTTATTTTTGATTCATAGCAGGCTTGAAGAGTTTATCGGAGGAGGAGTTATTAAGCAGTAATTAATGGGAATGATGATAAGAGAAACTGTTTGGTTCTGTATAATATAATGAGTTCATTCCCTCAGAAGCCCAAATTTTCATTCTAGGTTGAACTGGTAGGAATGAAAATCCATTTCCATTCCCATTATTTGTCATTTTTATTTTCATTCCACTGCTTGAACCAACGCCCCCTTATTCTGCATGGCATAATCGTAGGTATGGCCATCTATATGGAATTTGCATGTTTGTAGATAACCCTATTGTTTAAGGGCATGTATTAAGTATGGTATGAAACTTGTGTTTATTGTGAAATGAATCATATGGGTAAAAATTGTTCAAGTAGTTGGACTACAACATGAAACTTGGTGAAATTCTGGGAGAATTATTAACATGAAGATGGATAGACGACTATGGCTTGCTCAAAGTAAAGGGTAACACTTGCTCAAGGTAGAGGATAACAACTAGTCAAATAGTTGGACTATATTCATGAATTACTTATTTTGAAAATTGGTTCCCTAAAATAGAAACAGAGTTAGTTCTATTTGATGCAATTTACCCTTTTTTAATTACATTTTACCCTTTTTTTATCATCATATTCAATCAAATTCGTAAATTTCAAATTTTGAACCAATAATATTTGGCCCAAATTTGTAAATTTCAAAATTTGAACCGAATAATATTTGGCCCGTGTCCTAACATCTTCCATTCTCTCTCTCTCTCTCTCTCTCTCTCTCTCTCTCTCTCTCTCTCTCTCTCTCTCTCTCTCTCTCTCTCTCTCTCTCATCAAACCAATTTAACAGCAAAACAAAGAAACACAAAATGGTGCAAATGGATTCAAGCATGTCTTGAATCGGCTTTGGTGTCAATTCTTGTTAATGGATCCTCAACGAAGGAATTTAAAATGAAAAGAGGACTTAGACAAGGCGACCCACTTGCACCGTTCCTCTTCCTTTTGGTAGCGGAAAGCCTTAATGTGTTAATGATGGAGGCAAGAGAAAAAGGCTTATTCGATGGGCTTAGGGTCGGGAGGGAGGAGGTGGTGATTTCGCACCTCCAATATGCGGATGATGCCATATTCTTCGGTAAATGGAGTTACTTGAATTTGTTGAATCTTATGAAAATCTTAAAATGTTTCAAAGTGTTATCGGGTCTTCAAATTAATTTAAAGAAAAGTAAAAGCTATGGGTTGGGGGTGGCAAATGAGGAGATTCAAGGCTGGACAAACGACGTGGGTTGCGAGCCGGGGCGATTCCCGTTCACCTATCGCGGTCTTCCGGTGGGAGCGGCTATGAATAAAATTGAAAGTTGGAAAGGAGTCTTAGAGAAAATGAAGAATAAACTCTCAACTTGGAAAGCAAAAGCGTTGTCATTTGGCGGAAGGTTAACGTTGGTTAAATCGGTTCTTGGTAGTATTATATTGTACTATTTCTCGCTGTTTCGTACCCCGAGAGGAGTTTTAGATGAGTTGGAGAGGGTGAGAGCTCGTTTCTTTTGGGGGGGTTTGGATGGAAAAGGGATGTCTTGGGTAAAATGGGAGAGAGTTATGAGAGACTTTAAAAACGGGGGGCTGAACGTGGGTAGTTTGAGAGTATCTAATTGGAGTCTCATAGGGAAGTGGTGGTGGAGATTCGAGGGTGAGAAAGAGGCCTTATGGGTTAGGATAATCAAAAGTATCTACGGGAATAAAGGGGGGGTTGAGGGGAGGATAAATAGATGGGTTAGTGGGAAATCCGCGTGGTGTGGGATTATTAAAGCGGGGAGAGAATTGGAGAACCTCGGGATTAATCTATTTTCTTCCTTTGGGAAAGTGGTGGGGAATGGTCGGGAATCTAAATTTTGGTTGGATAGGTGGCTTACGAGAGACGTGTTGGCCGATAAGTTCAAAAGACTTTGGAACTTGGAACTCAATAAGGACGCCACGGTAGCGGAGAGAATGGATAGGGAGGGGGAGGAGTGTAGGTGGAAGTGGGAATGGAGAAGAGAACCAAACGGGAGGGCGAGGGGGGAATTCGATAACCTTCTTTGTCTTTTACAGGATTGGAGGCCTTGCTCAAGCGGAAATGACCGTGTCAAATGGCTCTTGGGACAAGAAGAAGAATTCTTGGTGTCTAGCTTAAAGAGGATGATAGAGGAGAAGTTGGCGAGGGGGGAAGGGGTCGTGGTGGAGACAAGATGGTCCAAACTTATTCCAAAAAAGATAGCAATTTTTATATGGAGGGTGCGACTTGGAAAAATTCCGTGCCGGGAGCTACTCGATAAGATGGGGTGGACTTAAATTCGACGTTATGTCCGCGATGTGAGCTTGAGGTAGAATCGGTTGATCACGCTCTTTTGAGATGCGGGGAGGTCAAAAAATTGTGGCAAGAAGTGGCAAAATGGTGGAAGATGGACATTGGAAGAATCGAATCGGTGAACGAGCTACTCAATATCGGTTTGGATTCGGATGGGGTGGCAAGATGTCCAAATGTCTGGACAGAAGTAACATGGGTTGTTTTGTACCTTTTATGGCTAAACAGGAACAATATTGTCTTCGATAACGGAAAGCGGAACCTGGATGATAAAGTGATTGAGTTCCAAAGGCGAAGTTTCAAATGGATGGAAAGAAGAATTAAGAAGCACAAGATTGAGTGGAGTACGTGGCTTACAAACCCAAGGAACCTGTGGAGTAACTAATCTGTTATGTGTAGAATAATCGGCGATCGTTGCGGTTCTTCGGAGAGAGTTTGAGAAGCTGTGAATCTGACCGCTGATAGTGACGAACAGCAGGTCCTGATCGTTTGGGATGCGGCTGTAGTCGGGGCTAGTTTGCCTCTCGCAATCTGCCCTGTGTGTCTCGGTTGTTTTTTTGTTCTGGTTCGTTGTAGGATGTGGTTCTGTTTCTTTCTTTGGTTTGTGGATGATGATGCTTCTGTTTGGTTTTGCTGGGGCTGTTGCCCTTGGTTTTAATAAATTGCTTTTCTAAAAAAATATATATTCACATCAATGGACAATGGATGTCAAAATTAACATCACAGGTTTGGTTTTTTATATGAAAAAGTGGATCATGTAGAGATACAAATGCTTTTGAACAACTTGATATTAAATATTCATATTTATATTAAGGAGTTCAAAATTTTGAAAAATGTTCTAAAAACATGTTACGATGTCCAAAAGCGTCCTATAAACTTCTTATTCTTTTTGTTTGCTCCTATAAAACACTTTGTTATGACACTTAGTTATTTTAGGCGTCATATAAATTCAATTTTGTTGTAATGGCTTCATAATTATGATTCACCCACGCTGCATCGCGCGGGTAGACAACTAATATATATATATATATATATGTGGGGTCGTCTTATATAGTTTGGTAATTGTTTTTAAAAGGTAGGAGTTTTCTTAGTTCATAACAAGAAATCTACTACATTCTAACATAATAATAAAATTTATGCCGATGGAATAATGAAAAGAGTATGTGGAAGATGAGTAATGGAGTATATATCAAGGATTATAGACAAAAATAGTTTTTAGATATTAGTATTAGAAAAAAAAAACTTGGATAAACAATATGCAATACTATAATACGAAAGACTAAATAACTTGTAACAAATTTTTTTGTCCAATATTATTAATTAATACATGTTTAGACCTTTAATATAATGTTAAACTCTTGTTTGGTCCTATTATATACTAAGTTTTTTATGTCTTTTTTATTTACATTTTTTTAACTACTAATATATAATATATACTAAAAAATTTGGGCCCCTATTTCCTTTGGGGACTAGGCGTGCGCCTGCACCGTAAAGAATTTGAAAAAAGTCGTTCTAGTGTCGGAAGTTGTCGTAGACACATATTAGTCAAACAGTACGAACGTACGTCGTGTAATTTATCAAAAAATTGAGCATGGGCTTTTAAAATATCAGTAAAGATGGGCTTACCAGCCATTTGCTTCCTCCCCTTTCAAATCAGCAACTTCTTTAAGTGCTTTCTCCCATTGCTTCATCTTATGTGCCCATTGACTTCTTTTCTTGTCATTTGGCTCTACCTCCATCTTTTGTTTATGGTTTGCCATTGAATCTCCGAAACTGCTTTGTTGCTTCCTAACGTCGGTTGGTTTGACATGATAGAAGATGGGGATGACGATATGTTTGGAGCTCCTACGTTGCTCTAGGATCAGTACCAGTTCGTCAAGGCACCATGTGGAAGAAGCATAATCCTTGGACAACACTATAACAGAAGCCCTTGATGCTTTAATTGCATTTTCCAATTCTGGTTTTAGATCTTCTCCGGTTTGTATATCGACATCATCAAAAAACGTGTCGATAGCAGCATCCAATAGGGCCTTGTGGAGGTGATCAGTGAACCCATAACGAGTGTCGGCACCTCTAAAACTTAAAAATACATCATAATGATAAGTTGATGATGAAGATGCTGAAATTTCAGAAAGATCAACCATCGCGAATGATTAAAATTGAGTATGAAGTAAATGCCAAAATAGATGGGGTGAAGAAAAGTGTGTTTCCTATTAATGAAAAAAAAAGGTATCATATGCTAAAAATTGAACCCCACACGTCAAGACTTTGTCATTTCCTCTCTATTTCTTCACCTACTTTGGCTCTTTTTGGGACGACGACTTGGAAGACTTTCCGTTTACAATTTGAAAAAAAAACTTATTAAATATTAAGGGCTTTTTGGTTGGTTTTCCGGTAAAGTTAGAAGATTACTGAATAATGTTGTTCACAATATACTTAGGTGGCGTTTGGTTCGTGGAATGGAATTCGATGGAATTGGAATTCATCAAGGAATTTGACTTTGAATGAATTGGAATTGGAATTTGATGGAATTTGACCACGCATTTTGGTCGCGTTTGGTTGGATGGAATTGGAATTGGAATTGGAATTGGAATTGGAATCTGTTGGAAAGAAAATGAATTCTATAGGATACCCCGTGGAATTGTGAAATCCGTGTTTGAAGGAATTTGATGGAATCCGCATGATTCATTAGTTTTAATTATGTGAACCAAACAAGACTTTGGAATTTGATCAATGGATTTGGACATTCCAATTCCATTGAATTCCATCCAATTCCGCGAACCAAACACCCCCTTAGGGTATTATTGTGTAAGCAAAGATCAACTTATTTTATTAATTTCTTCAGTAAACATGGTCTTTGATCTGAAAGTTAATTGCAATGATAACAACAAAAACACTAGCCAATTTCCTAATTATGGATGCTATTTGTTTTGGCCAATAATTGTTTTAGTTTTCCTAGTGCGATTTACCTAAGGTTTATACCAACGCAAAGCTAAATAAGATCAACAAATTTAAAAAATAGTTTTTTATTCCTTCTATCAATAAAACTGTTTTAAATTAAATGTTTATTAGAGAAATAATATTTTATGAGTTGTATTGAATATTTTAATAATATAATTAATTGTGTAATCTCTAAAATAGAGAATTTGTTGGAGATGAAGATGGTCTTTTTGGAGATCTTGACTTTTTATTTTTCCATTTTGGAGAAGTTGTTGGAGATGCTTCTAACCCCTTGAGGAACTTGGAATCCCTATGAAAATTCCTCACAACCTCTTTTTGCATCTTCTTTGGAGAACGGTGTGACGCTTCCTTTCCCAAAATATTACATTTTAATGAAATGGTTTTCAGGCGCCGGTAAAAAACGGGGATTGTCGTTGAAGTGGGGTTGCGTGGGATGAGATCGGGATTAGCACGTGGTAACACCTGATTGGGTGATATAATATGATTTTAAAAAATAAATTTACCAAAATAATCTTGAAAATGAACTACAAATGAGCGAATAATACCATAACAGTTAAGTTGAGAAGGTAAGAAGGAATCTTGAGTGTTTGCCCTTTGATCATTTTTAATCTCAAACTTACTCATAAATTAGATGAGTGGATTGATCTGGTGCATCTCGATGCATCTTATCTTAATGTGCATCCAAAGGTGAAGATCATTTTTTACCTTCTCAACATAACTCTATTTTTATCGAAACTCAACCCTCTGACCAAAATAATAAATAAAATTTAGGAACGAAAACCAAATTAAAAAAAAAAAGATGTTTACTCTACATTATTATGAAATACCTTACAAAAGAAAAGAAAAAGAACAAAATTTGGGACGCATCAAAATACTTCGATTATAAATTCTTTATAAAAAAAATTTGGTTTTAGGTCATAATAACATGGACCAAACTTGAAACTAGTTGTTTTAAGTTTATAGTTTTCAAAGAGTATCTTTGAAATATATATATATATATATAGGGTCAGGTTCACGTGAGACCAAGCCTTAAAACATGAAACTTCATACCGAAACACTATGAAGGTAAAAAATATTCGAACCTTCATAATGTAATCACACTATGAAGTTAAAAAAACCTAAACCAAGTTAAAAAAAATCAAACCTTCACAGATAAAAGACAGGGAAGGTATCTTAACCTTCACAGTGAAGACGTTGTGAAGGTAAAAAAAAACGAACATTCACAGCGAAAAACACCCTGAACGTAACATTTACGGTGTTTTCCCTATGAAAAGTTCGATTTTTTTTACATTCACAGTTTTTTGGTGTGAAGTTTCATACTTTAAAGCTTGGTCTCACCGGTCTCACGGAAACTGTTTGGTCTCACGCGAACTTAAGTCTATATATATATATATATATATATATATATATATATATATATATATATATATATATATATATATATATATATATACTAGCTGTGTACCCGCGCGATGCGGCGCGGGTGAATGACAATTCTGGTGAACGACAATTCCAAAGAAATAATTTATCCCTCGATCATGTTTCTCCGTCCATCTCAATTTAACTTATAATGCCACGTAAAATTCATCATGCTAGAATACTAATTTATATATATATATAAAGGTAAGGCATTATCTATCCTAAGCTTTATTAATTTTAATACCAAAAGCAATAATCAAGTCAAAATGCAATGATATCAACCCAAACACATTGCAAATTTTCGTTACAATAAAATAAGTTAAAATCGTCAAAGAGAACAACATATAATGTCTCTCAAATATGTATGTATTGTTCCTGATTTGGCGAGAGATATCCATTTTATTGGGACTGGAATTTCTTCTCCATCCAAGAGCTCTTGCTATTGAATACAACAACCAACTCTCCCATCTTTAAACAATGCTAATTGCTTGCTGTTTTGGTTGACATACGGCAACAACATATTGTTGTGCTAAGCTACTTCAGTTTTACATGTTGGTTACTCTGCTTTAGCTTAAACGTGTTGCGATTGATATTAGATTCTAATAGCAATACAAGAAGCAGGGACGGGGTGGTTACGGTGGCACGTGCCATCGTATTATTTCTCCGACGAAGGGTAAAAAAATTTAGGTTTGTGAAAGGTGCAACCGTATCGTTTTGGAAGGTGCTACCGTATTATTTTGGAAACTTCATCAACCAAAAAAAAACTCTCAAAATCAACCAAAAAACCAGGAAAAAAAACTCTTGAAATCAACCAAAAAAATCCCTCGAAATCGATAAAAAAAAAACTTGAAAAATACCTCGAAATCAAGCAAAAAACTTTTAAAATCCCTCGAAATAGTGGAATTAGGCTAAAAATACATCAGGTAATATTGAACGTTGATTAAAAGACAAAGACACATCGATTAAGACCGTACTTTTTGTAATTATTTTTTTATATTATATGGTGCCACCATATGAAAAAAAAATTGGGTGCGTCCCTGACAGAAGTACAAACCAACATAGCCAGCTGAAACCCCGTAATCATGCACGGATGATAGATGTGGTATATAGGTATGACGATGGGTTCACTTTTCCAGGAAAGACCCTTAAAGAGTATATTAATCTTTCATCTGTGCAAGATTGAGAATTGGGGCAAGCAAATCCATCGAGACTTCTCGTGGCTTGAGACATCCCTCGTTTATATCTTTCCATGCATTTTCAATCATTTTTTTGAGCTCATCAATAGCTTCATTTTCTGACACGCCAAAGGTCTTGATATATGCATCAACACCGGTGGTTGATTGCCCTCTTTCACGCTCAAACTGCATATAGAGAATATGCAGAATTGTTAGAATACGATTAAGCCACATATAATTTCGATTGTAATTCGCTTTATAAGAACAAAAAGACCGATAATTGTTCTTTTATGCCATGTTTTTCACTTGCTCGTTATTTTCGCTTGAAAGATAACAAGTTTGTGGAATAGTTCTGATAACAAAGTACGAAAATGGCGAATTTTACCTAGTATGTCATGACATCATCTTGGAGTCTTGAAATTAGCTCTGAAGCTTGCAAAGTCTTTGGATGACTTTCATACCAAGCCAAAGCATCTTTACTATCTCCCCCATACCAACTAAAGCAGATTTCGAAATAACATTGTAGGCAGAAGTGACTAAACCATTCTTCATATATTCTTGAAACGATGCCACATATCCACTGTTTGTCCACTCAGCCTCTTCAAGGTAGCCTCTAGCTATGTCTTGAAACTGGATTTCATAGCAGAAAATGCAAAAGTAAAACATTAACAGTTGCACAATACTAAGCTGAAAATCGAATTTAAACAAAACGTATGATGAAATCATACCACTTCTTTTAAAGCAATAACGCTATTTGCTCTTCCTTTTTTAGCTAGTTGTTTCTCAAGTTCACCATACTCATGAAGGAGAATTTTGTAGAATGGTCTAATATATTCTGGAATTTGCTCCACAGCACTAATGTCCCATCTGAATGTACGTAGATAGTATATATGTTAATATCAAAAGATCATTAGGCATTAAACAACTTTTTGAAGTGATGGTTTAAATGAACAACATGAATCCTTCTTAAATATAATTTTATTTGGATTATTGACAAAAACACATTATGAAAGATTGTTTGTACCTATTTATGGCATCTGTTAGAAGTCGAATATCTTCAATGGTAGCATACGCTTCATACGTATCATCTAGCACCACAAGGAACAATGTAATTTTGGTGGCGATGATTCGTGCCAAAGAGTAACGAGGCTCAAAGTATAATCCCAATATCCATAAGTAAATCTCTGGTACTCTATCCCTTATGTAAGGAGTAGTTTCTTGAAACCTCATATCCTTCCACCACCTGAAATCAAATTATAATTAAATTAGACTTTTTTTAATTTCTTTCTATCTTTTTCAAGTTATTCTTTTCTGTTTTTTTTGGAGGTTAATTCACTTTGAGACAATGCGAAGTTCTTCCTTTTGTTGTAGCTGCAAATAGTTAAAATGCAGCTTTGCAAGCTTTAGTAGTGACTCATGTGTCGAACATTCTTCTTCATAGTTGGAGAAATATAGCCTTGCTTCTACCATTGGCATCCCTTGATGGAATGGCCTCCTCAACGATTGTTTCACCTGTCGTGCTAGATTGCCTTCGAGAGTGTTTACAACGCTCTTGAGTTGAGTTTCAGCGAATGTCAAGGTTTCATCTAAAATTAATTCTCCTCTTAATCTCAATTGTGCAGATTCATATAAGCCTAACATACCCTTCACATCGGTGGTAATGTATTCCTTGAATGTACCCAAGCTACTGTCCTTGAATTTGTTAAATACATTTGCGCAATCACCGATATTTAAATATTTATGTCTCTGTTAAATAACTTCAACAAAAATCTGGAGAAAGTTTTTTTTTCCAAATCACATGTCCCAGAAACTGCCATGGATGGCAGAAGGATGAAAATATGTTTCAAATAATTTAAAGCAACCATAAACAAGTACTAATGATGTGGTTAATCGTTAAATCACGGTTTTATGATATGTCATGATTCGCTAAATCTAGGAAATAAATTTCTGAAAAGTGCTCTAAAACAATTACCCTTATGCATGAGAAGAAGAATTGAAGGCTTACCACAAAGACAGTTTGTAGCCAAGGTGTCGGAAAACTTGAAAGTTAACTGAAATGGTGTAGAGATCAGCTTCATCGTCATCTTGCAAGTTAAGCTCGTTGAAAAGCTTGTCAAGCTGACCTTAAATCTTTTGCAAGAATAGATATGTCAAACCAAGACGATGTACAGAATAAATCAAACTTAGCTTGGTATTAGAACCCATTGCAGGATCAAGAATCAATCTTCTCAATTCTTCTTTTGGCTCCACCATGGCTTTAGCAATTCTTTCCAATTCCTGATAATGAAAACAAAGCAATTTCTTAATAATGATGAACATACCAAAACAATCCTTTCGTGAGTGTCGATATACAACAAAATAATCGTTTTTACAATCCTTTCTTAATAATGATGAACATGCCAATCCGGTAAGTGAGGGCGACGACTCTTACCCGGTTAGTGCTTAGCCGCTTACAAGGAAAACTTTTGCGTACGATGCCGTGTAAATATTGTTTTATAATAGTGAATAGCTAGTTATGTAGGAAAAACTCCATAAGTTAATTGGTGTCTCGTATCAAACCTCTGTATATCTACCACCTTTTTAATCCCTATAAAAAATCTACTTCCTCTATATCTCCGTATATCCTACCACCTTCATACCAGAACTGAACCAACAACCAAAATTAATACAAAAAAGCATCCAAAGCACCATAATATTATCCACCAGCAGCAGCAGTTTAGAATCTTATCAACACAAACGTAGACCAAGAATAACATCAATAAACCATTGGACATATTTAATTGCAACCAACAGCTCACGGAACTCATATCAGACCCAAAGAAAATCCTTAAAACATTTTCATAAGTCTGCGTGAATTTGAATTTAGTTTGCCTGAAGTCAAGAGAATCCTGTTTTTGCTTTTTAAAGAGAAACATTTTCATAAGTCTGTCACCAGATTCAATAAGCAGTTAAAGACCAATTTTTTGACACATGATATTTTAAACTACTGAACTACATAAACCATATAAATTTTGTGAAAAGTAACACATTAAGCATCGCAAATGGTCATGCTGAAGCTAAATTGCAACAAAGTCACATCTCCATATTTTACTATAAATATACAAAGATTCAAATTAAGTGATCACGGAACCAGATATACCTGAAGTGTATTGGAACAAAGTAATTAAAACCACAAGAGCATATGGGAACACTTCACAAGTTTAGGAAGCCTCAAAAGTATAAAACTAAGAAAAGGTGGATTTGCCATTTAAGGGTAATCCATAGAGTATGTTGAGCATAACAGTATGATGTAGCCTTCATTTCCAGAACACCAGTAAGTCATACCTGCAAGAACAAAGAGTGTATCGATTTGAATTTACATAGTAAGATATAGTCAAAAGTGAATAATCTGACTCTACCAGAAGTTCACGTTAATAGTCGGACCATAACTGATAATAAAGTTCAAAAATGGGAAAGAAATATGACGATCGAGTGGAAATTTTTACCACTTTTCTTGGAACATCAACTTCAGTATGTTGCCAAGCGATATCACCATCATACCGCTCGAAAATTTCTGCTCTCTTTCTCACCACCTGCAAAGGAATTCAAAAATCAATCAGTCCTAACTGTAGGAACATAAAACTATGAAATATCATCGCTACTCACAATAAACGAAGCAGAAGACCTCGAAATTGATTTACTTAAATAGAGAATATACGACTTCAATTTTAGGGGTATTCTGATTAGCAACAAGAATCAAGGAAATCTGTAACCAAATAAGATATGTGTACGAGAGGAAGTAGAAAAAGAGAATGAAAGAAATTCTTAACCAAACAACATATCGATCATACCTCAGCAACTGCACTATCAAGATGATCAAAATCAAACCTAAATTACGCTTACCTCTTCAAGAACAATATACCTGTAAAAAGAAGAAAGAAAAACAAAGATGCTAGGTCGGTCTGTAACAAGGAGGTTGAAAGGAAAGAAAATGGGAGCATTAGTACTGATAGATATTTCAAAATTTGAAATCTTAAAATATGTGAAAGCAGAAAACCAAGAACGAAGATCAGATAAAGCAGGAAAAGCAGGAAAAGACAAAAGAGTGTAAGGGCTTGCTTAACAATTTGTACTGTTTGCATAAAAAGGAAGGAAAAACTTCTTTTTTAAAGAAAGCAGGTCTCTGCCATTCTAGTTCAGTGGTTTTGTTGGGGTTTAAATCAATGCATTACTAAGTTGTACATCATGCTAAAACACTTGTAATTCATAGTTTTTAAGAAATCATGCTTTAAGAAGCAGTACCTTATGCTTTGTGACATGTAATTAAGAGTTTAGATGTAAATGCATTATAAGGTAGTATAGATATATATATATACATAGTGGAAGGATATTTTGCAACCCTTAAAAATGTTGCAACCCTTGCAACCCACATCTTAACCGTTGAATTCATGATCGACGGTTATTTTATTTTTATTTTTCTGTTTTTTTAATTAAAAATATTGGGCCTCATATCTATTGTAACTATCGATCATGAATCCGACGGTTAAGATGTGGGTTGCAAAGTTTGCAACATTTTTAAGAGTTGTAAATTAAACAACCCCTATATATATATATATATATATATATATATATATATATATATATATATATAGGGTGCGTTTCTTTTGCAAACCAAACAATTTGTACAAACTATGCAAACCACTATATTAGGAAACAATATATATATTTATGGATAATGATTATGATTCATTAATAATGATTGTGATATATATGGAAAATGTTAAGTTTATTCATTATAATCATGATTTTAAATTAGAAAATGTTAAGTTTATTCATTATAATCATGATTTTAAATTAGGAAACATAATAAAATCATACATTCATTAGACTTGATGAACGACTAAGATTGGTTTGCATAGTTTGTACAAATTGTTTGGTTTGCAAAAGAAACGCACCTTATATATATATATTTTTAAGGGTTGCAAATGAAACGCACCTCATTATGAATTGCAAGGTTTGCAACATTTTTAAGGGTTGCAAATAAAACAACACACACACACACATATATATATATATGGGTGGGTTCAAATGAAAACTCATTTTTCATTGTGCACATGAGGACAAATCTTAACCATTGATCAAAACTTAGAAAATTAATCAATGGTTAATATATAATAAGGTTAATTGGGAAGTGATTAAGGACAAAATTGTAATTTTGAATCAACGCCTACCATCTTTGACTTTTTATTTTTATTTTTAATTAAAAAAATTTACCCCTTTAAATTTAAAATAATTTATCTTAAAAATTACTAATATTTTAATCAAACAAATTACATCAAAAAACGAGAATTTCGTGCTCTTCAATATGACATTCATCTCTATATAGTTTTTTTTTCGTTTTAATCGTTTTTTACGTGAAATTCTATATATATGTTATATTCATTATGAATATACATGCACATCTTCGGGTGTCCACATTCAGTATGAATAACAAAGGTAAACGTTCATTCACTATTCATGATGAATAATACCGTATGCAGAATGAATTTACACACTCTCTTTTGTTTCCCAATTCACAACCGAAATTTGGTTTAATTCATTATGAATATGTATGTGCATCCCTGGATGTCCCACATTCAGTATAAATAACAAATGTGAACGTTCATTCATTATTCATGATGAATAATATAGTATTCAGGATGAATTACACAACATTCATGACGAATAATACACAAATTCATGAATCTAGAATTATTCACCCTAAATGTTGTATTATTCATCCTGAATAATACACATGAATGACCTGTGAAGATGTGGAGACGTGATACGCTCTCTTTTGTTCCCCGATTCACAACCGAATTACTCGATAAGTTCTCGATTCGTCTTAATGGGTGCTGGGTTACGGTGCTGAAGAAACGTGATGCCTTACGGCGTTGAAGAAAGTGTTGAAGAAGGTGATGTCGAGTTACATACTTACGGTGTCGAGGCGTTGAACAAACTTGAACGTACATAAATATTCATAATGAATATAACACATATATATCATTTCACGTAAAAAACGGTTAAAACGACAAAATAAACTATATCGAGATGGATGTCATATCGAAGAGCACGAAATTCTCGTTTTTTTGATGTAATTTGTTTGATTAAAATATTAGTAATTTTTAAGATAATTTATTTTAAACTTTAATTGAGTAAAATGTTTTTAATTAAAAAAGAAAATAAAAAGTCAAATATGGTAGACGTGTATTTAAATTTTATTCCATTTTTACCCCTAAGCATTTTAAAATTAAAATCTCTATTTAATATGAGTTGTTGGATTAAAAGAGATCGAGTGGCTGAGATTTGTCCTCACGTACACAATGAAAAATGAGTTTTCATTTGAACTTGTAACACCCTAAAAACCAGAATGAATTTAAAACGCAGAAACTGGACAATTAAGCAACAACACTTGGTATAAACCTCCCAAAAAGGGGAAAATATACTTAACCTTTACAACCCTGAATACGGATGTGGAATTTCAACAACAAACTAATCTAAACATAACTATCTAGATTACATCGGTTGTTAATCCATTATCACCAAAAGAATGGGACTTAAACAATTGCCCAACGTCAAATACTAGTCATCTCAAAAGCCCCCGAGACCAAGCTCATCACACAAACCCTTGGCAACCCACCTCTAATGGGAACCTGTTATACACATCATTTGAGAAAAAGTGTTAGGCTTAAAGCCTAGTGAGAACATACAGTTTATAATTTCAAGAGATATAAACATTTGCATCAAAAGGAGATCTTTTCAATAAGCAATCCCAAGTCAAATCGTTAATAAGAATGAAATATTACAATGAGACTACATACAGTCTTTCAAGAACCTCACAACTTAATGTGCAAGTAGTCCTTTCTTCTATTCTTCTTCCAGTACCTCACAACTTAATGTGCAAGTAGTCCTTTATTTTACTTTCCCTTTTTGTACCTCACAACTCAATGTGCATGTCGTACTTATTTCACTTTCCCTTTTAGTACCTCACAACTCAATGTGCATGTAGTACTTATTTTACTTTCCCTTTTAGTACCTCACAACTCAATGTGCATTTAGTACTTATTTTACTTTCTTTCCAGAAAATCACATAAAAGCGTAAGTAGAATCAATACCTAGGGATCCACTATCATTGGTACAGACTCGTCACAACAACATATGTGACCAACCATAGATAGTCATATGGTATAAAATAACATTTATAAACAAAATGCATTTTCAAGTTTAACTTCTGGTAAGAATGAAAATCATCAAGATGAACTTTAAACATTTTTTCAAGTAACCCACATAAATGTGCAAGTAAAACATCATTTTACTTCAAATAAGATGGAACCCATAATTTTAGTCGAAAATGATCGGGAACCCTAAAATCTCCCAAAAACTCAAGTTATGTCAAAAATGTAGTAAAAGTAGATCCAAAACCATGGAGATATATAGGAGTTCAAAATGTAACCTTTTAACATGTATAAAGTTTGTAAAAGGTAGTAGGAACTCACCAAATAGGTTTCAGAAATAGAACCCGAAAACCAGATATCGACCACCGAGGAAAGACGAAGCTTTCTATACTGAACATTTGCTAGATGCACTTAATACTAGCAATTTATGGACCCTTGAAGATCCAAAGAAAACTAGAGAGAGAGAGACAAGAGAGAGAAAAGAAATGAAAAGCCTTAAGTCGGCCAGGCAACTACGCGGGTTATGCCGCGAACACAAAAGCCTCATTGCGTTACTACTCCCTGCCCCCCGCCCCCAAGAACCAGCTCCGGTGAAAAACCCTCCTTCATTTTCCGATTTGCCGGCAAACCCCCTTCCCCGATTCCGATACCCTTCAAGAACCAACACCAAAACCCTTGAACTGCGGTAACTCCACCTTCCCAAACATCAAACTCGAGCGCCCTTCAACAACCAAGAAGAACACCGGTTTGGGACCAGATATGGACAAGCCGATCAACAAAGACCAATCTCTCTTGCTAGTTTCTCATGTCCATCTTTCTTTGAGAGTACAATCGTTCTAAATCTAATTCCATACCAAACTTGAGCTCCTCCCCCCCCCCCCCCAACCTAAAAAAAAAGTCAGGAGTTTTAAATTTAATTTATTTTTCATTTAACAAGTTAGGAAGTTTAAATTTAACTTCGTGTTCTACATAGAACTCTCTTCTAGAAACTTACTGAATAAGTCACTTACTATATCCTTAAGGCACTACCAAACGATCATATATAGTTGACCAAATAAGTTGTGAGTCTTATCTAGCTTTTTTTTTTACATGTTTGGATGACCATAAACTAGCTTATAAGCTAGCTTATTGAAAAGCTACTCATAGTAGCGTTTTGAAAAGTTAGTTTATCGGCTACCAGCTAGTTTGGCAAACATAGCCTAAACTACTAACAAACAAGCCCAAGCCCTAAATGACTCTTATTTTGGCACAACAGGCAGCTTTCCTACTGCTGCCAACAATCAGAAATATGAGTGAAAGAAATTTGAATGGTGCTTTTGCTTATACCAATTACAACACTAGCTTATAGTACTAGTAACAATAGTAGCAGTTCAAGTAAGTACACCCTCATCCTCCAACCTCCTCTTGCTATCAAAATTCACTTTACAACTGAAACCCCAACCCCCAATCATTCATACTCTCCCTATAAAACCTCAATTTTTTAAAACAAAAAAAAAAGGTTAAGAAGCACATGGTGGTCCAATCCTCAAATCTTATGGAATAAAAAAAAAGGCTTACAACTCTCGAGGGGAGAAGAAAGCGGCATCATAATCATATACCAACACCAGCAACAAAGAAGAAGAAGACTGCACAAACCACCAGGCTCAGCTCAACTAACTTAAAATCGGTCATAATCAGTTACATGATGACGATGATGAGGCCTTTTTACCTTTTTATATCCTCGAAATGCAACGGAACCTATCAAAAAAAGATGATTTACACTCAACCCCACCACCACCACCACCACCACCACCACCAGCCATTGTTGTATCTTCCATTTTCCAAACTCTTTGCTGGGAACTCAACCCCCCAAAAAAACAAATCCAAGATTGATTGGCTAATAATTATGTCTTTTGTTTTTGACATTTTCCTCAGTAGTTATTAGGCCAGTTGATTTGAGCTGACTGGGGATGGGGATGGGGATGGGGATGAGGATGGGGCTGTGGTGGCTATTGCTGCTGCTGCTGTATCAAGGCATGAAGATGCACTACAAGTAATTACAAAAAAGACACACCAAGAGAAATAGCACTCACTAAATTCCATGTACAATCAAACTCTTATGTATATCAACATTTGTCCAACATTAATTAATGCTATAGTTGTTCTAAGTACATATGGGTTTCTGGGATGCACCGAGAACCAAAGGAAACAACTCAAAGCCAACATAACAAAGATCAAGTAGAGTGCACGTAACATCACAAGTGCATACCGTCCAGATGAAGGGCTACCAGGTGTTATAGAACGAATAAATAGGAGTTGAATCGTTAGATAGTTTGAGTGTAATTGAGAGCTGATTTGAGACGTATTATGTGTGAATGCAATAATTTTTCACATTATGAATTTTCTCTTTGACAATCCATGTTTTAAAAATACAATTAAAACAATTTAATATATCTAACCATGTTCTTCAAGAGTTGGGTTCTAGTGGGAATGAAAGTTATGATAAAAAAAGTACGAAGGGATCTTCACTCGTGGATGCACATTAGGATGAGATACACCAAGAAGCACCGGATCAATCCCAGTATCAAACACGATTCATGGGATGGAGTAATATTAACAGTGATCAAGAGGCTATATCCTTCCTACCTTCTCACCTTAATTTTTTTTTTCTCATGCGATCCTTCATATTATGTTCAAACATAAATTTCATATTTTCTTTGTTAACAAAAACATTACATTAGTTTCTATTTCCTGTTCACGATAAATTTACTATTTTATCTGTTTAATAACCTTTTGTGATTTAGTGAAAACTCTAGGTTTTGTCTTTATAATTTAAAAACTACAAACATTTCTTATGATTTTGATTTTACTTTGCATTTGTCCCTTGGCCTAACCACAGTAACCGTATGCTACACGTGAAAGGGTATTTCTGTCATTTTAAATTTATTGCTAAAAATTTCATTTGAAATGATCAATAACTAAACTTTATTATTATTTAATATTAAAAATAGCACATGATTTACGAAAATACATGACCCACAAGGAAGTGTTATTCCCATTCCTTTAACCAAACTTGGTTACATGACTTGTAGAGTGCGATTGTTATGCAAACATGATACGATCGATGAAAGTGAGGTAGACAAACTTATAATTTTTCGAGCCAAATTAATATGCTCATATATATTCATAAGATTATATAATAAAAATATAAAACTCATCGACCTCGAGCATTTAAACAAATTGATCGATCGTGAGTTTAAGCACATAGACAGGCATTGAGCTCGATAATTTAAAATTTTATATTTCGAGCTCAAGCTCGAGACCTATTATGAAAAAGTTACTCCATTTAAGATCGAGTTTGGTATTTTTTTTTAAGCTGAGTTCAAATAGCCTACTACTCGACTCCCTTGTACACCCATACAGCCGTACATGAAATTGAGGAGGTTTCAATGTGGGAAGTGGGAAGGGATCATATCATGTAGCTTAAGAAGTTGCACTTAGGGGTGTAAATGAGACGAGACAACTCGCGAGCTACTCGAGATCGACTCGGTCAACACTCGACTCAAATAGGCTCGAATCGAACTTGAGCTCGACTCGATTTACTAACGAGTCAAGTCGAGCTACCTGATACTCGACTCGATAAGTTCGTGATATACTCGAATATATTTTATATATAATTTTTATAGTATAATTTATAAAATATAATGTAAATTTTTTTAATAATAGTTAATTTAATATAATAAAACAATAATAAGATAGTAACTAAAAAAATAAAATTAAAATTAAAAAATCCTTAAAGTAAATGAGGTTTTTTTGTTGAGGTGAAGTTTTTCATCCCACATTGGTATGATACTCAATCAAAAGCTTTGAACTCTACTATATAAATAAGGCTCATCTCTTCCCATATTTCATAGCTTTTTGCTTTTTCTTTTTTTTAGCCTAATGGCTTGAGCTTGGTGGTTTGATTATAGACGAAGAGTTATTGGAACACCCCATTAAACCGGGATCCCCTTTAGTTTGTTTTAAGTATTCTTATGTGTTCATTTAATGATTTTAACGAACGATGAACATAAACATTCCAACTTTTTAAACAATTAAACATGAACACCAAATTGTTGTTTACTGTTTGTGATACTACAAAATTAAAGCTTGAAACGAGTTCGAGCTCTGAGTTTGAGCTTGGGTATTGGTTATCGAGTTCGAGTCAAGTTTGGATTTTCACTACTTGCGAGTTTTTGAGTCGAGTTCGAGCTTGAGAATTGGGTATCAAGTTCGAGTATAACTCGAGCTCGACTCGCATCATTTACACCAAGCACTTTCAGCATAAAAAACCGTACCAATTAAATTTTCAACAGAAAACACTGTTTATAATATATATTTTTTTGGGAAGGGTGTCATAGGCTATGCCTAGACTAATCCCTTGGCAAATTATGACAAATTATGACCGTAAGACATCAGCCCGATTAAACCTCAGTGGCCACAATTGTTGTGTACGTCTGGTATCTACTTGAGATCAACAGGCCCAAGGCCAATCTTTGACAATGTAAATATATATGTGCCAAGCTACAAATCCAATCCAAAGCCTTTAGATGGGCAAATGGGATATTCCACCACATCCCCTAGGACCTTGTTTATAAGGTATAGATTAAGTTACCAACATGACTTAAAAAGATATTCCCATCCGCAACCAAGTTTTAGTTCGGTCTTTTCCAACGGAAAACAGAAAGATCACGAGCAAAGCCTATCCCAGATTCCTCACCGAGGACTTGTAATCAGCCAAAGGATCTTCTCTCTTGTTTCCATCATCATACACAACGCTCACTCCAAGCTCCTTTACGTGAACTTGTGGATAAGCATCAATAACATAAACTCTAACTTCATCACCATCTTCAAACTCGTTGTTCTCAAACGTCCAATGGCTTAACCATACTACATCACCTTCTTCATTACTTTCTGGGGCAATCCAACTTGTAGAGCTGTATATCTTGTTAGGATACCTCTTTGTCAAATTCCTTATTCTAGTAAATGGGAATATGACACTCCCTATGGCACTACTTCCTCCTGAAACCGGAGTAGTCACAAAACACACATTTAACCCCCGAATCTTACCACATGATGGTAACGTAAAACGTAGTTCTCGTGAGCAGCTTATAAGCGTTACCCACTCCGGAAGCCTATTCCCTTGAAAATATGTGGTGAATACTTCATGTCCGTCACTGATCTGTCAAATACTACAAGTTTTATTAGATTGAAATACATACACATTATATATATATATATATATATATATATATATATATTATTGATAAGAAGACATTTACCTGTACAAGAAATGTTTTTCCTTGAGCGTTCAGGAGACCACTCATTGTTGGAGACTTGTCATCTTTCATATGTTGTCTATTAATCCACCCCAACCAACATACCATCTTTTCATCAATTTCTGAAATAGCTTGCTTTTTCAAAACTCCCTCAATCTCAGTCAATGTTATTGTGTCTTGATAACGGAGACATGGCCTTAACGCTTCTGGATGAAACGTT
Source organism: Arctium lappa (assembly GCA_023525745.1). NCBI lineage: Eukaryota > Viridiplantae > Streptophyta > Magnoliopsida > Asterales > Asteraceae > Arctium > Arctium lappa. The sequence goes on from CM042055.1 coordinate 80,342,316, forward strand.
ACTCTCTCTAACGAGACACAGTCAACGACAATTAAATCTTTTAATGTCCTTGGAGTACACAACACTGTTTTTAGCCTACCACATCCTGCAACATTGAGACGCCTCAGCCTACTAAGGCTTCTTACACAATCGGGCAAATAATCAATTTGATTCCCACCTAAATCTAATTCCTCCAACATTGAAAGACTACCAAAACTCACAGGAAAGGATTCATTAGACAAATTATTATTCCCGAGGGACAATCTTACTAATGAGCCTGGGATTGTGAAGGACTTCAAACTTCTAGGAACCACAACGACAGATGATGATGACACTTGGGATTCTATGTTAACATTGTTAGCTTTTAGCACTTCTAGCGACTCCATATCTTTTATCCCCACTGGAAATTCACCAAGATTTGAACAACCATCCATTGATAGTGTTCTAAGGTTTTTTAACCTTCTTATGCTTCTTGGAAGCTTTTTGAGCTTACCACATTCACTCAGATCAAGGAGAAGAAGTCTATCACAATTACCAATTGACTCGCACACCTCAATCAAACTCACGCATCCTGCCAATATCAATCTTTCAAGTAGAGGGAACCCGTCAAAGCCACCCACACTCACAAGCTCATGACAGCAACTCAAAATAAGAAACTTTAATGACCTCAGCAACTATTATATTAAAGAAGCATGTTAGTCTTACAAAGATAACCACAAAAAGAAAAAAAAAAAAAAAAAAAGGTAAAAGAGTCTGTTCTATTACCTTGGGCTTCTTCCATAGATGTTGAAGATTGCTATAAGACATGTCAAGAGCAACAAGGTTCTCCAATTGTAACTCCAAAGGTAGATAACTTAAAGGGAATCCATGCATAGACAACCATCTTAAGCCTGTAGGAAAATGTTTATAAGGCCCGTGGAGTTGAACATAGTTGAGTTGAAGTAGTCTTAGATTATCCATCCCAATGAATGCTTTTGTTTTAATGTAAAGCTCGTTACTGTAGGAAGAACGCAACAAGAAAACCCAAGCAAATAAGAACCAGATCCATGAGAAAATATCACAAACTCGATGAAAGAGTGGAAGTGCTCCAATTTTGATGCGGAGATCATCTCCAAACTTCTCCTTGATGGAAGTGGAACTACTTGTTCCTTGTGATGTATAATTCTCAATCATTTTCATGTCAAGGACAAGACCTTGAATTCTCGCCGTCCCCTAATAAGAAATTGTTCATGAAAACATGAGTAAAGTCACTCGTATATACACATAATGCATAAAAAATATATAGTATTATATTTCCTCTATTACCTTTTCTTGTTTCAACACATCATATGATTCCTTATGACGCCACAATCGACTACGCTTCCATGGTTTCTCAAGTGATTCTTGACAGACTAAATCTCTCCCCAACTCTTGAAGAAGTTGGTGCATCCTCAACTCATTGTCTGGCCCAACTGCGAGAAGACATCTATCGATGAGATTTGAGATCCCAGAAGTTGTATTCATATCACACTCCCTTAGTATTGCTTCAGTGAATTCTCTATCTTTGCCGATGAAAAAACTAGCAATGTGCTTAAACAATTCCTTGTCATTTTTGGAAGGCAAAGAATCAAAGCTTATTTGCAAAACCTGTTGTATTTTAGGATTAGTTTCCTTCTGTAGCAATTTAACGGTATCCTTCCATACAGCTACATCTTCCTTACGTAAAGAACTACCCAAAACTGTAAGAGCCAATGGATGTCCTCCACAATAGTTCACAACCTTTCTTGCTTGCTCTCTGTAGCTTTCATTGGGATAATCGCCATTAAACGCATGCAACCCTAAAAGTTGTTTGGATTCCCCTTCCTTTAAGCCGTTAAGCAAGTGCTTCATATTATTTGGTGGAAATTCTGTCATAAACAACCTACACTTTTCTGTTAATGATGCATGTTTGGTTGTAATTATGATTTTGCTTCCTGGATGAAGGCCACTTGTTCCGATTAGCACATCCAACTGCTCAAAATGATCAATACCATCAAGAACAAGAAGCGTTCTATTCCTAAGAAGTAATTTCTCGATCTTAGAGGTGGCCACATTAGCATCATGTATGTTCATCCAGGTTATGTCTCCAAGGTCTTTAAGGAGTTGTTTTTGTAAATCAAGTAATGTATTTGGTCGCGTACACCTCCTTTCGATATCTTCAAGAAAGCTGCTTCTTCCGAAGTCAAGATAGTGCAATTTAAAGACATAATTTGCCAAATAAGTCTTTCCAATGCCACCAATCCCCCAGATCGTGAGAAATTCAGTGGCATTATCTTTCAAGAATGAAGTAATGGTTCTAATTGAAGATTTCATCCCAATTAAGTGTGGAATTTTACTCTGTTTATGTAGCTCTAATCTGCTGCTGATCTCTTTAACAATTCTTTCAATAAGTATCGTCTCTCGCCTGAAACCAATTTAAACGAGAACAAGAAGAAACCATCCAAGTAGTAAGATAAATAAAACAGATAAAGCTCATCATGCTTAGTGCCCTTCAATTTATTTTAATTTTGTTCCTTTCAAATCCCTTTTCTCCATAGTCTTAAGTGAGTACCATGACTAATTTTAACAAAATATATAAATGCAAGTACAAAGCATCAGTACCTTTTCTTGAAATGAATAAATATGTTTATATGAGATGTAGTTGAACACTTGTTATACTCCTTACCAAAATGATGCACAAGTAGTTAATGCGTAAATACCATACAAGTCAAAAGTGGGTTATGTTGCGCCTTAGTATAAATAAGTGGTGTGAGGGTTCTAGAGGGGTGTTCTGTTTGCTATTTCAGTTGGCTTGAGCCTGAGGAGATCACCAGCCTCTCGAAAGCCGAAAGCTGGTGCCCCGTTTCTGTTTCCATCTATTTTGGCCACTGAAATTACACATGACTACGTTGCTATCTACTTTGATTGTTATATCAACACTTTTATATCACAATAGTTATATAAAAGTGGTTTCTGAGGTTCTTTTTTTCTAAAAAACAATGAGAAACAAGTGCTCCTAGATGTTGCACTTTTTTGAGGTGTAAATGAAGGGGTGTCTCCTCAAAAAGAGTGTCGCCCCAAACAAGAACCAGATTCCATATATAAGTATAAATTCTTACTAGAGAAAATTGAGCATAAGCTTTTAAAATATCAGTAAAGAAAGGCTTACCGGCCATTTGCTTCCTCCCCTTTCATATCAGCAACTTCTGTAAGTGCTTTCTCCCATTGCTTCATCTTATTTGCCAAATGACTTCTTTTCTTTTCATTTGGCTCTCCCTCCATCTTCTGTTTATGCCTTGCCATTGCATCTCCAAAACTGCTTTGTTGCTTCCTAACATCGGTTGGTTTGACATGATAGAAGATAGGGATGACGATATGTTTGGAGCTCCTACGTTGCTCCAGGATGAGTACCAATTCGTCAAGGCACCATGTGGAAGAAGCGTAATCCTTGGACAACACAATAATAGAAGCCCTTGATGTTTTAATTGCATTTTCCAATTCTGGTTTTAGATCTTCTCCAGTTTGTATCTCGTCATCATCAAAAAACGTGTTGATAGCAGCATCCAATAGGACCTTGTGGAGGTGATCAGTGAACCCATAACGAGTGTCGGCACCTCTAAAACTTAAAAATACGTCATAATGATAAGTTGATGACGAAGATGCTGAAATTTCAGAAAGAACAACCATCACGAATGATTAAAGCTGAGTATGAAGTAAAGTCGATGATTTAATCATAGGTTTTAAAAGAAAATGGATGGGGTGAAGAAAAGTGTGTTTCCTCTTAATAAAAATTGAACCCCACACGTCAAGACTTGTCATTTCTTCTCTCTTTCTCACCAAGTGGATGCCATTATTGAAAAAGAGTGGGACAACAAACAACTGTGTAAGCAATTAAAATGAAGAATTTTGGCATTTACATACAACTTGGAAAAGTCTTTGTTCAACTCTATGTATTCCTCTATCCGTAGAGTACATTGAATGTACAGAAATGGCTATAACATAGTTTCTCTTATTCGTAATAACAGCTACTATTAGGAGGAATGTTTTTGCGTTTACAATAAAAAACTTATCAAACAGTAAGACATCCAGCAATGCTTTTACAATAGAAAACTCAAAAACCTCTACAATATGAAAATGGTATTTCATGTTATCAGAAGGCAAATTTACAAAAATTAAAATGGTATTTCTTATGGGTTTACTATATATGTATGTAAGCATAGATCTAATATACTGCTTTTAATAATTTCTTCAGTAAACACTGTTCTGGTCTGAAAGTTAATTGCAATGTTAACATGAAAACACTACCCAAAATCCTAATTATGGATCCTATTGTGCTATTTACCTAACAAATATATCCAAATCGAAACTGAGTATCATCAACTTGGTGCCCTAACCAGGTTCAATCGTAGGGAAGGAGATTACGCATTTTCCTAGTATTTTTTATACATAAAAATCTCAAAGTTGGTCAACCAAACAGAACATCCTGCGTTAATGGTATGATTTGTTGATTGATTTTCCGAAATCAACGGTGTGATTAGCCAGCCTACAACTTGAATTGAATTTACAGGACTAATAAGAGATTGAAACTAACCGCATTAAGAGGATGAAAGTAGCATTTACGCCCTTGAGGAACTTGGAATCCGTATGAAATTCCTGAAAACCTCTTTTTGCATCTTCTTTGATGAACAGTGTGACGCAACCTTTCACAAAATATTTCATTTTAATGAAACGGTTTTCAGGCGCCGGTAAGGTAAAGACGGGGGATTGCTGTTCGACGGCGAGGGTCGAGTGGGATGAAATGAAATCGGCATTACCACGTGGTGACACCTGATTGGGCCATATAATAATATGATTTATAACAAATAAATTTACCAAAATAACCTTGAAAATGAATTACAAACCACAATTATACCGTAGACAAAGGATAAAACAAGAATTAAGGTGAAAAGGTAAGACGAGATTAACTCCTAACTACTTTTAATCTCAAACTCGTTTATGAACATCCAACGGTGAATATCTTTTTACTCTTTTCACTATAACTCTTATTCTTATCGAAACTCAACCTTATGACCATAATAATAAATAAAATGTAGGAATGAAAACCAAATTTAAAAGAAGAAAAAAAAAACATGAAGTTTACTCTAAATTACTATGAGTATATAGATCGGAAGAAAATCTTCTGTCCCAAATTATCATGTCCACCAATCACATGAATACACGTTATCGGAGAGAGAATATAAACTTGAATTAAATAAAATCAAATATATATAAAATCTGATGTGTCTTAATTTCATTGGTCAGGTAAGAATGAAACATGGTATTTTGGGACGGCAGGTTTTTATTCAGATCGATAGGTCTGTTACAAAAAGGAATTAAAGAAAAAAAACTGGGACAAACCAAATATACTTTGATTCTAATTTTTTTTATTAAAAAATTGGTTTTGGATCATTATAACAAGACCAAACCAATTTTTAGTAACTTAGTTTAAATTTTCAAATAGTGAACTATATTTTTGGTCCCTCGTCTATGCTTGAATTTTGGTTTTCTTCCCTTGAATCCAAAAAATGTTTGAAGCCCAAACTAGTCCCTCCAACTTAACATTGTTAGTTGGGACCCGTTAAGTTCGACATGTAGCCCTCTTGTCCTTTTTAACCCCTCCTTCCTCCCATCTTCTTCATCCACCATTAAAAACATCTAAAACATTCACATGCACCCTTCACTATTACTCCCTGCCCCCAAGAACCAACTATGGTGAACAACCCTCCTCCATTTTCCGATTTGCCGAAAAAACATCCTCCCCGATTCCAGCACCCTTCAAAAACCAACTCAATTGTGGCAACTCCACACCCCTACAGCTCCACCTTCCCCAATATCGAACTCGAGCACCCTTCAACAACCAAAAAGAACACCAAATGTTCAAATCTACACTGGTATCACAGCTTGGTTTGGGACTAGATGTGGACAAGCCGATTAGCCGAGACTAATCTTTCTTGTCTAGCTTCTCATGCCCATCTTTCTTTGTGAATACAATCGTTCTAAATCTAAATTCCTCCAAACTTTAGGTCCTCCCCACCCACCCACACCCACACACACACAAAAAAGATTATATTTATATTTATATATATATATATATAGAGAGAGAGAGAGAGAGAGAGAAAGATAGGGAGCTTCTTTTGTAAACTCGTTTAATCTTGTGAACTATGTAAACCAATCTAGGTCATCCATTATTTTGATAGACGGTTGAGAAATTTCTGGATTTAAATTTATTAAAAAAATAGGGAAAGGAGGGAAAAGGTAGTTTGGGAATAGGTTTTAAATAATTTAATATTTAAATTTTGAATTAAAAACTAGTTTGAATTTATCTAATTTTGGTTATACCATCTCCTTAATTTTCTCAATTATCTTCATATCTCATTCCCTCTCTCTCCCTCCCTCTCATAAAATTCCGGCAACCTCCTACCCTCGAATTCCGACGATTTCCTCTCACGATCCATCCTCTCCATCCCACTCCGGCGTCCTCCTCCCACTGGCGGCGACCTCATCCCACTCCGACGAGTTTTATAAACCGTTTTTTTCGAAATTTTCAAGTTTTTTAAGTTTCATAAACCACTTTTTCGAAATTTGTAAGTTTTTTAAGTTTCATAAACTGTTTTTTTGAAATTTGCAAGTTTTTTAAGTTTCATAAATTGTTTTTTTCGAAATTTTCAAATTTCATAAACGGTTTTATAATATGTTTGTTGGATTTTGAAGTTTCATATATTTTCTCTCATATGAATAATCAGAAAGTTTCGAAATAATCATGTATTTTCGAATTTTCATTTATTTTATACCATATGAATAATCAGATTTTTAAGTTTCATATATTTTTCTCATATGAATAATCAGATTATGAAACGTGAAAATTTCGAAAAAAGAGCTTATGAAAAAATAGTTTATGAAATTCGCCAAAATTGGAGGGAGGTTACCGAAGTCGGAGGACGTCGCCGGAAACTGGATGGTGATGGTGGATCATGAGAGAGATGGAGATAAGTGAGAAAATTAAGGAAGGTGGTTGTTACTAAAAATATGAATTATTTCTAAAATTATGAATTTGGGAAAAAAGACCTAAATACCTTTGGTTTACAAATTCACAGGATAAAGGGGGTTTACAAAATAAGTGGATTATATATATATATATATATATATATATATATATATATATATATATATATATATATATATAGGGAAAGGTTCATTTGAGAAACACTAAATATATGAGAAATAGAGAAGTGATCTTAAACCATTAATTCGGTCAAGATCGGCGGCTTTGACCGAGAATTAGAGAATAATTGCTCTCATGGTCCACTCCCGTGTTCCTCACATTGTTTATTATTCGAAGGGTATTTTTGTAAATTATCCAAACGCATTCATATATGAACGCAGATATGAATATCACTTTTTTTCTTTTTTTTTAGCCGTGTGTGTTCATATATGAATGCATGCAAAAAACAGAAGTTCATATATGAATGTTAGTAGACGTTCATATATGAATGTTAGTAGAATGTCACTATTTTTTTGTACGTATTCATATATGAACGCATGCATTCATATATGAAGGCATGCAAAAAACAGACGTTCATATATGAATGTCACTCTTTTTTTTTTGCATGCATTCATATATGAAGGCATGCAGTCAGTGTTTATGTAAAAATTATGAACATTCATATATGAACGCATGCATTCATATATGAAGGCATGCAAAAAACAGACGTTCATATATGAATGTCACTCTTTTTTTTTGCATGCATTCATATATGAAGGCATGCAGTCAGTGTTTATGTAAAAATTATGAACATTCATATATGAACGCATGCATTCATATATGAAGGCATGCAAAAAACAGACGTTCATATATGAATGTCACTCTTTTTTTTTGCATGCATTCATATATGAACGCATGCATTCATATATGAAGGCATGCAGTCAGTGTTTATTTAAAATTATGAACATTCATATATGAACGCATGCATTCATATATGACTGCATGCCTTCATATATATGAACACGCGCGTGTTTTTGTCAAAGTTACGTAAATACCCTTATATTTTTGGAAGAGCCGTAATTTTTGACCAGTCAAAGCCGCAATTTTTGACAAGTCAAAGCCGTAACTTTTGACCAATTAAATCCAATCTTAACCATATGAATGGCTAAGATCACTTCTCTATTTCTCAAATATTTACTATTTCTCAAATGAACCAAACACTATATATATATATATATATATATATATATATATATATATATATATATATATATATATACTAGAAGTGTACTCGCGCAATGCCGCTAGATACATCACGATTTTAATGTTTCGTTTTATTTTCTATTTTTTGTCGATTTACATTACGATTTTGGTTGGTTGTGAGAGATTGATAATGATTTTTGTATATAAATTTGTTTAATTTAGACTTAATAATATAATGTAATTTATTTTGGTTTAAAAATATAATTTTTTTATAAAATATTCTGTTAGATTTTTTTAATTATATTTTATATTTTTATATTTAAATTTTGATTTTTATTCTATATTTAATTATGCTGAGAGTTATTTTAGGGGAGTTAAAGTGAAAAATGATTTTAGGAGAGTTAAAATGGTTAGAGATAATGATTGAAAATTAATAAATAGCATTAAGTGTAGTACATACAGCTTTAATGGTTGTTTTTTAAGTAATTGACATTAAATAGTTGTACATTAAGCTTTAAGACTTGTTTTAAAGAGTTTTTTATGTCATCTTTATAATATAGTATATATATATATATATATATATATATATAGAGAGAGAGAGAGAGAGGGGTGGTTTCAATTGGAAACCATATTAGATTGGAAACTTTGGAAACCGTCAATTTCATTGGTTAAATTAATGAAATTGGTTCATAAGAGCATTTCCAACAGCTATGTTATAATTTTTCTAAAATAGAGTATAAAAAGGTTAAAATCTCTAAGGGTGCGTTTGGTATGCAGACTGAATGGGACGGGACGGGAAAAAAAATATTCTCATGTTTGGTAGGCCATGGAACAAAAATGAGTGAGACAACATGGGACAAAAATGAATTTTAATAGGGCAAAAGTTAAAAAAATTTGTTCCACCAAATAAGGTGGAACAACATGGGACTATTTGCAAGATTACAATTATATCCTTCACTTTATCAGACAAACCCTAAATCAAAATATAGATCGTCTCCTCCATCCTCTCTCTATCGATTCCGACTTACACCAAATCGATTGTCTTCTACCAAATTGATTATTCTGTAGAAATCGATTCAACTAGGGATGGCTAATGAGTTAATCGATTTTGGTTTTGAGTTCTTATCGATTCAAAAATCGATTTCTTCTTCTGCAGAAATCGATCCAAATAGAGATGGCTAATGAGTTCATCGTTTTTTTTTTTTTTTTGAGTTCTTATCGATTCAAAAATCGATTTCTCTCCGTGACCCTGATGTTCTGGGTTCGAACCCAGTCTCAAATTGATTTATTCTTCTGCAGAAATCGATTTCTTCTTCTGCAAAAATCGAGTTCTTATTGATTTAAGTTACCGATTTTGATTTATGTTTTGAGTTCATCGATTTTTGTTTTCAAGTTCAGTCCAATGTTTACGGTTTCTGATTTCAAATTAAAAATTTACATGTTTTTGGTTTATGGTCCCTGGTTTTTGCTAATATCTCGATGTGTTGGAGTCTTGGAAATTAGATGGTAGTGGAAGAGATGGCTAGGAGAACTTGGAAGAAGAAGAATAACCTGGAAAGATGAGTATGAGATCTTGGAAGAAGAAGAACCTATATTCCAAGTATACAGTAAAAAGAAAAAGCATTACAACTCATGTTAGGGTAATCTGGTCATTTTAACAGTTTTGTCTCGTTCTGTTCTAGTCGTACCAAAAATAGAAAAGACAATTAGTCCTGTCCCGTCCCATCCTGTCTGCGTACCAAACGCTACATAAAAGAAATTACATTCAACTTCAACAACTACTCTATTTTAGCAATTCTATCATCAATTATATTATTAAAATATTAAATATATTTAATATAATATTATTTATCTCTCTTAAACACAACTTCAATTTCTCATATTGGTGGAAAAAATTAAATATTATTGTTCTCTCTTAGAAATAGAGTTTTAAATATTTCTCCAAATTTGGATATTTTTATTTTCTCTCTTCTTTTTTCTATTTTAACATATGGTTTAGCATAGCTGTTGGAGCAACAAAATTGTTAAAATCTTACTTTTTTCTATTTTAGCATAGTTGTTGGAGATGCTCTAAAGTTGTTTAATATGATCAAGTTGTTTCATATAATTCTTTTGTTAATGAAATTGTTTCATATATTTGTGTTTTTATGTAGTTTCGTCTATTTTTCTCATTCTGATGAAATTGTTTCATGTATTTTCGCGGTCTGGTGAAACTTTTTCATTTTTACATAAAAAACACAAATATATGCAACGATTTCATCAATAAAAGAATTGTATGAAACAATTTCATCAAATTAAAATTTTCATATAAACAATTTCATTAACTTAACCAATGAAGAAAAAAAAGATTTATTGGCGGGGACCTCCGGCCCCGTGGCCCATTTTGGACCCTACAGACCCTAGCTCCATAGGCCCATACCAGAAAAGACATCCTGTCCTCCCCCTGATTTGAACCCTGGTACGAAGGACCACAGGTAGGAGGCGTTTACAGAAGGGAGTTGGCCACTAGGACAAAAACCTAGTGGTTTAAATCGAGGGTTTCCACGGTTTTCAAAATTAGAGTGGTTTCTATTTGATCGCTCCCCTATATATATATAGGGTGTGTTTCTTTTGTAACCCAAGCAATTTGTACAAACTATGCAAACCAATCTTAGTCATTAATCAAGTCTAATGAATATATGATTTTATTATGTTTCCTAATTTAAAATCATGATTATAATGAATAAACTTAACATTTCCTAATTTAAAATCATGATTATAATGAATAAACTTAACATTTTCCATATATATCACAATCATTATTAATGAATCATAATCATTATCCATAAATATATCTATTGTTTCCTAATATAATGGTTTGCATAGTTTGTACAAATTGTTTGGGATGCAAAAGAAACGCACCCTATATATATATATATATATAGAGAGAGAGAGAGAGAGAGGTTCACGTGAGACCAAGTTGTTTCCGTGAGACCGCGTGAGACCAAACCTTAAAACATGAAACTTCACACCGAAACACTATGAAGGTAAAAAACATTCGAATCTTCATAATGTAATCACACTATGAAGGTAAAAAAACTTAAACCAAGTTAAAAAAAATCAAACCTTCACAAATAAAAGACTGTGAAGGTATATCCGAACCTTCACAGTGAAGACGCTGTGAAGGTAAAAAAAACGAACATTCACAGCGAAAAACACCGTGAACGTAATATTTACTGTGTTTTCCCTATGAAAAGTTCGATTTTTTTTACCTTCACAGTTTTTTGGTGTGAAGTTTCATACTTTAAAGCTTGGTCTCACCGGTCTCACGCGAACTTATGTCTATATATATATATATATATATATATATATATATATATATATATATATATATATGTATATATATATATAACCTTGGAACAAGATTTTAGTAAAATCTATAACTTTCTCATGTGTATAAAACCATTTTTGTCTTTAACAAGTAAAAAAATCACAAATTTTATTTATTTTTCATTTAATAAGTCAGGAGGTTTAAATTTAACTTTGTGTTCTGCATAAAACTCCCCCTAGAAGCTTATTGAATAAGACACTTACTATATCCTTAAGGCACCACCAAATGGTCCTATATAACTGACCAAATAAGTTATAAGTCTTATTTTCTTCAAAAAAAAATTATGAGTCTTATTAAGCACATTAAACTACTAACAAACAAGCCCAAGCCCTAAATGACTTATTTTGGCACAATAGGCAGCTTTCCTACTGCTGCCAACAATCACAAATATGAGTGAAAGAAATTTGAATGGTGCTTTTGCTTATACCAATTACAACACTAGCTTATAGTACTAGTAACAATAGAGTAGCAGTTCAAGTACATCCTCCTCCAACCTCCTCTTGCTATCAAAATTCACTTTACAACTGAAACCCCAACCCCCAATCATTCATACTCTCCCTATAAAACCTCAATTTTTAAAAAAAAGAAAAAAAAAAGTTAAGAATCACATGGTGGTCCAGTCCTCAAATCTTACGGAATAAAAAAAAGGCTTACAACTCTCGAGGGGAGAAGAAACCGGCATCATAATCATATACCAGCACCAGCAACAAAGAAGAAGACTGCACAAACCACCCAGCTCAACTCAACTAACTTAAAAATCGGTCATAATCAGTTACATGATGATGATGATGATGATGATGATGATGATGCGGCCTTTTTACCTTTTTATATCCTCGAAATGCAATGGAACCTATCAAAAAAAGATGATTTACACTCAACCCCACCACCACCACCACCACCAGCCATTGTTGTATCTTCCATTTTCCAAACTCTTTGCTGGAACTCAACCCCCCAAAAAAACAAATCCAAGATTGATTGGCTAATAATTCTGTCTTTTGTTTTTGACATTTTCCTCAGTAGTTGTTAGGCCAGTTGATTTGAGCAGGCTGGGGATGGGGATGAGGTGGCTGTTGCTGCTGCTGCTGATACATGCTAGATGTGGGTCCCACCATGTCGCCCCCTGTGTGGGACTGTTGGAGAAGTGGGTGAACGGCTCCGGTGGTTACTGGTTGTGGAGGGTGGTGATAAATACTAGCAAAAGTTCCATGGCCAGCTTGTGTTGGTGTATATGCAACTTGACCGCCTTGAGGAAGATTATAAAAAGAACCACCAATGTCCCCTCGACCAGCAATCCATACGCCTGGACCTTCACTCTACAAACCCAAAACAAAAACAAAAACAAAAATGTCATTTCTGCAAGAAAACATAATCCAAAATTTCCATTTTGATTCAATCAAGAAAACATTGAATTCATTTGGATATGAACTATAAGCAAAAACATGAACTATAAATTTATAGTGGACTAGAGCTTGTCTAATATGAACTATATCCAAAGGGTATTTTGGTAAATTAACAAACATGATAGTTAGGCTATGAGCCAAGTTCGTGATTTTTGGTACGCCTCTTCCTTAAACACCTAATCATCGTTATAACAGTAAAGAAGTTGAAGACGAAGTACAAGCAAGCATATTTAGAATGAATTACAAACTTCTCTTGGGGTAAGGAGTAGACATCTAATTTGACATATAATTTTAAAAGTCACATGTACCAAAGACTACACAATGTCGATAGTATTTCCCAGCTGTTGTTACAATATTTAATTCCTAAAAAATCTAATAATAAAGTTAGGATTAAGATATTTCTCAACCTAACTGGTCTGTTGGTAAATTTTTTGTTACATATGTGAACCATTGACCCCAACATAGTTCTTCCATGTGTACAGAAACTATATACCCGTTCAATAGCTCCCGTGTTCGTTTAGATTTTTATTCTATTTCATCTAACTTAGTTTACTGCTTTGCATTCAACTTCTGCACCATGACTTATCCGGCATCAATTCTATTCAACTTTCAGTAACCACACATCCACCTCATAATCTCAATTATCACTAAATTCATTCGCCTTCTGAAAATATCATTTGGCACTCAGAAATCATACCCCATTCACCTCAGTCATAGGGGCCAGTCTGGATAGTTCAGGCATGAAGATGCATTACAAGTAATTGTAAAAAAGACACCAAAAGAAGTAGCATTCACTAACTTCCATGTACAATCAAACTCTTACGTATATCAACATTTGTGCAACTGGTAAACCTCCAGTCAGATTCACGTATAGAAGGAAAGTGAATTAAGTAGAAGTAGTATGGGTTACTGTTTTGTTGTCTTTAGTTTTTGTTGAATAAAACCTTGAGGGTAGTTTGGTCTTTTACCTTATGTTTGTTAGTGGAGCGTATTATAGAAGGTGGGGGTTGTTTCTTTGGGGTCATTCATTCAGTTGTATTCTGTTTTAGAGTGTGAAAGCTCTTTGGGAGAGTTTCCTGGCCTCTCGAATGACAGTGACGTTGTAATTCCATTTTCAATTCTTGTGAGCAATCAATTCAGTTTTCCCTAGTGTATACCAAATTGGTATCAAAGCAGTTCTTTTCCTGTGGAGATGGCGACGCGTAGTAACACGACGAGGGTCGAAGACCTGGAAAGTGGAGTTGGCTCAATGGAGAATGTGATGCAGACGATCATGGAACAGATGGATAAAATCATCAAATACCAGGAGGAGGCGGCGAGTAAAGCTTGTTCTCAATCGCTGTCAGACGGTGAGGATACGATTCAGGTCGTTTCCTAGCAGTGAAAGGACGAAAGTTAGAGATACCTTCGTTTGATGGTAAGGATCCGGATGGATGGATCCTGCGAGCGGAGCGATATTTTTCACTGAATCGTTTAAGTCAAGAGGAGAAGATCGACGTATCGTTCAGTGCTTTTGAAGGTGATGCGCTGAAATGGTTTCAATGGGAGAATAAGAGGCATCCGATCACAAGATGGGAGGATTTAAAACATCTTATTCTTCAACAATTCAGATCGTTCGCGGCAGGTTCATTATGCGAACAATTTTTGGCGGTAAAACAAGAGAATTCAATTGACAATTACCGAAGGAAGTTTGTTGAATTCGCTGCTCCACTGGAGGGGATTCCAGAAGAAATTTTTCTTGGCCAGTTCATAAATGGTCTGGAAAATTCAATTAAAGCTGAGTTACGGTTATTGAACCCTCTTACTTTGAGTGAAGCGATGGAAATGGCGTCGAAAATAGAGGTGAAGAATAAATTGATTTTTCGTGATAAATCAATTTATTCTGGCAGGAAGAGTTCGGCTACCAGTACAGATCTAAAGAGTAGTGTGTCCAATTCGATATCTACTTCCGGTTCTGGCGGTAAATCGGGGTCTGAGTTCAGAAAACTATCTGATCAAGAGGTTCAACAGAGAAGAGCTCTTGGTTTGTGCTATCGATGTGACGAAAAGTATGCGTCGGGTCACAAATGCAGTAAAAAAGAGGTTAGTGTATTACTAGTTCAGGGGGAAGGAGAGAATGATGGAACTGAGGATGGAGAAGAGAAGAGAAGACTTTGAATGTTGTGGATGTTGGACCGAAGGTTGAGGTTCATCTAAATTCGGTGGTGGGGCTATCCAATCCAAAAACGATGAAGTTGGAGGGGTCCATAGAAGATCAAAAGGTGGTGGTATTAATTGATAGTGGGGCAACCCACAATTTTATATCTAAAGAAGTAGTGGAGAAGTTACAATTAAGCGTGGAAACTACAAAGCAGTATACTATCACTATGGGGACTAGTAATACTCTAAAAGGGAAAGGGGTTTGCAGGGGTATAGCATTATATATTCAGAATTTAGAAGTCAGAGAGGATTTCTTGCCTATTCAATTAGGCAATAGTGATATCATTTTGGGGATCCAATGGCTTGAAACATTGGGAGCCTGTCAACCGGAAGCAACAAGTCATGAAGTTCATGGTTGGTGGTAGATCGGTTACTTTACGGGGAGATCCTTCGTTAGGGAAATCCAAGATTTCTTAAAGGCGTTGGGTAAGGTAATTCAACAGAAGGCCATGCTGTGTTAGTGGAATTGGGGGCTTGTGTTGCTGATAGTTTTTCAGAATCGAACAATGACGAAACGATCGGTTCATTGCTGGAGGAATTTGATAATATTTTCAATATGCCCTCTGGCTTACCTCCGCAAAGAGCCAAGGAGCATAGTATCGTTTTGAAAGAAGGTACAGGACCGATTAATGTTAGGCCCTATCGATATCCCCACTATCAAAAGGACGAGATCGAGAAACTTGTGAAAGAGATGCTGGAAGCAGGTGTGATCCAGCCAAGTGTTAGCCCATTTTCGAGTCTGGTTCTATTGGTAAAAAAGAAAGATGGTAGTTGGTGTTTCTGTGTGGATTACAGGGCGCTGAATAAGGCAACGGTATTGGATAAATTTCCAAATTCAGTTATTGATGAGCTACTAGATGAACTTAATGGGGCGCGGGTATTCTTGAAGCTTGATCTGAAATCAGGCTATCATCAAATTCGTATGGTGGAGAGCGATGTGCAGAAAACCGCGTTTAGAACTCACCAAGGGCATTACAAGTTCTTAGTAGTGCCCTTTGGGTTAGTTAACGCACCCGCGACCTTCCAGGGGCTAATGAACGATGTATTCAAGAATTTTTTGAGAAAATTTGTTTTAGTTTTTTTCGATGACATACTAGTATATAGTAAGTCCATCGAAGAGCATCGAGAACACCTCCGATTGGTTTTTGAAGTCCTTTCCCGAAATCAGCTGTTTGCAAACCGTAAGAAATGTGAATTCAATCGTGACAGGCTGGGGTATTTGGGTCACGTAATATCAAGTGCAGGAGTTGAGGTGGATGAATCAAAGGTAAAAGTTGTTATGAATTGGGCTACGCCAACTAACATCACCGAATTACGAGGATTTTTGGGTTTATCGGGGTATTATAGAAAGTTTATTAAGGGTTACGGTTTGGTGGCTGCTCCGCTCACCCAATTATTGAAGAAGAATCAGTTTCAATGGTCTCAAGAAGCTCAATTAGCTTTCTTAGAGTTGAAAAGGTTGCTTTCCACAGCCCGTGTCTTACGCTTACCTGATTTTACGAAGAATTTTGTGGTCGAGACGAATGCATCAGGTTTTGGGTTGGGAGTTGTTTTAATGCAAGATGATCAGCCTATAGCATATTTCAGCCAAGCTTTGCGGATGCGAGCAAAGCAAAAATCAGTTTACGAGAAGGAATTGGATGGCCATTGTTCTGGCTGTTCGTAAATGGCGTCCGTATTTGTTAGGAAGACACTTCACTGTTCGTAGTGATCAACAAAGCTTACGGTTTTTATTAGAACAGAGGGTGATCGAACCGGAGTACCAACGGTGGGTAAGCAAGTTGTTGGGCTATGACTTTTCGATTGTTTACAAACCGGGCAGTACCAACAGAGCTGCTGATGCCCTTTAACGTAAAGTTGAGACTATGGAATGTTCTAACATGGGTGGTCCAAGTTGGAGGCAGTGGGATGCATTGAGAGCAGAGCTAACTGCATATGTTTTTTTTTTAAAACTCAGGGATGATCTTGAAGCTGATAGTCTATGTCACAAGGGCTTCGAAGTACAGAATGGGCTATTGTTGTACAAAAACAGACTGGTTATTCCAAGGACTTCCCAAATAATTCCTTTGATTTTTGAGGAGTTTCATGGGTCACCCATTGGGGGTCATTGCGGGGAAGATCGCACGTACCAACGTATAGCATCGGAGGTCTTTTGGGTTGGAATGCGGAAGGATATCGCTAATTTAGTGAAGGAATGTGAAGTTTGTCAACGAAACAAACATATTCATGGTACTCCTGCGGGTCTACTACAGCCTCTCTCACTTCCTTGTAAAGTTTGGGATGAAGTCTCTATGGATTTCATAGAAGGTCTACCAAAGTCGAATGGCATGAATTCAATTCTGGTCGTGGTCGACAGGTTCAGCAAATATGCTCATTTCATTGGATTGAAACACCCATACTCAGCTCAATCCGTTGCCGAAGTGTTTGTTAACGACATTGTGAAACTGCATGGATTTCCCCAATCCATTGTTTCGGATAGAGACAAGATTTTCTTAAGCTTGTTTTGGAAAGAATTATTCAAGTTTTTTTTTGGAAAGGGTATCTTGGGCCTATGGCCCAGACTAATCCCTGGCAATTAGCCTTTGGCCCAGCTGCTAAAGCGTGCAGCCCTGAGTTTATCCTCAGTGGCCACAAATGCTGCTAGTGGGGATCGAACCCAGGTTAAGCGCTATGAACTCCCCAAGCCTTTACCACCACACCACAGCCCTTGTGGTTAATTATTCAAGTTGCAAGGAACAAAATTGAAGTACAGTACCGCGTTCCACCCCCAATCAGACGGACAAACAGAAGTGGTTAATAAGGGTCTGGAACAATACTTGCGATGTTGGACTTCTGACAGACCTAAACTTTGGAGTAAATGGTTGTCATGGGCCGAACTCTCTTACAACACTTCCTATCATACTGCTCTTAAGTGCTCTCCATTTCGAGTTTTGTATGGTAGGGATCCACCACCACTCTTACGTTATAAGCCTGCTTCTTCTCCATTGCAATCTGCCGAACAAGAGCTAATTGAGCGAGACATGATCTTAGACAGTTGGAAGTTTTGGTCAAATGGCAAGGATTACCTGAATTTGAAGCTACATGGGAGATTCTTGAGATCCTACTACAGCAATTTCCTGATAATCACCTTGAGGACAAGGTGATTTTTTTTTTTTTTTTTTTTTTTGGGGGGGGGGGGGGGGGGGGGGTATTGGTAAACCTCCAGTCAGGGGCGGAGCTAGGAATTTGGGATAAGGGGGTTCGGCCTTTCGACGTCGTACTTTATTATAAAATGATGACGATAAATATTGTATCCAAACAACGAAAACTCATTTTAACAAAAGTGAAACTCACGTCTTTCAACATGCGTTGGATTTGGTTATGTGTCATCAATAACATCTTCTTTTCACTTAGAAAAATATTAATGATTTGTTTCTTGTTCATGATTCAACCTAATATCATAATAAATTAAGAAGTTCATCTAATAAAATTAAAGCGAACTAAAATTTACATACATGCTATTCAAAACAAATTAATGGATATTTTGGTATCAACATTTAACATCAATTAACTAAGGATTTGAGTTTTTTTTTTTACAATAAAACATAAATGTATCCCACATAAACATTTTACTTAATTTATAATTATATTTACACAAATGCATATAAATATTTAACTAAATTAGTTAACAATGTTTTAGTTAACTAAGTTTTTTTCCCTCAATTTCTATTATTGGTTTAAAAAAAACTAAATACTAGTTGATAATTATAGTACGTACTAATTTACCTTGATTACTTCCAACTTTTTTTTTTCCTTTTATGTGGTAGAGAAGTATGTTATTAATATTAAAATCTTTTATTTGATTTCATAGTGCCTATTTGCATTTCCAATGTTGGAGGATATTTAGTATTTTTTTTTTTATTTGAAACTAAGTAAAGGTTGGCTTTGAGTTGAGGGGGGTTGGGCACCGGCCTGCCCCCCTATTAACTACGCCACTGCCTCCAGTCAAATTCACGTATAGAAGGAAAGTGAATTAAGTAGAAGTAGTATGGGTTACTGTTTTGTTGTCTTCAGTTTTTGTTGAATAAAACCTTGAGGGTAGTTTGGTCTTTTACCTTATGTTTGTTAGTGAAGCGTATTATAGAAGGTGGGGGTTGTTTCTTTGGGGTTATTCATTCAGTTGTATTCTGTTTTAGAGTGTGAAAGCTCTTTGGGAGAGTTTCCTGGCCTCTCGAATGCCAGTGAGGTTGTAATTCCATTTTCAATTCTTGTGAGCAATCAATTCAGTTTTCCCTAGTGTATACCAGCAACATTAGTGCTATAGTTGTTCCAAGTGCATATGGGTTTCCAGGTTTCTGGAATGCATCGAGAGCCAAAGAAAAAACTCAAAGCCAACACAACATAACAAACATCAAGTAGAGTGCATGATGTAACTAACCTGCTGTCCTGTAACGTAAACATTACTTTCCTTGAACTGGGACCCACCAAGGTCTTCATTAGAAGTCGAATTACCAGCTGTTGCAGCTGGATTCGGATTATAACCTGCTGGGGAGGTGCCATATGGTCCATAGGTTCCAGGGACTCCAATGTGACCCGAGTTCCCGGTATTACTTCCGGGCTTGTATTGCGGAAGTGGATATTTGGGAGTTGCCACTGGTGGAGCTGGATACATATTTCCGGCTTGAGGCTGTTGAGGGAATGCACCATTGCTCAAAAACTGATGAATGGATGGAGGAGGGATGTAAAATGGGGAGAAATATGGGCCATATGGGATATAATTTGGAGGATAATGGGGCAAATGTAACCCAGCTGGCTGTCTGAACACAGGCAGTGGTTGCTGAGTTACGGCTAGGGAGCTCTGCATAACCCCAGCTGCTTGAGTGGCTAATGGTGTCGGACCAGCCGCAGACAACGTTATAGAGTTCCCAACCTGCAGTTCACATTTATAAACATCACGATCATTACAGATTAAACAGTATCAGTCCACTAATCATTTCAAATACTTGTTACCAATTTAGAATAGAGAAATAAGAAGCATGAAAAAAGCTTAACTTGAAAGAGATGAGAAAACCAATAGCATACTAGAATCAGATCATAATACATATCTAGCGAGTTCAAGGTACTTTCAACTTGGATTGATTGGATAATAGGATTTCACCATTTATGTGAGAGTGAGGTAGGCGGATGAAAGAATTGTGGAAGGTTTTAAGGTTTAATTCGACATGGGTAGTTTAATAATTTATCGATCTTGTCCTATCTCCCGTATTTTTGTTCCACCTACTTTGGTGGGCCATTTTTTTTATTTTTCGGGCAAAAAAATTTGATTACCGGCAACCCCAACCTGTCCCACATGGAACCTGCCTAAGATACAAATGTGAGGGGGCATTTTTTGGCTCCCTCAGCGGCTGAGGCTAGTGGGGGCAGAGGACCGAACCCGGTACATGTCTTGTATTTGGGCAAAGTCTCCCTGCCCCTTTGCCAACTGAGCTACACCACTCACTCACTGTCCTGCAGCGGTCTATTGTCGCACCGAACATGGGAAACAAGTTTTTGTTCTGTTCTGTCACGCATAAGAGCTCCCACGTTCCAATAGTTTATTGCATGACCATGCACTGCCCCCAAAATTTCCCACTTACCATTTGGCAATTCCTGAATGGCTTAGTGAATGATTAAGAGGTTTTTATTATATACTGTAAAATGAAATATGGTTGTTTACTAATTGTTCATAATGAAATTAGGGCGCTTAATGGTTACGGGAGGGCCAGGATACAAAATCATTTAGAGGATTTTGGAACCATTAAGAGGCAGACATTTTTTTTGCCAAACAAGATTCACCTCTTAGCGATTCAGATGTTGCCTTTTAATGGAACCATTAAGAGGTAAACAAACAGCCCCTTAGTAACCATAAAATCCATCATTTTTAAACCACTTGTCAAGAACAAGAATAATGCAGAATGCAGAATGCAGAACACCTTGAGGCAGAAATCAAGATGGAAGAGCTCCCTAATGTGTATGTGTGAACGTAGGGAACCACCATAGCAACATTCTCACTCATTGCAAGAGAAAAACAGTGTATGAGACTAATCATGCAAATAAAACTTATTCAAGTATTCTACAACGGTCACGTAAGCCTAAATTATGCATACCTCTTGAGAAGACTGAGAAGCCTGTGGAGATAGCACTGCAACATTTCCATTGTACTTGGTTGCCACCCCAGATGAGTGGAAAGGTGATACACGCCCATCGCTATCAGCACCAGATCGATAGAAGTGAGGATAATAGCCTGCTGGGTCAAACGGTTGTTGAACCTATATGTAAGAAGAATATACAAAGTTATGTTGGAGTTGAAATATAAACTTACCGGCTGGTAAAGTGAAAAAAATGATGGAATGTTATATGTAATAACCATGAATAAATTGAAGAAAAACCAAAGGGCCTTTGGCCTAGTGGTATCGGAGCATTTGGCCTCGTAGGAGGTCAAGGGTTCAAACCTCACCAAAGGTGAGTAGGGTGTGTGAGTTTATTTGTTGCATTTGCCGTATATAAATATTATATACTTTAAAAAAAATTGAAGAAAAGCAAGTATCTAAATATACTGTTATACTACCAGAATAACAGTTATCAAATACTTACAACAAAGCTTGGGACACGAGAAGCATCGCGCACTTGAGACTCGTTGTTTTCAAAAGGTGCTAGATGGCTCCCTATTATTGGTGGCATGAAGCCAAAACTTAAGTTAGGAGAAGCATGAACCACTGGATATTGATGACCTGTAGTTGGGAGTGAAGTCTCAGGATTGGATTCAATGTGGTCAGGGGCCACACTAGATGAGACTTCACCTTCAGCTGATAAATTTTCAGGTACATTAGATGAGGATGGGGGGCAATCAGGATAATCTCCATCATCAGGAGTTACCAACACATCTTGAGTCCTGAATCCAGTAAAACAATTGATTAGAAAACATGAAACGGCAATACATTCAAGCAAAAGATGCAGAATATTTGAGTAAGAACATTGCAAAAAATATCCACATGGAAATGCTAGAAATGTGAGATATTTCTTGTGGTGGTACAAGGTGTGGTTGTATAAGGTAAACTACAACTTAATTTCCTCTAGAAGATACAATCGAAGCGTTAATTTGCAGGTTCTCTAGACTTGAAATTTCACTGATAACAAGGATCAGATGGGTTTACCACAGAAAATTTGTCCTTGACTTGGGTAAAGATTAATTTAAAGAATTTATAAACATCAATCGACATTGTAAATTTCAAAAGGTTAAAAAGGGTATTTGTGGATTGTTTAAAAAATCATATTGGCACCGAGCCTTCCTTTCATATGGTCATAAGATGTTAAATTTGTACATCAAAGCTAATCACTCAATTGACCAGAATAGGCATAGGACTTTTTGACAAACCTGGAAGCCTGTTCCTCAACATGGTCAGTGATCCCCTCAGGAGCCTCAGAAAGCGATGGAGTCTTGTCGTTACCACTCAAGGAGCTTGAATTAAAACCAAAACTAGCATCAAAACTTCCAAAGCAGAATCCAAGTTTCTCAGCTTCTGGAACATGAAGATGATTGGGTATAATAACAAGTTGACCATCTGAAATGCGTGATTCCTCTAGCTTCCTCTCCTTTTCAGGAGAAACATCCTTTGAATCAAGAATACTGGATGCCGGTTTTAAAGAAGAGAGACCTTCGACTGGAATCGTGGGCACCTCCATGGAGTCACACGTCACAGGTCCTTGAGCAGGAATGGCATTTGTTGGTTTTGGTTTCCACTCCTTACCAGGACCGACTGTAAGAATGCACAAGGGTCATTATACATCATAGTCCCATCACCAAAATCATAAATTACCGACCAAATTTATCTTTTTAAGATTTTTTGGGGGGGTTTACTTTGAAGACTACGAAAAAGAACAAAACATGTTGTACTGATATTTAAACTAATCAAAATCAAAACCATCAAAGAACATAATGTTGAATATGGAAGTCCAGAACCCAGAAAGCACATTCGTATGGATAAAGTATGCAAGGAAATTCAGGTTGCTAACACGACAAATAAATAAATAAATAAACATATTTAAGCAAAAAAGCAAGTTTATGAAGAGATTGAGACAATCATAGCGCATCGAAAAGCCATAAAATAACAGACAGGAAGCTGTTGAAGCCTTGAAGGTTATGCAGTGTGGAAGTAATGTTGGTGAGACAAAATCAACCCATAAATGGGAATATCAATAAGCTCATGAAATCCCCTGTTACAGATTCAGGTGGATTGGCCCAAAACGTGCCAAGCCCAAGAGAATTGAAAGTTTATTCCAGAAGGCATAAAAGGGCAGAAAGGGAAATTCAGTCTAGTTAGTTATAACAGATGGTTTTAAAAGGAGGGAGAGAGGGCAGCGTAGAAGTTATGTGAGATTTTACTTTTTCTGTTAGATTGTGGCTCTTAGCTTGTGCTTTGAGAGAAGGAGGGTTTTTCCCTGGAATTGTTTCCCTTTACTTTGTTTTTCCCCTGTTTTCCATTTCTAATCCAATTCAGTCCCCATTTCACCCTCTTTCATTCTGTATTGTTTTTCTGTGATTTCCCATCATTGATCCAACCTGCCAATTTCTTCCATGGAAACCCGAGCTCAACAAAATCGTTTGGATCAACATGAAGAGCAACTTCAGAAGCTTCAATAAGATGTTTTGGAGATCAAAACTGCAATTCAGTCCTGGGAATCAGATCGTGCAGAGGAAGAGGAATTTCGAAAAATTGTGATGTCCTGGGTTAAACAAACAGGGTAAGCAGCCGGCGGCTGAGAGTGGGGCCGTCTATGGTTTCTGGCAGGTCTCATATTCCGTCGACACCTCAGGGAGGCGGTACTGCAGTGAATCACGGCGGCAGTCCTCTCGTTCCACCGATTCATCATGTCGGCGGTATTCCAATGGCACAGGGAGGGAATTCTCCTATCGTTGAATCGCAATTGAGTCCTCTCCAGTTATTGCCTTGGGCTGCAAAGAAGGTTAAGCTACCAGAGTTTTCTAGTTTTGACCCTCAAGGATGGATCCAGAAGGCTGAATTGTATTTCGACATTCATGGTACACCTTCTCACCTGCGTATTAGATTGGCTCAGTTGAGTATGGTGGGGGTCGCTCAACATTGGTTCACGATTGTCAAGCAAATTTATGATTCACTTACTTGGGAACAATTGACAAGTGAATTATTGCAACGTTTCAGTGGTCTCGAAATTCAGAATCCGTATGAGCAATTAGCTACGATCAAACAGTAGCCTCTATTCATGACTATATTGATGATTTCGAATACTTGTTATCGTTGGTTCCCCGATTGCCTGAGTCCAGGCTTTGGGGTATTTCGTAGCGGGGTTAAGAGATGAGGTGAAACGATGGGTTCGTCTTCATCGTCCTCAATCTCGGTTGGACACCATGTATTTGGCCAAGGACATTGAAGAGATTCTCCAACCTTCGTCGATGTGTGTTTCACAATCGCGTTTCCGTTATCAAGGAAGCGATGGTATGGGGTATCCATCACGGGCTGAGGTTAGGCCTCATTTGTTGGGTCGATCTGATGTTAAAGGGCCCAACAATTCTGGATTGAGTGACAAAGGCCCATATACACGTATAGAGACTAATCGTTCTGTTCTTTTGCCTGGCACACAATCGGCGTCATCGACTGAGTCTTCCAACGCGATGAATCGAAATCGTGGATTTCGATCCCTTACTCGTACAGAATGGGAAGAACGAAGGAAAAAGGGCCTGTGTTTTCGTTGTGGTCAGACGTTTGGACCAAGTCATAAATGCCCCGAAGGTAAGTTGCGGGTCTTATTGTTGGCGGACGATGAAACCGTGGATGAGGAGGGTGAGATTCGTTGGTTGGAATCGAATGAAGATAGTGTTGTTAAGGATGACGAACCACTTCCAACTGGCCTTTGTTCGGTGTTGGAATTTCATGGGGCTTTGACCGATTTAAATTCAGGGGGTAAGACTTTGAAGGTTGAAGGTACACTATCGGGTATTCCTATCATAATTTTGGTTGATAGTGGGGCATCTCATAATTTTGCCTCTAGTAAATTGGTCACTGCTTTGGGATTGTCATCTCAAATTTTTTCTGGGATTACCATTCAATTGGGTGATGGGCATAAAGACTTGGTCACTCAGCGATCTGTGCATTTGCCTGTTTGGATTGGAGGCTGTGAATTTATAATTGATGCTTTGGTATTTGAAATGGGACATTTGGATTTAGTATTGGGAATTGAATGGCTCAAGACTTTGGGTGATGTAGTTCATAATTGGAACCAACACTCGATGCGCTTTATGTTAGATGGACAATCGATTTGTATTCAAGGGCTGTCAAAATATCACTCAACTAGGGTGTCGTCTCTTCTAACCTGGTTGTCCTCAGAAGAGTCATTTCCGTTGTCCTCCCCAAAAAGGACGGTTAAAGAACCCTCGAATCCGGATGTTATGTTATCGGCCACACAACAGGAGGAGTTACGAGTACTTTTGGACAGATTCTCAAACATTTTCCGAGATCCTACAGGCCTTCCACCAAGTCGTGTCCATGATCATGGAATATCGTTGGTTTCTCCGGATTCTTCCATTTGCATCCGTCCCTATCGTTACCCGCATATACAGAAGGCAGAAATTGAAAGACAAGTGCAGGAACTCTTAGCGCTTGGCATGATTCGGCCAAGTAAAAGTGCCTTCTCGAGTTCAGTCATTTTGGTTCGAAAAAAAGATCAATCATGGCGGATGTGTGTTGATTACCGAGCACTTAACAAGGCAACCATTCCCAATAAGTTTCCAATTCCGGTGGTCAAGGAGCTTATTGACGAAATAAAGGGAGCACAATATTTTTCCAAATTGGACTTAAAGTCGGGTTACAATCAGATTCGTATGCAGCCTGATAGTATTGAGAAAACAGCTTTTCGGACTCATGACAGCCACTACAAGCATCTTGATATGCCCTGTGGGCTTACTAATGCTCCTGACACTTTTCAAGCGGTGATGAACGACATCTTTAGACCCCATTTACATAAGTATGTTGTTTTTTTCGACGACATCTTAATTTACATCCCTACATGGTCCCAACATGTGAAAGATTTGAGTGCAGCACTAACCATCTTAGTCGAAAATCAGTTTGTGGTTAATCGAAAGAAGTGTTCGTTTGGGCAGTCCTCGGTTGATTACTTGGGTCATATTATTGATGGACAGGGTGTATCTATGGATCCCAATAAAATTAAAGTTGTTTTGGAGTGGCCAACCCCGACACATGTAAAGGGCTTACGGGGTTTTCTGGGACTCACGGGCTATTATCGGAAATTCATACGACATTATGGTAGTATTGCCAAACCTTTGACCGATCTCACAAAAAAGGATGCTTTTGGGTGGAGTTCAGAAGCCCAACAAGCCTTCGATTCCCTAAAACAAGCTATGGTTACAGCACCGATTTTGGCGCTGCCCGATTTTTCAATTCCTTTTATAGTCGAATGTGATGCGTCCGGTCGTGGCATTGGCGTTGTTTTGATGCAACGTCGTCGACCCATTGCTTATTTCAATAAAGCTCTGAGTGAACGGAACCTAGCGAAATCAACGTACGAACGGGGAAATTATGGCATTAGTGCTTGCTGTCCAATATTGGCGTTCTTACTTATTGGGTACTAGTTTCATCATGTACACGGATCAAAAAAGCCTGAAGTTTTTATTGCAACAACGGATCACAAACCCAGGACAGCAGAATTGGGTGGCCAAGTTACGAAATTCACTATAAACCTGGTCGTGAAAACAGAGCAAGAGACGCGCTGTCACGACGTGCGAATGATGGGGAGCTACAGTCCTTAGTCTCTAGTCCAATATGGCTTCAGGGGGCTCAAATCATTGAGGAAGCTCGATCTGATCTGCACATACAACAAATTACCCGTGAATGGCAGCAGGATCCTTCGTCTCATCCGGGTTATACGGTTCGTCACGATATTTTATACTATAAAGACCGATTGGTTATTCCCCGAACTTCAAAATTCATCCCAACTCTTTTAAAAGAGTTTCATACGTCGGCCACCGGGGGACACTCTGGCTATTATTGCACCTATCGTAGGTTGGCTGTGAATGTATACTGGCCTGGTATGGTAGTTACAGTGCAGAAATTTATTCAAGCTTGTGACACATGCCAACGTTTTAAGGCAAGTTCGACGACCCCGGCAAGTCTTCTGCAGCCCTTGGATATACCTAATGCCGTTTGGGAGCATTTGTCAATGGACTTCATATTGGGATTACCCAAATCTAAAGGATATGACGCCCTGTTAGTTGTGGTTGATCGGCTATCTAAGTATAGCCATTTTATTCTCATTATACATCCTTACACGGCCAAATCCATAGCGGAGATTTTTGTACGAGAAGTAGCGAGGCATCATGGGATTCCGAAGTCCATCGTCAGAGCGATAGGGACCCGTTATTTCTCAACCATTTTTGGCAGGAAATATTTCGTTTACACGGGACACAACTCCATATGAGCTCGGCTTATCACCCGGAATCGGATGGCCAGACGGAGGTCATTAATCGTTGTTTGGAAACTTATCTTCGTTGTTTTGCTATCGATCAACCTCACTCTTGGTCCACATGGGTTCCGTAGGAGGAGTTTTGGTACAATTCAACGTTTCATGGATCTACCGGTCAGTCACCATTTGAAGTTGTTTATGGCCGTAAACCTCCTACTGTGTTTCAATATATTCCGGGTGAGGTCAGAGTTGAAGCGGTGGGTCAAGAATTACGAGATCGGGATGAGGCTCTAAAACAACTCAATATTCACTTATTGCACGCTCAATCGTTAATGAAAGAGCAAGTCGATAAGAAAAGACGAGACGTGAACTTTCAAGTCGGAGAATGGGTTTATGTTAAACTTAAACCTTATCGGCAAATGTCAGTCGCCCAAAGAATTCACCAGAAGTTAGCTGGTCGATTTTTTGGACCTTTTAAGGTGCTCGAACGGATCGGTCCTGTTGCATACAAGCTGGAGTTGCCCCCTTCGTCGCGAATACATCCAGTTTTTCACGTGTCGTTGCTGAAAAAGGCAGTAATTTCAACCTCAGTGGATCAAATGTTACCACCGGAATTGGAATTAGACGCCACCGATATATTGTTTCCAGAAGCCATGCCATTCACGCTGTTCGCACAATTCGTCAACGGGATTAATTTGTTCTCTAGTGGCTTATTCAATGGAAGGGACGTCCGTTGGAAGAAGCTACTTGGGAGGATGCTATGACCATCAAAAGTTTGTTTCCTGATGCAAGTCTTGAGGACAAGACTTTAATGGCAGGAGGGAGTAATGTTACAGATTCAGGTGGATTGGCCCAAAACGTGCCAAGCCCAAGAGAATTGAAAGTTTATTCAAGAAGGCATAAAAGGGCTTCAGTCTAGTTAGTTATAACAGATGGTTTTAAAAGGAGGGAGAGAGGGCAGCGTAGGAGTTATGAGAGATTTTACTTTTTCTGTTAGATTGTGGCTCTTAGCTTGTGCTTTGAGAGAGGGAGGTTTTTTCCCTGGAATTGTTTCCCTTTACTTTGTTTTTCCCCTGTTTTCCTTTTCTAATCCAATTCAGTCCCCATTTCACCCTCTTTCATTTTGTACTGTTTTTTTGTGATTTCCCATCATCCCCACCCAATTTCCAATAACCCCGCATAAACAATACCATAAACTAAATGAAGTAAGAGATAGAATATAAATATTGATGCAACGGTAGGCTATGCAATTTGAACCTTGAACTGTTTGTTCCATTTAGTTCCCCTCAAGTGACCATTCACATAATCACATTATAAACAGATGATCAAACTATTTTGCATAAATTTGAATACCATGACTTAATACCTTTTTGAGGCCCAATCGCTTGTTGTTGCCTGTTATTGTAATTTGAAGGTGGCCTGCCAATGGAAGAAGAAACGTGAATAGAAGGTGCTGGTCGTGAAGACTCTGAAAGCAAATTATTCCCCTCCTCCTGAATCTCACTGTGCATCTTTCCTTGCATGAAGGAGCTTCCGACCTCGGTATTAGCTGTCATAGGGCCATTTACAAAAATGATTTTTTCACTAATCGCTATCTAAAGTAACGAGAAATCTAAAGTAACGGCATCATATAAAGAAAATTTGTTCTTCTTTGAGTATGAAAAAGTCCTCACAGGCAATGTTAATCTCGACAGGGGTCTCTTGGACTTGTTCAACAGGAGTTCGCTGACTTCCAACTTCACGTCTGATTGTACCAACAGGGAGTCGTGAATCCTGTGATGGCATAAGAATAGGATCCGAAGCCGACAAATAGACCCCGGGCAAGGGTGATGGTGCCTTAGAAGCTGAAATGTTTCTGGAACTCCCATCTCCCAAAGCAGCAGTCGGGATTTTTTTGGCCTCCGGAGGAGCTTGAGGAAGTGGGCCCTCCAAGTTACTACTCACAGCAGCTGCATTCAGTTCAGATTGATTAATATCACTTACAGCAGACAAATGCGTCTCAGGTACAGAACTAGTTTTCTCAGCAGCTATGTCAGCAGAACGATCAGCAACAACATTGGAGGAACTGCAAAAAATGGGGTGAACATGTACTTTATTAGTATTTAAATTTTAAACCCTGCCTACATCAGTTAAATGGTTACACTGTATCAACAAACAAGGAAAACTAGTGATGCAACACCTTCCAACCACAAATGTCTCTTTATTCTTCTTATCCTGAGGTGCAGGCATGATTACACCATCATCTGCGCCTTGATTGATTTCATTTTCCTTTCCAAAGACAGCATTCCTGCTACTGCCTGCATCTAGATTGTCAAAAACAAAAGATCATTGATTATTATTTATGCATGACAAACTAGCATACTTCAATGATTCAAACTGTTCAAATCCTAAATCTATATATAGCATTTAAAGCTTGATATGAAATTAATCCTTGATTTCAAAAAAAGGCCACTTTGTTGAATAATGAAACTACTGGCAGTAAAAAAAAATTGTATCATGTGCTTGTAGCCTTCTGATAATATTACAAGGGCCAGTTGTTTAAGGTTTGATTAAAAAAATGACAACTGTTGGTAATATTACAAGTGAAGCAAGTTAAAATGTCCAAAAAAGCATAAATGTGATGGATTCCAGCTTGTCAATTACCATGAGAAATGTGGCGAGATGAGTAGTTCCCCCGACCACCCCTATTCCCCCGTCCCTGCATCCCAGGTTTCCATCGAGGCTCTGTAGATTCTTTAGTAGGATTCTGCAGAAAAGATAAGTGCATGAATACGAAGCATAAAACAGTTTTCCAGCTAGACAGATGTAGCATATACTAATATTGTCGGGAAGACAAAAGTTAACTAAAGCATGCTAGGCAAAACAACCATCATCCAATGTAATTATGCCTTCATTTTACAAAGCAAAAGCAAAATCTTTGATGTAAGCAAATGATTTTTAGCCAGCACAGCAGCGCTAACATACTCCCGTAAAAGGTAAGCAGCAAGCACGAATAATAGAGTTGCTATCAAGTAAATGTTGCAATTGCTTATTCTCCAGCTTGACCAACAATCATGTAACTACTAAGAGCCCCTTAAAAATGAAAGATGGTTCTATAGCTTCCCTAGCAATTTACCATACTGCTGAATTAATCTCTTATTCGGACTTAACGGCCCTTCTACACACACGCTAAGCTAGAAAACGTAGATCCAATCAAGTAGTAATTATTCAGAACGAAAAGAAAGAAAAACAGGAAAGCACAATGCATGGCAAGTATGTCTAATGACCAGATGTCAGTGCGTGAATCTTAATGCACCCCCATATGTCAAAATAGAGCAGGCATTCTAAGCTTACTCACAACACCAAATAATAATCGTACCTCTTTCTTGCGGTAGCGCTTGCTCCTTACTTCATGAAATGGATCTGTGCAAGTGCAACAATGAAGAAAAGAATTTTATTCGCTTGCATATTTAACACGTAATTATAACAAGAAAAGCAGGTGACTGGGCCAGAAAACAAACCTCTCTTTAAGCATAAACTCTGATTACGAAACATTCCTTGTTCAAATAGATATACAAAATTAAGGGGGATTCTACCAACACAAATTGGGTAAGAGCTAACCGAGAAAGAGTGTGGTCTAGGTAAGAGGTTCGGTCCACTTAAGCACAGACAGAGTCAGAAAGCAACCTCTTCCTTACTGGGTCAGCATCTCGGTCAGCATAATTGTTGGTCAGAATATGTTGGTAAATCGCATCCCTTCTTAACGGGTAAGCACCTCATACCCGGTCAGAGGTGGTCATCAGGTAGTAAACAACCCCTAAAGTACGCACACTGCACTAACTACCCGCTTGCCTATACCAGTTCCACCCTTCCCAAAGAAACATTAAAATAGCAGATTTCCAGCATAAACAATGACTGTACAACTAAACATTGAGTGAGGTGTAACATACACAGATACTTCCCAAAATAAAAACTTGCTGCAAGCCAAATCCGGATGACCTTAAACTAAAAACATATAATTCCCAGTTCGATGTCAGCAACACCGAAACAAAGTTTCCCACTATTGAGTAATCAAAATTCAAATTCATGTAGAAAATAAGTCATACCAAATCCGATTTAATTACACACCGTAACGAGAAGAGCATAATCAGCATTCAGCAAACCTAAAATGTATAAACTACCATAACATGACCAGAAACATCACTGGTACATTTGAGAAATTTTGCTAAAATGCAACATCCTTAGGATAGCAAACAGTGAGCTTCACTTCACAAACAATAGTCAATGGCGAATTTCATTTTAACGAGTTAGGATCAAAACAATAAAACACCAATTCAGCAATAGGACCAAATTAGAAGAAAAAACAAAACAAAACAAAACTTCAAAAACCACTATAACCCTAACGTTAGCACACTATCAGTCAGAAAATATGTTTTAAACAAAAATCTCGCACCAATCACATGGAATACACAATCAATAAACACTTGAAAGAAATTAAAAATATATATATCAAATCCACGAAAATGACAAACATGTAAAAGTCACAAAACCAAACCAACAACACGGATCTCACGACAAAAAATCAAAAAAAAACAAATGATTACCCTGCAATAGAAGCTTCTGAGCCGTCTCGTTTGGATCCATAGAACAATCTTTAAGCATTGCATATATCTCATCTTCACTGTGATTACCTGTGATCTCCTTAATGTTCTGGATCGTCTTCCTTACGTTGTTTGGAATGGAAACCCTAACCCCACTATTCATGTTTTTTTTTCTCTTTAAAACACGAACAGTAACAATTGGTCTTCAAATTTATATGTATAAATAGCTTATGTGAAGATTAGGGAGATAAAAATGAGTGAATAGATGATGAGATTGAATGCTTAAACAGGAATCAAAGAAATTGGGGGAGGAAGAAGATGAAGAAGAAGGGAAATAGAAAGAGAAAGACTTTGGTAAGGGTTTTTGAATTGATCCAGTTTTGTGTTTAGAGAGAGAAATTAGGGGAAATTTTGGGGAGGGGGGGGAGAAGAGCAAAAGAGGAAGTGTCTTCTGCAGTGTAGGGCTTTTTCCTTTTTTTTTCTTCAATCTTTTTTATAATTAGTTTGTCATTTTTGGTCCTTTTGATTTTATTTATTTCATACAAGTCCTTTGTTGTTAAGATATGTCCAAGGGTATAAACGAGCCGAGTCGAGTTGAGTAGTATGTTAATTGAGCCGAGCTCAAAAAATTAATACTGGACTCGAGCTCGAGCTTGAGTATTTTTTGAGTTATCGAGCTCTTGCTCGATGCTCGTTTATAAGTTCGAACCCGCGATCGATTAACTCGTTTATCGGCTTGAGTTTGATAATTTTTATATTTTTATTGTATGATTAATAAATATATGAGCATGTTTAGCTCGAAAAAAGGGTATGCTCGAATGGCTCGACTCGGCTTGGAAAATTTGAACGAGTCGAGTCGGACATTGGTGTTATAAAGCTCGGCTCGTTAAGTTAAACGAGTTCTACTTTGTGTTCGAGATCGACTCGAGCTCAAAAATTATTAAGCTAGAGTTCGGGTAGCTCGTTAAAAGCTCGACTCGTTTACACCCCTATATATGCCATCAAAGAAGAATGAGAATTTATGTAGTTTTCTTGGGGTTTTTTGCTTCAATAGCAAATGCAAATAAGTGAAATGAATGCAGCTTTCGTGTCGAACCTAAAGATCATATCTTATTGTAGTTGGAAATGTTGATGGCACATTCAAGTTAGTTTATGAATGAATGAAATCAGTTGATAATGGTTAACGCGGTGTTTAGATATGTTGTAAGCTTCATTTGTTTTTATTGTAAAATATGATTTTGGTTTTGATTTCATGATCTTGTTTATATCTAAGATAAAATTAGATCTTTAGAAGTTGGTGCCCAGTAATGAGTTGTTGCGAAATGATTATGTAGGGTAAATGTTGACATGTTTAACTATTTCTCATTTAATTTGTATTGTTGCTGTTAATTATCTAGTTATTGTTATGATAACGTGACAGGGGAACAATGGACAATCACGACAAAAGCAAGCAAGAATGTTGATGTCTACGAGTGTCACAATGATCAATATGAAAACATGCATGCAGATACCTCGTAAGCTACAAAAATTGTCTTGTTTTAAGATATTGATCCATAAGACATATTTGACTTGATTTTGTTGAATAGCGTTTCGTTTCATGTGTTCCCCCCTTGTTAATAGTTGGTTTCCTTTGTGAGCTCGTTTGAAATAGTTTGTTTTAGGCTTTCTCGTCATGTGTTGTTGGGCAAAGACGACCACAACTTTTTTCTTTTTCTTGTCGGGATTAAGTCACAACGACAAAGAAAACATCATGTAGAATGACCTGTAACCCGTGGGGGAAGTATGATGGTAAAGAATGCCAACAAACTTTGTTATGGCTTTTAACGTGGTAATATAGTTTAAACCCCGCCAATAAGATGTTTGAATTATGTTTTCTGTATCGTGGTATTAATTAACACATTTGACATTTGTAATTCATGAAATTTTATGCAAAATGCATAATCGAAAAATCTCCCCCTTAGGGGAGATAGGGTGTTCATCTGGGCATGGCTCAAGTTAATCAAGTTTTAGGCAATGACCAAATCACTCGATAAGTAAACCAAAAATGGAGCCACTTGAACTTAATTTATGGCCCTAAGCCTAGATCAACTATCTCAATCCAATTCTCTCCATTTTAACTAGATTTGAGTCAGGTTGGTGAATGGTTGGCTCGTATAATAAGCACCTTTGGGATGCAATTGTGGCCCAAACATGTGAGGAGTTCTCTATCGAGATTGAACGTTGCACTGGGTTGATCCCTGATGCTTTGGTTTAACTCATCAATAAAGTTTAATCAACCGACATGTTATGTCGCTACCATGTTGTGATTGACACATGACATTTTTACTTGAGTACGACTAATGAAACTAGAACAAGAAACCATCATGTCAATATATTCTCCACATGGGGCCAAAAGTGAAAAATCAAAAACTTGGGGACTAAATTGAATGTTTTAGAATCTACAACACAACCATTATTTTTTTGATTTTGTGTCGTGGTATTGCCGTATGTTTTTCCACCTTGCTTCGACTTTGACTATTTAAAGTTATTTTTTATATATAGTCCTTCAACTATTATGAAATGTCAACTTTCTTCCATGACTTTTAATCAATAAACGGATAGAGATGTACATGGGTCGTTCTTAACCGAACGTTGGCCCGGTCCAATAAGCAAACATTCGACTTCTAACTTGTCCAACATTTAATCAGGTTTTATGTTGAAAACTATGACCAATTTGGGCCTAACGGTCCTAACTAGTCAAACTCGAACTTCTATTCTTTAAGAATTTAGTTGCTTTCGTAGATGCAACTGTAGTCACAAAATTTTAAAATACTAGTCATTATAATGGGCATTGACTAGGCATAATTAACCGAACGTTTGGTCCTTAACTGATGTAACACCCCGAAATTTATAATATCGTTATGGTAGTTATCATATTAACTTACCGTGTTTTGGGTATTTATCGTTAAATAATGAATTGATCTGTTTTGGGCATCGTGGGCTGAAAGTTGACAAAACTGATTAAATTGGATTTCGGTACAGTGCTCGCGACTGTGCTCGCGATAGTGACAGGGTGTCACAATCGCGGGGCACAATCGCCCAGTTTGTACCGTGAGTCGTGTGGTTCGCGCGACTATGCCCGGCTTGGCATAGTCGCATGTCACTATCGCCTGCGGGGGCTGAGAGGATGTTAAGTCCGAACTTTCACCCTTTTCCCTCATTTCTCATTTTCTAATCCCTTCCCATTCTCTCCCAAATCATTTCCTCTCTTCCCCACAAACCCTAACCCATTTTGAGGGTTCC
The DNA here is from genome assembly GCA_023525745.1 of Arctium lappa. Lineage (NCBI taxonomy): Eukaryota > Viridiplantae > Streptophyta > Magnoliopsida > Asterales > Asteraceae > Arctium > Arctium lappa. Next base: position 80,377,818 of record CM042055.1, read on the forward strand.
TCCTTAAACCACATGATTTTCATCATCTAACTAGTTGGAATCAAGAACCCCAAAATATCTTCATCTCCATCTTCCTCACCAAACTCTTTGGGGTTTTATCCAACCTTTGCATAATTTGAAGATTTGGAAGCTTATGGTTTGTTTTGGTGACCTACATGGGTTTTGGTTGGTGGTTTAGAGTCGTAGTTAAGGTAACTTCTTGTTCTCTTCATTTATGGAAAATTAGGGTTTGGACCAAAATGGAGATTTTGGGGTAATATGTTTGGGGAATGTTTCTATATGGTTGGATATGTTTATTTATGGTTGAAATTTATGGATCTAGGTTTTTGGAGGTTTTGGTTTGGAGGATTCAAGATTCGTCAAGAAAGCTCAAAGTGTGGCAAAATCTAGATTTAGCCTAAACCTAGCAATGTGAGTTCAAGTTGATTTGTGAAAACGTTGTACATGTCAAAATGTTTATTTAAAGCATCTATGTGTTTTAAATGAAATTATCAATTGTTGAGTTGTTTGATAACTTTTGATTATTGGAAGTGTTTAGCTTATTAAACCTTGTAAAACACCACATTTGGGATTTTGGGATATTTTGGTAAATGTGTCACAAAGGAATGTGACTTGGTGATTTATTGCATAAATGGGTATTTGGTTAAAAATGCACTTTTAAGTGTTTGTCGGGTTTTATGCATCATTCATGAAATGAGATACTTTGAAAAGTACGAAGGTGTGAGTCATTTGGTTTTGGGTCGATCCCGACCTTGGGAACGCTTTAGAAAATGATAATCCTTTTTGGGTTTTGGGCCGAAGGCCAGGGCCGTCCCTGGGGGAGGGCGGGCTGGGCGGTCGCCCAGGGCCCAAAAAAATTAGGGGCCCGAAAAAAAAATTTAGTTTATATATTACTATATTAATTTAAAAAATATTTAGTATTTTAGTGTTTATTCCTTAAATCTGAATTATAAATAAGTTTTTTAGGGCCCAATTTTAAATAATGGAAAGGCCCAGACCAGAGGCCCCAAACGAGAAGACAGAAGTCGCATACGTACAAGAAGACAGAAGTCGGCTAAAAATTGATGAACTTCTTCCATTCTTCGATTAAATCAAAAATGCTACACGCCGACACCGACAAACATGAAAATCAAGTGCCAATTTCATCATCCGATCGTCGATTCAGTTTTCTCAACGGTATGGAAAGTTTAATTTCGTTTCCTCGTCTTCCTACCTTTCTATGGCCAGACCGAGATCGAGAACCTATAAGGTTAGGGCTACTGGTTTTGATTTCTCACTCTTGGCTCTTTCTTAGTTGTTTTAATGCTTTATGTGTTCTGAATTCTGATTGCTAGCGATTCATTGAGTATTTAAGTTCTAATTTCTGAAAATGTTGTCGTGTTGATTTCTCAGTCCTGGTTTATATTCTGATTTTTGGAATTTTGGGCTCAAGAATTCAACAGGTAATGGTTTATTTGCTTTCTGTTTGTGTTTATGTAAATTACTAAATTGCAATTGTAATTTGTAAATATGTTATATTAAATCTATTACTAATCGTCTAATCAAGTAATCATGATTCTTGTTTCATTTTTATTAATAACAGATTATGATTTATTGAGATTTGAGAAATGGTCCAGTGAAGATTGTGGAGTTAAATTCTTTGGTCTCGGACACTCAGTATTCCCTAACCCATATTTCAATTCAGGTGCTTTTGTTCCCTTTTCTTGAGTTGTACTTGTTATTTGTTCAAGTAATCAAAGTTCAATATAGATCATCATGTTGCCTAAAAAGTATAAGTACTTGTCTGGAAGTGAGAAAAGAAAAAAAAGAAAATTAGATGAACAATTGAAACAGTCGCAAAAAGGAGCTATGGATAAGTTTGTTAAGATCGTATGTTCTTCTAATGAAAACTTAGAGGAACATGATGTTGAGCACCCAAATATGAGTGAACACAATGAAAACATTGATGGTTTGAGTGAACATGAGGTCCCCAATAATACTGAAAACTTATCCGTAGATGAACAATCAATTCCGTTTTTTGATATTTATGATCCTAGAAATTGGGATAATCTTGATACTAAATCAAGAGACATCCTAGTTGAAAAAGGGCCTGTTAGAGAATTGGGTATCGTGTTTCCTTTAGATAGCACGTCTAGACATTTTTCATATATGTATTATGATAAAAAGTTAAGTAATGGTGAAACTAGGGATCGTAAATGGCTAATTTATTCAAAATATGAGGATAAAGTGTATTGTTTTTGTTGTAAGTTGTTCAAATCCAAGAATTATAGAAATGCAATAGCTAATGAAGGATTTAGAGATTGGAAACATCTTAGTGAGAGACTTAAAGAACATGAGAATAGCATTGAGCATATGAATAACATGTTATCTTGGAATGAACTTAGAGCAAGACTAAACACAAACCAAACCATTGATAAAGATTTACAACAAGAGATTTTGAAAGAGAAAGAACGTTGGAGACAAGTCTTAGTAAGAATAATTGTCGTTGTGAAATGTCTTGCTAAATACTCTTTGCCGTTTAGAGGATCTAATGAGAAGTTGTATCAACAGAGTAATGGTAATTTTTTGGGGTTAATTGAAATGATTGGAGAATTTGATGTGGTTATTCAAGATCATATTAGACGCATTCAAAATCATGAAATTCATTATCATTATCTCGGTCCTAGAATTCAAAATGAGTTAATTTCTCTTTTAGCTCATAATGTTAAAAGTTCTATCATTAAAATTATCAAAGATGCTAAATATTTTTCTGTAATTCTTGATTGTACACCCGATGTGAGCCATCAAGAGCAAATGAGCTTAATAGTACGATGTGTGAATATGTCTAGTAATAAAATAAAAATAGAAGAGTATTTTGTAGAATTTTTAAAGGTTCATGATACGTCTGGTTTGGGATTGTTCAATGAATTATTAGATTTACTTAAATCTCTTGACCTTAGTGTTGACGATGTGAGAGGTCAAGGTTATGATAATGGTTCCAACATGAAGGGAAAGCACCAAGGGGTACAAAACCGATTACTTGAAGTTAATCCAAAAGCATTATATATGCCATGTGCTTGTCATAGTCTTAATCTTACTCTTAGTGATATGGCTCATTCTTGTGTTAAAGCGGTTTCATTTTTTGGAATTGTTCAACGCATATACACATTATTTTCTAGTTCTACAAAAAGATGGAAAGTGTTAGTTGATAATGTTTCAAACTTAACTGTTAAATCTTTATGCAACACACGTTGGGAAAGTAGAGTCAAAAGTGTTAAGGCAATTAGATTTCAGGCTCCTCAAATAAGATCGGCTTTACTTGAGTTATGCAAATCATGTGATGATGCCAAGACAAAAAGTGAAGCGGAAAGTTTGGTAAGTGCAATTGAGAACTTTGAGTTTTTACTTGGCATGATTATTTGGTATGATATTTTATTTGCAATAAACATGGTTAGTAAAAAGTTGCAATTCAAATCTATGTGCATTAATGCTACCATGGAACAAGTTGAAGGTGTAATGAAGTATTTTGAAAAGTATAGGATTGAAGGGTTTGCATCAAATATGAATACCGCTAAAGAAATAGCGTGTGAAATGAACATAGATCCTACATTTTTAATTAAACGTCGTGTTATTAGGAAAAAACAATTTGATGAAAGTAATCACGGAGAAGAAATGCAAGCATCGGAAGAAGAGAATTTTAGAATTAATTATTTTCTAACTATTGTGGATATGGCAATTTCTTCGTTGAATAATAGATTTGAGCAACTAAAGATATTTGAAAGTATCTTTGGGTTCTTATTTGATTCGGATAAACTAAAGTCGTTGGATGAGAATGAATCGATGAGATGTTGTGCTAATTTTGGTGATACCTTTTATCATAATAATATGGCGGATGTTGATGTAAATGATCTTTATTCTGAGTTAAAGGTGTTGCAGATGACTTTGCCATCTAAATCAATGTCGGCAATTGAAATTCTTGAGTTTGTCAAAGTTGCAGATTGTTATCCTAATGTTTCGGTTGCTTATCGAATTATGTTGACAGTACCTGTGACCGTAGCATCTGCTGAAAGGAGTTTTTCAAAGTTGAAGTTACTAAAGACATACTTGAGGTCATCTATGTCACAAAAAAGGTTGAACGGATTGGCAATACTATGCATTGAGAAAGACATGTTAGATAATGTTGATTTAGATGCTATTATTGATGATTTTGCATCTAAAAATGCTCGCAGAAGTTGTTTTGTATGAATTAGGTGCTATTATTGATGTTTTGCATCCAAAAATGCTCGAAGAAGTTGTTTTGTATGAATTAGATACTAATATTGATGATTTTGTATCAAAAAATGTTCGAAAAAGTTGTTTTGTATGAATTATTAGTATTTATTGTATGAAAGTTTGTTTTTAATGATAAGAAACGTTTACTTTAAGAATTTTTTTTATACATATTGAGGGCCCAAAATTTACAAATCGCCCAGGGCCCAAAAAATGTCAGAAACGGGCCTGCCGAAGGCCAATTGTGATTTGAGAAACAAAGTTTTGGGAAAGATGTATTTTGGTTTATGTAACTACTTTGGCTCTCGTATTTTAGCCGAACGTACATTATGCCTTTTGGGGCTTGGTTTGCACTCAAATGAGTCTTTGGAACATTTGTTCAGTTTTGGTAGCTTGTTAAGGAGCCTTGTCGTATGGTGTACCTAGTTGCATCTCATTTGTGAGTTACGTGTATTGGATGTGTTAGTTCATCCGTTGGAGTCATGTAACGTGTTAGGTTGTAATGCAATGGATCCATAGGCATAGAGGTTGGTTTTTATCGTGTAAATGGGATAAGATTCCTATGTTTTAATCTGGAAATAGGCGTTGATGATACGATGTAAGTCCTACATAATCAAGTGTGTCAAGGATGGAGAGATCCCAAGGTAAAGATCTGGATAGGATTGAACTTGGTGATTCTTTGGAACAAAAGACTTGGATAGAGTTGATGTTCAAATGACTAAAGACCCAAAGAGGGTTGATGTCTATTATGACTAAAGACCTAGAGAGGGTTGATGTCTATTATGGCTAAAGACCCAGAGAGGGTTGATGTCTATTATGGCTAAAGACCCAGAGAGGGTTGATGTCTATCATGACTAAAGACCTGGATAGGGTTGATGTCTGTCGTGACTAAAGACCTGGATAGGGTTGATGTCTACCGTTACTAAAGACCTAGATAGGGTTGATGTCAATGGTTGTTTATCCTTGAAGATACACTTATAACATACATTTGTGGCTTAACTTTGTGTACCCGCCACATTCAATGGAATCGGGTCTTCCCCGTCACCGAAAGGTGTTGTTTTGGGTACCGAGTCTTGTGTCCATGTTTTCGGTGACATATTGTATATGAGATTTATTAACCATGATTTATGGGTTGAGTGTTATGCCCCACCCATACTTTGGGTGTTTTGGGATGTGAAGTGTTATTCACGGTATCACAATTGGGAGTCGATTTATATTCACGTTTTGAGTGAGTTTTGGATCACATCGTTTTATAAAGAATGGTTGTTTTGGAACGTTGTCTTCAATGGTGCAAACTGTGAAAAACGAGTCGTCTCTATTTCTAAAGTAAATTAGTTTGAAAGATCTTGATTTGAACTAATTTCCTTTCTTTTAAAGATATATCTATTCATGTTAAAACTATTGAATTCACTAGGCGTTAGCCTAACCTGTTATTTGTCGGCATGTGCATCAGGTTTCAGTTGGGGTTGGTCCTAGCGGTGCTATGAAGAGATGAGCACTAGCTTGCGTGAGAGTGAGTAGCTTGGCGAAGTCTTCCACAGTTTGGAGATAGCGACACTTATTGGGTTTTAGTAACACCTGTCCTTATTATAGACTGTAGGTATAGAATGAATGTATGTATGAAGGTTAAATCTTAAATTGTGGTTGTAGATGAATCATTTATTGATGTATTTAGAAAAATTTTAATTAGTTGCTATTACTAGAATTGAGGGTGTTACAATTGATTAAAGCTTGAAAAGGGGAACTGTTATAGGCTCCAATGACTAACTCGAACCTAATGCATGAACTTTCTAGATTCAATATTCAAGTGAGTTTGTTTCATGTTTAGATAACAAACATTTATATGTCGCTATAAACAACCTTGTTTTTTATACATTCACTACTTACAATATAAGAGATAACAAATGAGCCAACTTGTTACATTCTCAAATGTGTCATGTTTGAACCTTTACGTAACCATGTTAAACGTCCCCACAATAATCCAAATCAACAAAACATAAATATAAACATGTAATGTACATGTACAATTTTAGAGTGACCATGATCCATCATATGTTCTCACACTGTTAGGCTTAAGCTCCTTTTACAACATGCTTGTAAGATTGTGTTATTATGTATATATATGTATAGAGGCTCATTCATTTGTTAACCAATATATTGGTGTTAACCGTGTTAACCAATTTTCAACCAATCAGAATGATCCTAGATTGTCTATCAACTTAAAAGCCTATTAAATCTTAAAGGGGTAATAATGGAACTCCATTGTTTCACGCCTATCAAGTTTGTTTCCATATTTTAAGGATTTCTTTAAATTGGTAATTATCTATTTAGTTATTAAATAGAATAATTTAAAATTAAAATTAGATATTATCTATAATATTCATCTTCTTTTTGTGGAAGTTATATTTTTCCTTATTTTAAGCAATTATAAACCTTACAATTGCACAACTTTTTCCGCCAATCTCCGCCGCCACCACCACTGCCACAACGGTAGCTACCACTACTACCGCTACACACTGACTTCGTAGACTCCTCACCTCGTTCCCGAAAAAACGATTAATGGGGTGAAGAAAACCTTCTATACCCACCAAATAACGGTCCTACAACGGCGGTGGCTCCGACAGCGACTTGTGGTTTGACTAAGCTCCGACTGATGTGCAGATACGGCGGTCACATAGTCCCTCGTCCTCACGACAAATCCCTATGTTACATCGGCGGCGATACACGTATCGTCGTCGTAGACCGCCATACCACACTTTCCGACCTCACTCACCGGCTCGCCAAAACCCTATTCCGATCACCTATCTCGTCCACGACGGCGTCGTTTACACTTAAATTTTGTGCATATGAGCATATGCATGAATGTGCATTTGTGCACATGTGCATATGCATGAATGTGCATACATGCATATCCACATATGTAAGAATGTGCATATATGCATATTATTTAAAAGTGCATATATGGATATGCATTTATGCATATTAATTTGTTGGTACAATGCATAGCTTTGTTTTCATTTGTTTATGTGTTTTCTGGTTATTTTGTGATGTAAGCATCTTCTAATTTTTTTTACGATTTGCACAGGTAGCATTTTGACGATATCCTTTAGAACATCGAGAGGTTATTGATGTGCATATGGCCGGTGGTTGGTTGGTGTTGAATGTGCATATGTGCACATGGCCAGTGGTTGGTTGGCGATGGAGGTGGCAGGTGGTTGGTCGGCGATGGAGGTGGTCGGTGGTTGCCCGGTGATATGGTGTGTTCATGAGTTTTGGTTTGACTAAATCTATCTTGGGGGAAGAAATACCTAATTAAATGGGATTTGTTTTGGTAAACACGTGTTCCCCTAAGTAAATGGGATGGTATTTTTACTAAAATACCCTTGTGCATATATACAATGCTTATTATCAACCGTTTGGGAATTTTTTTATTTAAATGAAAAATCAATTAATTGTGAACAGTCGATCTCAGCAATCTACGGTTGAGATTGGTTAACAAAGTTAATACCAATGTCATGGTTAACAAAAGAATGAGACCCTATATATATACTAGGTTCGACCCCGTGTATTACACGGGGTAATTTAAAAAATTTAATCATGCCAGAAAACTTATCTTACAGATATAAATGATCATCGAATGTACGATGCTACTTTTCGAAGTTTTTTCCCCTTCAGAGTTGTTTTTTGCAGTTGGTTACAAAATGTTCTTGCTTTAGGCAGTTTCCACAAAGAATGTTTTGCAAAAAATTAATAAAAAATACGAATAAATATTAAGAATTTATAAAACAAAATTTATAATATAATGTAAATGAAATTATGGAAAAATACATAGTTAAAATTGATATGAATTTGCAAAAAGAAAATCACGACAATTTAGTGATTATTTGTATCAAATCTTATACTAATTTTAACAAATCTCATACTAATCACGACACATTAATTTATATATATTTATGATATTTAATAATACTAGAAGCGTACTCATCAATGCAACGAGATACATCATGATTTTAATGTTTCCTTTTATTTTTTAAATTTGTCGATTTACAGTACAAAATTGGATGGTTCTGAAAAGTGAGAATGTTTTTTTATAAATTTGTTTAATTTAGGCTTAATAATATAATTTTATATAAAATAAACATTAAATATTCAGTTAGATTTTTTTAATTATATTTTAGATTTTTTATATATAAATTTTGATTTTTATTCTGTATTTAATTATGCAGGGAGTGATTTTAGGAAAGTTAAACTTGTTAGAGATAAGAATTTAAATAGGAAAAGATTTTAAGTTTTCATTATTTATTTAAGTTTTAAGTAATTAGCATTAAATAGCGGTACATTGAGCTTTAACATTTGTTTTTAAGAGTTTTTTATCCGTACTTTATAATATAATATAGATAATTAAATCCAAAATCATTCAATATTGGACTCATTTCGAAAGTATTGACGAATCGATTGCAATGGTATAATTTGTAAAAAATAAAAATATTTTTTATTATTTTAGTTCATATATATTATTTATGTTTATATGATAAGAGTCTAAAATGAAAAATAAAAAAGTAAGAGATTAAAACTATACTACATACCTAATTATAAGGGTAGTAAATATAAGGTATAAATTAAAAAAATTGAATTAAGGAAATATTTAAGGAGGAATGAATGTGGATGTGCTAAATGAACTTATAATGTAAAATGCGTCCAGATACATGTTTAGGCAGAAAAATGAAAAAATGGGCTCACCAGAAGGCGACACGTGTCTTTCTAGTTACTTATTTATTATATATATATATATATATATATATATATATATATATATATATATATATAGGGTCAGGTTCACGTGAGACCAAGCTGTTTCCGTGAGACCGCGTGAGACCAAGCCTTAAAACATGAAACTTCACACCGAAACACTGTGAAGGTAAAAAACATTCGAACCTTCATAATGTAATCACACTATGAAGGTAAAAAAAACTGAATCAAGTTAGAAAAAATCAAACCTTCACAGATAAAAGACTGTTAAGGTATATCCGAACCTTCACAGTGAAGACGCTGTGAAGGTAAAAAAAACGAACATTTACAGCGAAAAACGCCGTGAACGTAACATTTACAGTGTTTTCCCTATGAAAAGTTTGATTTTTTTTACATTCACAGTTTTTTGGTGTGAAGTTTCATACTTTAAAGTTTGGTTTCACCGGTCTCACGGAAACTGTTTGGTCTCATGCGAACTTAAGTCTATATATATATATATCCATGTTTTACGATCGTAATCATGGGAAATGTACTTTTGATTGATTAAAGTTTTATTATTATTTGACATGTAGATGTACAATAACATTAACATACATATGTAAATGTCGTTTTTCAAGCAAACATTGGTTTTATTTTTATAAACAAGACACGACAAAAAGAGAAATATTGTTCCACTCACACGACAAAAATACCCATTAATTATTGATTTTATTTTTATAAACAAGATTGCATTAAAATTTCATTATTTACTTAAGATAAACCTGCACCTCCAGTTGCATCCCACATATACACAATTAGGGGGCGTTTGGTTCGCAGATTCTGATGGAATTGGAATGTTGAATTTCGTTGACCAGATTCCATTACATCGTTTGGTTCATTCTGTAACACCCGGAAATTCACAAGGTAAGTATTTTATCTCCTTAAATGCATTTATTTCGCTAATGTGAGAATATGTGTCTTTGTGTACATTTTATGTTCATTAGTATAGCTAAATGTCATATAATTAAATTACCTTCGTTAATCGTTCAAACCTTGTGCTCGTTATAGTTTTCGGTTGAATTTTGGGTGGCTCGCGATTGTGCCCCACGATTGTGCCCTTGGCACTATCGCGGAGGGCACTATCGTCGAACTTGTACCGAGGGTTCGGTATGGCCGCGATTGTGCCCCGCGACTGTGCCCTTGGCACTATCGCGGAGGGCACTCTCGCCGAACATGTACCAAGGAGTCGGTGTGTCCCGCGATTGTGACTCGCGATAGTGCCATTGACACTATCGCCCGCGAGGTCCAGTCTGCTATTTTTATAAGAGTTAATACCTCATTTCTCATTATCATTTTACAAAAAACGGGAGAACTTTCTTGGAGGCGATTTTTAGGGTTTCATCGCCTACCTCATTTACTTCCTAGGGTTTGGGTTGTTAGGATCATTTATTGATCATTAAGCTTCATCCAAGCTTATCTAGTGAAGATTCTCAAGCTACTCCTCTTCACTTCAAGTCTCATCTTCTTCAAAAGCTAGGGTTTCATCTTTTCTAGGTTTTGGTCAAAAACCTAGATTGTGAGTTTACTAATCTTTTGTTAAAACTAGATACACATCATTATCTTCTACTTGTTAATGTCAAAGCATATCTCAAACGTTCATATTTAATGTTTCAAGTATTTTGGGGGGTTTTACCCATGGATTATGTATGTGAAAGTTACCATGTTCTATATTAGTATACCTTGGTATGTTGATGATTCCTTCTTGGAATGCCTTTTTGGCGACCTTATATCATCACGAAGTATTTGGATGGATATTATGTTATATGTTGGATTTACATGAGTAGGATGGTAATAGTGTGTTCCTAGTGGATACCCGAAATGTTACGGATGGAATTACATCTTGAGACCTCCTAAATGCATTATGTGGACGAATCAAGTTTGTGATTCACTATAGGAATGTAGGTGGGTGACATTTGGAGAATTTCCTAAGGCGGTAGTCTCCTATGTACCTAGACCTCCGCCGCCGGGGAATTTCCAAAGGCGGTAGTCCCCGGTGCGTGTCGGACCTTTGGGTTGCTAGAGAAAGTGGCTTCAAGGTGCATTGCCTCTTTGGGTGAACCGAATTGGAAATATGGGTCGCTCCCGTTGACTCCACATCTACGTGATTATTTGTTAACTGCTGATAAGAACTGTAACTGTTTCTGGCATGATTTTACTTGTTCAACTCACTAGGCTTTTTGGCCTAACACTTGTTTGGTGTCGATGTGTATCTCAGGTGTTAGCAGCGCGACTCTTAGGCAGGTATAGATGCTTTGGGCGAGAGCTTGGGGATACGACACTTGGACTATTTTGAGAAGCCTTGAGTTTATAGATGACACCCCTTTTTGTAATCTATTTTCTAGATGTAGAAATTAGATTAGCTGGTTGTTGTTTATTTATCTGTTAATTTACAATTGTGATTAAACAGGTTTAATTGTATTATTCCCCTTTTTGGGAGGCTCTTGCTATGACAATTTTAGTATACCTCATGTCCGTTTTTTCGGATTTTTGTTATCCCTATTTTTAGGGTGTTACAAATTGGTATCAGAGCTTTAGTTTAAGTGAACTAGGTATTGTTTTAGCATATCTAGACTTAAGCTTTAGACTTTTTGACTTCACTGTCCACTTGGGGTAGGAATCCTAGGTGGGGAGAGCGTTAGGATTACGGAATTACTTTAATTGAAAGTTGTGATGATGGTGACAAGAATTCTTGTGTATGGTTCGTTCATAATTTCACTTAGCTACTGCTATTATGAATGCATTGTTACGTGAGCATGCTTGGTTTACTATTATTATGATAATTGATGAAGGTAGTAGTACGTACACTGAGTTCAACTCGTTTAGTCTTTTCTCAATCTATTTCTCGTTTGCGCATGACAGATTTAATGGTAAACACTCGAAGTAGATTACCGGACATGCCAGAGGGGCAACCAGAAGTGGAATCTGCAGCAGTACGACCCCCGGTGGTGGCAACCTCCGATGGCATTCCTATACCCAGAATATTAGGAGGAGGGCCCAAGCATATTCCTCGCCGGAACCTCAACACGAATGATGCTATCTTGGAAGAGGTGACCATGGAGACCAGGATTCGGGATAGCATGATGCTGGCTATGAATTCTGCCATGGCCCAACAACAAATCCAACAACAAGAGTTTTTCATGAAGCTCCTAGAAGATCGAGATGCTAGTCACCGCCAACCCGAGACTATGGCGGAGAATATCATAGTGGGGTCAGGTGGTGGACCTGAAGTGGTGGTGACCGAAGAACAACCGAGCAACGTGAATCGAGAGAGGGCTAAGGGATGCTCCTACAAGGCTTTTCTGGGGTGCAACCCTAAAGAGTTTGCGGGTTCCGACAACCCGGTTGCGTGTATGTACTGACTCAAGGAAGTGGAAATGGCCTTTGAGTCTAGCGAGTGCGACGTCTCGCAACGGGTGAAGTTTGTTTCTCAATTACTCCGGGGAGAGGCATTGATCTGGTGGAATCTCACCCGGTCCGCCCTCACCCCCGAGGTTCTAGCAAAGCTGACCTGGACATACTTCAAGAAGAAGATCATGGACAAGTATTACAGTGAGCGTTCGTTGGACAAACTGGAAGCCGAGTTCTAGAATCTGAAGAAAGGGAATTTGTCCGTAGCCAACTACTCCAAGCTGTTTCTGGAGAAGTTGAACTTGGTGGGATATCTGATCCCAGATGAGAGATCTAAGATTAAGGCCTTCTGTCTTGGCCTACCGGCCGATATGCGGACTGACGTGCGCAATGCCGGAGGGTCGACTCTTCAAGAAGTCATTGAAGAGGCCTTGCTTGTGGAAGATGATAGGTTGGCTGAGAAGGAGGAAAGAAGTGTTGCGGGTGAGAAGAGAAAGTGGGAAGGTCCATCTGGGCCCGTTCGTCAGTCGAAGCCTTTTGTTAGCGGGAGAGCTGGCGACGCTCGTAAAAGTGATCAGTGGTTCCCAAGGTGTAGAACCAAACACTCGGGCACGTGTGCTCCTAAAACCTATGCAGGTCCGGTAGGTTGTACCAAGTGTGGCAGGAAGGGCCATGTGGCTCGGGATTGCGCTACCCATCCGACGATATGTTTTGAGTGCCAGGAGCCGGGGCACGTGAGGAGAAATTGTCCAAAGGTGGCGGGGTTTAATCAAAGCAGGTCTGTAGGGTCGACGGCTAGAGTCGACCAATCGCTGAGGGTGCCGAGTCGAGCTTTTCGGATGACTACCGAAGAGGCAAAGGAGACCGCCGATGTTGTTTCGGGTACGTTCCTAGTAAACTCCTTGCCTGCTCGTGTTTTGTTTGATTCGGGTGCTACGTGTTCGTTTGTATCGTATATTTTCTGTAAGCGTTTCGTCACTCCTATTAGTGTCCTTCCCGATGCACTAGTAGTAGAGATTGCTAGCGGTGACCAAGTAATTATCCGAGACCGTTATTGTGATTGCACCATAGAGATCAATGGGAGTCCTTTTGGGGTGGATTTACTACCTATGACCATCGGAGGATTCGACGTGGTCATAGGCATGGATTGGTTGTCAAGGCACAAGGCTGACATCTTTTGTTCTAAGAAGATGATCCAAGTGCCTTTGACGGAAGGCGTCGTGGTCGTCATCTATGGGGAGAAAGGAAAGGGGTGCAACCCCATTATTTCCTCCCTCAAAGCGCGGAAGTTTCTAGCGAAGGGTTACCCTTCGTATCTAGCGTACGTTGTGGACGCGAAGAAGAAAAAGAAGACGGTGGAAGACGTGAGGATCGTGCGGGATTATCCGGATGTCTTTCCGGAAGACCTTCCCGGATTACCACCGGAACGTCAAGTGGAGTTTCAAATTGACCTCACTCCGGGAGTGGCTCCGATAGCCCGAGCTCCCTATCGTTTGGCCCCGATGGAGATGAAGGAGATGATGACGCAACTTCAAGAGTTGTTAGAGAAGGGTTTTATCCGACCGAGTTCTTCACCTTGGGGAGCGTCGGTGTTGTTCGTGAAGAAGAAGGACGGATCGATGAGGATGTGTATTGACTACCGTGAGTTGAATAAAGTCACGGTAAAGAACAAGTACCCTCTACCTCGCATCGACGATCTCTTCGATCAACTTCAAGGTGCGGGATGTTTCTCGAAGATTGACCTCCGATCCGGTTATCATCAACTGAGAGTGAAGAATGATGATATTCCGAAGACGGCCTTTCGAACGCGTTACGGTCACTATGAGTTCTTGGTGATGCCTTTTGGGTTGACCAATGCGCCGGCCGTGTTTATGGACTTGATGAACCGTGTGTGTCGCCCATTCTTGGATAAATCCGTGATCGTTTTTATCGACGATATTCTAATTTATTCTAAGGACGAATCCGAACATGGGAAACACTTGCGGGAAGTCTTGGAAGTCCTAAGAAGAGAGAAGTTGTTCGCAAAGTGCTCTAAGTGCGAGTTTTGGCTTCGAGAAGTGCAATTCTTGGGGCACGTGGTGTCAAAGGACGGTGTTCAGGTGGACCCGACGAAGATTGAAGCGATGTTGAGTTGGGAGCCGCCGACGAATCCGTCGGAGATACGAAGTTTCTTGGGCTTAGCGGGCTACTATAGACGCTTCATCCAAGACTTTTCCAAGGTAGCTACACCGCTCACATCCCTCACAAGAAAGAACGTCAAGTTTCTTTGGACCGATGTTCAAGACCAAGCCTTTCAAACGCTCAAGAGAAAATTGTGCGAAGCTCCGATCTTATCCTTGCCTGAAGGATCGGAAGACTTCGTGGTGTATAGTGACGCTTCTAAGATGGGGCTTGGATGTGTGCTTATGCAACGAGGGAAAGTCATTGCCTACGCGTCTAGGCAATTAAAGGAGCATGAGAAGAACTACCCGACGCACGACTTGGAGTTGGCGGCGGTAGTTTTCGCGTTAAAGTTGTGGCGACATTACTTGTACGGGACCAAGTGTACTCTCTTCACGGATCACAAGAGTCTCAAGTACATCTTCGATCAAAAGGAACTCAACATGCGGCAAAGGCGATGGCTTGAACTTCTAAAGGATTACGATTGTGATCTACTCTACCATCCCGGTAAAGCCAATGTGGTGGCGGATGCATTGAGCCGGAGGAACCATGATGGTGGTTTTAAATTGTCCCTTACAAGAATTGTTGTGGTATCAAGTTTGATGGAGAGCATCAAAACGTGGCAAGTGGAAGCACTCAAGGAGCAAAACCTCAAGTCCGAGATCATGGTAAAGCAAAGTGGGCTTTTAACGGAGGATAGCCGCGGGCTCAAACTCTTTCAAGGACGGATTTGGGTGTCGAAGTTGGGAGGAAATCGGGAGTTGCTTCTCGAAGAAGCGCATAAGTCGAAATATTCTATACATCCCGGTAGCACCAAGATGTATAGAGATTTAAAGTTATTGTATTGGTGGCCGGTGATGAAGCTAGATGTAGCTAGCTATGTGGAGAAATGTGTCACGTGCCTTCAAGTCAAGGCGGAACATCAAAGACCGTATGAAAGTTTACAACCATTGTCCATTCCCGAGTGGAAATGGGACAACATCACTATGGATTTCGTGACAAAGTTACCGAAGACCTTGCGTGGCCACGACACCATTTGGGTAATTGTTGACCGATTAACCAAGAGCGCGCATTTTCTTGCAATGCGGGAGACCTTGTCAATAGATAAGTTGGCTAAACTGTATATCGACGAGGTGGTGTCAAGACACGAAGTTCCGCAATCTGTAGTATCGGATCAGGATAGCCGTTTCACTTCGAACTTTTGGACTAGTTTGCAAAAGGAGTTGGGTACTAGACTGAATCTGAGCACGACATATCATCCTCAAATGGATGGTCAAAGCGAGAGGACGATCCAGACGCTAGAAGATATGTTGAGGTCGTGTGTAATAGACTTCGGGGGAAGTTGGGATTCACATCTACCGTTGGTAGAGTTCGCGTACAACAACAGTTACCATTCTAGTATCGGAATGGCACCGTTCGAGGCTTTGTATGGACGGAAGTACAGAACCCCGGTTTGTTGGTTAGAAGCGGGCGAAAAGCAATTCGCCGGGCCAGAAACCGTTCAAGAGACGACCGACAAGGTGAAAGAGATCCGGGAAAGGCTAAAGGCGGCGCAAGACCGACAAAAGAGCTATGCGGACAAGAGAAGAAGACCGGTTGAGTTTCAAGTGGGTGACCGGGTCATGTTGAAGTTGTCTCCGTGGAAGGGAATCATACGTTTCGGGAAGCGTGGGAAGCTTAGTCCTCGTTTCCTTGGACCATTCGTTATTTTGGAAAATATCGGCTTGCAAGCCTCTCGGTTGGATTTACCGCCGGAAATGGATGGGATACATCCTACTTTTCACGTGTGTTACCTTCGGAAGTGTCTAGCCGAAGAGGAAAGCGTGATTCCCTTGTCGGAAATTCGAGTGGACAATGGGAATCGTTGTGTAGAAGAACCATAGTCAATTTTAGAATCGAAGGTAAAGAGGCTACGACATAAAGACGTAGTCATGGTTAAAGTCCAATGGAAGCATCATCGGGGTGCTAACATTACTTGGGAATCGGAGGATGATATGAAGAAGCGTTATCCTCACTTGTTTAATCTAGAATGAGATTTCGGGACGAAATCCCAATTAGGTGGGGAGGATTGTAACACCCGAAAATTCGCAAGGTAAGTATTTTGTCTCCTTAAATGCATTTATTTCGCTCATGTGAGAATATGTGTCTTTGTGTACATTTTATGATCATTAGTATAGCTAAATGTCATATAATTAAATTACCTTCGTTAATCGTTCAAACCTTGTGCTCGTTATAGTTTTCGGTTGAATTTTGGGCTAATTTTGGGTGGCTCGCGATTGTGCCCTTGGCACTATCGCGGAGGGCACTATCGCCGAACTTGTACCGAGGGTTCGGGATGGCCGCGACTGTGCCCTTGGCACTATTGCGGAGGGCACTCTCGCCGAACATGTACCGAGGGGTCGGTGTATCCCGCGATTGTGACTCGCGATAGTGCCATTGGCACTATCGCCCGCGAGGTCCAGTCTGCTATTTTTATAAGAGTTAATACCTCATTTCTCACTGTCATTTTACAAAAAACGGGAGAACTTTCTTGGAGGCGATTTTTAGGGTTTCATCGCCTACCTCATTTACTTCCTAGGGTTTGGGTTGTTAGGATCATTTATTGATCATTAAGCTTCATCCAAGCTTATCTAGTGAAGATTCTCAAGCTACTCCTCTTCACTTCAAGTCTCATCTTCTTCAAAAGCTAGGGTTTCATCTTTTCTAGGTTTTGGTCAAAAACCTAGATTGTGAGTTTACTAATCTTTTGTTAAAACTAGATACACATCATTATCTTCTACTTGTTAATGTCAAAGCATATCTCAAACATTCATATTTAATGTTTCAAGTATTTTGGGGGTTTTTACCCATGGATTATGTATGTGAAAGTTACCATGTTCTATATTAGTATACCTTGGTATGTTGATGATTCCTTCTTGGAATGCCTTTTTGGCGACCTTATATCCTCACGAAGTATTTGGATGGATATTATGTTATATGTTGGATTTACATGAGTAGGATGGTAATAGTGTGTTCCTAGTGGACATCCGAAATGTTACGGATGGAATTACATCTTGAGACCTCCTAAATGCATTATGTGGACGAACCAAGTCTGTGATTCACTATAGGAATGTATGTGGGTGACATTTGGAAAATTTCCTAAGGCGGTAGTCTCCTATGTACCTAGACCTCCGCCGTCGGGGAATTTCCAAAGGCGGTAGTCCCCGGTGCGTGTCGGACCTTTGGGTTGCTAGAGAAAGTGGCTTCAAGGTGCATTGCCTCTTTGGGTGAATCGGATTGGAGATATGGGTCGCTCCCGTTGACTCCACATCTACGTGATTATTTGTTAACTGCTGATAAGAACTGTAACTGTTTCTGGCATGATTTTACTTGTTCAACTCACTAGGCTTTTTGGCCTAACACTTGTTTGGTGTCGATGTGTATCTCAGGTGTTAGCAGCGCGGCTCCTAGGCAGGTATAGATGCTTTGGGTGAGAAGTTGGGGATACGACACTTGGACTATTTTGAGAAGCCTTGGGTTTATAAATGACACCTCTGTTTGTAATTTATTTTCTAGATGTAGAAATTAGATTAGTTGGTTGTTGTTTATTTATCCGTTAAATTACAATTGTGATTAAACAGGTTTAATTGTATTATTCCCCTTTTTGGGAGGCTCTTGCTATGACAATTTTAGTATACCTCATGTCCGTTTTTTCGGATTTTTGTTATCCCTATTTTTAGGGTGTTACACATTCTTTTTAAGGAATTGGAATGTTGAATTCCAATGAATTCCACAAATGAAGGAATTCAACATTCTTTGGGGGGAGGTGGTATTTCATTGGAATGGAATGTCATATTTTTTTTGGACAAAATTGCCCCTCATCCTAATATGCACCACCACCTCCGGCCACCACCATCGGCCACCACCTCCGGCCACCATTGGCAACCACCGACCACCACCAGCCACCACCACCACCGCCCACCACCACCTCCGCCCACCGCCATTGGCCACCACCACCTCCGACCACCACCGCCACCAGCAACCACCACCACCGGCCACCACTACCGTTCAACATTATTAGCAGACACCAATTATCCCTCTCTCTCCCTCTCTCTACTCTCTCTCTTCTCTCTCTCTTCTCCCTCTCCTCTCTCTCTCTCTCTCTCTCTCTCTCCTCTTTCCTCTCTCTCCTCTTTCCTCCCTCTCCCTCTCTATCTTCTCTCTCTCCCTCTCTCTCTCAATCTATCCTCTCTCTCCTCTCCTCTCCTCTCCTATCTCTCCCTCTTTCTCTCCTCTCTATCCTCTCCCTCCCTCCCTCCTTTCTCTCTCTCTCCTCTCCCTCCCTCTCCTTTATCTCCCTCTCCTCTCCTCTCTCTCTCCCTCTCTCTCTCTCATCATCATTCGTGTGCTAAAATAATCAAAGCAATTTTAGTTAAAAATTAAACTATTTAATGACTATTTCATTAAAGTAATTTTTGTTGAAAAAAATTAAAATAAACAAAAAGAGTATTTTGGTCATTTACAAAAATTTCATTCCAATTCTAAAGTTACAATATGTGAACCAAACAGAAAAATTCCAATTCATTTAACAGATTTCATTCCAATTTTTTCAACTAAACAGGTGGTCAAACCTGACAACATTCCATTCCAATATCTTCAAAGTCAAATTCCTTTGACAGATTTCATTTCATCCAAAAACATTATGCGAACCAAACGCCCCCTTAGAGTGTATATATATAAAGATCATTTGTTAATCATCAATTTCTTGCTAACCTTATAAACCTTGCTCAACCAATAGAAATGGAAGGATGATTGTTGTTTAAATTGTGTAAATATTTAATGTAAAGGGTAAAAACGACATTTTGTAAGTAACCAATTTTTCATTAATTTTATTGGGAGTTACAAAATGAAGATTCCATAATTATATTGTAGGTTATGATTGTATTATTTTGTTCATTTTCATCATATTCTTTAAATCATATCAACATTACTAAAGTCTTCTGGTTCATATGTTTGATAAAATCGTATAGTCGTTGTTTTCAAGAAATTTTTTCGGTAGTCATCTTAATTCAGAAAACACATGAAAATCCCTGAAGTTTCTGCAACAACGACATCCAATGGACGTTGATGTCCTTTCGTTATGAACACAAAAAAATTAACAAATAATCAAACATTGTTTTTAATATCTACGATTTTTATATTATTTTTTAAACATTGACGATGAACAAACATCTTCATTTTTAACATTAATGATCATTGTATATAATATCTACGATTTTTAAATTATTATTTTCTCATTTGAAGGATATTCAAGCACATAATGCACATTGATCGTATATGTCATTCTGAAACGTTTGGTAAAGACTACAACTTTTAATAAAACATTTCGATTATCGTATGTGGCAACAATGCAACATGAAGAAATATCCCGAATTTATGTAGTGAAAATGAATAAACAGTGTAACGAAAATATATGTTCATATTTATAATGTTCAACAACGTTCATTGTTTATAATGTTCATCAATGTTCAAATATATGTAGTGAAAATGAATGAACAACAAGGTTCAAAATAGCGTGAGGCGTGGCGTGGCGGCAAGGTCAAGCCTTAAGCCTTACACGCCACGGCGAGGACGCGGCGTTTTTCAAGGCGGCAAATTTGTATGTCATATTCAAAATTATATATATACATATATGTTTTATATATGTTGTTCTAATCAAATAATGATATTAAAGTATGTACATTCATAATGGAAGAAAAACAATCATATAAATTAATAGTATAAAAATAGTTTTTGATTTAATATTTAAAATAGAACATAGAAAGATAATTTTACAACATCGTTTTAATCGTGAGTCCATAACGTTTATGATTTCGTGAAACTGTGAGTGATTGATTAGATAAAATTATAAAAATGTTAAATCTAAAGTTAAAAATGTAAAAGTACTAAAGATAAAAAAAAACAAAAAAATTTAAAAAAAATAGTTTTTTTGAAAAAAAAAACACGTCATAGAAAAAACGCGCGCCGCGGCGCGCCATGGCGCGCCTTAAGGCGCCATATCGTGAGCCACGCCTTACAAAAACGTTATGGCTTATTTCGTAAGGGCGGAGACGCGTCTTGCGCCATATCGCGCCATGGCGCACCTTTTTGAACACTGATGAACAGTGTAACGAAAAATATTTATTAATGTTCATCAACGTTTATTGTTTATAATATACCATATATGTAGTGAAAATGAATGAATAGTGTAACGAAAAATAATTTTCACTGTTCATATTTATAATGTTCAACAACGTTCATTGTTTATAATGTTTAAATATATGTAGTGAAAATAAATGAATAGTGTAACGAAAAAGTGTAAATATGCACTTTGATTCACCTTGGATGCACATGAATGGACATGAACATTGTATACGTGATGTTCATATATATATATATATATATATATATATATATATATATATTATCATTATAGATGTGCAAAACATATAATGAAGAGGATTTGATAAGTGAATCATAATTATTGGCGATATATGAACATTAGTAAAGGATGAACTAATTAACAATCTCAATTTCAAAATAATGAATCGTAGAGGAATCATCAGTTAGGATTGTGGTTTAAGGGGAAATTAATGAGCCATTAAATGCGGGTTTAAAGGAATGATTATTTGAATCCCCAAATTATCCCTAACCATATATGTTCACATGTCCATTTAATAAATAAAACCTATTTTATTAATTACAAAATTAGTTTTAATCTCAACCATCCAATGTTAAGATAGATGCTTGAGATTATTTCATAAAGTTAACAACAAAACAAAGGTTAACAAAAGAACCTACCTATATATATATATATATATATATATATATATATATATATATATATATATATATATATATATGTTGTGTATAGTTTGCCAAACATCAAATACCACCTAATATGATTATTATCATCTAAACATATGTATGTCATCTATATCTATGTCTATATCTATACTATATATATTTATATCTATACTATATTATAAAGCACGGATAAAAATCTCTTAAATACAAATTATTAAGCACAAGGTACCATCATTTTATGCAAGATTTTAAAAATCTCTTAATTTACAAGTATCAAAACACAAGATACATATTACTAATGCAGGTTTCTAACACCCACCAATTTGGTATGTGCATGACATTCCTTTTATACATACATTTCCATGTATCACTATTAATTAATACTAGAAGTGTATTCGCGCAATGCAGCGAGATACATCACAATTTTAATGTTTTATTTTATTTTTTGTTTTTTTGTCGATTTACAGTACGATTTTGGATGGTTTTGAGAAAATGGTAATATTTTTTTTTATAAATTTGTTTAATTTAGGCTTAATAATATAATGTTTTTTATATAAAAAAATAAGTATTTTATTAGAATTCAATGATTATCTTATATATTTTAATGACATCTAAAAAAAATAACCAATTACATATTTAATAATATAATTAAAACAAATTTATAGTAATATAATATATTAATTAATAGTGATACAAAGAAACGTTTGCATAAAATGAAGGCTTTGCACATACCAAATTGGTAGGTGTTAGAAACCTGCAGTAGTAATATGTATCTTGTGCTTCGATACTTGTAAATTAAGAGATTTTTAAAATCTTGTATAAAATAATGGTACCTTATGCTTAATAATTTGTATTTAAGAGTTTTTTATTCGTGTTTTATAATATAGTATAAATATTATATTACTACTAGGCATATACCCGCGCGATGCAGCGGAATGTAAGTAAAGAACGAACAATTAATGCTATTTCCTTATATACATTTCATCAATAATCAACCATGACCTAAAAATCACAACTTATGAAACCTAAAGCCATAAAGATATTCAATAATTAGTTTATATTACAATTATTGACGAAAAAAATTATAATGATATTATTTATAATAAGAATGAAACGTATTTTACGATTATGTATTTTTAACGTGCTAACGGTGGAAAAAAAATAAAACGTATGGACAGAAAAACAAATTATTTCGTAGATATTCATGATATTTAATAGTACGGTTAAATTAAAAAATATTCAATATTTGGCTCGTTTTGAAGATATTGAGGAGACGCTTATAATGATATAATTTGTAGAAAAATGAACGTATTTTTTCATTGCATTTTTGTTAATATATAATTATTTGTGTTAATATGTGTAAAATGAAAAAAATAAGGGATATAAAGTAAATTAAATAAGTAATTATAAGGGTGATAAATGTAACAATGTAAGGGTGGTAAATGTAATTGTACAAAAGTTTGTAAAATAACCGTTTGTACAATAACCGTTTTAGTAGTATAGATAATTCGTATATATTCTGATATTTAATAGTATGGTTAAATTAAAAAATATTCAATATTGGACTCGTTTTGAAGGTATTGACGAGACGATTATAATGGTATAATTTGTAAAAAAATGAATGTATTTTTTCATTGCATTTTTGTTCATATACGGTTATTTGTGTTAATATGATAACGGTGTAAAATGTAAAATGAAAAAGTAAGGGATACAAAATAAATTAAATAAGTAATTGTAAGGGTGATAAATGTAACATTATAAGAGTAGTAAATGTTATTGTATAAAAGATTAAGGGTGGTAAATGTAATTGTACAATAGTTTGTACAATAACCGTATTAGACTTTTCATTATATAACTAGGCATATACCCACACGATGCAGCGGAATGTAAGTAAAGAACGAACAATTAATGTTATTTCTTTATATACATTTCATCAATAATCAACCATGACCTAAGAATCACAACTTATGAAACCTAAACCCATAAAGATATTCAATAATTAGTTTATATTACAATTATTGACGAAAAAAATTATAATTATATTATTTATAATAAGAATGAAACGTATTTTACGATTATGTATTTTTAACGTGCTAACGGTGGAAAAAAAAATAAAACGTATGGACAGAAAAACAAATTATTTCGTAGATATTCATGATATTTAATAGTACGGTTAAATTAAAAAATATTCAATATTGGGCTCGTTTTGAAGATATTGAGGAGACGCTTATAATGATATAATTTGTAGAAAAATGAACGTATTTTTTCATTGCATTTTTGTTAATATATAATTATTTGTGTTAATATGATAATGGTGTAAAATGAAAAATGAAAAAAAATAAGGGATATAAAGTAAATTAAATAAGTAATTATAAGGGTGATAAATATAACATTGTAAGGGTGGTAAATGTAATTGTACAAAAGTTTGTACAATATTCATTATATAGTATAAATTCTTATATTTAATAGTACGGTTAAATTAAAAAATATTCAATATTGGGCTCGTTTTGAAGGTATTGACGAGACGATTATAATGGTATAATTTATAAAAAAAAGAACGTATTTTTTCATTGCATTTTTGTTCATATACGATTATTTATGTTAATATGATAACGGTGTAAAATGAAAATGAAAAAGTAAGGGATATAAAATAAATTAAATAAGTAATTGTAAGGGTGGTAAATGTAACATTGTAAGGGTAGTAAATGTTATTGTACAAAACATTAAGGGTGGTAAATGTTATTGTACAAAAGATTGTACAATAACCGTATAACCGTTTTAGAATTTTCATTATATAGCTAGGCATATACCCGCACAATGCAGCGGAATGTAAGTAAAAAACGAACTATTAATGCTACTTTCTTATAGATATGTCATCAACAATCAATCATAACCTAAGAATCACAATTTATAAAACCCTAAACCTATAAAGATATTTAATAATTAATTTATATTACAATTATTGACGAAAAAAATTATAATGATATAATTTATAATAAGAATGAAACGTATTTTACGATTATGTATTTTTAATGTGCTAATGGTAGAAAAATAAATAAAACGTATGGATAGAAACAAATTAATTTGTAGATATTCATGATATTTAATAGTACGATTAAATTAAAAAATATTCAATATTGGGCTCGTTTTGAAGGTCAGACGAGACGATTATAATGGTATAATTTGTAGAAAAATGAAAGTATTTTTCATCGCATTTTTGTTCATATACGGTTATTTGTGTTAATATGATAATGGTGTAAAATGAAAAATGAAAAAGTAAGAATATAAAGTAAATTAAATAAGTAATTGTAAAGATGGTAAATGTAACATTGTAAGAGTGGTAAATATTATTGTACAAAAGATTGTACAATAACCGTTTTATTAGTATAGATAATTCGTATATATTCTGATATTTAATAGTATGGTAAAATTAAAAAATATTCAATATTGGGCTCGTTTTGAAGGTATTGACGAGACGATTATAATGGTATAATTTGTAAAAAAAGGAACGTATTTTTTCATTGCATTTTTGTTCATATACGATTATTTGTGTTAATATGATAACGGTGTAAAATGTAAAATGAAAAAGTAAGGGATACAAAATAAATTAAATAAGTAATTGTAAGGGTGATAAATGTAACATTATAAGGGTAGTAAATGTTATTGTACAAAAAATTAAGGGTGATAAATATAATTGTACAATAGTTTGTACAATAACCGTTTTAGAATTTTCATTATATAGTATAGATATAGATAAATTTGTTTTAATTATATTATTAAATATGTAATTGAGTATTTTTTCCTAGATGTCATTAGAATATATAAGATAATCATTAAATTCTAACAAAATATTTTTTTTATATAAAAAACATTATATTATTAAGTCTAAATTAAACAAATTTATTAAAAAAAACATTATCACTTTCTCAAAACCATCCAAAATCGTACTGTAAATCGACAAAAAAAATGAAACATTAAAATCGTGATATATCTCGCTGCATTGCGCAAGTACGCTACTAGTTATTAATTATATGTTTCTAATCATTCAATGGTGGTGTTCAGATAGGGATGCACAAAATCCCGACCAACCCGGTCAACCCAACCATAAATAACTTTATCCAAAGATCCTTGATATTTAGTTGAGTTGTGAAAATTTTAAACCGTAGGTATATATTTCGAATTGGGTTAGGAACATTTGAACCCAACCCGATGATTTTTTATACTATAAATAATATGATTGTTAAGTCATTAATTAATAGTACATTAGACATTAGAATAACACATAATCACCTTTATTCGCACTTATATTATAATTTCAACGATTGTTTTTAATTTCTTATTTGTTAGCCTATTTGTATGTTATTATATTAAACTTACTTCGTTTATATACAATCGTTTAACTCGATTGTAAAATGATCTACCAAATTTTCAATTCGACCAACCAATCCAACCCACCAATTTGGGTTGTACTTTTATCTAGGTTTTCAAATCTTAAAATATTAAGTTGAATAATTCAAATACTTTCAACTAGTCCAACCCAACTCGTGTACAACTCTATGTTCACATATACGTTTCAAAAATATTTTTTGCTTATTGTTAACAGGTAGTTGATATCATATAATTACGCATTTTTTAGTGATTGATGATTTGGTTTTATATACGATTCAAGAGTAAATTAAATAACGATATTAATCTTAGATGTAGTAAAAATAATTATTAAACACTAAGGGGCTGCTTTTTTTTTAAATACCTCTTAATAACTATTAAGTCTGAATCGTTTAGACATTTTGAGATTCAAACTGTTTGTTTTTTTTTTCTCAATTTTCAGAACTTTTTAATGACTCTTAAATACATCTTAAATAATAAGTAGCGACCTAACTTCTTAAAATCTCTTATCCTACCTCATTTCATTTGTTATCATTTCTCTCAAGATGCCTACAGACATTACAAAAACAAACAGTCTTATTGATTCAAATTTAAGATTTCAGCACCACCTCTTATTAATCATAAGTGAAATAAGAGTTCAGATTCAGACCTCTTAAAAAACAAACACCACCTAAATGAAATAAACCTGTATAACTTTATCTTAGAGTAAACTGTATATTTGGTCCCTTAGTTTGTCGAAAATAACATTTTTCATTCTTATAGTTTTGAAATTAAAAGATTACCATCGTACCTTGTAAAAAATGTTCCAATTTGGTTTCTCTCTCTAACAACCGTTAAAAGATTCCGCTAAATAAGAGAACTTTTCGTATTTTTATCGATTTTTTTTTGTCTTTTACCCAATCAAAATCATTTTTATGATTTTGATCCCTATGGTTTTTGATTGGGTAAAATACATTTTTTTATAGTTTTGATTTTTCATATTTTGTTGTCTTGGAATTGTGCCTTGCTTTTTTGAATTATATAAAGATATCGGAAAAGAATCAAGAGAAAAAAGAAATAATTGGAATTGTTCGATATATTTCTTGAAACAAACGAAAAGGAAAAGGACACAAATACATCTTATCTAATGGAATTCTTTAACGACCATTATAGGAAGAGATCAAATCCGGACGTTTTTGCAGACCATATTGTAATTTCAAAACAAAAAAGACGGAAAATATTATTTTTGACAAACCACATAGACCAAATTTGTCCTTGTTGATTTGTCCTAGCGGTAGAGGTGTGTGTGTGTAATCCATATGTGCGAGGTCTTGGGTTCAAACCTGAACACCGCTCATCTGTCAATTGGATGCATGTGCTAATTTACCACTTCTATGATGACAATAAAACCGGTACGATGGGACGCCTCAGGCTCAGAGGATGACATCTACCCTTTTTCACATAGACAAAGGCATTGTTTGGCAAAAATAAGTTAACTTATAAGTCAGTTTAGAAGCTAACTTATTTTTTGGGTACATGTTTGAATGCACGTAAGCTTAGGCATGGAAATGGGGCGGGGATGGGGGCAGATACCTCATTCCCCATCCCCGTTCCTGATCCTTCATCTCTGTCTCCGTCCCCGTCCCCATCTCCGTCGGGGAATATGATCACATCCCCATCCCCATCCCCAACGAGGGAAACAAGGATTTTTCCCCTGATTATGGAAGCTAGTTTAAATCAAATATGTGTAAGTCGTACATGTTTAAATCTCACATATTCCTAATAAACTTAAAATCAAAAGGAACTTAATTTAATACAAAAAATTCACAACATCATGTCATAACTAATAACCTAAAACCAAAATAAATTCAATTTAATCCAAAAAAAACTTAATGTCACACGTATGAAAACACATAGAGTAATATCTAAAACCATATCGAGTAATATCCAAAGCATATCCAATAATTTTATTTTTGACTTTACATCCAAAATATTACGTCATAACATCCAATTTTAGATTCAAAACCTACCAAAATATTACGTACTAACATCCAAAAAATAATAATTTTAGTTTCAAAACCTAGTTAATAAATAGAAAATTATGAATTACCGATTTAGTTGAAATAAATAATATATATTAAATTTATTAATTAATATATATAACGGGTAGGGGGCGGGGTGGGAGTGCAATACCCATCCCCGGTTTAGAGGGGAATCCTGTTCCCAACAGGGTGGGTGGACCAGGTTCCCCAACTGGTCGGGACCCATTCCCATACTTACATAAGCTAGCTTATTGATAAACTACTTGAAATAGCTTATAAGGAGTTTTTTTGTAACTTTTCCAATTATACGCTCATTAATATTACTTATTACTAGTGTTGGGCCCGTGCATTGCACGGGAGGATACATTTTTTGTTGAAATATTGAACCGAGTTAAAATGAAACGTAATTTCTTTGTTAACAGTTAATGAAATACAATGTGAAAACGAATGTATTTTCATAAGTGGTTAACTTGCATATATTCTTAATCGTTTGTTGTTATGAGTTTGTGCAATAATATTGGTAATAGTTTTGTATTATATTATTTAAAACTCAAACGACATGTCTCACAACATATTTATCTGACTATTGACTTCAAGACTTCATAGTATTAATCGATAAAAATAAAGATATGTATATATATTTTATTCCTCTACTTCGAAAAATATGATTGTGGGTTTTGAAAAATATAAACAAATTCTCAGTAAATAAAATAAAATAAAATATAAAAAAGTAGCTTTTCAAAGAAACAAAAATATAGTGTAATACCTTTTGTTCAGTTGCAGGTTCCGCCATTGACACCCGACCGTTCGTATTCTTTTTGTACTCGGATAATACATAGAGAAGCTATATATATTTATAGTGAATGTAGAGAATATTTTAAAATCTTTTATTTTCATTTTCGATTTTACATTTAAATGTAAATATATTTAAAATATGGAAGAATATTTTTATATCTACATCGTTTTTATTTTATTTTCTTTACACTTGGTTAATTTGGAAAGTATTGCGGAATATTTTTATTTTAAATAATACGATAATTTATTAGTGTATCTCGTTATTTTTTAATTTTTAATTCATATCAATCTTCTTTTTTCTTCTTTTAATACTTGTGAAAAAAAATATGTGTAGATTTTATATTATAAAAAAATACGTGTAGATTTTATATTATGCTAATATAAAATACGTGTAGATTTTATAAAATAAAATAGATTTTATAAAATAAAATAGATTTTATATTAGCAAAAAAATACGGAAGAAAAAATAGTTTATATTACATCTCATTATGTAAAAAGATTTTATAAAATAAAATATGGAAAAAGATTTTATAAAATAAAATATAGAAAAATCAATATGAGATATAATATAAAAAAATACGGAAGAAAAAAGATTTTATATTACATTTCATTAATATAGATATAAATGTAAAATCTACATTTAAAATAGATTATGCTAATATAAAATATATTTTATAAAATTCTCCACCAAAAAAACAAATAGTTATATTAATAAATGAGTATCCATTCCACAAATAGATGATTATGTGAGATACTGTGTTTGGAAAGTTTGTACCAAAGCATTAAGAAATTGTAAATTAAGTAATTGACTTTAATCAGTTGTAACTTGTGCTTAAAATGTTGTAATTAAGAGTTTTTATACCGTTTTTATAATACAGTATAGATAAACTATTAATTATTACTAATATTAATATTAATTGAAAATTGTTAATTATATATTGTTATTAGTTTTTAATAATTTAAAACTATTGTTAATCATATCAATTACTTTTATATATATATATATATATATATATATATATATATATGTTGGAAAATTTTGGTAAAAATGTGATTTTTTACTAACTTTGAACACAAATAGATACATGTATATGTATTGTATATATCTAACTCTTCGTGGGTTTATGTTCTCCTATATGAGAGCTTCGAAACGATATATTATGTGTCCAAAACGGAATATGTGTGAATGAGATATCGATGCTCAAAGTTGAGTGTTTGGGATGAAAATTGGCAAAACCAAGTGGGTGTGGGAACTTGTCCCACATAGGAAGGAGGACCAAAGTTTTAGTGGTTTATAACTAAAAATGTGGGAGGGACTTTCAAGTCCTTAGTTTGGTTTTACTCCATCACCTACCCGCGTGCAGGGGGGGTGCCGATTGCGGCCTTCGTAGGCTAAATTCGGCGAACTTGTGCATGGGCGCGAACTGCGGACACGAATGCCGCTCCGAAATCTTGTGCTCGCACAGGTTGGCAGTGTATTTCGCAGGTTTAGTCGCGAAATGCTCTGTTTATGGACGATAAAACAGTGAATTACGCGGGTTGTGCTGCGACTTCACCCGCGTGATAAGTCGCGACATTCACTGGTTTTTTGTAACTCCTTTATACTCATTATTGAAATGATTAATAGGATTAATTAACATTAATCCTTCGGTTTTCAATTGATTAGTATAAATAGAGGAGTATGTTTCAGTCCAAAACACAACAACAATCTTGAACACAAAGCTTTCTCAATTCTCTCGAGCATACGTGGTTTCTCCGGCGACTTTTTCAGGCAAGTTTAATATCCGGTAGTACGCTGCTTCTGCTGTTGTACCCTGGGAACAGACGGCAAATCTGTTTAAGGGAATCGTGTTCAACACGAGCCTCAGCATCGATTGTTTCGATATACGGTTTATTCGTTTTACGATTTATGTCGATTCCCTTTCTATTTGATTTGTTCTAATCATTGGTTGATTAAATTTTGTTATTCGATATTTGTAATTATATATATTGTAACACTCTAAAATTTGGGGTAATTTTAAAAATCGAAAATTCGACAACATAACATTTATAAATAGGGCAAACCATCCATAATGGCAAGTGTGAGCGTTTACAAAACCTGTAACAATAAATAGGGAAACGACAACAAACTAATCTAAACTACAACTGGCCAGATTACATTGGTTGTCATCCCAATACCAAAAGAATAATTGTTTAAATGTTACAGCTTCCAAAATAAGTATCATCCAAAAATGCCCTCAAGAGACTACGCTCTTCGCTCAACCCCTTGACGACCCGCCGCTAAGGGAACCTGTTATACACATCGTTTGAGAAAAAGCGTTAGGCTTAAAGCCTAGTGAGAACATACAATTTATATGAATATAGAAAAGAATTAGTTGCAACGTAAATATTGTTTTCTTCAACATTCTTGTAAAAGGTTTGGTAAACATATAGTGACCTTCCGGTCCAGACCTCATCTTGCGACGACGGGTATAAACCCGAATCCAAGGATTGTGGCAGAACACTCAGTAAGCCACTTTCCAAGTTTTGAGCTCACCGTACTAGGATCAAGGCCGTGAACCTGCCGGTCCAAATAACGATGTGGGAGGGTGGCACCCGATGATCCAAGTCATGCTCATTCACTAGGATTTACATTTACGACCCACGGCTAGTACCCGGTCCCACATAACCGTACTAAGTTGCCCTCTAGGGTCCAATGTCTCAACTAGCTACATACGGGAGTTACCCCCAAATAATAAGCCAACAAAATACCTATGGATCCATTAGTAATAGTCTAGACTCGTCACAATCACACATGTGACAAACTATAATCAAACATATAGTTCGTAAAACCATTTAATTTCCAAATCACCATTTAATGGTTAACTGCTGATAAGAATCACAAGCCCATATAAAATCATCATAAGGCTAACATCTCAATCCCAAATGTTTCTTTACCAAATAAACCTTTCCATAATGGAAACCATTTTATAAAAACATGAATTTCTTTATATTGTAACCATTTGTTTCCTTTCCACAAAATAACCTTTTTCACTAAAACCTTCTTAAAATGTTTAATTGTAAACTTGGCTAGAAGCCAAAAGTTAAACATTTATTCAACATAAGATAACAACAACACGTTTGTGGTACTAAGACATGTATTTAACCATCTTTTCACAAAAGGGGTGAGAACCCTAAAAATCTCCTAAAGTTGTCAAGTTAGGTCAAAACTCATCAACATTAATAATGTAAACAAGGAGATGTTTAGTAGTCAAAATATGCATTTTGATGTGTATAAAGTTTAGCAAAAAGGGAAATATGAACTCACATTGGGGTTAAACACCAAAACCCTAGAAACTTCTAGTTGGAGATCTTTACCAAAGCGTATAAACACCTAACCACCACCATTAATGAGGAGGGAGAAGGTTGGATGAAGTAATAAATGAAGAGGAAGTTTTAGGGCTGGAAACTTACCAAGAACAGCAGAGCAAAACGACCTAGACCTTTCCCAAAAAAATCAGATAAATGAAGTAAATTCGGAGCTGTCCGATTTATAGGTCCGCCCCCGCTGGCGATAGTGACAGACGATAGTGCCACTGTCACTATCGCGGGGCATACTCGCGCTGAATGTACCGTGACCCATAGTCCGGCCGCGATTGTGCCCCCGGCGATAGTGACACTGTCACTATCGCGGGCATGATCGCGCAGAAGGTACAAGGCCTCAAAACTCCAGATTTCGAATCCACGACTCCCGAGCCTACAACGCTGGAAAAGATTCTACGGAAAGAATTGAAATAACCCGAAAAGTCGCAACCAGACAAGTTGGTAATCTAGATTATTACAAAACAAAAATACGGGTGTTACATATATTATTGAAATATATATCTGTGTACTAACAATCTTAAACAGATTTGATTGACGTATCGGGTTTGTCTCGATATTTTGGTTTTCTGTTTTTTTTAAAAAACAAATTAATTCCGGTGGTATCTATTCTGTTTTGTGTAAACAGAAATTGAATCGAGTTTAGCTCGATTCAATTGGTTATATCGAATTTAATTCGATTTGATTAGAATCGAGTTGTGTCTCGATTTAAGGGTATAAACGGATTGATAATCGAGTTTGTTTCGATTAATTCGTTTATGTGAAAAATAATTTCTATCGACGTTGGTTCGATTTAATTCTTTTTAGGTTTTGTGTAAACATATTATAAATCGTATTTGACGATTTAAATTACTGTTTCT
Organism: Arctium lappa; assembly: GCA_023525745.1. Lineage (NCBI taxonomy): Eukaryota > Viridiplantae > Streptophyta > Magnoliopsida > Asterales > Asteraceae > Arctium > Arctium lappa. Next base: position 80,410,609 of record CM042055.1, read on the forward strand.
AAATAGTTTGTAAAATCGAGTTTGTCTCGAAAGATTCTAAATCGATTTTGTATCGATTATAATAGAATCTAAATCGGTTTTTGTATCGATTTAAATTGGGCTTGTTTCAATTTGTGAAACGAAATTTAAAATCGAGTTTATTTCGATTTTGTAAAGAAAAATTACAAATCGATTTTGTTTCGATTTTGTGGGAAAAAGTTTTAAATCAATTTATTTTGATTTTGTAAACAAATTCTAAAACGAGTTTGTTTTTTGATTTAAGACCTTCACTATTTGTATAAAAGGATTGTCAATCAAATTTGTATTTAATTCAATTTTTTTTTTCTGTTTTGTGTAAACAAATAGAGATTGCGTTCACGGGAAATTTGTTTTCCACGATGGTGAACAAGAATGTGGTGGGAATGATCACGGATCCCACGGCCATGTTCTCGGAGTTGAATGTGATTGGTGCAAACTCTAGAGAATGGTGGATTGATACCGGAGCGACCCGTCATGTGTGTCATGACAAGAGAAACTTTAACATTTTTAAGGATGTTGATGTTGGACAAAAGCTCTATATGGGAAATGCCTCCACCGCCGATGTCAAGGGTATTGGAGACGTCGTTTTGAAGATGACTTCCGGGAAAGAGCTTAAGCTTAAGGATGTTTTGTACGTCCCAGAACTTCGAAAGAGTCTCGTTTCGGGTTGGTTGTTAAACAAGTTTGGTTTCAAACTAGTGTTTGAGTCGGACGAATTTGTTTTGTCCAAAAGTGGTATGCATGTGGGTAATGGAAATGCTTTGAATGGTATGTTCAAGTTAAATACAATAGTTTTCCATGAAATGAATAAAACTATTTCAAGTTCAGTTTATTTGCTTGAATCTCCAAATGTTTGGCATGGACGTTTAGGACATGTAAATTATAATTCCATTCGACGTTTAATTAAATTAAACCGCATACCTAAATTTGATATTGACTCAAATCACAAGTGCCCCACATGTGTAGAATCCAAACTTACTAGAACATCTTTCAAATCGATTGAAAGAAAAACCGAACCCCTTGATTTAATTCACATCGATGTGTGTGATTTAAAATCGATTCCTACTAGAGGTGGGAATAAATACTTCATCACGTTTATCGATGATAGTACGAAATATTGCTACGTGTATTTACTTAAGAGTAAAGATGAAGCAATAGACAAGTTTGTCTTGTATAAAAATGAAGTTGAGAATCAACTTAACAAGAAAATCAAGGTGGTTAGAAGTGATAGAGGAGGTGAATATGTTTCACCGTTTGCCGAATTTTGTTCTAACAATGGAATTCGACATGAATTCACAACACCCTACTCACCTCAGCAAAATGGTATGGCTGAAAGAAAGAATCGCACCTTGAAAGAAATGGTGAATGCCATGTTGATCAGTTCTGGACTAAGTCAGAACATGTGGGGGGAAGCTATTTTGTCGGCTAATTATCTTTTAAACAAGATACCCCGCAAGAAAAAATATGTGACCCCGTATGAACTTTGGATGGGTAGAAAACCATCTTACAAGTACTTACGAGTGTGGGGGTGCCTAGTTAAAGTGGTTGTACCTCCTCCTAAGGTACAAAAGTTAGGACCTAAAACAGTGGATTGTGTATTCATTGGATATGCACAAAACAGTAGTGCTTATCGGTTTATTGTGTATGAATCTAAAAATCCCGAGATACACAAGAATACAATTATGGAGTCAAGAAATGCTTCATTCTTTGAAGACGTGTTTCCTTGTTTGAACAAGGAAGATCAAGCGTCATCTTCTAAAGGTAAAGAAATTGTTCAAGAGAATGAACAAATTCTATCTGATAAAGAAGATATAGAACCTAGAAGAAGTAAACGAGCTCGGGTTGAAAAATCATTTGGTCCCGATTTTCTCACCTACGTGGTGGAAAGTGAACCTAATACATATCGTGAAGCGGTCATGTCTTCGGAGGGACCTCAATGGAAAGAAGCCATCAATAGTGAGATAGAATCTATATTACAAAATCATACATGGGAACTAGTGGACCTACCATCGGGTTGTAAGCCACTAGGTTACCGTTGGATCTTTAAAAGAAAGATGAAAGCTGATGGCAGTATTGATAAATACAAGGCGAGATTAGTGATCAAAGGATATAGACAAAAGGAAGGTCTAGATTACTTTGATACTTATTCTCCGGTGACAAGAATAACATCCATTAGATTGGTGTTAGAGATTGCAGCCATTAGAAATCTGCAAATTCACCAAATGGATGTAAAAAGTGCTTTTCTAAACGGAGATTTAGAAGAAGAAATCTATATGGAGCAACCCGAGGGATTTGTTGCCCCGGGACAAGAGAACAAGGTTTGTAAACTTATTAAATCCTTGTATGGCCTAAAGCAAGCTCCAAAGCAATGGCATCAAAAGTTTGATCAAGCCATGTTAGAAAGCGGTTTTAAGATAAATGAGTGTGATAAATGTGTTTACATGAAAGACACCACTCATGGATATGTCATCTTGTGTTTATATGTTGATGATATGCTTATCATTGGTAGCAATGAAAAAATAATAAAGTCCACAAAAGATATGTTAAAATCTAAATTTGACATGAAAGATTTGGGTTTAGCGGATGTGATTCTTGGGATAAAAATCACAAGAACCCAAAATGGCATGGTGTTAAATCAAACACATTATGTGGACAAGATTCTTGAGAAATTCAATGAAGGAGATACTAGTATAGCTAGAACTCTGATTGATACTAGTCAACACCTATCTAAAAATAGAGGGGAAGGTGTTGAACAAGTAGAATACTCAAGAATAATTGGTAGTTTGATGTATCTTATGAGTTGTACTAGACCTGACTTAACATATGCAGTGAGTAGGCTAAGTAGGTATACTAGTAATCCCAGGTTAGAACACTGGAAGAGTATTACTAGATTGTTAAGATATCTAAGATACACACGTGACTATGGACTGCATTATGGAAGATATCCAATGGTGATCGAAGGATATAGCGATGCAAATTGGATATCTGATATAAAAGATTCCAGATCGACAAGTGGATATGTGTTTACACTTGGAGGTGCGGCTATATCTTGGAAATCGTCCAAACAAACAGTTATAGCCCGATCCACGATGGAATCTGAATTCATTGCCTTGGATAAATGTGGTGAAGAGGCATAATGGCTACGTCAGTTCATGGAAGATATTCCCAAATGGCCTAAGCCGGTAACGGCCATATGTATACATTGTGATAGCCAATCGGCGATTGGTAGAGCTCAAAGTACAATGTATAATGGGAAATCTAGACATATTAGACGTAGACATAATACGATTCGACAATTATTCTCTACTGGAGTTATCTCTATTGACTATGTGAAGTCAAAGGATAACATTGCGGATCCGCTTACGAAAGGCCTAAGTAGAGATTTGGTGTACAAGTCGTCGAGAGGAATGGGATTAAAGCCCTTGAATGAGTAATTCATGCAAAGGAAACCTTACCTAGAAGACTGGAGATCCCAAGATCTGGGTTCAAAAGGACAACCTAGTTGTATGAATAGAGGAGGTCACTGTGGGGGAGTTCATAGACTTCCAATTCCAATTCTGGAATCAGTGATGTTGAGGCTAAGCCTATGGCTTTTAATGATTATTGAAAATCACCTATGTGAGAGAGAAGTGGGGTCACTTCGAAGGGAATTGTGGGGGCTCAATTCCTATCAACTCTCGCTGAACCAGGATAGTGTTCATGACCATAACGAACACGACTATGAGGATATGACCTTGTTAGGAAGAGTTTTGTGTGAAATGTATTGTCGCCTACATAAAGGGCAGTTCAGTTCAAGGACATCGAGTCTACTGACAGCTAGGAGGCTAAGTGTGTTTCACAAGGGAAGGTTCAAAGGATAACACCTACCTATCCTATGCAAGATCCGACCATTGGAAATTTCGTAGGAAAATTTTCGTATGCAAAGATCGATCTCCATTCATGTGGGGGATTGTTGAAAATTTTTAGTAAAAATGTGATTTTTTTACTAACTTTGGACACAAATAGATACATGTATATGTATTGTATATATCTAACTCTTCGTGGGTTTATGTTCTCCTATATGAGAGCTTCGAAACGATATATTATGTGTCCAAAACGGAATATGTGTGAATGAGATATCGATGCTCAAAGTTGAGTGTTTGGGATGAAAATTGGCAAAACCAAGTGGGTGTGGGAACTTGTCCCACATAGGAAGGAGGACCAAAGTTTTAGTGGTTTATAACTAAAAATGTGGGAGGGACTTTCAAGTCCTTAGTTTGGTTTTACTCCATCACCTACCCGCGTGCAGGGGGGGTGCCGATTGCGGCCTTCGTAGGCTAAATTCGGCGAACTTGTGCATGGGCACGAACTGCGGACACGAATGCCGCTCCGAAATCTTGTGCTCGCACAGGTTGGTTTTTGCGAAAATTTTTGTTTTGAACCAGTGTATTTCGCGAGTTAGCTCGCGGGTTTACCCGTGCCATTAGTCGCGAAATGCTCTGTTTATGAACGATAAAACAGTGAGTTACGCGGGTTATGCCGCGGGGCTTACTTGCGTAGTAAGTCGCGAAATTCACTGTTTGTATACGAGACAGTGAATTACGCGGGTTGTGCTGCGACTTCACCCGCGTGATAAGTCGCGACATTCACTGGTTTTTTGTAACTCCTTTATACTCATTATTGAAATGATTAATAGGATTAATTAACATTAATCCTTCGGTTTTCAATTGATTAGTATAAATAGAGGAGTATGTTTCAGTCCAAAACACAACAACAATCTTGAACACAAAGCTTTCTCAATTCTCTCGAGCATACGTGGTTTCTCCGGCGACTTTTTCAGGCAAGTTTAATATCCGGCAGTACGCTGCTTCTGTTGTTGTACCCTGGGAACAGACGGCAAATCTGTTTAAGGGAATCGTGTTCAACACGAGCCTCAACATCGATTGTTTCGATATACGGTTTATTCGTTTTACGATTTCTGTCGATTCCCTTTCTATTTGATTTGTTCTAATCATTGGTTGATTAAATTTTGTTATTCGATATTTGTAATTATATATATTATTGAAATATATATCTGTGTACTAACAATATATTAGTCTATATATTTTAGTTATAAATTATTATTTATTTATTTATTATTATTCGATTATTATTTTTTAAATATTTCATACGTAACATTTATTTAAAATCATAAATTAAATATATATTTTTTTTCTAAAATTTGTCTTAAGAAATACAAAATTTATATTATTATAAATTTGTTTTAATTATTATTGAATATCGTAAATAATTATTTTTTTTAAAATGTATTTTTTGGTAATTTTACATGTTTATAATCTAGTTTTTGTCAAACGTGACTTATCTACCAGTCAGCTTATCAGTTATAAGCTAATTTGCTAAACATAGCCAAAACTTATAGTTAACTCTTTATTTTTATTTAGAGTAAATTACGAATTGGTCCTTTAACTTCATTTATTACATGATAACCCTCCAGGTATGCATTTTAGGTATGCATTTTTGTTACGGAATTGGTCCCTCGAGCTAACGGACGTCTAATTTATCCGTTAAGTACGAGGGTATTATGGCCATTTTACCTTATTTATTTTATTTTACCATTTTTTAATTAATCATGATTCTTTTTCTTGAATATTCATCTTCAATAATAACAATAGTTGGATGCTCGCGCAATGCGACGGGATGCAAAAATTGTCTAGATGTATTTAAGCGTACATGTGAAATCCGTCTAAACAACGATGCATAAATATAATCCATTTAAGAGAATCAACGAATTAGAAAAACCCTTGATCATTTCCAAATGAGAAATCGTATATAATGCTTATTCAAGAAAACAAAAAAGGGATAAATGCTTGCATATAGTAGTTGATCCTTGAGGACAACGATTTTCCGATTGAGATACAAGATTTGTCTCGTTGTGGCGACTGGCGACATAGCTTTCCCTAAAATACTCCTAAAAATACTTCAATTAAAAATTCAAGTCAAATTATAATGAGCAAACAAAATACAAACATATCAAAAAAGAAAATCAACTTGAAACATTTCTAAACTATGAATGTACTGTTCCTGATTTCCCCAAAGGTATAGAGCTCAAGTTGGGTCGACAAGGATAAGAATGTTAATTCGACTCAGTTGCTGCTACCATTGGTCAATCCTTGACTTAACACGGCCTCGCCCGATCTTATAAAATGTTGATTAGCTCTTTTGTATAACATATTACAAGAAAGATATATAAAACATTAAATCCATTATTGCACAAGCCATAAATCAGTTAATAATGCCCAAAAGCATAGGCATGCTACACAACCTAAAATACATAAAGTTGCTAACAACCATGAATGCAATTTACGTTTGCAAGCTAATATACATATATCATACAGGGCCTAACATTAAATGTGACAATGGTCAATATAACATAATTAGAGCAATTATGTTATATTGATTGATACTACATGAAGTGCATATCCTATGTATTGATCTTGATTTTAGCCATGGCATAGGTTTAGCTTAGATTTCAGTAAAGGAACATATGTTGGATACACCATATTTTAGCCATGGCATTGGTTTAGCTTCCCCCCTCCATCCTCCAAATAAAGACAACGTTTCCTTTTTGGTAAGTTTTCAATTTAGACTAGCTTTTCTATTCAAAAGCAATCACTACTTGATATTAGTAACCTTAAGTTGTCCTAACCATAAGTCATTGTTAAACCATAGTACTTCGAGATTTCTAAAATCATGCTAATTCCAACATCAATTTCATCATTCTATAGCTTTTGAAAAGCACATCAATGGGCACTCCTTAACCCAATTCTCGTAAAACTAAAAAAATAAGGGTGCAGGTTCTAAAAATAAACAAGAGTGCATGTGTCAAAACTCACCTTCTTCGTACCTTCTTCGTCCAGAACTCTGAGGATACTATCCAAGATCCAAACTACGAATATGTAAACCAACGGGTATCTAAATAAAGAGTAGCAAGAGGAGCGATAAACTATAGAACAACTTTGTGTCTTTGAATTACATAAACAATAAATGTAAATGATAATTGTGAATTACAACTCTGGGGTTGTGAAATTAGAAACCCTACCCGAGGAGCGAGAGAGAAACAATGAGAATCCATAGATGAATCGATGAGGAGCAAGAGGGACGAGAGTTTGAGTTCTAAACCGAGAAGAGTGTGGTGAATCGATAAAAAAATCCCAGATGCAGTATGAATCGTCGTCTTGGAGCGTGAACCGTCTTCTCGGGTTGTGAATCTTCATCTTGGGGTTGTGAAAGACTGTTGTACGTTGTTAAAACGTAACGATGTTGTGAAGTTTAGGTGAGTTGTACAATTGGCTTTAATAAAGACATACTTTTAGCTTATGCATAAAAATATTGTACTTAATGTAACACCCTAAAAATTAGCGGAATAAAAATTCGAAAATTCTGCAATATGACGGCTGTAAAATTAGTAAATCTGGGTATATATAAAGACCTGTTGCAAACAACCCCAAAGTATCATCCCGATAGAACGGGGAAATAAGCTATAACTTTTACAATTAATCAAATGAAGAATACACTAACAACCTAATAATCTAAGTTAAATAAGGAAGATTAATATCGGGTGTTGCTATCCTTCCAAAAATGTCAGCTATCCAAAATGCCGGTCTATACATATCCCAAAAAGATCGCTCTTGGTCCCAAAGCTATCCACTCAATCCCGACGAACCCCACCGGAAACCTGACCTGTTATACATATCATTTTAAGAAAAAGTGTTAGGCTAAAGCCTAGTGAGATCAAACATTTACAATTAAAAAATAAAACGTAAAAGTGAGTAAAGGAGTTTCTTTTGTACATCAATAAAAATGGTAATAATAACAATATTGCTCTTTGAAATGTAGCAAGTACCTCTTGGGTTAACGGGGGAGACCCGCTTACTAACACAAATGATGGAACACAAAAGTAAAAAGCCAATAAAGAAATAAAGTACACGCAAGGGATGTCAGGATCAGTGGATTTAAAAGTACACCCACGAAAACTCAAGTTCAACCCCGAGGGGTCCTTACGTCGAGCTCCTCATCCAATATCGTAATACTTGAGCACGAAAAACTTATAAACCATTCTGATGCCTAACGTGCCTCGACGTGGAAAACTAGTCGTCCCAACGCCAGAACAATAATATAGCAACTTACGGGGTCATGACTCCTAAATGCAACAAATAAGCCAAATAATGCTCATAGTGCCCAACAGATATTTCAACAAGTGTAATTATGCATAAAGAACATAAAGAATGATTTTCCCCAAGACAATTTCCATTCTTTACCGAACGATCGTTGGTTGAAACATAAATGACTATTATAAGCCATACTCTTTAAACATGATAAGTTCCCAAATACAAACTTATCAGCAGTTAACCACAAGAATATCATTTTTAAAACCCATAAGTGATACATGAATAGAGCCATCTTTTGAAATACATTTTCCCAAGTAAAGGTAGGTTAATAGTAACATCAACAAGCTCACATAATCATATTTCATTAAATTATCATAAAACCCTAAAATCTCCAAAAGTTAGACTTGGTACAAAACCCACAAAACAAATATATAAAAAGGAGATGTTTAGGCATTTAAAACCCACATTTGACATGCATAAAGTTTTATAAAAGTGGATGAACTCACCTTAGTAGTTTTCTTAAAAGAAAACCAAGCACTAGAAATGAAGGAGATGAAGATGAGATGATTAACAACTTGAGAGCTTCCTATCAACACTTCCTAAAAGTGTTAAGGATCACCATTAATGACCTAGCATCACCATAAATGATGAAAGAGGTTTTAAGGAGGGAACACTTACTAATTTCAGCAGAGAGAATCGCACCTAAACCCTAGAAATCAGATAAAAATGACTGAAAATCGCGACCTCTTCTTTTTATACCCAGACCACCACTCGCGATTGTGACACGACGAGAGTGACACTTGTCACTCTCGCGGGTAATGTCGCGCGGAACCAACCACTCGCGGTACAAATGGGGCGAGAGTGCCCCCGCGATAGTGACCATGTCACAATCGCAGGGCACAATCGCGTGGTCTGTACCGTAAGTCCCAAAGCTACGGCGACTATGCCCTCGCGATAGTGACACCCTGTCACTATCACGGGCAATGTCGCGGAAACCCACAAACTTTCCAAAATCTTGTATTTTCAGCCCACGATGCTCAAAACAGAAAAAATCGATATTTACTAACAATTCCCAACAATCATAAGGTTCCAAAATGAGAAAGAATAATACACGGTTCACAGAATTCGGGTTGTTACAATCCTCCCCAACTTGGGAATGATTTCCTCCCCGAAATCCTACTAACTAAACAAATGAGGGTACCTATGCCTCATGTCTTCCTCCGTCTCCCAAGTCACGTTGGTGCCACGGTGGTGTTTCCATTGGACCTTTACCCTCGCTACCTCTTTATGTCGGAGCTTCTTGATCACCCTTTCCAAAATAGCCTCGGGCTCTTCGATACAACGACTATCATCCACTCAAATTTCGGACAACGGAATAACGCTTTCCTCTTCCGCTAAGCATTTCCGTAGACAACACACGTGGAATGTGGGGTGAATCCCATCCATCTCCGGCGATAAATCCAATTTGTAAGCTTGGAGTCCGATGCGCTCGAGAATAGTAAACGGTCCAAGGAAACGGGGACTTAGCTTCCCACGCTTCCCAAACTGAATCAAGCCTTTCCAAGGTGACACCTTTAACATTACTCGATCCCCCACTTGGAACTCCACCGGTCTTCTCTTTTTGTCGGCGTAGCTTTTTTGACGATCTTGTGCCGCTTTCAACCGTTCTCGAATTGATTTGACTTTGTCGGTCGTCTCTTGCATAATTTCCGGGCCGACAAACTGCTTCTCCCCCGCCTCTAGCCAACACACGGGGGTTCTACACTTCCGTACGTACAAAGCTTCAAATGGCGCCATCCCGATACTAGAATGGTAACTATTTTTGTACGCAAATTCCACCAAAGGTAGATGGGTATCCCAACTACCGCCAAAGTCGATCACGCATGATCTAAGCATGTCTTCAAGCGTTTGAATCGTCCTTTCACTTTGTCCGTCCATTTGTGGGTGATATAGCGTGCTCAAATTTACTCGTGTGCCCAACTCTTGGTGTAAAGTTCACCAAAACCTCGACGTAAACCGACTATCACGATCGAAAACTATCGACAAGGGTATATCGTGTCTAGAGACCACTTCGTCTATGTAAAGTTTTGCCAACTTATCCATTGGCAAAGTTTCCCGCATCGCTAGAAAGTGGGCACTCTTCGTCAACCGATCGACAATAACCCAAATAGTAACGTTTCCTCTCAAGGTCTTCGGTAACTTGGTCACGAAATCCATGGTGATCATGTCCCATTTCCACTCACGGATTTCAAGTGACTGAAGGCTCCCATAGGGTCGTTGATGCTCGGCCTTCACTTGCGAACAAGTTACGCATCGCTCTACATAATGAGCCACGTCCAATTTCATAATTGGCCACCAAAAATGTAGTTTCAAATCCCGGTACATCTTGGTACTTCCCGGTGGATAGAATACTTGGACTTGTGCTCGTCCTCTAAGAGTAGTTCTCGGCAGCCACCAAACTTCGGTACCCAAACTCGACCATTGAAGCATTTTATCCCTCGACTATCTTCGGTCAACAATAACCGTTGCTTGTTCATCACTTCATCCTTGAGGTTTTCTTCTTTTAGTGCTTCGGCCTGCGCCCCTTTGATCTTTTCCATGAGACTCGACACCAACTCGATTCTTGTAAGTTTGGCTTGAAGTCTCCCGCTATACTCTTTTCGACTCAAGGCGTCGGCCACCACGTTTCCTTTACCCGGGTGGTAGAGTAATTCACAGTCGTAATCCTTAAGTAGTTCCAACCACCTTCTTTGCCTCATGTTGAGTTCCTTCTGATCAAAAACATACTTCAAGCTCTTGTGATCCGTGTATAAGGTACACTTTGTGCCGTAGAGGTAATGTCGCCATAACTTTAATGCGAACACTACCACCGCCAACTCCAAGTCATGAGTGGGGTAGTTCTTCTCATGCACCTTCAATTGCCTAGATGCGTACGCTATCACTTTTCCTCTTTGCCTTAGTACACATCCTAGTCCCATTTTGGACGCATCGCTAAAGACCACAAAATCCTCCGATCCTTCCGGCAAGGATAAGATCGGAGCTTCGCATAATTTTCTTTGCAAAGTCCTAAATGTTTTCTCTTGCTCTTCGGTCCATACAAACTTTACACTCTTCTTGGTCAACATCGTCAACGAAGAAGCAATCTTGGAAAAGTCTTGTATGAACCTTCGGTAATACCCCGCCAAGCTTAGAAAACTTTGAATCTCGGATGGACTTTTGGGAGGTTCCCAATTCATCATAGCTTCAATTTTGGCCGGATCCACCTTCACCCCGTCTTTCGAAACTACGTGCCCCAAGAACTGCACTTCCTTCAACCAAAACTCGCACTTGGAAAACTTTGCATAGAGCTTCTCCTTCCTCAAGATTTCCAAGACGTCCCGAAGATGACGCGCATGGTCGACTTCATCCTTCGAGTAGATAAGAATGTCATCAATGAACACGATGACCGACTTGTCTAGAAAGGGTCGGCACATACGATTCATTAAATCCATAAACACCGCTGGGGCGTTCGTCAATCCGAAGGGCATCACTAAGAATTCGTAGTGACCGTTGCGCGTCCTAAAAGCGGTTTTAGGAATGTCTTCCTCTTTGACTTTCACTTGATGATAACCCGAACGGAGATCGATCTTCGAAAAGCAACCCGCTCCTTGAAGTTGGTCGAATAAATCATCAATCCTAGGGAGTGGATATCTGTTCTTCACGGTCACCTTATTCAGCTCCCTATAGTCGATACACATTCGCATAGTACCGTCCTTCTTTTTCACAAATAAGACCGGTGCTCCCCAAGGCGAGGAACTCGGTCTTACGAACCCCTTCTCCAAAAGATCTTGCAATTGGCTCATTATTTCTTTCATCTCTGATGGGGCCAAACGGTATGGAGCTCGAGCTATAGGAGACGCTCCCGGTGTCAGATCAATCTTGAACTCCACCTGATGGTCGGGTGGTAAACCGAGCAGATCGTCCGGGAACACGTCGGGAAACTCCCTCGCTACCTCGACATCTTCTATCTTCTTCTTCTCAAGTTTAGCATCTATCACATATGCCAAAAAGGATGAGCATCCTTTCGACAAACACTTTCGTGCCTTCTCCATGCTAATGATTGCAACACCCTTCCGCCTCTCACCATACACGGTCACCACATGACCATCCGAACCCGGAATTCGGATCAACTTTTTAGCACAAAGAATCTCCGCGTGGTTAGTCGACAACCAATCCATACCGACTACCACATCAAATTCCCCAATGACCATAGGCATTAGATCAATCGGGAATTCTCTCCCTTCGATTTCAAGCTTGCAATTTCTTAGAATATCCCGAATCACTACTTGATCACCATCCGCTAGCTCTACTACTAACGCATCTTCTAAACTAGTAGTGGGCATGGATAGTTTTGGGCAAAACGAACTTGATACAAACGAAAAACTAGCTCCTGAGTCAAATAGTACACGCGTAGGTACGGAGTTTAGGAGAAACGTACTCGACACTACATCCGTTGATGCCTTCGCCTCCTCGGTGGTCATATGAAAGGCTCTCTCGGTTGATTTAGGAGTGTCCAACTTCTTGCCTCCGCTAAAACTCGTTGTTGCATTCGGGCATTCACTTATGATATGGCCCGACTCTTTACACTCGAAACAAACTCGTCCTTTGATTGAACATTCACTGAAATGGTGGCCGTGTTTACCACATTTAAAACACGGATTGGACCCCGAATTGCAAGGGCCGGTGTGTTTACTTTGGCATTTAGAACACCACGGGGAATCCCGTCTCGGACCATTCCCCCGTTGATTGTTGTTGAAATGGTTTGGCCTCTTTGAAGATGTGGGACCCCCTTCCCACTTCCTTTTCTCGACTACTCCACTCCTCTCCACCTTATTCGAGCCGTACGAGTCTTCCACAAGTTGCGCCTCTTCTATTGCCTCTTGAAGAGTAGAGGCCTTTGACACAGGTACCATGTTCATCATTTTGGTAGGCAAACCCTTAATGTACGCCTTGATCTTCTCTTTCTCAGTGGGGACCAGATGTCCCACCAAGCCCAGTTTGTCCATAAACGATTTGTTGTATTCCTTCACCAACAAATTCCCTTTCCTCAAACCCCGGAACTCATCGATGATCCGATCCATAGCTCGTTCGTTACAAAATTCCTCCATAACCTTATTCTTGAAAGTCTCCCAGCCCAATTTAGCCAACACGGTGGCTTCAATAGAAGTGGAATACACATTCCACCATGTGAGGGTGGCCCCTCTCAACATTTGGGATCCGAATACGACTTTTTGACTTTCCCCACACTCGCTTGACCGGAAATCCTGCTCCATTTCTATTATCCAGTTCATGCATGCTACCGGGTCATTTGTGCCCTTGAATTCCGGCAGTCGACATCCAAGGAATGCCTTGAAGGTACAAACCTTAGGCGGTTGCCTTACTTCGGGAGGTGGAGTTTCATTAGAAGGGACAACGGGTCCCGTCCCTCCAGATCCCGCCACAATTATGTTTTCTGCCACCGTTTCAGGCCTACGGTGGTTGGCATCTCGATCATCCAAGAGCTTCAGGAATGCTTCTTGTTGTTGAGCCATAGCTGTATTCATCGCTTGCATCATCCGCTCCATCATTCTAGTCTCCGGAGTTACTTCTTCCATGATCGGATGAGTTGCAGCTAGGGTACGTTGAGGTATTTGCTCCGGTCCTCCACCCAACGCGTTTATAAAAGGTGGGGGCAAGTCATTATTCGTTACTCTCGGTTGATCGGCCGTAGATGCCGCCGTATCCTGCCCTTCTGGCTGGTTACGCGTATTAACCATAGCCTGCCACACATAGGGGTGCTCACGGGTTGGGTTGATCGGGTTGAAGGCGTTTCAACAACCCAACCCAATGTTGGCGGTTTGAGAATTTTCAACCCAACCCAACCCAAACAAAAGTGCAACCCAACCCAACCCGTTCGGGTTGGTCGGGTTGATCGGGTTGTGTTTAAACAAAGTAAAAACAGTATTGGAAACATAAAAATAAGGAATTTTTTCTTTGAAATACGATCCATCATTCAAAAAAATATACGAGTTCGTCAAATATTTAGGTATTACCTATAACTTTCCAATAATGTCCTCTTATGAATTTCATTTCTCGTTATTGCCGAGTTGTTTTTGGTAACATATACATATTAAAGAGAAATATAAATAATTTTAGAGAAGTCACTAAAACGTTTATCGGGTTATCGGGTTGGCCGGGTTACTTTGAGCCTAACCCAATATCAACCCAATAACTTCGGGTTGTCCTAATTTTGTATCGATTATATGGCGGGTTATCTCGAGTTGATTTTTTCCCGGGTTGGTCGGGTTGGGTTGATCGGGTTGGTCGGGTTGGTCGATTTTTTGAGCACCCCTAGCCACACACGCGAGAATATAGGTAAGATGAGGATGAATAGAAAATAAACAAGGAAACGTACTACCACCTTCATTAATTATCATAACAACGGAAAACAAGCATAATCACGTAAAATATCTTCATAATAACGTTAGCTAGGAGAAATTATGAACATGCGATACATAAAAATTTTCATTCCCATTACCTTAACTCTTAATTTGTGTAGCTTTCGTCGACTCTAAGACCATCTTATCTTAAGAGTTCTACCCAATCTCACACCATCATTGCCTAATTTCACAGCTTAAGTCTATGTACCCTACATTCATACCTAGTTCACTTAAACTAAAGCTCTGATACCAACTTGTAACACCCTAAAAATTAGCGCAATAAAAATTCGAAAATTCTGCAATATGACGGCTGTAAAATTGGTAAACATGGGTATATATAAAGACCTGTTGCAAACAACCCCAAAGTATCATCCCAATAGAACGGGGAAACAAGCTATAACTTTTACAATTAATCAAATGAAGAACACACTAACAACCTAATAATCTAACTTAAATAAGGAAGATTAATATCGGGTGTTGCTATCCTTCCAAAAATGTCAGCTATCCAAAATGTCGGTCTATACATATCCCAAAGAGACCGCTCTTGGTCCCAAAGCTATCCACTCAGTCCCGACGAACCCCACCGGAAACCTGACCTGTTATACATATCATTTTAAGAAAAAGTGTTAGGTTAAAGCCTAGTGAGATCAAACATTTACAGTTAAAAAATAAAACGTAAAAGTGAGTAAAGAAGTTTCTTTTGTACATCAATAAAAATGGTAATAATAACAATATTGCTCTTTGAAATGTAACAAGTACCTCTTGGGTTAACGGGGGAGACCCGCTTACTAACACAAAAGTAAGTCATTCGATGAGTCAGTAAAGCCAATAAACAAATAAAGTACACGCAAGGGATGTCAGGATCAGTGGATTTAAACGTACACCCACGGAAACTCAAGTTCAACCCCGAGGGGTTCTTACGTCGAGCTCCTCATCCAATATCGTAATACTTGAGCACGAAAGACTTATAACCCATTCCGATTCCTAACGTGCCTCGACGTGGAAAACTAGTCGTCCCAACGCCGAAACAATAATATAGCAACTTACGGGGTCATGACTCCCAAATGCAACAAATAAGCCAAATAATGCTCATAGTGCCCAACAGATATTTCAACAAGTATAATTATGCATAAAGAACATAAAGAATGATTTTCCCCAAGACAATTTCCATTCTTTACCGAACGATCGTTGGTTGAAACATAAATGACTATTATAAGCCATACTCTTTAAACATGATAAATTCCCAAATACAAACTTATCAGCAGTTAACCACAAGAATATCATTTCTAAAACCCATAAGTGATACATGAATAGAGCCATCTTTTGAAATACATTTTCCCAAGTAAAGGTAGGTTAATAGTAACATCAACAAGCTCACATAATCATATTTCATAAAATTATCATAAAACCCTAAAATCTCTAAAAGTTAGACTTGGTACAAAACCCACAAATCAAATATATAAAAAGGAGATGTTTAGGCATTTAAAACCCACATTTGACATGCATAAAGTTTTATAAAAGTGGATGAACCCACCTTAGTAGTTTTCTTAAAAGAAAAACAAACACTAGAAATGAAGGAGATGAAGATGAGATGATTAACCACTTGAGAGCTTTCTATCAACACTTCCTAAAAGTGTTAAGGATCACCATTAATGACCTAAAATCACCATAAATGATGAAAGAGGTTTTAAGGAGGGAACACTTACTGATTTCAGCAGAGAGAATCACACCCAAACCCTAGAAATCAGATAAAAATGACTGAAAATCGCGACCTCTTCTTTTTATACCCAGACCACCACTCGCGATTGTGACACGGCGAGAGTGACACTTGTCACTCTCGCGGGCAATGTCGCGCGGAACCAACCACCCGCGGTACAAATGGGGCGAGAGTGCCCCCGCGATAGTGACCATGTCACAATCGCAGGGCACAATCGTGTGGTCTGTACCGTAAGTCCCAAACCTACGGCGACTATGCCCTCGCGATAGTGACACACTGTCACTGTCGCGGAAACCCACAAACTTTCCCAAATCTTGTATTTTCAACCCACGATGCTCAAAACAGAAAAAATCGATATTTACTAACAATTCCCAACAATCATAAGGTTCCAAAATTAGAAAGAATAATACACGGTTCACAGAATTCGGGGTGTTACAATCCTTTTACAAGACAATAAGAATCCTAAAACACAACACGTAAAACTACAACCAAGTCAACTTCCTTTAGCTTGAAGGTTTTTTGTTGCAAAACTACAAGCAATTTTGTAATAGATCAATGAAAAATCTATGTACACGCTATCTAAGATGCTGCTATACACAATAAAAATGGAGTTATCTAATTAAAGTACAAATCAAATTCCTTTTCAAGTGCTGGAACTCTTCCTTTTCGCATGGATATACTGCAGAAAGTAGCATGGATCATACCTAGAATATCTCATCCAATATCAATGGTAGGTTATCAAAATTACCAAGATAATATAAATCAGATGAGGAAAGCCAGATGATCATAAAGACCCATCTTCTAGCAGCATTTAAGCTTTAAAGATTACATGAGCCCAAAACATGCTTTAGTGAGAAAATTTAAGTGGGAGATATGTCATCTATATAAATGACACTATATAGATCAATGAACACGCTATTCAAGGTTGAAGCTCATTTAAGCTAAGAAATCAAGTGTCAACTTCTTTTTGCCGGGGATGGAGGCAAAAATATATAGAAAGATGAGGCATTGATTGCATCTTTCATTCATTCCATGCTCATGAATTACAAACCAAAACCATGATTACAGTTTCCATCGAAACACATCAAAATCACCCAAATCAATAAACCGACTAAAATAGGGTTTTACCTCAAAAAATCTAAGAACAAAGAATCTTATCAAGAACAAATATTGATCAAGTGTCAACATGTAACATCCTGATTTTTGAAAGCAATCATTTCTCGCTTTTACCGAAATCGAGTCAATAATGAAAAATAAGATATTTGATTTTGGGCTTGAATCTTTAATTTTATGGTTTGGATGTATGAGGAATTCAATTACGAGTCCAACGGTTCTTTCCGTAACAAAAACGGAGCTATAACAAAGAAGTTATGAACAAATCGAGATTTGAACATTTGTGAAGAGGCTGAGTGTGCCACTGAGTGTGGCGCACGACCCGTGCGCCCTCCCTTCACAAATAGCGCACGGGCCGTGCGCATGGTGCAGAGACCTTATACGGGCATTAAATGACATTAACCCAAAATATCCTCATTTCTCATCTTTCTCATTCTCTCCCAACCCTTCCTCTCAACCTACCTCATCTAAACTCCTACCAAACACCAAATCATCACCAATTGTTGCTAGAGTGAGGATCTTCACCCAAGGTTTCGGTTTGGAAGCTTCATCACCAACCTCATCTTCCACCATTGTTGACATATTTTGAGGTTTTCCAATAAACCTACTTGTAAGTCATTCTAACCATTTCTAAACCATGGAATAAGTTTTCCAATAAACCTACTTGATGGTTTTCTAGTGTTTGATTTCTCTAATTTCGGTTTGGGTGATTTTGGGGAGTTTTGGGTCAAAATTAGGGTTTTGCCCAAAATAAGGATTTTGTTGATTAAGTGTCCGGGGATCATTTATTTATGGTGGAAAATGTATATTCATGGTTGAAACTTTGTGAATCTAGGTTTTGGAAGATTTGGTTTGAAGAACCAAGTTTCTTCAAAGAAAGATCTAAGTGGGTAAATACTAGATTTAGCTTAAATCTAGCAAGGTGAGTTTACTAAACTTTTGTTAAAACTGGATACACATCATATTTGCTTAATTGTTGTTATTATCACATATTGCTCAAAATGGTCATCTTTACGGGTTTATGTATTTGATGGTATTTCCATGAGATTATGTGAGATATGTGTATATGAAGTATCATCCCATGATTTACTCTATGTTGTGTAATTATTTGGGGATTTACATTATGTGTGCCCACAATGGGTATTTGACATGCTTAAGGAATATATGTTTGGTATAACATGATGATTTCCATTCGGAATACACTCTTGGTATTATTGTACCTACAACGTGGCTATGTGGATATTTAAGTCTTATGATGGACTCATGCTATTGGGAGAGTGATGTTGTACCTATGAGTGGTATTGAATTATATTTGGTTGAAATATACCTAAGGACCTCCTATAGGCATTATGTTGGACGAACCAAGTTAATGACACAAGGAGGATGTAGTCGGAGGCACCACCATGATGGTATGTGCCTAGACCTCCGCCACTCGGATAAGGTGGAATTTTCGGGTGTGCCGGGCCTTTGGGATGCGCCACTCGGATAAGGTGGAATTTCCGGAGGGCATCAAGGTACATTGACTCTGGGGTATAATTGATTGGTGCTATGGGTCTCCCCCGTTGACTCCATACATGTTGAAAATTGGTTAACTGCTGATAAGAATTGTATATGTTCTACCATACTAATTATTGTTCAACTCACTAGGCTTTTTGGCCTAACGCTTGTTTGGTGTCGATGTGTATCTCAGGTTATAGCGGCGGCAGTCTTAAGCAGGTTTAGTTGCTTTGGGGTGAGAGCTTGGGGACTTGCACATGGATGCGTTATACTTTTGGATATAGATCGTTTGGGTCTATAGATGACAACCCTTTTTGTAATCTATTTTCTAGACGTAGAAATTAGATTAGTTGGTTGTTGTTATTTGTCCGTTAAATTACAATTGTGATTAAACAGGTTGTTTGTATATTTCCCCTTTTTGGGAGGCTCTTGCTATGGCAAACTTTCTACCACTTCTCCATTTATGGAAAGTTTTTGTTATCCCTATTTTTAGGGTGTTACAAGTTGGTATCAGAGCTTTAGTTTAAGTGAACTAGGTATTGTTTAGCATATCTAGACTTAAGCTTTAGACTTAATGATTTCACTGTCCACTTGGGGTAGACATCCTAGGTGGGGAGAGCGTTAGGATTACGGAATTACTGTAAGTGAAAGTTGTGATGATGGTGACAAGAATACTTGTGTATGGTTCATTCATAATTTCACTTAGCTACTGCTATTATGAATGCATTGTTACGTGAGCATACTTGGTTTACTATTATTATGATAATTGATGAAAGTAGTAGTACGTACAATGAGTTCAACTCGCTTAGTCTTTTCTCAACCTATTTCTCGTACGTGCATGGCAGATTCTTAATGGTAAACACTCGAAGTAGACAACCGGACATGCCAGAAGGACAACCAGAAGTGGAATCTGCAACAGTACGACCCCCGATGGGGGCAACCTCCGATGATATTCCTATACCCAGAATCTTGGCAGGAGGGCCTGAGCACATTCCGCGCCGGAACCTCAACACCGGTAACGCCATCTTGGAAGAAGTTACCATGGAGACCCGGCTTCGGGATAGCATGATGTTGGCCATGAATGCGGCTTTGGCTCAACAACAGTTGGCCATGACTTCGGCCATGACCTAACAGCAAGAGTTTTTCATGAAACTTCTATAGGATCGAGACGTCAGTAACCGTCAACCCGAGACTATGGCTGAAAATGTTATTGTGGGGTCGGGTGGACCGAATGTGGTGACGGTCGAAGAACCATCCGCTGAGGGAATCAGAACGAAGACTAAAGGGTGCACTTACAAGACGTTTCTGGGGTGTCACCCTAAGGAATTTGCGGGTTTCGATAGCCCAATTGCTTGTATGTATTGGCTCAAAGAGATGGAGATGGCCTTTGAGGCAAGTGAGTATGATCCCTCTCAGCGAGTCAAGTTTGCTTCCCAACTACTTCGGGGAGAGGCTCTGATTTGGTGGAATCTCACTCGATCCGCCCTCATCCCGGAAGTTCTGGCTAAGTTAACTTGGTCGGTGTTCAAAGAAAAGATTATGGACAAGTACTGCAGCGAGCGGTCGTTGGACAAGTTGGAACGGAAGTTCCAAGATTTGAAGAAAGGGAATATGTCGATCGTTGGCTACTCCAAGCTCTTCTTGGAGAAGCTAAACTTTGTGGGACATCTGGTCCCCGACGAAAAGTCAAAGATGAAGGCTTATCATCAAGGGTTACCGGCCGAGATGCGAACGGCGGTAAGAAATGCTAAGTGTTCGACCTTGCAAGAAGTTATCGAGGAGTCCTTACTCATTGAGGACGACATTAATGCCGAAAGGAGTGAGAAGAGGTTAGTTGGTGAGAAACGGAAGTGGGAAGGGCCATCTGGGCCCGTTCGTCAATCGAGGCCCTTTGTTAGCGGGAAAGCGGGTGATCAACGTCGTGAGGATCGGTGGTGCAACAAGTGCAAGTCAAGGCACTCGGGGCCATGCGCTACAAGAACTCACTTCGGTCCAACAGGGTGTACCAAGTGTGGTAAGAAGGACCATTCGAATCGAGAATTTCCTATCTAGGGATCGGTATGTTATGGGTGCGGAGAACCGGGGCATATAAAGAGGAATTGCCCAAAGCTAGTAGGAGGAAATGGTGGAAATTCTATGGGTTCGACGGCTAGAGTCGAGCAACCACCAAGGGCACCGAGTCGAGCTTTTCGAATGACTACCGAGGAAGCCAAGGAGACCGCCGATGTCGTTTCGGGTACGTTCCTAGTAAACTCCATGTCTGCTCGTGTCTTGTTTGATTCGGGTGCTACATGTTCTTTTGTGTCGGATGCTTTCTGTAAACGATTCACCACTCCTATTAGTGTTCTTCCCGATGCGTTAGTAGTAGAAATAGCGAATGGGGATCAAGTGATCGTTCAAGACTGTTTTTGTGATTGCACTTTAGAGATTGATGGGTATTCTTTCGGAGTAGATTTATTACCTATGGCTATAGGAGGGTTTGATATAGTCATAGGAATGGATTGGTTAGTAAGGCATAAGGCGGACATCTTTTGCTCCAAGAAGATAATCCAAGTGCCATTGCCGGAAAATGGGGTGGCTACCATTTATGGAGAGAAAGGAAAAAGGAATAATCCTATTATCTCATCTCTTAAAGCTCGCAAGTTTCTAGCGAAGGGCTACCCTTCGTACTTGGCCTACGCTGTGGACGCAAAGAAAGAGAAGAAGTCGATGGAAGAGGTGGAAGTAGTGCAAGATTTTTCGGACGTCTTTCCGGAAGACTTACCCGGATTACCACCGGAGCGACAAGTGGAGTTTCAGATTGACCTCACACCGGGAGCGGCTCCGATAGCTCGTATTCCTTATCGTTTGGCACCGACAGAAATGAAGGAGATGATGACGCAACTTCAAGAGTTGTTGGAGAAGGGCTTCATTCGACCAAGTTCGTCACCTTGGGGAGCACCGGTTTTGTTCGTGAAGAAGAAGGATGGATCTATGCGGATGTGCATCGATTATCGGGAGTTAAACAAGGTCACAGTGAAGAACAAGTATCCCTTACCTCGCATCGACGACCTTTTTGATCAACTTAAAGGCGCGGGATGTTTCTCGAAGATTGATCTTCGATCCGGTTATCATCAAGTGAGAGTGAAGAACGAAGATATTCCGAAGACGACTTTCCGGACGAGATACGGTCATTATGAGTTTTTGGTGATGCCTTTCGGCTTAACCAACGCTCCGGCCGTGTTCATGGATTTGATGAACCGTGTGTGTCGCCCATTATTGGATAAATCTGTGATCGTCTTTATCGACGATATTCTAATATATTCAAAGGATGAGTCCGAGCATGGGAAACACTTACGGGAAATACTTGAAGTCCTAAGAAGAGAGAAATTGTTTGCATAATTCTCCAAGTGCGAATTCTGGCTCCAAGAGGTGCAATTCTTGGGGCATGTGGTATCAAAGGACGGCGTAAAGGTGGATCCAGCAAAGATCGAGGCAATGACGAGTTGGGAGCCCCCAACAAGTCCGACAGAGATCAGAAGCTTCTTAGGCTTGGCGGGTTACTATCGACGTTTCATCCAAGATTTTTCCAAGATAGCTACACCGCTCACTTCTCTTACAAGGAAGAACGTCAAGTTTCTTTGGACCGATGCACAAGAACAAGCCTTTCAGACGCTCAAGAGGAAGTTGTGCGAAGCTCCGATCTTATCCCTACCCGAAGGATCGGAAGACTTTGTGGTGTTTAGTGACGCTTCCAAGATGGGGCTTGGGTGTGTCCTAATGCAAAGGGGGAAGTAATAGCCTACGTGTCGCGGCAATTAAAGAATCATGAGAAGAACTATCCGACTCATGATTTGGAGTTGGTGGCGGTAGTTTTCGCGTTAAAGTTATGGCGACACTACTTGTATGGGACCAAGTGTACTCTTTTCACGGATCACAAAAGTCTCAAGTACATCTTCGATCAAAAGGAACTCAACATGCGGCAAAGAAGATGGCTTGAACTCCTAAAGGATTATGATTGTGATCTACTCTATCATCCCGGTAAGGCCAATGTGGTGGCGGATGCATTGAGTCGGAGGAGCCATGAGGGTGGCGTTAAATTGTCCCTTACAAGAATCGACGTGGTATCAAGTTTGGTTGAAAGCATCAAGACGTGGCAAGGGGAAGCACTCAAGGAGCAAAATATCAAACTCGATATCATGGTAAAGCAAAGTGGACTTTTGACGGAAGATAGTCGCGAGCTTAAACTCTTTCAAGGTCGAATTTGGGTGCCGAAGTTGGGTGGAAATCGGGAATTACTTCTAGAAGACGCGCACAAGTCAAGGTATTCTATACATCCCGGTAGTACCAGGATGTATAGAGACTTAAAATTAAATTATTGGTGGCCGGTGATGAAGTTGGATGTGGCTAACTATGTGGAGAAATGTGTCACTTGTCTCCAAGTCAAGACGGAACATCAAAGGCTGTATGGGAGTTTACAACCGTTGTCTATTCCCGAGTGGAAATGGGACAACATCACTATGGACTTCGTGACGAAGCTACCAAAGACCTTGCGAGGCCATGATACAATTTGGGTAGTCGTTGATCGGCTAACCAAGAGTGCGCATTTCCTTGCAATGCGGGAGACCTTGCCAATGGAAAAATTGGCCAAACTTTATATTGACGAGGTGGTGTCGAGGCACGGAGTTCCAAAATCTATTGTATCGGATCGAGACAGCCGATTCACTTCGAACTTTTGGGCTAGTTTACAAAAGGAGTTGGGTACTCGACTAAATTTGAGCACGGCGTATCATCCTCAAACGGATGGTCAAAGCGAGAGGACGATCCAGACATTAGAAGATATGTTGAGGTCGTGTGTAATAGACTTTGGGGGAAGTTGGGATTCACATCTACCCTTGGTAGAGTTCGCGTACAACAACAGTTACCATTCTAGTATCGGAATGACACCGTTCGAGGCCTTGTATGGGCAGAAGTGTAGAACCCCAGTTTGTTGGCTAGAAGCAGGCGAAAAGCAATTCTCCGGGCCGGAAATTGTTCAAGAGACGGCTGACAAGGTGAAAGAAATTCGAGAAAGGCTAAAGGCGGCACAAGACCGACAGAAAGTTACGCAGACAAGAAAAGGAGACCGGTCGAGTTTCAAGTGGGTGACCGTGTCATGTTGAAGGTGTCTCCATGGAACGGAATTATCAGGTTTGGGAAGCGTGGAAAGCTTAGTCCTCGTTTCCTTGGACCTTTTACTATTTTGGAGAAAATTGGTTTACAAGCCTATCGGTTAGATCTACCACCGGAAATGGATGGAATACATCCTATGTTTCACGTATGTTACCTTAGAAAGTGTTTAGCCGAAGAGGAAAGCGTGATTATTTTGTCGGAAATTCGTGTGGACAATGGGAATCGTTGTGTAGAAGAACCGGAGGCGATCTTAGAATCGAAAGTGAAGAAACTACGTCATAAAGACGTAGTCATGGTTAAAGTGCAATGGAAGCATCATCGGGGTGCAAATGTTACTTGGGAATCCGAAGAAGATATGAAGTTACGATACCCTCACTTGTTTAGTTAGAGTGAGATTTCGGGGACGAAATCCTTATTAGGTGGGGAGGATTGTAACATCCCGAATTTTTAAAGAAATCATTTCTCGCTTTTACCGAAACCGAGTCAATAATGAAAAATAAGATATTTGATTTTGGGCTTGAATCTTTAATTTTACGGTTTGGATGTATGAGGAATTCAATTACGATTCCAACGGTTCTTTCCGTAACAAAAACGGAGCTATAACGAAGAAGTTATGAACAAATCGAGATTTGAACATTTGTGAAGAGGTTGAGTGTGCCACTGAGTGTGGCGCACGACCCGTGCGCCCTCCCTTCACAAATAGCGCACGGGCCGTGTGCATGGTGCAGAGCCCTTATACGGGCATTAAATGACATTAACCTCAAATATCCTCATTTCTCATCTTTCTCATTTCTCTCATTCTCTCCCAACCCTTCCTCTCAACCTACCTCATCTAAACTCCTACCAAACACCAAATCATCACCAATTGTTGCTAGAGTGAGGATCTTCACCCAAGGTTTCATTTTGGAAGCTTCATCACCAACCTCATCTTCATCTTCTCCACCCATCTTCCACCATTGTTGACATATTTTGAGGTTTTCCAATAAACCTACTTGTAAGTCATTCTAACCATTTCTAAACCATGGAATAAGTTTTCCAATAAACCTACTTGATGGTTTTCTAGTGTTTGATTTCTCTAATTTCGGTTTGGGTGATTTTGGGGAGTTTTGGTTCAAAATTAGGGTTTTGCCCAAAATAGGGATTTTGTTGATTAAGTGTTTGGGGATCATTTATTTATGGTGGAAAATGTATATTCATGGTTGAAACTTTGTGAATCTAGGTTTTGGAAGATTTGGTTTGAAGAACCAAGTTTCTTCAAAGAAAGATCTAAGTGGGTAAATACTAGATTTAGCTTAAATCTAGCAAGGTGAGTTTACTAAACTTTTGTTAAAACTGGATACACATCATATTTGCTTTATTGTTGTTATTATCACATATTGCTCAAAATGGTCATATTTACGGGTTTATGTATTTGATGGTATTTCCATGAGATTATGTGAGATATGTGTATATGAAGTATCATCCCATGATTTACTCTATGTTGTGTAATTATTTGGGGATTTACATTATGTGTGCCCACAATGGGTATTTGACATGCTTAAGGAATATATGTTTGGTATAACATGATGATTTCCATTCGGAATACACTCTTGGTATTATTGTACCTACAACGTGGCTATGTGGATATTTAAGTCTTATGATGGACTCATGCTATTGGGAGAGTGATGTTGTACCTATGAGTGGTATTGAATTATATTTGGTTGAAATATACCTAAGGACCTCCTATAGGCATTATGTTGGACGAACCAAGTTAATGACACAAGGAGGATGTAGTCGGAGGCACCACCATGATGGTATGTGCCTAGACCTCCGCCACTCGGATAAGGTGGAATTTTCGGGTGTGCCGGGCCTTTGGGATGCGCCACTCGGATAAGGTGGAATTTCCGGAGGGCATCAAGGTACATTGACTCTGGGGTATAATTGATTGGTGCTATGGGTCTCCCCCGTTGACTCCATACATGTTGAAAATTGGTTAACTGCTGATAAGAATTGTATATGTTCTACCATGCTAATTATTGTTCAACTCACTAGGCTTTTTGGCCTAACGCTTGTTTGGTGTCGATGTGTATCTCAGGTTCTAGCGGCGACGGTCTTAAGCAGGTTTAGTTGCTTTGGGGTGAGAGCTTGGGGACTTGCATATGGACGCGTTATACTTTTGGATATAGATCGTTTGGGTCTATAGATGACAACCCTTTTTGTAATCTATTTTCTAGACGTAGAAATTAGATTAGTTGGTTGTTGTTATTTGTCCGTTAAATTACAATTGTGATTAAACAGGTTGTTTGTATATTTCCCCTTTTTGGGAGGCTCTTGCTATGGCAAACTTTCTACCACTTCTCCATTTATGGAAGGTTTTTGTTATCCCTATTTTTAGGGTGTTACACAACACTTATTTACAGGGGATGGAGGCAAAAATATATAAAAAGAGGCATGGATTCATAAATCATGATTACAGTTTCCACCGGAACCACGATTACAAATCAATATCATCTAATTCAATAAATCAAAAATTAGAGATCGATTCCAAAGAACAGGGATTCAGTTGATTCCAAAGAAACCTGCGGAATAGAACGAAAGTAGAGACATTCCAAAGAAATTAAAAACTAACCTTTATGATGAATTCCAGTAGAGATCGATTCCTGAAAAATCAAGAACAAAGACTGATGTAGTTTTGCGAGAAAGAACGAAAGTAAAGATCGGTTCCAAAGAAATGCAACACAGTGATATCGATTCCAAAGACCATTTTTTTTTACCTGAGATGGAGCAATGAATATGAACCCAAAAATCAAAACCAAATCCAAACCCTAACGGTGGGTTAAGTGCGTCGATTTCAAAGAGACACTGGGAAGGGGAGAAATGAGAGGATAAATTACAGGGAAGATGATTTTGAAGACACAAGGAGTTTCAAACGTCATCTGGGGAAGATGGATGGTCACCTTGGGAACGTATCATAAGAAGCTTCGGTACAGGAAAATAAAAAACCTAAATCTAGCATTGATAGGTTGTACAATATGCTTTAGAATTTATAAGTAAAAGATTTTTCAAATTGATGCATTAAAAAGTAGTACTTTATGGGTATGCCAAAGAAAATAATAAGACTGGTTATAAGAATTCTCTTTTGGGGGGTCTTGGAGTAAACTTAGTTGGGGCAAATATCTCGGCCCAAATGGGATATGGTGATGGTGGGCCAGAAGGACAAAGACTTGGGTTGTCTCCAGAGTCAATTGAGTCCAAAAATAGGGATAAGTCCAAAGGTAAAGTAAGCCCAAACTTTGCTAAGGAGGTCGCATATGTTCATGCTGAAGATTCCAGGTCTAATCATAGACAGGAAGAAATCGCAATTAAGCAGAAGGAACCAGAGGAGAAATCGAAAGGAAAAAGAAGCGAGTCGTTCAACTTCGGGCGAGGAAAGGTAAGTTTTCATTTGCTAAAACAGCTGGCCAGACAGAATAATAAGAAGATGGGTCATAGGAAAGTTTCAAGAGCGTGTACAGAAGTAAGGTCGTCGAAAAAGAAAGCAGGTTTGGAGTCTATGGCAGCGGCTGCGCGCTTATCGGTATCGAATGAATTACATAGCAAAGAGGAATCAGAAGGGGTGGAGCAGTTTGGGCAAGCGATTGGAGTGGTCTGGAAAAGTCCACAAAACACGACTCAAAGGGGGGAATCCTATAATCCAGGCGATACAATCAAAACAGATGAGTTCGAATTCCCAATAAATTTAGAATGAACTGTTTATCAATGAATATGAGGGGAATAGGGTCGATGGGAATTTTTTTTTGGATAAAGAAAATTAGTAGAACGGTGAAACCAAGCTTACTGGGTATCCAAGAAACGAAAATTAAAAATTGGGATCAAGTTCAGATTAGTGGTACTTGGGGTGGAGATGATGTAGACTTTGCAAAGGTAGACGTCATTGGTAATTCTGGAGGACTTGTCATGATGTGGGATAGAAAGATGTTTGAATGTGAATACGTAATTGAAGACCCGTCTTTCTTGATGGTGGTAGGCTCTTGGGTGGGGGTAGAAGGTAAGGTGGGGTTCATAAATGTATATGGACCAAATGATATCAAAGGTAGAATGGAATTATGTGGTAGATTAGAAAAAAATGTAGAACGGGACGAGGTGAAGTGGTGTCTGTTCGGAGACTTTAACGAGGTTCGGGGATCACATGAGAGGCTAAATTCTAACACGGATCTCAGGGGGGGGGGGTAAAGGAATTCAACGACTTCATCAATAGAAGTAACTTGATTAAAATTCCGATGTTTGGGAGAAAATTCACGAGGATTAGCGACGACGGTCTGAAATTCAGCAAACTAGATCGGTTCCTTGTTACGAGTGACTTTGGGTGCACGTGGAGCAATTTATGGGTAAAAGTATTGGAGAGAAGATTGTCGGATCATGCCCCGATCATGCTTTATGAAGACAAAAATAATTTTGGACCGAAACCGTTCAATTTTTTTGATTCGTGGTTGAAGGAGGAAGGGTTAGAGGAGGTGGTGAAAGCTTCATGGGGAAAAAATATCATGTCGAATCGCCCAGACTGTGTTTTTAGGGACAAGTTAAAAATGTTAAAGAAGCAATCAAAGTATGGGGAAAAGCGAAGTTTGGGGGATTAAAAAAAGAGTTGGGGGTTTGGAAAGAAGAGGCATTGAAGAGAGAAATAGAGGCGGAACAGTTTGGATGGGATGAAGTAAAGAGGGAAAGCTGGTTGCACGCTAAACAAAAATGGCTAGACTTGGAAAAAAAGAAATGCGATATGGCGAGACAAAAAGCAAAGGTTAAGTGGATAGCGGAAGGGGACGAAAATTCAAAACTTTTTCACGCGGCGATTAAGTATAGAGAAAGGAAGAATTCGATTAGAGGATTGTACTCTAATTCAGGGTGGACGGATGAGCCAACCAAAATCAAAGAATATGCGCACGACTTTTTCAAAGATAAATTCACGTCTACAAGATCGAGGGG
Organism: Arctium lappa; assembly: GCA_023525745.1. Classification (NCBI taxonomy): domain Eukaryota; kingdom Viridiplantae; phylum Streptophyta; class Magnoliopsida; order Asterales; family Asteraceae; genus Arctium; species Arctium lappa. The sequence goes on from CM042055.1 coordinate 80,439,672, forward strand.
GTCATCTCTTAACGTCGAAAAATTTAAAAAATTGTCAAAAGAGGATGCGGATTGGTTGGAACGCTCGTTTGATAAAGGGGAAGTCTTAGAAGCTATTAAAAGTTGCGGTAACAATAAAGCGCCGAGACCGGATGGGTTCACTTTTGGTTTTATAAAAAGGTTTTGGGAAACGGTAAAGCAGGATCTCATGAGGGCGATAAGATGGTTCGGTGTTAAAGGGGAGATTAGCCGGGGATGTAATTCATCTTTCCTTACTTTGATTCCTAAAGTTGCAAATCCGACGTATCTAGGGGAGTTTAGACCAATTAGTCTAATTGGCATTTTCTATAAGATTATTGCAAAAATCTTAGCCGAAAGGATTAAAACCGTGATGCCAAAGGTAATTAGTGATACCCAAAGCGCTTTCGTGAAAGGTCGATCCATTCTAGACGGGGTCCTCATTTCAAACGAGGTAATTGACTTCATGCGAAAGAAGAAGGAAAAAGGGATGGTTTTCAAGGTTGATTTCGAAAAAGCGTACGATAGCGTGGAATGGGAGTTCTTGATCGATAGTTTGCAAAAAATGGGATTTGGAGAAAAATGGGTCTCGTGGATAAAGTCTTGCCTCACTTCTGCTTCGATGTCAATACTAGTCAATGGTAGTCCAACAAATGAATTCAAAATGAGCAAGGGCTTGCGACAAGGTGATCCATTGGCCCCGTTCCTTTTTCTCATAGTGGTTGAAAGTTTACACTTGTTAATGGAAGAAACGGTAAACAAAGGTCTTTTTGAAAGCATCAAGGTGGGGGATAATAATGTCTCAATTTCACATCTACAATACGCGGATGATGATATTTTTTTTGGTAAGTGGAGTTTATCCAACCTCAAAAACCTACTCAAAATCCTTAAATGTTTTCATTTGATGTCGGGGCTAAAAATAATTTTTTGCAAAAGCAAAATCTTGGGTTTGGGAGTAGAGGAAGAAGAAGTTCAAAGTTGGGCAAGAAGTGTGGGTTGCAGAATGGGCTCGTTTCCGTTTACATATTTGGGTCTCCCGGTTGGTGTATCAATGAGACGGTTGGTACATTGGGATTCGGCAATAGAAAAGGTAAAAAAAGGCTAGCTTCATGGGAATCTAAAGTGATCTCGTTTGGTGGTCGGTTGACTTTGGTTAAGTCGGTATTGGGAAGTCTTCCATTGTACTTTTTCTCTTTGTACCGAGCCCCGTGTGGAGTGATAAATGAGTTAGAAAGGGTGAGATGTAGATTCTTTTGGGGGTGGGGGGGGGAGAGAGCGTAAAGAAAGGTCTTGTGTGGGTCAAGTGGGAGGATTCAGTGAGGAGTTTCAAAATTGGGGGCTTAAATATAGGTAATTTGAAATGGATCAATTGGGCCCTATTGGGGAAATGGTGGTGGCGTTTTCGAAGAGAAAAAAGGCTTTTTGGGTAAAAATCATCACAAGTATATATGGGGTCGGGGGGGGGGGGGCTGTTTGATAACGAAATTAATGAGTTTGGTGCAGGTACAGTTTGGAGAAATATTGCTCGTATCAGTGCGAAAGTGGACAACATGGGAGTACCATTCTCAAGCTCCTTTCGGAAAAAAGTTGGAAACGGAAAAACTACAGGCTTTTGGGAAGAGATATGGGCTGGAACAAAGACATTAAAAGAAGAATTCGGAAGGATCTACCAATTGGAAACAGATAAAAGCGCAAAGATCGCAGATAGAGGAACGTGGTCGGAGGATGCGTGGAGGTGGGAATGGAAATGGAGAAGATCACCAAGAGGAAGGGAAATCAGCGAGTTGGAAAATCTCATCCGAAGATTAGAAGACAATCATCCTGTAAAAGATCGAGAAGACAAAATGGAGTGGTCGCTAGATGATTCGAAAATCTTCAAGGTTAAGAAATTAAGAGACCTTATGGAAGAGGGAAGTTCGAGTATCAATAATACGGCGGAACCGACAAATTGGGTGAAAATCATCCCCAAAAAGGTATGTGTATTTATATAGAGAGCTAAAAGGGGAAGAATCCCATGTCGATCGGTTTTAGATAGAATGGGGATAGAGTTACATTCGATATTGTGTCATAGATGTGGTGAATCGGTCGAAACGGTTGATCATGCATTAGTATCTTGTCGGGAGGTAAAACAATTGTGGGTGTTAATTGGAAAATGGTGGCACAAAAACCTGGAAGCGGTGGCATCGGTACGAGAAATCCTCCAAAACGGAGTGAATTCGGTTAATAATAATTCGGTCGATTCGCTCTGGATTGGAGTAATTTGGGCAACCTTATATCTAATTTGGGAACACATAAATAGGGTAGTATTTAGAGATGATAAAAGGAAAGTAGCGGAGCAATTGCTCGAGTTCCAACTGATCATTTTGGAATGGATAAAAAGACGAAAAAATAAGATATCGGTCGACGTTTCGAGGTGGTTCACGGATCCGAATTCTCTTTCCTAATTCGAGGTGCTTGAAAGAAGTGACACAAAGATTTGAGGTTTTCGGGTAGAGGTCGACGAAAGGGATCAAGAGTTTGTCTCTCGCAAACTATGAGCTGTTACGTTGAGTCGTAGTTTTAAGTATTGCCTAGTTGTTTCTCGTCTCTGATTCCTGGTCGATGTACTGTGGCGGTTTTTTATTTTTCTTGCCTGTCTTTTTAAGGTAGCTGTGTAGTAGTGATGGAAAGTTGTAATGGTGGCTAAGGTTTTGGCCTTAGATATTATGTTGTACCTGCAAGTTTGGTTGAAATATATTTGCCTTTCAAAAAAAAAACTTTATGCTTAAAATATTGTCTTTAAGACTTTTATCAAATTTGCTTTATAAAGTAGTAAGATAAGATAATGAACACCAATAAGGGATAGAGATATGAGATAGAGAGAAAGGATCTAGATTTGTACATTCATCACTTGATTTCTGAGAAAGAACCGAAGAACAACAACAATGGAAGAAAACCACAAGGTTGTGGCGTGGTGGTAAGAGCCTGAGGACTTCATAGCTGTTGCCCGGGTTCGAGCCCCACTCGCAACATTGTGGCCACGGGATGAATGCCCGCGGACCTTAGGCCTGTTTTCCAGGAGATTAGTTCGGGTTCAAAGTGGTCTGGGATACTCCTTTACAAAAAAAACAACAACAATGAAAGAACATTTTTAAAAATCAAAATCCAAAACTAGACTCCAAAATCCAAAATCACTTAACAATCAAATAATATTCTTTCATATTCCCAATATAAAACATTAAAGAAAGCCCTAAAAACAAAAATCAGAAACCATAAATCAAAACAAAAAAGGCGAAAAAAATATTATCTTTGACAAACCACATAGTTCAAATTAATATTTTACTCTTATTTATTATTTTATTAAATGATAGAAATATATTGGGAATTGCTATTTACACCAAAATTATGTCAAAATCAGGTCAATTCATGCGTTGTAAATGTAATTAATGCATTGAAAATGTAAAAAGCAGATATTGTTGTTGATGTGTGTGTGAGAAGAAAATTAATTATGATGGTGCACTTAACAAAGTCATAGGTGCAATTAGCCTAGCCTAATATATTTAATCACAATTTAAAAAATAAAATCCTTTTATAATTTCCGGTCACCAAATCCCGTGCATATTTTATTATTTCCCTGCATCCTCAAAAAAATCCGTATCTTGTTTGTAAAGCCCTAACCCTAGCACAACACTCGTCTCTTTCTTCTAAACCCTAGATTCAACCCCCAAATTGTCAAAACAATCGATTTCCGATTCGAAGAAATCATCTCCAATGGGTTCCAAGAGACCTGATTTTGGAGACGGCGCAAGTCCTGGGTTCGTCACTTCTCAAAAACACCTCATAATTTAGTTATGTCTTCTTTAAATTACTCATAATCATCGATAGAAACTTGAATATTGTTCATTGAATTGTTACAGGAAGATTTTTATCGGCGGTTTAGCGAAAGATACTACTATAGGTTAGCCACTAACTTTTGTTGTTTGTGTTTCTGTAAGTTATCAGAACGGCATTGTTGGTAATTTGGTATCTGATGTGATGTGTTTATGTGTGTGTAGATACATTCGTTAAATACTTTGGAAAGTATGGAGAGCTTACCGATTCGGTTATCATGAAGGATCGACAGACTGGTCGGCCGAGGGGTTTCGGGTTCATCACATACGCAGATCCTTCTGTTGTTGATACTGTAATTGCCGAGACGCATGTTATTAACGGGAAACAAGTGAGTGAATTTTGGTTTATGAATGAGAAATCTGTGTGCAGTTTTATGAACTTTAATTTCAGTCTCACTTTTAAACACATTCTTGAGCAAAGTTGAATGCAATGGCAGTGTAATATCTATAAACTGAATAGATGTTGTGTGAGACTACATTGTAAAAGAGTAAATCTATGAGAATGTGGAGATGGAGAGAGTGTTTTATTGGTTAGTTTGGTATGCGGAACAGGACAGTACAAAAAAATTGTCATCCTACGGAAGAAATCGAAGAATTTTTTTAGGAATCCTACAAGATCTGTTTTTTTTCCTTCCCCTAACCTTGTTATTGACTGAACGTTAGAAGCAAATGATCAATCATATAACTTAGTGTTATTGACAACATTTTGTGTTTTACTGAGGTGATATGTAGATGGAGCTGAGTACTGAATTACTGATTAGTCATAAGAACAATAATGTCATGAGCTTTTTCAGGCGTACTATCTGTGCACTTCTACTGTTTTGGTGGTCTATGGCCCACTATTTTTGATTTGGGAAGTATTGAATAATCTGATGGATGTATGTTACTATTTATGACAACTCCAAGATATCATATATATATAACATCATAGATCATAGTGTTGGGCGCGTTTGGTATGTGGACGGGACTGGACTGGACTGGACTAAATAGGACTTGATGGGCGAGAGTGAAGTAGGTGGGTGAAGGAATTGTGGAGGGTTTTAGGGTTTTAAAATTGACATTGGTAGTTTAGTAATTTACCATATTGTCAGATCTTCCTAATTTTTGTTTCACCTATTTTGGTGTGACAAAAAAGTGCATTATTGTCTCACTGAGTCTTGTCCTGTCCTAGTTTAATATCTCCCCAAACGTGGGACAACAAGTTTTTTGTCCTGTCCTGTCTGTGCCGCGTACACCGTTAATGTTCACTCTTCAGTGTTTGGTACTGATGATTTTTATGTAACAAACTCTATCTGGTAATCGACAATTCGTATATCTCTCTCAATATGTCTACTACTCTACTCCCACAACAACCATTTGGCTTGATGCGTATTGATCATAAATTCTATCCAGAAATGCTTTGTGATTGGTTGGGGCTACTTAATCGGCTGTTTAGGAGCTTCCCCATTGCTTCATTAGTAACTAATCGTCGAATTAACTTTCAGAAATTAACCAATGATTTAGTTGACTTCACTCTAGTTGAAATCATCAATCAACTTTTCCCCAATAAATGAGATTTTTCTATTTTTTTAAAAGTAATTGCATCAATGGAACAATGTAACTAGTATTATAGAAATGTAATTATATCGAGATCATCAGTGTCTGCTTTATCCCCTTTTGTGCGATTAGCTCCTTTTTAACATATTGTAGAACACTGCATTAGATTCTTGATGTCTACTTTTAGTTCATATGTTAGTAATCTTGCCACTGATTATATAATTTATATTGGAATAAATGTTGGGCAGGTTGAGATCAAGAGAACCATTCCAAAAGGTTCTGCTGAATCCAAAGATTTCAAAACAAAAAAAATCTTCGTTGGTGGGATTCCGACATCAGTTACTGAAGGTTAGCATTTGAAAATTTAAATATACAAAAGTTATTGTTATAAATATGTAACTTTCATTAGTTGATGAATTCCACCATTTGATTTATTTAGTTATTTTTTAGTTATTCATTTCATTGGGTATGTATATGTATAGATGAGTTCAAAGGTTTCTTCTCAAAGCATGGGAAAGTCGTTGAGCACGAGATTATCCGAGATCATGCAACAAAGCGTTCTCGAGGCTTTGGATTTATCGTATTTGATAGTGAACAAGCTGTTGATACTATCCTTGTCAATGGAAATATGATCGATATGAACGGTACACAGGTGAGTTCTATCTGCGGTTTTGGGAACGAGAATGTACACATTCTCTTTCGTTTGTTATGGCAGCCAAGGATGATCATGAATACATATTTTCTTGATTTTATACATTTTTGTTTCTTTATCCATTGAAGGCTAGTTAGTAGCCCCTCTCCCAAAATAAATGTCCACAATGAAAAAAACAAACCATTTTAGAAATGTATTTTACACTTTTTAATGAACTAAATGACAATTCTATCCTTAATAATAGAAGGATTAATGATTTTTCCATCTTATAATTAAGGGTAGAACTGGAAAGTCGGTACTTATTTTGGGACGAACTAAAATAGAAACGTGGACGCTTATTTTGGGACGGAAGAAATACCTTTTTCTGGGTTCTTGGTGTAAATGGTTTTCGTTGGTGTAGGTTGAGATCAAGAAGGCAGAGCCCAAGAAATCATCGAATGCAGCACCTCCGTCGTATGGTAGTGAACCTAGGGGACGTGGGTATGGTGATAGTTATGGTGGATATGGTGATTCTTATGGTAGCTATGGCGGCGGTGGTGGCGGTGGTTATGGCCCTCCTTATAGGTCACTTGGAGGACTTTCAAGTAGATTTGGTGATTATGGTGGATATGGACCCAGTGGCAGCGAATTTAGCAGCCGTTATGGTGACTTTGGAGGTGATTACGGTGGTTACAGGGGTGGTGAGCCTCCACTTGGCGGCTACTCTAGTCGCTTTAGCTCCTTTGGTGGTGGAGGGTTCGGTGGTGGAGGAGGAGGGTATGGCGGGAGTGGGCTTGGTGGATATGGGCGTGGAGGTGCAGGGTATGGGAGTTATGGCGGTCCAGGAGGAGGTGGGGGCGGTGGTGGTGGTTATGAATCTGGTGCAGGTTCAGGTTATGGTGGAGCAGGTGGACCGTATGGAAGCAGGGCGGGTTATGGCGGTGCTGGTGGTGCTGGTGGCGGTGGTCGTTATCACCCTTATGGCAGGTAGGCAGGCAAGCGGTGGAGTTGATTGGAATCATGAGCCATGCTGTTTTTCTAGCTTGAATGAAATAGAATGACTTATGGATGGCCTTGTGGATGTGTAATTTTTCTGTATGGGACTACCTTATTTATGTTAGATGTTTATTAAATTCGTTCTTACGAGTTACGATCAACGAAATGATTTTTGACAACTTGTGTCGGTCGGGTTTTATGTTGCTATTATGTTACTCGTAACTTGATTCATTATTGCTAAATGGGCCTGTAATCGGTAGACTTGAATCAGTTGGTGTTTGTCAAACGTGATTAATTTATTAGCTAGCTTATTAGTTAAGCCATCAGTTAGCTAAACACAGTATAACAACATTGTGTACATAATAAATGAGTTTGGATCAAGTTCTTTTTTGAAAAGAAGTTGGATGGAAAATCAGATATAGATCAAATATTTATAAACTATTAAGTATAAATTAGCAATGTATTAAAAATTACTAGTTAAAAATCTTGACCAAACTCTTAAAACACCTATTTTTGTTGGTAAACTAGAAAAGACCTCTAACATTGGTCTACAGATGGTTTGAAGGTCATATATATAAAGGTCTATTGGACTCTAAAAATGTATATCGACTTTTTAAAGTTTTTTATGTTAGTGGCCGTTTACTAAACACTAACCCGGTAAGTGTTTAAGGGTCGGAAATTTTATCGGGTAACAACGATGGTAAGGATAGGGAGTCTTACCCGGTAAGTGAGGGTGACGACTCTTACCCAGTAAATGCTTACCGGATAAATTGTTGCATACAATACCATTTTGATGGACTACATTTTTACCCGATAAAGTAAGGGGCCGTTTACCCAATCACTTACCCGGTAAGCGCTTACCGGTAAATTCAACACTATCCCTTACCTTACCCGTTAAGATTTTAGTCCATGAAAAACGGTATCGTACGCAATAATTCATCCGGTAAGTGCTAACCGGGTAAGAGTCGTAACCATCACTTACCGGGTAAGATTCATTGTCCTTGTCATGTTCATCGAGAAGGTAACATGACTTGGTAAACACTTACCGGGTAAGTGTTAGATAAACGGTTCTTAAGTTAGAGTATTTACTCTTATTGATAAGCACTTATCGGGTAAGTATTTGGGTAAACGACCCCTTAATATGGTTGAAAGAGTTTAGTGTTTTAACGAAGATGAGTCTGCATTCCGGTGTTTGGTGTGGGTTGTTTAAAAAGATGGTTAAATATTTGGAAAATGTGAACTTAGGGGACGTTACCTAAACGCTCACCCGATAAGCACTTGTGGGTAAAATTCAACTCTATCATTTATCTTATTGGGTAAAATTTTAGTCAGTTAAAACAGTATCGTAGGCAAAAATTTACCTGGTAAGCACTAATCGGGTAAAAACCGTCGCCCTCACTTACCGGATAAGACTTTCGACCATTGCTTTCGCTTTTACCAGGTAAGATTATTTGTCATTGTCATATTTATTGGTTAAGGTAATATAACTTAGTAAGTTTGGTTGGATAAGTTTTTGATAAACCACCTCTTAAAAAGTGGTTTGAGGGATTAATTTGTACAGTGTTGGGCCCGTGCATTGCACGGGAGGATACATTTTTTGTTGGAATATTGAACCGAGTAAAAATGAAACGTAATTTCTCTGTTAACAATTAATGAAATACAATGTGAAAAACAAATGTACTTTCATAAGTGGTTAACTTCATATATTCTTAATCGTTTGTTGTTATGAGTTTGTGCAATAATATTGGTAATAGTTTTGTATTATATTATTTAAAACTCAAACGACATGTCTCACAACATATCACTATTATTGAAATAATTATAAATATGAACATACGTTTTTACAGATTTTGCAATTTTTCTGAAACCTCCTCGACAACACTTGACAATCACTTTGAACGTATAAATCTGTAAATTAATTAACAACATTCAACCCACATCAAATATGACAAAGAAAATAAATGATTTCTATCTTTTGTAACCGGCAACTCAACTGGTATAGTTCAAATTCACTCGGTACCACTTGAAAATTTATATGACTATTGACTTCAAGACCTCATAGTATTAGTCGATAAAAATAAATATATGTATATATATCTTATTCCCCTACTTCGAAAAATATGATTGTGGGTTTTGAAAAATATAAACAAATCCTCAGTAAATAAAATAAAATATAAAAAAATAGTTTTTCAAAGAAACAAAAATATAGTGAAATACCTTTTGTTCAGTTGCAGGCTCCGCCATTGACACCCGACCATTCGTCTTCTTCTTGTACTCAGATGATATATAGAGAAACTATATATATTTATAGTGAATGCAGATAATATTTTAAAATATTTTATTTTCATTTTCAATTTTACATTTAAATGTAAATATATTAAAAATACGTGTAGATTTTATATTATGCTAATATAAAATACGTGTAGATTTTATAAAATAAAATAGATTTTATATTAACAAAAAAAATACGGAAGAAAAAAGAGTTTATATTACATCTCATGATGTAAAAATATTTTATAAAATAAAATATGGAAAAAGATTTTATAAAATAAAATATGGAAAAAGATTTTATAAAATAAAATATGGAAAAATCATTATGAGATGTAATATAAAAAAATACGGAAGAAAAATATTTTATATTACATCTCATTAATATAGATTTAAATGTAAAATCTACATTTAAAATAGATTATGCTAATATAAAATCTATTTTATAAAATTCTCCACAAAAAAATATTTATATTAATAAATGAGTATCCATTCCACAAATAGATGATTATGTGAGATGCTGTGCTTGAAAAGTTTGTACCAAAGACATTAAAAAATTGTAAATTAAGTAATTGACTTTAATTAGTTGTACTTTGTGCTTAAAATGTTGTAATTAAGAGTTTTTTATGTCGTTTTTATAATACTAGAAACGTACTCGCGCAATGCAGCGAGATACATCACAATTTTAATGTTTATTTTTATTTTTTGTTTTTTATTGATTTACAGTACGATTTTGGATGGTTTTTATTGAGTGATAATGATTTTTTTATATATAAATTTGTTTAATTTAGGCTTAACAATATAATGTTTTTTATATAAAAAAAATTAAGTAGTTTGTTAAAATTTATTAATTATCTTATATATTTTAAATTTTTTATATTTAAATTGAGATGTTTATTCTGTTTTGATTATGTTTATAAGAATTCAAATTTCACAATTTTAGGATTTGGGGATTAGAGATAAGAATTTTGGAGGATAACGATGAAATTTATTAATTAGGGTTAAAAGCATTTAAAAGTAGTATATATTGCTTTATTAATTGTTTTTTTAAAAGATTTTAAGTAGATTAACATTAAATAATAGTACATAATGCTTAATAAATCACGATTTTAATGTTTATTTTTTTTTGTTTTTTATTGATTTACAGTACGATTTTGGATGGTTTTTATTGAGTGATAATGATTTTTTATGTATAAATTTTTGTTTAATTTAGGTTTAACAATATAATGTTTTTTATATAAAAAAATTAAGTAGTTTGTTAAAATTCATTAATTATCTTATATATTTTAATTTTTTTATATTTAAATTGAGATGTTTATCCTGTTTTGATTATGTTTATCAGAATTCAAATTTCATAATTTTAGGGTTTGGGGATTAGAGATAAGGATTTTGGGGATAAGGATGAAATATATTAATTAGGGTTAAAAGCTTTACAGGTAGTACATTAGGCTTTAGTAGTTATTTTTAAGAGATTTTAAGTAAATAGTTTTAAATGATAGTACATAAAGCTTAGTGAGTTATAATTAAGAGTTTTTTATGCCATCTTTATAATATAGTATAGATTATCAGAATTCAAATTTCATAATTTTAGGGTTTGGGGATTAGAGATAAGGATTTTGGGGATAAGGATGAAATATATTAATTAGGGTTAAAAGTTTTATAGGTAGTACATTAGGCTTTAGTAGTTATTTTTAAGAGATTTTAAGTAGATAGTTTTAAATGATAGTACATAAAGTTTAGTCAATTATAATTAATAGTTTTTTATACCATCTTTATAATATAGTATAGATATAGATAGTATATATAAGTATAGCTACTTTTTTCATATTAAATATTTTTTTTAAAATAAATTCAGATTTTTTTTAAATAATTCGTTTTACAATAAGTTCTATACCGTTTCAAAGTGCGAAAGGAAAAGGAAAATCTCTGTCGGTGACGCAACCCCATCCCGTCACTGCAGCCCCTCCCCCTCCGGCGCCGGCGACCCTTACCCGTCGGCTATCCTCCGGCGACGCTCAATAGTCAGACCTCAGTCTCCACTCATCAGGTGTTGAAAACTGAAAAGAGGTAATATTATGCATTAGGGTTTCTTTTTTTGTTCTATGAATTATGCAATACGTATTTTGTCTCCTGATTCCTAATTCAGTTATCCAAAATTGAAAGATCATCATCATGGTAACTAATTGCTTTTTTGTGAAATTTAAGAATCCCCAATTTTCAATTTAGGGTTTTCTGCTAACCATTATTTCATCATTTTATGTTTTGCTAGTATACTTGCTAATTATTCTATAATTACTTGGTAATTTCTAGAAAAAAAATGGAAAGATGTAATGAATCGTTTTGAAAAAGATGAAAACTCATTGAATAACAATTGTAGAATGTAATTTGCAACTCATTTTTAATGACATTGTACTTTTTTTTAATCTATATATTATGGTAATTAAAGCGTATGCGGTGTGCCCGGCTCACCGGAGTTTCTGGATCTACACAACCAGTATTGAAATATAATTTTGTAAAAACCACTTTGTTAATTTGCCAAATCTTTAAATTCATTTAACTAAAAAGGCTTTTTGTTCTTCCATATAAAGAAGTTGTGGAGTTGAAAACCCTTTTGTGGATGCCATGGAAGGATCGAAGCGGTCCGTGTTCCATTTCTGTAGACAGTTGCATACGTTAACCAAAACGAGTCCTAGTGATACCTTCAAGAAAAAGATTGCTGAATTGGAGAAGGAGCGACGGAAGAGGAACCCGAAGAGGGATCGATTGTTTGTGGAAACTCCTGAATCGACGTCATGGCTTGACACCGCTAGTATGCCGATGTTTGCAACTGTTGCAGGGATCGCACTTTTCGCCAAGCTTCTCATGATGGTATGATTACTTTTAGCTTCAATAATTTGTTTGTGTTTATGAGTGTTGTGATATCGACAGAAAAAACAAACCAAACAGAGACGGTATATCTCGCATGTGAAAACAGGAGGTGCTCCCTTCATATACAAGGGGAGAGCACACAATAGTACAAGACATTCCATAAAAGGAATGCCACCTGTGGGGGGAGGGATGTACGCAAACCTGACCTCCACCCCAACGGGTAGAGCGACTCTTTTCGTGAAGACCCCCATCTTGTGCATAGTGTGGAAAAGATTGCTAAGAAAGAACATTCGGGTAGTGTTGAATTCAGGTGTATGAAATCAGGAGTGTTGTATAATGCGTAAATATCTAATATTTCTTATGGATGATTGATCATGTTTTCGATTTAGAATAATGGTAAGACATGAGATTTGAACACTATCAAACAATTTGTCGTCATTGCAATATGTTGATCTTAGAACTAAGCTCTAAGCTGGTAGGGTTCGTTGGTGCTAGTGTTCCAAAGCGTTCGGTAGTCGCTGCAATTCCATCTTGATTGGTACTCAAAATGTTCGTTGTCTTGGTCTTCTTACTCTTATATATTTTTTCATTATTATCACTCCTAAATTCCTAATAATTGTTCGAGAGACATTCTTGAATAATGGGTTAAATTTTGTTCACAAAAACTTCTAAATCCAACATGTTCATCATCATGTTAAGTGGATACTCATGCATAATGATCATTTTAGTAAGTCCTTCCCTTGAAAATTGTTGATGGTGAGCAAGAACCCTCTTTATCGGCTATGCTATGACATATCTTATAGTTCCGTTACTAAAATTTGCATTGCATTTTTTTATTTGTTTTAACGAGTATCAAGATTTAGTAGAATGATAAATTTATTTGATTTATATGCCATACTTGCAGTATGACGATTCAACATCACAAGAAAGAATAGAGAAGAAAATAAAGAATGCCCCTCCCGGTCAAGGCACTGTTAGGATGCTTAGTCGAGAAGAGTGGGAAGAATTTCGAGAAGTGCGGCCAAGGACTCCGTTTGAGTCTAAGCTTGCTCGTCCTAACGCACGGATAAGAACCGGGGAGCCACTACACATGGTGAACCTCAAACTTTATCACCAACATTTCTTTGTCCATGTGATTAGTCTCGCCATATTTTCTTTTTCGTTTTTCTTAATATAATATTTATGTACAACAAATACTTACACACACTTGTCACTTTTGGTGAGATTTGAACCGTTGACCCCCTTGGAGGCTGAGCTCTATGGGTAACCCGGGTACCACTGGGCCAATGACCCTTTGGTTTCTTATTAGTTTTCATGATGAAGTAAATCCTAAGTGCTTCAAATGTCTGTTTGGATTCGGGTTCAAACGAGAACAATACCTATTTAAAAGAACACGAGAACTAACAAAATCATTAGTGATTTTACATTAACACACCAAAAAAGGACCTTGGCAGCGGCTTCAGGTCCGCGTGGCTTTTTTGCGCGCTAATGTAAAATCACTAATGATTTTGTTAGTTCTCGTGTTCTTTTAAATAGTTACTGTTCTCGTTTGATCCTCCCTCTGTTTGTGTATTCTTGTTATCACCTTCACATGCAATGATTCCTACCTTTTTGCTTAGGATGTCTTCCTTAATGCTTATCATCCGTTAAACAAATCAGACCAAACTGACCAAGTATACCCCCTCGTAAGTAGGGTCTTTTGGGGGGTGGGCGGATTTACGCAGATGTGCCCCCGCCCTACTCCAAAAAGTAGAGCAACTGTTTCTGTGAAAACCCCCCGGTGTGTGCAAGAATGTGAGTAAAAATTAGAAAGAACAATGATCTAATGATATCTTCTTATCCAAAAGCATGATATTTTGATGCTCAAAACAAATTGAGAAATTTGCATTTGTGATTTCTTAGAAGTTCAGTCTTTGATTTATATTTCTTGATAGAAATAAATGCTTCCATTTAACAAAGTGGGACCCATGTTCTTTTCTTTACAAAAACCCTATTAGAGGGTGGCGTCTACCCTTTTCTATTAGTAAGTTGGGAGTCTACGTGAAAAAAGTCTCTTTTCCCCTTGGGGTAAAGGCGAGGTATGCATACATCCTAACCCTGACCCTACCTCTATGTGGGATATACTGTATTTGTTTGTTCCTATGAATCAGTCACCAATCTTTGTCTGAAACATCCATGACGTAATCTGATTTGATCATAGACAATTGGCAATAAGCTTCATACGAACTTAGGTGCCGTTTGTTTTTTAAGAGGTCTGAAGTCTTATTTTACTTCTGATTAATAAGAGGTGATGCTGAAGTCTGAAATATGAATCAACAAGACTGTATGTTTCTGTAAGGTCTTGAAAGAAAGAAGAGCAAGAAGGTTTAAGAAGTTAGGTCACCATTTCTTATTTCAGACGAATTTAAGAGTTAAGAGGTTCTGAAAACTGGAAGAAAAAACAAGCAGTTTAAATGTAAAAAGGTCTAAACGATTCAGACTTAAGAGTTTTTTTTTTTTAAAACAAACAACCCCTTAGTATGTCATATCGGGCATATAGCTCAGTTGGCAAAGGGGCGGAGCGACTTTACTCAATTACACCACAGGTTCAAGTTCGAATTCTACAGGAGACGGGGCTTGAACCCCTCCGCTAGCCTCAACCACTGAGGCAACTCTGAAATACCTTCTCACATGTGGTTCCTACGGGCCAGGTTCCATGTGGGGTTGGTTGGGGTTTTCAGTTATCAACTTTTTTGCTCAAATATCCCCCATAGACCTTTACCTACTTGATATTGTACATACTTTTTGTTCACAATTATGACGCCGATTAATAAGTTTTGAGCGTGTAATTTGCAGGAGGATGTGAAGGATTGGTCGATCGATGTGCTGACCGATGCTCTTACAAGAGCTGAAGAATGTGTTAAACAGGGATCAAAGTAGATGCAGTTGATGATGCCCTTGCCATTTACAAATTGTATTCACAAATCAAACCAATTTATGGGTGTTTTGAATGTGGTACAAAAGTGAACATTGCAACTTACAGTAATAAGTTCTGTAGTGTTTTTGATAAAAAAAAAACCCATTTTTTTTAGTTTTAGGGATAAAATGTTTACATCCTGTTGCAAACAGTATTGGTTTCTGAGGATAATATATAAAATTATCCAAATATTTTTAACTTTAATCAAATGAATATATTATTTTTAATCTTGAGATTATAATAATTATTTTGAAGACAAACAATGTCCTTTCTACAATGTAATATTGGTAAGGCTATATGAATGACAGAAACCAAGAAAAACAGTCTTTTGTGATGGTTTTATGTCAAACCATTAATAAAATTATAGTCATAATGAGAGTTTTTACATTCATTTAATATCAAAAAATAGTTACTTGTTTTCACCTGTATTTGTGAATAGAAATCTTACAAAATAACTTATATTCTTACAATTAGCCAATATAAGATAAGAGATTGAAACAATTCATATCATCTTTGTTATATTGTTTTTTTCTTTTCATTAATTAAAATTGATCATTTATGTTAAACAATCGAATGAAAATTAGACATAAAATATACAATCAATATGGTTGCAAACACCAAATATTTAGTATACGACTTGGATTGTGGCACACTGGTTAAGCCTTAGATGTAGTGGAAAATCTCATCTACGTCAGGATCAAATCCACACACTCCTAAAGCACTTGTGGCCATGGAGGTTCACCTGTGATAACTTCATAATCATGCCATTCATGGTCGTCCGGGGATTAGTCGGTGTGCGTAAGCTGGTCCGTGAACCCACGGTTACAAAAAAAACATATGAAAATAAAGGCACCATTTTATCTTATACTTTTGTGAAAGAAAAAAAATATACAAAAAAGGGGACCGAATTGTAATTATTTCAAACCATAAGGTCTAAATCATCAAACACTTTTAAGTACAGGGTTTCTTTTGATAAACTGATCTCCTATGCACACGGAGCAAAAACATAACTTCATACGGCAAGTTCGAGTTCTCCGAAAGTTGTAATCGTCTTTCCTTAAAGCCGAAGCTAATCCTAAACTAGATCTCTCTGTTCTTCATAATTCTTCCTTTTTTTTTTGTAGTCCAATCGATTGATTTTTCCTTCGAAATCATCATTGTTTGTTTGAGTTTGATTTCGTTGTCATAAATTCACAATGCAGATGGCGGTTGGGAGGTTGAGATTGGAGAGATTAATGTTAATGATTGCTGTTGTTTCGTCGATGTTATTTAACGAGGTTGTCGGAATTAGATTTGTAATCGACAGAGAAGAGTGTCTGTCGCACAACGTTGAATACGAAGGCGATACAGTTCATGTGTCGTTCGTTGTTATTAAGGCGGAAACGGTCTGGCATTTTACACAAGACGGTGTCGATCTTGTGGTAATTTTCTTAATCCTCGTATCTTTTGGCTATTAATGTTGTTATATTTCCTTTGATTCATGTTTGCTCTCTCTCTCTCTCTATATATATATATTTAGACGAGAACGAAACCTATTTAAAGAACACGAGAACTAACAAAATCATTAGTGATTTTACATTAACAGGCCGCGGCTTTAGGTCTGTATGTTTTTTTTGCAAGTTAATGTAAAATCACTAATAATTTTGTTAGTTCTCTTGTTCTTTTAAATAGTTACTGTTCTCCTTTGATCCTCCCTCTAGGCCTATATACATATATATTTGTGATTTTGATTTATGTGTACACAATTTGGCTGGCAACCGTACTGCATACTTGAGATTTTGTTGGAGAAGAAGCTCTGAACGTAATGCAAAAAGAACGTAAAAATATTGGAGATGAAAGAGAAACGGCATATAGAACGTGTTTCTGTTCAAACGGCATATATGTCTTCTAGCATATAAAGACGGACCTAGATTTTTTTTTCAAGTGGTGGCAGCTTTTGACTGTAAAGAAACAAATATATGGATATATTTTACAAAATCAACATTGGTGTGGTGGTTAGTATATTGTTTTTCATATGTGAGATTTTGTGTTCAAGTCAATGACACTAACGAGACTCGAACTCAGGTAGAAAAAAAAACAACTTTACCAACTTTACTAGAGAAAACTTGTGTACTTGTTGTAGTTTCAAAATATATACAAAGGCGTGCCACCATATGCACTACACATCCCTGACTTCTAGTTGTTCAAACAACATATATGTTGCAGCACAGTTGGTTTCAGGATGATATATTTGCACAAACAGACGAGGGTTCGAGTCTAAAAGGCCGCAACGTGAGAGTTGCAATTCCTTTGGGTTTGAGCTACTTGTTAATCAAATGATTATCTGATTATTTGATTCCGAAATTCCAATTATTCTGAAAATACACCTCTCTTTGATGCACAAACTACGTAAAAGATTCATTTATTTTAGGACGGAGGTAGTGCGATGCATTAATCCAACGTCTTATAATCATCTAACGACTTGAACTTTATAAATACCAGATAAGAGGCCCGGGGGACGAACTTATACACGAACTTCGTGATAAAACTAGCGAGAAATACGAGTTTATGGCTCAAAAGAAAGGCATATACCGCTTCTGCTTTACAAACAAATCTCCGTATCATGAAACCATCGACTTCGATGTTCAAGTTGCCCATTTCGTGTACTTCGATCAACATGCCAAAGACGGTAAGCACCACTTCATTACTCATTCCCTATATTCATTTTTGAAGCACTGCCAATATACCGGGCTTGTTTGGTTTGGTTTGATTTATTGTTTTTACTGTTGGATCGAAAACCCGTGTGCAGAGCATTTCAATCCGTTGTTTGAACAAATATCGAAATTAGAGGAAGCTCTCTACAGCATTCAATTCGAGCAGCATTGGTTAGAGGCGGAAACCGACCGGCAGGCAGTAGGTACGATGCTTCGTTCTGTTTGACTTTCGAGGTCAAAGCTTGTTACGTTTCCAGCGTTTAATTTATACGAATTCGGTCGGGAATTTAACGTCACTATATTCTGGTTCTATCAAGATTACAAAATATGATATGGTGATAAAAGATTTCTTGATGATTGAATGCATTTGTATCAACAAAATGGAGTCTTGAACATGGATTATTTGACTCCAAGAGTCAAACTGTATTTTTTCCCTTTTGAAGTCAAAATATGTTGGTCCTCAAGCATATAATTGATATGAATTGTATAATGAATTTAACATTGTCATATGTTCTATTTGGGTGCATTTGGTACACAAAACATCACAGAACAAAAAACTTGTTGTTCCACGTTTGGTGCGACATCACAGGGGGATGATAGTGCTGAGTGGGACAAAATAGGTAGAACAAAAATTAGGGAGATCAGACAAGATTGTTAAATTACTAAACCACCCATGTCAAATTAAAACCCTAAAACCTTCAAGATTTATTTCATCCGCCTATGTCACTGTCGCCCGTCCAGCTATCGAGTACAGTCTGCATACCAAACGAACCATTTATAATCATGGTCTAGTGATAAGAATTTCCATGGGATTAGTAGAATTTACATCAATTATGAAGTTTTGAAATTTGAATAATGGTTTATTTGACTCCAAAAGTCAACTGTATTTTCTTTTTTGACTTTTTGAAGTCAAAATCTGTTGGGCATCAAGCATTCAATCGATATGAATTCTATCAAGAATTTAACATTATCATGTTCTATTTACGTACCGATTATAAACATGATCTAACGATAAGAATTTTCACGAGGATTCTTAGAATTTGTATCAATTACGAAGCTTTGAATCATAATTTGTTTGACCTTAAAAGTCAACCCATTGCGAAAACTTGTTGATTTGTTGTTTTTATTCGATTCGAATGCAGTAAACGAAGGAATGAGCCAGAGAGCACTTCACAAGGCGATAATTGAATCCGCGGCGCTGGTAGGTGCGAGCATTCTTCAGGTTTATCTTCTTCAACGTCTATTTGAGCGCAAGCTCGGAACTTCAAGAGTTTAAGATGATTACATGCCGAGATTTTGCAAGTGCTGGTATTCCACTTTACGGCTTTGTATAAGTATATACTTCCTCTGTTTCAAAATAAATGTCTCCAATAAAAAGACATACAATTTAAGAGATCATTATTTATTACATTTTTTAATTAATTGGATGACCATTTTACCCTCCTTGATGATAGAGGCATTCTCTCTCCCCTCCATCTCATAAACTCTCGAGTATTTGTTTGTCATTATAAAGGGTACAGTTTGATACTAAATATAACAAATTTTTTTTTTTTTAAAGTGAACAATTATTTTGGGACAAACTTAATTAGAAAAAATGGACATTTATTTTGGAACAGAGGGAGTAGATATTTTTTTGTTCTTTTTGCATTTTTATATTATTTATCGAGTTGTATGGCGGGGAACTGGATGTCAAGAATGAGTTTTTATTTTTCGGGAATGCTAATTGTTTGCTTGTGATACGTGCAAATCGACATATTCGTAGAGTTCCCAACACAATACAAATTGTTTCCTTTCTTACTCTTGATAGTGACATGTAGGGGTTGACAGGGTTGTAAGTGAGTCGAGCTTGATGGAAAACTGTTCTTGATGTAGACTCCAAATATATTCACGTGATGTAGGATATGGTAGATAGGATGTACGTAGACTTTGTGTCTAACCTAAAGGGTATATGAAATCTTGTTCAAGAAATTCATTAGCAAATATAGCCAACATTCAAGAGACCAACTTGCATGTTATAACCCGAACAATGATTTCACTAGCTTCATACGTAATGGGAACCACTCGGTTTGTATCATAGGGTACGAGTATTTGGGAATGAGTTGTTGATATCTAGTTGAACAAAAACTCGTCCTTTTTATGTGTTGCAATTGTAAGAATGTGTTTGGTATGCAGGACAAGTTAGAATAAAAACTCGTTGTCTCATGTTTGATGTGACATTAGATTGAGACATGTCTGAATAGAACAAAACCACCAAAATAGGTAGTATCAAGAAGATAAGACAAACAATAAATTACTAAATTACCCCATGTCAAAGTTAAAACTCTAAAACTTTACACAATTATTTCACCCACCTACCTCACTAAGAAGATAACGTACCACCAAATCGAACAAGTCATATAATCAACCCCAACCATTTAAGTAAACCCATTAGCAATCGCTAGCTCACTTAAATGAACTTTAACTCGTTGAAACGGGTCGTTTTTTGACTTCAAAGTTGGACAAGAATGACTTTCTTTTGTGTTGAAAAAGCAACATAATAGATAGCAAAGAGCCGTTTACTAAACACTTACCAGATAAGTGCTTATTGGCAAAAGCCATATCACTTACCTTATCGGGTAATATTTTCAACAATCACAATAGATTGTCGGTAAACATCTTTTACCCAGTAAGTGCTAACTGGGTAAGAGCCTCCTCCCTCACTTACTGGGTAAGATTTTCAGTCCTTGCTATGCTCACCCAGTAAGGTAAGTGACACCTGATAAGCGTTTGGTAAATGACCCCAACTAAAATGTCCATCCAAATTTAAAGTAAATGAGAAGTATCAGGTTTCAACCTCTAAAATTAAAAAAAAATCTCTTTTTAAGAAGGAAAGAGGGAACAAAGGCAATCAGAACATATAGTTGTTTGTTCAAGGTTACATTATCATCATAAAAATCAAAGCAGAATGAACTCCAACAGCATGATCCTGTTTGGAGTTTGAACAAGCAATAAGATACAAGTAGTCTCTCATCACTTCTATGCCATGCAGCAGAACCACTTTTTCTGCAAAACAAAGTTTTCAAATATCAAGTTGTACAAATCTTTAAAAATACACTCAATTAAATTATAGCCAAATTTGTTGATAAAATGTCTAAAATGAAATAAGTTTGTATTTTCATTTTGAAATACGGGGGAAAGTTCAAATGAGAACCATAAATTGAGAACCTCAGAACCAACTATTTAATGTATTATTGATCACGAATATCATGTATTTTCATTATGAGTAATTTTTATCATGAATATCTATCACGACATTCATCATGAATAAAACATGAATAATGGGTTCTCAGGTTTTCAAAATATTTTACGTTTCTCATTTGAACATGCCTTTGAAATACAGTGTTAGTAGCAAGCCTCGAACCTATAACTACTGGTGATCGAGTTTGTATTCTAACTAAGCTCAGTAAACAAAATGCACAACAGCTTACAGATTGAGGTTTCCCAAGAGTGGCCGTCCCAGGCTTATTATATGTGGAGTCGTTTTTAGGTGGTGAGTCTGATGTACCACCTGTCTTTTTCTCGTTCCTAGCCTTGTTGAAAATAACTGTGAATCCCTCAGCTGATGCAGGGTCGTTTACATCCCAATCACCAAACTTTGGCAATGGTGGACCTTTTTCCTGTAAACAATGAACCTTTAATCACCATTGATATAATTACAAACCAAACCAAGCCAAAGAAACCCAGTATATCCCACTTGAAAGCGGGATCTGGGAAGGGTGGGATGATGTAGGCAGACCTGACCTCTACCCCCAACTTCTACCCCCAACTGGTTGAGCGGTTGTTACCGTGAAGAGTATTTGCAATACAGGAGGGAAAAAAAGTAGAATAAAAAATCTGATATTGGCACTCATGTAAACATGTTGGGAGTATATGTAATTGCAGCTCTAAATGTATCCTAAGGGGTTGTTTGTTTACCTCTTAATGGTTTCATTAAGAGACAACCTCTGAATCGCTAAGAGATGAATCTTGTTTGGCAAAAAATAAGTCTGCCTCTTAATGGTTCCAAAACCATCTGAATGATTTTGTATCCTGGACCTCCCTTAACCATTAAGTGCCTGATTTCATCCTAAACAATTACAAAACAACCCTATTTCACTTTGAACTATATCATAAGTGCCTCTTAATCATTCTGCACCAAACCATTCAGCAACTGCCAACCAGCCCCTTAGATAGACATGTTGGAGTACTTTTATAATAGAAACTTTAGATGTAACCCGAGAGGCTTCAGAAATTAGATAGTAGTGTGCCAATGTCAAATCTGGAGAAGAACAGAGATGCGTGCGGATGATCAAAATCTACTGGGAGGAGGTTGGGGTGCCTTTAGAAGCAACATTAGGTATAGCACCAATGAGAGTATTTTGACCTTACAAAAAATGACAACCATGCACATAGAACAAACAAAAGCCTTATATCCCATACTAGTTGGAGGCGGCTAAAAAGTAAAAACATGTAGGACACTCATCCGAACATTCGAAAATCAATACAGTTTAGGGGTTGTGATTCAATGTGTAGTTAGCATTATGAAACTAATACTCCCTCAACCCTAAAATAAGTGTCTACATTACTATTTTAGTTTGTTTGAAATAAGTGTCAACTTTCAAAAGTAAATTTCCATTTTCCCATTTTCCCCTTAATTATGAGGCGGAGAAAATTTCTCTCTCTACAATTAGGGTAAAATGTCCTTTTGTTATTAAAAAGTGTACTAATTACACATTCCTAAAATTGTGTGCCTTTTTCATTGCGGACATTTATTTTGAGACGGAGGGAGTGATAATAATAAAAGGAAATAACTAAACCAAAGCAAATTAGCCTAGTATACCCCACTCGAAATTACGGTCTGGGAGGGATAGGATGTACGCACACCCGTCCTCTACACCAAAGGACTGTTTCTGTGAATACCCCCGACTTGTTGAAAAGTGTGAGCGAAAGGTTAAGATGAACAAAGACTAAAGACTAGTAAATAGTAAGCAACAAAAAAGGAAAAAAAGCGTAAGAAGTTGGTAGATTGAAACATAGAAAAGGCATCGAAAAGTACAAGAACTCATTTATATAACCCATGCAAAACATGTTGAAGACAGTCTTCAATGTGGGAACTTTGTCCCACATAGGAAGGGGAATAAAAAGTTACTCGCTTTATAAACCCAAATCTTTTTGTTAAATCAAACGAGTTACAATTGAGTTTATGGAAAGTGGTCATGCATTGCTAGTTGGTTTGGTCTAGACATATTAAATGTTTAGGGTCAAAAAATAGCACTTATAAGTCGGGTTTGACTGTTCCCTAATCCAGATTACGTTTTTATTTTTATTTCGCTTTTCTGTTATTTCCTGGTTAATGTCAAACCGCAATTTCCTAACTGCCAAAATCTGTCAACGCCTATAAATACCAACTAAATCATTTATACAATCCATTCTCTCTTCCCTCATTTTCCCTGCAAAAAGTGATGTTCATGGAGTGGAGATAACATAATTGGCTGTATTCTTCATCTAACATTAGACAATCCTGGGGGTGAATTAGCCTTAACCCAACAACACATAAAGGGTGCTAATCTTATCCTAAGGATAGTGATCTTAAATCACATCCTAATTTTTTACCATATAGTTTATTTCTGCAAATTTCTAGCAAACATCATTAAACAATAATAAAATTTGGTATTTGGTTCTAAGTTCTAACAACTATTGGTATCTGGCATTCCATCATGCAGATACAAAGGTAGCCATATCATGAGGGCATCTAAATCAATTTATTGCTACTGGTAATATTTTGAGAAGTCATAGACGTTGGTATAACTTAATTATGGGTAACTCTCAACTTAGAAGAATGATTGTTTCAGTTTACTGCAAGTGTATGACAATCCCAAGTGCACATATCAGTACAGATACAAATGGAACCAATAAAAGCAATATGCTTTCTTTTTCACCAACAAGCCTACTATTGCAACTTAGGCATGTTTCCTTACATATGCAATAGCTAAATATGAAGGTGGCCTTTGGTGCTGAATTTCAAAAGACATAAAATCAAAGAGCAGCACGGTATAGCAGTCAGCTTCAGTGGCTCAAAATTAACCAACTTGAGGACTAGCTCGTTAACAAAGTAAAAACAACTTTGCTTTGATAAAGCAATGTTATAAAAGAACAGACAGAAGGTAATTACATCCTCCTAAAGTAAAATGTGTGATTTAATGTAGAAGTTGGAATTATGGGCAGGCAACATAGACTGGAGTCATGAGTAATAGGTGGAATCTTTGGTAAGATATGCTTTTGTGATATTAGTTTTTTGGATACTTACACGGGATCCATCTTTTTGGACACAATTGTTGAGTTCATCATCACAAGGTGAAACAACCCAACCGTAAGGTTGCATATAAAGTAAAAGTGCCATAGTACTAAGTCATGCATGTCCAGGTATTATTAATGAAAGTAAGGTCAATTGACCCCACCCTCACTAGATCCTTAGTGATTCCA
This sequence comes from Arctium lappa, assembly GCA_023525745.1. Classification (NCBI taxonomy): domain Eukaryota; kingdom Viridiplantae; phylum Streptophyta; class Magnoliopsida; order Asterales; family Asteraceae; genus Arctium; species Arctium lappa. Next base: position 80,463,987 of record CM042055.1, read on the forward strand.
TGCTAGCAAAGAATGGGAGTTGTCCTTAACTCACCACCTTATGTTGTTGAGATGATTGAGGTGAAGACAGAGCATGGTCCATGATGGTGATCATCACATGCACCTACAAGAATATGACATAACATCTCTAATAATTTCAGTCCTTCCTTTCTTTTCTCTGTAAGGGTTCTGCTTGTAGGTTGGTGGTGGGGGGAGGGTGCTTCTATAAATTGCATTATTGGCCCCTACTTATTAATACTTCCAAAACTATGTTCCCTCCCAACCAAAACGAATATAGATTATTCAGTTAATGTAGGACAACTCTAGCTCTTGATTGAACCAAGCTGTCACCATTATAACAGAATATTATCATAAAGCCATAATTGTTGTCCATACATAATAAGAGGTGAAAATATCATGTCAACAAATGACCCAATCTCCATGCGTAGTCTCTCTATTCTTCAGAGAAAAGCATATTATCTACATATATGATATATCCACCACTCACCAGCATGGATAAGAAATTAAGAATAAAGTTGTTCTGTGAAACAAAATATTAAATATCCCTTCTACAAAACAGTTAAGACAATCTTATTAGCCTGGCCATTAATTTCTGTCCAAGGGAGATTATAAGAAGTTGTTCTTTCCTTCTTGAGGAGTAACTGATAGAGTGATAGTATTTATATATCTTCATGACAAATAGCAAATCCACCTTGATGATTTTAGAGTTTCTTAAGTATACTTTATCCAAAGTTCCCATTTGCATCAGATGAAGTAAATTCCATTTTCTTATTAAAAAAAAAACTAGAGATAATATATCCTTAGTAAACAGGCAAAAGCTTCTTCTTCCTAATTCCTATATGTTAGCTCTTTGCAAAGCTCCAAAGGGAGTCATACAATCATAGCCTACCAAAGAAGAGCATGCTTCACAATAATTACAGACACAACAGATGGAGGATTGATGGACAGGATCAGCACTTAACCACAAATTATGTCAAACCTAAAGCGTACCAAATGTAAATTTAGAAAATTCTTTTACAAAATTAACACCAACGCCTTTGCATTAATGATACTAATCAAACTAAAACATTTTTTTCTTAAAAACACACAAAATACACATCAAATGTAAAACTGAAAAGCAACGAGTTCGATTATCAAAGTCAAAGTATCCAGAGATGATTTTCATTATAACTAATAGATAACAGCAGTGAAACCTATTCAAAGTTAATACATCCAATATCCTATAATCCTACACTCGTGACCGATTTCACTTGCTCATCGACACATCCACCGAACGCATTGAAATCATCCGAAAAACACTAACACAAAATCAATCAGCAATCAGCAAAAACATCGTTCTACCAAATTACACATAAACATTAAAGCAAAGTAAGTCGATGGTAAATCAAAATGAACGAATCTAGAGAAGTTACGATAACTAAAGTCTATGAGTAAAAGATGCGTGTAATACATTCAGATACAGATTTAAGGTTATAGAAAACAGAAAGATTGAAACATACCGCCATGATTTTGAGCAGAGAGATAGAGAGACGATTGAGTTGCTTGGGGTTTTGAAGGTCGATTCGATTTGATTGAAAGCTTTTTGGATGTTTGAAGAAGAAGAACCCAATACCTAACTTTTTAGAGAAGTGGAAAAGAAAAGAAAATACAGCTGGCTTTTTGGTGGGTCATATTCTGCTTACGTCATCAGACATGGTTTAAAGCAAACGGCTTCTAACGCCTGTGTTTATTTTTTAATTGAACCATGCACACCAAAATGAATCAATGAAATAAATTAAGGTTCTTTGATCATATAATTTTTTTAAAATAGAGAATCAAAAGTGAAAATCTCTAAAAAAAAATATTATATTTAACTCTAACAGATTTGTTATTTTAGAATTTTAAAATAACTTATATTATTATAATATTCTCTAATTTATCATTCCAATACACTTTAAAAGAAAAACTTAATAAAAAATGATAAAAATTGAATCTCATTGGTGGGATGGAATAAAATAATATTTCTCTCTTCTATTTAGAGAGTTATAGAGAGTTCTCTATATTTAGAGATTTTTTTTCATGATTCTCTATTATAGCAAACAAGATAACAATGCTCAGGGTCGGCCCTGGCCACGTGCAGCCCGTGCCACCGCACAGGGCATCAAAGCCCGAGGGGGCATCAAGTTGTTTTCTATTACTAGTTTTTGGTTTAATAATTTAGAAATTGGACAACTGAGTTTTAACTATAAAAATAGACCAATGTTTGGTAGTGATGGATACTAAATGCACATCGTGAACCAGTGAAAGTTCAACATTTCAACAACTCAAGCTAATTTTTATTTAGCATCTTAACGAACAAACATGAACAAACAAGTTTTCTTAATGAACGAATATGATCATAAAAACTTTCATTCTCTTTCACTACAAAAATGACCACTATCAGCGAGGGAAAATTTCTGTCGCTAATCCCTAGCTAAAGCTCGAATCCGTCGCTGATAGTCCGTTGCTCAAATAAGCGTAGCTGATGCTATCAGCGATGGATTAGCGAGGGACAAGTATCAGCGACAGATTAGCGAGGGACTTGTATCAGTGAAGGATTAGCGAGGGACTTGTATCAGCGAGGGCTCCTATCAGCGACGGATTAGCGAGGGCTCGTATCAGCGACGGATTAGCGAGGGCTCTTATCAGCGACGGATTAGCGAGCAACGGATTAGCGATGGCTCCTATTAGCGACGGATTAGCGACGAACCGACTAACTTTTAGCGACAGAAATCCGTCACTGATCCCTCGCTGATTTTTAGTAGTTTGAAAAAGAAATTAAAATAATTTTTACAAAATAATAATCAATTCTTTTTTTCATTTTCTAGTTCATAATTTTAAGTTCACTATTAAAAAAATTTAAAATTGAACTTCCACATTTATTAAAATTTTACCTAAATAGCAAATAATATTATAAATTACTAAACGTGCAACAAGACGATCTACATTCAACTAAAAAAGTTCAAAGCTAAACTAAAAAACGTATCGATCTGGATAGCTATTATTTGTCCATCATGTTTTGTCGGTCCGACTAATTGCAATCCCTCTCTAGCAGCTTACTTATCTGTATGTACAAAATCAGCAATATAAATAAGGTAAGATTTAACAATTACTCAGTAAGCACTTACCCGTAAGATTTAACACTGTAACTTACTTTACCTTGTAAGATTATAGTTTATCAAAATGGTATCGTATGTAAAAATTTACTCGTTAACACTTATCGGGTAAAAGTCATCACCCTCACTTACCGAATAAGACTCTCCATTTTTATCATCATTCTTATGAGGTAAGATTCTCGGTCTTTGTCATGTTTATCCGGTATGTAAATGAGCTACTAAGACAATGATTAGGCTCTGATCAGAAGCCAAGGAACATTTTGATGCACAAGTGTATTATGCACTTGTGCATGTTACAAATTACTTGTATGCACAAGTGCATACCGTCCAGATGAAAGGTTACCAGAGTGTTCTTCAATTTTTCATTTTTTTGAGGTTTTTCCCTAAACCTGACATGTATATAACGCATATACATATCATATGTGGCTACCAAACAACACATAAAACATTGTCTAGACATTCACATATACACATGCATATAAACCTATATACAACACATATACACAGTAACACATGCATATAAAACGATATACAACACATATACACAATAATATATATATGTAGATTAAATTGCCTTTATCAACCAACACACACATCATGTATACAAATATATAACACAAACACAATTTAGCAAGGGATTAGCGAGGGATTGACCACAAACCCAATCCATCGCTAATTAGCGAGGGATTAGCGACAGAATGGGTTTGTGGTCAATCCATCGCTAATCCCTCGCTAATTAGTGAGGGATTGACCACAAAACCAATCCCTTGCTAATCCATTGCTAATTAGCGAGGGATTGGGTTTGTGATCAATCCGTCGCTAATCCCTCGCTAATTAGCGAGGGATTTTTTCCGTCGCTAATACCCAGTTTTCTTGTAGTGTTTTACGTTCGTTTAGCATCTAAACGAACGAACATTAACGAACACATTTTCTTTACGAATGAACAAGAATACAAAAAATTCCATTTGTTTACCGTTCGTTCATTTGTTCGGTTAAGTTAAACGAATAAACAAGAACACAAAAACTTTCGTTCTTTTACCATTCGTGTTTATTTACTTGTTCGGTTAAACGAATGAACACGAACAAGCCTCATTCGTGTTAGTTCGGTTCGTTTTGCATATTGAAATTTGCAAATAATGCACATGAACACATCACTGTATCAGCACAGTTGGAGCACATTGCACAACAATAACAACATATTGTGATATTGCCTCATTGGTTACTCGTTCTTTGCAATGCACAATAGCATAGACCACAAATTTTACAATTTATCATTGTTCTTTTAACTTTTGTTTAATTTAAGGTTTGTCATTACCACATTAGATTTAAACTTTAGACCTGTAACTTTCAGAGTGTTGTTCTTTGCTTACTATGACATTAACTTCGATTTAATTTACTATTTTAGTTAAAACTAATTTTAGTGTTCCTTATCTTTTAGTTTTAAGTTCTATATATTGAAGTAAAGGTTATGTGCTAACTTCAATTTGGAAAAGGGAAATCTAAAAAAAGAAGGAAGCACAATTTTAATTTAGGTTTTATCATTTTATCATTCTATAATTTGTAATTTGGGGTTTTGGTTTTTATGTCCCCCATTTGAATTTTTTTTGGTTATATAATAAAAATCAATGCGAGGATATCACCTAGCTTAACTAGGTTCCAAACTCTTTAAAAAATCGTATGTTTCGTCGTTTCATTTACTTAAAAAATAGGCACTGGGGCATTTTTTAGCGTTTTCGCACAGGGCATCAAAAACTCTAGGAACGACCCTGACAATGTTGTTGCAGAAGAATAGAAAACAAAAACCCGTTTTTTCTATTTTAGCAATGTTGTTGGAGATGCTCTTTAGGCATAGTTTTGGCAAAACTAAGCTAGCAAATAAGCTAACTTATTTCCTGAGTATATGTTTGGATGGACATAAGCTAGCACATAAACATGGTTGTTCCTAGGATTTTTGATGCCCTGTGCGAAAACGCTAAAAAAAATCCCTTATGCCTATTTTTAAGCAAAGGAAATGACGAAACATACGGTTTTATAAAGGGTTTGGAACCTAGTTAAACTAGGTGACTCATCCTCACATTGATTTTTATTAATTATAATTAAAAAAAATTCAAATGGGGGACATAAAAACCAAAACCCCAAATTACAAAATATAGAATGATAAAATGATAAAACCTGAATTCATATCGTGCTTCCTTCTTTTTTAGTTTTCCCTTTTCCAAATTGAAATTAGCACAATAGAACATTTACTTCAATATATAGAATTTAAAACTAAAAGATAATGAACACTATAATTAATTTTTAACTAAAATTGTAAATTAAATCGAAGTTAATGTCATAGTAAGCAAAGAACAAAACTCTGAAAGTTACAGGTTTAAAGTCTAAATCTAATGTGGTAATGTCAAACCTTAAATTAAACAAAAGTCAAAAGAACAATGATAAATTGTAAAATTCGTAATCTATGCTATTGTGCATTGCAAAGAACAAGTACCCAATGAGGCAATATCACAATATGTTGTTATTGTTGTGCAATGTGCTCCAACTGTGCTGATACAGTGATGTGTTCATGTGCATTATTTGCAAATTTTTTTGGAAAGGGTATCCTGAGCCTATGATCCAGACTAATCCCTGGCAATTAGGGCATTTGGCCCAGCTGCTAAAGCGTGCAGCCCTGAGTTTATCCTCAGTGGCCACAAGTGCTATTAGTGGGGCTCGAACCCGGGTTGAGCGCTATGAACTCCCCAAGCCTTTACCACCACGCCACAACCCTTGTGGTTATTATTTGCAAATTTCAATATGCAAAACGAACCGAACTAACACGAATGAGGCTTCTTCGTATTCGTTCGTTTAACTTAACCAAACAAGTAAATAAACACGAATGGTAAAAGAACAAAAGTTTTTGTGTTCTTGTTCGTTCGTTTAACTTAACCGAACAAATGAACGAACAGTGAACAAATGAAAATTTTGTATTCTTGTTCATTCTTAAAGAAAATGTGTTCGTTAATGTTCGTTCGTTTAGATGCTGAACGAACGTAAAAGAGAATGAAAGTCTTTGTGCTCATATTCGTTCATTAAGAAAACTTGTTTGTTCATGTTTGTTCGTTAAGATGCTAAATAAAAATCAGCTTGAGTTGTTGAATTGTTGGGCTTTCACCGATTCACGATGCGGATTCAATATCCATCACTACCAGACCTTTGGTATGTTTTTATAGTTAAAGCCCATTTGTCTAATTCCCAAATTATTAAACCAAAAACTAGTAATATATGACAACTTGATGCCCCATTGGGCTTTGATGTCCTCTGCGGTGGCTAGGGTCGGCCTTGTTTATAAACTAGCTTTTTGATAAACTACTTGAATTAGCTTATGAATAGTTTTTTGTGATTATTCCAATTATGTCATCATTAATATTCATTATTATATATTAACTATTAAATATAAATAAGTATTAATTATTAAAATTTGTTATTATTAATTAATTAATATTATCTGAAAATTATAACATAAATTTTAATTATACATTGATCAATATTATATATATATTTTTAATATTGATCAATATATTTTAATTATCAATTACTATTATTTTTGTAATTATTATTTGATTATTTTTTTCATATTATATGTAACGGGTTTTTAAAATTATAAGTTAATATAATTTTTTTAAATTTGGTTTAAAATTCAAAATCTATAATATATAATAATGAATTTCAAATTCTTTTAATTAACATATTATATTATTACTACCTTATTTGTATTAATTAATATATTATATTACTATAAATTTGTTTGAATTATATTATTAAATATTGTAATTGATTATTTTTTTAAATGTTCTTTTTGATAATTTTACATGCTTATAAGCTAGTTTTTGTTAAACGTAATTTTTTCATCAGCTAGCTTATCAACTACCAGTTAACTTACTAGTCATTAGCTAGTTTACCAAACATAGCTTAAGTTAACGTTTATTTGGCAAGTGATTATCTGTTCATTTTACTTTATCGAATGAACATGATAAAGATTGAGAATTTTACCCCGTAAAAACGATGATAAGGACCAAAAGTTTTACCCGATAAATGAGAATGACAAACACTTATCGGATAAATGTGTTGGATAGGATGTTGTTTTGATGAACTCAAATTTTACCAGGTAAGTTAAGTGACAATGTTGACTATTAACAGTAAGTGTTTACCGGGTAAGCGTAAGGATTGGTTCAAATGAGAAGTGCTAAATGCGTGAGAAATAGAGAAATGATTATTGGATTGCATCAATGATTACTGGTTTCATGCAATAATCTTACCTGCAATATATAATATTTCATTAAATGCCATGGAATGCATACTGTTTAATAAAAGTATCACCTTCCTTTGATACATCGCATGAACCGTTATGTGCTTCGACATATTTTGCATAAATTCGAAGAAATAAGGTAAATTCATTTAGAAAATCAACGAAAATTCAAATGCAATGGACGATTTAGATGAAGGATGCACGGGTTGTAACATTTTACTGGGTTGCGAAATAACTGTGACATATATATATATATATATATATATATATATATATATATGAGCAGTTTCAAACGAGAAACTAAACATTTTGCGAGAAGACAAGAAGTGTGATATCATATATGATACACAAGCTTAATCATATATGATTAAACATGTGTTACATTGACAATACATAAACTTTTAATCATATTTGATTAAAATATCACGAATCGTGTAATCATATATGATATCACACTTCTCGCCTTCTCACAAAATGTTTTAACTTATCGATGGTTCTTCATATATATATATATATATATATATATTACATTATATTATATTATATGAGGCATAGTGACACACACAAACTAGTTTAATGAACCCAACATAGTTGTAGTTGGAGTATTATTGTTCACCAACCCAGTACTTCAAGTCCAAGCATCCTCGATTATAATTTTTCTAATACTTGTATAGTTGTATTTTCATTTTATAAAAATTATGACAAATATTATATCAAATATATTTCATAAAACCATATGTTTTTTTTTCCTTGATGCAATAATAAAGAAAGTCAGTAAACTTTCATTGTAAAGTTTATTATTCAATCGAATTAAAAAAATGAGAAAAGTCCAAAAAAACCCAATGGACTTTAATATTTGGAGTGATTAAGTTCTTGGATAATTTTTCGGAACAAATAAGTTCTTGGACATTTCAAAACCTGTTAACTAAATCCTTGAACTTTTGATAACCTGTTGAATACAACCTTATTATTTAAAAATTTAACTTGTAATCTATATAGTAAGTAAAACTACAAATTAAAAACAAAGTCACCTACTTTATCCGTCTACAAATTAAAAATGGGAAAATTAACTAAAATAGTCAATCTCATCAACCATATTTATTTTTCTTTTACCATTTTTCAAAGTTTTTTTTTCCTAAAATTGCCAAAGTTTGCACATAATTTTTTTTCCTGCGTAAGAATTTTTTTTTCCAAAAAAATAAAAATAACAAACATCCTTACGTAGAAAATTTTATGTATAAAGGTTCAATTTTTGCTTATAGTTTTAGAAAAAATTTACACTTTGCATTCTTATAAAGTTATAATTAGTTATTTAATTTATCTTATATCAATTACTTTTTCATTTACATTTTTATTTTATTAGCATACACAATCGGATATTAACTAAAATATATAAAAAAAAATAGTATTTTTACAAATTACACCATTATAGTCGTTTCGTCAATACGTTCAAAATGAACTCAATATTGTTTTTGAACTTTATCTTGTACTATTCAATATCATTAATACGTACGAATTATTTTTAATATTTACCATTTATAATTACAAATTAATATTATATTATTAAATAAATAGAAAGTGCAAATATTAAATATAATTAGTACGTATTTATGATATTTAATAATATGAGATTAAATCCAAAAAAATCAATATTAGGCTCATTTTAAACGTATTGACGAGACAATTATAATGGTGTAATTTGTAAAAAAATGTACTTTTTTTGATATATTTTTGTTAATGTTGGGTCATTGACCAACATCTTCCTAAATCGAAACGTGGCGCTGGCTGCTACGTTATAAGAAAATAAAGTTGTGTCTTCTCCATTAGCAATTGATTTTGGCGTAGTTGTAAGCGCTTGGTCCTAACATGTGGTATCAGAGCAGGTCACGAGTTCGAATCCCCTGGAGTGCATTTAAATGCCAAAGCATGTTGTGCAGCCATTGACTTCTAGCGAAGATCTTGTTGGTGTTGGCAGATGCTGGGGGGGGGATTGTTGGGTCATTGACCAACATCTTCCTAAATCGAAACATGGTGATGACTGCTACGCTATAAGGAAATAAAATTGCGCCTTCTCCATCAGCAATTGCTTTTGACGTAGTGGTAATCGTTTGATTCTAACAGTTAATGTACAATTATGTGTGTTAATATAATAAAAAGTTAAAATGAAAATAAAAAGGTAGAAGATATAAAGTAAATTAAATAACAAATTATAAAGATGTTTTATATTTTTTTTTGCGAAAAATAATTTTTAAGGCAAAAAAATAATATGCTTTGACTATTTTAAGAAAAGACTTTGAAAAGTGCTTAAAAAATTAATTTTGTTGATGAGATTGACTGTTTTAGTTAATTTTTTTATTTTTTTTATTTGTAGGGTGATAAAGTAGGTGACATATTTTTTTTTTCTTTCTAATTTGTAGTTTTACCTATTATGTAGGTTACAAGTTACATTTTTAAGTAATAAGGATGTATTTGACAGGTTTTTAAAAGTCCAAGGATTTATTTAGTGTGTTTTGAAATGTCTAAGAACTTATTTGTTCCAAAAAATTGTCCAAGGACTTAATCACTCAAAACACTAAAGTCTATTGGGTTTTTTTTGGACTTTTTCCTTAAAAAATTGAACAATAAAAACAACAAATTCAAAGATTACATGTTTTTTAGTTAAAATTACATGTTTTGTTAAATTTCAACAAGATCGATATCATTTTCTTTTGTATGATGTAGTTTAATAATTAAGCATCTAGTGATGTATCTTTTAAATGTGATTTCCTCTTTTCATATAAAAACTAGTCGGATAGATGATGATTTAATATAAATATTTAGTATGTTAGTGATTAAAATACGTATTAAAAAGCACAAATTAAGAAACATACCTACTATTTCATTTGTTTATTTTAGGTATTGTTTATTGAAAAAAAACATGAGCAACATACATCAATAAATTAATAATAAAAATTCCACTTGGAAAAGAAATTTGTTGGCTTTTTTGTGGATCTTGCAAAGGGCCAACTAATTTCAAGCTGCCATTTGTATGCTTTATTTAATCATTAAGTACAGTATTACTAATTGATTAATTAATATTTAAATAGAAGAGTAAACTACAATTTTGGTCCCTGAGGTTTACACGAAAATGGTCCATAAACTTCAATAAGTGTTGATTTCATCCCTACTGTTTTGATTTTGCTTTGAAATTGGTCCCTCGTCGTTAACTCCGTTAAAAAACTCAGTTAAGTGAGGGGTAATTTCGTCTTTTAAGGGTTTTTTTCTTTTTCTATTAAATTGTTTTTAAAGTACACATGCTTAAAGCATGTGTACAACTCATTAATGCATCAACCTCATTATCTTCTTCCCCAACCTCTATTTTCTTCCCCAAAATTAATGACTCCGGTGAACCTCAATGCTCCGGTCACCATCTCCGGCGACCTCAATGCATACACACACACACACACTCATATACCTATATATATATATATATTGAATTTATGTTAATATATATATATATATATATATATATATATATATATATATATATATATATAGGGTCAAGTTCATTTGTTAACCATATTTTTTGTGTTAACTCTATGAACTATTATAAGTCATTGATCATGGAAATCAATGGTTGAGATTGAATATCTTTTAAAAACCTTAATAATTGCACAATTAATGAAAAATTAGGAGTGAACTATAGTGATAAGGGTATTTTGGGAAAACAAATAAATGAAACATTATGTCTTTATTCTCTATTAATTAATGTTCCTTTCAAAAGAATTGTAACCCCCGGTTCATTAGTGTTCATGAATTTGCATGTATTTGAACATTATTTTTCCAAAAGAATCGTAACCGCCGGTTCAAGCATGTTCATATGAAGAAATATAAACATTATTATTTTTAAATATCATATTCATATGAACAATATGACTTTTAAATATCATATTCATATGAAGAAATATGAACAATATTAATTTCAAATATTGTATTCATATGAAGAAATATGAACATGAATGAACCACCACCTTACTGTTCATGTGACTCGTTAACAAGTTTTTTTTCATATGCCCAATGGTGAAGTAATGAACAAACATGAACATTATTTCTTTTAAAAGTTGAAATTTTGACAAAAACACGATGCTTTATGATTTTATATTCACATAGTTTCGTCTGAGTGGTTTAAATGGACAATCATACTTGGATTTGCAGAAATCATCATCTTTAATCGGTGGACAAAAGATTTGAATTGAAACAACTAGCTACTAGACTTCATGTGATGTTCATACGATTTTAGCAATTGATTATAGAAAATATTTTGAAATCAAAGAATTAGCAAAGATTGGATCATGTTGTTGGATGACTTTGATGATATTCATATGATTTCAAAATTATGTTGAAAATGAAAAAAATTATGAAATTGTAACCTCCACTATAATTATGGATGATTTATTTGTGTAACCCCCATGAAGATAAATGAAATATTAATTAATTACTAAATGACGTTTCTACCCTTTTGTATTAAATAAATAAACAAATTAAACAACAAAAATTCTTGCATTTCTATTGGTTGAGCAATGTTCATAAAGTTAACAAGAATTGTGTGGTTAACAAATGATCATTTATATATATATATATATATATATATTATGTGTGTGAGTGTGTATATATATATATTATGTGTGTGAATGTGTGTATATATTGAGGTCAAACCAGACCACTTGAAATGATGTAATTGCTATCAAAACGAAAGCTAAAAACTGTTCCTTTTTTGTTGTTGTCTTGATGGGTTTTTGTGCACAGTTGATGTGGTAGTAACTTGGTCAAATTGGGGATCCTGTGATGCTACCTATGAACGAGGCCGAAATGCTAGATTGTTATCAGGTGATACTTCTTTGTGAATTGTGAAGTTGATGTCGTTACAAAAAAACACGACAATGATCATCTTTGTCATTTTGAGGTAGCCGGAGATTAGTGATGGCCAAAAATCGGGCTCGGGTCGAGCCGGGCTGGGCCAAAACGGGCTTCGGGCCTCTCCAGTGAAAGCAAAAACCGGGCCCAAACAGGCTTCAGACCGGGCCGGGCCGGGTTTCACCCGAAAAGGCGTGACCCAGTTAGGCTTGGGGTAAACCGGTTAAGCAAAAAGCGGGCCGAGCCGGGCCCAAAACCGGGCCAAGATCGGGCTAATTTTTTTTAATAATTTCTTTTATTATTAATAATTAATTACTAAACTTTAAAAAATAAAAATTGGATTGGATCACTAAAATACACTTTAAAAATACGTTTTATTTATAATAAATCTCTAAAATACACTTTAAAAATACATTTTATTTATAATTTTAAGTTACAAACTTACAATACATAAATTCTAATAACCCGAACCCGAAAGTCCCGCTCCCGAACTCCCACCCTCACCCCATCCCCATGGATTGTAATTGTATGGATTATAGTATGGATTATACTCTGGATTGTAGTCTTTAAGAGTTATGTACTTTTTCAGTCGATCAACAGCCGTATTATCATCAAGGCGGTCGGTGTCTGGTTCTTCTTCTTCATCATCGTAACGTGAGACGCCACCGACACTACTAGCATCGTCCTCGGTTACGGTTCCCGACGTACTTAGTCCTTCGTCGACTTCGTTTTCGGCTAAGTTTAATTCACATCGTCTATATCCGCCTCCAGACTTGTTTCATGTTGAATTCTTTGTTGGCTATCCAAGTAATCCTTCAAACATATGCAGCACTCTACCGACTCTGGGGTTAATCTTGACCGACGCTCCGATATGATCCTGCCACTAAGAGAAAAACCAGACTCTGAAGCTACGGTACTAGCTTGGATTGTTAGTATATCAAGGGCAATAGATGCCAAAACAGGGTATTGAGGTTGTTTAACTTTCCACCATTCTAATAAATCTAGTGATTCAACATCGCTGACGGTTGTGGAGGATGCCGCTATAAAATTAGTATGTATATACATATTGAATTCACTCAAATTATCCCCATCAAATCTAGATTTTTTACTAGATTCATTTAAAATCGAGTTCATTAAATTTGCCATTAAGTCGGACCGATTTCGCCCACGAGAACTAGAACTAGAACTAGAACCCGGTGAAAACATTTGAGTTGTAGGGGTTTGTTGTTGGCTTCCTCCCCCATAATTAACTCTATAAATATCAAATAATTGATTAAAATCACTATTAAATTGTAGTATGCGGTTCCTTGAAAAAGAAGGATTTGTAGCCGTATCCAAACCAAACGTTACACATATTTGTATTAAAATTTCGACACCCGTAACATTTAAATACGGGTTTAATGCCGCGGCACAAAGAAAACTGAAGGGGATCTCTTTAAAATATTTTAACAATTTTGCTTTCATTGGTGCTACCACGTTTTGAAAGTTGAAATGTTCTTCGTATTGAGAAATTTTACTTGCCAAAATATATATTTGATTTAAAAGTAAAGGGCTTGTTGGATAATAAATACCGGATAACAGAGTTGTTGCAGTTTTGAAATCGCCCAAAATATCATGTAAGCCTTCAAACATTTGCCAATCATATTCAGATATCGTGTTATCCGGGTATTGAATGTTATAAAATGCTTGAATATATAGTTTTTGTCTTAATAAATTATCCATCATTTTGTAAGTCGAATTCCATCGAACCGGCATATCGTGTGCCGGTCCCAAAGCTTTAAAACCGACATCTTTGCAATATTTTATATATGCTTGTTGCATGCTTTTACCTTTTGTGAAAATCCGGCGTAACATAAGCCTAAACTTAGTTAAAGAATGTTTACATACTACTAAGCCGTCTTGAACGGCTAGATTTATTATGTGTGCGCAACAACGTGTGTGAAATAATTTTCCATTTAAAATAGGGGATAAAGTCAACTTTAATTTGTCCACACATAACGTATTATTACTAGCATAATCAAACGAAATACTAATAACCTTATTAGTTAAATTATAATATTCAATATTTCTCATAATTATACTAAATTGACGCTCACCCGAATGTGGCGAACCAAAGTGCTCAAACGTGATTACACGTTTGCATAATTGCCACAATTGCGGCACAATCCAATGTGCCGTTATGCATATATAAGATTGTGACAATCCGAATGGTGCGCTCCATATATCACATGTTAAAGAAATATTGTTGGATAATGATAAAAACATTTGTCGCGTATCTTTTTTGGCCATTTTCCAAAGTTTTATAGCATCACGTCTAAGAGTTTGACGACTTATCGAACCCACGTAGCGTGGTTGGAGCGAGAGTTTGATCATGTTTGTAATGTGAGGATTGTCGAAATGTCCGAACAACAACCCCACTTGAATGACACATTTCATTTGCATTTCTAGGGCCAACGCGACATCATACGACCATACTTGACCGGAATTGTCAAGTATGGGTTGACTTGGATCGTCACCCGATTTCAACTTCTTGCACGAAGACTCGTAGTGGCGCTTTAACGTGGTATTTGCAGCCGCCGCAAGGAGATCTCCACACCGTTTGCATTTCGCTTTTTTTGTACCGTCGGGAAGCATCACCAAGTTGAAATGGTTCCAAATTGGTGCTTTTCGTCCATGCTCGGCAATAACTTGGTAATTTTGTTTGGCCATTTTGAGAGTAGAGACTAGAGAGTAGAGAACTAGAGATATTAGACTAGAACTTGCGAGAAACGAATATAGCGAGAGCCGATAAATGAGAATTGTATACATTTTTTGCGTTTTGTAAGTTGGTGTCACTATCCATAACCAACACAAGTATTTATATGGGTTTGGAGGGGTAATGTAACACCCTAAAAATTAGCGGAATAAAAATTCGAAATTTCTGCAATATGACGACTATAAATAGATAAATACCTGGGTATAAAACCTGCTATAATCAATCCCAAAGTATCATCCCGATAGAACGAGGAAACAATGCTATAAACATTACAATTAATCAAATGAAGAATACACTAACAACCTAATAATCTAACTTAAATAAGAAAGATTAGTATCGGGTGTTTCTATTCTTCCAAAAGGTATGTTCACTATTCAAAAACGTCGGTCTATACATCTCCCAAAAAGACCGCTCTTGACCCCAAAGCTATCCGCTCAGTCCCGACGAACCCCACCGGAAACCTGACCTGTTATACATGTCATTTTAAGAAAAAGTGTTAGGCTAAAGCCTAGTGAGATCAAACATTTGTAGTTTAAGAAATCAAACATAAAAGTGAATAAAAGAGTTTCTCTTTGTACATCAATAATAATGGTAATGATAACAATAATACTCTTTGAATTATAACAAAGACCTCTTGGGTTAACGGGGGAGACCCGCTTACTAACACAAATGACGGAACACAAAAGTAAGCCATTCGATGAGTCAGTAAAGCCAATACACAATTAAAGTACACGCAAGGGATGTCAGGCTCAGAGGCTTTAAACATACACCCACGGAAACTCTAGTTCAACCCCGAGGGGTTCCTACGTCGGGCTCCTCATCCAATATCGTAATACTTGAGCACAAAGAACTTATACCTCATCCGGTACCTAGCATGCCTCGACGTGGAAAACTAGTCGTCCCACGCCGGAACAATAATAAACCAAATACGGGGTCATGACTCCCAATGCATCAAATAAGCCAAATAATGCGCATAAGGCTCAACAAGTAATCCCAACAATGGTTAATATAAAATAAATGACATGAAGGGTGTTTTCCACCAAACCACTTACATTGTTTACCAAGAGGCCACTAGTCAAAATATAGATGATTCCTTTTTATTTCAAATCCCCAAAATATGAAGTGAGTAAACATGCAAACTTATCAGTAGTTAACCACAATACCAATACTTCCAAGTTCATAAGTTTTGCATAGCAATGTCATTCACTTAAATGTATAACCCAAGTAAAACAAGCTAAAGGACATTATTAAAGTTCATAAATCATCATTTCCCCAAAAATCATCACAAACACTAACATCCCCAAAAGTTAGGTTTAGCACAAAATTATACAAATCAAATATATGAAAAAGGAGGTATTAGGTATTTAAAATCCACCTTTTGACATGTATAAGGTTTAGTAAAAAGGTAAGAACTCACCTTAGTAGTTTCCTTGAAAGAAACTAAACCCTAGAAATGGAGAGAGTAGAGGTGAGATGATTAACCACTTGAGAGTTCACCAACAACACTTCCTAAATGTGATAAGGACCACCATTAATGACCTAAAACCACCATAAATGAGGAGAGAAGTGTAGATGGAAGATACTTACCGAAATCAGTAAAGAAAACGCTCCCAAACCCTAGAAACCAGATAAAAAGGACTGAAAATCGCGACTTGGATTTTTATACCCAAAGCACCCGTCGGCGATAGTGCCCCGACGATAGTAACATCTATCACTATCGCGGGCAAGGTCGCGAGCACCTCACCACTTACGGTACAAATTGGGCGATAGTGCCCCGGCGATTGTGACCATGTCACTCTCGCGGGCACAATCGCGAGAAATGTACCGTGGCCACATGACCTCCGGCGATAGTGCCCTTCGTGATTGTGACATCTTGTCACTCTCGCGGGCACAATCGCGAGCAGCCTCATCCTTCCTAAATTTTGATGATTTTCAACTCACGATGCTTAAATCCGAAGGCTCGATAATATACTAATAATTTCCAACAATGAAAAGGTTCCAAAATAAGAAAGAATAATACACGAATCTCATAATTCGGGGTGTTACAATCCTCCCCAACTTGGGAATGATTTCGTCCCCGAAATCCTACAACTAAACAAATGAGGGTATCTACGCCTCATGTCTTCTTCCGCTTCCCAAGTCACATTGGTGCCGCGGTGGTGTTTCCATTGAACCTTTACCATCACTACCTCTTTATGTCGGAGCTTCTTGATTACCCTTTCCAAAATGGATTCGGGCTCTTCGATGCAACAGTTATCCTCCACTCGAATTTTGGACAAAGGTATGACTCTTTCTTCCTCCGCTAAGCACTTCCGTAAATAGCACACGTGGAATGTGGGGTGAATCCCGTCCATCTCCGGCGGTAAGTCCAACTTGTAAGCTTGGAGTCCGATGCGCTCAAGAATAGTAAACGGTCCAAGGAAACGGGGACTTAGCTTCCCGCGCTTCCCAAACCTAATCAATCCCTTCTAAGGGGACACCTTTAACATCACACGATCTCCCACTTGAAACTCTACTGGTCTCCTCTTTTTGTCGGCGTAACTTTTCTGACGATCTTGCGCCACTTTCAACCGTTCCCGAATAGTTTTAACTTTGTCGGCCGTCTCTTGCACAATTTTCGGGCCGACAAACTTCTGCTCTCCCGCCTCTAGCCAACACACGGGGGTTCTACACTTCCGCCCATACAAAGCTTCAAATGGTGCCATCCCAAGACTTGAGTGATAACTGTTGTTGTACGCAAATTCCACCAAAGGTAGATGGGTATCCCAACTACCGCCAAAGTCGATTACGTATGATCTAAGCATGTCTTCAAGCGTTTGAATCATCCTTTCACTTTGTCCGTCGGTTTGTGGGTGATAAGCCGTGCTCAAATTCACCCGCGTGCCCAACTCTTGATGTAAAGCTCCCCAAAATCTCGAGGTAAACCGGCTATCACGATCAGAAACTATTGACAAGGGTATACCGTGTCTAGAGACTACCTCGTCTATATAAAACTTCGCCAACTTATCCATCGGCAAGGTTTCCCGCATCGCTAGAAAGTGAGCACTCTTAGTCAAACGGTCGACAATAACCCAAATAGTGTCGTTTCCTCTCAAGGTCTTCGGTAGTTTGGTCGCGAAGTCCATGGTAATCTTGTCCCATTTCCACTCGGGTATTTCAAGCGATTGAAGACTTCCATAGGGTCGTTGATGCTCGACCTTCACTTGTGAATAAGTTACATATCGCTCCACATAATGTGCTACATCCAATTTCATAATTGGCCACCAAAAGTGTAGTTTCAAATCCCGGTACATCTTGGTGCTTCCCGGGTGGATGGAATACTTGGATTTATGCGCGTCCTCCAAGAGTAGCTCTCGGCAACCACCAAACTTTGGTACCCAAACTCGACCATTGAAGCACTTTATCCCTCGAATATCTTTGGTCAACAATAACTGTTGCTTTGACATCACTTCCTCCTTGAGGTTTTCTTCCTTTAATGCTTCGGTCTGCGCCTCCTTAATCTTTTCCATGAGGCTTGACACCAACTCGATTCTCGTAAGCTTAACTTGGAGTCTCCCGCTATACTCTTTTCGACTCAAGGCATCGGCCACCACATTTGCTTTACCCGGGTGGTAGAGTAATTCACAGTCATAATCCTTAAGCAACTCCAACCACCTTTGTTGCCTCATGTTGAGCTCCTTCTGATCAAAAACATACTTCAAGCTCTTATGATCCGTGTACAAGGTACACTTTGTACCGTATAGGTAATGTCACCATAACTTTAATGCGAACACTACCGCCGCCAACTCCAAGTCATGAGTGGGGTAGTTCTTCTCGTGCACCTTCAATTGCCTAGATGCGTACGCGATTACTTTTCCCCTTTGCATTAGTACACATCCTAGTCCCATTTTGGACGCATCACTAAAGACCACAAAGTCATCCGATCCCTCCGGCAAGGATAAGATCGGAGCCTCGCACAGTTTCCTTTGCAAAGTCCTAAATGCTTTCTCTTGCTCTTCGGTCCACACAAACTTTACATTCTTTTTGGTCAACATTGTCAACGAAGAAGCAATATTGGAGAAGTCTTGTATGAACCTTCGGTAATACCCCGCCAAGCCTAGAAAACTTCGAATCTCGGATGGACTTTTGGGAGGTTCCCAATTCATCATGGCTTCAATCTTGGCTGGATCTACCTTCACCCTGTCTTTCGAAACTACATGCCCCAAAAACTGCACTTCCCTCAACCAAAACTCGCACTTGGAAAACTTTGCATAGAGTTTCTCTTTCCTCAAGATCTCTAAGACGTCTCGAAGGTGTCGAGCATGATCGAATTCATCCTTTGAGTAGATAAGAATGTCATCAATGAACACGATGACATACTTATCTAAGAAGGGTCGGCACACGCGATTCATTAAATCCATAAACACCGCTGGGGCGTTCGTCAATCCGAAGGGCATCACTAGGAATTCATAATGACCATAGCGCGTCCTAAAATCGGTTTTAGGAATGTCTTCCTCTTTGACTTTCACTTGGTGATAACCCGAACGGAGATCAATCTTCGAAAAACAACCTGCTCCTTGAAGTTGGTCGAATAAATCATCGATCCTAGGGAGTGGGTATTTGTTCTTCACGGTTACCTTATTCAACTCCCTATAGTCGATACTCATTCGCATAGTACCATCCTTCTTCTTCACGAATAAGACCGGTGCTCCCCAAGGCGAGGAACTCGGCCTTACGAATCCCTTCTCCAGAAGATCCTGCAATTGGCTCATCATCTCCTTCATCTCCGACGGGGCCAAACGGTATGGAGCTCGGGCTATAGGAGCCGCTCCTGGCGTCAGATCGATCTTGAACTCTACTTGACGGTCGGGTGGTAACCCATGCAAGTCGTCCGGAAATACGTCGGGAAACTCCCTTACCACTTCGACATCTTCTAACTTCTTCTTCTCGAGTTTGGCATCTATTACATATGCCAAAAAGAATGAGCATCCTTTCGCCAAACACTTTCGTGCCTTCACCATACTGATGATTGCAACTTCACCCTTTCTTCTTTCACCGTACACGGTCACCGCATGACCATCCAAACCCGGAATTCGGATTAACTTCTTTGCACAAAGAATCTCCGCATGATTAGTCGACAACCAATCCATACCGACCACAACATCCAATCCTCCGATAACCATAGGCATTAGGTCAATCTGGAACTCTCTCCCTTCGATTTCAAGCTTGCAATTTCTTAGAATATTCCGAACCACTACTTGATCACCATCAGCTAGCTCTACCACTAACGCATTGGTATCATTTATATGGCTTGCACTTTGTTGTATTTGAATGGTCTCTCTCTCTCTCTCTATATATATATACATATATATATATATATATATATATATATATAAGGGTAGTTTCAATTGGAAACCACTTTAATTTTGAAAACCATGGAAATCGTCGATTTCATTGGTTAAATTAATGAAATTGGTTCATAAAATTGTTTAATATGATGAAGTTGTTTCATATAATTCTTTTGTTAATGAAATTGTTTAATATATTTGTGTTTTTATATAGTTTCTTGTATTTTTCCTTATTCTGATGAAATTGTTTTATGTATTTTCGCAGTCTGATGAAACTTTTTCATTTTTACACAAAAAACACAAATGTATGCAACAATTTCATCAGTAAAAGAATTATATGAAACAATTTCATCAAATTAACCAATTTCATGAAACAATTTCAGTAACTTAACCAATGAAATCGACGGGTTCCACGGTTTGTAAAATTAGAGTGGTTTCCATTTGATCGTTTCCCTACATATATATATATATATATATATATATATATATATATATATATATATATATATATATATATATATAAGCTTAATCATTTGAAAACTCCATATATTGTGTAATTGTGATATCTTTTATTTTAAAATCATGGACTAAACTTCAGTTTTGGTTATTGAGGTTTAGTGAAAAGTGAAACCTAAATTTTGATAAGTTTAGAAATCATCCTTATGGCTTTCATTTTGATTTGAAGTAATATATGGTTGTTAACTTTGTTTATTTTCTCCGTTAGAACAAGGGGCATTTCACTATTTGTAATAACCGTGCTCTTGTCGAAATAAAAATTAGTTTAGTGGCATAGTATGAAAAGGGCGAGAGATGGAAGACCTTAGTGCAATTTAGAAGAGAGATGGCTAAAACCCTCAAAACCCCTCAAATTTCCTCTCTGGAAGATTTGGAGGCGATAGGAGTGAGAGAGAGATTGAAGGACTTCATCCAGGGATTGAAGAACTTGGATCTGTGAGCTTGTGTCAAGGTATGTATCCTCGCCATTATTCCTTAAGTTCTAGAGTTTGTCATTGATTTCTTTATGATGTTAGAGTCATCGATGACTCCAATCGACTTGAGATTATAGTAGTTTAATCGATTGGATAACGATTAAGATTGTTGGGGCAAAAGTTAGGGATAATCTTGAGGTCCTAAAGTGTAGATCCCAGAACAGTGCGATTTATCAGCAATAATAATCAATAAAGAACAATGATTAAACCACAACAGCTAGTCATATGATTAGATTCAACAATAAAGGGTTTATGTAACATCCGTAAACTTACAAGGTAAGTATTTGTTTCCCTTAATGCATTAATTGTGCCTATGTGAGTATATGAGCCTTTGTATGTATTTTATGATGATTAATATGTTGTAATGTCATCTGAATTGATTTACCATCTTTAATCGTTCAAACCTTGTGCTCGTTATCGTTTTTGGTTGAGTTTTGGACTGTTTTGAGTGCCTCGCGATTGTTCCCCTTGATTGTGCCCTTGACACTATCGCGGAGGGCACTATCGTCGATTATGTACCGAGAGTTCGGGGTAGGTCGCGATTGTGCCACACGATTGCGCCATGGTACTATCGCGGAGGGCACTATCGCACGACTTGTACCGTAGGTATTCGGGTGCTCGCGATTGTGACTCGCGATAGTGCCTCTGGCACTATCGCCGATGGGGGAATTCCATTTAAATGAGTTCCAACCGATTTTAATTCATTTGCAACACATTTCATTTCTCTCTTTGGCGATTTTGGCTCTAAGAAAACTGGTCATCCCTTTCCAAACCCTAATCCACATTTATACCAAACCCTCTTGGTGGTTGGGGGCATTGATTACTTGCAATAAATCACCTCAAGGAAGATTTCTAGGGTTTCTTCAAGGCCACTCCTCATCTCCATGTTCATCCTCCAACTTCTAGGGTTTTCATCTTTTCTAGGTTTTGGTTCAAAACCTAGATTGTGAGTTTACTAACCCTTTTGTAAAAACTAGATACACATCATTTACTTTACTTGTTATCATTATTGTTACTACTCAAGTGTTCTTATTTAATGTACAAGTATTTGGGGTTTTCTATGGAAATATGCATGTGAGTAACCTACTAGGAGTCACGTATGCATATCTTGGTATTTTGATGATTCCTACTTGGAATGCCTTTTGGCGACCTTATATCCGCACGAAGTAGATGGTTGATTATTACGTCATATGACGGATTTACATGCTTGGGATGGTAATGTTGTGTTCACGGTTGATATCCGAATATGTTGGGTTAAAACACATCTTGAGACCTCCTAATTGCATAATGTGGACGAACCAAGTCAGTGATTCACTATAGGGATGTAGGTGGGTGACATTTGAGGAATTTCCTAAGTGGTAGTCCCCTATATGCCTAGACCTCCGCCGTCGGGGAATTTCCTAAGCGGTAGTCCTCGATGCGTGTCAGGCCTTTGGGTTGCCTTTGTTATTTGGCTTCAAGGTGCATCGCCTCTTTGGGTGAACCTGATTGGAGATATGGGTCGCTCCCGTTGACTCCACATCTACGTGATTATTTGGTTAACTGATGATAAGAATTGTATCGGTATCTGACATGCTTTTATTTGTTCATCTCACTAGGCTTTTTGGCCTAACCCTTGTTTGGTGTCGATGTGTATCTCAGGTGTTAGCGGCGCTGCTCCTATGCAAGTTTAGATGCTTTGGGTGAGAGCTTGGGGATTTTGGCACTTGAACTTTTGGTTGGAAGATTTGGGTTTATAGATGACACCCTTTTTGTAATCTTTTTTCTAGATGTAAAAATTAGATTAGTTGGTTGTTGTTTATTTATCCGTTAAATTACAATTGTGATTAAACAGGCTTATTTGTAATAGTCCCATTTTTGGGAGGCTCTTGCTATGGAAAATTATATACCACTTCTCCTATTTTGGAAAGTTTTGTTATCCCTGTTTTTAGTGTGTTACAGTTTAGGTTTACAGAGAGAATTTCTGATCAGCTAATGTAAACCTTAATGACTAACTTCTAACAAATAATCTCTCCTCACCTAAAACTTGGTTAAATCACACTTTAAATACCAAGCGTATAAGGCCTAATGGGCTTGAGGCCCAATTACAATAACTTTGAACCAATTACAATTCAACCCCTATAAATGCGTTATACAACTTTCAACGCACTAGGACTTTCAGTCCTAACAATCTCCCCCTAAAGTTGAATAAGGCATTTATCATCTTGAAATCTTCAAACTTGATCTTCTTTTCCTCTTGAATCTTTGAAGAACTTTGGTGTTGCATGTCTTCATGTCTTTCAAAACTCCCCTTTGAATAAAGCTCTTCGTCGTCATGGTTTCAACTTTGCAACCAGATTCAATGTACAATAGCCTCAACTGAACTCACTATCAAGCAACTTTCAACTGTATAAACTCAACACATCGGATCAACACACAAGAAAGATAATGTGCGAGTTACGTGACATTCCACGGTGCAACTTCAGTTTAAAACAAAGAATCTGTCTCTGAACCGCGAGTTGAATTGGCTTTCAGCTTAAGAACTTGTTTCAATCAGCTCGTAGGAGGTATTAATGAGTAGCAAACACCATATGATAAGGATAGAAAAACCAATAAAATATTTTCTGGTCAATTGTAATCTTTGAAATCCAATGGCTTTTAAACCTTAGATTTAAGAAATTCTGTTACTCCCCCACAGATTTTGCTAACTCCCCCTCAACACGATGATCTGTGTCTTTGAATTTTCTGTCGTTCTCCCCCTCATGATGATTAGGAGAAACCTGAGCATCATGTAATGTAACAACCTGAACATTTATATAAACAATAAAATAACATTTCTTACTAAATACTGCCCCACGCTTATAATTTCAGAGTACAAGGTTTACAACTATCTCTTACTACACAACTGAGTTCAAAAAGTAAACTATTGCAAGAAGTCTTCTATCTCCTGGAAATAGCTCACATCTTCTCCTTACCCTTATCTGTACCTGCTACTTTCCGAAAACCTGAAACAGGATTAAAATTTTGAAATAGCGAGGGTTAGACCAATGGTCTAATGAGTCCCCTCCAATCATTACTGCAATAGTTCAAATATTAATTAAAACATTTAAACAAATCTTTATATCTCAAAACATAACCTGCTCTTTTAATCAAACTTTAAAACACTTTATGCTTCGCAGGCATAACTCAATCTACTGGCCATCACTGACCACTTTTTACGCTTCACAAGCGTACCTTAAGCTACTGACCAACATTTCCGTCAAAGACGGTATGTCTGTCTCGCACTGCCTTATTTTAGGGACACACCCTAATGGCATAAACGGGCCACACTCCCCGGTACGAGCAGGCGGGTCACACTTCCCGACTTAGGTCAGACTTCTGACTCAAATGTATGCATACACCTAGTCCTGACTGTATATAAAACAAGTTTATATAAACTGAACATAAATATGCCAAACTAATTAATTCAATCTTTTGCAATAATTTTTGCATACTTTCAATACTATAAATGCGTAGTATATAAAACCCACATTTATCAATTAATTGCTCAAATCATAAAAGATTTAGTTTGAAAGACTCACCTCTGATTCTTCTTGATTAACTCTGACTTCTACTGATTAACACCACCTACGATAGTATTAAAAACAAATGTAAGCTAACTGGTGACTAACACCCTTTCCTTCTATAAACACATCAAATACAATATACTGCTACTATCCCGGTCGAAACCATCCTGATCAAAACCTCTTAGGACAGATTAACAACATATCGGTCGATCATTACACCGGTCGAGTAATACCGGTCCACAACAAACTACCGGTCGAATACAAACTATCGGTCGAATACCCTTACCGGTCGAATACCCTTACCGGTCGAATACTCTTTCCGATCAAACAACCTATCGGTCGAAGAGTCGTACCGGTCAACAATCATACCGGTCGACACCTTCTTCCCGGTCGATGATCATACTTAAGTCGGCTACTCCACAGTTCAAACCCAGAAACTTTAGATCATTGAATCGATCCAATACACGGTTAAAAGCTTGAATAACAAGTCTATTTACCGATTAATACATGCAGATAGAAGTATTAAGCTAGAATCATACCTCTATTTGCCCAAAACAGATCGATCCTTTGATACATAGCTTCTCTTCGCCCTGCTCTCGTTCTCTGATGTCGGTCTCAACTTTTCACAGACTTATGATATGAAATACAAATATCTGAGGTTTAGTTTATATATAACCAATGTTTCAATAAACCCCCCTAAACTTTGGGTCTCGCTTAACTTTTCACCCAACTTCCAAAATTAATAAAATTTCGAAACTGGATATTACAATCTTTCCCCCTTAAGAGAAGGAATTCTATCGCTAAACAAATGGGGATACTGAGATTTCATGTCTGCCTCTACTTCCCACGTGGACTCTTGTCCTTGGTGAAATTTTCACTGAACTTTCACTAATCGAATCTCCTTGTTCCTCAACTTCTTTATTTTGAGGTCCGTAATTGCTACTGGCTCCTCAATATAACTTAGTTTTTCATCTACTTGAATATCTTCTAAAGGAACAACTATATCTGCTTCTGCCAAACACTTCTTCAAGTTTGACACATGAAATGTGGGATGAATCCCATTCAAACTTTCTGGTAGATCAAGTTCGTAAGCCACTTCACCAACACGTCCCGTGATGATAAATGGTCCAACAAACCTTGGTCTCAACTTTCCTTTATTTCCAAATCTGATTACCCCTTTCTAGGGCAAAACTTTCAACATTACTTTATCTCCTATCTGAAACTCTATCGGTTTCCTTCGCTTATCAGCATACATTTTCTGACGATCTTGAGCAATCTTTAATCTTGCTCGAATCTGGTCGACTTTATCAGCTGTCACCTGTACAATTTCTGGTCCCGCTAACTGTCTTTCACCCACCTCATTCCAACATAAAGGTGTTCTACATTTACGACCATACAAAGCTTCAAACAGGGCCGCTTGTATGCTAGCATGATAACTATTGTTGTAGGAAAATTCAATCAACGGCAAATGAATTTCCCACGAACCTTTGAAATCAATAACACATGCACGAATCATATCTTCCAAGGTCTAAATAGTTCTCTCACTCTGACCATCATTTTGCGGATGATAGGCCGTACTCCGCTTAAGTTGAGAGCCTAATTCCCTTTGCAAACTTCTCCAGAAAGCTGATGTAAAACGAGCATCCCTGTCTGACACAATTGACGACGGTACTCCATGTATGGTTACTATCTCGTCGATATGCACTCGAGCCAATTTCTCTAATGAGTACGTCTCCTTGATCGATAGGAAATGAGCTGACTTTGTGAGTCTATCCACTATCACCCAAATAGCATCATGCCTCTTAGGTGATCGCGGTAACCCAGTAACAAGATCCATCGTAATCTCGTCCCACTTCCAAACTGGAATTTCTAACGACTGAAGCTCCCCATAAGGTTTCTGATGCTCAACTTTAACTTTCAAACATGTCAAACATCGTTCAACGAAGTGAGCAATATCTTTCTTTAAACCTGGCCACCAATAACTTTGCTTCAAATCTCTATACATCTTATTGGTTCCTGGATGTACTGAGTAACAGGATCTATATGCTTCTTCCAACACTTTCTGCTACAGATCTCCTGCTTTTGGAATCCATACTCTCTTATTGAAACACTTTACTCCGCGATTGTCAACTATTAACAAGTTAACAATCCCAACTATTCTTTCACTTTTCAAATTTTCCTTTGACGCTTCTTCTTCTTGATACTTTATAACTTCTTCTAAGAAATTAGAAACAACATCAATTCGAAATGTTACAATTTCTGTTATTTCTCCATGCTCCTTTCGACTTAGAGCATCTGCTACCACATTGGCCTTGCTTGGATGGTATAGAATATCACAGTCATAATCACTTAACAACTCCATCCACCTACGCTGCCTCATATTAAGCTCCTTCTGATTGAAAAGATATTGAAGGCTCTTGTGATCTGTGTAAATCTGACACTTGATCCCATACAAGTAATGCCTCCAGATTTTCAAAGCAAAGACTACAACTGCCAACTCTAAATCATGCGTTGGGTAATTCTTTTCATGTTCTTTCAGCTGTCGAGATGCATAAGCAATCACCTTGCCTTCTTGCATTAACACACATCCCAAACCCAACTTTGAAGCATCGCTATAAATTACGAATCCTTCCGTTCCGTTGGGTAGAGACAAAACAGGAGCACTACTTAAACTCTCTTTCAATTTACCGAACGCTTCTTTCTGAGCCTCCGCCCAGACAAACTTGACATTCTTTCTGGTTAATGCTGTTAGAGGCGTAGCTATCCTTGAAAAGTCCTGGATAAATTTTCTATAATAACCAGCCAATCCAAGTAAACTTCTTACTTCAGATGGTGATTTCGGTGCTTCCCACCCTTTAATGACTTCAATCTTAGTTGGATCAACCTTAATTCCATCTTTTGACACCAAATGTCCTAAAAATTGAACTTCTTTCAGCCAAAATTCACATTTTGAAAATTTGGCGTACAATTTCTCACGCTTAAGCAATTCTAAAACCTCTCTCAAATGAGTTTCATTATCTTCTTTGGAACGTGAATAGATCAGTATATCATCTATAAAGACTATGACATACTTATCTAAAAACGGACTACACACTCTATTCATCAGATCCACGAAAGCTGCTGGCGCATTGGTCAAACCAAATGGCATAACTAGAAACTCATAATGTTCGTACCTCGTACGAAATGCAGTCTTAGACACATCCTCATCCCTCACCTTCAACTGGTGATACCCAGATCGTAAATCTATTTTCGAGAAGTAACTCGCTCCTTGAAGTTGATCAAAAAGATCGTCAATCCTGGGAAGCGGATACTTATTTTTGACAATCAACTTATTGAGCTCACGGTAATCTATGCACATTCTCATAGACCCGTCTTTCTTCTTAACAAACAATACTGGTGCTCCCCAAGGTGATGTACTAGGGCGAATAAACCCCTTATCTAACAACTCCTGCAACTGAGTCATCATTTCTTTCATCTCTGCCGGTGCCAGTCTATATGGTGCTCTTGCAATTGGCGTTGATCCGGGTACTAAATCAATACGAAATTCTACTTGTCGATCAGGAGGCAAAGTGGTTAAGTCTTCCGGAAATACTTCTGGATATTCACTGACTACCGGAACTGACTCTAATCCCTTCTTTTCCTTCTTAGCATCTATTACATAAACTAAGAACCCCACACACCCTTTTACTAAACATTTCTTAGCCTTAATCATAGAAATCAAACATGACTTTCTATCCCTTCGATCTCTAAACACTACTATCTCATCTTTTCCTGGCTGCGCTATACGAATCAATTTCTTATTGCATACTATATGAGCATCATTAGACGCCAACCAGTCCATTCCCACAATAACATCAAATTCTCCCATACCCACTGGGTACAGTCGAAGTGGAAGTGAATGCCCATTAATGACAATACTACTCCCCTCATACATTTCCTCCACTAAAATTTGACTATTATCAGCCACTTCTACTTTCAATTCATGCTTAATCTTCTTAGGTTTCTCATTCAATTTATGCACAAATTTTGGAGATACAAATGAACGATTTGCTCCTGAATCAAACAATACTTTTGCATAATTCGAATCTATAAAGAAAGTACCTGTCACTACATCAGGTATCTCCGCCGCTTCTTCTGCTGACATATTGAAAACTCTAGCCCTTGCTTTAGCTGGTTCCGTCTTTTTCTCACTTCCCTTGTCTACATATCCTCCGACCGATCCCTTTTTCAACTGTGGACAATTAGTACTGATATGATCAGGAGATCTACACTGATAACAAGACCTCAAATTCTGGCAATCCCGAGCCAAATGCCCAACCTTCCCACATTTATAACAACCCTCTTGATCAATCTTACATTCTCCTTTATGCCTTCGGTTACACTTGCTACAAGGCTTACTTTCAAACTTATTAACAGAACGCTGATCAAACTTTGCAGACTTAAACGGTTTGGAATCACGAACTGTTCCTTCCCATTTTCTTTTATCTCCACTTCTTTCAGTAGCTTGCCTATTATTTTCTTTCTCTCTCATTTCAGTTGCATTTACTGCCATTTGAAAAGTAGACGGTTCCTTATTCGAGACAAATTCTCGAATATCACTTCTCAATCCAAAGACGAAACGTTCTACTCTTCTTTATTCATTAGGCACATATATTCCAGCAAATCGAGACTTTTCAATAAACTTTGTGGCATATTCTCGAACTGACATCCCCTTCTGCTCTAAACCCAAAAACTCTTCTTCCAACTTTTTAACTGCCGCCAGAGGGCAGAACTGTGCTTTAAATCTTTTCACAAACTCACTCCAAGTAATTTCTTTAGCTACAGCCGAACTTTGACCTCCAGATTCCACATCCCACCACATTACTGCTTCATCTTTCAACATTGACAAAGCATAGACTACTTTATCTTCTTCCGCACACTTACTCGTATCAAACGCTAGCTCCATGCCTTTTACCCATCTTAACGCTATCTCGGGATCACATTCCCCTTTATAAGTAGGAGGCTTGCAAGCGGCAAACTCCTTAAAACTACATCCTTTTCCAGCTACAACTTTAACTGACACAATGGGGTTTGACTAAGGGTGACTACCCACTCTAGTTACTGGTGATTCTGCTACATTAGTCACTACTTTATCTTAACTCTTTTTTTTACTTGACGAAACTTCATTAGTACGCTAAGCCAATAAAGCGTTCAACGTTTCTTGTAATTTTCCCATTTCTGCAGTGAAAGTTTCTTGGGTAACAAAACCTTGCGTTCTACCTCCACCACGTTTTCCTGTCTGTTTTTGACCTCTCACAGAAGTCGAACTTTCTTGATTAAAAGTTTCTTGCTCAACTCTTACCTCTACACTTTCATCTTGACGAATACTACGACTCGTCTTTCCGCCTCGAGTTCCCACATTGGAAACTCTTACCTGAGTAGTTGCTTTCTGAACTGTCTTACCTTTAGGTCGACCGCGACTCTTTACTTGGATAGCAGTCAGGTTGACAGCAGTCATTCGCTCTTCGACAATGACTTCATTATCTGGTTCCATTTTAGGATTCAATATAGATCTACTCCTTGTCACTCGCTCAGGCATACTTCTGATAAGAATAAACATAAGATATTCAATCTAACATGCTACACATTACGGCAGTTTAAGCACAATCATGTACTTGTAAATTCACAATTACACTGGCCAGATGGAATTCCTAATTTACCTTACATGCTAGTCTTTACTACCTTAATGTTATCTTTTTACGGTCTTCCTACTACTCAATTGTTCTTCTACTATCTCAGTTTAAGTGTAGGCCCATCTGGTCACCTAGATCCCTTAAACTAACGCTCTGATACCAATTGTAACAACCTGAACATTTATATAAACAATAAAATAACATTTCTTACTAAATACTGCCCCAGGCTTATAATTTCAGAGTACAAGGTTTACAACTATCTCTTACTACACAACTGAGTTCAAAAAGTAAACTATTGCAGGAAGTCTTCTATCTCCTGGAAATAGCTCACATCTTCTCCTTACCCTTATCTGTACCTGCTACTTTCCGAAAACCTGAAACAGGATTAAAATTTTGAAATAGCGAGGGTTAGACCAATGGTCTAATGAGTCCCCTCCAATCATTACTGCAACAGTTCAAATATTAATTAAAACATTTAAAAAAATCTTTATATCTCAAAACATAACCTGCTCTTTTAATCAAACTTTAAAACACTTTATGCTTCACAGGCATAACTCAATCTACTGGCCATCACTGACCACTTTTTACGCTTCGCAAGCGTACCTTAAGCTACTGACCAACATTTCCGTCAAAGACAGTATGTCTGTCTCGCACTGCCTTATTTTAGGGACACACCCTAATGGCATAAACGGGCCACACTCCCCGGTACGAGCAAGCATGTCACACTTCCCGACTTAGGTCAGACTTCTGACTCAAATGTATGCATACACCTAGTCCTGACTGTATATAAAACAAGTTTATATAAACTGAACATAAATATGCCAAACTAATTAAATCAATCTTTTGCAATAATTTTTGCATACTTTCAATACTATAAATGCGCAGTATATAAAACCCACATTTATCAATTAACTGCTCAAATCATAAAAGATTTAGTTTGAAAAACTCACCTCTGATTCTTCTTGATTAACTCTGACTTCTACTGATTAACACCACCTACGATGGTATTAAAAACAAATGTAAGCTAACTGGTGACTAACACCCTTTCCTTCTATAAACACATCAAATACAACATACTGCTACTATCACGGTCGAAACCATCCTGATCAAAACCTCTTAGGACAAATTAACAACATACCGGTCGATCACTACACCGGTCGAGTAATACCGGTCCACAACAAACTACCGGTCGAATACAAACTATTGGTCGAATACCCTTACCGGTCGAATACTCTTTCCGGTCAAACAACCTATCGGTCGAAGAGTCGTACCGGTCAACAATCATACCAGTCGACACCTTCTTCCCGGTCGATGATCATACTTAAGTCGGCTACTCCACAGTTCAAACCCAGAAACTTTAGATCATTGAATCGATCTAATACACGGTTAAAAGCTTGAATAACAAGTCTATTTACCGATTAATACATGCAGATAAAAGTATTAAGCTAGAATCATACCTCTATTTGCCCAAAACAGATCGATCATTTGATACCTAGCTTCTCTTCGCCCTGCTCTCGTTCTCGGATGTCGATCTCAACTTTTCACAGACTTATGATATGAAATACAAATATATGAGGTTTAGTTTATATATAACCAATGTTTCAATAAACCCCCCTAAACTTTGGGTCTCGCTTAACTTTTCACCCAACTTCCAAAATTAATAAAATTTCGAAATTGGATATTACATGTAACTTCAAAGACTAATCGGATGAGTAGCAAAAGATCAGATAAATCGATACAGTAACCAAGGGTAACAGCTAACACATAAACACAATAGTAACTGTTATCACAACAATTGAAATAATTGTGTGGCCTATTTTCAGAGTTGGCAATGGGGTATCTCTGATAGGACTTCCAGTTATCACTGAAGGAAAATATTAAAAATTACTTCTCAAACTGTTCCGGTAATATCACAAAGATATGCAAGGGGAATCACAAAGATTCGTGCGTGTGTGAAAGAAGTATAATAATGGCGATTAGGCTCAAAGATTGATTCAACCTGGGACACATGTTAGAAATCAATAGACACAGTGAGATGAATATGAAGTTCGGAGACCGGAGCTGATGTCTTCCTTTTTCAATATCTAATACCTCCGAGTGAGGAATAGATAGATTATGAGCTAAATCTCCGTGCATATATGAAACAAGTATCTTTTGTGAGATACTTGAGTGGCTGGGTGGGGTGACACGAGTTATCGACATTGGGTCCATGTCTGTTTCAATATCCATCTCCAAAGAACGAGAATGGATAGATTATGTGGTAACCCAGATAACTGACTCGGTTTGGTAAGGACCAATAATTCTTTTAAGTCCTGTCACATCCTCACCAATTTTTTTTTTGCTCCGAACTCATCTATCAATCTAGACCCCTCACTGATATCTATGAATGGGATGTGTTTCTTAGGTAGGTCCTTCCGGTTCTGGATTGACCATAGAAACTTTATAAGCCCTAACACTCCTTTAACTCGCCAAAATAGAACATTGAAATACAAGTCAAAACATTGAAGTACGAGTCCTGAACTGAAGTGTTCAGAAGTCGATATGAAAAATAAACAACATGGTACTCCCCCTCAAAAGATGGCATTACCCTTGATTGTAGTCATGTGATATGAATAATATCAAGTAAATCACACATGACATTTCTGCAAAATAGATTAGGAAGATTTTGGTTTTGGTATCCATGCTGTGATGGATCCTTGATGGTTAGTTGCCTTAGCATTTAAGCTATTAAACTGAGGATTATGGATGCTATAAGTACCATACCAATTATTAACATACCTTGAATCCACAAAATCACTATTTCCACAGTGAGTGCAACAAATCTTTGCTTGGTTCAGACTGAACAATTTTCCTATAGAATAAACATAAGTAGGTGAATCAGTCTTGGAAATAGATGAATTTGTATTAACTACAAGAGAATCATGAGTCTTGTTTCCTTCACTGTCTTCTGTAGTTGGTTTCTTTCTCCAAACCATCTTTACTTTTCTGAAAAAATGATTATCTGAAGAATCATTAAACTCGCAATCAGAAGAACTGGAGTAGTACGTATGTCTTTTGTTAGAGGTGCCAATCTTTCTTTGTTTCTGTGAACGTCTTTTAGATTTTTGTTTTGAAGATTTATTAACAGAAACCTTTTGAGAGGCAGATGTTGAACATTCGCCTTTATACAATTTGACCGGTGGCTCACCAGTTGAATCCAAAAGGTCAACATGACTCAGAAGTTTTGGATCGAAATCAAACTGGTCTAACTTACTGTCTGAACATACCTCTGAATTCAAGAACGTTGAGAATTCCTTTTCCTCATCAGATGTGACATTATCACTTGTGGGAGTCGGAAAACTGGATGGATTTGTGCTTTTCAAAGGATCATTTGCGGAAGCATTTTGAAAATCAGAATGAAGATCCTTTTTGAGACACTTCAACTGAGGCTCTTTTCCTTTATCAAAAGAATTTGGTGAAACATCACCCAGAAAAGCTTTACAGGAAGAGGTATCTGATGGTGGAGAAGAATGTTGTGACAGATTAATCTTCTCCTTTTGGAGTAAGTCAAGCTCAGCTTTGTGGTGTTGTTCTTTCAGCAGATCTGCTGCCAAGGCAGACAGTTGAGAAGTGAGCTTGTTTACCTCTGTCAGAAAGTATTCTTTTTCCTCCCTAGATCCAGATTCCTTTTGATTGGAATTGACGCACTCGAGTTTGGATAACAACTCATGTTTTCCCTTTTGAAAAATGAGTCTTTCCTGTGCAAATGACTCTTCTAGCTGAACAATTTTCTTTTCTAAAATTAGAGGTGGAACATAGATTTTGTGGTCCATTGGTTCCTCCTCAGTTTCAACGGTTTTTGAATCAAGTTCAGCCTGAGAATAGCTTCAAAAATAGTCATTTCACAGAAAACAGGGTTTTTCGGTGTTATATGACGCATTCAATGAGTCATAAACAAAAGGAAGTTGCATTGTGGTAGTGTTTTTTCTTCTCAAAGTTTCCAGTTCCGGATCCTCATCAACAAGTGGTTTGGTCCATCTGATTTTGTAATCTGGGTAGGTCTTGTCCACTCCCAAAAATTCGAAAGCATATAACGTGAGAACTTTGGTCAAGGCCTTTTTCAGATGATGTGGGTTACCGTAACCGAGACTCGTCTCTGAATATTTGAATTCTTTGGGTGCATTCAGATGCATCGTTTGTCTAGATTGACCAATTTTGTAAAGCTTCAGTTCGAGATCCTTTAACTGGTCAGTTAACCTTTGATTTTCATTTTTATAAGACACCCTTTTACTCACAATATCAATTTTCTCATTTTCTGACATACGGAGCTTGTACGTAAGATCATCTACTTTGGTCTTTAACTCTTCAGACTCTTTGGAAAAACTCTCACACTCTTCCTTTAGATTTGAAAATTTGCACAAGTTTCCAGCATTTTCAATGCGTTGATTTTTCATATTTGTCAAGTAGTCTTTCAACTCTAGCTTCTAAACAAGAAACTTTCTCTTTTAGCTCAGAATAAGTTGGATGAGACATTGTTGCTCGAAAAACTTGAAGTCTAGGGACTAAACTTGACAAAATATGAAATAATCAATGTGCAAGGACCAAGAGTGACAACGAGTGAAACTTGAAAGGTTAGGGGTCACAAATGACAAACGACCGAAACTATGAAGTATGGGGACTAAAAATGACTTAAAGTGAAACTTAAAACAAGAGGGACTAAAAATGATAAAAATTAAAACTCAAGGTTAGAGGGACTAAAAAAAGACATAAGTTAAAACTACTAACTAAGGAACTAAAAGTGTAAAAAGAGAAACTTCTAACGGACTTAACTGGACACTAACTAAAAAAGGACTAAAAATGAAATAAAGCTAACTAAACTAACAAACTAACTGGACTAACGGAGACTTAACGGAAAAGGACCAAAATGTAAGAAATTTAACGGTCACTTAACGGATCAACATCTATTATTCCCTCACCAGATGGGTTTAGACTTCTATGATAAACTCGACTTCTTGTTATTCCTCTTTGAAACCTTTACGTACGACGACTTCATCAGATTCAGATACTTGTTAACGACGTATTTAGAGAAACGCTTTGAAAGGACCCGATCATTATCCAGAAGCTTCTCCTTCCTCAATTTCTGCCTCAATTTGTTATCTCTTTTCAGTAATAAACCGATCTGAACCTCGTTGATCTTGCAATTCGTTTCCTTCTTCTCCAATTTCGACTTGTTATTATTCTGAAACCCTAGCATGAAGGTTCAAAGAGGAGATTGAGGCGTCTTCGTATTAGTTGAATCGAGAGGCAAAATTCTCCTCTTATTGTTCAAATTAACATCACCAGGAGATGAAAAGCTGAAACTGGAGTCTGAATGATCGGCGTTAACATGGAAACCGCCAAAGACGTTGAGAAAGGGAAAGTCGGCAAAATCGTGATCATTCTCATCGGTTGGGTTAGTGAACACCAAATCAAAGAAGGATTCTTCACCGTCGATTGAGGAATCAAAGTCTCCGGTGACGGTTGGATCACAGACAGCTGTATTTGAATTTATTAAATTAATGGAGATGAATATTAAAGGAGATGAAGACTTATGAAGTTTAGATGAATCGAATGAATTCGGAGAAAGATTATTCTGTTTTTATTGTTATTTTGGAGTCCACTTATTTTTTTACTTATTTGAATTTAATAACTGAATACCTATTATACCCCTCAAAGTTCCTTACAATTTGTCAATAATACCCTTACATTTTGCTTTTATTACAAATGAGCTTTTTTTTAATGATCATTAATTTATTCTAACCAATGGATTAGATTACTTCTCAAGTGCATAACCCTTTTTGGTCATCAGTAGATAGTAGATTTAACGCCACATCCAATAACTCTGAAACAAAATATTTTCAATGATATTCGTGTCTTTTTCCTCAAAAGCAACGAAATGAAACGTAACGATAATGACAAACAATCTATAGTGTATTATTTATTTTGTTTTGACCAAATTATAATACATAAATGAAATAAAAAAAAAATCAATTATTAAGAAAACACATATATTACAAGTCATTTATTGATTTAATACAAATACATTAATCCATGCATTCACGATTGTACTAAAAGTTTTGCCATGATATCTAATGGTTTTTAGTCCATTTACTAATTATAATTTTTAACAAATCGATTAATTGTTATTTGTTGAATCATAACGATGGACGTCGGAACAAAGTTTTAACGGAAGAAGTTTCTGCTTCGAGATCGATTGAGGGATGAAAGAATAGAGATCACCACCATGCAAGCGAAACCAAGAGCAAGGAGAATCGTAGCGATGATCCCACGATCAAGAAACTTGTGTGTTTGGGACTTGAATTGAGAAAGGTCGAACCCGAGGTCTACATTTGGATTTGCTGCAGCTAATATGAAAGCAATGAGAGCAACTGTATCGTCTATAATGCTCTTCAACTCCATCGATGCAGCAATGCCGGCACCAACCCCTGTTGCCAATAAGTAGCTGACCAACTACATACAAAATTTCCGATGCAACATGGCGTTAGCAATCGTGATCAGTATGTCTGTATTTTCGTTCTAAAATAATTTGCATACTATAAAAGTCATCATTATAATTGGGACTTGTTCACAAGATTAAAAATATTCAATTATTGTAACATTTTCACATAGTATTAAATCGTTTTATTAGCCTTTTTAATCGTATATATGAAAGCAATTTTAGACGTGCAATATATATACCTTATCTGCATAAAAGTCAAATTCTGGGAGACACGAATGGCGAACCAGCCTCTTCTCCGTGCACGCATAATATACAGCAAAAGGAATTTGAATCAACGAGTAGACAACACCGATGATAGCGGTGGCAAAAACATACCTATATCAGAATTCAAAAGAAAATTTTATAAGCCTCGTTTAATTATCACGATCGATGATTAAATACACGCATAGAGCCGTGAAGTAATCAATCACCTGTAGGTCTTTAGATCCTTCCACGAAGTCTTGGAACCAGCAAGCTTGAAAGTGTTGAGAAACATGTAGACAGCAGAAGCAGCTAAAAGCGAAAGCGTAAGGATCCTCAGCACCAGGGTGGAGTATGCTAAGTGTTTCACGGCCATTGCTAAAACAACGTAACCTGCTCTTCTATCGAT
Source organism: Arctium lappa (assembly GCA_023525745.1). Lineage (NCBI taxonomy): Eukaryota > Viridiplantae > Streptophyta > Magnoliopsida > Asterales > Asteraceae > Arctium > Arctium lappa. The sequence goes on from CM042055.1 coordinate 80,501,714, forward strand.
GGTAGTGTTGTAACTTCTGATTTTGTTAGTTCTCGTGTTCTTTTAAATAGTTACTGTTCTTGTTAATCCTCTCTCTCTCTATATATATAACCAATGCGTACAAACGAACACATGGTGTGGAGATGTTTTCAAGGTGTTTGGTTTTGTTTGAAGTATTGTTTAGGGAGCCATGCAATCGGCCTAATATGATGGTTGTTTTCTTGTTGAGTCAAGAGGAGAGTTGCCGGCCAGCCGGCTTCTCATTTCGTGATTGCCAATTTGGATTGATGCTCGTGGCCCAATTCCGAGACGCCACACGCCTTTCTTTGTCGGAAGATCTAACATTTCTATTTAATCGATTAAATAAAAAATGTTAGATCTTCCAACAAGTTAAGATGAGATATAATTATTTAGGATGTCTTGCGCATGTACAGTTGAGTGACTGAGGATAATTATTTTGATGATAACCGAAGATAGCTAGCTGTTAATACAAACATGAGAAACTCTGTTATAGCCATTTCTGTACATTCAATGTACTCTACGGATATAGAGTTGAACAAAGACTTTTCCAAGTCGTCTGTAAAAGCCAAAATTCTTCATTTTAATTGCATACACAGTTGTTTGTTGTCCCACTCTTTTTCAATAATGCCAAAATCCACTTGGTGAGAAAGAGAGAGGAAATGACAAGTCTTGAGCGTGTGGGGTTCAATTTTCTTTTAAAACCTATAGTTGAATCAAGCGACTTAACTTCATACTCAGATTTTATCGTGCATGATGGTTGTTCTATCTGAAATTTCAGCATCTTCATCATCAACTTATCATTATGACGTATTTTTAAGTTTTAGAGGTGCCGACACTCGTTATGGGTTCACTGACCACCTGCACAAGGCCCTATTGGATGCTGCTATCAACACGTTTTTTGATGATGACGAGATACAAACCGGAGAAGATCTAAAACCGGAATTGGAAAATGCAATTAAAACATCAAGGGCTTCTATTATTGTGTTGTCCAAGGATTACGCTTCTTCCACATGGTGCCTTGACGAACTGGTACTGATCCTGGAGCAACGTAGGAGCTCCAAACATATCGTCATCCCCATCTTCTATCACGTCAAACCAACCGATGTTAGGAAGCAACAAAGCAGTTTTGGAGATGCAATGGCAAGGCATAAACAGAAGATGGAGGCAGAGACAAATGAAAAGAAAAGAAGTCAATGGGCACAGAAGATGAAGCAATGGGAGAAAGCACTTACAGAAGTTGCTGATTTGAAAGGGGAGGAAGCAAATGGCCGGTAAGCCTTTCTTTACTGATATTTTAAAAGCCTATGCTCGATTTTCTCTAGTAAGAATTTATACTTATATATGGAATCTGGTTCTTGTTTGGGGCGACACTCTTTTTGAGGAGACACCCCTTCATTTACACCTCAAAAAGGCACACTTGTTTCATTTGAGTAAACATCAATTAACTAGTTAACATTCCAACCCTGGATGGACACTTCATAGAGATCATCATGATTTACTAGGAGGATAGTCAAGATCTTTCTAGTTATAAGTATGAATTTCTAGTATCTACTTCTCTGCATTGTTTTTTAGAAAAAGAGAACCTCAGAAACCACTTTTATAAACATATTTATTCATTTCCAGAAAAGGTACTGATGCATTGTAATTGGTTTTATATATTTTGTTAAAATTAGTCATGGTACTCACTTAAGACTGTGGACAAAAGGGATTTGAAAGGAACAAAATTAAAATAAATTGAAGGGCACTAAGCATGATGAGCTTTATCTGTTTTATTTATCTTACTACTTGGATGGTATCTTCTTGTTCTCGTTTAAATTGGTTTCAGGCGAGAGACGATACTTATTGAAAGAATTGTTAAAGAGATCAACAGCAGATTAGAGCTAAACAAACAGAGTAAAATTCCACCCTTAATCGGGATGGAGTCTTCGGTTAGAACCATTACATCATTCTTGAAATATGATACCACTGAATTTCTCACAATCTGGGGGATGGGTGGCATTGGAAAGACATATTTGGCAAAATATATCTTTAAATTGCACTATCTGGACTTTGAAAGAAGTAGCTTTCTTGAAGATATCGAAAGGAGGTGTATGCAACCAAATACATTACTTGATTTACAAAAGCAACTCCTTAAAGACCTTGGAGACATAACCTGGATGGACATACATGATGCTAATGTGGCCACCTCTAAGATCGAGAAGTTACTTCTTAGGAATAAAACGCTTCTTGTTCTTGATGGTATTGATCATTTTGAGCAGTTGGATTTGTTAATCGGAACAAGAGGCCTTCATCCAGGAAGCAAAATCATATTTACAACCAAAGATGCATCATTAACAGAAAAGTGTAGGCTGTTTATGACAGAATTTCCACCAAATCATATGAAGCACTTGCTTAAAGGCTTAAACGAAGAGGAATCCCAACAACTTCTTGGGTTGCATGCGTTTAATGGCGATTATCCCAATGAAAGCTACCGAGAGCAAGCAAGAAAGGTTGTAATGTATTGTGAAGGACATCCATTGGCTCTTACAGTTTTGGGTAGTTCTTTACGTAAGGAAGATGTAGCTGTATGGAAGGATACCATTAAATTGCTACAGAAGGAAACTAATCCTAAAATACAACAAGTTTTGCAAATAAGCTTTGATTCTTTGCCTTCCAAAAATGACAAGGAATTGTTTAAGCACATTGCTTGTTTTTTTATCGGCAAAGATAGAGAAATCACTGAAGCAATACTAACGGAGTGTGATTTGATCCCAACTTTTGGGTTCTCAAGGCTCATTGATAGATGTCTTCTCACAGTTGGACCAGGAAATGAGTTGATGATGCACCAACTGCTTCAAGAGCTAGGTAGAGATTTAGTCCGTCAAGAATCACCTAATGAGCCGTGGGAGCGTAGTCTAATATGGCATCACGAGGAATCATATGATGTGTTGAAACAAGAAAAGGTAACATGGGATATATCATATATGTGTGTGTGTGTTGTGTGTTTTATACTTTTATATAGGGGTTAAATGTGTGCCAAAAACTTTGCTCATGTTTACTTGTTTGATTTATTGTTAGGGGACTGCCAAAATTCAAGGCCTTGTCCTAGACATGAAAATGATTGAGAATTATACATCACACAGAACAAGTACTTTTACCATGGAAAAGTTTGGAGATGATCTCCGCAACAACAAAATTGGAGCACTTCCACTCCTTTATCGAGTTTGTGATATTTTCTCATGGATTTGGTGTTTATTTGCTTGGGTTTTCTTATTGCGTTCTTCCTATAGTAACAATCTCGACATTGAAACAAAAGCATTTAAGGGGATGGATAAACTAAGACTACTTCAACTCAACTATGTTCAACTCCATGGGTCCTATAAACATTTTCCTACAGGTTTAAGATGGTTGTCAATGCATGGATTCCCTTTAAGTTATCTACCATTGGAGTTACAATTGGGGAACCTTGTTGCCCTTGACATGTCTTATAGCAATCTACAACATCTTTGGAAGAAGCCCAAGGTAATAGCTCCTACTCTTTTACCTTTTTTCTTTTTTCTTTTTGTGGTTATCTTCGTAAGACTAACATGCTTCTTTAATTTAACAGTTGCTGAGGTCACTGAAGTTTCTTATTCTGAGTTGCTGTCATGAGCTTGTGAGAGTGGGTGGCTTTGACGGGTTCCCTCTACTTGAAAGATTAATATTGGGAGGATGCGGGAGTTTGGTTGAGGTGTGCGAGTCAATTGGTAATTGTGATAGACTTCTTCTCCTTGATCTGAGTGAATGTGGTAAGCTCAAAAGGCTTCCAAGAAGCATAAGTAGGTTAAAAAACCTTAGAACACTATCAATGGATGGTTGTTCAAATCTTGGTGAATTTCCAGTGGGGATAAAGGATATGGAGTCGCTAGAAGTGCTAAAAGCTAACAATGTTAACATAGAATCCCAAGTGTCATCATCATCTGTCATTGTGGTTCCTAGAGGTTTGAAGTCCTTCACAATCCCAGGCTCATTAGTAAGATTGTCCCTTGGGAATAATAATTTGTCTAATGAATCCTTTCCTGTGAGTTTTGGTAGTCTGTCAATGTTGGAGCACTTAGATTTACATGGAAATTGGATTGATTCTTTGCCCGATTGTGTAAGAAGCCTTACGAGTCTGACGAATCTCAATCTTTCAGAATGTCGTAGGCTAAAAACAGTATTGTGTGCTTCAAGGAAAGTTCTTAATATATATGTCGGTGGGTGTGTCTCGTTACAGAAAGTAACGTTTCAACGAGAAACGTCAATACTGCCATATGTCTACTATCAAGAGACAACAACATTGATTGAGATTGAGGGCAAATTAAAAAAGCAAGCTATATCAGAAATTGATGAAGATATGCTATGTAGGTTGGGGTGGATTAATAAACAACATGTGATAGATGACAAGTTTCTGACAATGAATTGTCTCCTGAAGGCTCAAGGAAAAACATTTGTAACAGAGGTGAATGTCTCTTTATCAATATATATATATATATAGAGAGAGAGAGAGAGAGAGATAGAGAGACAGGTTCAAACAAGAACTATACCTATTTAAGAGAATAAGAAAACGGCCAAATCACATGTAATTTTACACTAAAATCACGTACAAAATCACATGTGATTCACGCGACTTTACCCGGAGATCTGAAGACAATCCCAAAGTCGCCCGCACACCTGTTTTTGCTCGTTAATGTAAAATCACACGTGATTTTGCACGTGATTGGACCGTTTCTTATTATCTTAAATAGTTAGCATTCTCGTTTGATCCCCCTCTATGTGAGTATATATATATATATATATATATATATATATATATTCTTTGTGTATGTATTTCAATCTAATAGAACCTGACAACCTGTAGTATTTGACAGGTGATTCATGAAGATATAGTATTCACCACATATTTTCAAGGGAATAGGCTTCCGGATTGGATAACTCATATAAGCCATTCATCAGAACTACATTTTTCGTTGCCATCATCTGGTAAGAGTTGTAGGATTCGAGGGTTTAATGTGTGCTGTGTGACTACTACAGTTTCCAGCACAAAGAGTGTCATAATGCCAAGAATGTTAATAGTGAATTTGACAAAGAGGTACTGCAACAAGATATATGGCCCTCGAAGGTGGGCTGCCCCAGAAATTGTTGAAGAAGGTGATATAGTATTTGTAAGCCATTGGATGTTTGAGAACAATGATCAGTTTGAAGATGGTGATGAAGTTAGTGTTCATGTTCTTTATTTTGTTAATTCTCATGATCAAAATGATCATGTAGATGTAAAGGAGTATGGAGTGAGCGTTGTGTACGATGATGATGGAAACAAGAGAGAAGATCCTTTGGCCGAATACAAGGCATGGAGCCTCGGCATTGGTTATGATTCTGATGCTTTTTATTGAAAGGAATCGAACTAAAACTTCATTCTGGGTGGGATTTTTTGTAAATCATGTACTAACTTAATCTATACTTGTATTATAAAGTGTGTTATATGGTTATGTTTAAAATTTAATTGGTACAATTTTTAATGATGAAAGTCCAACTTTTTAAGCTACATAACATGATCCCCTCCCATTTCCAAGCTCCCACACTAAAACCTCTCCCACTCCCCTGAATTAATCCCGACATCCCGGCCGGCTATCGCTCTATCCATTCCATCAGTGGCAGCCAGGATCCCGATTCCATCTTGTTCGTCTTTCCTGCCTCAGATTCTTTTTGCTCAAATTTGTTACTCCTGAAAAGGAGAGGAAGCTAGAAGAATCACACATGTCAGATGACCAACATGTTATTATACCCAATCATCTTCATGTTCCAGAAACTGAGAAACATGGGTTCTGCTTTGGAAGTTTTGGTTTTAATTCAAGCTCCTTGAGTTGGAAGAGTCCATCTCTTTCTTATTCAAATATTGTGCATGTTTTTGCTTGAATGAATTGCCTTCTCACTTTTTATGATTAATTATTTTACTGGATTCAGGACTCGAGATGTGTTGGTAACCGGTGATGATGGAGATTATCCTGATTGCTCCCCGTCCTCATCTAATGTACCTGAAAATTAATCAGCTGAAGGTGAAGTCTCATTGAATCCAATCCAGAAACTTTACTCCCAACTACAGCTCATTAGTTTTTCAGCAATGCTGCATTCCCTCAACAACCTCAACCCGGAAATATGTGGCAACTCCCAAATATCCACTTCCTCAATACGAGCCCGCAAGTAATATACTGCCAACTCCCTGGAACTTATGGACCATATGGCACGTTATAATCCGAATCTAGCTGGTAATTCGACTTTTAATGAAGACCTTGGTGGGTCCCAGTTCAAGGAAAGTAATGTTTATGTTACAGGACAGCAGGTTAGTTACGTGCACTCTACTTGATCTTTGTTATGTTATGTTGGCTTTGAGTTTTTCCTTTGGTTCTCGATGCATTCCAGAAACCTGGAAACCCGTATGCACTTAGAACAACTATAGCATTAATGTTGCACAAATGTTGATATACGTAGAGTGAAGGTCCAGGCGTATGGATTACTGGTCGAGGAGACATTGGTGGTTCTTTTTATAATCTTCCTCAAGGCGGTCAAGTTGCATATACACCAACACTATCTATTGATGGGTGTTCAAATCTTGGTGATTTTACAATAGGGATAAAGGACGTGGAGTCGGTAGAAGTGCTAAGAGGTGACAATGTTAACATAGAATCCCAAGTGTCATCATCATCTGTCATTGTGGTTCCTAGAAGTTTGAAGTCCTTCACAATCTGTTTACCAGGCTCATTAGTAAGTCTGTTTCTCAGAAATAATAACTTGTCTAATGAATCATTTCCTGTGGCTTTTGGTAGCCTGTCAATGCTGAAGGGATTAGATTTAGGTGGGAATCAAATTGAATTTCTGCCCGATTGTGTAAGAAGCCTTAGTAGGCTGACGGGTCTCAATGTTTCAGGATGTGGTAGGCTAAAAACAGTGTTGTGTGCTCCAAGGACATTAGAGGATTTAGATGTCAGTGGCTGTGTATCGTTACAGAGAGTAACGTTTCATCCAGAAGCGTCATGGCAATCTCTCTCTCATGGTCCTTATGGAGAGAGAGAAACATTGACTGAGATTGAGGGCTTTTTCAAAAGGCAAGCTATATCAGAAATTGATGAAGAGATGCTACGTAGGTTGGGGTGGATTAAAGATGACAAGTTTCCAACAATGAGTGATCTCCTGAACGCTCAAGGAAAAACATTTCTGGTACAGGTAAATGTTTATCAATATATATATATATATATATATATATATATATATGGTCTCATTCATTTGATAACCAAGACATTAGTGCTAACCAATCTTGATCGTTGATTATTTACATCCATGGTTCACAATTAATTAGAATTTTTATTTTAAAAAAAATAAAGTAGACGTTTTGGAAAAAAAATATGCGGGTATATTTGTAAAATAACAAAAACCCATTAAATCCATGTCCACGGGTTTCCAAATAATCTGGCATGAAATTAGGGATTTCATCTTCAAATCCATTTATGGTTATTCACATCAATAAACAAAAGATCCTTCAAAATCCTTCACCCCGTTGTTTCACAATCGCGAAATCCGGAGAAAACAGGAGAATCGTTGTTGAAAATAAGGGGCAATCGTGAAATCCAGCAACCGATTACTTCATATGCATGTATGCACATATACTTATATGCATATACACACGTATGCACGTATACTTATATACACATACAAACGTATGCACATATACTTATATTCATATATGCACATATGCACATATGCTTATGTTCATATATGCATGTTTGCATATATTTATCGCTGCTCTTTGGTGGAATTCAGAAGAGTTTTGGCCAAGGGGAGCTAACACGGTTCGGAAGCGTTTATCAAGTTGTTGCCAACTGCTGGCCAAAGGGTTGCTGTGGGTTGTTTGGATTGACTAGGAGGCTGCTGTGAGCTCTTCTTCATGTTGGTAAATGTCGTGGTTTAAGGCTGATGCAGGTGTTTAGGAAGATGTTGGTTTAAGGCTTCTGCAGAGGCTTAGATCCATGGTTGTGGCTTTGGTTAGATAAGATAATATCAAAGAATAAAAATTGAATAATTGCCATCATTATCTAGGAGATAAATAAGGAATCAATTCCTTAAACGTGAATAAAATTTGAATAACTGCCATCATTATCTAGGAGATAAATAAGGAATCAATTTCTTAAACGTGGTTATAGAAAAAGTTCCAATTTTACCCTCCATTATATTAGAATTTGAGTAATTAAACAAAAAGAAAGGGAGCAATCTGATTGGTCCATTTTTGGTTAGCACGGTTAACACTAATGTCTTGGTTAGCAAATGAATGAGACTCTCTCTCTCTCTCTTTATATATATATATATACTATATTATAAAGATGACATAAAAAACTTTTAAAAACAAGTTTTAAAGCTTAATGTACCGCTATTTAATGCTAATTACTTAAAGAACAACCATTAAAGCTGTATGTACTATATTTAATGCTATTTATTAATTTTCAATCATTATCTCTAACCATTTTAACTCTCCTAAAATCATTTCCCAATTTAACTCCCCTAAAATAACTTTCAGCATAATTAAATATATAATAAAAATCAAATTTTAAAAAAATCTAACAAAATATTTTATAAAAAAATTATATTATTAAATCAAAATAAATTACATTATATTATTAAGTCTAAATTAAACAAATTTATATAAAAAATCATTATCACTCTCTCACAACCAACCAAAATCGTAATGTAAATCGACGAAAAATGAAACATTAAAATCGTGATGTATCTAGCGGCATTGCGCGAGTACACTTTTAGTATTATAAAGATGACATAAAAAACTTTTAAAAACAAGTCTTAAAGCTTAATGTACCGCTATTTAATGCTAATTACTTAAAAAACAACTATAAAAGCTGTATGTACTACATTTAATGCTATTCATTAATTTTCAATCATTATCTCTAACCATTTTAACTCCCCTAAAATCATTTCCTACTTTAACTCTCCTAAAATAACTCTCAGCATATTTTAGATATAAAAAATCTAAAATATAATTAAAAAATCTTACAGAATATTTTATAAAAAAATTATATTATTAAACCAAAATAAATTACATTATATTATTAAGTCTAAAATAAACAAATTTATATAAAAAATCATTATCACTCTCTCACAACTATCCAAAATCGTAATATAAATCAACAAAAAACAGAAAATAAAATGAAACATTAAAATCGTGATGTATCTAGCTGCATTGCGTGAGTACACTTCTAATATCTTATAATAAAATAACTTTATTCTTGTTCAAAATCAAAAATAACTTTTATACCGACAAATATAAAAAAGGTGGGTGACAAAGTCAATTATACTATACCAATTAATAATTATTATCTAACAAATATTAAGAGTATCTACAATAGCTTCTCCAAAATGAGAATTTTGGAGATTTTATGTTCCAACAGATTCCTCAAAATCTTCTTTAAAATTGAGAAAATATGAGAGAGATAATGAAAACCTTCAAATTTAAAGATATCTCAAAAAATAATTACTTATGAGAGAGAAATAGTTTTTTTTTATTTCTTCTACCAATGAAATTGCTTTAAAATTAAATGTTTATGAGAGAGTAATAATATTTTAATAATATAATTAATTATGTAATCTTCAAAATAGAGAAGGTAATTTTTTTGAAGATTTTGACTTTTTAGTTTTCCATTTTGGAGAAGCTGTTGGAGATGCTCTAAACTTAAAAAGGAAAAAAAAACATCAATTTTGAGGAGAATAAAAAACATGTTATAGGAAAAACAGAGCAGAACAACAGTAAATAGAGAGAATGAATTTTGTAATTCTCATTAATCATAAACCTTTTAAATAAGGAGAATTTTACAAAGAAAATGAAACATTCATTAAGGTAATTTCTAATACTAGGAAAATATTTTTTCAATCACTTCCTTTTGATGATGACACATAATCCTTCAACACTCCCCCTTGTGTCGAGTCAAAGGAGTGATGGTGCATAGTTCTTGTCTCATTAAAACCTTACGCCAAAGAAACGAAACCCGGTGGGAAAAATAAAAACTTTAGACGAAGGAAAGAGTACAAGGCACCAATAAACTATGCCTTTAGTTTACTATCTTTCTTGATTCGTACATCAATCAAAAGGTTTATAATACAAGATGATTTATAAATTGTTGCCCCACTAAAACCTTGCACCAAGGAGCAAAACCCAGTGGGAAAAATAAAACCTTGGGCGAAGGAAATAGCACAACTTACTAATAATACATGTTTAGTAGACATCTTCTTTTGTCTATTACTCTCCCTGATTTGTACATCAATCAAGAAAGCTTAGAAAATACTCACATTTTCCACATACCTTACATGATTCACTTGAATCCTGAGGGGAGTTTGTTGTTGTTGATTGCATAGAAACTTAAGCTGATAATGTTTTGTGTTATGAACCATTATGTATCTTACTTTCATTCATTTGATATATGATGCATTATTTCCATATATCCAGTAGGATATTGGTTGAACTCAAAACACTAACTTCTCTAATATGTGTACCGATAGTCCTTAACCATGTACACTCTTGAACAATTTCATGTAGAGTAATATAGTTCAAAGAGGTAGGTACATAAAGTTGCTTAGTTTACTTCCAAACAAGCGACAAGTTCCCAATGGTACTTTCTTATCCAATTTGGGAACGACCTTTGTATGTGCCAGACAAATATCTAATATCAGCAAATACATATCATTACATTATTTGATGTTTTTCTATAAGAGTTAGTACTTTTGCTGCTTACATTATAAGTAGGTACCGAAGTTCCATTATTAATCCCATTTTTCTTTCTACAGGGAAAGTATAAGCCCATGTCAATGGTTCAAAATGATTAATTTGATATCATTCCAATGACGTTGTGTTGGCGCTGAGCTAAATCTAGCTAACAAGTTAACTGAGAAATACAATATATGGTCAAGTGTATTATGTTAAGTACAATAATGTGCATATTGTACTTAGGTAGGGAATTCCAACTCCCAAAACTTTTTCGTCATCATCCTTTAGAGAAATGGATCTTTTCTTATATCCGACACTTTGACCGATCATGGGAGTGCTAACCTGATGCGCTTTGTCCATATTAAATTGCCTGATTATTTTCTAGACATATGCGATCGGTGAATTAATATTTCACAAACTCGGTGTCCTAGCTCAAATAGCTAGACAAAACCAAGTTTTCCCAAGATTTTCCATCTCAAATTTAGATTTCAAGTAACGTGTGACTACTCTTATTTCACCAAGAGTGCCTATTATAACATCGACATATAAAGCTACTTTGAAAAATCTGGAACTTGTTTTCCTAAATAAATACGCAAAACCACAGTTCATCGTTCTTATATATCATTTCTCAATCAAGTATTCTGTTAGAGCACATATTTATTGGATTCAAGATCATAATTATTTGAAGATGGAAATCTGAAGTTAAAAGCTGTTAAAGTCGTCTCAGCAAATAGTCTAGGGTCCTTTTGTAATAAATAGTCAAAGTCGGTTTACGTATTTTATTTATTAGAATTTTATATTTTAATTATTAGTTTGTTTTAGGTTGTTGGGCCTAAATTGTGTCAAGCCCAATAGGCTAATTAAAGCCTAAGTATAAATAGTTTGTCATAGTGTGTAATTAGGGTTTAAGGATCATATTTGCAAATTAATCATAGAGAGAATTAGTGTGGTGGTGGTGTGGCGTCGTGAACAGTAGAAAGGAGAAAGAGATCGATTTCAATTCCAAGCTTGTAATCCTTTGAATCCTTTGAATATCAATATCAGGTTTGATTTATTGTAGTGTTTATGTGATTACTTGATTGAATGATTGCATATTGGGACACACAATTGGTATCAAAGCACAGTACATATTGGATTGAATAAGTTTTTGTTCGGTTCTAATTTTCTGTCAAAGATTCATGTTTTTTATTGTGTGATTGTTCATTCAAGTGGTTATTAGTTTGATTGTGTTTGTTTTGCATATTAAAGTGATTGGGTATTGTTTGATTTGATAATTGCATTGTTTCTGGTTATCAATTTGTTGAATTTGGTTTTCTGGGTTCGGTTTGGAGACGGCACTGTGTGCTCAATCGAATGTTTCATAAAGTGGTTTTTACTGAAATTAATTGGTAGCAATCAGTTTTAATCGTGTAATCGATCGTTTTTGCAAAGTTTGGGAGTTTAATTTTGTGTTTTGATCTGTTTCTGGGCTGATTCTGTGTTTCTGGGTCGAGTTTTTCGAAGAACATATCGGTCTTTGCTCTTCCGGTCGAAGTCTTTTCTATCGGTCTATTGCATTTGACCGATACACTCACAATTCAGTCTATTCCGGTCTAAGACCTTCTTCTGGTCGAAGACCAATACCGGTCGAAGCTTTTGTTTCTATCGGTCTTAGCAACATCCGGTCTTAATACCTCCGGTCTTTCATATTATCGGTCGAAGCATAGTTCGGTCGAACAACCATCCGGTCTTACCAACATCCGGTCTTATTATTCTATCGGTCAAATCCTCGACCGGACTTTACAAGTTCCCGGTCGAAGGCAATATCGGTCTTTGCACTTCCCCGGTCGAACAAGTTCCCGGTCGAACTCTCGACCGGTCTTTACAAGTCTCCGGTCGAAGCTCATCCCCGGTCAATTTTTGCAAACTGTAATAGGGCTTCTAAAATGTCAAAATTTTTTCTAGGGGCGCTGCCCCTCGACCCCGCAAGGGCGTTGCCCCTTTACAAGTCTCCGGTCGAAGCGGGACCCCCGTGCTAAGTCTGCGAAGGGGGACAAAGTTCTGTTCGTGATCAGTTTTTTCTGAATTTCTTTCTAAAATTTTCAATATTGTGTGATTTTATCTTGACTTCTAACGATCTCATCCAGTTGATTGTTTCAATATCAGATAAGTTTGATTTCTAATCATATAAGTAAAGATGTCTCGGGAAGCTCTTGCTATTGGAACAGATGTGAAGCCACCAGTACTCTTCAAGGGGGAGTACGAGCAATGGAAGGACAAATTTTTGGACTTCATTGATCGACATGACTTGGGATATGAAATCAGAAAATCTCTGAAAGAAGGGATTATGACACCTCCGACCAAGGTTCTCACTGTAGCTGGAGAAAATGGTCAAGAAGAAGAGACAGAGTACAAATTACCGATTGGTGAATATTCGGAAGATCAGTTGAAGAGACACAAGGGTGACAAGCTGGCAAGATCATTTATTCTCCAAGGCATACCGAATGAAATATATGTCAAGATTGACAGCTATAATGCTACCGGTAAGCAAATGTGGGATCAATTGGAGAAGATGATGATCGGATCCAAAGTCGGCAATCAGCTCAAAGTATCTACTTGCCTGAATAATTATGAAGAGTTCAAAGCCAAAGCTGGAGAGTCTCTCGAAGCTACTTATGACAGATTTGTCACTTTGCTGAACGAGCTCAGCAAGAACAAGATCAGTAAATCTCATGTGGAGCTGAATGTGAAATTTCTCAGCAATCTTCAGCTTGAATGGAAGAGGTTCACCCGTCAGATGAGACAGTTGAAGGATCTGCATGACATTCCTCTTCATGAAGTTTATGAGATCCTCAGACAGAATGAGGAAGAGGTAGAAGAGATCAAGGCTGAGATGAAAAAGGCTGACAAAGCAGTTGCTGATCCAGTTGCTCTTGTGGTTAAGAAGTCAAAGAAGAAGAAGGTGATAGACTCTGATTCGGAAGAAGCTGATTGTGAGGAAAAGTCTGAAACTGACGATTGTGAAAAACTGATGGAAACCATGCTTATGTTAACCAAGGCTTTCCAAAAGAAGTTCTATAAAAAGCCAAACTCCAATAGTCAGCGATACTCGTCTGGTCCGAACAACTACAAGCATAAAGAGAAAGTTGAAGAAAGGAGATCAGAAGAAATGAAGAAGGATGGAGCTGAAGAGACCAAGAAAGAAGATTCGATTAAGTGCTACAACTGTGGTAGACTCGGTCATTTTGCCAAGGACTGCCGCAAATCAAAAGTCCGAAATTCAGACTATTACAAGAATAAAATGCTTCTAGCCAAGCAACAAGAGGCTGGAAAAGCATTAATGGCCGAGGATGAATACTGGCTCGACCACTCGGATGAAGAATCTGAAGAAGGAGAGAAGGATGAGACAACACATCTGTGCTTGATGGGGAATAACCAGTCAGAAGCTGAAGCTGATTCGGATGATGGAGATACTGATGAGGTATGTAACTTTACTGAATTTGATTTATTGAACCAAATGAATGCTATGATGTCTAAACTCCAAGAATTAGAGTCGAAACTGAAGCGTGAAAGAGGTGTCATAAATGAGAAAAATCAATCTATACATAAACTTAGTAATGATATTGCTGAGAAAAATGTATTAATTGAAACTTTGCACAAAAATATAGACACCAACGCTAAAGAAAAGACTATTATTCATAAAGAGTTATCTGAAACTGGTTCAAAGTTTAAAGAATGTGAGTTTAAATCTAGAGAGATTGCTAAAAGGTACTTTTCTACTTCAAAAGAGAATAAATCTTTAATAGAAAAGGTGAATGCTTTGGAAGAAAAATTACATTCTTTGGGACAAACTGAACACACTATTCATTTGAACAAATCTAAAGAGAAACCTGATACTTGGGGACTTGGTTACAAAAACCCACATCATCTCAAAAAGGTGATATCTGAAGTGCCTGCACTTTATGACTTTGGGTTTATGTTATTGGCTCCTCAACATCAAGAACTCAAACCTTTTTGGACTAGTCTGTCGGAAAAAGATAAAGCCAAGGAATATGATAAAAGAAAGAACACAACTAAAGTTCAACTTCCATTTCGCTATGAGAAGTTGAATAACAGTTATCGTTCTAATAAATCAAAATTTCTTTCAAATGATTATTTTGAGAGTTATTCTGTTAAAGAGTTGGAGGCTAAACCCATTGAAGGTAAGTTGTACGTTCCTCCCCTCGTTTTGGAAAGTAAAATTTCTGAACTTGAGAATACTCTTTCAGATGAAAGAATTTTGATGGACTTAGAACAAACTGTATTTTCAACAGTGTTCAAAAATTCTAATTTTCCTAAACTCTCCAAAGCTTTAAATTCGGATGACAGATTTGGTTCCCTTAATAATGAGCTTACTTTCCTAAACTCTGAAGGTGTTTTAAATAAGTGTGTTTCTCAGTTTGATTTTTCTTCTAAACTTCCTCATCATTCATCTTGTGTTGTAAATTCCTTTGGATTACCCAGTGTACATGAAAAAGGTGAAACATCAACGAAAGTTGATAAATCAGTTTCTGTGAAATCCAAGAAAGCAAAAGGTAAGCAACAAAAATCTCAGCTTTCACAGAAACCGATCCACACTGGTAAGCCAAAGAAGATGCATTCTCTTAATTCTCATCATTCTAACTCTAAAGTTTCAAATGTTTCAAATTTGAGAAAGCAAAGGGTTGGAGTTAAGACTGCATGGATACCGAAACAGAAGATAGACGAGAAAGCTAAATCTAGTTCTAGTTTTATTTTGAATAAAAAGACTTCTAGTAAAGATGATTTGAGTGTGAATGTTGCTACTTTTAAAAATAATCTTGTTGATTCTCGCAAGAAATATTCTATAAAGCAACTATTTCAGTTAGCTCCATCTAGTACTAAAAAGTTTTTAAATTATGGTGAATGTGATTATGCTTCTCGTAGATATTCTGATGTTTGGTATGGTTCATATAATGTTTCATATTATCATTATCATACGTCTTATCATGCTTCTGGTTTTCAAAGAAAAAGTGGGCCCAAATTTAAATGGGTGCCAAAATCAAGTACTAACAGTGGAGGTCCCATTTTTAAATGGGTTCCTAAACCTCTTTTTTCTTGATTTGTTTTGTGCAGACCCGTCATATGTGATATTTGGATAGTGGGTGTTCCAAACATATGACCGGGCAGAAGAGTATGTTGTCTAATTATAAGGACAAATACTGCGGCACAGTTCGTTTCGGAAATGATCAGTTTTCACCTATTCTGGGATATGGTGATGTTGTACATGAAAATCTTACGATCAAGAAGGTGAGTTACGTTGAAGGCTTAGGGCACAACCTATTCAGCATTGGCCAGTTCTGCGACAAAGATTTAGAGGTTAATTTCAAGGCCAAGACATGTTCAGTACGCACTGAAGAAGGAAAAGAACTCCTGGTCGGATCTCGCAAGTCAAACCTCTACACCATTAATTTGTCAAAGGTCCAGGCTGACAATCAGGTCTGCCTACTATCAAAGGCCTCGATGCAACAAAGCTGGTTATGGCATCGACGGCTTTCTCACCTCAACTTTCGGTACATCAACAAGCTGGTCAGTGGTAAGCTAGTGAAAGGTCTTCCAGAGCTGAAGTATGAGAAAGAACATCTATGTGCAGCGTGTGAAAAGGGAAAGATGAAGAGAGCCCCACACAAACCAAAGCCTGAACCTAGTACCAACTCTCCGTTAGAGTTGTTGCATATGGATCTATGCGGTCCTATGCGAACGCAAAGCTTAGGAGGAAAGAAGTATGTGTTGGTTATCGTGGATGACTATACGCGATACACTTGGGTTAAGTTTCTACGGTCTAAAGATGAGACTCCCGATGTTCTCATTACATTTCTGAAGACGACCCAAGTCAATCTGCAAAAACAGGTCAAGATTCTCAGGACTGACAACGGCACAGAGTTCAAGAACAAGACAGTCGAAGAATATCTCGAATCAGTCGGGATATCACATCAATACTCTGCTGCTCGCACACCTCAACAGAACGGCGTCGTCGAAAGGCGAAATCGTACACTTGTTGAGGCCGCTCGAACAATGCTCAGCCAATCTGAATTACCTTTATTTTTGTGGGCTGAAGCTATATCGACTGCGTGTCACACTCAGAATCGCTCCATGATACACCGCCGATTTCAGAAGACTCCGTATGCGTTGATCAACAACCGCACACCAACCATTAAATATTTTCATGTTTTTGGTTGTACGTGTTATGTTCTAAACGACCGAGAGAATCTGAACAAATTCAGTGCTAAGGCGGATGAAGGCACCTTTGTTGGTTATTCCTCTACATCGTCTGCATATCGTGTTTATTTAAAGAAGTCGAAGACAGTGATCGAGAGCGTCAATGTTACATTCGATGAGGAAATGACTTCTGAGCAAATCAGTTCAGAACCCGTCATTACCGGAGTATTAGCTTCTGGACCAACCAGTCCAGGACCTGCACCTCAAGAGAACAAATCAGATGGCGCTTCGTCGTCTTCTTCTAATTTATCTGATTTGGATTTATTATTTGAACTGTTCTATGATGAATTTCTTGGGTCTAAGTTGCCTAATTCTGTTGTGGTTGACAGGATAGAAGACTCGATGACTACTCATCCGACCACTTCCGATATCTCTACTGAATTTGGTTCCCCTATTCAGCAAGAAGTTCCAGTTCAAAAGCCTACTCCGACAGTTGAAGTTGTGACCAACAATGCCGAGACAGAAGTAGCTGACTCCGTAGGATGTACTGTAAGGACTGATCAACAGATTGACCAAGCTGTACCTACTGTAACTTCTGCTACGACCACTTCAACTGAAGCCCCCGTTAATTCTGAACCATCTGAAGGAGATACCAGTGGATTCCTAGATGCGGACAATGATCAACATGCATCTAATCCACTCCCTCATGAACATAAGTGGACCAAAGAGCACCCGATACATCAAGTTATTGGAGATCCTTCTGCACCGGTGCAAACTAGGTCTGCAACATCAAATCTATGTATGTATGAATCCTTTCTGAGCAAGATCGAGCCTACACGCGTATCTGAGGCCCTTGCCGATTCCGATTGGGTAACTGCGATGCAAGATGAGCTGAATCAGTTTGAAGCACTGAAAGTCTGGAGACTCGTACCCAAACCGCAAGGTAAAACCATCATTGGTACGAAATGGGTGTTCAAAAACAAGAAAGATGAAGATGGCACCGTTATCCGAAACAAAGCACGACTTGTCGCCAAGGGATATAGGCAAGAGGAAGGGATAGACTACGATGAGACTTATGCTCCAGTGGCACGTATAGAGGCAATTCGGATGTTCTTAGCCTACGCAGCCCACAAGAACTTCACCGTCTATCAAATGGACGTGAAGACAGCTTTTCTGAATGGAGTTCTCAAGGAAGAAGTCTACGTCTCACAGCCAGAAGGGTTTGTAAATCCAGATAAGCCGAACCATGTCTACATCTTGGATAAAGCTCTTTATGGACTGAAACAAGCTCCTCGCGCCTAGTATGATATCCTATCTCAATTCTTGGTTAAGTCGGGTTTCACAAAAGGTACGGTTGATACCACTCTTTTTATTAAAAAGGATAAAGGCGATATCATTCTTATTCAAATATATGTGGATGATATTATTTTTGGTTCTACAAATCCTAAGTACTGTAGGAACTTTGCAAACCTCATGGTGTCTCGTTTTCAAATGAGCATGATGGGAGAGATGAATTTCTTTCTCGGATTGCATGCCAAACAATTTTCAACGGGGATCTTTATCAATCAATCTAAATACATTCTGGATATTCTTCGGAAGTTCAAAATGGAAGATTGTAAACCGATTGGTACCCCAATGGCACCTGGTACTAAGATTGGCACCGATCTTTCGGGAAAGGCTGTTGATGTTAGGACTTATAGAGGGATGATAGGTTCCTTAATGTATCTCACTTCAAGTAGGCCGGATATAATGTTTTCTACATGCTTATGTGCTAGATATCAGGCCAATCCTAAAGAATCCCATTTGTCTGCTGTAAAGCGGATTTTCAGGTATCTGAAGGGGACTGCAGATCTTGGTCTGTGGTATCCTAAGGATACAAGCTTTGAACTAACATCTTATTCAGACGCAGATCATGCTGGTTGCATGTTAGACAGGAAAAGCACCTCGGGTCATATACAATTCCTCGGAGATAAACTCGTCAGTTGGGCTTCGAAGAAGCAATTATGTGTCTCCACATCAACGGCCGAAGCGGAATATGTAGCTGCTGCTAGCTGCTGTTCTCAGGTCTTGTGGATGAGAACACAACTGCGAGACTATGGATTTCATTTTAATAGAATCCCGATCTATTGTGATTCGAAGAGCGCTATTGCGATTTCCGCTAACCCTGTTCAGCATACAAAGACCAAACACATAGATGTGAGGTATCATTTTATAAAAGATAATGTAGAAAAGGGAACAATTGAACTTTACTTTGTAAAAACCGATTATCAGCTTGCAGATTTGTTTACCAAACCTTTAGACGAAAAGAGATTTAATTTTCTTGTCTCAAGACTTGGTATGCTAAATCTTAAGACCTAATCGGTGGTTACCTATTAAAGTTTCTTATTGTATTTCTTTATCATTTCTTTCTTATTATTTCCGCATGATACCTGCTTTTTAATAGTTTGTTCATGATCTCAGGGGGAGTGTGAAAAGTATCTTATAGATGATCAATGTTAATTTGAGGGGGAGCAATTATGAATGCATTGTACTTACTGATCAATGTGTTAGTAGTGCATAATTTTAGGGGGAGCGATCAATTCAAAGGAGTATGGCGATGACTTCTGATTATTTCTGATCAGAACTCGTGCATTAAGTGTTTTACTGCTTTATGTCATTTCAATTTCAGTGAATAAAGTTACTTTGACTAGACTTTTAGACTTTTGTAGGTTGAGAGATGCTTCAAAGATCATATCTATATGACTTTAAGCTTGACTTCGTGAGATGTAAGACTGTACTCAAAAGGTATAATTCTTAATCTTCATCTCCTCCATGGTTGAAAGAAGGACAACTTTCAATCAGAAGAAAACATGTTCTTAATTGTTCAAACCACTTCCCAATTCTCAAAAAGATTTCTTGATTTGGAAGTGTGATTTTAATGTTTTCTGCTTCATCATTGAGCCTTAACAGATAAATTTAAATCACCTGAGCATCTTATGCTTCATAGGAAAACATGGGATCAGTGTGCTAGGACTTAAGTGAACTTCTATGGATTCACGTTAACCAGTGTTTCCTACCCAAGAAGTTAATCCTGTAGTGAAAGAATGTGAGGAGTCCAACAAGAAATGAGTGTGGGATGTGTGATGAGGGACAATATTAAAAGAGAGTTTGGTTAGCTGTGAGCTTAAAGATTAAAAGAAAGAGGGTGAGAGATCAGAGTAAAAGAATTTTTAAACTATGCACCAACTACTTTCTGAGCCGGGCAGCCACATCTCTAATGCTTCACAATTCTTGGTGAACATTATTGAAACAGGCAACTAGCCCATGCCAACTCTTGACTTTACCTCACCATCTACTCATTTTCTTCTCAACAAGAAAATGTTTCATTTTCAAAGGGGACGCAGCACATATGCTATCTGATTTTCATTTGGAAAATCTGGATATTGAAAAGAAGGAAGTCTGCCCCACCTTCACACTTTACTAATGCACATTGAGTCTGTGTTTAACTACTTGTCTCAGTGGTTTACACTTATTTGAGCCTTATAAGCAAACATCATCTGCTTAATTTATTCTATCACTTGCACGAACACACAAAGAATTTGTTTCTTTGTCATAACGTTCATAGAAATTGCCTTTGTGGTGTTTCGATGATTGAATGGAAGCCCTGGGGGAGTGACCATCATAAAAGCTCCTTTATATTGTGTATTCGTTACACACAGTGACTTTGTGTTACTGACAGGCAATTTTAACTGATTCATTTGTTGATTCAGGAGTTACACTTCATTCTATAAATTGTCTAGATTTGCAAAGATCTGGATGAACATATTAAGGAATTGACGGATAATCAGTGGTTCTGTCTGCAAGATCAATGGTGGAAGAAATTTCTTGAAGACACGTTTTGCTGAACTCTTTTCATCAAAAAGGGGGAGAAGCGTCAATCAAGAAATGGAAGATATTCTGAAGATAGTGAAGATATGCTGATATGAAGAAATTCCTTGAAGATGCTTTACTGGAGATAATTTCTTTCCAAGAGATATTCTCATCGATTGGGGAGATTGCTATATTCTGAAGACAAAGAGGAAGATTACATTTTCTGGGCTTAAAGAATGATCTTGATCCAAAGGGGGAGATTGTTAGAGCACATATTTATTGGATTCAAGATCATAATTATTTGAAGATGGAAATCTGAAGTTAAAAGCTGTTAAAGTCGTCTCAGCAAATAGTCTAGGGTCCTTTTGTAATAAATAGTCAAAGTCGGTTTACGTATTTTATTTATTAGAATTTTATATTTTAATTATTAGTTTGTTTTAGGTTGTTGGGCCTAAATTGTGTCAAGCCCAATAGGCTAATTAAAGCCTAAGTATAAATAGTTTGTCATAGTGTTAATTAGGGTTTAAGGATCTTATTTGCAAATTAATCATAGAGAGAATTAGTGTGGTGGTGGTGTGGCGCCGTGAACAGTAGAAAGGAGAAAGAGATCGATTTCAATTCCAAGCTTGTAATCCTTTGAATCCTTTGAATATCAATATCAGGTTTGATTTATTGTAGTGTTTATGTGATTACTTGATTGAATGATTGCATATTGGGACACACATATTCACTTAGGCGGGTATAACACACTGCATATATTGCTTTAATTTATAAAGTGAGTGTTTTAATTTTATTGCAAACACATTTCGTGGTTTAGAGTTACTTGATTTTGGTAATGTAATATCATCAAGCACTTTTTATATATCTCTGAATTTAGATCCCCATTGAGATATGTGGTAACCACATTCATGATCTGCATTTCCCGTCCTTTGGAAACTACTAGGCTAATTAATTAGCAGAACGTTATAACGTCCATCACGGGAGAGTAAGTCTTCTTGTGGTCAATCCAGGGCGTTGTGAGAAACCTTGCGCTAAAGGAGAGCCTCATACATTATGACTTAATTATTCTCATTACGCTTTATGACAAATGATTTACCTATGTCTTGCAGGCTTTACACTTGGTGGGTTAACACTACCAAACCAAATACCTGTTCATTTATCAAATAATATGATTCTCCTGGATTGCTTATTTAGGCCAACTTGCTCTTTGTTGATATTTTTCAATTGAGTATGGTTCGATGTCAATGTGCTCTATCATCTCATAAGCAACATTATATGTGAAATATATCATCAATGAGTATGTATGCTTTGTCCATCGACTCATATACACTCTCATAATTCATTTGAGATTTCTTTGATCTCTGTAATCAATATTAACTTCGGAGCGTCCTCCAGTAATGATTCATAGACATAGTTTAATCAGAGACAATCTCATGAGAGGTTTATGTATTGATGACAAATAGTTGTGCCTTACTCTTCTCTTCCTTTAGATGAGTATCTATCGAACCAGGTAGCTTCCCCCATTTCCGTTTGGGAGCTACGCCCTCAACCACAACTCCACCATGTGTGATTGCAATGCACTTTCCAGTGACGTTGTGCCCTCATTTGGGGACTTTAACCTTGCGAGTATATTTGCAGCTCGTATATGTGATCTTGTCACTTCTAGAATAACATTAAACGTATCAGGTATCGAGTCTGATTCGTTTGACTTCAACTTTACATTATGAAGTTTGGGGATCAACGTGAGACAGAGTGGGAATATTCAATGACACTTCCTGTCGTTCCCATGGAAAATCCTTTTCCTATCTCCCCCTAACGACGGGAAGACTGTCTCATCAAAGTGACAATCCGCAAAACTAGTATATATATAATGTGTGTATGTATTTCAGTCTAATAAAACTTGTAATATTTGATAGATGATTGAGCGTCTTGTACTATTCACCACATATTTTCAAGGGAATAGGCTTCCGGATTGGGTAACTCATATAAGCTGCTAATCAGAACTACATTTTACATTGCCATCATATGGTAAGAGTTGTAGGATTCGAGGGTTAAATGCGTGCTTTGTGACTAACGACGGCGGCGGCGGCGACGACGACCCTTTGGCTGATTACAAGTTCTGGAAGCTCAAACATCGGCGGGGATGTAGTCTTTGCTCGTGATCTTCTGTTTTCCATTAGAAAAGACCGAACTAAAACTTGGTTGTGGGTGGGAATATTTGTAAGTTACGTTTACTAAATGTTTAACCCGATAAGTGTTTAGCAGGTAATTTTCCTCGCCAGATGAACATGTCAATGGCCAAGAATCTTACCGTGTAAGAGCAATGATAAAGATGGGGAGTCTTATCTGGCAAGTGAGGGTGACAACTCTTATCCAGATAAGCGTTTACCACGTAAACTGTGCATACGATATTGTTTTGATGTATCACAATCTTACCCGATAAAATAAATTATAGTGCATACGATATTGTACTTTATAATATATCTATATCTATACTATATTATAAATCACGGATAAAAAACTCTTAAATACAAATTATTAGGCACAAGGTACCATCATTTTATGCAAAAATTTAAAAATATCTTAATTTACAACTATCAAAACACAAGATACATATTACTACTGTAAATTTCTAACACCCACCAATTTGGTATGTGCAGGGCCTTACTTTTATGCAGACATTTCCATGTATCATTATTAATTAATATATTATATTACTATAAATTTATTTTAATTAAATTATTAAATATGTAATTGGTTATTTTTTCTAGATGTTATTAAAATATATAAGACAATCATTGAATTCTAACAAAATACTTAATTTTTTTATATAAAAAAACATTATATTATTAAGCCTAAATTAAACAAGTTTATAAAAAAACAATAAAACAAATTTATAAAAAAAACATTATCACTTTCTCAAAACCATCCAAAATCGTACTGTAAATCAATAAAAAAACAAAAAATAAAATAAAACATTAAAATCGTGATTTATCTCGCTGCATTGCGCGAGTACGCTTCTAGTTATAAACAACGTTAAAAGGATTATGTTGACATTTTAGTTGGTACAATTTTTTTTGCTGAAAGTGCAACTTTTTAAGCTACATGACATGATCCCTTCTCGCTTCCCACATTGAAACCTCAGCTTAAAAAAAAAATACCAAACTTAATCATAAATAACTTTTTCATAATAGGGTACGAGCTTGAGCTCAAAATATTTTTTAAATTATCGAGCTCAATGCTTGTCTATGGGCTTAAACTCACGATCGATTAATTTGTTTAAATGCTCGAGGTCAATAATTTTTATATTTTTTATTGTATGATCTATGAACATATATGAGCATATTTGGCTCGAAAAATTATATGCTCGCCTACTCACTTTCATCGGTCAGTATCATGTTCGCAATTAGGGGTGCTCACGGGTTGGGTTGGCCGGGTTGAAGGCACTTGAACAATCCAACCCAATGTTTGCGGTTTGAAAAATCTCAACTTAACCCAACCCAATCAAAAGTGCAACCCAAACCGTGCGGGTTGGGTTGGTCGGGTTGATCGGGTTAAAAATCTAATACACCATTTTACAATCTAACTAGGTGATTCCCATAAAAAAACTAAAATTAAAATAGAAATATAAAAATAAGACTAATAAGAGAAGATAAGAGTAGAAGAAAAGTATCTCTTGCCTCTTGATTATATCTAGACAGATCTAAATTAGGGCTAAGACAGGAAGACTTGAGAATTCATAGAAAGAAGAATCACTAAAAGTCTAAAACCATAAATAAATAAATAAAACGTACAAGTTTTGGTTGGGTTACTTTGGACCCAACCCGTTTCCAACCTAATAGATGCGGTTTAGACAAAATTTGTATCGATTATGTATCGGGTTACCTTGGTTTGCGTTTTTTTGCGTTTTTTCGGGTTGTGGTGGCCGGGTTGATCGAAAATTTGAACACCCCTATTCACAATTCACATAACAATCTTCGGTCGTGATCTTGAAGTTTGGTTAAAGGAATGGGAATAACACTTCCTTGTGGGTCATGTATTTTCGTAAATCATGTGTTATTTTTGTTGGAACTTAGTTAAGAAAAGGAGAAATTGTCCCACATAGGAGCCAAGCCAAACTTTCAATCACTTAATAAATCCAATCCATTGTGCAATAAATGAATTCCTTGAATGATTGACTTGGATTGTGGTGTGATTGAAAGGCTTTTATTGACATTAATATATACATTAAATGTCAAAGATGGGCCTTGGGCCTTGGGTCTCGATGGGGTCGAGATAGATTGACGATGGAGATTATGATGCAGGGTGACAGTGAATTTCGCGGGTCAAGGCGCGACCTAAGTCGCGAAGCCACTCGCGGAGTGTTCTGTCAACAGTGAGTGTCGCGAGTTATGGCGCGACCATACCCGCGACACTAACCGCGTAGTGCACTAGAGTTTTCCACGGACAGAGGATTACGCGGGTTACCACGCGAGTTCACCCGCGGCACAAGTTCGGTTAGGGAACGCGGGTTACAATTTCGGTTGGAGAAACAACCTATATAACCTGCACTTTTCCCTCCATTTTTTCCAACAAATTTCTTATCATTTTCTCTCAATTTTCTGGGTTTCTCCTCTTCCATTCTTCACCAAATCATACATGATTCGATAGATTCAAGTTCACACTTGAATACGATTGTTGTATCCTCTAGACGGACGCATTACGGGCGAAATTTCTGTCTTAGGACACTGCTTTACGTGCAGGCCTCAATCGATTTCAACTTGTACACGGATTTCTATTCAAGTAAGGATTTGATTTTGTATTTTATGATTGATTGTTGTTATACTTTGTTAATTACATAGAAATATATATATATATATAAGAATTTCAATTTCCATCATTATTTTGTCTATATATATACAATTATTATTCAAGTGATTGATTACTCCTAACAATCTAAGACAGAAATTTTGTTGTGGAGCGATGGATCAATCACAGTTGTTGAAAAGTCATGTGGAGAAACCCGAGAAATTCAAGGGTTCGGACTTTCGACGTTGGCAACAAAAGATGTTGTTCTATTTGACAACACTTAGGGTTGCCAACGTGCTCACTGAGGAAGAGCCACCGGCAAATCTTCCGGAAGGGGCGGACGGGGCTGCACCAACGCAAATTCAAGTGTCCGCATATAACAGAACGGTCGAGAATTGGAGATCGAATGAGTATAGTTGCAGAAACTATATACTCAATACTCTCGACGATTCCCTCTACGACATATACTCTACCTTCCAAACGGCAAGGGAGATTTGGGAATCCTTGGATGCCAAGTACAAAACTGAAGTGGCGTGTTCCAAGAGGTTCGGAGTGGGAAAATTTCTGAATTTCCGGATGATTGATGCAAAACCAGTGGTAAAACAAGTGGAAGAATTGCAAAAACTTGTCCATGAGCTTGAAATTGAGGGTATGGGTTTAAATGCAAACTTTGTGGTCGGTTCCATAATCGAGACGCTACCTCCATCGTGGAAGAACTTCAAGGTTTACTTGAAGCATCTTACGGAGGAAATAACATTTGAACAGTTGCTTCTCAAAATCCGAGTTGAAGAGGACAACCGACTCAATGACAAAGCCGATACCATTCCAAATGAACCGCATGCCAACATGGTGGAAGGAAGTTCATCCAAGCCTAAGTTCCCGAAATTTAAGGGAAAGGCAGTTGTACCCAAGAGGCCTTTCAATACCGGAAAAGGCCCCTTGGCCCCACAAAAGAAACAGTTTAAAAGGATGACTTATTGTTGGGTATGTGGTAAGCCGGGACACCGAGCCAAGGAATGTCGATACAAGCGTGACCATGGTGACGCCGGAGGAAGTGGTGGTGGAGGACATGGGGCATCTTCTAGTCATGCCAATCTCACCCACTCCCCGAATGAGTTCATTGGTGTCATTGAATCCCACATGGTTACAAACATGGTGGATTGGTGGTTCGACACCGGGGCAAGCCGACACATTTGCAATTCGGAAAGCATGTTTGCATCTTACCAAAAGGTGAGCGATGGGGAGCCGATGTTCATGGGGAACGCCACGACTGCAAGGGTTGAAGGAAAAGGGAAGGTCAACTTGAAGCTGACTTCCGGAAAAGATCTTATTTTAACTGATGTTGTACATGTACCTAGCATAACTAAAAACTTGATTTCTGGCCCTGTTCTGAGTAAGAAAGGGTTCAAAGTTGTAATCGAATCTGATAAGATTGTCATCACCAAGGGTGGTGTGTACGTTGGGAAGGGTTACCTCAATGAGGGGCTCTTCAAACTTAGCATTGTAAATAGTATGGATGCCGCCAATGTAATTAATAATAAGGCAGGCCCTAGTACTGCTAGTTCCATGTACATGATTGTTCCTTCTAACCTTTGGCATTCTAGATTAGGACATGTCAACTTTAGATCCATTCAAAGAATGATCAAACTTGACATGATACCTAGGGGGTGTTTGGTTGGGGGTATTGAGGGGTAAGGAATGAGAATGATAATGAAAGCTGTTGTTTGGTTTGATATAATATAATGGAATCATTACCCCAAACCCATTAATTTCCATTCCTGACCAAATTGGGGGAATGGATATTTTATTCCCGCTTAGTTATATTTTCTCATGCGTTCCTTCATTTGTCGATGTTGAATGTAAAATATTTTTTATTTTCATGTTGGATGTCACATATTTGTATTAAAAATATTATATAAAACATTTTTTTATTAATTATATTGGTTTAACCAAACAACATCAATGCAATGCCCATTTCTATTCCCATTCTCCTGCATTCCCATTTTCATTTTCATTCCTTATAATGAACCAAACGCCCCCTAAATGTTCCATTGACAAATCGACTAAGTGTGAGGTTTGTGTTGAGGCCAAATACACAAATCATCCACACAAGTCCGTTGAAAAATCAAATGAAATCCTTGGGTTAATTCACACAGACTTATGTGATTTCAAGGCAACACCTTCACGAGGAGGTAAGAACTATTATATTACCTTCATAGATGATTGCAGTAAGTATTGCTATATGTATTTAATCCCTACAAAGGATGAGGCTTTAAAAATGTTTAAGACTTATAAAGCCGAAGTCGAGAACCAACTCGACAAGAAAATCAAGATTCTGAGGTCTGATCGGGGAGGAGAATATGAGTCCCATGACTTTGCAGAATTTTGTGCTTCACATGATATTGTGCATCAAACGACCGCTCCATACACACCTCAACAAAATGGAGTGGCCGAGCGCAAAAATAGAACATTGAAGAACATGATAAATTCAATGTTGATCACGTCCGGAGCTCCATATCATTTATGAGGTGAGGCGTGCCTTACTGCAAATATGATCCTAAATAGGATCCCCCACAAGAAGAGTGACAAAACTCCATATCAACTATGGAAAGGAAAGTTACCATCTTACAAAAGGATGAAAGTGTGGGGTTGCCTTGCCAAGGTTCAAGTGCCTTTGCCAAAAAGGACTAAACTTGGACCTAAAACCATTGATTGTGTATATATTGGACCTGCTCATAATAGTGCTGCATATAGATTCTTAGTATATAAATCTAGTGTAAATGACATAAGTAACAACACAATCATAGAATCTGCAGAAGCAGAATTCTTTGAGAATATCTTTCCTTACAAAGAAAAAGAGGATCAAGCCTCTAGTTCAAGGAAAAGATTTCATGATGACACACACACTCTAGATGAAACAATAGAACTTGATCCAACACAAAGAGGTGAAACCTCCAAGGTTCAAGAAGATTTGGAACCAAGGAGAAGTAAACGTGGTAGAATAGCCAAAAACTTTGGACCTGATTTCATGGCCTTTAATGTTGAAGGAGAACCTCTATCTTATAAGACCGCCATGGATTCTTCCGAGGCACCTTATTGGGAAGAGGCAATCCAAAGTGAGATAGACTCCATAGTACAAAACAATACATGGAGATTGGTTGACCTACCTCCGGGTCATAAAGTAATAGGCCATAAATGGATATTTAAGAAGAAGTTGAGACCCGATGGCACTATCGAGAAACATAAAGCTCGACTAGTAGCCAAAGGATATCGACAAAAAGAAGGTCAAGACTTCTTTGATACCTATTCTCCGGTCACAAGGATAACGTCCATACGAACGTTGATGGCCATAACAGCAATTCATAATTTGGAAATCCATCAAATGGATGTGAAAACTGCTTTCTTGAATGGAGAGTTAGATGAGGAGATTTATATGCAACAACCGGAAGGGTTTGTTGTTAAAGGTCAAGAAAATAAAGTCTGTAAATTGATCAAGTCCCTTTATGGACTCAAACAAGCGCCAAAGCAATGGCATGAAAAGTTTGATAACACTTTGATATCAAACGGGTTTAAAATAAACGAGTGTGATAAGTGTGTCTATGTGAAGCAATACAAACATGCCTATGTCATTATATGTTTGTATGTAGATGATATGCTAATATTAGGATCGAACTTAGATGTAATCAATCAAACCAAGAAGATGTTGCACTCCTCGTTTGACATGAAGGACTTGGGAGTAGCAGATGTAATCCTTGGTATAAAGATTCAAAGAAATCCTAATGGTTACATTCTTACCCAATCTCACTATATTGAGAAGGTACTTCGTAAGTTCGGTCACTATGATGACAAACCGGTAGTGACTCCATTTGATCCTTCTAGTCAATTGAAGAAGAATCAAGGAGATAGTGTGGCTCAATTAGAATACACTTAAGTTCTTGGAAGCTTGATGTATATCATGAATTGCACACGACCGGATATAACATACAGTGTGAGTAGACTTAGTCGGTACTCACATAACCCGGGAAAAGATCATTGGTATGCACTAGTGAGAGTGCTTAGATACTTGAAATACACCATGAATTACGGGTTACATTATACCAAATATCCTCCAGTCATAGAAGGGTATTGTGATGCCAATTGGATTTCCAACCATTCTGAGAGTAAGTCCATAAGTGGATATGTGTTTACACTTGGTGGTGCATCGGTCTCATGGAAATCGTCTAAACAAACTGTGAATACAAGATCCACTATGGAAGCAGAATTTGTCGCTCTAGACAAAGCCGCTGAAGAAGCCGAATGGCTAAAAAGCTTCCTAGAAGGTATTCCATTGTGGCCAAAACCCGTGACTGCCATTTGTATCCATTGTGATAGTATGGCTGCTCTCACAAGAGCAAAGAACCAAATTTACAATGGCAAGTCTCGACATATAAGAAGACGCCACAATACAATTAAGGACTTGCTGAAAATTAGAATCATTTCCATTGACTATGTAAAGTCAAAGGAGAATATTGCCGATCCTTTGACAAAAGGCCTAAGTAGAGAGCAAGTATCTTTTTCATCGAGGGGAATGGGCTTAAAGCCAATACAATGAGTTTCCTCGGCGGCAACCTAACCTAGCGAAATTGGAGATCCCATGGTCTAGGTTCAATAGGCAAACTAGTCGGGGTCAACTCAAGCAACAATAAAACAAAGGTATGCCTATTCCTATGATGTTTTCCTTTGTAATTTCCGTTGATGATTTAGGGTTGAATTTTATATTCTTAATAATGTTGATAGCTTCTTAGTAGAATACAACGGAATATTCTTGATCGGCATTACCTATGTGAGACTGATGTGTGGTCGCATCTTTGAGGACGGATATGGCTACGTCTTCTAAAACTCTCATGAAGAAAGGATTTGTTCACGACCGAAATGAACACAACGGTAAGAATCTATGTATGTATAGATATACTATGTATGTTACCTATTGTCTTGATTTACTACAAAAAGTGGCTAGTTCAAGACATTAGTTCACTATCCACGAAGTAGATCCGATAGGTATTCACTAGGAAAGGTTCAAGTCCAAAAGACACCTTTTCCGATGCATATTATAACTAGCTTGGTAATAGAAACATAAGTTCCATAATATTTCTTATTTTCTATTCAAATGTGGGGTATTATTTGGGTTTGAATAGAAAATGTGGGGTATTGTTGGAACTTAGTTAAGAAAAGGAGAAATTGTCCCACATAGGAGCCAAGCCAAACTTTCAATCACTTAATAAATCCAATCCATTGTGCAATAAATGAACTCCTTGAATGATTGACTTGGATTGTGGTGTGATTGAAAGGCTTTTATTGACATTAATATATACATTAAATGTCAAAGATGGGCCTTGGACGGACGCATTACGGGCGAAATTTCTGTCTTAGGACACTGCTTTACGTGCAGGCCTCAATCGATTTCAACTTGTACACGGATTTCTATTCAAGTAAGGATTTGATTTTGTATTTTATGATTGATTGTTGTTATACTTTGTTAATTACATAGAAATATATATATATATATATATATATATATATATATATATATATATATATATATATATATATATAAGAATTTCAATTTCCATCATTATTTTGTCTATATATATACAATTATTATTCAAGTGATTGATTACTCCTAACAATTTTAATATTAAATAATAAAGTTAAGTTATTTATCATTTCAATTGAATTTTTTAGCAACAAATTTAAAATGACGGAAATACTCTTTAATGAGTAACATACTTGGCCATTTAATGGGGCCCTTCAAATAATGGTTAGGTCAAGCCGTTAAGGTAGCGTTTGATATGAAGACATGATTGGACGGGACTGGACATGACAGAATTAGACAGGACTGGACAAGAGGCTAGGACTGGACTGGACAGGACAGGACTGGACAAGACAATTGTCTGTCTTGTGTTTGGTACAACTAGGACTGGATAAGACAGAACTGAACAAGTTTCCCTAAAATTTGTTTGATGATTTTGTATGTCATATAATAATTATAAATAACACAAATAAAGTATATCTTTAAATAGTTTAATTAAAAAACAATTTTATTTTTTACACAATTTTCATACATATAAATACTTACAAAAACAATGGTAGAAAATTTGAATGAAGAATCTGAAATAATTGATAGTAGTTCGAAAAAATCCGATTTATATAAAGAAAATATAATATTTTGGTTCAATTTGGAAGATCTTAATGAATTGGCCGATGCATAGTTGAAGCAAAACGTAAAGATAAAGGCGATGGGTGGTCGGTGAAAGACGGTAGTTGTGAAAAACGTGAAAAATAGTGGACAGTGGTAATAGAGGTTATTGTGGTTGACGACGAGCGACGGTGGTTGGCTGTGAGCGTCGGTGGTGGCGGCAACAATGGGTGGTGGTGATCGGTGGAGGTGGCGATGGTGGAGGAAGTTGTTGTAGTAGTGGAGGAAGAGGTGGAAGTGTCGACGATGGTTTGTGGTGGCTACCGGTGGCCGTCGATGGTGGTGACTGTGACACCCCAAAATGTGGCAAATAAATAAAAATGAAAAGAAAGGAAAAATAAAATAAAATGAGTTTTATTTTATTAGATAAATTTTTTTTGAAGAAAAACGTGGAAAAGAGCCAATCATGCCACTTAGCGAAAGAGAAAAGTGAAGAAATGGGTTTACGATCAATCGGACTAAAAGTGAAGGAAAAAGTCAAAACATGGGTGAAAAATGTAAATTTGGCCAAATCTCTAAAGCTAGGGGGCTGAATATAATTTGCTGATAGTTAAGGGGCAGTTTAGTACAGGTCCAAACCAGAAGGACCTGTTTCGTAAATATGTCAGATCTGCACATTTGAAAGGGATGTGTCAATGGTTGTACTTTGAAGCCTCTTATTGGCTCTTCTAGTCAACAAATAAGCCAAACGATTCCATATACATATAGTCCTTACTCCAGACAACATTTTTCGTTCAAGAAACTTATGAAATCGTGAAGAAACGAGGGAGAAATTGAAGCTCGAAAGTCTATGTTCGAAACTTCGGTTTATCGACGATTGAAGGTATAATACTTAACCAAATTTCGAGTTCTTTATATGGTTAGCTTCGTTTTTAAGTCCTTTATCGAGCCCTCGTAGTCTTATGTCTCAGATTTTGGTTTAGAACGTCCGATTTTGTGTTTTTTTTCGGATTTTCTAGTGGGTTAAAAGCTAAAAATTTAAATGAGAAATTGGGACTCTATAATTGATGGTTTTTGTTGATTCTTGTTCCTATGAATGAGAAAAATTATTTCTTAGAGTTTTAGCAAGAAAAATCATCGAAAACGACGAAGAAACGAAACCAAACGGTCGTTTTCCGATCACCGGTGCGTTAAATGGTGCTGGTCGACGACAATCTGTTCAGATTGGCTGTTTTCATTGGGCTGGTCTAACCATTTAGAGCTTGGGCTTTGGATTTTGGATCTTAGGCCAATAAATTAAATTGGGCCCTTCTACAAGAATCAGATTTAAATATTGGGCTTGGTATTTTAATCTAATTTAGGCCTTGTCAAATATATTAGATTTTATGTTCCATAATAATTAAATTTATTTGGGCTAAATCAATTTAGTTTTAAACATTATTATATTAGGTCCAATAACAAATATTCTTGAAATTTAATTATATATTTGAGTTATAATTTGTTGAGATGACAATTGGAAAATTTAATGTTTTTGGAGTTGAAATATTTAGAGCTCCATGTGAAAATATATTAATTAAGTTATTTTTCATATTATTTAATATATTGATTTATTAATTAGATTAAAGCGTCATGATTTGAGTTAAGTATTTATTCGGATGCTTTAATTTGGAGATATGGATTTATAAGATTATAAAATAATCATTTTGACGTTTTAAGAAGTAAATCGAGTTTTAGACTTGGGGTTTGATTAAAGTTAGTCGATGTTGACCAAGTTGACCAATGGTTGACTTTTATCTCGTTTGACCCACAAGTAATTTGATGATGAGATCAAATTGAGATATTTGAGTTATTAAGAGACCCGATTTTGGAGTTTGACTTTAGGTCGAGTCAGGTTGACTTTTGTTGACTTTTGGAGAAAGTAAGCCGTTAATTGGATATTATGATATAAAATGTGTAGGTTTTCAGATGAAAGCTATGAGTAGCTGACCTAGACGGAATCAGGTGAGTCTTCATGAGACTTACACTGGGATGCATACCTATGTACAAATTTATTTTCAGCATTATATGATTTATATGGTGATGTGTATGTATGCATGATGTTTCAGTTTTCAT
Source organism: Arctium lappa (assembly GCA_023525745.1). NCBI lineage: Eukaryota > Viridiplantae > Streptophyta > Magnoliopsida > Asterales > Asteraceae > Arctium > Arctium lappa. The sequence continues at coordinate 80,535,589 of CM042055.1, forward strand.
ACATGATGTATTATATTTTTCATGTATGATATTTATGATCATTTGCATGCTATGTGTTTATGTTGTTTTCAAATAACTCTAGCATGCTATTTCATATGAAAGTGATATGATCGATTTTAAAGGGTGGGCATTTGACCAGTAAGTCACACGACAAGTGGCACAACCCCATAATGGGTGTCTAGACAGGTGTAGGTCTGACAACCCAGGGAATGCCAGTGACAAAATGACCCTTACCCGAGGAGACAGTTTATGAGATATGTTTTCTTTCAGCGCTGCATGTTTTAAGAAAACGCATACTATTTTGCTACAGAGTTTACAAGTTGATATGTATGATATGATATGATTTTTATTCACGCAAACCATTAACTCACTGAGCTTTATAAGCTGACTATAGTATGCATCTCAGGTAAGAGGTTTCAGGTTGACAGAGGAAAAGGGCACACGTAGAGACTTGCGTCATCTAAGTTATGTTCAGGCATCTATTGCAAATAAATATTGTAACGCAGCTCGATATGGGACGATTTAGCATTTAAGTTACATATTTATTGTTAAAGTCTTCCGCTGTAAAAGGTTTAAAGTTTTATTTTAGCCGAATTTTTGGAGTATTTTTACAGGAATTGTTCAGATTACGTAACACTTTTCAAGGCGAAAATATGGGTGTTACAGTGACGGCCATAGGTGGTGGTGATCGGTGTTAGTGGAGGTGGTTGATGATGGTAGCGGAGGTGGCGATGGTCGATGGTTGTGGAGGTGGTGGAGGAGGTTGTTGTTAGGTCTGATTTTATAGTAATCATTGTATTTATAGGCTTGGTCAAATACTGTGTTTAGTGTCATATTCTGAGTTGTATTGACCAAGGGTATTTAAGTCCCTTTGGTCTTTGTGTCTTGTAAGAACCTTTCACGCATATTGAATATACTCTCTGTTTTGCACTCCAAAGCTCTCTCTCTCTACTTTCTCTCTCTAGGATTCATTGATTCTTGGACTCACAATTGGTATCAGAGCCAATCTGAATCTTGAGAGATTTGAGAGATCTGTTTTCGTTACTGAATTTGTGGATTAAGTCGAAAATTTGATCGATTTTCTTGAATTTTTCAAGAAAATCTCGTTTTCGAATTTTTCATCAAATTCGGCTTTGTTTTTGAATAAATTTCTTTGAAAATTGGTTGTTGGATTCGTTTTTGATTGCAAAATCTTTTTAATTCACATCGATTTGCAAGAAAAACGTGTTTGGGTGTTCAATTTTGTGATTTTTGAAAATCCGTTTTTGACGTTCTGTGATATTCTCGAGTTCTCGAGTTTGTGGTTTTTAATCGAAATTATTGATTGAAAAGTGGTAGAAAGATGTTTTCGAACTAGTTTGTATAAGATTTTTTTCATCAAATTCAGCTTTGAAATCGACTTTTTGGCAGTTTCTTGATTTTCCTTTGGTTTGCACTAGATTTAAACTTTGCGCCAGTTCATATGCATTTGCGCGAGTTCTTCGTTTGATTTGCACGATCTACTAATCTTTTCTTAGTGTATTTCAGGTTTTCATCTCGAGAAGTTCAACTTTTCGCATTGGGTTAGTCACGCAAAGTTAACTTTGCGTCTCCAGTGCATCAAGAGAAGTGTACTTTGCGTATCTAGTGTACCACGCGAAGTTCGGTTTGCGTCACTCGTGTCTCACGCAAAGTAACATTTGCGTTACTAGTGCATCACGCAAAGCTCCTTTGCGCCACAGCTTGCTCACGCAAAGTCTCGTTTGCGTCTTATTCGCATCACGCAAAGCTCAGTTTGCGTCTCCTGCCTCTCACGCAAACCTCTAGATTGCGCCATATCTGTCCAAACTTAAAAAAAAAGAGTCTGGATTTTTTTTAAGTTTGTCATCTTGGATTCTGACAAGTTTGCCTATCAAACTCAGTCTTACAAAAGTGATCTTATGATGTCTCTGGGTACAGAAAATCGTCCACCAGTGCTAATTGATGAAAATGAATTTACTCAGTGGCAAGATCGGTTCCTAAACTTCATTGAACGACAAAAGAATGGAAATGACATGGTGATCATTTTATCTGAAGGACCGTTCGAAAAACCCAAATTGGCTTCTGGATTATATAAGCCTACTAAAGAGTATTCACATAATGAGTGTCAGGATCGAATTCTCAACAAGAATAAATTCTCAGAAACTAATATCAAAGAAGTTTGCGGAATAACACTTTAATATTCAATGAAACAATAAACAAACAGTAAATATGATGAATAACTTGTAAACTTGTATTGAATGGTTTAAATCACAAGATTACACACACAACCTCAATCTTGAAGAACAGACTCTTTCAAGACGAATTCTACTTCTCTAGAATTAGGAACTATGCCTTGAGGTTGATTATCTTGTCTAACAAAAACACAGAACTAATCTCCTTTGAAACTACTCTATCAATTCTATACATATACTGAACAAAAGATAATTACAATTAATAAAATATCTTCAGAATATCTTCCATGAATATCTTCAATCTATCCAGCTGTCATTCTTTTAATCCGGATCTTCATCTCATAAGCAGCACTAATCACCTTGGAAGTATTAACTCAAACTTGGCAGCATTAACTACTAAGCAGCACTAACCTCTAGCAGCACTAACTAGCTAAGCAGTACTAACTTTGTTCAAGCAACATTAATTCTACTAGAAGCAGTAATACCTAGCAGTATTAAACTTGAATTCCTCTGGCAGTAGTAATTCTGTACTAGCAGCATTAAACACTTAAGCTTTTCTTCAGTTCCCAACAATGAGTTGGCGGCATATCAAGCTGATCGTGACATTAAGGCAAATCTGATGCTGGCCTTGCCAAACTCTGTATACAACATGATTGATTGTTTTAAAACTCATCCTAATCTAATGTGGCAACAACTGGAAAAGATTATGCTTGGATCTTCTGTAACACCCGCAAATTTCTATCTGTGTAAGCCAATCCTTTGAGGGATCCTTGAGTTCCGATATCAGAATTTCATCCCCTACGCCTTATCTTTTAAGCTTTATCGTATCATGAGCACTCCAGGTGAAAAATGGAGGAAATCGGGGCGCGGTACACTCTGGGCGATAGTGCCCTGGCGAGAGTGCCCTGGGCACAATCGCCGGGCATAATCGCTAGCGGAGTGGTGCCCGCGGTACAGAATGGGTGATAGTGCCCTGACGAGAGTGCCCTGGGTTCAATCTCCCGGCGGCCCCTGGTCGTTTTAAAATCGATTTTGAGCAGCCTTCCCCATTATTTTTCAACCCTTTCACCCTTTTCTCTCTAGAAACCGAACCCCAAACCCTAAAATCGGTTTTATGCTTCCAAGACACCAAATTTGTGATGTTCCAAGTGTTCCCCTTCCACCCACCAAAGATTGGAAGCCATGGTTAAGAAGCTCCATCTTCACCTTCAACCTCAAGTTCGTTTTGGGTTTTCTAAGTTTTCGTCAAAACCTAAGTGGTAAGTGTATCCTTCCCATTTCTAGCCTCGTGATAAGTTATAAATGCTCCATTGATGTTTCCCTAGTGTTTGGTTTCTCAAAATCTTGGATTTGATAGTTTTGGAAAACTAGGGTTTTGATCTTGTTGAGGATGTTAGTATGTAAAGGTTGGGGAAATGTTTTTATATGTCTATGTATGGGTATTTATGGTTTGGATTTGTATGGATCTAGGTTTTGGAAGTTTTCGGCTTGAGGATTCAAGCGGCCTTCAAAAGAGCTTGTTGGGTGAAATCTAGATTTAGCCTAAATCTAGCAAGGTGAGTTCAAGTTGATTTGTGAAAACGTTGTACATGCCAAAATGTTTATTTTAAAGTGTTTATGTGTTTTACATGAAATTATCAAATGTTGGGTTATTGCTAATCTATGATTATTTGAAGTATTTAACTTTACAAACTTTGTATAATACCCATATTTGGGATTTTTGAGCATTTTGATAAATGTGTCACAAATGAATGTGTTTTGAGGTCTTATTGCATAAATAGATCTTTGGTCAAAGAAATACACTTTTAAATGTTTGTCGGGTTTTATGCATCATTCATGAAATGGAATGTTTTATAAAGTATTAATTGCTCATTTATGCGAGGTACTTGAAAGAATGTTTATGGTCTCATTTTATGATTTTCATTCTTATCAGCAGTTAAAGTTGGAAAATGCATATTTTTGTGTTATGAGACATTTGGAAAAATTATAAGGGTATAAGTTCATTTGGAAAAGGGGTACCTCAACTAATGTTGAGTTTTGAACTAATCTTACTTTTAGTCGTTGTGTTTGCATATCCGTTGGTCGAGTGCGTTTTATCGTGTTTTCATTTCAATTATCAATGGGTCAATGGGTTGCTAAGTCTGCGGCTTGGCATTTTATTTGATTTGGGGTATTTGGACAATTGTCCAGTTTTGGTAGCTCGACTTCGAGCCTTGTTGTCAATTTTTGAATGAAGCACGTTAGGTATCGGGTGAGATGTAAGTCCTTCGTGCTGCACGTTAAGGTACCGGGTGAGGTATAAGTCCTTCGTGCTCAAGTATTACGATTTTGAATGAGGCACGTTAGGTATCGGGTGAGATGTAAGTCCTTCGTGCTGCACGTTAAGGTACCGGGTGAGGTATAAGTTCTTCGTGCTAAAGTATTACGATATTGGATGAGGAGCTCGACGTAGGAACCCGACGGGGTTGAACTCGAGTTTCCGTGGGTGTACGTTTAAAGCCACTGAGCCTGACATCCCTTGTGTGTACTTTTGTTTATATGACTAGTCATAACAACATAAAATGGGCTTACTTTGTGGACCGTCACATTTTATGGAATCGGGAATCCCCCGTCACCGAAAGGTGTTGTTTTTAGGTATTGAGTTTTGTTATCCAAGTTTTCAGTGACGTTTTGTATAATTGGTTTTTACCCTTGATTTATGGATTGAGTATTATGCCCCACCCGTGTTTTGGGTGTTTTGGGATATGAGGTTTAACTGTATCTTCATAAATGGAGAGTTCAATTTATATTTTACGCTTTGCGTGAGTTTTGGGCCTAGTGTCGGTGTTTTCGGACGTACGGTATATATGGTTTTGAAGTTGATTTTTGGGTGTTTTGGAATATAACGTTTTATCCACGTTTCTTAATTGGGAGTCGGTTCACATGCATGTTTCGAGTTAATTTAAGTTGCAATCAATTTCTAAAGCATGTTTGAAATAAGGTGTCTATCTTTGAAAGCGCATGACATTGAAAAGAGTTGTTTCTATGTTTTAAAGTGCATCAATTGAAAGATCATATTTTAAGAGAAGTCTATCTTTTGAAAGTATTTACTCATGTTAAAACTCTTGAGCTCACTAGGCGTTAAGCCTAACATTTTTATTTGTCGGCATGTGCATCAGGTTTCAAGGTTGGGAGTTGGTTCTAGCAACCCTATGAAGAGTAGAGCCTTAGCTAGATCCGAAAGTAAGTAATCGGTGAAGTCTTCTGCATTATGGAGATAGTGACTATGCATGGGTATGTGTAGCACCCGTCCTTTATAGCCCGTATGTATAAGATGGTATACGTGTATTGTGGTCGAATCTAAATTTGTGGTTGTAGATGATTCATTTATTGATGTATTTAGAAAATTTTAAATAAGTTGCTATTTCCAAAATTCAGGGTGTTACATCTTCTGTTGCAACTCAACTTCGACACACTCGTTACATGAATAATTTTGAAGAATTCAAAGCCAAGGACGGGGAGCCACTAAAAACTGTGTATGATCGTTTATGTGCCGTGATAAATGATCTTAGGAAGATTAATGTTGAAAAGACGGAGCTTGAATTAAATCTGAAGTTCCTCAACACTTTGCAAACAGAATGGAATAAATCATGCCATAGACTGAGGAACGATGTCAGAATCTACACTATGCAAATCCAGGAATTATATGAGATTCTGATGACTGATGAGAGTTTGGTGCTAGAGAAGAAGGCCAAACTGGAGAAAAAGAACAAGAAGTCAGTAGACCCGGTTGCACTCCTCACGAGCCAACTGGATGAACAAGCATTGTCTGATAACGCTTACAACGGGTCAACTGATGATGATGGTGAGGCTCTGCAAAAAGCAATGATCCTTATCTCTCAGCATTACCAGAAAAAGTTCCAACCAAGATCGGGTTCTAACATTTCTCGCTTCACTTCCGATTCTAAATCCAAAGTACCCGAGCCAAAGACTGCTGCTTGCTACAACTGTGGAAAACTGGGTCACATCTCAAAGGAGTGTAGAGCAAAAAAGGTTAAGGACTCAGCTTATTATAGACAGAAAATGGAACTGGCCGAGAAAAGAGAGAGTGGATTAGCTTTGCTAGCCGAAGAAGAATTCTGGCTAGATCACTCTGACGATGAAGCAGCAAATGTAGAGATCGCTCAGATGTGCTTGATCGGAGATGATCAGTTAGACGATTCAGATACTGATGAAGATGAGGTATATTCAGAGTTTGATTTTAATTTCATATCTTCTCAGATGAATATTATTATTTCTGCTTTATTTGATCTTCGCTTAAAGTTATTATCTGAAAAGAACTTAAATTCTGAAAAGTCAGATTTGATTGACAAACTGAAAATTTCTTTGAAAGATGAAAAATCTATTTTGGAAAACACAAAAGACATCTTTCAAAAGAAATTGGATGATTTGGAAAATTCAAATAAGACTTATCTTGAGTCTTTGATTAAAATGACTACTTTAAAAGATGATTTTTCGGATAAAATAAATAAGTTAGAAAAAAAGCTTTATCGAAGGAACCAATCTGAACAAACAATTTTTTATGAACAAACCGAGGAGTGAAGAAGCTTTAAAACAAAGGTGGGGTCTTGGTTTTGAAAATCCTCATTGTTTAAACAATGCTATTGAAAAATCCCCAACTTTATATAAATACGATTATCTGACTCTTGCTCATTATGCTCCTCAATTTAAAATTGATTGGATGAATGAGAAGCAAGTGTTAGAAATCGAAAATGAGAAAAGAACAAATAACAAGAAAAAGGAAATTCCTTTTGTTTACACAAGTGAAAATGCAAAATATTTTCCTGAAAAATCAAGGAGAGGAAGAAGAATTTTAAATGATATATCACCTATCAAATCTTCAATGTCTGATGATTTTATTGATCCTTATGTTTTTAATTCTGATAAGGAAAATATTTCTCCAATCATTTATGATTCTAAGAAATATACTCCTCCGTTAGTATTAGTGTTGAAGAGAAATCCCAACATTTGCTGGGAATGCCGCAAGCATCCAGCGCCCTCACCTTCGACTCGGGAGTACGTAACTGGCCGGGACTAACAGCCCGACCCGCTGGCTCCACGAAAGTGGTGCAGCCCCTCATGTCCGCCTGTCGCTTAGTACGGGGCTTTGCGCTACCATGGTATAAGGAATTAAAGTAGCGCCTTCACCATAAGCAATTGCTTTTGGTGTAGTGGTAAGCGCTTGATCCTAACAAGTTACGCGTGCTCGGGCGAGAGCAATCCTAGGATGGGTGACCTCCTGGGAAGCTCAAGCCTTGGGACCTAACAATTAGAAAGTACAATCATCGATCTTGAAGATAAGATAGAAGATCAAAATATTTTAAAGAAAATTGAATCTGATATTAGTTTTTCTTTCATGACGTCTAGTCTTGAAGAAAAAATATTTTCTCAAAAATCAGATTCTATTTCTAACATTTCTTCTGATTCTAAGGAAAATAAAAAAGGAAGTTTCTAATTTTAAAATCTTTTCTCAAAATTCTTCAGACTCCGAGGCAAATTCAGATTTATTAGTTGATCAGATTGGTTGCTTGGATAAAATTATTTCTTCTGATTTAAATATTTCATCTAAAATTCTTGATGATTCTTTTACGTTAAATGATCAATATTATAAACCTAAGTGTAAAAGAAGACGGTCAAAGAAGTCGAAGAAACAAGATAAATATCTTTCTGACAATTCTAATTCTTCCGATTCAATTCTTACAGATAGGAATTTGAGCGCTCGATCAAGGCAGATCTGGAAAGTGAAGCGGACATCTGATGAATCTACTTTTGATGGAGATAAACGTGTAGACAAATTCTATAAAAGCGATTCATTTGTTTCTTGTAATAAAATTTCAAAGTACTCTATAAAACAAATGATTCGAATTTCAAAACATGTCTCATGTTCTTCCTCAGATTCTAGTTCTGATGATTATGTTTTATCTTCTATTGATTGTGCTTATCATTCTGATTATGTTTCTCATACTTCTCGTATCAAACCTTATAACTATTTCCCCATACGAACTGCAACTAACTTTCACGGGCCCAAATACAAGTGGGTACCAAAATCTCAATATGATTCAAAGTTGCATGCATCTCAGGTAAGAGGTTTCAGGTTGACAAAGGAAAAGGGCACACGTAGAGACTTGCGTCATCTAAGTTATGTTCAGGCATCTATTGAAAATAAATATTGTAACGCAGGTCGGTATGGGACGAGTTAGCATTTAAGTTACATATTAATTGTTAAAGTCTTCCGCTGTAAAAGGTTTAAAGTTTTATTTTAGCCGGATTTTTGGAGTATTTTTACAGGAATTGTTCGGATTACGTAACACTTTTCAAGGCGAAAATATGGGTGTTACAGTGACGACCATAGGTGGTGGTGATCGGTGTTAGTGGAGGTGGTCGATGATGGTAGCGGAGGTGGCGGTGGTCGATGGTTGTGGAGGTGGTGGAGGAGGTTGTTGTTGTAACAACCTGAACATTTATATATAATAAAATAACATTCATTACTAAATACTATCCCAAGCTTACATTTCAGAGTACAAGGTTCTTAACTATCAACTATTACACAACTGAGTCTCAAAAGATAACTATTGCAGGAAGTCTTCTATCTCCTGCTTATAGCTCATATATTCTCCTTACCTTTATCTGCTACTTTTCGATAACCTGAAACAGGATTAAAATTTCGAAATAGCGAGGGTTAGACCAAAGGTCTAGTGAGTCCCCTCCAATCACTACTGCAACAGTTCAAATATTAATTAAAACATTTAAACAAAACTGTATATCTCAATACATAACTTGCTCTTTAAATCAAACTTTAAAACACTTTATGCTTCACATGCATAATTAAATCAACTGGCCATCACTGACTACTTTCTACGCTCGCAAGCATACTTTAAACTACTGACCAACATTCCCGTCAAAGACGGTATGTCTGTCTCGTACTGCCTTATTTTAGGGACACACCCTAATGGCATAAACGGGCCACACTCCCCGGTACGAGCAGGCGGGTCACACTTCCCGACTTAGGTCAAACTTCTGACTCAAATGTATGCATACACCTAGTCCTGACTGTATATAAAACAAGTTTATATACCTGAGCATAAACATGCCAAACTGATTAAATCAAACTTTTCGAAGTTTATCTGCATAACTTTCAATATAATAAATGCGCAGTATATAAAACCTACATTTATTAAATAACTGCTCAAATCATAAAAGATTTAGTTTGAAAGACTCACCTCTAATTCTTCTGAATTAAACTCTGACTTTTATTGATTAACACCACCTACGATGGTATTAAAACAAAGGTAAGCTAACTTGCAACTAACACTCTTTCATTCAAAAGACTCATCAATTGAACTCTACTGTTTTTAACCTGGTCAAAACCAATTTGATTAAAACCTCTTAGACCAAATATCAAAATATCGGTCGAACATATAGACCGAATAACACTGGTCAGAACAATGTATCGGTCGAATCTTTATACCGGTCAAAAACAAATATCGGTCGAGCTGTTATCGGTCCTTTACAACATACCGTTCGAACCACTACCGTTCCTTTACAACCTACCGGTCGAACCACTACCGGTCCTGTACACTATATCGGTCGAAAGCAAACAACCGATACTTCTTCTTCCCGGTCTAACCAAGAACTTAAGTCGGCGTAACAGTTTCAAACCCAGAAAACTTTTGATCAACAAATCGATCAAATACAAGTTTAAAAGCTTGATTAACAAGACTATTTACCGACTATAACATGTAGATAGAAGTATGAAGCTAAAAACATACCTCTATTTGACAAAAACGAACGATTTACCAAATCTCCTTCTCTTTCTCTGTTTCTCTTTGGTTTCTCTCTTTCACTTTTTGAAATTAAGGTCGGCTGATAAAATTGAGATATGAATCTCAATTATCAGATATTTACTTAATATATACCAAAATTTCAAATAACCCCCTTACACTTTGGTTCTCATTTCACTTTTCACCCAACTTCCAAAATTAACAAAATTTCGAAACTGGGTATTACATTGGGCATATCCCAAAAATATACATTCAATACCTTTGTCTCCTAACTTTCTCTTCTTGGATTTGAGAAGTCTCACAATTGCTTGACATCCCCAAATCCGAAGGTAATCTAGTTTATGTGTCGTTGATTCCATAACTCATAAGGGGTCTTTTGACTTCTCTTGCTTGGTACTCTATTGAGTATGTAGCAAGATGCAAGTAATGCTTCTCCCCAAAATCCAGAACTTAATCCGGAATATGACATCATGGAATTTACCATTTCCATCAAGGTACGGTTTTTTCTTTCCGCAATACCATTTTGTTGTGGTGTATACGGAGCCGTCACTTGGTGAATAATTCCCATAGATTCAAAATATCTAGGGTTATAATATTCACCACCTCTATCCGTTCTTAAACATTTTATCTTTGTGTCACATTTAAGTTCTACTTCATAGATCTTAAACTTTTCAAGGACATCATCTTTTGAATGTAAAAGATATACATAGCAATATCGAGAGTAATCATCGATAAAAGTGGCAAAGTACTTTTAGCCACTAAGAGAGGGTGTAGCATGTAAGTCACATATGTCACTATGCACTAAGTCTAAGATTTTAGATGATCTTTGGACTTGAGGGAACGGTTGTCTAGTAATTTTAGTATGCATACAAGTAAGGCACTTATGATTTTTATCATCTAACTTTGGAATTACATCAATTTTTGCCATAATTTTCAAACGTTTAAAGTGTACGTGACCTAATCGACCATGCCACAATAGTAAGGAATAATCAAAGTAAGCAGAACTAGTAGTAGTATTATTAGCATCAATCATATGTACATCGGGAGCAACCGCATTATTTGCGTTGCTTATGTCAATCATATTTACATTATTCACACTATTATTCACAACATTATTTATGTTTAGTTTAAACATTCCTCCGGTGAGATAGCCTTTGCCGACGAATCTTCCGCCTTTAGAGAGTATAACCTTGTCAGATTCGAAGACGAGTTTGAAGCCATGTTTGTTGAGGATTGATCCAGAAACCAAGTTCTTTCGGACATCGGGAACATGGAGAACATCATTTAGGGTCAAAGTGTTCCCGGATGTGAATTCCAAAGTAACCTTCCCTTTTCCTTTGACTTGAGCGGTAGAGTGATTTCCCATGTAAAGTACGGAGTTAGAAGCTTTGTACGTTTTGAACATGTCCATGTTGTTGCACACATGTCGGGTAGCCCCCGAATCCACCCACCAACTTTTGTCTTCCTCAAGTGAGAATACTTCGGAAATCATAGCAACAAAGTTGTTGCTTTTGAAGTTTCCATCCTTGGTGTTGTCACTACCATTTCCCCTTCTTCTTTTGAGAAGTCGACAATTACGTTTGTAATGTCCGGGCTTGTTGCAATTGAAATAAACCACGTACTTCATATTCCTTTTCTTTTTACCATTTTCCTCGTAGTGTTTCCTTTTCTTACCACCGGCTTTGGAAGTCTCTCCCTTTTCCTCGACCACATGAACTTTGGAAGCATCGTCGTTGGATTTATTTTCCAATCGATATTGTTCTTCAATGAGAAGATGTTTTCCAAGTTCTTTTAAGGACATATCGTCCTTACGATGTTTAAGATTTTTCTTAACATCTTTCCAAGAGGGAGGGAGTTTGTCGATGATCGATGCCACTTGGATCGATTCATCCATTTTCATGTCGTGTTGTGTGAACATACTAAGAATGTGCTCAATTTCATACATTTGATCCATAATAGGACGTGGGTCTATCATTTTGTAAGAATTAAATTTGGAAACAATAATTTTTTTACTTGTTGCGTCTCCCGTGAAGTACTTTTGTTCGAGAGCGTTCCAAAGTTCCTTCGCCATTTCGATGTTTTGATAAACATCGAATAGAGGGTCAAACATAGCGTTGAGGATGTGACCGCGACATATGAAATTGTCGTTCTCAAACTTGAGCCTTTCTCGTGCCGAAGCAAGTGTCTCGTCATCGTGTTGTTCCGGGTATGGTTTGGTGAGGACGTAGGAGACGTTTAGAGTGGCCAACAATAATTGCATTTTCTTTTGCCACCTTTTGAAGCTTCCACCGTCAAAGCGTTCCAACTTGACGATGTCACAAGACATCTGTTGAAGATTCTTGGTTGCCATCTTTCTTCGGAAATTGCTTTAAGATTGTTGTTTTTTGGGTTCTAAATCTATAGGAATAAATTGGCTAAAATAAATCTACTACTTATTGCTTCAAGGCGAATTGTCTCTATCCTTAAAGCAATTTCGCCCCCACCGTTCGATAGAACATAGTGCTATGGGGTTGTGGCGAATTACTTCTCAAGATACAATGAAGCAACGTATGTAGAGCAATTATCAACACCGCATTTTGTGGTGATAATCCGGTTGAACTATTGAGTTTCAAGTATTTCTAGAAACTAGAAATTTATGTTTCTATAGCAACACAAACTCTAGCAATCTGGTATATGAAAAAGTTGTCCTATTTCGGTGTCTAGAGGAGGATATATATAGAGGAAAAATGAAAAGGTGTAACCTTTCATGAAGAGGTGCAACCTTTCATGAAGAGGTGCAACCTTTCATGAAGAGGTGCAACATTTTATGAAAAGGTGCAATGATTCAACTTCCCTCCAAAAATAACCGAATTAACTAACTAACGGAGTTAACGGAAAAATTAACGGACCGTTATTTATAAGGACAAAAAATTCACTCTTCCTAAAACTTAACACAAAATATTTTAGACTCTAACTTATTTTGAAAATTTCCCCAACAACACACACACACACGTGTATATATATATATATATATATATATATATATATATATATATATATATTCTATTACCTTTTCTTGTTTCAACACATCTTATGATTCCTCGTGATGCCATATTCTACTGCGCTCCCATGGCTCGTTAGGTGATTCTTGACAGACTAAATCTCTACCTAGCTCTTGAAGCAGTTGGTGCATCATAAACTCATTTCCTGGTCCAACTGTTAGAAGACATCAATCAATGAGCTTTGAGAACCCAAAAGTTGGGATCATATCACACTCAGTATTGTTTCAGCGAATTCTCTATCTTCACGGGTCATTCATGTATTATTCATCGTGAATAATGTATCATTTAAGATGAATAATACAACATTCAGGGTGAATAATACACGATCCATTAATTCGTGTATTATTCATCATGAATAATGAATGAACGTTCACATTTGTTATTCATACTGAATGTGGGACATCCGGGGATGCACATACATATTCATAATAAATTAAACCAAATTTCGATTTTAAATCGGGAAACAAAAGAGGGTGCGCCATGTGTCCACACATTCACGAGTCATTCATATATTATTCATCATGAATAATGTATTATTCAGGATAAATAGTACACAATTCATGATGAGTAATACAGGAATCATGGATTCGTGTATTATTCATCCTGAATGTTGTATTATTCATCCTGAATATTGTATTATTCATCATGAATAGTGAATGAACGTCCATCTTTGTTATTCATATTGAATGTGGACACACAGGGACGTGCATACATATTCATAATAAATATAGCACATATATAACATTTCACGTAACAAATAGTTAAAATGGAAAGAAAAAAAAAACTATACCAAGATGGATGTCATATCGAAGTGCACGAAATTATCTTTTTTTTGATGTAATTTGTTTGATTAAAATATTAGTAATTTTTAAAATAATTTGTTTTAAACTTTAAGGATGTAAATGTTTTTTAATTAAAAAGAAAAATAAAAATTCAAATAAGGTAGGCGTTAATTCAAATTTTCAGTTTCGTCCCTAGCCACTTTTCAATTAATCTTATTATGTTTTAACCATTGATTAGTTTTCTAAGTTTTGATCAATGGCTAAGATTGGTGCTCACGTGCACAATAAAAAATGAGTTTTCATTTGAACTCACCCTATAGAGGAAAACTTTTGATTTTATAATTTAAAAACTACAAATCTTTCTTATGATTTTGTTTTTACTTTGCATTTGGTCCCTTAGGGTGCGTTTGGTTTGCAGACTGGGTGAGACGGGACGGTACAGAAACTTACTGTCCCACGTTTGGCGTGACATGGGACAGAACAAAAATTCATTGTCCCACGTTTGGTGCGACATGGGACAGGGACAAGGACTGGACAGAGTGGGACAAGATGAGACAAAAAAGGGTATTTTCTTGTTCCACCAAAATAGGTGGAACAACATGGGACAAAAGTGAGACAGAAACTAAAAATCACTAATCTAACGTCATTTGATAAATAATCCTAATATGGTATTAGTCTTAAGTTTGGACAGATATGGCGCAAACTAGAGGTTTGCGTGAGAGGCAGGAGACGCAAACTGAGCTTTGCGTGAGCAAGCTGTGGCGCAAAGGAGCTTTGCGTGATGCACTAGTAACGCAAATGTTACTTTGCGTAAGACACGAGTGACGCGAACCGAACTTCGCGTGATACACTAGATACGCAAAATACACTTCTCTTGATGCACTGGAGACGCAAAGTTAACTTTGCGTGACTAACCCAATACGAAAAGTTGAACTTCTCGAGATGAAAACCTGAAATACACTAAGAAAAGATTAGTAGATCGCGCAAATCAAACGAAGAACTCGCGCAAATGCATATGAACTGGCGCAAAGTTTAAATCTAGCGCAAACCAAAGGAAAATCAAGAAACTGCCAAAAAGTCGATTTCAAAGCTGAATTTGATGAAAAAAATCTTATACAAACTAGTTCGAAAACATCTTTCTACCACTTTTCAATCAATAATTTCGATTAAAAACCACAAACTCGAGAACTCGAGAATATCACAGAACGTCAAAAACGGATTTTCAACAATCACAAAATTGAACACCCAAACACATTTTTCTTGCAAATCGATGTGAATTAAAAAGATTTTGCAATCAAAAACGAATCCAACAACCAATTTTCAAAGAAATTTATTAAAAAACAAAGCCGAATTTGATGAAAAATTCGAAAACGAGATTTTCTTGAAAAATTCAAGAAAATCGATCAAATTTTCGACTTAATCCACAAATTCAGTAACGAAAACAGATCTCTCAAATATCTCAAGATTCGGATTGGCTTTGATACCAATTGTGAGTCCAAGAATCAATGAATCCTAGAGAGAGAAAGTAGAGAGAGAGCTTTGGAGTGCAAAACAGAGAGTATATTCAATATGCGTGAAAGGTTCTTACAAGACACAAAGACCAAAGGGACTTAAATACTCTTAGTCAATACAACTCAGAATATGAAACTAAAACAATATTTGACCAAGCCTATAAATACAATGATTACTATAAAATCAGACCTAACAACTGTAATACCCAGTTTCGAAATTTTGTTAATTTTGGAAGTTGGGTGAAAAGTGAAATGAGAACCAAAGTGTAAAGGGGGTTATTTGAAATTTTGGTATATATTAAGTAAATATTTGATATAGTCGGTAAATAGTCTTGTTAATCAAGCTTTTAAACTTGTATTTGATCGATTTGATGATCAAAAGTTTTCTGGGTTTGAAACTGTTACGCCGACTTAAGTTCTTGGTTAGACCGGGAAGAAGAAGTATCGGTTGTTTGCTTTCGACTGATATAGTGTACAGGACCGGTAGTGGTTCGACCGGTAGGTTGTAAAGGAACGGTAGTGGTTCGACCGATATGTTGTAAAGGACCGATAGCAGCTCGACCGATATTTGTTTTTGACCGGTATAAAGATTCGACCGATACATTGTTCTGACCAGTGTTATTCGGTCTATATGTTCGACCGATATTTTGATATTTGGTCTAAGAGGTTTTAATCAGATTGGTTTTGACCAGGTTAAAAACAGTAGAGTTCAATTGATGAGTCTTTTGAATGAAAGAGTGTTAGTTGCAAGTTAGCTTACCTTTGTTTTAATACCATCGTAGGTGGTGTTAATCAATAAAAGTCAGAGTTTAATTCAGAAGAATTAGAGGTGAGTCTTTCAAACTAAATCTTTTATGATTTGAGCAGTTATTTAATAAATGTGGGTTTTATATACTACGCATTTATTATATTGAAAGTTATGCAGATAAACTTCGAAAAGTTTGATTTAATCAGTTTGGCATGTTTATGCTCAGGTATATAAACTTGTTTTATATACAGTCAGGACTAGGTGTATGCATACATTTGAGTCAGAAGTTTGACCTAAGTCGGGAAGTGTGACCCGCCTGCTCGTACCGGGGAGTGTGGCCCGTTTATGCCATTAGGGTGTGTCCCTAAAATAAGGCAGTACGAGACAGACATACCGTCTTTGACGGGAATGTTGGTCAGTAGTTTAAAGTATGCTTGCGAGCGTAGAAAGTAGTCAGTGATGGCCAGTTGATTTAATTATGCATGTGAAGCATAAAGTGTTTTAAAGTTTGATTTAAAGAGCAAGTTATGTATTGAGATATACAGTTTTGTTTAAATGTTTTAATTAATATTTGAACTGTTGCAGTAGTGATTGGAGGGGACTCACTAGACCTTTGGTCTAACCCTCGCTATTTCGAAATTTTAATCCTGTTTCAGGTTATCGAAAAGTAGCAGATAAAGGTAAGGAGAATATATGAGCTATAAGCAGGAGATAGAAGACTTCCTGCAATAGTTATCTTTTGAGACTCAGTTGTGTAATAGTTGATAGTTAAGAACCTTGTACTCTGAAATGTAAGCTTGGGATAGTATTTAGTAATGAATGTTATTTTATTATATATAAATGTTCAGGTTGTTACAACAACAACCTCCTCCACCACCTCCACAACCATCGACCACCGCCACCTCCGCTACCATCATCGACCACCTCCACTAACACCGATCACCACCACCTATGGTCGTCACTGTAACACCCATATTTTCGCCTTGAAAAGTGTTACGTAATCCGAACAATTCCTGTAAAAATACTCCAAAAATCCGGCTAAAATAAAACTTTAAACCTTTTACAGCGGAAGACTTTAACAATTAATATGTAACTTAAATGCTAACTCGTCCCATACCGACCTGCGTTACAATATTTATTTTCAATAGATGCCTGAACATAACTTAGATGACGCAAGTCTCTACGTGTGCCCTTTTCCTTTGTCAACCTGAAACCTCTTACCTGAGATGCATGCAACTTTGAATCATATTGAGATTTTGGTACCCACTTGTATTTGGGCCCGTGAAAGTTAGTTGCAGTTCGTATGGGGAAATAGTTATAAGGTTTGATACGAGAAGTATGAGAAACATAATCAGAATGATAAGCACAATCAATAGAAGATAAAACATAATCATCAGAACTAGAATCTGAGGAAGAACATGAGACATGTTTTGAAATTCGAATCATTTGTTTTATAGAGTACTTTGAAATTTTATTACAAGAAACAAATGAATCGCTTTTATAGAATTTGTCTACACGTTTATCTCCATCAAAAGTTGATTCATCAGATGTCCGCTTCACTTTCCAGATCTGCCTTGATCGAGCGCTCAAATTCCTATCTGTAAGAATTGAATCGGAAGAATTAGAATTGTCAGAAAGATATTTATCTTGTTTCTTCGACTTCTTTGACCGTCTTCTTTTACACTTAGGTTTATAATATTGATCATTTAACGTAAAAGAATCATCAAGAATTTTAGATGAAATATTTAAATCAGAAGAAATAATTTTATCCAAGCAACCAATCTGATCAACTAATAAATCTGAATTTGCCTCGGAGTCTGAAGAATTTTGAGAAAAGATTTTAAAATTAGAAACTTCCTTTTTTATTTTCCTTAGAATCAGAAGAAATGTTAGAAATAGAATCTGATTTTTGAGAAAATAATTTTTCTTCAAGACTAGACGTCATGAAAGAAAAAATGATATCAGATTCAATTTTCTTTAAAATATTTTGATCTTCTATCTTATCTTCAAGATCGATGATTGTACTTTCTAATTGTTAGGTCCCAAGGCTTGAGCTTCCCAGGAGGTCACCCATCCTAGGATTGCTCTCGCCCGAGCACGCGTAACTTGTTAGGATCAAGCGCTTACCACTACACCAAAAGCAATTGCTTATGGTGAAGGCGCTACTTTAATTCCTTATACCATGGTAGCGCAAAGCCCCGTACTAAGCGACAGGCGGACATGAGGGGCTGCACCACTTTCGTGGAGCCAGCGGGTCGGGCTGTTAGTCCCGGCCAGTTACGTACTCCCGAGTCGAAGGTGAGGGCGCTGGATGCTTGCGACATTCCCAGCAAATGTTGGGATTTCTCTTCAACACTAATACTAACGGAGGAGTATATTTCTTAGAATCATAAATGATTGGAGAAATATTTTCCTTTATCAGAATTAAAAACATAAGGATCAATAAAATCATCAGACATTGAAGATTTGATAGGTGATATATCATTTAAAATTCTTCTTCCTCTCCTTGATTTTTCAGGAAAATATTTTGCATTTTCACTTGTGTAAACAAAAGGAATTTCCTTTTTCTTGTTATTTGTTCTTTTCTCATTTTCGATTTCTAACACTTGCTTCTCATTCATCCAATCAATTTTAAATTGAGGAGCATAATGAGCAAGAGTCAGATAATCGTATTTATATAAAGTTGGGGATTTTTCAATAGCATTGTTTAAACAATGAGGATTTTCAAAACCAAGTCCCCACCTTTGTTTTAAAGCTTCTTCACTCCTCGGTTTGTTCATAAAAAATTGTTTGTTCAGATTGGTTCCTTCGATAAAGCTTTTTTTCTAACTTATTTATTTTATCCGAAAAATCATCTTTTAAAGTAGTCATTTTAATCAAAGACTCAAGATAAGTCTTATTTGAATTTTCCAAATCATCCAATTTCTTTTGAAAGATGTCTTTTGTGTTTTCCAAAATAGATTTTTCATCTTTCAAAGAAATTTTCAGTTTGTCAATCAAATCTGACTTTTCAGAATTTAAGTTCTTTTCAGATAATAACTTTAAGCGAAGATCAAATAAAGCAGAAATAATAATATTCATCTGAGAAGATATGAAATTAAAATCAAACTCTGAATATACCTCATCTTCATCAGTATCTGAATCGTCTAACTGATCATCTCCGATCAAGCACATCTGAGCGATCTCTACATTTGCTGCTTCATCGTCAGAGTGATCTAGCCAGAATTCTTCTTCGGCTAGCAAAGCTAATCCACTCTCTCTTTTCTCGGCCAGTTCCATTTTCTGTCTATAATAAGCTGAGTCCTTAACCTTTTTTGCTCTACACTCCTTTGAGATGTGACCCAGTTTTCCACAGTTGTAGCAAGCAGCAGTCTTTGGCTCGGGTACTTTGGATTTAGAATCGGAAGTGAAGCGAGAAATGTTAGAACCCGATCTTGGTTGGAACTTTTTCTGGTAATGCTGAGAGATAAGGATCATTGCTTTTTGCAGAGCCTCACCATCATCATCAGTTGACCCGTTGTAAGCGTTATCAGACAACGTTTGTTCAGCCAGTTGGCTCGTGAGGAGTGCAACCGGGTCTACTGACTTCTTGTTCTTTTTCTCCAGTTTGGCCTTCTTCTCTAGCACCAAACTCTCATCAGTCATCAGAATCTCATATAATTCCTGGATTTGCATAGTGTAGATTCTGACATCGTTCCTCAGTCTATGGCATGATTTATTCCATTCTGTTTGCAAAGTGTTGAGGAACTTCAGATTTAATTCAAGCTCCGTCTTTTCAACATTAATCTTCCTAAGATCATTTATCACGGCACATAAACGATCATACACAGTTTTTAGTGGCTCCCCGTCCTTGGCTTTGAATTCTTCAAAATTATTCATGTAACGAGTGTGTCGAAGTTGAGTTGCAACAGAAGATGTAACACCCTGAATTTTGGAAATAGCAACTTATTTAAAATTTTCTAAATACATCAATAAATGAATCATCTACAACCACAAATTTAGATTCGACCACAATACACGTATACCATCTTATACATACGGGCTATAAAGGACGGGTGCTACACATACCCATGCATAGTCACTATCTCCATAATGCAGAAGACTTCACCGATTACTTACTTTCGGATCTAGCTAAGGCTCTACTCTTCATAGGGTTGCTAGAACCAACTCCCAACCTTGAAACCTGATGCACATGCCGACAAATAAAAATGTTAGGCTTAACGCCTAGTGAGCTCAAGAGTTTTAACATGAGTAAATACTTTCAAAAGATAGACTTCTCTTAAAATATGATCTTTCAATTGATGCACTTTAAAACATAGAAACAACTCTTTTCAATATCATGCGCTTTCAAAGATAGACACCTTATTTCAAACATGCTTTAGAAATTGATTGCAACTTAAATTAACTCGAAACATGCATGTGAACCGACTCCCATTTAAGAAACGTGGATAAAACGTTATATTCCAAAACACCCAAAAATCAACTTCAAAACCATATATACCGTACGTCCGAAAACACCGACACTAGGCCCAAAACTCACGCAAAGCGTAAAATATAAATTGAACTCTCCATTTATGAAGATACAGTTAAACCTCATATCCTAAAACACCCAAAACACGGGTGGGGCATAATTACTCAATCCATAAATCAAGGGTAAAAACCAATTATACAAAACGTCACCAAAAACTTGGATAACAAAACTCAATACCTAAAAACAACACCTTTCGGTGACGGGGGATTCCCGATTCCATAAAATGTGACGGTCCACAAAGTAAGCCCATTTTATGTTGTTATGACTAGTCATATAAACAAAAGTACACGCAAGGGATGTCAGGCTTAGTGGCTTTAAACGTACACCCACGGAAACTCGAGTTCAACCCCGTCGGGTTCCTACGTCGAGCTCCTCATCCAATATCGTAATACTTTAGCACGAAGAACTTATACCTCACCCAGTACCTTAATGTGCAGCACGAAGGACTTACATCTCACCCGATACCTAACGTGCCTCATTCAAAATCGTAATACTTGAGCACGAAGGACTTATACCTCACCCGGTACCTTAACGTGCAGCACGAAGGACTTACATCTCACCCGATACCTAACGTGCTTCATTCAAAAATTGCCAACAAGGCTCGAAGTCGAGCTACCAAAACTGGACAATTGTCCAAATACCCCAAATCAAATAAAATGCCAAGACGCAGGCTTAGCAACCCATTGACCCATTGATAATTGAAATGAAAACACGATAAAACACACTCGACCAACGGATATGCAAACACAACGACTAAAAGTAAGATTAGTTCAAAACTCAACATTAGTTGAGGTACCCCTTTTCCAAATGAACTTATACCCTTATAATTTTTCCAAATGTCTCATAACACAAAAATATGCATTTCCAACTTTAACTGCTGATATGAATGAAAATCATAAAATGAGACCATAAACATTCTTTCAAGTACCTCGCATAAATGAGCAATTAATACTTTATAAAACATTCCATTTCATGAATGATGCATAAAACCCGACAAACATTTAAAAGTGTATTTCTTTGACCAAAGATCTATTTATGCAATAAGACCTCAAAACACATTCATTTGTGACACATTTATCAAAATGCTCAAAAATCCCAAATGTGGGTATTATACAAAGTTTGTAAAGTTAAATACTTCAAATAATCATAGATTAGCAATAACCCAACATTTGATAATTTCATGTAAAACACATAAACACTTTAAAATAAACATTTTGGCATGTACAACGTTTTCACAAATCAACTTGAACTCACCTTGCTAGATTTAGGCTAAATCTAGATTTCACCCAACAAGCTCTTTTGAAGGCCGCTTGAATCCTCAAGCCGAAAACTTCCAAAACCTAGATCCATACAAATCCAAACCATAAATACCCATACATAGACATATAAAAACATTTCCCCAACCTTTACATACTAACATCCTCAACAAGATCAAAACCCTAGTTTTCCAAAACCATCAAATCCAAGATTTTGAACTGTTGCAGTAGTGATTGGAGGGGACTCACTAGACCTTTGGTCTAACCCTCGCTATTTCGAAATTTTAATCATGTTTCAGGTTATCGAAAAGTAGCAGATAAAGGTAAAGAGGAGATATGAGCTATAAGCAGGAGATAGAAGACTTCCTGCAATAGTTATCTTTTGAGACTCAGTTGTGTAATAGTTGATAGTTAAGAACCTTGTACTCTGAAATGTAAGCTTGGGATAGTATTTAGTAATGAATGTTATTTTATTATATATAAATGTTCAGGTTGTTACAATTGGTATCAGAGCATTAGTTTAAGAGATCTAGGTGACCAGATGGGCCTAGACTTAAACTGAGATAGTAAAAGCATAACTGAGTAGTAGGAAGACAGTAAGATGATAACATTAAGGTAGTAAGGACTAGCATGTAAGGTAAATTTGGAATTCCATCTGGCCAGTGTAATTGTGAATTTACATGTACATGCTTTTGCTTAAACTGCCGTAATGTGTAGCATGTTAGATTGAATATCTTATGTTTATTCTTATCAGAGAGAGAGAAGTATGTCTGAGCGAGTGACCAGGAGTAGATCTATAGTGAATCCTGAAATGGATCCAGAGAATGAAGTCATTGCCGAAGAGCAAATGGCTAATGTCAACCCGACTGCTATCCAAGGAAAGAGTCGAGGTCGACCAAAAGGTAAGACCGTTTAGAAAACAGCTACTCAGATAGGAGTTTCCAATGTGGGAACTCGAGGTGGGAAGACGAGTCGTGGTATTCCTTAGAATGAAAGTGTAGAGATAAGAGATGAGCAAGAAACTTCTCATCAAGAAAGTTCGGCTTCTGTGAGGGGTCGAAAATAGACGGGAAACCGTGGTAGAGGTAGAACGCAAGGTTTTGTTACACAAGAAACCTTTACTGCAAAAATGGGAAAATTACAAGAAACGTTGAATGCTTTGTTGGCTCAGCGTACTAATGAAGTTTCGGCAAGTAGAGAAAAGAGTGAAGACAATGTTCTAAAAAACTCACCGCACAGCCGCCATGGCGCGCCATGGCACCAAGGCTTGTGTCTCATGCCACGTTTTTCTTTACGTTTTTAATGTATCATTTGCAAGTTTTATAATATATACCATAATTTAACTTGCTTATTTATTGGCTCATTGACTAACACTACAAAACATATGTTTTATATATAATGATATATATGTATTAGAAAAATGACGCCATAAGTTACGCCTTGAAAACGCCATGGCTTCGTCGTGGCTCCTAAGGCTTGAGGCTTGGCCTCGCCACCACGCCACGCCTCACGCCATTTAGAACCTTGAGTGAAGATAAAGTAGTGACTGAGGTAGCAGAGTCACCAGTAACTGGAATGGGTAGTCATCCTCAGTCAAGTCCCATGGTGTCAGTTAAAGCTGTAACAGGAAAAGGATGTAGTTTTAAGGAGTTTGTTGCTTGCAAGCCTCCTTCATATAAAGGGGAATGTGATCCCGTAGTAGCGTTAAGATGGGTAAAAGGTATGGAGTTAGCATTTGATACGAGTAAGTATGTTAAAGAAGATAAAGTAGTCTATGCTTTGTCAATGCTGAAAGATGAAGCGGTAATGTGGTGGGATGTGGAATCCGGAGGTCAAAGTTCTACTGTAGCTAAAGAATTGGTTTGGGGTGATTTTGTAAAAAGATTTAAAGCATAGTTCTGCCCTCTGGCGGCAGTTAAAAAGTTGGAAGAAGAATTCCTGGGTTTAGAGCAGAAAGGAATGTCAGTGCGAGAATATGCTACAAAGTTTATCGAAAAGTCTAGATTTGCAGGAATCTATGTACCGAATGAAGAAAGACGAGTAGAACGTTTTGTCTTTGGGTTAAGAAGTGATATTCGGGAATTTGTCTCGAATAAAGAACCGTCGACTTTTCAAATGGCAGTAAATGCAGTGGAGATGAGGGAGAAAGAAAAGAACAGGCAAGCCACAGAAAGAAGTGGGGATAAAAGAAAGTGGGAAGGAACAGTTCGTGATTCCAAACCGTTTAAGTCTACAAAGTTTGAGCAGCGTTCTGTTAGTAAGTTTGAAAATAAGCTCTGTAGTAAGTGTAACCGGATGCATAAGGGAGAATGTAAGATTAATCAAGAGGGTTGTTATAAGTTTGGGAAGGTTGGGCATTTGGCTCGGGACTGCCAGAATTTGAGGTCTTGTTATCAGTGTGGATCTCCTGATCATATCAGGACCAACTGTCCACAGTTGAAAAAGGGATCGGTTGGAGGAAATGTAGAGAAAGGAAGTGAGAAAAAGGGAGAGCCAGCTAAAGCGCGAGCTAGAGTGTTCAATATGTCAGCAGAAGAAGAGGCGGAGTTACCTGATGTAGTGACAGGTACTTTCTTTATAGATTCAAATTATGCAAAAGTATTGTTTGATTCAGGCGCAAATCGTTCTTTTGTGTCTCCTAAATTTGTGCATAAATTGAATGAGAAACCTAAGAAACTTAGGCATGAATTGAAAGTAGAAGTGGCTGATAATAGTCAAATTTTAGTAGAAGAAGTGTATGATGGTAGTAGTATTGTCATTGATGGACAAGTATTTCCAATTCGACTGTACCCGATGGGTATGGGAGAATTTGATGTTATTATGGGAATGGACTGGTTGGTGTCTAATGATGCTCATATAGTATGTAATAAGAAATTGATTCGTATAGCGCAACCAGGAAAAGAAGAGATAGTAGTATTTGGAGATCGAAGGGATAGAAAGTCATGTTTGATTTCTATGATTAAAGCTAAGAAATGTTTAGTAAAAGGGTGTATGGGATTCTTAGCTTATGTGATAGATGCTAAGAAGGAAAAGAAGGGATTAGAGTCGGTTCCGGTAGTCAGTGAGTATCCAGAAGTATTTCTGGAAGACTTAACCACTTTGCCTCCTGATCGGCAAGTGGAATTTCGTATTGATTTAGTTTCTGGAGCAGCGCCGATTGCAAGAACACCATACAGACTGGCACCAGCAGAGATGAAAGAAATGATGACTCAATTGCAAGAATTGTTAGACAAGGGATTTATTCGCCCTAGTACCTCACCTTGGGGAGCGCCAATATTGTTTGTTAAGAAGAAAGACGGGTCTATGAGAATGTGCATAGATTACCGTGAGCTCAATAAGTTGATTGTTAAGAATAAGTATCCGCTTCCCAGGATTGACAATCTTTTTGATCAACTTCAAGGAGCGAGTTACTTTTCAAAAATCGATCTAAGATCTGGGTATCACCAGTTGAAGGTGAGGGAGGAGGATGTGCATAAGACTGCATTTCGTACGAGGTACAGACATTATGAGTTTCTAGTTATGCCATTTGGTTTGACCAATACACCAGCAACTTTCATGGATCTGGTGAATAGAGTGTGTAGTCCGTTTTTAGATAAATATGTCATCGTCTTTATAGATGATATATTGATCTATTCACGATCTAAAGAAGATCATGAAACTCATTTGAGAGCGATTTTAGAATTGCTTAAGCGTGAAAAGTTGTATGCCAAGTTTTCAAAATGTGAATTTTGGTTGAAAGAAGTTCAGTTTTTAGGACACGTGGTGTCGAAAGATGGGATTCAGGTTGATCCAGCTAAGATTGAAGCTATTAAAGGGTGGGAAGCACCGAAATCACCATCTGAAGTAAGAAGTTTTCTTGGATTGGCTGGTTATTATAAAAAGTTCATTCAGGACTTTTCAAGAATAGCTACGCCATTAACAGCATTAACCAGAAAGAATGTCAAGTTTGTCTGGTTAGAGGCACAGAAAGAAGCGTTCGGTAAGTTGAAAGAGAGTTTAAGTAGTGCTCTTGTTTTGTCTCTACCCAACGGAACGGAAGGATTTGTAATTTATAGCGATGCTTCAAAGTTGGGTTTGGGATGTGTGTTAATGCAACAAGGCAAAGTGATTGCTTATGCATCTCGTCAGTTAAAGGAGCATGAAAAGAATTATCCGACGCACAATTTAGAGATGGCAGCTGTAGTATTTGCTTTGAAAATTTGGAGGCATTACTTGTATGGGATCAAGTGTCAGATTTACACAGATCATAAGAGCCTTCAATATCTGTTTAATCAGAAAGAACTTAATATGAGGCAGCGTAGATGGATGGAGTTGTTAAGTGATTACGATTGTGATATTATGTACCATCCATGAAAGGCCAATGTAGTAGCAGATGCTTTAAGTCGTAAAGAGCATGGAGGAATAACAGAAGTTGTTGCATTTCAAATTGATATTGTTTCTAATTTCTTGAAAGAAGTTATAAAGTATCAGGAAGAAGCAGTGTCAATTTTTTTTTTGAAAAGTGAAAGAATAGTTGGGATTGTTAACTCGTTAATAGTTGACAATCGTGGAGTAAAGTGTTTTAATAGGCGAGTATGGATCCCAAAAGCAGGAGGTCTGAGGCAAAAAGTATTGGAAGAAGCACATAGATCTCGGTATTCAGTTCATCCTGGAACTAATAAGATGTATAGAGATTTGAAGCAAAACTATTGGTGGCCAGGTTTAAAGAAAGATATTGCTCATTTTGTTGAACGATGTCTGACATGCTTAAAGGTTAAAGCTGAGCATCAGAGACCTTACGGGGAACTTCAGTCGTTAGAAATTCTAGTTTGGAAATGGGATGAGATTACTATGGATCTTGTTACTGGGTTACCGCGTTCACCTAAGGGGCATGATGCCATTTGGGTGATAGTGGATAGACTCACAAAGTCAGCTCACTTCTTACCGATCAAGGAGACGTACTCACTAGAAAAGTTGGCTCGATTGTATATCGACGAGATAGTAACCAGACATGGAGTACCGTCGTCCATAGTATCAGACAGAGATGCTCGTTTTACATCAGCTTTCTGGAAAAGTTTACAAAGAGAATTAGGCTCTCAACTTAAGCTGAGCACGGCCTATCATCCGCAAACCGATGGTCAAAGTGAGAAAACTATACAGACATTGGAAGATATGCTTCGTGCATGTGTTATTAATTTTAAAGGTTCGTGGGAGATTCATTTGCCATTGATTGAATTTTCCTACAACAATAGTTATCATGCTAGCATACAAGCGGCCCCGTTTGAAGCTTTGTATGGTCGTAAATGTAGAACACCTCTATGTTGGAATGATATAACACCCTAAAAATCAGAGTAAATTAAAACCTGAAATTATGGCAACATGACACTTGTATTGATATAAACCTCCCATAAAGGGGATCAGTCCTTAAGACTTTACAAAACCTGTACAGATATAGAATTCATCAACAAACTAATCTAGACACATCTATCTAGATTACATCAGATGTCCATCCATAATTCACCAAAATAATGGGACTTAACAATTGCCCAGTTACAATACTAGTCATCTCAAGAAGCCTCGAGACCAAGCCCGTCTCTCAAAACCCTGGCAACCCACCACTAAGGGAAACCTGTTATACATATCATTTGAGAAAAAGTGTTAGGCTTAAAGCCTAGTGAGAACATACAGTTTATTCAAAATCAGAGATATAAACATCAATATCATAAGGAAATCTTTTCATAAAGGTTTAATTTATAAAAGATAACATTTCGCCACAACCGGGCCTTTTCGGTCCAAAAGTCATCATACGATGACAAAAGAACCATTTTACCAAGGATTGTGGTGTAACACAAAGTAGACCACCAAATCCGAGTTATGAGCTAAATACATGGAACCATGGCCACGAACGCTACGATCCGTACTACGATGTGAGGGAGGGCCCCCAAGGAACCATGTCATACTCGTTCATTAGACTACATTTGACCCATGGCTAGGACCGGGTCTCACATAACCGTACCTAAGTTTCCCCCGAGGATCAAATGTATCTAACTACAACGGAAGGGGCATATCCTTCCCAGCCATAAGTCGACTCGATACGTAGGGATCCACTAGTATAGTCATGACTTGTCACAATATTTCATGTGACCAACAAAGCTAGATAAATAGCTATCAACACATTTATATTTCAAAATGCCATTTTCCAGACCAACTGTTGGTAAGAAAGATAATCATAAAACCAGTTTATATACATTCTTTCAATAAGCCACCAACATGGGCAAGTAAAACATCATTTTACTTCTGATAAGGTGGAACCCGTCATTTTAGTCAAAACTGATCGGGAACCCCGAAAATCACCAAAAACTTCATTTATATGAAAACGTAGAGAACATAAAATCATACCGTAGAAATACTTCGGATTTCGCAAATAAGAGTTTTGACATGTATAAAGTTTGTAAAATGGTAGTAGGAACTTACCAGTAGGTTTTAGAATAAAACCCGGAAAACCAGATATCGATCACGACGAAGAGGTGAAGCTTAAAACACCGACCCCTTGCTAGGAACACCGAAAACTAGCAACCAAACGAGACTTGAAGATCGAAAAGAAGAAAAAGAGAGAAAGGAAGAGAGAGAGAGAGAGAACTAAGATTTGAGATATATGAAATATCTCTCAAATCTAGATATTTAAGACATCCTCAAAAAGCAAAGAAGGAAATGCGCACGACCCGTGCGCTAGCACTATGCCTCGGCCCTGGATCATACGCACGGCCCGTGCATTTTCTCTGAAGGAGGACGCACGACCCGTGCGTCCTGTAGACATCCACAGTAACCTCTTTTTCCTCAATACAACTTCGCAAAACCAAACGAAATTCGGGGTGTTACAATACTCCCAACCTTGGAACGATTTCGTCCTCGAAATCTAATCTTCTCAATGAAACATTGATCGCAGAGAATATCGTCTCAAACCTAAATACCAGAATCATTAACGAGATCTTAATACCGACACCCGAAATAGCTACCCTTCTTGGGCATATTTCACTCCTAACCGAGCGAACACTCAACTCTCTAAAGTAACCTTTACTCACAAGGTTACGGTTGCCTCCCAACCTTAGGTGACAATTACTACCTCCAGGAAATTAGCGACCTCAACTTCCCATCTACCAGTTCTTTCGAACTGCACGGTTCCGAACTCAAAGCTAACGGTTGGTGCTAATCTTCCCAAAACTCTCAGATTTCACTGATCCATTCCTAATATCGATAAAGATATTATTACAAGGCGCACCAATGCGTCTTTCCAGCAATCGGTTAACACAGATTCTGTTATCGCTCAACTCCGATCTGACCCCAAATCTGGAAATAGCCCTTATTCGAATTTCTTAATACTTCCATAAATACTTCGTCTACAACCACATTATAAAGATTAACTTTTAAACATACCACCAATCTATACATTCAGACTTATAAAGGACGGGTGCTACAGAAACCCATGCGTAGACACTATCTCCAACCTGTGGAAGACTTTACCAACAACTTACTCTAGCTCAAGGCTAAGGCCCGACTCCTCAAAGCACTGCTAGAACCGCACCCCCAACAGGAAATGATGCACATGTAGATAAAATAAAAAGGGTTTAAGCTTAACGCCTAGAGAGCTCAAGAGTTTTACATAAGTAAAAGCATTTAGATTGATGAACTTCTCTTTAAATCAGAACCTTTCAAATAATGAACTTTAAAACATGGAAACAACTCCTTTTCAAAGTCATGCACTTTCAAAGACGGATACTTCATTGCAATACGTTTTATAAATTGACACAACTTATATTACCCGAAGCATGAAATATTAGTAACACCATCCATATCGTACGTCCGAAAACATGGACACTAGGCCCAACACCCATATGACCAAAATACGAAAGAAAACTAAATACCAACACGCAGAAATAACACATTTCATTCAAACCTTAATATACATGGGAAGAACCCAATATTAAAGCCATCATTTACCGTCGACTCCACATAACCAAAGCCGGTAAAAATACAACATTAGTGTTTAAAATACCCCGGGTCCACGACGGATAGACCTGTACACAAAAAGAATAGAAGGACACGCAAGTAGGCCGCCCATACAACTTCCTCGCATGACCTCTAAACGTTTCCATCTTGGGTGGCGAGAACACGTGAATGGGGCCACCCGTGATGTTATTGGACTTCACCACGTATCCCGATCTTAGTTCCCATGCCATACCAGACATCACAACTTTAAACTGTTCATTGCCTCTAGCCATACTCCGTCGAGTTCCACCTCAAGGGCTTACGGACACGGGTGCCTATCCAATCCAGACGAGTTCCAACTCAGCGGCTCGAGCCACTTATCGCCTACTCGCTAGCAAACCCAAGCGGTCACCACAGTAACCAAAAACTTAGGCTTTCCAAAACAGACAGACTTACGTGCCTATGGATCCAATACAACACTGTCAAAATTTACACGACTCCAAAAGAAGACCAAAGCTCCCAAAAAGAAAACATGCAACTCCCAATGGCATGAAATAATCGCCATCATACTCCAAAAATTCCACAACTGTTTTTAAACCGAACAAATGTCCTCAAGTCTCCATTTAGTCAAAACTGAGCCAACGACCCAACAGTGTACGTAAATACCCAAATGAAAGTCGATATAAAATATGAAACACGTTTGACCAACTATTATGCAAACATGACCAAAAGTATAATTAACTCAAATCTCATCGTTGGTTGAAACAAACCGTTTTCCAAATGAACTCATACCCTTATGTTTTCAAAAGGCCTCATAACACAATAATATGCATTTTCTGAAAAAGGTTTATAAGATCAAATACACCAAAGGACACTTACGTCAATTGAACTCCAATTATATATGTAAAATCATCAAAGAACACATCAACATGATTTATTTTCCAAAATAACCAGAGATCCCAAAATGGGTGTCTCAACATGTTCATAAAACTAAACATTTCAAAAATAACCAAAAATTATCAGCAGTTAACAATTTAATGTAAAACACAAACACTTTAAAATATATATTTTGGTATGTACACTATTTTCACAAATCAACTTTAACTTACCAAAACACGAATAAACTCCATCATGCTAAAATCCTTCATTGCGGTTATAAAACCGGACAAATGTCCACACGATTCATTCAGTCAAAACCCGAGCCAATGGCCCGACACTTCACGTAAATTTCCAACGAAAGTTTCGTAAACCTTAAAACACATTTAACCGACATTTAACGTTCCCCAAATAATGAAATGTCTTTAAACAATGTTTATGAAAACACACACCACCAGGACATGATTTCTCAAAACTCAACACGTATTGAGACCAAAGATTTTCCAAATGTTTATGAATGCAAATATACTATGATGCACAAAAGCATCAAAGATGCATAAATCATAATGTAGATTTTACGTGTACAAAATCACCCAGGGTATGTAAATCACGCTATTTACTTGCTGAAATATTCAAGCTCGATATGAGCAATTTATGATGTTAAAACAATCCAAGTTACCGAATACGAAAACTTAACAAAATACTCGCACCTTGAGAAATACTGAGTAAAACACACCCAATAGTTTATACTATAAACGTGAAAATAGGTTCTTGCACTTCAACATATGCAACAATTGTTTGTACAACTCCAAAGGAAAATCACAATTTTATCTTTAAAAGTCTTCCTCTATAACCAAGAGGCGTTGCAGCAAAAGAATTTTCAACTCACCCCATATGCAACAATTCATTCCCCAAAGGGCGGTAAAATAACGGGGATGCAAATAAGATTTCAAATCGAGTTTAAAGCTTCACGTTGAAAAGATAAACACATATGACCAAGATAGAAACTACCACGACAAAAATGCCGCTAACTCGCTAAATGCTTTGCGGAAATTTTAACAGTAAAAGTTAATGATGGAAATACGATCAGAACGAAAGTCCTGTTTTAAAAATAACATAAATCGTTTATGCAATCATTCACACCAACGTTATACTTAAATTCAATGCACATAGTACACGACGATTGACATTTGTTAACAAAACCCTGAAATTAACGCACACAATGATGCATATGCACATGTTCCTGAAATTATTTACGCGACATCAAAGTCGTAAAATGTGACACCATAATTCAACTAGATTTTCATAAAACTCCTTAATGCTAAAATCAAGTGGTGTCCAAATTTCCATTTTGCAACACAAGATAAGGCGACCATTTTGACAAGATTTTTGATGAGACACGGCGCCCAAAGAACTCATAACTTGCACGCAATGAAATTAAACTCACGCATCTCTAAATATACGCACGCGACAAAAAGATTTCGTAAAACGAAACTCTATGAAATTCAACAAAACTCGTACAAACTAAAATCTCCAAGAAATTCCGACTCAAGTCATGGAAATAACTTTTCCTTTAAAACCACTGACATACGTGGAAGAGATCCAATGTCAAGGTCAAAATTCCACAACTACTTGCCCATTAACTCAAAAGCATTAAAACACAGATATTACGACATCCAAAAATAGCATTTAAACACAAGACGCGAATAAAGAGAGTTTTGATAACAATTTGAAATCAGGTGCAACAAAACCATTTTAAGCATGCTTATGCTCATAGTTTAAAATATGCTGAGTGCTAAATGTTTTTGCCAAAGCGTTACAAGGTAAATCACTTTATGTTTGGAAATCATGAAAAACAATTTATGCGACCTTATTTTTAGAAATAAATTTAATGCATGAATTCGGTCGGCACTCACATCTTAATACTACGCTTCCCAACATCCTGACGTACTATAATCAACCGGATGCCTCGGGCATAATAGGGCAACCATCCCATTAATTAACTTACAAAACTCCTTGAAATAGAATCGATCTAACAAGATATAATTCTAATTCCACCAACGAATCTGACTCAAGATGATTAACTTAATGCGTTCCACACACTTACTATAATTCCAAAGAGACATTGCTATAAACAACAATCATTCCTTAGCTTACTCACTTAGAAACTTTCGCACTACTCTAACGGTCAACATACTAAGGTAGAGCAGATAAACACAAGCACGAGAAAGGGTAAGGAAGAGTTTAACTGAAACACGCACGAAAGAAACGTACCGTTACGTCTATCAATTGTCATAACATTAGCAGGCCAATTACACTCACGTAAAATATCCTCATAATCACATTAGATAAGCGAGATTATGAACATATAACACATAAGGGTTCTTGTTACCATCATTACAACGCTTGATTAACATAACCTCCGTCGATTCTAAGACTAACCCATCTTAGAAGTTCTACCCAATCTCACAATCAGTGCTTATCAAACTCAGTCTAAGTCTAGACATCTTACATTCATGCCTAGTTCGCTTAAACTAGAACTCTGATACCAACTTATAACACCCTAAAAATCAGAGTAAATTAAAACCTGGAATTATGGCAACATGACACTTGTATTGATATAAACCTCCCATAAAGGGGATCAGTCCTTAAGACTTTACAAAACCTGTACAGATATAGAATTCATCAACAAACTAATCTAGACACATCTATCTAGATTACATCAGATGTCCATCCATAATTCACCAAAAGAATGGGACTTAACAATTGCCCAGTTACAATACTAGTCATCTCAAGAAGCCTCGAGACCAAGCCCGTCTCTCAAAATCCTAGCAACCCACCGCTATGGGAAACCTGTTATACATATCATTTGAGAAAAAGTGTTAGGCTTAAAGCCTAGTGAGAACATACAGTTTATTCAAAATCAGAGATATAAACATCAGTATCATAAGGAAATCTTTTCATAAAGGTTTAATTTATAAAAGATAACATTTCGCCACAACTGGGCCTTTTCGATCCAAAACTCATCATACGATGACAAAAGAACCATTTTACCAAGGATTGTGGTGTAACACAAAGTAGACCACCAAATCCGAGTTATGAGCTAAATACATGGAACCATGGCCACGAACGCTACGATCCGTACTATGATGTGAGGGAGGGCCACCAAGGAACCATGTCATACTCGTTCATTAGACTACATTTGACCCATGGCTAGGACCGGGTCTCACATAACCGTACCTAAGTTGCCCCCGAGGATCAAATGTATCTAACTACAACGGAAGGGGCATATCCTTCCCAGCCATAAGTCGACTCGATACGTAGGGATCCACTAGTATAGTCATGACTTGTCACAATATTTCATGTGACCAACAAAGCTAGATAAATAGCTATCAACACATTTATATTTCAAAATGCCATTTTCCAGACCAACTGTTGGTAAGAAAGATAATCATAAAACCAGTTTATATACATTCTTTCAATAAGCCACCAACATGGGCAAGTAAAACATCATTTTACTTCTGATAAGGTGAAACCCGTCATTTTAGTCAAAACTGATCGGGAACCCCGAAAATCACCAAAAACTTCATTTATATGAAAACGTAGAGAACATAAAATCATACCGTAGAAATACTTCGGATTTCGCAAATAAGAGTTTTGACATGTATAAAGTTTGTAAAATGGTAGTAGGAACTCACCAGTAGGTTTTAGAATAAAACCCGGAAAACCAGATATCGATCACGACGAAGAGGTGAAGCTTAAAACACCGACCCCTTGCTAGGAACACCGAAAACTAGCAACCAAACGAGACTTGAAGATCGAAAAGAAGAAAAAGAGAGAAAGGAAGAGAGAGAGAGAGAGAACTAAGATTTGAGATATATGAAATATCTCTCAAATCTAGATATTTAAGACATCCTCAAAAAGCAAAGAAGGAAATGCGCACGACCCGTGCGCTAGCACTATGCCTCGGCCCTGGATCATACGCACGACCCATGCGTCCTGTAGACAGCCACAGTAACCTCTTTTTCCTCAATACAACTTTGCAAAACCAAACGAAATTCGGGGTGTTACAAATAAGGTGGGTGAAATACAGTTAGCGGGACCAGAAATTGTTCAGGTGACAGCTGATAAAGTCGACCAGATTCGAGCAAGATTGAAGATTGCTCAAGATCGTCAGAAAATGTATGCTGATAGACGAAGGAAACCGATAGAGTTTCAGATAGGAGATAAGGTAATGCTGAAAGTGTCGCCCTGGAAAGGAGTAGTCAGATTCGGAAAGAAAGGAAAGTTGAGACCAAGATTTGTAGGACCATTTATCATCACTGGTCGTGTTGGTGAAGTGGCTTATGAACCTGATCTACCAGAAAGTTTGTGTGGGATTCATTCCACATTTCATGTGTCAAATCTGAAGAAGTGTTTGGCAGAAGCATATATAGTTGTTCCTTTAGAAGATATTCAGGTAGATGAAAAACTAAGTTATATTGAGGAGACTGTAGCAATTATGGACCTCAAGATAAAGAAGTTGAGGAACAAAGAGATTCGCTTAGTGACATGAAATCTCAGTATCCCCATTTGTTTAACTATAGAATCCGGGGACGGAATTCTCTTAAGGGGGAAGATTGTAATACCCAATTTCGAAATTTTGTTAATTTTGGAAGTTGGGTGAAAAGTGAAATGAGAACCAAAGTGTAAGGGGGTTATTTGATATTTTGGTATATATTAAGTAAATATCTGATAATTGAGATTCATATCTCAATTTTATCAGCCGACCTTAATTTCAAAAAGTGAAAGAGAGAAAGCAAAGAGAAACAGAGAAAGAGAAGGAGATTTGGTAAATCGTCCGTTTTTGTCAAATAGAGGTATGTTTTTAGCTTCATACTTCTATCTACATGTTATAGGCGGTAAATAGTCTTGTTAATCAAGCTTTTAAACTTGTATTTGATCGATTTGATGATCAAAAGTTTTCTGGGTTTGAAACTGTTACGCCGACTTAAGTTCTTGGTTAGACCGGGAAGAAGAAGTATCGGTTGTTTGCTTTCGACCGATATAGTGTACAGGACCGGTAGTGGTTCGACCGGTAGGTTGTAAAGGAACAGTAGTGGTTCGACCGATATGTTGTAAAGGACCGATAGCAGCTCGACCGATATGTTGTAAAGGACCGATAGCAGCTCGACCGATATTTGTTTTTGACCGGTATAAAGATTCGACCGATACATTGTTCTGACCAGTGTTATTCGGTCTATATGTTCGACCGATATTTTGATATTTGGTCTAAGAGGTTTTAATCAGATTGGTTTTGACCAGGTTAAAAACAGTAGAGTTCAATTGATGAGTCTTTTGAATGAAAGAGTGTTAGTTGCAAGTTAGCTTACCTTTGTTTTAATACCATCGTAGGTGGTGTTAATCAATAAAAGTCAGAGTTTAATTCAGAAGAATTAGAGGTGAGTCTTTCAAACTAAATCTTTTATGATTTGAGCAGTTATTTAATAAATGTGGGTTTTATATACTGCGCATTTATTATATTGAAAGTTATGCAGATAAACTTCGAAAAGTTTGATTTAATCAGTTTGGCATGTTTATGCTCAGGTATATAAACTTGTTTTATATACAGTCAGGACTAGGTGTATGCATACATTTGAGTCAGAAGTTTGACCTAAGTCGGGAAGTGTGACCCGCCTGCTCGTACCGGGGAGTGTGGCCCGTTTATGCCATTAGGGTGTGTCCTTAAAATAAGGCAGTACGAGACAGACATACCGTCTTTGACGGGAATCTTGGTCAGTAGTTTAAAGTACGCTTGCGAGCGTAGAAAGTAGTCAGTGATGGCCAGTTGATTTAATTATGCATGTGAAGCATAAAGTGTTTTAAAGTTTGATTTAAAGAGCAAGTTATGTATTGAGATATACAGTTTTGTTTAAATGTTTTAATTAATATTTGAACTGTTGCAGTAGTGATTGGAGGGGACTCACTAGACCTTTGGTCTAACCCTCGCTATTTCGAAATTTTAATCCTGTTTCAGGTTATCGAAAAGTAGCAGATAAAGGTAAAGAGAAGATATGAGCTATAAGCAGGAGATAGAAGACTTCCTGCAATAGTTATCTTTTGAGACTCAGTTGTGTAATAGTTGATAGTTAAGAACCTTGTACTCTGAAATGTAAGCTTGGGATAGTATTTAGTAATGAATGTTATTTTATTATATATAAATGTTCAGGTTGTTACACCCAAAATAGCAAAGCTTATAGATTCATGGTGGTTGAATCAAATGATCACATTTCTATTAACACCATCATAGAATCTAGAGATGCTCATTTTGACGAACAAAGGTTCAAAAGCATTCCAAAGGCACATGAGGTTTCTAAGGAAACCGTGTCTACCAAGATTCCCACAGATAATGAAAGGGAAGATGATGATTCCCCGAATCATCAAGTGATTGAACCTAGAAGAAGCAAACGTCAAAGAAGAGCAAGAAACTTTGGGCCTAACTTTGAAATGTACCTAGTTGAAGGTGATCGACATGGTTCAGTAAAAGAATATCCAATAATTTACAACTTGGATGAAGAACCACATACATATGCGGAAGCTATGAAATCTCATGATGCATCTTTTTGGAAAGAAGCAACCACCGATGAAATGGATTCCATCAAAGGTAATAATACTTGGATCTTAGTCGACCTACCCCCTGGTTCAAAGGCCATCAAGAATAAATGGATTTTCAAAAGAAAATTAAGAGTTGGTGGCAGTATTGAAAAGTTTAAAGCCCGATTAGTAGCTAAGGGCTTTACACAGAAAGAAGGACTAGACTATTTTGACACATATGCCCCTGTAGCACGAACATCAACCATTAGAATTTTGATTGCCTTAACTTCCATTTATAAACTCGTAATTCACCAAATGGATGTCAAAACCGCATTCTTGAACGGTGAATTAGAAGAGGAAGTATATATGGAACAACCAGAAGGTTTCATAGTTCAAGGACAAGAAAAGAAAGTTTGTAAACTTATTAAGTCCTTGTATGGCCTGAAACCGGCTCCCAAACAGTGGCATCAAAAATTCGACCAAATCATTCTATCGAATGGTTTGAAAATTAATGAATCAGACAAATGTGTTTATAGTCGATTTGTTAATGATCAAGGGGTTATCATCTGCTTGTACGTAGATGATATGTTGATCTTTGGAACCGACTTAGAATAAGTGCAAATGACTAAGAAACTCTTATCTGAAAATTTTGATATGAAGGATCTGGGAGAAGCTGATGTTATTCTAGGAATAAAGATTCTTAGAAATGACAATAAACTAATGCTATCCCAGTCTCACTATATTGAAAAGATATTAAAACGTTTTAATAAATTTGATTGTTTACCTGTAAGCACTCCGTTCGAAGTAGGTTCTAGATTGACGACTACTACCGGTAGGGTATTAGCTCAAAATTAATATGCTAAAGTTATTGGTAGTTTAATGTATGCTATGACTTGTACTAGACCTGATATCGCCTATGTTGTAGGAAGATTAAGTAGACATACTAGTAAGCCTGGAAAAGCACATTGGGATGCTGTAAATCGGGTACTTAAGTATTTGAAGAAAACCATCGATTATGGTTTGGAATATAGTGGATATCCTTCGGTATTGGAAGGATACACTGATGCAAGTTGGATAAATGATCAAGAAGACTATGCATCTACAAGTGGATGGATTTTCACACTTGGTGGGGGTGCAGTGTCTTGGGGATCAAAGAAACAAAGTTGCATAACAGATTCTACCATGGCATCGGAATTTGTTGCTTTAGCTTCTTGTTGTAAAGAAGCAGAATGGTTAAGGGACTTGTTGATTAACATGCCCTTATGGCCAAAGCCAATGCCGCCAATTTCTATACACTGTAATAGTGCGGCTACACTATCAAGGGCATACAATCAAGTGTATAATGGTAAGTCCAGACATATTGGACTTAGACATAGGCAAGTAAATCAATTAATAAATGATGGGGTGATCACCATTAGTTTCTTACGATCAAGTAAGAACTTAGCAGATCCTTTCACAAAAGGATTACCAAGAAAATTGATTGAAAGCACTTCAAAAGGGATGGTTCTCAAGCCCACCTATAGATAGTCACCCGTGATGTAACCTTGTTTTGACTCTTGGTATTTCACCAAGTCTCAAGATTAAGTTAAAGTACATCATTTGAATGTGACTGAAAGCTCTGCAATGTTTAAAAAAACCATCCCAAAGGTCAGCAGAACTTGGAACCGTAATGTGAAGAAAGGTTGAATCTAGTTCTTAATGGACTTGTAACACAGTATGTGTTGGAGTGTTCAAGTTACGGGAACACTCTTGACAAGGTCCACCTATCTGAATGTGGAAGTGAGGCCGCTTCCTATGACCTAAAGGGCTTGGCTCTAGAACATTCTGAGAAATCAAGATATAGACCCATGGCCAGTTAACGGGTCGGCTTATAGTGGTTGAATGAATGAGAGGAAGGATATGCGTGAGGTGTTTCCGTCTAACATATAAAGGAAGATGGTTCAATGAATTTGGTTCAACCATTCTTACCCTAGTTAGATTTGAGTACTTTCACTATGTAAGGGTTCAAGGTGCAAGACTCCACCTTTACTTATGCATAACACCCCCAAGGATTTCGGAATCTGGTTAGGTCATGTCAAGTCAGTCTTTTCAAATTCGAGTCTATTTTGAAAATGGTGGGGGTTTGTTGGGGAAATTTTCAAAATAAGTTAGAGTCTAAAATATTTTGTGTTAAGTCTTAGGAAGAGTGCATTTTTTGTCCTTATAATTAACGGTCCGTTAATTTTTCCGTTAACTCCGTTAGTTAGTTAATTCGGTTATTTTTGGAGGGAAGTTGAATCATTGCACCTCTTCATGTAAGGTTGCAGCTCTTCATGAAAGGTTGCACCTCTTCATGAAAGGTTACACCTTTTCATTTTTTCCTCTATATATATCCTCCTCTAGACATCGAAATAGGACAACTTTTTCATATATCTGTTAGATCACATATCTATTGAATTCAAGATCATTCAATCTGAAGATCCAATCTGAAGCTAATGCCGGAAAGTCGACTCTCGATATTAAGTCTAATGTCGTTTGTAATAAATGTCGAAGTTAATTAATGTTTATTGTAATTTAGTATTTAGTTTAAATATCTAGTTATTAGATATTAGTTAGTTTTAGTAATAATATCTATTTTAGATATTATAGTTATAATATCTAAGTTAGATATTAGTGTTAGTGTGTTGAGGAAGTAAACAGTTAGAAAATATCAGATCACTTTAACACACACACTCACGGTGTAAAAACAGAGAGAACACATCAGAGCTAAAACCGAACACCAAACCTTGTAATCGTTTGTTATTAATCATACAGGTTGGTAATCGTGTTGTTGTTGTTGTTGTTGTTGTTGTTGTTGTTTTTGTAAGAACTGGATATAGTATTGTGGACCGACAATATCAGATTGCTAGAGTTTGTATTGCTATAGAAACATAAATTTCTAGTTTCTAAAATCCTTGAAACTCAATAGTTCAACCGGATTATCACCACAAAGTGCGGTGTTGATAATTGCTCTACATACGTTGCTTCATTGTATCTTGAGAAGTAATTCGCCACAAACCCATAGCACTATGTTCTATCGAATGGTGGGGGAGAAATTGCTTTAAGGATAGAGATAACTCGCCTTGAAGCAATAAGTAGTAGATTTATTTTAGCCAATTTATCCCTATAGATTTAG
Source organism: Arctium lappa (assembly GCA_023525745.1). Taxonomy (NCBI): domain Eukaryota; kingdom Viridiplantae; phylum Streptophyta; class Magnoliopsida; order Asterales; family Asteraceae; genus Arctium; species Arctium lappa. The sequence continues at coordinate 80,576,038 of CM042055.1, forward strand.
AACCCAAATAACAACATGTTTTGTGTATATCTAGGGATTAAATGTGTGTAGAAAACTTTCCTCATGTTTACTTGTTTGATTTCTTGTTAGGGGACGGCGAAAATTCAAGCCCTTGTCCTAGACATGAAAATGATTGAGAATTATCCATCACACAGAACAAGTACTTCCACCAAGGAGAAGTTTCGAGATGATCTCCACAGAAAAATTGGAGCACTTCCACTCCTTTATCGTGATGTTTTCTCTTGGATATGGTGCTTATTTTCTTGGGTTTTTCAATTGCGTTCCTCCTGCTGTAACAAACTCGACATTCAAACAAATGCATTTAATCGGATGGATAAACTAAGATTACTTCAACTCGACTATGTACAGCTCCATGGTGGCCAGTCAATGTTGAAAGTACTAGACTTATATGGGAATTGAATTGATTCTTTGCCCGATTGTGTAAGAAACCTTAGTAAGATGAGCCATCTCCGTCTTTCAAAATGTCGTAGGCCAAAAATCATTAGTCTGTTCCACGGACAGTAGAATATTTATTTGTCCATTAGTGTGTCTCATTAGAGAAAGTAACGTTTCATCCATAAATGTCATCATGACCACATCTCCTTTATGAAGACACAAAAGCATTGATTGAGATTGAGGACAGTTTAAAAAAGCAAGCTATATCAGAAATTGATGAAGAGCTACTATGTAGGTTGGGGTGAATTAATAGAGAACATGACAAGTTTCCGACAATGAGTGGTCTCCTGAAGGCTCAAGGAAGAACACTTCGAGTACAAGTGAATGTCTCTTATATATATATATATATATATATATATATATATATATATATATCATTTGTGTATGTATTTTGATCTAATAAAACTTGTAGTATTTGACAGATGATTTGCGGACATGTATTATTCACCACATATTTTCAAGGGAATAGGCTTCCGGATTGGGTAACTCATATAAGTTGCTCATCAGGACTACAATTTACGTTGCCATCATATGGTAAGAGTTGTAGAATTTGAGGGTTAAATTTGTGTTGTGTGACTACTGTAGTTTTAAGCACAAAGAGTGTCATATTCCCAAGAACTACAATAAGGAATTTGACAAAGAGGTACTCCGACAAGATAAAAGGCCCTCACTCGAAGGTGGGTTTCCTCAGAAATTGTTGAAGAAGGTGATATAGTATGGTTAAGCCATTAGATGTTTGGGAACAAGAAGTTTGAAGATGGTGATGAAGTTAATGTTGACATTGATGGTCTTCATAGTTTCCATCGTCCAAATGATCATGTAGATGTAAAGGAGTTTGGAGTAAGCTTTGTGTACGATAATGATGACGGAAACAAGACAGAAGATCCTTTGGCTGAATACAAGCCACGAAAACACATCCTTGCTCAAGATGTGTATTTATTAAAATATCGAACTAAAACTTAGTTGCGGGTGGGAATAATTGTAAATCATGTTAGTCTATACTTGTATATTATAATTGGTACAAGTTTTTATGTTGAAACTGCAACTTCTTAAGCTACATGACATGATCCCTTCCCAGTGTAACTTATGGACCATATGGCACATTATAATCCGAATCCAACTGTTAATTCGACTTCTAATGAAGACTTTGGTGGGTCCCAGTTCAAGGAAAGTAATGTTTATGTTACAGGACAACAGGTTAGTTACGTGCACTCTACTTGATCTTTCTTATGTTGTGTTGGCTTTGAGTTTTTTCCTTTGGTTCTCGATGCATTCCAGAAACCCATATGCACTTAGAACAACTATAGCATTAATGTTGCACAAATGTTGATACACGGAAGTTAAATTTAAACCTATTGACTTGTTAAATAAAAAATAAATTAAATCCGTTATCTTCTGACTTGTTAAAGACAAAAATGGTTTTATACTTATGAGAAAGTTATAGATTTTACTAAAATCTTGTTCTAAAGTTATATACATATTTTTTTAGGGGAAGGAAGTTTGGTACAGATTTAGATTTAGAACGATAGTACTCTCAAAGAAAGATGAGCATCAGAAACTAGATAAGAAGGATTAGTCTCGGTTAATTGACTTGTCCACATCTGGTCCCAAACCAAGCTTTTGAACATCTGGTGTCCTTCTTGTTTGTTGAAGGGCGCTCGAGTGGTGAGGGTCGGTGGTGAAGGGTGGCGGTGAATGTTTTAATGGTGGATGAAGATGAAGGGTGGTGGTGAATGTTTTAATGGTGGATGAAGATGGGAGGAATGTTCTTGAATTGAAGGGGATGAAGATGGGAGGAATGAGGGATTAAAAAGACCAAATTACCCCTCACATGAGGGGCATATGACCAACTTAACGGACCCCAACTAACATTGTTAAGTTAGAGGGACTAGTTTAGGCTCTAAAACACAATTTTTGGACTAAAAGTACTTTATAAATTCGAGGGGAGAAAACTGGGAGAACGATTAAAGGGAAAAATAAGATATATGATCTTGGACTTGAATCCTAGATTTTATGGTCTTGATGGATAAAGGATTCAATTACGAGTCCAACGGTCCTTTCTGGAGCAAAAACGGAGCTATAACGAAGAAGTTACGACCGAAACAGTGAACGAGAAGAAAACTGGGAGAACCTGCGACTATGACCAGCAACATTGCCTTGGGCAATGTCGCCCAAAATGTCTAGAGGCTGTTAAGTTCGGAATTTCAGCCTATTTTCTCATTTCTCTTCATCCAAACTTCTTCTACTCTCTCCCAAACCGATTTCCTTCTTTCCCCTTCAAACCCTAACTTTTTTTGGCTCAAATCCTTGGATTTTTTGGAGGTGAAACATCATCAAGTGGTAGAATTGAAAGCTATGGTCAAGGATTCACCATCTCCATCTTCATCTTCAACCTCAAGCTTATTTTTGGGTTTTCTAGGTTTTCATCAAAACCTAAGTGGTAAGTCTATCCCTTCCATTTCTAAACCTTAACATAAGTTATAAATGCTCCATTGATGATTATCCTAGTGTGTGGTTTATCAATTTCGGGTTTGATGGTTTTGGAGAAATCTAGGTCGAAATTTGGGTTTGGACCAAAATGGAGATTTTGATGTGTAATGTTTGGGGAATGCTTCTATATGGTTGAATGTGGTTATTTATGGTGGAATATGTATATTTATGGGTGGAATTTGTATATCTAGGTTTTTGGGGAAAATTGTTGCGTGTGGACTCGGAATTCTTCAAGGAAGCTCGTTTGGGGTAAAATCTAGATTTAGCCTAAATCTAGCGAGGTGAGTTCAAGTTGATTTGTGAAAACGATGTACATGCCAAAATGTTACTTTAAAGTGTTTGTGTTCTACATTAAATTGTTAACTGCTGATAAGTTTTGGTTATTTGGAAATGGTTAACCTTATAAACTTGGATAACCCACATCTTTGGGATTTTTGGGCATTTTGATAAATGTGTCATAAATGAAGGTGTCTTGATGATTTAATGCACAAATAGATATCGGTCAAAAATGCACTTTTAGTGATTGTTGGGTTTTATGCATTATTCATGAAATGAGATGTTTGAAACTACGATTGCGTGAGTCCTTTGGTTTTGGTCATTCCCGATCTTGGGAACATGTTGGAAATTGTAAACTTTCTGGTTTTGGGCCGAAGGCCGATTGTAATATGAGAGTCAAGGATTTTGGGAAAAGATGTATTTTGGTTTTGTGTAACCGTACTGAATCGCGTATTTTCGTCAATCGTTTATTATGCCTTTTGGGGCTTGGATTACCCTCGGATGAGTCTTTGAAACATTTATTCAATCATGGTAGCTCGTTAAGGAGCCTTGGCCATATGGTATACTTAATTGCACCTTATTTGGGAATTTCATGTTTTGAGTGTGTTGTCATTCTTTTGAGTCATGTAGCATTTTGACCGTAATGCATTGGATCCATAGGCATAGAGGTCGGGTTATCATGTTAATGTGGGATGAGGTCCCCGAGTTGTAATTTGGAAATAGGCATTGATGATACGATGTAAGTTTCCAAATGAACAAGCGTGTCAAGGATGGCGAGGTCCCAAGGTAAAGATCCATGAATAGGGTTGAACTTGGTGATTCCTTGGAACTAAAGATCCATGAATAGGGTTGATGCCTATGATGACTAAAGACTTGGATAGAGTTGAGGTCATTGATTGTCTACCTTGAGGACGATCTCAAGGTAAAGACCTGGATAGGCTTGAACTTGGTGATTCTTTGGGGGGCTAAAGACTTGGATAGAATTGAACCCACCGTTGTGTCGAACTAAAGACTTGGATAGAGTTGATGTTCAAATGACTAGATACCTGGATAGGGTTGATGTCTACCATGACTAAAGATTGGGATAGAGTAGATGTCAGTGGTTTCCACCTTGAAAACACGCGTATAACAAGGATATGTGGCATACTTTTGTGTTTCCGCCACGTTCAATGGAAACAGGTCTTCCCCGTCACCGAAAGGTGTTATTTGGTTATTGTATTTTTGGAATCCATGTTTTCGGTGACATTTTATATGTATAGGTTTTATCCATGATTCTTATGAGTTGGGTAATATGTTCCACCCGTGTTTGGGTGTTTCGGGAAATTAGTTGTATCTACGTATTTATAAAGTGGGAGTTCTATTTCTACTTAATGCTTTGAGTGAGTCTTGGGTTGAGTTTACCTTGTGAATGGATTTTTATGTCGGGGTATTCGTCTTTAAAACGTGCATTATTTGAAAGATAGTCTTCTCATATTTAAAGCAAATCATTTCGGAAATTCATGATTTAAATGACTTCTTTACTTCATCGGTATGTATTTTATATATGTTGAAAACTCTTGAGCTCACTAGGCGTTAAGCCTAACCTTTTCATTTGTCGGCATGTGCATCAGGTTCCATTCCGGGATTAGTTCTAGCGACACTGAGAAGCGTTGAGTGCTAGTTGTATGCTCGAAGAGGTGATTAGCTTGATGAAGTCTTCCGCATTTATATTTGGAGATAGCGATTGTTGTTGGGTCATAGTAACACACGATTTTAATTAGTCTTTATGTAAGACTTTAATTTTGTTGATGGTTCAATCTAGAAATTGTATTTCAATTATAGAATTTTAGTAAGGGATTTTATTCCCCTTTAAGGTATTGTTGAAAGTTTTTAATTAGTCGCTCTTTCCAAATTTGAGGGTGTTACACATAATACTCGACTCGAACTCGAAAGTCAATTCCCAAGCTCAAACTCGGTTCGAAAACTCGCGAGTAGTGAAAATCCAAACGCGACTCGAACTCGATAACCAACTCCCAAGCTCAAACTCGAACCAAGCTCGAACTCATTTAATGTATAATAATATTAAAAGTTACTGAACCAAGCCAATGAGCTCAAATCACTAAACCCAAATAGACTCAAAACATTGAACTCAAACCAATTGGCTCAAGTCACTAGGCTAATACCACTGGTTGGTGAAAAATCAATTAAGTTTTAAGGGGAACGAAGGTTGTATATATAACCATGAGATGAAGCAAAAGGATTCCTAGACAAGACGTGAGATGGAAATGCTCTTAACAAACACAAACACCTGGATTCTAACCCACTGAGTTGTAATGGTCCCTGTGTTTTTTTTATTTGAACATCGGCAAACGTACATATAATTTTGAGTAAACTTCATTTTTGGTCCTTGAGTCCTGATACATTTTCGGTGCCATGGAGCTAGACCAGTGCATATCGCGCGTAACAAATCCTTATTAAGTAATGGCTTTTTAAGGGGCCAGCTTACGGGCCAAACCTCTCTCGGACCTGTGTTTTTTTTGATCTACTTGCGCTTTAGTTCATGTAATTTGTTTATTACAAATTGTTCATAGGAGTTAGGTGATTTTACTTGGATTCATGAAACAAACAATAATTATTTTTCTCTAGTCGATTAATTATATATATATATGGATCAAGCCGAGTGTAACTGTTTTTGGAGGAATCTGGGTCGTTTAAAATCAGCCAACTTTTAATCTGGTCCCTTCAAATTCCTATTTTCAAGGCAGCGCACTGCTCCTTCTATCTCCCGCACCTCTTAATCCCCACCCCCAAATAACTATCCAGCCCACTTCCCCATTTCTCTCCCTCTTTCCCTCTCTTGCCCCTAATTTCTCTCCCACGAGTCTCCTGTTGCAGCGCCTTCAACCTCCACGTTCATGGAATTCCAACTCTCCCAGGATTTCATGATTGCAACTATAAATAGGGTTACTTCTCTACTGTTTGAAGTCGCTCACGCCCCGATTTCTCTTCCAGCTTTGTTTCTCCTCCACTGTTTCAAGTTCTGGTGTGGAAAGGGTTTTTCAACCTCCACGTTCATGGAATTCCAACTCTCCCATGATTTCATGATTGCAACTATAAATAGGGTTACTTCTCTACTGTTTGAAGTCGCTCACGCCCCGATTTCTCTTCCAGCTTTGTTTCTCCTCCACTGTTTCAAGTTCTGGTGTGGAAAGGGTTTTTCAACCTCCACGTTCCTGGCGGGACTTTAAGGTACTCATTTTCCCTCTATTTGGTTTTTGGGTTTGGAAGATTACTCATTTTTCCTGTTTTGATGAAATGTTATTCTGTATATTTCTATTCATATTTAATTTAATTTGGTCAAACTCTTTTATTTTTCTGGTTTCTTTGAATTGAATAAACATGACTTGCTTTCTGCTTCTATCTCGCTCCTTGTAATATTCAGAAGAAGATGCAATTCCAATTCCTTTTCTTTTTTTACTATTTGATTTCAATTTATATTCGTTTTTCCTATTCATCTGTTTGGTTAAATATTGTCTAGAATCTTCCAGACTTCTCATCTATTCAATTCCCAGATTATGGAGAAGCCAAATCATAATCCAAATTTTTGAACCAAAAATGTCGTCTCTAATTTCTGATTTTTGAATTTGCTGCGTTTGCCAGGGTTAAGGGGGAGAAAAGTTTCATACATGGTGATAGTGTCTTTGGCTTCATTTTTTATAAGTAGTTTGATTTTTGGTTTCTTGTAGGATGATATATAATTTGAATTGGTTGCGACATTATAATCTTTTATTTGAGTTTTGCAGCAATAAATTGATATAAAAGCACTAAGCTTTTTGTTGGTTTTGATGAAAATTCGTGCCAAGATAGTGAATTCCAGTTGATCACAACTTTTAGCATTGTCAGGTGCTTATTATCTGAATTGGAAACCGGTAATCTACGGAAGTGTATGATAGCAAACTCCGTTTCTGTGAGTCACTCTATGTAGGTCCTTAGTAATGAGCTAGGAAGAACTTCCCAATGCAGTATGAAGTTGATTCAGAGACCTTCAAGCAGTCTCTCTAAGTCTACTATCTACACATTCCTTCGTTCTATGCTTCTATTTGTTGATTCTCAACATCTGATTTTCTGGTATCATTTATGGAGGCTGTTGTGTATATTATCTCATGACCAAAACAATTTTTCTATGTGCATTTGGGACTTTCATGGTTGCTTTTTCAGTGCATTTTCATGAAAGGCAACGACCTTTGGTGATTAGTCAAAGCACCAATATCTCACGGTAATATGTATCCCTCTCATCTTCTATATAAATATGTGTATCTTATTAAAACAATAGTTACAATGTTTATCCCTACTGCCAATATATGTGCCAAGAAATAAGTACAATGGCTAGATTTTATTTTTTAAACCAACATGAATGTCCTCAAACTTGATTGATCAAGTTCACCTGGTCTTGCCTTTTATACCAATTAGACAATTCTGAAGGCGTACTCTGAAAGTGAGACTACAACCTTCTTGGTGTTGCAATATATTTTGGCTCAATTGTCCTGCTCTAGGGTATCATCAGGTTCGAGATCATATGAGTGGGATGAAAGTAGTATCCCTAATATCAACTGTAAATTGGCAATTTGGCACCCAACCTTTCCCATCTTCCTGAGCGGATAACTCGGTTAATATATCACATCCATCTTATGATGGTTTTTAGTCTTATGTCTTTTCGTTGTTCAAATCGTCATGCTCAGAGTAGGTTTTTTGGTGTGTTTAGTATCATAGAAGAGTGTATTATCTTAATATACAAGATCACATTTTCCACCTTCTCTTATCTTTATTATCTTATAAAGTATTTAGATAAAAAAAACTTTTAAAATCTTATCAAGCATTCATGAACAGGAGCATTGGTTTTCTATTTCTGCTTTATATGAAAATATTTTGAGGTATATGAGTGCTTGAATAATATTTTTTGGTAATGTTTTCCTTGTAGCTTTAAAAGGTTTTTCTATGTTCCCTATATTGCATATATGGGGGATTCTGTTGGCCATGTTCTTCAATGACACATGAGTCCCAGCTAATATGGTTTTTTCACAGAAAATAAATTGGTTTATTTTTTTCTCCCATTTCTGTATCGTGTTGGTCTTGACTGTTCTCATTATTATTAAATCTGCTTTCTATTTCTTGCTTCTATTTTTCAGTGTCTCAGATGTGTTTGGACATATTGTTGTGACCACAGGTTCAAACATTATTGAAAATGATTGGACCGTTGACCATGTGGATCATTAGCACCATTAGCTGGTTTCTCATTTTTCTCTTGTGTTTCTATAATTCTTATGATCATTTTTTGTTTTAACTTTTTGGTTTTTTGTCTTCCCATCATCATGGTATGTATATATCTTCTTCTCTATTAATAGGATTAAGAGAAAATTGCATGTTAATTGAATCATCATCTTTTCATTTGTGACTATTCTGTGACTGCATTTTATGCACTTTTTTGGTTCACAATAATGGTTGAGTTTTCCTTTGAAGATGTGTTGATCAAGGGGACAGTTTTCGTGATTCTTCAAGCTCTGGTTATACTATATCCATTCTATGAGCTGGAAATATTGAAAGATGGAGTTAACCTGGTAGCTTATTATAAAACTATAATAAAATGTCAGTTATTTTAGCTATGTTATTACTTAACCTTGAGGACTAATATTTTAGCTATGTTCTTGTGTCTCCTTGTGGACATTGATCTTTGACGTTTCACAACCTCCGTATGTGATCATGATCTATGTGCTTTGAAATTAGCAAGAGTGGGCAACAACATTGGATGATGCACAAATTTCTTCTTCGTCTTTCTCAAGTCAAATTCTTTTTACTCAAGAGAGATCTGGAGGTAATTAATGGACTCGATTCTTCTTTTTCCTGATCTGACTTTGTTTCAGATTCTTTTGAATCGTTCATCTCCCCCTCTATGCTGTTAATATCGTGATATATCGCCGATATATTGTCGATATGTCGGATATAGCTCCTAGCCAAAATATCGATGATCAAATATCGCTATTTATATCGGGAACGAGAATATCGGCGATATTGACCGATATATCGGCGATATTCCAAAATATCGCCGATATATCGGTCTTTTTGTAATATTTTTTTAGGCCTATTTCATTAACTACCGGGCTGGGCTTTTCTTTTAAGTTTTTTTGTTAGAGTTATAGTTGGGCCTTTTTTTTTAATTAGTGAGAAATCAAGTTAGGTTTTTCTAAATTACATCGACGACATCTTCTTCTTAAGTTCTTCTACATCGACTTCTTCTTCTCTTCTTATACTGTTTAGTGGGAGAAATGGCTCTTACCCGGTAAGTGCTTACCGGGTTTAAGACATTTACCAACAATCAATTTTGATGGTCTAAAATGTTATAGGATAAGGTAAGTGAGGGTAATGACAACTGCTTTTGAGGGGGCCATTTGATGTGTATGCATGGGATAGTAAATGGCTGGTAAATATATCTACCATTTAGTTACAATTTTCCCTTTTCTTACACAGAAGCAACTTTAAATTAGTTGATTTAGTTGCTCCTGCAGATATTCCAAACATACAAACATCTTAGCTATATGGGTGTTGGGTGTTGGTAGAGCAAAAGAAGAGTAATCGCTTTCCTTTTTCTGACTTTGTATTTACCGAACATAAATATTAATATATGTCTATTTGCAGGTTCTGTATTTGGCATGATGAGTAAGGTGTGGAGATTGCATTTGCTACTAAGTCTGCCTTACTTTTGGATTCTATCTAATCAAGGTTTTTTTCGTGTGTGACGCCTATAACCGTCTTCTAAGGTAAGCACAGATTTGCAACAGGGGAGTCGCAAACCAATGAGTTAGAGGTACGTAATTTCGATTCAGTTTCATGGTGAACTTTCGATCCAGTTTTGTGTTCCTTTAGTAGCTAGGGTTCATCAATAATGCTCGATTATCTCATATTTGCATCAGTTCGAAGACCAAGTGAGAGGATAATGTTGAGAACGTCATTTTTTAACTTCAAAAACAGATGATCCAGTCTTGATAGATGTTGAACCCGTAACACCTGTTGACACCAAACCGGTTGCAATACAGCCTCTCACCAAATTCCAATTCTCCTGTTCTCGCTTACTTCCAGCCTTACATTGTTGCCTCTCATGGTCCTTTCCGCTCACAATATGGAGGGGTAAGTATTTTTCTCGACTTTCAGAGCCTTCATCATATGCTTTTATCTTCTTATTTATTTATTTATCATCCTTCTATTTTAATATTACAGTTAAATTGATGAACACACTACTGTCGTTCCACATGGTGGTAGCATTCTTAGTGGCTGTAGTTTTGGACAACACGGTGCCTGGGAGTAGGCAGGAACGAGGGGTATACGTGTGGTCTGAACCAGAGGCAGCTCAAAGGGATTCTGTTGTTGCTAAAGACTATGGGTTACCATTCAGAGTAGGAAAAGTGTTCAGATGGGTGAGATGGGTTGGGGTGTAGAGGGGGGATTATGCAGCATGAAAGTTTTTGCCACAAAAAGAGAGTGGTCGATCGTTTTCGAACCATATCGGAAAACAAATGACAGATTGTAATGAGGAATTGAGCAAGGTTTGTGGGTGTTGGTAGTTGGAAAGAAAAGGGAAGAATGAAAGAGTAGGTGGATTGTGTACATTAGAGAGGATCTGTGTTGTAATGATAAAGTTGTCGATGCTTTTGTATGTAGTTTGTAATTGGAAAATCTTGATTTTTTGTTTTTGGTTTTGTTTCAATTGAGACCACATTTTCCAAACTGCTTTGTTTTTTGATAGTCGTTTGATTTGTGTCGTTAAAAGTAGCAAGTATTCGTGTATAAATATGTTGGGACATACGATGTAAACGTGAAAAAAACAGGTAGTTTATAGTTGTAATTGAGAGACGGTATAGTAAAACTCAACAGGTTTTTCGATTTTGAGCGGTTAGGATTTTGGACAATTTTTTTTTGAACAATTAATAAAGTTATTGTACTTAAAAAAACTCGAGTTTGAGATCACGAAAATCTTGAAATCGAGAAGTGGTAATCCAATTTTGATCACTTATTTGCCTATGATCTAAAAGATACTGAAGGACCCTTCAAGCCGAACTGACAGTCAAAGGCACGGAAAGCCGTTTATAGTTTGACTAAGTTTCTTGCTTGCTTAATGTGCTATGGTGCAAATTCGTATAACCTGTTTTCTACTGATGGCTTATGGCCAAATTGGTATATGTTTATTAATTTTGCTGAAGTGGGTTAAGGAAAAATAAGGAGCTTAATGGTGTTTATTGTGGATGACAGAGAGAGGAGAAATAAAATGAAGTTTGGGGAAAATTTCAAGAATTGGGTCAATGGAGGTCTTCGTAGAATTGGGGTGATTTGAATTTGTTTTTTGGAGGGTTTGGAAATATGCAGCTTTGCAGTCTGAACCTTTCATTCCTTTTTTGGTTGGGCAATTGATATATTTTTTGGGTTGAAACTAGTGTGGATTTGATAGGCTCTGTTATTGGAGATGGAGATATTTTATTTGGGATAAAGTTGGTGATGGAAGGTACTGTGATAAAGGGAAAGGTGAATCTATAATAATATGTGGCTTAAATTTAAATAGGAGTTGGACCATATGGAGAATTAGTTTTAATGATTATCATGTGGGCCGCCTATTTTTTGATAATTGGGCTTGCCACATGGATTGTCAATTTAATAATCATTGGATTTGTTTTAGTGATTGTGGAATTTCTCTTGTGTGGGCCGAAGTTGTAGTAAGGATGGAACAAATCGTTTTTGACTAAGTGTCAATTTAATAATCATTGGCTAAGTGGAAAGATCAATTTATTAATTCATGGAATGTTCACGTGGCCTGCTTTGATTTTTTTGACTGGGCTGAGATTTCCCTCATTGATTTTATGGTGGATTATTGGGTTTTTATACCCAAGTTGTATCTTAGGGTTAGTCCTGGTTTTTCCCTAAACACACGTTTGGTCTCCATTTTGTTTTTGTATGCCCCTTGTAGCTTGTCCTCGCTTTCTTTGTTGAAAAAAGTTTTTTCCGGGGTGCTGTCCCCTTTCCTAAAAAAAGTTTCTTCCTCGATTGAAAAAAAGCATTCGGCAATGATGAAAAGAATTACCAATCAAAAAACTGAATCTAGATTAAAGTCGTGTTGTATACCCGACCAACGGACGGGTATAACACTAGTTCTTACTATGGTTAACTTTTTTACATTATATTTAATATAATTATATATAATATATATTCGAGTATTTTACGAGTTTATCGAGTGGAGTATTAGGCCATTCAACTCGACCTCTCATTTACAACCGAATCTCAAAATTAATACGTTTTGTTTATAATATAAATAGAAATATAAAATAATTATAAACAAAATTTAAATAAAAATCAAAATGTCATTAATATCGATCTTTAACAAAAATGCTCATAAATCTCCTACGATTAATCTAGTGATAAGAGTAAAAAAGTTAAATAGTAACAAAACTAAAAGTAATGTCATAATATGTAAAACTTATAATATATAACACATGTAGTTTAATACTCAAATAATAAACTAACACTATTTCGTACATTTTTCCAAAAAGAAAACAAACAACCAGACATTACTAGTTTTTGAACATATATTTTCTACAATTTATAGCAAAATTATTTATTATAATTTCATAATTAAAATTTGTCAAAAATTCATTTTCAACTGAAATCAAACTTCAAACATTTAGTTTCTCCTGAGACATAGTTGATCGCAAATAAATAGTCAATGATCGATCATGAAAACTTCGAAATATCATTAAATAATCAAACAAAGTTAATAAAAGAAAATCATTGAAAAAAAGAGTAACAAGAAAAATATTTAATATTTACTTATAGATTGAAATTTGTATCTTAATAAAGATTGAGAGTGAAAATTGTAATTTATACCTCACAGATAGAAAAACCTAAGAAGAAGATTGCAAATTTTATAATTACGACAAAAAAAAACCTAACAAAATAATTGGGAATTTTGGCCTTTTAAAAGATAAATTGGATAATAAATCATAAAAGATAAATAAATGAAAAAGTAATTAATTTTTTTACATATCTTAAAGGATTACAGAATTTTTATGTAATTAATTTATTTTTCTTTTAATTTATAATTAAGTTATCTTAAGAAATAAAAGTGAATTTCATAGAAACAAGAAATAGTTAAATTATAAAAAAAAGGCTACACCCACAAGATTCGATCCCTCTATGCCCTCTAAAATTGGGAAGCGCATTCCAACTGAACTAACCAACAACTTATGTCATAAATAGGCTTTTTCTACATATATACCAGAACTTCTCAAAATATTTGGCGGCCCTCAGATTTTGGAGGCCCCGTGCGGTGGCACCACCTCGAACACCCCAACGCACGGCCCTGATAACAATTGTGGCCACTGAGGTTTAATCAACGCTGATGTCTTACAGTTATAATTTACTAAAGGGATTAGTTTAGGCATAACCTAGGACACCCTTCTAAAAAAAAAAAAAAAACTAATTTCAAGTTTTTAAAAAATTGGTTTGGTCTCTGTTATTATGACCCAAAACCAATTCTTTTATAAAAATTTATAAACGAAATATATTTGGTTCTTCCTAATTTTATTTTACATATTTATTATTATTACTGTAACGGACCAATCCCAATCCATATACTCAAAGTAATCTAGAGTAACCTTCATGTTTTTTTTTTATTATTCTTCGGTTTTCGTTCCTACATTTTATTTATTATTATGATCGTAAGATTGAGTTTCGGTAAGAATAAGAGTTGTGGTAAGAAAGATAAGAAGTGATCTTCATCCTCGGATGCATATTAAGATGAGGTGCATCGAGATGCACCGGTTTAATCCCCTTATCAATCGCAATTTGTAGGTGAGTTTGAGATTAAAAATGATAAAGGGTCAACACTTACTATAGTTTATTACCTTCCCACCATAACTCTTGTTTTTCACACGATCCTTCGGCTGTGGTAGTAATCGTGGCTTGTAATTCATTTTCAAGGTTATTTTGGTAAATTTATTTTTTAAAATCATATTAAATCACCCAATCAAGTGTTACCATGTGCTAATGTTGATCTCATCTAGGGATGTAAATGATGCGAGTCGAGCTCGAGTATCATAATACTCGACTCGAACTCGAAAGTCAATTCCCAAGCTCAAACTCGTTCGAAAACTCGCAAATAGTGAAAATCCAAATTCGACTCGAACGCGATAACCAACTCCCAAGCTCAAGCTTGAACTCATTTAATGTATAACAATATTAAAAGTTACTGAACCAAGCCGATGAGCTCAAATCACTAAACCCAAATAGACTCAAAACATTGAACTCAAACCAATTGGATCAAGTGACTAGGCTAATACCACTCGACCTCATTGTTCCCCCCCAAGACCCTCGCCGTCGAACAGCAATCCCCGTCATCACCGGCGCCAGAAAAACATTTCATTAAAATGAAATATTTTGGGAAAGGAAGCGTCACATCGTTCACCAAACAAGATGCAAAAAGAGATTTTCAGGAATTTCATAGGGATTCCAAGTTCGTCAAGGGCTTATTTCATCGTCTTAATTCCTAATGCGGTAAGTTTGAATCTTAGTCTTGTAAATTCAATTCAAGTCGTAGGCTAATCACACCGTTGATTTCGGAAAATCAATCAACATTTCTGGAAATCATACCATTAACGCAGGATGTTCCTTTTGGTTGATCAAATCTGAGATTTTTATGTAAAAGAAAAAAGAAAATGCGTATCTCCTTCCCTATGATTGAACCTCGTTAGGGCACCAAGTTGATACTCAGTTTCGATATGGATATATTTGTAATTGGAGAAAATTTCAAGTTATACACTTGCCTTTTCTAAATTTGTTGATCTTATTTAGCTTTGCGTTGGTATAAACCTTAGGTAAATAGCACTTGGAAAAGTAATACATTCATTGGCCAAAACAAATAGGATCCAGAATTAGGATTTTTGGGTAGTGTTTTTGATGTTATAATTGCAATTAACCAGCAACTTAATGAGATTAATAGGACTAATAGCTTATTGGGTTAACTATAAATGATTATTTGGTAGTGGTTTAATTTGACATAGAAAGTAGCTTATTCAGTAATCTTCCAACTTTATCCATACAGTTTTTACCGGAAAACCAACCAAAAAGCCCCTTAATATTTGATAAGTTTTTTTTTTAAATTGCAAACGAAAAGTCTTTCAAGTCATCATCTTAAAAAGCCAAAATTCATCATTTTAATTGCATACCCAATTGTTTGTTGTCCCACTCTTTTTCGATAATGGCATTCAGTGGTAAGGTAACATTCTTGGGGTCAGTGGATGGTATCCCTGACTACCATGGTTCGAACCCCGTGACAAGCATGTGGCGATATCCAAATCATGGGTCCGTGTTCCCTTAATTGGGCCGGCCCATGGTCACCGGGATTAGTCGGGTGGCACTCTTAAATGGGAGCCCAGATACCCCGGAAACGTGTGTGTTGTTGCCGTTCAAAAAAAGAGAGGAAATGACAAGTCTTGACGTGTGGGGTTCAATTTTTAGCATATGATACCTTTTTTTTATATTAATAGGAAACACGCTTTTCTTCACCCCATCCATTTCCTTTTAAAAGCTAGTTGAATCAAGTGACTTCACTTCATACTCAGCTTTTATCGTGCATGATGGTTGTTCTTTCTGAAATTTCAGCATCTTCATCCTCAACTTATCATTATGACGTATTTTTAAGTTTTAGAGGTGCCGACACTCGTTATGGATTCACTGATCACCTCCATAAGGCCCTGTTGGATGCTGCTATCGACACGTTTTTTTATGATGTTGAGATACAAACCGGAGAAGATCTAAAACCGGAATTGGAAAATGCAATTAAAACATCAAGGGCTTCTGTAATTGTGTTGTCCAAGGATTACGCTTCTTCCACATGGTGCCTTGATGAACTGGTACTGATCCTGGAGCAACGTAGGAGCTCCAAACATATTGTCATCCCCATTTTCTATCACGTCAAACCAACCGATGTTAGGAAGCAACAAAGCAGTTTCGGAGATGCAATGGCAAGGCATAAACAGAAGATGGAGGCAGAGCCAAATGAAAAGAAAAGAAGTCAATTGGCAAATAAGATGAAGAATTGGGAGAAAGCACTTACAGAAGTTGCTGATTTGAAAGGGGAGGAAGCAAATGGCCGGTAAGCCTTTCTTTACTGATATTTTAAAAGCCTATGCTCAATTTTCTCTATGTTTTATTTATGGAATCTGGTTCTTGTTTGGGGCAACTCTTTTTGAGGAGACACCCCTTCATTTACACCTCAAAAAAGGTGCAACATCAATTAACTAGTTAACATTCCAACCCTGGATGGACACTTGATAGAGATCATCACGACTTACTAGGAGGATAGTCAAGATCTTTCTAGTTATATGTATGAATTTCTAGTATCCACTTCTCTTCATTGTTTTTTAGAAGAAAAAAAAAGAACCTCAGAAACCACTTTTATATAATTGTATTGTGATATAAAAGTGTTGATATAACAATCAAAGTAGATAGCAACATGAAGTCATGTGTAATTTCAGTGGCCAAAATAGATGGAAACAGAAATGGGGTACCAGCTTTCGGCTTTCGAGAGGCTGGTGATCTCCTCAGACTCACGCCAACTGAAATAGCAAACAGAATACCCTTCTAGAACCCTCACACCACTTATTTATACTAAGGCGCAACATATATAACCCACTTGTGACTTGTATGATATTTACGCATTAACTACTTGTACATCATTTTGGTAAGGAGTATAACAAGTGTTCAACTACACATTTCATATAAACATATTTATTCATTTCAAGAAAAGGTACTGATGCATTGTAATTGCTTTTATATATTTTGTTAAAATTAGTCATGGTACTCACTTAAGATTATGGAGAAAAGGGATTTGAAAGGAACAAAATTAAAATAAATTGAAGGGCACTAAGCATGATGAGCTTTATCTGTTTTATTTATCTTACTACTTGGATGGTATCTTCTTGTTCTCGTTTAAATTGGTTTCAGGCGAGAGACGATACTGATTGAAAGAATTGTTAAAGAGATCAACAGCAGATTAGAGCTAAACAAACAGAGTAAAATTCCACTCTTAATCGGGATGGAGTCTTCGGTTAGAACCATTACATCATTCTTGAAAGATGATGCCACTGAAATTCTCACAATCTGGGGGATGGGTGGCATTGGAAAGACACATTTGTCAAACTATGTCTTTAAATTGCACTATCGTGACTTTGAAAGAAGCAGCTTTCTTGAAGATATCGAAAGGAGGTGTATGCAACCAAATAAATTACTTGATCTACAAAAACAACTCCTTAAAGATATTGGAGACATAACCTGGATGGACATACATGATGCTAATGTGGCTGCCTCTAAGATTGAGAAATTACTTCTTAGGAAAAAGACGCTCCTTGTTCTTGATGGTATTGATCATTTCGAGCAGTTGGATATGTTAGTTGGAACAAGAGGCTTTCTTCCAGGAAGCAAAATCATAATTACAACCAAAGATGCATCATTAATAGAAAAGTGTGGGTTGTTTATGTCACAAGTTCCACCAAAGCATATGATGCACCTACTTAAAGGCTTAGACCATAAGGAATCACTACAACTTTTAGGGTTGCATGCTTTTAATGGAGATTATCCGAATAAAAGATACAGAAAGCAAGCAAGAAAGGTTGTGAAGCATTGTGGAGGACATCCACTGGCTCTTAAAGTTTCTGGTAGTTCTTTACGTAAGCAAGATGTAGCTGCATGGAAGGATGCCCTAAAATTGCTACAGAAGGAAACTAATCCTAAAATACAACAGGTCTTGCAAATAAGCTTTGATTCTTTGCCTTCCAACAATGACAAGGAATTGTTCAAGCACATTGCTTGTTTTTTCATTGGCAAAGACAGTGAATTCGCTGAAGCAATACTAAGGAAGTGTGACATGATCCCAACTTTTGGGCTCTCAAATCTCATTGATAGGTGTCTTCTCGAAGTTGGGCTAGACAATGAGTTGAGGATGCACCAACTTCTTCAAGAGTTGGGGAGAGATTTAGTCCGTCAAGAATCACCTAACGAGCCGTGGGAGCGCAGTCGAATATGGCATCACGAGGAATCATATGATGTGTTGAAACAAGAAAAGGTAACATGGGATATATCATATATGTGTGTGTGTGTGTTGTGTGTTGTGTGTTGTGTGTTTTATACTTTTATATAGGGGCTAAATGTGTGCCAAAAACTTTGCTCATGTTTACTTGTTTGATTTATTGTTAGGGGACTGCCAAAATTCAAGGCCTTGTCCTAGACATGAAAATGATTGAGAATTATACATCACACAGAACAAGTACTTTTACCATGGAAAGGTTTGGAGATGATCTCCGCAGAAAAATTGGAGCACGTCCTCTCCTTCATCGAGTTTGTGATATTTTCTCATGGATCTGGTGCTTATTTGCTTGGGTTTTCTTATTGCGTTCTTCCTACAGTAATGAACTCGACATCAAAACAAATGCATTCATTGGGATGGATAAACTAAGAATACTTCAACTAAACTATGTTCAACTCCATGGGTCTTATAAACATTTTCCTACATGCTTAAGATGGTTGTCTATGCATGGATTCCCTTTAAGTTATCTACCTCTGGAGTTACAATTGGGGAACCTTGTTGCTCTTGACATGTCTTATAGCAATCTTCAATATCTATGGAAGAAGCCCAAGGTAATAGATCCGACTATTTTACTTTTTTTTTTTTTTTCTTTTTGTGGTTATCTTTGTAAGACTAACATGCTTCATTAGTTTAACAGTTGCTGAGGTCATTGAAGTTTCTTATCCTAAGTTGTTGTCACGAGCTTGTGAGTGTGGGTGGCTTTGACGGGTTCCCTCTACTTGAAAGATTGATATTGGCAGGATGCGTGAGTTTGGTTGAGGTGTGCGAGTCAATCGGGAATTGTGATAGACTTCTTCTCCTTGATCTTAGTGAATGTGGTAATCTCAAAAAGCTTCCAAGAAGCATAAGAAAGTTAAAAAACCTTAGAACACTATCAATAGATGGTTGTTCAAATCATGGTGAATTTCCAGTGGGGATAAAGGATATGGAGCCGCTAGAAGTGCTAAAAGCTGACAATGTTAACATAGAATCCCAAGTGTCATCATCATCATCATCTGTCATTGTGGTTCCTAGAAGTTTGAAGTCCTCCACAATCTCTTTACCAGGCTCATTAGTAAGTCTGTCTCTCAGAAATAATAAGTTGTCTAATGAATCATTTCCTGTGGGTTTTGGTAGCCTGTCAATGTTGGAGGAATTGGATTTAGGTGGGAATCAAATTGATTCTTTGCCCGATTGTGTAAGAAGCCTTAGTAGGCTGAGGGTTCTCAATGTTGAAGGATGTGGTAGGCTTAAAACAGTGTTGTGTGCTCCAAGGACATTAGAACATTTAAATTTCCCTGACTGTGTATCGTTACAGAGAGTAACGTTTCATCCAGCAGCGTCATTCCCATCTCTCCATTGTGAATACTCAAAAACATTGACCGAGATTGAGGGCGTTTTCAAAAAGCAAGCTATATCAGAAGTTGATGAAGAGATGCTACGTAGGTTGGGGTGGATTAATAGACAACATGTGAAAGATGACAAGTTTCCAACAATGAGTGATCTCATGAACGCTCAAGGAAAAACATTTCTGGTACAGGTAAATGTCTCCTTTATCAATATATATATATATATATATATATATATAATGTGTGTATGTGTTTCAGTTTAATAGAACTTGTAATATTTGACAGATGATTGACCGACCTGTAGTATTCAGCACATATTTTCAAGGGAATAGGCTTCCGGATTGGGTAACTCATATAAGCTGCTCATCAGAACTACATTTTACATTGCCATCATATGGTAAGAGTTGTAGGATTCGAGGGTTAAATGTGTGCTTTGTGACTAATGTAGTTTCAAGCACAAAGAGTGTATTCCCAAGTACTACAATAACGAATTCGACAAAGAGGTACTCCGACAAGATATACGTCCCTCGAAGACCGGTTGCCTTAGAAGAAGGTGATATAGTATGGTTAAGCCATTGGATGCTTGAGAACGAGTTTAAAGATGGTGATGAAGTTAGTGTTTATGTTGATCATCCAAAAGTTCATGTAAAGGAGTTTGGAGTGAGCGTTGTGTACGATGATGATGATGATGGAAACAGGAGAGAAGATCCTTTGGCTGATTACAAGTCCTTGAAGCTCATACATCGGCGGGGATGTAGTCTTTGCTTGTGATCTTTTTGTTTTCCATTGGAAAAGACCGAACTAAAACTTGGTTGTGGGTGGGAATATTTGTAAGTCATGTTGGTAACTTAATCTATACCTTGTAATATATTATAAACAGTGTTAAAGGATTCCGTTGAAAATTTAAATTCTTGAGATCAATCAATTTGTTTAGATGCTCGAACTACTATTAGTGGTGTTGTAATTGGTATAAGCAAAAGCAGCATTTAAATTTGGTTCACTAGTATTTCATTCATATATATTTGTGATTGTTGGCAACACCAGGAAAGCAAACTGCCTATTGTGCCAATGGTTTAAAAAAAGGGTCATTAGGTAAGTTCTTGATCTCATGACTTGTTAAAGGAAAAATAAATTAAATACATGATCTTTTCATTTATTAGAGAAAGAATGGGTTTATACTCAGAGAGAAAGCTATAGCTTTAATCAAAATCTTATTTTAAAGTTATATATATATATATATAGAGAGAGAGAGAGACAGACGCGTTCAAATGCAACACATTTACATGATGCAACCAATGCAACTCCTATATCCACCACTCATTTTATGTAATTAAGAAAAAGGAAAAAAAAGTGAAAATAAAATGAGTGGTAGATAAAGGGGTTGCATAATAACCCCCCCCCCCTCTCTCTCTCTCTATATATATATATATAGAGAGAGAGAGAGGAAGGATCATGCGAGAAGTTAAACATTTTGCGAGAAGGCAAGAAGTGTGATATCATATATGATTACACGACTTGTGGGTGTGCTTAATCATATATGATTAAACGTCTATGTATTGCCAATATAACATGTGTTTAATCATATATGATTAAGGCGATGTTTGGTTGGTTTTTCATTAAGTCTTGTATGGATAAAGTTAGCTTTATGCACAAAGTTGTTTGTATCTATCAATAAGACCATCGTGGTCTTGGGTCCTTCGTAAAATCTGCGTGCTTCGAACTCAGGTACGTAAATACTTTTTTACAAAAATTGGTGATGGAAATGAAACCAATGCTTGGGAAGATTTTTGGGTTGGGGATGCTCGTCTTTCCTCTCGTATCTCTTACCGGATGGTCTACACATCAGGTTTTCATAAGGACTCGAAGGTTAGAGAGGTGTTGAACGCAATTGATAGTTCTTGGTCTCAATCGTGGATTGATCGGCTTCCATCGCTTGCTAAGATTCCTATGCCTATGCTCAACTCTTCGGTTCAAGATGTTGTCCTTTGGATGAGCTCTAGTCATAAACCCATTATCTTTTCGGTTAGGGAGGCGTGGGCTTTTCTAGCTGAACTGAGTGGCAGTATGAATTGGTATACGGCTGTTTGGTTCAAGGGCTTCCGATGCAAGATCGGATTTTAAGTTGGAAACATGACCCTCCTGACATGGTCTGCTCGCTGTGCGAGAATGGTAAAGACTCACACAACCATCTTTTTTTCGAATGCTCTTTTTCAAAGGGCGTTTGGAACGCTGTCAAAACGGATGCTGGAATGTCTAAGTTTGCCAATTCTTGGGATACTATTCTCCAAGAATTAATGAATGGTTCTTGCTTCCCTCATCGGGCCATGCATAAGTTATCCATATCAACTACTGTTTACTACATTTGGCATGAAAGAAACGTACGACTTTTTGGAAAAAAGAAAAGATCGGCAGATGCCGTTGTGAAGATCATTCGGGATGTGGTGCTAAACAGGCTAGCTTGGAAGGAGAAAGCCAAATTTAAGTTCGTTACTTAAGATGGGGTTTTTGTGTTGGCCTCGTTGGTCTTGTTGCGAGCTTGTGTTTTGTATGGGGTTTTGTCTCTTCTTGTTTTTAGTTTTTGTTTTGGAGTTTTGCCTTGTGTTTTTGCCTTGGGCTAGGCTGTTTCGGTAAGGCTTTCGCCTGAACCTTGTTTGTTCTTTTTTATTCGTCTTAATATATTGCCGGAATCTTTCCTTCAAAAAAAAAGATTGTTGTTTGTTTGTTGTCCTGAATAAACTGTCTGAACAATAAAAATGACCATTTTGTCCTTCTAATTATTTTTTGTTTTATTGTTCTCCTGACATCATAATATAAAAAAAATTCATTAAAAAATCTCAAGAACATAAAAAAAATAATCCTTAAATCAAATACAAACATGAAATTATGATTAAAAACCTCAATCAAACATCCAAATACAAAATCAATATCTTAGAACATCAAATCCCTAAATTAACCCAAAATCTAATCCTTAAACTAAAATATAAAATTTGTTCAAAAGAAAAAAAACTAAAAACTAAAATATAAATAAAATAAACATTATCTCCACATCGGTGGTAGTTGGTAGAGATAACAAGCATGGAAAATGGAACCACTCCCAATAAAATATAATATTTATACAAAATTTAACCCCAAAAGGCAATGATTCTTGGGACCCTTGATATGCAACGTGGAGGAGGGTTGGGTGGCGACAACACCAAAAAAAAATTCAAAGCAGGACGCCATCAACAAGGACGAGGGGTAGAACAGTGACGTGGAGAAGAAAGTAGATCTGATTATCACGATGGGGAGAAGGAATGTAGGGGGTAATGACAATGATTTTGCTCCAACTAGTGGGATTTGCATTAGTGGTGCACTATCACATTAGTGGTGCACTATTACATAAACTTGTATTTTGTTTGCCTATTGTTTGCCTATTTAAGGCTTCTCTTGGTGTGGTTGTAACACAATACATTTCAATCAATGAAATGAGAGAAAAACCTTTGACATAATAACAAATTTATTATGGTATCAGAGCAGAAATAAGATCCAACCCTACCCTAACCATGTCCGGCGGCAGCGACAAAGAAGGAGCCGCCGGCAGCAACAACACCCCAAATTATGACTCACCTTTCTACATCCACCCTTCTGATTACCCTCGTCAGATGCACGTTAATGACGTGCTCACAGACCGAAATTATACAGATTGGTCCCAAGAGATGTTAAATTTCTTGTTTGCCAAAAAAAAGTCGGTTTCATTGATGGAACCACCGAAAAGCCAACAACAGATTCCAAGGATTACATGCCTTGGATGAGAAATGATGCTATGATAAAAGGGTGGTTGAACACCGCCATGGAAATGGAGATCCGAACAAGCGTCAAGTATGCGACGACATCTCGAGAGATCTGGGAAGACTTGAAGGAACGCTTTGGAAAGGAGAGTGCACCCAAGGCTTATGAATTAAAGCAATCGCTATCCACCACCAGACAAGAAGGGTTGTCCGTGTCAGCATACTACACCAAACTACGTGGGATATGGGATGAAATCCAGTCTGTCTTGCCTATGCCGACCTGTGAATGCAAAAGATGTACGTGTGGTATAGGTAAGAAATTCACTGAACTCCAAGATAAAGAAAGACTGTATGAGTTCTTGCTAGGTTTGGATGCTGAATTCGCCACCATAAGAACCCAAATCCTGGCCCATGCGACCAACTCCCACGCTTGGAACAACTTATCACTTGGTGGCCGAAGATGAACAGCAACGAGCCGCTTCTGGATCAAGGCGAATTGCGGCCGACTCCACGGCTTTTCAAGCTTTTCTTCCTGCCAAATGCGATCAGAACCAGTTGCCGTCCAAACTCATACTAAAAGAAGGCAAGAAAGAAGTCGGAGGACAGGTGGAACACTGCAATTTTTGTGGGAAAGATGGGCATAACAGGGACGGCTGTTTCAAACGGATTGGTTATCCGGAGTGGTGGCCGGGAAAGGGAAAGCAGGCAAAGCCTAAGGCTTCTCTCGTTGAAGGAGAATTAGATCCAACACTCGCTTTAAATGAAGATCAATACAAGCAATTTGCCAGTTTTTTTAGAAGAAAGACAAGAGTCCTCCGGTTGCCAACATGGCAGGTAAAATCAACAAGAAGGGTAAGTGGATTGTAGACTCTGGTGCGACTGAGCACATCACTTATGATGATTCTTTACTCGAAAAACTACCCACAGAACGTTTTGAAGCACCGGTAACCATTCCCAATGGTGACCCATACTCGTTAAAGGTCGTGGAAACCACACCCTTCCAAATGGTATCACCATAAAGGATGTTTTACATGTTCCCGATTTTGAATGCAATCTTTTATCTGTGAGCAAGATTAGCAATGACTTACAATGTGCTGTCACATTTT
The DNA here is from genome assembly GCA_023525745.1 of Arctium lappa. NCBI lineage: Eukaryota > Viridiplantae > Streptophyta > Magnoliopsida > Asterales > Asteraceae > Arctium > Arctium lappa. Next base: position 80,600,618 of record CM042055.1, read on the forward strand.
TCCCAAACTTCTTTGTGATGCAGGATTTGAGTTCGAGGGCATTGATTGGAACGGGTGAATGTGTCGAGGGTCTATACAGGATGGGGACGAGGAGACAGGCTTTGTTGACTAGCTCTCGTACTTGGCATAAAAGATTGGACACACCTCTATTTATAAACTATGTCATTTTGATTTTATCAAGGATATTTCTGTCAATTCAAACATTGTTTGTGATTCATGCATTAAGGCTAAATTTACTAGATTACCCTTCCGCCTTAGCACCACAAAAACAAATGCTTGTTTTGACCTTATGCATTGCGACATTTGGGGAAAGTATCGGACACCCTCGTTCACACGTGCAAGCTATTTTCTTACCATCGTTGATGATTATAGTCGTGTTGTATGGGTGTTTCTTCTCAAACACAAACATGAGGCCAGTACCTGTCTGATTGATTTCCACAAAATGATACAAGTACAATTTGAAAAGAAAATCAAGAGAATAAGATGCGATAATGGGGGAGAGTTCACCTCCAACGACATGCTTGACTTCTACGCTAAAGAAGGGATACTTTTGGAAACCACATGCCCTCATACACCCCAGCAAAATGGTGTTGTGGAAAGAAAACACATACACCTTTTTGAAACAACAAGAGCTTTGAAATTCGAGGCAAATCTTCCAATCAAGTTCTGGGGTGAGTGCCTCTTAACCGCCACTTATATCATAAATCGCCTACCCTCTGATGTGATAGATAACAAAACCCCCTACGAGATCTTATACAACCAAAAACCTGAATATGATTACTTGAGGGTATTTGGTTGTTTGGCATACTATCGAAGTACAGAGACCAAAGGAGATAAATTTGAAGTAAGGGGGAGACAAGGAGTATTTTTGGGCTACCCACCACGAACAAAAGGCTACAAGATATACGATCCTCATCACAACAAGATAATTGTGTCAAGAGATGTGAAGTTCGTGGAAGACGCGTTTCCCTTTTCTAAAGTCAACGGTTTAGAGAAGGAGGAAGAGATTTTTACCATTCCAAAAGAGTGGGAATTCGAGCTCGGGCCAGCACCACCCGTCACTGAAAACCTAACCCCATCGAAGAAAACCAAACCAACCCAAGTAAAGACCAAGAACACACTTGGGTCGAAACCGAAATGACTGAACAGCAAGAGCCCACTTGGCATGAAGCGGAAGGCCACCAGCGGACGAAACGAGACCGATTTACCCCAGCCCACCTCAAAGATTACAATGTGAAGCTTCCCCCATCGCTAGACCTCGGCATTCATCCTCTTTTTCCGATCAGCCCTCGACAATACATCATTTAGCTCATTTTGTTTCCTATGATAATTTTACTGATGATCACAAAGCTTTTCTTATGGCCATTACCTCGAGTAATGAGCCAAAGAATTTTGCTCAAGCTATGCAGGATCCTAAATGGGTTGAAGCCATGAAAACCGAAATCCAAGCTCTTGAGAAAAACAATACTTGGATCATGCAAGAATTACCAAAAGGGAAGTGTGCCATTGAATCCAAATGGGTTTATAAGATCAAATATAAACCTAATGGAGAAGTGGAAAGATACAAGGCACGTCTAGTCGCAAAGGGCTTCACACAAATGGAAAGGGTGGACTACCATGACACTTTTGCGCCGGTTGCAAAGCTTGTTACAGTTAGAACTCTTCTGGTTGTGGCTGTAAAAAGAGGGTATCATATTCATCAATTAGATGTGAATTTTTTGGGTAGGAATTCCAACGGACTATAGTCGTACGACCATCGATAGTCGATGCCCTTCCTTGGAGGCGACCTCGACTACGCAACCCAAAACTCGCCTGGTAAGTTCTGTCGTACGACCTGATTTCAGTTACTAACATGCTACAAACGTTATATCATGTTTAATGCATAATTCAAAGACATTCATGACCAAAGATTGTAACGGAAGTCATCATCAATAACAACAGACGTAACGGACGCTGTCATCATTATCAAAATGGTCATACGCATTCAAGACTTGCAAAACGGAAAAATAGAGTATAAATACGAAGATGGAACCTCACATTCGGGACATCTAATTCTCAGACCTTAGAAGCTCACAGATTATACTCTCAAGCTTGCTCAATCTCTCTCGAAGTTCATAAAGCATTCTGCTGTTTGTCGTACGACGCACGACCGAAGTCCAAATACACACGACGCACGACCGACTTTACTTTATTGTATTGTTTTACACTTGTAACACTTGTTCTCAAGGACGACGTCCCTGATTGACGTCCATAGTGCACGACAACTCACACTCGTCCGCGGTTTTTACCCATTTCAGGGGTTTTCCACGTCACCAATTCTTTTGTCTCATTTTCTTTATTTTTATTATCGTCGTACGATTATTGTTGTTACTTTTTTTGGTTGGATAAAGCTCCACATTTACCTTAAATTTTCCTTGGGAAGTTTTTGGCATAAACAGTTTGGCGCCCACCGTGGGGCCCCATCCAAAGAAAATCTTCGATAATCATACGACGTACTAACGTTTTCCTTCGAGTGTTCCTATTTTTTATTTTATCAGGACAATGTCATTCCAAGGAACTCAAGATCATGTTGTGGCCCAGATGAACATGGAGCTGAATGTCGCTCGTGCCCGTATTGACGCCCTAACAGCCCAAGCTCGACAGGCGGCTGAAACCATCGAGCATCTAAGAGGCCAGGGTGGAAACAATGTGATGGGGACTACAAATGCTTATATCGGTGCTTGGAATGTACCCCCTCCATTACCTAATTACCCACGTCCACTACCAGTTAATCCTGCGACCTTCGCAATTCCGACCGTGCCTATGGTTTCTATGCCATTCAATGGATATGCCTCTGACTCTTCACAGCCGAATAACTTCAACGGATCAGGTTATGTTCCATTTGGTGTCTCCGGGGGTATCCCAGTAGACCCCGTTGCATAACGGTTGAAGCTTCTGGAAGAGCAGAATGAGTGCGTCTTGTCGATGCTGGCCAAATTACCGGGGGCGGCAGTCCCAGTTGATGTCGAGCCACGCACAGGATTTCAGGCGTCGCCGTTCGTCGATGAGATCGCGTTGGTGGACGTCCCAAAAAAGTACAGCATCCCGACCTTCACACTGAAATATTCAAGAGTCACTGATCCGACAGAACACGTCGCCCAATACAAACAACTTATGTGGACTGTCTCGATACCGTATCAGTTTCAAGAAGTCTGTATGTGCAAAAGTTTTGGAGCGACCTTGACTGGAGCAGCGTTACAATGGCTGATCAATCTCAAACCCAAAACTATCGGGTCTTTTGCAGAATTGGTGAACCAATTTACTCAACAATTCGCCAGCAGCCGAAAAATGGAAAAACATACGAGCGACCTTTACTATGTCGTACAAAAAAATGGAGAGTCCATCCGGGACTATTTTAACCGTTTCAACGCGGAGATGATTAGTATCCGAAATTGCGACGTGAAAACAGCAATTGAGGCGTACAAACGGGGTCTGGATGATAGTTCAGAGTTGTATCTCGACCTTACGAAGTATCCGCCAGAAACCTTTGAAGACGCACGAGCAAGGACGCTCGCTCACATGAGGGTCGAGGATGACCTCGCTTTCAGAAATAAACACTCGGACGACCGGAAAAGCCTAGGTGTTAAAAATCCATACTTCAAACCAAAGCCGACCGGTCGATCAGAGCCTGCTAGACAGATTTCAAATGTCAGATTTGAAAAAAAGGGCCGACGACTTCTAGATCTTTCCGGTATCCAAAGGTGTCATCTTATGGCTTCCCTGGATCAGCCAAGGACGTCGTCGAGTCCCTGAAACAGCTCCAACAAAACGTTCGATGGACGAAGAAAAGCGATAAAGACAGTGACAAAAAAGACAAAACAAAATGGTGCGATTTCCATAATGACTTCGGTCACGTAACGGATGATTGCATCGCCCTAAAGAAAGAGCTGTCCTGGCTTAACTCGAAAGGTTATTTACAAGAATTGACGGAAAAGAAGGACGCACGTCCCACATCCCCAGAGCATGCCAAGGTGATTAATTGTATCACCGGAGGTTCTGATGTTTGTGGGACCACCTATTCAGCTGCTAAGAGGCATGCTAGTCGCGGTCCCGACGACCGACCAATTCCAAAGGAGGTAAGACTCAAGGAAGACGCGGAATTGGAAGTTATGCCCTTGACGTTCGACCAAGAAGATCTCGAAGACGTATACCAGAAACATCATGACGGACTAATTATCCAATTGAGCATTGGAAATTTCCTGACAAAGAGGATACTCGTCGACGGAGGTAGTTCTGCTAACATTATCTTTTTTGATGCAGTGAAAGCTATGGGGATTGACAAATCCGAAATTACTCGGCGCTCGACCACTCTCGTTGGATTTAACGGTGGAGCGACAAATACCATGGGGGAAATCACACTACCAATATATGCTAAAGGAATCAACATACAGACGAAGTTCAACGTCGTCGACTGTTCATCGGCTTATAACGTCATCCTTGGGCGACCATGGATCCATGATATGAAAGTTGTACCCTCGACATACCATCAAACCTTGAAATTTCCCACGCAATGGGGAGTACAGGAGATCAAAGGCGAAAGAAAAGTTGCTAGGGAATGTTACAAAGTCTCTTTGAAGCCCCCGAAGCAGACCGTATAGCAATTACAGAACCAGGACGTTCCTGGGATTGACGACGATTATCGCTTGGAAGCTGTCGTCCTAAACCAGGATAAGCCTGATCAGATGGTCTACATAGGTTCGACACTCGATCCCTCCGTCAAAAAGAGACTAATTTCTTTTTTGCAGGACCACTATGATTGTTTCGCATGGACGCACGAAGACATGGTAGGCATCGATCCGAGTATTATTTCTCATAAACTCCACGTCGATCCATCATTCAAACCCGTTCAACAGAAAAGACGAAAATTTGCTCTTGAAAGAAATAAAGTTATCAACGACGAAGTTGATAATTTTCTTAAAACAGGAAAAATACGAGAAGTCAAAAGATCCATTTCCGTTGCCACACATCGATTCTATGGTGGACGCTACAGCTGGACACGAATTGCTCACTTTCATGGACGCATATTCTGGGTATAACCAGATATTGATGCTTTCTGACGATCAAGAAAAAACGGCCTTCATGACAGATAAAGATATTTATTGTTATAAAGTAATGCCTTTTGGTCTTAAGAATGCAGGTTCGATGTATCAACGACTCGTAAATATGATGTTCAAAGAACATTTGGGCGACACTATGGAAGTATACATCGACGACATGCTTGTCAAATCGAAACATATGGACGATCATATAGGACATTTGAAGCAGTCGTTCGATATTTTGCGTGAATACAAAATGAAGTTGAATCCGATAAAATGTTCTTTTGGAGTTCGAGCTGGCAATTTTCTCGGTTATATGGTCACACGGCGAGGAATCGAAGCTAACCCAGACCAAATCAAAGCAATTGTCGAGCTAAAATCGCCCATAAATTTTAAAGAAGTCCAACGTCTAACAGGACGTGTAGCAGCGTTGAACAGGTTCATCTCTCGGTCGTCCGACAGATGTCACCTATTCTACAATGTCCTGCGAAAAAATAAAGGATTCGAGTGGACTGATAAGCACGAGGAGGCGTTACAACAACTCAAGGAATACATGACATCACCTCCCTTCCTATCTAAACCTGAGAAGGGTGAAGTTCTTCAACTCTACTTGGCCGTCAATACTAATTCGGTAAGTGCAGTCCTTATACGAGAAACCACCGGACGACAATTGCCAATCTACTATGTAAGTAAAACTCTACTAGACGCTGAAACCAGGTATTCGTCTATAGAAAAATCTTGCTTTCATTAGTTATGGCTGCTAAGAAGTTACGGCATTATTTTGAATCACATCCTATAACTGTGGTAACTAACTTTCCATTAAAGTCTGTGCTAAGAAAACCTGAGTTAACAGGACGACTAGCTAAATGGAGCATGTTAGGACACAGTCTCGTTGGATTCAAGATCATACAAAACGAAGATCGCAATCTGAAGTTAATGCTGAAAGTTACTCTCAACAATAGTCTAGGGTCTATTCTGTAATAAAGTCAAAGTTGTTTTTAATATCTAGATATTTATTATTTAGATATTATGTTTAGTTTAATATTAGTTTATATTAGTTTTTGATAATATCTTATACTGATATTATCTATCTCTCTTTTATCGATCAACAGAATAACACACACATACACATAGTGAAAGGTGAAAAAGAGAGAAAACAAACACAAAGCTTATATCAAGAAATCAACCGTGTAATCCGCGTTTGTAATCCAAACAGGTTGGTTTATTATCTATTGTTTGTTGTTTTGATTATCTGGTAACGATCACGGACTCACAATTGGTATCAGAGCCGTATACCAGGATCAAAATCAAAATTTTCATCTCTGTGTTCTTCATTTTTGAAGAACACTGTGTTATACATCAAAATCTTGATTTTGCGTTTATTTTCGAAATCAAAAGGTTGTGTGGTGTTGTAGTTGGTAAGGAGATCGTTGTGTCAAAATTTGGTGTGGTAAATCGACCTCTAGCTTGGTTAATTTTAGAGTTACAGTCGATTTAATCGGAGAAGACGACGTATCGGTCTTAAGCGTACCGGTCGAACCTTAGTTTTTACATTCTATCGGTCTTAAGCATTCGACCGGACACTCACTTCCCCGGTCGAATCTCACAAACTTTGTACCGGTCGAATATTTTTTTTTCCGGTCGAGTAGTTTTCTATTCGGTCAAATCCCATTTTTCCAACTCACTTCACCGGTCGAACTGTTTGTTTCTCCGGTCGAATCACACACCTCTCTTTCTCCCGGTCGAATTGTTTGTCACCTCCGGTCTAAACCCAATCCCGGTCTTCCACTTCTTTCGGTCTACACCCCCCCGGTCTTCAATTCACACCTCCGGTCTAAACTCACATCTGATCTTACCTCTCTCTCTCTCACTAACCTCCGGTCAAACACTCAAACACTCTCCGGTCATTGAGACATTTTCGAACCCAACTCTCCGGTCTAAACCCAACCTCCGGTCAAAGACATCAACTACTCTCACTAGATTTCGGTCCACTTCTTCAAATTTTCATGCAAAATAATTTCTCACCTCGTGTCTAACAATTTCTCACACTCAATTGAATACCGGTTCTTTACGTCTTATCGGTCGAATTTCACTTTGCGCAATCAACATCTCGCGCAAACATTTGAATTTTAAAATTCTTTCATATCTCAAAGCCTCTCGCATCTCAAGCCTCACGCATCTCAAAGCCTCTCGCATCTTAAATCTTGTTCAATTATGACTTCCAGAGAAGCTCTTGCCATTGGAACTGATTCCAAACCACCAGTTCTATTTAAAGGTGAATACGAACAGTGGAAGGATCGGTTTCTAAACTTCATAGACAGACATGAGCTTTGTGAGTTCATCAGACAGTCATTTGCAAAAGGAAATATGCAACCAATAAAGACAACTCGTCTGGATGGAACAGTGCCAACACAAGTTGAACTGAAGTACCATGAGCTTGACGGTGACAACCTAAACAGAGCTAAAGGTGATAAGCTAGCTATGTCATACATTCTTCAAGGAATCCCCAATGAAATCTACATAAAGATTGACAGCTACAAGGCCTCAGCTAAGGAAATGTGGGATCAGCTGGAGAAGATGATGCTGGGTTCTAAGGTGGGAAATCAACTGAAGATCTCCAACTGCCTAAATAACTATGAAGAATTTAGAGGCAGAGCCGGAGAAACCTTAGAAGAAGTACATGACAGGTTTGTGACCTTGCTGAATGAGCTAAGCAAGAACAAGGTCCACAAATCTCAAATTGAGCTAAACGTCAAATTTCTAAGCGTTCTACAGCCAGAATGGAAGAGATTTGCGAGGCAGATGAAGCAGATTAAAGATCTGAATGAGATTCCACTTCATGAGGTGTATGAGACCCTCAAACAAAATGAAGAAGAAGTGGATGAAATTCTAGAAGAGAAAAGGCAGAGAGGAAAGAAGGTTGAAGACACAGTTGCTCTTGTTGTCAAGAAGAAGAAGAACAAAGCGACTGTGTATGAATCAGATGAAGATAAAGCTGAAGCAAACTCTGACGAAGATGAATGTGAACAACTAAAGCAAGCATTGCTTTTGTTGACTAAGGCTTTACAGAAGAAATTCTACACAAAGCCAAGCTCAAACAGTCAGAGGTATTCGTCTGGTCCAAACAACTACGCTCATAGAGAAAGGGTCGAAGGAAGTAGATTTGAAGGAAGAAGGTTTGAAGGAAGGAGAATGGAGGAGAGGAAACCAGAAGATAGAAGAGATCTTGCTAAAGGAAAGAGATCAGAGGAAAGGAAACCTGAAGAGAGAAGGTTTCAAGCAGAAGGATCAGGTCAGACAAAACCTATAACGTGCTACAACTGTGGCAAAACCGGTCATTATGCCAGAGATTGTCGAAAGCCAAAAGTCAAGAACTCGGACTACTACAAGAACAAGATGTTGCTTGCAAAGCAACAAGAGGCTGGGAAGGCATTGATGGCTGAAGACGTTTTCTGGCTCGATCATTCTGATGATGATGAAGAAGATGAAGAGAAAGATGAAATTGTCAACCTGTGCTTGATGGGAAAGCATGAATCAGATGATGAAGCTGATTCAGAGAATGAAGAAGAGGTATGCAACTTATCGTATGCTGAATTCATAAATCAATTGCATGCCATGAATGATAAACTCAAAGAGTTAGAGTCGAACCTAAAGCGTGAAAAGGGTGTCATTACTGACAAAAACCAATCAATACAGAAACTTAGCAGTGAAATTGCTGAGAAGAAAGTACTGGTTGAGGTTTTACATAAAAACAATGACACCAACGCAACAGAGAAGACAATAATTCTTAGTGAGAATTCTGAACTCAAGTCTAAACTGCTAAAACGTGAGATTGACTTGTACGAGGTTACACAAATGCATTCTTCGTCTATCGAAGAAAACAAATCTTTAATTGCAAAAATGGATGCTTTGGAAAAGAAGTTGTACTCAATAGGTCAAACTGAGCAAACCATTCATCTTAACAAACCAATAGAGAACAAAGAAAGATGGGGAATCGGTTATAAGAATCCTCACTATCTTCAAAAGGGAATGTCTGAAGTGCCTGCACTTTATGATATTCTTTCTATGAAGTTAGCTAGAAGAATCCCTGAACTTAAAGTTTATTGGACTAAACTATCTGAAGAGGATGAAGCCAAAGAAACAGAAAAACGTTTAATATCATCTAAAGTTCATCTTCCATTTTATTATGCGAAGCTGAATAATAGCTATGATAAGAAACCTGTAAAGAAGAAAACTCTTTCAGATGAATTCTTTCTAAGTTATTCTGAAAAGGAAATGGAGGCGAAACCTACTCAAGGTAAACTATATGTCCCTCCTCTCGTTTTAGAAAGTAAAACTTCTGAACTCGAGAATTCCTTGTTAGATGAAAGACTTTTGATAAACATTGAACAGAATGTTTTTACAACTGTGTTTACAAATTCTGTTCTTTCTAAGGCTTCAAACTCTGAGAATATGGTTAGTTCATCAAATCAAGGGTTTGATTTTCTGAACTCTAACGGTGGTTTAGATGATTGTCTTGAACAATTTGACTTTAATACAAAACTTCCAAACCATTCATCCTTTCTTAAGAAATCTGTTGGATCAACCAGTAAGCCTGTTAACAGTGCAAAATCAACGCGAGTTGATAACTCAGTCTCTGTGAAAGCTAAAAATGCTAAATGCAAGAAGCATTCACAGAAGCCGATCAATACTGGTAACCCAAAGAAAATGCATTCAGTTGTTTCTCTAATGTCTAACTCAAAGGTTTCAACTGTTTCAGATATGACCAAGAAATGGCAACCCAAACGGAAGCTTGACAAGACTTTTAAATCTTTTGATTCTGTTTATTGTAATAAGAATATGTCTAGTTCAGATACTTTGAATATGAATGTTGCTCCTAAACTGAAATACTCTTTTAAGCAACTATTCCTGTTATCTAAAACTGCTAGACAGTCTTCCTTTTATGATAAACATGCTTCTAATTTCTGTCAAGATTCTGCTATGCGGTTTGAATCATCTCATGTGCATTCTTATCATTATCCTACTTCATATCTATTTCAAAAGAAAAGAGGGCCCAATTTGCAATGGGTACCAAAATCAAAACCGTGTGCTAACACAGCAGGACCCAAATTCAAGTGGGTACCAAAATCTAAATCTGTGTTGCAGGCACCCAATGTTTAGCAAAACAAGTGGCTTCTGATTACAACAGATAAGAACCCGTACCTCAATAGAGAAAATGATTCTTGAGTAAGACAGCTCAAGACTCGGACTTCAAAGACAAGACGATGGTTTCTGAACACGTCTGTTCAGAACCCGTGCTTAAGAAAAATAGGCTTTTGAATTCATCAGTTCAAAACACGCACTTTAATATTAACGCTCCAACGTATTACTCATTTATAATGCTTAAAATCTAAATCTGTGTTTCGTTATTTCTCCTATGCAGATCCGTCATATGTGGTATTTGGACAGCGGTTGCTCCAAACACATGACAGGACAGAAAGATATGCTGACAAACTTTACAGAGAAATACTGCGGAACAGTCAGATACGGAAATGATCAGTTTTCACCAATATTAGGCTATGGTGATATACAACGGGAAAATATAACGATCAAGAAGGTGAGCTACGTAGAAGGATTAGGACACAACCTGTTCAGCATAGGTCAGTTCTGTGACAAAGACCTAGAGGTCAACTTCAAAGCCAAGAGGTGTTCTGTTCGCACAAAAGAAGGCGAAGAACTCTTGGTCGGCACTCGAAAGTCAGACCTCTACACGATCAATTTATCAGACGTCCAGACTGACAAGCAGATTTGTCTACTATCTAAAGCATCGATGCAGCAAAGCTGGCTATGGCATCGACGGCTCTCTCATCTCAACTTTCGCTACATCAACAAACTGGTCAGTGGTAACTTAGTCAAAGGACTTCCAGAGCTCAAATATGACAAAGATCATCTGTGTGCAGCCTGTGAGAAGGGCAAGATGAAGAGGGCTCCGCATAAACCGAAGCCTGAACCAAGTACAAGCGCTCCGCTAGAGCTATTGCATATGGATCTCTGTGGTCCAATGCGAACTAGAGTCTAGGAGGCAAGAAGTACATTCTAGTGATCGTGGACGACTACTCACGATACACTTGGGTCAAGTTCCTACGATCAAAGGATGAGAGACCTGATGTGCTCATCACTTTCCTGAAGACGACCCAGGTGAATTTGCAGAAACCGATAAAGCTTCTAAGAACAGACAACGGCACAGAGTTCAAGAACAAAACTGTTCAAGAATATCTCGAATCTAAAGGGATAACTCATCAGTACTCTGCTGCACGTACGCCTCAACAAAATGGAGTGGTGGAAAGAAGGAATCGGACGCTAGTCGAGGCAGCTCGCACTATGCTAAGTCATTCCGACCTACCTCTATTCTTATGGGTAGAAGCTATATCTACCGCATGCTATACGCAGAACCGGTCCATGATTCACAGACGATTCAAGAAGACTCCTTATGCGTTGATCAACAACCGAACACCTACAATCAAATACTTCCATATCTTTGGATGTAAGTGTTTCGTTCTAAACGATAGGGAGAATCTCAACAAGTTCAGCGCCAAGGCAGATGAAGGAATCTTCATTGGATACTCCTCATCATCAACTGCATTCAGAATCTACTTCAAGAAGTCAAAGACGGTGATTGAAAGCGTCAACGTCACCTTTGATGAAGAGATGGATTCCGAACAATACTGTTCAGAACCCGTTTTAACCGGAGTACTAGCTTCTGGGCAACTTAGTCCAGAACCTGCGTCTCAACAGAACAAATCAGATGAAGCTTCAACATCAACTAACCATTTATCTGATTTAGATTTATTATTTGAATTGTTTTATGACGAATTTCTTGGAACTAACATAAAGAAATCTGTTTTGGTTGACAGGATAGAAGAGCCAACGCCTACTCATCCAACCAGTTCAGACATTCCAAATGAATCAAGTATCCCGATTCATCAAGACGTCACAATTCAAATACCAACTCCTACAGTTCAAGAAGTGCCAAGTCATACAGAGTCAGAAGAAGCTGAACTAGCAGGATGCACCGTACAGATCCAACTACAGCCGGACCAAGCTGTACCTACTGAGTCTTCTGCACCAACTACTTCAACTGAACCCCCCATTCCTTTTTATATTGATCTATCATCATATAATTCACTCCCACCAATTACTTCAACTGAAATCATAACTCCTCCCAATCAAACTGAAGAAGGTGCAAGTGGATTTATAGATGACACAACTGACATTCATTCCTATAATCTACTACCTCATGAACGTAAATGGACCAAAGCGCACCCTGCAAGTCAGATCATAGGTGATCCATCCAAGTCGGTGCAAACTAGGTCAACGTCAATCAACTGGTGCATGCACGACTCCTTTCTAAGCAAGATTGAGCCAACTCGAGTATCAGAGGCTCTTGCGGATCCAGATTGGGTAGTCTCTATGCAAGAAGAATTGAACCAGTTCGACGCACTGCAAGTCTGGAGACTCGTACCAAAGCCTAAAGGTAAAACAATCATCGGTACGAAGTGGATCTTCAAGATTATAAAGGACGAAGCTGGTACCGTCATCAGAAACAAGGCGAGACTAGTAGCCAAAGGATACAGACAAGAGGAAGGATTAGACTATGACGAGACATACGCTCCTGTGGCGCGTTTAGAGGCAATCAGAATGTTCTTAGCCTACGCTGCCCACAAGAACTTCACGGTCTTTCAAATGGACGTGAAGACAGCATTCCTGAATGGAATTCTGAAAGAGGAAGTCTACGTCTCTCAGCCAGAGGGTTTTGTCAATCAAGAGAAGCCAAATCACGTCTACATTCTCGACAAAGCTCTCTACGGTCTGAAACAAGCCCCTCGAGCCTAGTATGATGTCCTTTCCACTTTTCTAGTCAAGTCTGGGTTTTCAAAAGGTACGGTGGATACCACCTTGTTCATAAATAAAGAAAAAGCCGATATCGTTTTAATACAAATCTATGTCGACGATATTATTTTTGGTTCAACTAATACTAAGTACTGTAAGAATTTTGCAAACCTTATGGTGTCTAGATTTCAAATGAACTTGATGGGAGAGATGAACTTCTTTCTCGGGCTTCAAGTAAAACAATTTTCTACGGGTATCTTTATCAATCAATCTAAGTACATTAGGGAAATTCTCCGGAAATTCCAAATGGAAAATACAAAACCGATTGGTACCCCAATGGCACCAGGAACTAAGATTGGCACCGATCCTTCGGGAAAAGCTGTTGATATTAGGACCTACAGAGGAATGATAGGTTCTTTAATGTATCTTACTAGTAGTAGACCAGACATAATGTTTTCAACATGTCTTTGTGCCCGATATCAGGCTAATCCAAAAGAAATCCATTTGACTGTTGTCAAGCGTATTTTCAGGTATCTGAAGGGCACCGCATATCTCGGTCTGTGGTATCCCAAAGATACTACTTTTGAACTAACAGCGTACACAGATGCAGATCATGCAGGTTGTATGTTAGACAGGAAGAGCACGTCAGGACACGTACAGTTCCTCGGTGACAAACTAGTAAGTTGGGGATCGAAGAAGCAACTTTGCGTTTCAACTTCCACGGCCGAAGCAGAATATGTAGCTGCTGCTAGCTGCTGTTCTCAGGTTTTGTGGATGCAAACACAACTTCGCGACTACGGTTTCCACTTCAACAAAATCCCGATTTACTGCGACTCCAAGAGCGCCATCGCAATAACAGCGAATCCTGTTCAACACACAAAAACCAAACATATCGACGTCAGGTATCACTTTATCAAAGATCATGTAGAAAAGGGAAACATAGAACTTTTCTTTGTAAAAACAGATTATCAACTTGCAGATTTGTTTACCAAGGCGTTAGATGAAAAGAGATTCAACTTTCTTATCTCTAAGCTTGGTAAGCTAAATCTTAAGACATAATCAGTAGTTACCTATAAAAGTTCACTATTGTTTACTTTTTCCTCATATCTTTATGCTTAATTGTGAATGATATCTGTATTTCATATGTTAATGTTCATGATTCTAGGGGGAGTATGAGAAGAAACTCATACTTGGTCTATATTAATTTGAGGGGGAGCTCATAAGATTTCTGCACTTACGTTTTATGACAAATTTTTGTAATGCAAGATTTTAGGGGGAGCTCTTCACGTCAAAGGAGTTCGGATATGACTTCTGATCAATTCAGATCAGAACTCGTTCTTTAAAAAGTTTTACTGTTTTTTGTCTTTTCAATTTAAGTGAATAAATTTGCTTTGACTTTGACTTAAGACTTTTGCAGAAGTTTGAGAGAAGCTTAAAAGATCATATCTTTATGACTTTAAGCTTAGCTTCATGAGATGTAAGATCATACGTTCAGGTATTATCCTTTATCTTAATCTCATATATGTTTGAAGGAGGACAACTTTCAATCATAGAAAACATTGTTTTTAATGTTCAAACCACTTCCCGATTTTTTCAACAGATTTTATATTATGGAAGTGTGATTTTAAATGTTTTCAAAATCAATTTTGTGCTTTAACTGAAATAGTTAAACCAATCTGAGCATCACGTGCATCATAGGAAAACAAGAATCATTGTGCTAGGAATTAACACAATTTCTATGGAATCACCTTAACCAGTGGTTTCTACCCAAGAAGTTAATCCTTAGTGATTGAGTGTGCAAAGCGAAAAGAAATGAGTGTGATTAGAGAAAGCAAAAAGTTTAAAAGAAAGAGCGTGCGAGAACAGAGTTAAAAGAATATCACAACTCTGCACCAACTTTTTCTGAGCCGGGTAGCCACATTACTAGTGTTTCACAATTCTTTGGTGAACATTATTGAAACAGGCAACTAACCCATGCCAACTCTTGATCAAACCTCACCATCTACTCATTTTCTTCTCAAATAGAAAGTGTTTCACATTTTCAAAGGGGACGCAACACATATGCTATCTGATTTTCATTTGGAAAATCTGGATATTGAAAAGAAGGAAGTCTGCCCCACCTTCGCACTTCAATCATGCACATTGAGTCTGTGTTTAACTTACTGTTGTCTCAGTGGTTTACACAATATTGAGCCTAATAAGCAATCATCAAGTGCTTAATTCTTTCTATCACAAGCACGGACACACAAGGAATATGTTTCTTTGTCATAACGTTTATAGAAATAACCTTTGTGGTGTTTCGATGATTAAATGGAAGCCCTGGGGGAGTCAACATCAAACAGCTCCTTTCCATATGTGTATTCGTTACACACAGTGACTTAGTGTTACTGACAGGCATTCTAACTGATTCATTAGTTGATTCAGGTGTTACATGATTATTTTGTCTAGATTTGCAAAGATCAGGATGAATAACTATTGAATTGACGGATCAGAGACTACAAGTGGTTGACATTTCTTACTCAAAGTTTTGATGAAGTCGTTGCACTTTCCATCAAAAAGGGGGATAATCTAAAGCTTGAAGAAATGTTCAGTCCATTACATTACAAGACCAAGAACTGCGAGATCAAAGTATTCTGAAGACATGCTGATTTCAAATAAATTTTCTTTGAATATACTTTGCTAAAGCATTCTGAGCTAGAGAAAGAGATTGCATCTTCTGTGCTGAAAGAGAAGATCGTATTGCTAAATCATTTTAGTAATGATCTTTATCCAAAGGGGGAGATTGTTAGGACACAGTCTCGTTGGATTCAAGATCATACAAAACGAAGATCGCAATCTGAAGTTAATGCTGAAAGTTACTCTCAACAATAGTCTAGGGTCTATTCTGTAATAAAGTCAAAGTTGTTTTTAATATCTAGATATTTATTATTTAGATATTATGTTTAGTTTAATATTAGTTTATATTAGTTTTTGATAATATCTTATACTGATATTATCTATCTCTCTTTTATCGATCAACAGAATAACACACACATACACATAGTGAAAGGTGAAAAAGAGAGAAAACAAACACAAAGCTTATATCAAGAAATCAACCGTGTAATCCGCGTTTGTAATCCAAACAGGTTGGTTTATTATCTATTGTTTGTTGTTTTGATTATCTGGTAACGATCACGGACTCACAGAGCATCTACCTCAGTAATTATGATCTGGATTTTAAGCCCATGACGACGATCAAATCACAGGTCTTGGCAGATTTTGTTTCAGATTTCAGTCCAGAACTAGAGGAAGCGACGACGTCCAAGGAGTTAATTGTGGCGACTTTGCATGACACCACTTGGATGCTCGACGTCGATGGTTCATCGAACATACGGGGAACAGGCCTGGGTGTCGTCCTACAGTCCCCACAAGGGGGCAAAATAGTGTATTCCATACGGTGCGACTTCAAGGCAACAAATAATGAGGCAGAATACGAAGCACTGATTGCAGGAATGAAAATTGCTCATGACATGGGGGCAACATATCTACATGTCCAGAGTGACTCGTCCCTAGTTGTTAACCAAGTTAATGGAGAATTTGCAGCAAAAGATTCAAGGATGATTGCCTATTATAAAATAGTAAAAGAAGAAGCAAAGAAATTCAGTCGCTTCATAATCGAACAGGTACCAAGAGATCAGAACACTCAAGCTGACGCATTAGCCAACCTGGGATCAGCACTTAGTCAAACGACATTCGACAATATCCCAATAGTCCACCTTGCAACACCATCTATCAAAGACGACGGTAATACTTTGGTCGCACCAATTGAGGAAGAAAACTCCTGTTCGGACGACATTAAAAATTATCTGGAGAACGATCAACTACCTGACGACAGAATGGAAGCAAGAAAGGTCAGGTTTAAAGCATCAAGGTACGTCATGATCAGAGGAAAATTATATCGAAGATCTTCAACTGGTTTGAATCTACGATGCATTACCAACAAGACGCAAGTCCAGAAAATCCTACTAGATATGCATGATGGTGAATGTGGAAATCACTCAGGAAGTCGCAGTCTAGCCAACAGGATATCACGACAAGGTTACTATTGGCCGACATTAAGGCAAGATGCGATCAGGTATGTACAGTCGTGCGACGCATGTCAGCGACACGCATGTATGTCTCATAAACCATCTGAACCCTTGCACTCGACATTGATCCCATGGCCCTTTATGAAATGGGGAATGGACATCGTTGGGAAATTACCACCTGCCCCTGGGCAAAAGGTATTTCTTCTAGTTTTGACAGATTATTTCTCTAAATGGATAGAAGCAGCGACTTTCCCAGGTTCGGGACAAAGAAGTCGTTTCTTTTATCCAAACTAACATTATTTGCAGGTTTGGAATTCCGTCCGAAATTACATGCGACAATGGGACACAATTCGTTAGTGATCGGACGCGAAGATTCTGTGAAGAAAGAAACATCAAGTTGGTAACATCGACACCTCAATATCCACATTCGAATGGACTAGCCGAGTCAAGCAATAAAACTATTATCAATTCAATCAAGAAAAGACTCAAAGCTGCCAAAGAAAAATGGGTGGAAGAATTATCTTCCGTTCTATGGGCTAATCGTACGACGCCACGTACGTCCACAGGACAAACTCCCTTTTCCTTATTCTATGGATGTGAAGTTGTGTTACCTATTGAGGTACGACTACCAACGTCGTGACATACGTCCGTTGAACATAACTTAGTCGACCTAAGTTATAACCTTGATGCCCTAGAGGAACTTCGAGAAGCTGCTCACATTCGCATGGCGTCACAAAAACAAGCGGTCGAGCGACATTTCAACAAAAATGTCCAAGTCAAAGTTTTTCAAGAAGGCGACTATGTCCTAAGTCGAGTGTTTCAAAACACTCAAGAGCACAATGCAGGTAAACTTTCCACTAAGTGGGAAGGCCCTTATCAAATCTCTAGTGTCGTGGGTAAGGGGGCTTATAAAATCCAAACCCTCGACGGTCGAGATATCCCATGAAGTTGGAATGCGGCTCATTTGAAGAGGTATTTCTTTTAAAGTCTGAATTCATTTCCTTTGATTATTTCTTAAAAAAGATTACTGACTTAAGCATCGAAGGGTCGTTGGTCAAACCAACGACCACCCCGCTAACGTTGATCTTCGCAGGGACGCACGACTTAGTTAAAATCTTATGTCGAGTAATACTCATGTGATCGTACGCATACGATTGGTCATAGTTGTTGATAAAGGTTAAATTCATGTACTCTATGTTCGATATTGAGATCCATGAACCATTATTACAATTGCATTTGGTCGATCGAAAATTTCAGTTGATTTTGTTAATAAATGATGGTGTGGATAAATGTATGATATATAGTGACTTTATATCTTTTTAAATTTACTTGACGTACATTTGAAAAAGCAAAGCAAGTGATGAGCATCGATGTACAAAAGAGACTTTGTCATTAGAAGAGAAAATTACAAAGTCAAGGGACGACCACAGACGGCCGACCCCTAGATAGTAAATCCAAAAAAGTTAAGAAGGAGGAACGTCAGACTGTTCCTGCACGACATCAGTCTCTGCTGCTGATGCCTCTTCTCCACCGTCACTTCCCTCTAGTTCATCATCTTCGTCGAGGTCCCTTTCAGTCCCTATGGTGTCAAGGTAGGTCTTGAGCTCCTTAGCGGCCGACGCCATAGGGTTTTTCCCAGTCAGGTGACGCCTCATCAAGGCAGCCCGGGCCGTGAAGCGAGAAAAGGCTTTGATTTGTCTATTTTCAGTCTCTAGGTCCTTGACGTCGCCTTCCAGATCCTCGACCCTCTTTTTGAGGGACGCGACTTCATCAGCAGAAGTAGAAGCAGCAGCGACAACTTTAATCTTCTCGACCTCCAATTTGGTCGATGACGCCTCAAGCTCAAGGAGACGATCCCTAAGCTTAATCTTCTCACGATCCGAAATCTCTAGTAAACTTCGGGCATCGGAGAGCTCAGACTTAAGGCCCTTGACCTTTGCCTTCTCGGCCTCGACCGCCTCCATGGCGACCTTCTCCCTTTCAAGAGCCTCGTCGGCCCTTTTCTTGACGTCGAGGAAGGACGCCCTAAGACCTTCCGTCTGAGCAAAGAAGCTCAGACAAGCTTGGAAAGCCTGTACGACAAAAAGAAAGAGTTAGTATTAAGAAAAATAAATAAAACAAAGAAAAAAGAAAATAAGTAAGACGTACCATGAAGGAGAGACCAGCGGCGTGCGCCCCAGTATCCTCGACCCGAGACTCCTTATATCGGTCATAGAAGGTCGGAAGGAGAAATTTAACAAGGTGTGGAAAAATGACGTCCCTCTCGAGGACGTCATTGGCCATAAAACCAGAAGGAAGAGTGACTTTAAAAGTCGTCTCTCCCACTTTTTCCTTGTTCTTCTCCTCACCCTGAGAGGAGGAAGAAGGTGCAAGGAAAGGCTTATTAACGCCCGACACCCCCGACATTAGAGTGTCCTTCGTCACCTGAGTCGAGCCTCCGAACTCGACCCCAGCAGCGGTTCCTTTCGATGGTGTCGTCCCTGCAAGGGACGACATAGCAGCGTCACCCGTCTTCTTGGGTGAGGACCGAGGTTTTCCTCGAACACGTCTGGGATCTACCCCCATAGGAGGGGCAGATCTCTTCCTGGACTTCTCTCTGCCTTGACGAGCGAGCTCCAGTTGCTTGGCTCGCTTAAGGGCAACCGACTTTACAGCTGCGTCCTCTGAAGAAAGAGAGCAAGTTAAAAAGAAATGACGTACGATATACAAGTGAAAGGTACTGTCGAGCGACTTACCGGTCATTTCTCCTTCTCTCTCTTCTACCCTCTCTTCTCCTTGACGAGAGCCTTCGACGGATGTCATTTCGGCTATGAAAACGACCTCGTCCTCCTCGTCGTTCGACCGAACAGAAAACGAACGTTCAACAATACTCCTTTCCAAGATCCTCTGAATTTTGTTAAGAGAATCTCTATTTGGCTTCACTTTAGTGAAGTTAATTGCTGCCAAACAAAAAGAGACATCGTTAGTATATATTAAAAACGCACGACAAAAACGCACGACAAAGTAGTTACTCTACCCGATTCGTTCCATCCGGACGACAACCATTGGCTGTCTTCGTCGCTCACAGACGCCACTTGGAGGAAAATGTACTGACGTTTCCAACCACGATCGTTCACCGCGGTATTATGCACCAGTACGTTATCTCCCTTCGATCGAGGGAATAAGCTGTACCGGTGATAATTATCCGGTCGAACGTTATAAGCAGTCAGAAGATCATTCACGTTGAACGGAACCTCCCAATCGGCCGTAAGACGCCCGATAACATGGACAATTCGCCAGAATTGAGGCATTAACTGTCCAGGTGTTAGGTCGAACGCATCTAAAAACGCCTTGACTAAAGGACTAAACTGCCATGTAAACCCTATTTTGAAGGGATACTCATATAAGACACAATAACCCTTCGGAACTTCATCCGACCTTAAGTCTTCTGGCGACATCAAATTTATTCCATCTGGAATCCTGGCTAAATTTTTGAAATAATCTATGTTCTCTTCTTACCTATATACGCTCACAGGCTCATTCGACATCTGGAAATCAGGGATATTAAGATTCGCTCGCCAATAACTAAGAATATCCCAAGCTTTCCTAGGCTTCTTGGCTATGGATTTCCTATGCATATAAACCGACACAGAAGAAGAACGAGAAATTGTACCTTAAATAGACTTCTAAACCTCGAATTTAGAGTGGAAAGGATTCTGAATGCTCGGAAAATAAATCTTGTCGGAGATAAACAAGTCTCTAGAAAGGTAAGCATAAGAAAAATGGAAAGGATTGGAGGCAATCCTTATTTATACTGAAAAAGGGGAAGTGAATCGCCGGAAAATCAAATCGAAATCAAATCGTCGATCGTCAGGCCAACATGTGTCACCTGTGTCAGGCAACCTTTCGAATACATCCAATAAATACGTGACACCTGTCCCATATTAGCTGTCTAAACCGTTTATTTTGCAGAAAATGACGTCATTGTTTAGTTGGAACAAACCGATTCAGTTCCATACGAACTACCCGCGTTCTTCTATGACACGTGTCTTGACTTTAAATTTAAATTTCAAAAAGTTTCCGCTTGAATTTTAAATTTGTGGGCAAACTGTTTGGGTAGGAATTCCAACGGACTATAGTCGTACGACCATCGATAGTCTATGCTCTTCCTTGGAGGCGACCTTGACTACGCAACCCAAAACTCGCCTGGTAAGTTCTGTCGTACGACCTGATTTCAGTTACTAACATGCTACAAACGTTATATCATGTTTAATGCAGAATTCAAAGACATTCATGACCAAAAATTGTAACGGAAGTCATCATCAATAACAACAGACGTAACGGACGCTGTCATCATTATCAAAACGGCCATACGCATTCAAGACTTGCAAAACGGAAAAATAGAGTATAAATACGAAGATGAAACCTCACATTCGGGACATCTGATTCTCAGACCTTAGAAGCTCACAAATTATACTCTCAAGCTTGCTCAATCTCTCTCGAAGTTCACAAAGCATTCTGCTGTTTGTCGTACGACGCACGACCGAAGTCCAAATACACACGACGCACGACCGACTTTACTTTATTGTATTGTTTTACATTGTATTACACTTGTAACACTTGTTCTCAAGGACGGCGTCCCTGATTGACGTCCATAGTGCACGACGACTCACACTCGTCCGCGGTTTTTACCCATTTCAGGGGTTTTCCGCGTCACCAATTCTTTCGTCTCATTTTCTTTATTTTTATTATCGTCGTACGATTATTGTTGTTACTTTCTTTGGTTGGATAAAGCTCCACATTTACCTTAAATTTTTCTTGGGAAGTTTTTGGCATAAACATGAATAATGCCTTCCTACATGGAGATCTTCGTGAAGATGTTTATATGAAGATTCCGCAAGGTTTCGGCATGAAAGATGATACCCGTGTATGCAAATTAAAGAAGTCCCTTTATGGGCTTAAACAAGCCTCAAGAAACTGGTATAAAAAATTTACCACTTCCTTGCAAACCCTTGGAATCAAACAATCAGGGGCTGACCATTCCTTGTTTCTTTTTGACACTAAAGATGCTTTCGTTGATGCTCTTATCTATGTCGATGATGTTATCATTCTCGGTGATAACATGCAAAAGATACAAGAAACTAAAAACTTTCTCGACACAGAGTTTAGCATAAAGGACCTTGGTCCTTTGAAGTTTTTTCTTGGCATTGAAGTTGCTCGAACAAAGGATGGCATGGTCCTAAGCCAACGAAAATACACCTTAGACATTTTGGAAGATGCAGGGATGCTCGATTGCCGTCCTGTTTCTTTTCCAATGGAGCAGAATCTGAAACTAGACAGACGAGATGGAGAAGCTAAGGTTGATGCAAATCAATATAGACACCTTGTCGGCAGACTCCTTTACCTTCAGGCCACAAGACCCGACATTACTTATGTCGTAAATGTTCTTAGTCAATTTGTCAATGACCCACGTGACAGTCATCTTGAAGCAGCCAATCGAGTTCTGAGGTACCTCAAGGCTACTCCTGGACAAGGAATCCTTCTTAATAAATAAGGAGGGGATAATCTCATGGACTACTGTGATTCTGACTGGCTGGGATGCCCTATGACTAGAAGATCTCGAACTGGGTATCTATTATTATTAGGGGGTTCCCCGATCTCCTGAAAATCCAAGAAACAATCTGTTGTGTCTCGTTCTTCAGCTGAGGCCGAATACAGAGCAATGACATCTACTGTTAGCAAAGTGTTGTGGATGAGATGGTTGTTACATGAACTTCGCATGCCTTGTACTGGTCCCGCTCAACTTTTCTGTGACAACCAAGCTGCCAGACACATCGCCAACAATCCAGTTTTCCATGAGCGCACAAAATATGTGAAAATGGATTGCTATTTCGTTAGAGAACGTGTTGAATCAAAGGAAATCCTGCCTATGCAAATCGAATCTAAGAACCAAGTTACTGAAATTTTCACCAAGTCTTTAGGGGCTCAAACCTTTCAT
The DNA here is from genome assembly GCA_023525745.1 of Arctium lappa. Classification (NCBI taxonomy): domain Eukaryota; kingdom Viridiplantae; phylum Streptophyta; class Magnoliopsida; order Asterales; family Asteraceae; genus Arctium; species Arctium lappa. Next base: position 80,623,606 of record CM042055.1, read on the forward strand.
GATTTTCTGGGCAAGTTGGGCGTTATCAATCTCCACGCTCCAACTTGAGGGGGAGTAATGACAATGATTTTGCTCCAACTAGTGGGATTTGCATTAGTGGTGCACTATTATATAAACTTGTATTTTGTTTGCCTATTGTTTGCCTATTGTTTGCCTATTTAAGGCTTCTCTTGGTGTGGTTCTAACACAATACATTTCAATCAATGAAATGAGAGAAAAACCTTTGACATAATAACAAATTTATTAGGGGGAGAAATCGCCGGGTATTTCTTGAGAGAAGCAAAGCTGGTTGTTTAGTTTTGGGAGGATTTAGGGCTGATCGAGGTTTTTTTTTGGGAGGGTATTGGTGGAAATAATATGTCTGTATCTATAAAGCTTCCTCCCTAAAGCTTAGCGATTAAGTTATCATTTATTTGATTAAGGGTTTGTTTACCAAATCCTCCATTAAGCCCTGTATGGATAAATGTGTCTGTCTGGATAAATGTGTCTGTCTGGATAAATTGATGTTGTTGTTTACTTTCTTATCTGAATTAACAATCTGAATAACAGAAATGACCAATTTACCCCTGAATATGAATTTTAAGTTGTTTTATAAATTGTTGTTTATTTTTTAAGCCATATAATCATAAATTCATTGATATAATCCAAAAATCAAAACATAAATTCATAAAGTACTTAAAGTTTCAAGTTCAAACACAAAGTACCCAAGTTCAAAGACAAAGTAGCAAAGTTCAAACGCAAATGCTTAAAATTTAAACATTATTAACCAAACTATTTGCAATTCCATCACGCAAAGAAGCCATATATTGAGTGCTATTGGCACCCATTGGGATATATCGAATTCTTCTTCTCCACTTCCTTCGACTTCTTCTTCGTTCAACAATGCGGTGTCCTCGTTGCACTCCATAAACAGTTGGTCTTGAATATTATATTTTCGAATAAAATTATGTATTGCAAAGCAAGCAATTACCACATTTCTTTGTGTTGTGAATGGAAATGGAGCCATCTGCTTTAGGATTGGGAACCTCGCTTTCAAGATACCGTAAGCACGTTCAATAACATTCCTGAGCTGGGCATGTGCATGATTAAACTTTTCTTCTTTAGTCAAAGCACGTTGACGTCGAAAATCCGCTAACCAATATCTTGTGTTACGATATGGAGCCAAAAATCCCCGAGCATTGGCATATGCAGCGTCACAAATATAGTATTTATCTGAAAAACCACCCACATCAAATATATAATATAAAAAAAAGGAATATATCGATTGAGAAACTTGTATACCTTGTGGCGGAAAAAGATCATAGACATTCTCGGTTTTGTTTTTTTAACTTCAACCAAGCAGTTTATTTTCCTTTCAGATAATCAAAATGGTTGCACATTTGCTTTCGATCGACCACAAAATTGTGTGTGGTTTTTAAAGTCTCGGCAACTTTCTTCCAAGAAAGTGCCTTCAAACTAGTACCCTCGTTTCCATTTAACCCCACCTCTAAAATACAAGCCTCTAGGAAAGTTTTCACAACATTGAGATCTTTCCAACTTATCCTAATTCTCTTTTGTTGTTGTGATTCACCGGTTTGTTCCATACCTAAAACAAAATCAGTAACAAACCACAACACATCAAAATACACATAAAATTGTTGCCCATAGATATATAGATACACACCAAAATTGTGAACACAAATACATAGATAATAATTAACCAATAAATAAACGACAAGATTATGAAACACATACCAAATTGATTTGAAACAAACCCATAAAAGAAAGAAAATTAAGATTGAATCTATAATCAATCTAACAACATAAACAAATGATAAGATTATGAAAAACATACCTAATAAAGTTGAACTGATAAGAAACAACAACCATTTGAATCTTTAAACAAACTCCCATTTCAAGGACAATGAACAACAAATAATCAAGAAATATTCTGATTAATCAAAGAAACCAACGAAGGACAATGAACAACAATTTCCAGAAATGAACAACAAATAATCTGATTTTCAATTAATTTCAAGAACAAATAATCTGATTTGAAGATTTGAAGTAGTTAGAAATTAGATTTGAAGATTAATTTCGATATGGATTTCTTGAAATTTGGATATGGATTTCTTGAAATGAACAACAAATAATTCGATCTGAACAACAAATAATTCGATCTGAACAACAAATAATTTCGATCTGAAGATTAATTTCGATTTGAAATGAACAACAAATAATCAAACCTGAAAGGTCGCCGGTGATGGAGGCGCTGATCGGAAACGTGGTCACCGGTGATGGAGGCGCTGGTGGTCACCGGTGATGAGGCGATGAAAGGAGTCGACTGCAGGTGTGATGTTGATGGAGGCGTGAAAGGGTTTGGAAGAAACGATTAGGTTTAGATGGAGTGGTCTGATAGTTTATTTTCTTTGTTTTTTGTGAAGGGTAAAAATGTCAAGTTTTTGGCTTATTGGGGACAACTACTCTTTTTACAACTGAGCGATTAAGTCAAATATAGTTGCGCGATTAAGCCATTAAGCCCCAAGTAAACACTCCATGTGTCTGTGCGAATAAGCCACTCACCCCATTAAGCCCCAATAAGCCCCAAGTAAACACCCCCTAAGTAATCACTAGGTTTTTGGCCTAGTGGCCACCTCTCTTCCGTAAAAGCTTCGCCTAGGGCGGCCCGTCGAGGGTTCGATTCCTGGGGGAGACAGGTTGTCTTTTCCGGTACATTGCCTATAGAGGTGAGGCGTGTAGGTTCCCAAAAGGGAACACGGGGCCGGAGGTCCCCGCCATCATACCTTTTTAAACACCCCCTAAGCCAATATCGAACACCCTTACACACCTTAATTAGGGAATAAGCTAAAGCTTTTATTAAGCTCCTTAAGCCAGTACCAAACAGGCCCTAAGCTTGTGTATCATATATGATTAAACATTTGTCGCCTTCTCGCAAAATGTTTAACTTCTCGTTTGAACTTGCCCCAGTATATATATATATATATATATATATATATAGGGTAAGGTTCAGGAGAAAACGTCAAAAAAACGGAAAACTGAGGAACACCCTGGTAGCCTTCCATCTGGACGGTATGCACTTGTGCATACAAGTAATTAATTAGTTTTTTTGGTTTTTATGCACATGTGAATATTATGCACTTGTGCATGTTATAAATTACTTGTATGCACAAATGCATACCGTCCAGATGAATGGCTACCAGAATGTTCTTCAGTTTTTCATTTTTTTGAGGTTTTCCCTTGAACCTCCCTCTCTCTCTCTCTCTCTCTCTATATATATATATATATATATATATATATATATATAGTTGAAGAATCGTGAGAGAAGTTGAGGTTAACGTGAGAAGCGTGAGAAGTGGATCTGAACCGTTGATCACTTATAATCTCATGTCCTCCCATGAATTGCGCCTTAGAAGAGAATTGATCTGGTGCATCTTATCTCGGTGCATCTTATCTCGGTACATCTTATTCTAATGTGCATCTGTTTCGCATCTAACAGTTGATAACCATTTATCACGATTCTCACGTTAACCTCAACTTCTCACCGGAACTCAACCATATATATATATATATATATATATAGGTAAAGGTTCATTTGAGAAACACTAAATATATGAGAAATAGAGAAGTGATCTTAAACCATTAATTCGGTCAAGATCGGCGGCTTTGACCGAGAATTAGGGGATAATTGCTCTCATGGTCCACTCCCGTGTTCCTCATATTGTTTATTATTCGAAGGGTATTTTTGTAAATTATCCAAACGCATTCATATATGAACCTAGATATGAATATCACTTTTTTTTTCTTTTTTTTTAGCCGTGTGTGTTCATATATGAATGTTAGTAGACGTTCATATATGAATGTTAGTAGAATGTCACTATTTTTTTTGTACGTATTCATATATGAACGCATGCATTCATATATGAAGGCATGGAAAAAACAGGCGTTCATATATGAATGTCACTCTTTTTTTTGCATGCATTCATATATGAAGACATGCAGTCAGTGTTTAGGTAAAAATTATGAACATTTATATATGAACGCATGCATTCATATATGAAGGCATGCAAAAAACAGGCGTTCATATATGAATGTCAATCTTTTTTTTGCATGCATTCATATATGAACGCATGCATTCATATATGAAGGCATGCAGTCAGTGTTTATTTAAAATTACAAACATTCATATATGAACGCATGCATTCATATATGACCGCATGCCTTCATATATATGAACACGCGCATTCATATATGAACGCATGCATTCATATATGACTGCATGCCTTCATATATATGAACACACGAGTGTTTTTGTCAAAGTTACGTAAATACCCTTATATTTTTTGAAGAGCCGTAATTTTTGACCAGTCAAAGCCGCAATTTTTGACCAGTCAAAGCCGTAACTTTTGACCAATTAAATCCAATCTTGACCATATGAATGGCTAAGATCACTTCTCTATTTCTCATATATTTACTATTTCTCAAATGAACCAAACACTATATATATATATAGGGAAGCGATCAAATGAAAACCACTCTAAATTTGAAAACCGTGGAAACCCTCAATTTCATTGGTTAAGTTAATGAAATTGTTTAATTTGATAAAATTGTTTCATATAATTCTTTTATTGATGAAATCGTTGCATATATTTGTGTTTTTTATGTAAAAATGAAAAAGTTTCATCAGACTGCGATAATACATGAAACAATTTCATCAGAATGAGAAAAATAGATGAAACTACATAAAAAACACAAATATATGAAACAATTTCATTAACAAAAGAATTATATGAAACAATTTGATCATATTAAACAACTTTATGAACCAATATCATTAATTTAACCAATGAAATTGACGGTTTCCAAAGTTTCCAACCTAATATGGTTTCCAATTGAAACCACATCTCTCTCTCTCTCTCTCTCTCTCTCTCTCTCTATATATATATATATATATATATATATATATATATATATAATAATATTGGAGAGCGATCTTTTGCAAACCATATTTAGTTTACAAACTCTACAAACTAAAATCAACCAATCAGATTTTTTCATTTAATTTTTATATATTTTAAATTTGGAGGGTATAATTGACAATCCACATTACACGGTTATATTTATGGAAATATTTTATTTTTGAATTTATTTATAATTATGGACGGTTATATTTATGGAAATATTTTATTTTTAAATTTATCAAAATCATTGTATCCATGACAATTAAATTTTAGTTTTTTTAATTTTTTATAACCTAATTACGGTTTTATTCTCTCTTTCTATACATATATTTTAATTATGATTTTAATTTTTAATTATTTCTAAACAATTTTTTTCTTTTAATTGCTGTTTCATTTTGTTTTCAATAAAGTTTCATTATGTTTTATCATGGTTTTAATAAGGTTTCATTAAGGTTGCAATAAGGTTTCATCTAGATGATGAAATATGTTTTAGAGCTTTGTATGGGGTGAAAGTGAAACTGTTTCACTATATTTCACTATGATTTTAATAAGGTTTCAGTATGTTTCACTATGGTTTCAATAAAGTTTATTACGGTTTTCACTATGGTTTCCTACTGTTTGACCATGTCAATAATGAAATAAGATTTCATTATGTTTCACAATATTTTTAATAAGGTTTAATAATGTTTCACAATTGTTTTAGTAATATATTATTGAATTTATAATATATTAAAGAAATCTTCTTATTATAATCAAATATTCTTCATGGTATTGATAACCTCCCTAAAGTAGTGTGATTTGATACTCTTTCTAATATTAGGCTTTAGATCTATTTTCCCCTTTTGTCCTTTTAATACAGTTTTATGAATATAATAAAATAGTGTGATTTGATACTCTTTCTAATACAGTCACATGTCGAATCACCGGTTAGCCTATTAACTTTATGTGACATATTTGGTTGCATTGGGAGTCATGACCCCATACTTATTGTTGCATTTTGTCTGACGTTGGGACATTAGTTTCTCACGTTGAGGCACATTTAGGCATCAGATTGGGTTACAAGTCCTACGTGCTAAGTATTACGATATTGGATGAGGATATCAACGTAAGGGCCCTATGTGGTTGAAGTTGACTTTTCGTGGGTGTACGTTTAAAGCCACCGAGCCTGACATCCCTTACATGTACTTTTATGTGTTTTGGTTTTACTGACTGGTCAAGTGGCTTACTTTTGTGTTCTGTCACTTGTGTTAGTAAGCGGGTCTCCCCCGTTAACCCAAGAGGTAATTGTTTATGATAAAAAGCACTATCATTTCTATTATTGAATCCAATTCTTTTACTTACGCTTATCATGGATTATTTCTAAATATACTTGTTTGTTCTCATTAGGCTTTAGCCTAACACGTTTTCTTAAGATGACATGTATAACAGGTCAATCTAGCGGTGGGATTCATCGGGAATGAGAGGACGGCCTAGGGGTAGAGAACGGTCTTTTTGGGAGATAAAGTGACAGATACAATCACGATAGAGGATAAACATTTTAGAGGAGTAGCAACACCCGAACTTAATCTCTCTTGACTAAGTTAGATTATTAGGTTGTCGACTTTTATTCTTCATTTAGTTGTTTGTAAATGGCATAACCTTATTCCCCGTTTCGGGATGATACTTTGGGATTGTTTTGGCAGGTTATTGATTACCCAGGTTTACTCATTTTATCGCCATCATATTGCCGAATTTTCGTTTTTCTATTCCTCTAAAATTTAGGGTGTTAAAAGTTGGTACCATAGCATTAATACAAGTGAACTAGGTATGAATGTAGAATACCTAGACTTAAGCTGTGATTTTAAGTTATGATCGAGTGAGATTGGGTAGAACTCTTAAGATAGGATGGTCTTAGAGTCGACAAAAATTACACTAATTGAGAATTGTGGTAATGGTGATGAAAATTCTTACGTATCACATGTTCATAATTTCACATACCTAACATTATTATGATGATGTTTTACGTCATTATGCTTGTGTTCCATTGTTATGATGATTAATGAATATAGTAGTACGTTTCCTGTCTATATTCGTATAACCTATATCTCACCTATATTTTCGCGTGTGTGTCGCAGACAATGGTAAGCACTCGAAATCGGCCGGAGGGTCAAGAGGCGTCGGCATCTACGGTCGACCACCCTGGGGGTACGATGACAGACGTGCCCCCACGACCGCAAAATCTTTTGGGTGGAGGACCCGAACAAGTACCCCATCGTAACATAAACCTATCTGAACCGATAATGGAATAGGTGACTCCAGAATCGAGAATGCTGGACATAATGATGCAGGTCATGAATGCGGCAATGGCCCAACAACAAGATATGTTCTTAAAGCTTCTTGAGGATCGGGATATTATCAATCGTTGGCACGAAACGATTGCGAAAAATGTATTTGTGGCGGGATCCGGGGGTACCGGACCCGAAGTTCCCAATAATGAAACCGCAACCCCAAAAGTGGGGAAAATGATGAAGACTTGTACCTTCAAGACCTTCCTTGGGTGTCGACCACCGGAATTCAAGGGCACATACGATCTGATTGTGTTTATGAACTGGGTTCGAGAGATGGAATAAGCTTTCAGATCAAGTGAATGAGGAGAAGGCAAGAAAGCAACGTTTGGTTCACAGATGTTGAGAGGGGCAGCCCTAACGTGGTGGAATGTCTACTCCTCTTCAGTGGAGGCTACGGTGTTGGCCAAACTAAGTTGGCCGACCTTTAAGAAGAAACTAATGAAGGAGTTTTGCAATGAGCAGGCCATGGACCGAATAGTAGAGGACTTCTGGAATCTGACAAAGGGAAATTCATCGTTGAAAGAATACAATCGCCAATTTATGGACAAGTTGGGTTTGGTGCATGGGATATCTGGTCCCCACTGAGAAAGAGAAAATCAAGGCCTACACAAAAGGGTTTCCATCCGAGATGAAGAACCTAGTGTGAGTGTCCATAGCCTCTACCCTTCGAGAGGCAATTGGTGAGGTGTAGTTCGTATAAGATTCCTACGGTTCGAGCAAGATAGAAAGAAGCGGAGGAAACTAGAAGAGAAAATGGTAGGGAAGTTATGTGCCCTCCAAGTGACTGAGACCGTTCAACAACAACAATCAACGAGGATTCGGCCCTAGGCGAGATGCTCCATGGTGTTCCAAGTGTTGGAGCAGGCACCTCGACCCTTATAACATGGGGTCTGAGTCATGCTTTAAATGTGGCAAGCCCGGCCACAGTTTCCAATATTGTCCAATCAGAGGACAAATTTGTTTTGGATGCGAGGAACCGGATCACATTAGGAGAGAATGCCCGAAAGCGAAGACGGGATTTAGCGGGACAAAGAAAGTGGACACTCCGAAAGCAACGGGGAGAGCATTCCAGATGACTACGGAGGAGGCGAAGGCTTCCACAGATGTAGTGTCGGGTACGTTTCTCCTAAACTCCGTACCTACACGCATTTTATTTGATTCAAGGGTTAGCTTTTTGTTTGTGTCATGTTCATTTTGCCCAAAGTTGTCTGCATCCACTACTAGTTTAGAAGATGCTTTAGTGGTAGAGCTAGCGGATGGCGATCAAGTAGTAGTTTAAGACATTCATAAAGGCTGCAAGCTAGAAATTGAAGAGAGAGAATTCCCGGTTGATCTAATTCAAATGGTCATCGGAGGATTTGATGTTGTCATCGGGATGGATTGGTTGTCAAATAACCATCCTGAAATCCTTTGTGCGAAGAAGTTGATCCAAATCCCAATTTCGGATGTTGAGTCGGTGACCATGTACGGCGAGAGGCGGAAAGGCGATGTAGCAATTATCTGCATGGTGAAGGCATGAAAGTGTTTTATCGAAAGGGTGCTCATCCTTTTTGGCGTACGTAATAGACGCCAAATTCGAGAAGAAAAAGCTAGAGGATGTAGAGGTGGTGAATGGTTTCCCTGATGTGTTCCCGGATGACTTGCCTGGTTTACCACCCGATTGTCAAGTAGAGTTCAAAATTGATCTAGCACCGGGAGCGGCTCCGATAGCCAGGGTCCCATATCGTTTGGCTCCGTCAGAGATTAAAGAGATGATGGGACACTTACAAGACCTTCTCGATAAGGGTTTCGTGAGACCGAGCTCGTCCCCGTGGGGAGCACCAGTCTTATTTGTGAAGAAGAAAGATGGCACCATACGGATGTGCATCGATTATGAGGAATTGAATAAGGTGACCGTGAAGAATAAATACCCACTCTCGAGAATCAATAACTTGTTCGACCAACTCCAAGGAGCGGTTGTTTTTCGAAGATTGATCTACCTTCAGGTTACCATCAAGTGAAGGTCAAGGAAGATGATATTCCGAAGACCGCTTTTAGGACGTGCTATGAGTTCTTGGTGATGCCCTTTGGCTTGACGAACGTCCCGGCGGTGTTTATGGACTTAATGAACCGTGTGTTCCGACCTTTCCTTGACAAGTCGATCATCGTGTTCATTGATGACATTCTGATTTACTCCAAGGATGAATCTGAACACGTGCGTCATCTTCGTGATGTTTTAGAAGTCTTGAAGAAGGAGAAGTTTTATGCTAAATTTTCCAAGTGTGAGTTTTGGTTGAAAGAAGTGTAGTTTTTAGGGCACGTGGTCACGAAAGACGGAGTGAAAGTGGATCCGACGAAAATAGAGGCTATGATGAATTAGGAACCTCCCAAAAGCCCATCCGAGATCCGGAGCATTTTGGGATTGGCGGGTTATTACCGAAGGTTCATACAGGATTTCTTTAAAATTTCTTCTTTGTTGACGACGTTGACCAAGAAGAATGTAAAGTTCGTGTGGACCGAAGCCCAAGAAAAGGCTTTTCGGATCTTGCAAAAGAAGTTATGCGAGTCTCCGTTCTTATCCTTGCCGGAAGGATCGGAGGATTTTGTAGTCTATAGTGACGCGTCCAAGATGGGGTTTGGGTGCGTACTCATGCAAAGGGGGAAGGTGATTGCCTACGCGTCAAGGAAACTAAAGGTACACGAGAAGAACTACCCCACTCATGACTTGGAGTTAGCAGCGGTAGTGTTTGCATTGAAGTTGTGGCGACATTACCTCTATGGCACAAAGTGTACTTTGTACACGGACCACAAGAGCTTGAAATATGTGTTTGATCAAAAGAAGCTTAACATGAGACAAAAGAAGATGGTTGGAATTACTCAAGGACTATGATTGCGAACTACTTTACCATCCGGGTAAGGCAAATGTAGTGGTCGATGCCTTGAGTAGGAAAGGATGTAGTGGGAAGCTCTGGGCCAAGCTTACGAGAATTGAGTTAGTGTCGAGCCTCATGGAGAAAATTATAGCGTCACAAGTCGAAGCCTTGAAGGAAGAGAATCTCAAGGATGAGGTGATGACCAAACAACGGTTACTTTTGACTGACGACAACCGAGGGATCAAGTGTTTCAACGGACGCGTTTGGGTGCCAAAGATTGGGGGAAACCGGGACTTGCTCTTGGAAGACGCGCATAAGTCCAAATAGTCTATCCACCCGGGAAGCATGAAAATATATATATACTTGAAGTTGCATTATTGGTGGTCGATTATGAAATTGGATGTGGCACATTACGTGGATCGATGTGTGACTTGTTCGCAAGTAAAGGCCGAGCATCAACGACCTTATGGAAGCCTACAATCGTTGGAGATACCCGAATGAAAGTGGGACAAGATTACCATGGACTTCGTGACCAAGCTACCAAAGACCTTGAGGGGCAATGACACAATTTGGGTGATTGTTGACCGTTTGACAAATAGTGCGTATTTCCTAGCAATGCGAGAAACCTTGCCAATGGATAAGCTAGTGAAGCTGTATATAGACGAGGTGGTCTCTAGACATGGTATACCCTTGTCTATAGTCTCTGACCGTGATAGTCGGTTTACCTCGAGATTTTTGGGAGCCTTGCATCAAGAATTGGGTACTCGCGTGAATTTGAGTACGACTTATCATCCACAAACCGACGGACAGAGCAAGAGGACGATACAAACTTTTGAAGACATGCTTAGATCGTGTGTGATCGACTTTGGCAGTAGTTGGGATGCCCATCTACCCTTGGTAGAATTTGCTTACAACAACAGTTACCACTCCAGTCTAGGAGCGACACCGTTTGAAGATTTGTACAGACGGAAATGTAGAACCCCCGTGTGTTGGTTAGAAACAGGAGAAAAACAATTTGTCGGACTGAAAATCATACAAGAGACGGCCGATAAGGTCAAAGTTATCCGAGAACGTTTGAAGGCGGCGCAAGATCGACAAAAGAGCTATGCGGACAAAAAGAGGCGAACTGTGGAGTTTCAAGTGGGGGACCGGGTAATGTTGAAGGTGTCTCCCTGGAAAGGCTTGATTCGGTTTGGAAAGTGAGAGAAGTTAATTCCCCGTTTCCTTGGACCATTTACCATTCTTGAGCGTATTGGACTTCAAGCCTACAAGTTAGATTTACCACCAGAGATGGACAGAATACATCCTATGTTCCATGTATGCTATCTACGGAAGTGCATGACGGAGGAAGAAAACGTCATACCATTGTCGGAGATTCAGGTGGACGACAACCGTTGTGTTGAAGAACCCGAAGCTATATTGGAAAGAACGATCAAGAAATTTCGACACAAAGAAGTGGCAATGGTGAAGGTTCAGTGGAAGCACCATCGCGGTGCAAATGTGACATGGGAAGCGGAAGAGGACATGAAGCGTCGATATCCTCGTTTGTTTGACTAGTTGGGATTTCGAGAACGAAATCATTTCCAAGTTGGGGAGGATTGTAACACCCATAATTTCGAGTAAATTCCCTCTATTTTGATAGCTTATTAGAGTGTTCATTTACCTTACCATATTGTATTGTACTTAGGTTGTCATATGGATTTGATCATATGTTTCTCGTTGATGTATCGGGCCGTTTTGGGTCGTTTCGGGTCGAAAACGGGCCAATAGAGCCTTGGGTGACTATGCCACTGGGCATAGTCGCAGGTATCATAGTCGCAGGTGGGATGGAGCTCACTGGTCAACAAACAGAAGAGAAGTGGTGTTAGGCGACAATGCCCAGCGACTATGCCCTTGGCATACTCGACGTGTCATTGTCGCACACTTCCTCCAAGGTATTAAAACCCAACTCAACGAATTTGATCTCATTGGCATCTGATTTTAAGAAGCTAGGTCGCAATTTTCTCTCTAGAAGGGCTGGTAAGTTCCCTCTCATCCCTCTCTTGCCATTAATGCTTCCATCTACCTCAAGTCCATAATCATTATGATATTTTAGGGTTCTTGAAGCACTTATTGATCAAGTCTAGCCATCTCAAGCTTCATCTCATCTCTTCACTAGTTACTTGGAGTTTTAGGGTTTTAAGCTACAAACCCTACAATGTGAGTTCATTCACTTTTATAAACCTTATACATGCTAAAATGTGGATTTTCACCATCTAAACATCTCCGTCATTAATTGTTGCATTTAATGAATTTTGTATCTAAACCTAACTTTTCGAGTTTTAGGGTTTTATGGTAAAACTATGGTTTTTGGATTTATGAACTTTTAAAGTTGAACTGCTGATAAGTTTGTATATGGGAACTTGTTTTACTATAACCTTGGTTTAAACACTTGGGATCCAACACTAGGGTTTTGAAATGTCAAAGTGAACCGAATGGATGGGAACTTGAAGTATTAGACTTAGAATATGGGAATATGATTCAAATGGCAACTTGAAACCTCTTGGTAAATTATGTGAGCATTTATGAGAAAACTTTCACATATAAACGTTTTAATTGATATAGTCACATGTCGAATCACCGGTTAGCCTATTAACTTTATGTGACATATTTGGTTGTATTAGAAGTCATGACCCCATAATTATTGTTGCATTTTGTCCGACGTTGGGACATTAGTTTCTCATGTCGAGGCACGTTTAGGCATCGGATTGGGTTGCAAGTCCTACGTGCTAAGTATTACGATATTAGATGAGGATCTCAACGTAAGGGCCCTATGTGGTTGAAGTTGACTTTTCGTGGGTGTACATTTAAAGCCACCGAGCTTGACATCCCTTGCGTGTACTTTTATGTGTATTGGTTTTACTGACTTTTCAAGTGACTTACTTTTGTGTTCCGTCACTTGTGTTAGTAAGCGGGTCTCCCCCGTTAATCCAAGAGGTAATTGTTTATGATAAAAAGCACTATCATTTATATTATTGAATCCAATTCTTTTACTTACTCTTATCATGGATTATTATTAAATACAACTGTTTGTTCTCACTAGGCTTTAGCCTAACACTTTTTCTTAAAATGTTATGTATAACAGGTCAATCAAGCGGTGGGATTCATCGGGAATGAGTGGACGACCTAGGGGTCGAGAATGGTCTTTTTGGGAGATAAAGTGACCGACACAATGACGATAAAGGATAATCATTTTGGAAGAATAGCGACACCCGACCTTAATATCTCTTGACTAAGTTAGATTATTAGGTTGTCGACTTTTATTCTTCATTTAGTTGTTTGTAAATGACATAACTTTATTCCCCATTTCGGGATGATACTTTGGGATTGATTTGGCAGGTTATTGATTACCCAGGTTTACTCATTTTATAGCCGTCATATTGCCGAATTTTTGTTTTTCTTATTCCTCTAAAATTTAGGGTGTTACAATTTTCACCAAAACCCTAATTTTGGAGGTTTTTAGGGTTTATTTGGATAAACATGGTTTTCAAGAAAATGAATTATATCTTGGATTTACTTGTGAAATGATGCATTAGAGACGCATTTTCTTTGCTCTCATGGTCATATGCTTAAGGTCACAAATTAAGATTTTGAAAAGTTGATGAATATTTATTGAATGGATATTTGAATAAATAAGGGTATATATATGTACTTGTGGAAATGCTACGCAATGGTAATGTGTTGGAATCTCTTTGGATATACGTATGAAATTACTTGGACTCTTGGTTATATATTTTTGATGGCAATCAAGTTGTTGAATATTGACGATTGGCTTCTTATATGAGTACATGCATAAATGATTGCATTTGGGTGTCATGACCCCACATTTGTTTGTATCATTTGTCCAAGGATGGAATGCTAGTTTTCCACATTGAGACACGTTTAGGCATCGGATTGGGTTATAAGTCCTACGTGCTAGTATACGATATTGGATGAGGATTTCAACGTAAGGACCATATGTGGTTGAAGTTGACTTTTCGTGGGTGTACGTTTAAATCCACCGAGCCTAACATCCCTTGCGTGTACTTATTATGTGTATTGGTTTTACTAACTTGTCAAGTGGCTTACTTTTGTGTTCCGTCACTTGCGTTAGTAAGCGGGTCTCCCTTGTTAACCCAAGAGGTAACTGTTTATGGTGATGAGTACGTTATTATTATTATAAATTCACTTTTCTTACTTTCGCTCATTATTGATTATTCCTATTTATAAATGTTTGATCTCACTAGGCTTTAGCCTAACACTTTTTCTTAAAATATCATGTATAAAGGTCATTCTAGCGGTGGGACTCCTCGGGCTTGAGCGGAGAAGAGAGAGTTCGAGGAATAGTAATATTTTTGGAGGATATAGAGACGCACACCCGACTTAGTGCCGGTATACTTTTGGAGTGGTAAAGTGTCAACACCCGGATTTAATCTAGATCGATTTGTACCTAGATTAGTAGGTTGTTAAAATTTACTTTAATTATTTCTTTGGGTTGTAAGCGTCGTACTTTGTTCCTTGTTATTCGGGATGGTATATTTTGGTTAATATGTCATTAGCAGGTTATTTAGGTTTTCTCCATTTATAGCCGTCATAATGCCGGATTTTCGAATTTTAAATTCCTCTAATTTTTAGGGTGTTACAGTTTTCCTCCTAAAACTAAGTGTTTCTTCTTCATCTATCAAGTTGGGAGCTAGAACCATCATCCCTTTATTTTCATCTTCTCCACCAAGCTTTTTAGGGTTTCACCAAACCTTTTTATCTATCTTGAAGATGAGAAGTTATGGCTCATTTTGGTGACTTAGAGGCATTTTTGTTGGTGGATTTAAGTTATGGTTAAGGTAATCTTCTATTTTCTTCATTTATGGAAATTAGGGTTTTGGTGTAGTGGAGATCTTCATTTATAATGTTTGGGGAATGATTCTAAATGGTTGGATGTAAATATTTGGTTGGAAATTATGGATCTAGGTTTTTGGGAGTTTTGGCTTGAGGATTCGAATTTCTTCAAAGGAGATCAAGCTTGAAAAAAATCTAGATTCAGCCTAAATCTAGCAAGGCGAGTTCAAGTTGCTTTGTGAAAACTATGTACATGCCAAAATGTGTATTTTGAAGTAAGAATATGTTTTTCCTTGGTAACTGTCAATGTGTTGAGTATTTGGATAAGTTTTCATATTTGATAAACTTGGGTTGTTTTAGTCTCATAAAATGCCCATATTTAGGATTTGGATATCTTGATAAGTAATAGCATATTTATGCATTTTTGGTGATTTTGTACAAATAAAGTCTATTTTATGATTTATGCATTTTTGGTGATTTTTATACAAATGAAGTTTAATTCATGATCTATGCATTTTTGGTGTATTTGATTTCATAAACCATTTGGAAAATGGTTATCTACGTGTTATGAGACATTTTGGAAACATAAGGGTATAAACCCATTTGGAAAATCATTTGTCCCAATCCGTGCTGAGTTTTGGGTTAATCACATCTTTGAGGTATGTGTCTGCATAAATGCCGTTTAAATGTGTTTTATTATTTGGGGACCGTTATTGTTGGTCAAATGGATTTTTGAGCATTTTAGCTCGGTTTTGACTTAAAAGAGTCTTGAGGACATTTGTCCAGTTTTAATGGCTCAATGTAGAGCCCATTTATGATTTTCATCTTAATGCATCTTGTTACATGTTAATGATAATTATAGTCTTGAGGTCATTCATGTGTAGTCATGTAATCTTTGACTGTGTTGCATTGGATCCATAGGCACGTAAGTCAGTCTTTATTTGATGGTCAATTGGGTATTACGGGGTTGGACTCCGGTACCCATGTTTTATGACCTTTACCTTTCAAGTGTACACTAGGAGGGTTGAGTCCGGTTGTGCTATCGTGTTGATGGGCGTTTGGGGCCTCCGCCATGTCGGGACAATGCCTTGGTTGTAACCCCCGACTGTGACAGGCCTTTGGTGGTATTCATGGTAATATTCACTAAGGCCAGTTGTCTCTTTTGGTGTAGCTTGAAGGGAGTCGTAGGGATACTTGGGCTTTTATGTCGTGAAGTGTCATACGATTAACGTTGTATGAGTGACATATTTTTGTGTTCCTCCACTCTCAATGGATACGGGTCTCCCCCGTCGTCGGCCAACAATATTTTGGATAATTAATTGTCCATGCTTTAACATTTGGATTTCATTCCACTTTATGGTCGCGTAAGTATTGAACTTTAGTTTCATGTTTTCGGTGGCATAGTATATTTATATGGATTGTTTTCCTTGATTTACGAGTTGAGTATTATGCCCCACCCGTGTTTTGGGTGTTTCGGGATATAAAGTTTTATCCGCGTTTTTATGATTTGAAGTCCATTTTGTATTCACGTTTGAGTGAGTTTTGGGTTGCATTACTTTAAAAAGAATGTTTTGTATTTGGGCGTTCATCCTTAAAAATGCATGTTATTGGAAAACGAGTCATTTCCATGTTTAAAGTAAATCACTTTGAAATATTATGATTTAAATTGTATTCTTTTCTTTTAACAATATATTTAATCATGTTGAAAACTCTTGAACTCACTAGGCGTTAGCCTAACCCTTTTTATTTGTCGGAATGTGCATCAGGTCCCAGTTGGGGAAGGGTACTAGCGACCCTGTGAAGAGATGGGTACTATTTTAAATGCACGAAGGTGAGTAGCTTGGTGCAGTCTTCCACAATTATTTTGGGAGTAGCAACACGTATTTGGGTTTAGTAGCACCCGACCTTTATTTAGTCTTTATATAAGATTTGAGTGGTTATTTGTTGAGGTTAAATCTATAATTATATTTGAGGTATTCCAAGCATTGATTTGTAGAAAATGATTATTCTCCTTCATGTGATGTAATGATGAAAATTTTAAATTAGTTGCTCTTTCCAAATTTGAGGGTGTTACATATATGATTGTGGGGTTGATTTTGATTTTAAGGTTCTGGGTGTATCATATGAAAGTATCATGGGTAAATGGGTATAACAGTGTGTATCACAATGGGTATACAATGTTTCTTATTTGTTTTCATTATTTTCAATGTTTCTGTAACACCCGTGTTTTAGGTACGTCCCCAAACCTGTCTTTTCCCCTTGTGATTATTTAGTTTTCGAAATCGGGGTCTTAGGGTCGAAAAACGAAAGAAAATCGGGTTTCGGAGTATCCGGGCGACTGTGCCCGCGATTGTGACAGAGGTCACTCTCGCGGGGCACAATCGCGGAGTATGTACCGCGAGCTCAGTGAGGGGCGCGACAATGCCCGACGAGAATGACATGTGTAACTCTCGCAGGGCAAAGTTTCCGAAGATGTACCGTGAGGTACTGAACGCGGGCAACTATGCCATGCGAGAATAACCATGTCATTTGTAACATTCCGCCTACCTCGACAACAATATTGTCTGCTTTGCCCCTGGATTTAACCAACGTGTAGCGCACGGATTTGTTTCTGGCGACCTGGTGAGAAACTTCCCAGGGGGTCACCCATCCTGGGACTACTCCCACCTAAGCACGCTTAACCTCAGAGTTCCCAGAACCTGACGTGCTTGTGGCCCCAAAACGCGTTGTTGTTAGGAAGGCCAAGATATTACTTATAACACCCAGCATCACTCCTGTCCACGGCCGATATGGGATATGCCTAAGGTGTTACAAACACCCCCCCTTGGGACTCATCGTCCTCGATGAGGTTTGCCCCATATCCCGAACGGCACAGGAGTGGCTCTGATACCATCTGTAACATCCCGCCTACCTCGACAACAATATTGTCCGCTTTGCCCCTGGATTTAACCAACGTGTAGCGCACGGATTTGTTTCTGGCGACCTGGTGAGAAACTTCCCAGGGGGTCACCCATCCTGGGACTACTCCCACCCAAGCACGCTTAACCTCAGAGTTCCCAGAACCTGACGTGCTTGTGGCCCTAAAACGCGTTGTTGTTAGGAAGGCCAAGATATTACTTATAACACCCAGCATCACTCCTGTCCACGGCCGATATGGGATATGCCTAAGGTGTTACATCATTCTCGTAGGGCACTGTCGCGATCGGGAAAAGACCATTTATTGTAGATTTCGACCTCATTTCCTCACTTTGGCTTTGTTGGGTCCGATTTTAAGAAGCTCTAGGGTAAGTTTCTCTCCCTCTTCCCTCATCTTTGTGGATGATAACCCGTGATGATTAATTTGTTGGATGGTGTAGGATTTGTTTGCTTTTATTGTGAGTCCTAGAAGTTCAAGCTTCAAGAATCACCTCCTACTCTCTTCCCTTCTACAATAATCTAGGGTTTGGTGTATAACCCTTACAAGGTGAGTTTTCTTAACCGTTTATCTTATATAAATACTAGGGTTTATGTATTTATAAACTCATCCTTGTCTCTTAATTACATTTGGGTTTTGTTGTGTTTTGACCTAACTATGGATTTTGGAGATATTAAGGTTATTGGCTTAAACAAGGTTTTCAAGGGATTGTGTTTTAAAGAAGATCAATGATTTCTATGTTTACCCGCTCTTTTGATAACTAATATTTGTTCCTCAGAGTTTTGATAAAACCTAAAGTGAAAACTAGGGTTTTGGGGAGATTTTACGTATTGGACAAATTACTGGATATGTTGACTTTGGAAACGGGATTTATTGTATTATCATTGATGAGGTTGTGTTTACAAAGTTCCGTTAATCAATGTAAGATAAGCCCCATGTTAGTAACTCATATATTTGTGATTTGGTTTCAAGACTTACATACATGATTAATAATGGTTGGATTAGCATGTTTTGGTATTGGGTTTTAGTGCAATGTGTAACACCCGAATTTTCTCTCAGTAAGTTTTTTTTCATCTTTAGTCATCTCTTCATCCTTTGTTTATCTTATTGGGTGAAATAAGTTGTACTTTCGATCCTTAAATCGACCCATGCGAGAATCTCGAGTTTTGACCTTTTTTGGGACTCGGTACGTGTGGCGCGAGAGTGACTCGCGATAGTGACATGTGTCACTATCGCGTGGCACAATCTCCGGGGGAGTACCACCCGCGGTACAACCTCCGCGAGAGTGCCCTTGCGATAGTGACAAAGTCACTATCGCGTGACAAGGTCGCCGCCAGTCCTGTTTTGGTTAAAAATGCGAATTTTGACCCATTTCTCATTTCTATCTCATCCTTTTCATTTATTTCTCTCCCTCTTAGCCTTCCCCTTCCAAGAACCGAACATAGGGTTCCTTTAACCCTCATCTACCTCATTTGTTGATTGTAGTTGGGTGCTTCATCAAAGGATTCAAGTTTGTGTATTATTTCACCACCTCATCTAGGAATTTGGGGTTTCTCCAAAAATCCACTTGGTAAGTTCACTTTCTCCATTTCTAAACCTTGTTAGGTGATATAAAGGCTCCTGTAACACCCCAAATTTCGTTATGTAACCTGGATATTCTAGTGTTAAGCTTTTGTCGTTAACACCGTGTTTGTTACCAAGTTTGAGTTTGGCCTTTGGTGGTTTTGGACAAACCACAGTGAACTACGCGAGTTATGCCGCGGGTTGAGGTCGCGGTATAACCCGCGAAACCCACTGGATGTCTTGGGTTTTAGGGACACGGGCGAGTTATGCCGCGAGTGGAAGTCGCGGCATAACCCGCGAAACTCTCCTGGCCGACTTAAGGGTTTCAGTTTCACAAATATCTCATTTCTTATCTCTCTCTAAAACTCTTTTCTCTCTCTATATCGGTTCTCTCTGTCTCTCTCTCTAGAGTTTGGTGGTTAAAATCTAGTGTTTGATCTGAGGTTTCGGTGTAGAAAGCTTCGTCTTATCAAGGGGGTCGATATCTGGATCTTCGGGTTTTCGTATAAACCTATTGGGTGAGTTCCTACTATCATTTTACAAACTTTATACATGTCAAAACTCTTATTTGCGAAATCTAAAGTATTTCTACGGAATGATTTTATGTTCTAATCATTTTGATATAAATGAAGTTTTTGGTGAATCTCGGGGTTCCCGGTCAGATTTGACCAAAATGACGGGTTCCGCCTTATTGAAGTAAAATGATGTTTTACTTGCACATTATGTGGTCGTTTGAAAAGAATGTTTATGAACTCATTTTAATGGTATTCGTTCTTACCATAAGTTGAACTGGAAGTAGCATTTTGTTTATAAAATGTACTTGTTACCATATATTTATTTATGGTAGGTCACATATGTTGTTGTGACGATTCCGTACCATTACTAGTGGATCCCTAGGTTTTGGAGTAGACTGTTTTGTTGGGATGTTACATTCCCCAAATTTGTAGCTATGGATCACATGTTCCTCGGGGGCAACTTGGTACGGTTATGTGAGGTCGGATACTAGCCATGGTTCATGGTGATCCTAGCGAAGGAGTATACCTTGGTTTTGCGCTTGGGGCTTGATCTCACGTTGAAGCACGGACTTTGTGATTCGTATCCGCGGATTCCAATTGGTTTAGCTCGTAACTCGGTTTGTTGGCCTAACTTTGTGTTTCGCCACAATCCTTGGTAAAATGGTCCTTTTATCACCGTTTAAGAGTTTTGGACCGAAGAGGCCCGGTTGTGGCGAAATGTTATCTTTACGAATTAAACCTTTATGAAAAGATTTCTTTATGATACTGATGTTTATATCTTTCGAGCTTTATAAACTGTATGTTCTCACCAGGCTTTAAAGTCTGACACTTTTTCTCAAATGATATGTATAACAGGTTTCCCTTAGCGGTGGGTTGCACAGGGTCTTTGAGAGTCGAGCGTGGACTCGAGGCATATTATGAGATGTCTAGTATTTTGGTGTTGGGCATTGTTTAAGTCCCATCTTTTAGTGAATTCTGGTTCATAAAGTGTTGTAGTCTAGACGGTTATGTTTAGATTAGTATTGTTTATAAATTCTATATCTGTATGAGTTTCGTATAGTCTTAAGGACTGATTCCCTTTATGGGAAGTTAATATCATCACGGATGTCTCGTTGCCCTATTTCTAGGTTTTAATTTACTCTGACTTTTGAGGTTGTTACAAGTTGGTATCAGAGCTCTAGTTTAAGCGAACTAGGCATGAATGTAAGATGTCTAGACTTAGACTGAGTTTGATAGGCATTGATTGTGAGATTTGGGTAGAACTTCTAAGATGGGTTAGTCTTAGAGTCGACGGAAGTTATGTGTATCAGGCGTTGTGATGACGGTAACAAGAACCCTTATGTGTTATATGTTCATAATCTCACTTAGCTAATGTGATTATGAGGATATTTTACGTGAGTGTAATTGGGTTGCTAATATTATGACAATTGGTAGACGTAACGGTACGTTTCTTTCGTGCGTGTTTCAGTTAAACTCTTCCTTACCCTTTCTCGTGTTTGTGTTTATCTACTCTGCCTTAGTATGTTGACCGTTAGAGTAGTGCGAAAGTTTCTAAGCGAGTAAGCTAAGGAATGATAGTTGTTTATAAGCAATGTCTCTTTGAAATTATAGTAAGTGCGTGGAACGCATTAAGTTAATCATCCTAAGCCAGATTCGTTGGTGGAGTTAGGATTATATCTTGTTAGATCGATTCCATTTAGAGGAGTTTTGTAAGTTAATTTAATGGGATGGTTGCCCTATGATGCCTGAGGCATCCGGTAGATTATAGAACGTCGAATATTGTGAAGCGTAGTATTAAGATGTGAGTGCCGACCGAATTCATGCATTTAATTTATTTCTGAAATAAAGTTGCCTAAATTGCTTTTCACGAGCGCCAACCAGGGAGTAAATTACATTATAACGTTTTGGCAAGACATTTAGCACTCATCATATTTTAAACTATGAGCATAAGCATGCTTAAAATAGTTTTGTTGCACCTGATTTCAAATTGCTATCAAAACTCTCTTTATTCACGTCTTGTGCGTAAATGCTATTTTTGGATGTCGAAATATTGCGTTTTAACGCTTTTTGAGTTAATGGGCAAATAGTTGTGGAATTTTGACCTTGACATTGGAGCTCTTCCACGTATGTCAATGGTTTAAAGGAAAAGTTATTCCCATACTTTTGAGTTGAAGTTTCTTGAGAATTTTTAGTTGTGTGAGTCTTGTTGAATTTCTTGGAGTTTTGTTTTACGGATTCTTTTGTCGCGTGCGTATATTTTGAGATGCGTGAGTTTAATTTTATTGCGTGTAAGTTAATGAGTTTTATGAAAATCCAGTTGGATTATGGTGTCTCATCTTACGACTTTTGTGTCGCGTAAATAATTTCAGGAACACGTGCATATGCATCATTGTGTGCGTTAATTTTGGGGTTTTGTTAACAAATATCAACCGTCGTGTACTATGTGCATTGGATTTAAATATAACGTTGGTGTAAACGATTTCATAAAACGATTTATGTTATTTTAAAACAGGACTTTCGTTCTGATCGTATTTCAATCATTAACTCTTACTGTTAAAAATTTCCGCGAAAGTATTTAGCGGGTTAGCGGTATTTTGTCGTCATAATTTCTATTTTGGTCAATTGTGTTTATCTTTTCAACGTGAAGCTTCAAACTCGATTTGAAATTTTATTTGCATCCTCGTTATTTTACCACCCTTTGGGGAATGAATTATTGCGTATGGGGTGAGTTGAAAATTCTTTCGTTACAAAGTCTCTTGGTTATAGAGGAGACATTTTAAATATAAAACTGTGATTCTTCCCTTTGGAGTTGTACAAACCATTGTTGCACATGTTAAAGTGCAAGAATCTATTTTCACGTTTATAGCGTAAATTATTGCGTATGTTTTACTCGGTATTCCTCAAGGTGAAAGTATTTTGATAAGTTTCGTATTCGGTAATTTGGATTGTTTTAACAGCATAAATTGCTCATGTCGAGCTTGAATATTTCAACAAGTAAATAGAGTGATTTACATATTCTGGGTGATTTTGTACACGTAAAATCTACATTATGATTTATGCATCTTGGATGATTTTGTGCATCTTAGTATAATTGCATTCATAAACTTTTGGAAAATCTTTTGTCTCAATACGTGTTGAGTTTTGAGAAATCATGTTCTGGTGGTGTGTGTTTTCATAAACCTTGTTTAAAGACATTGCATTATTTGGGAAAACCGTTAAATGTCGGTTAAAATGTGTTTTAAGGTATACGAGGTTTTCATTGGAAATTTTCGTGAAGTATCGGGCCTTTGGCTCGGGTTTTGACTGAATGAGTCGTGTGGACATTTGTCCGGATTTATAACCGCAATGAAAGATTTTCGTATGATGGAGTTTATTCATGTTTTGGTATGTTAAAGTTGATTTGTGAAAATAGTGTACATGCCAAAATGTTTAGTTTTATGAACATGTGAGACACCCATTTTGGGATCTTTGGTTATTTTGGTAAATAAATCATGTTGAAGTGTTTCTTTGATGATTTTACATATAAAATTAGAGTTCAATTGATGTAAGTGTCATTTGGTGTATTTGATCTTATAAACCTTTACAGAAAATGCATATTATTGTGTAATGAGGTCTTTTGAAAACATAAGGGTATGAGTTCGTTTGGAAAACGGTTTGTTTCAACCAACGATGAGATTTGAGTTAATCATACTTTTGGGTCGTGTTTGCATAATAAATGGTCAAACGTGTTTCAATATCTATATCGGTTTTCATTTGGGTATTTAAGTAGACTGTTGGGTCGTTGGCTCAGTTTTGATTAAATGGAGTCATGAGGACGTTTGTACGGTTTAAAAAGAGTTGTGGAATTTTGGAGTATGATGGCGATTATTCTATGCCATTAGGAGTCACATGTTTTGGGAACTTTGGTTTTTCAGTGGGAGTCATGTAATGTTAGACAGTCTGTCTGCTTTGTAACGCCTGAGGTTTTGGGTTGCACTTAGTGACCGCTCGGGTTAGCTAGCGAGTAGACAATAGGTGGCACGAGCTGCTGAGTTGGAACTCGTCTGGGTTGGATAGGCACCCGTGTCCGTAAGCCCTTGGAGTGGAACTCGACGGAGTATAGCTAGAGGCAATAAACGGTTTAAAGTTGTGATGTCTGGTATGGCATGGGAACTAAGATCGGGATACGTGGTGAAATCCAATAACATCACGGGTGGCCCCATTCATTTGTTCTCGCCACCCAAGATGGAAACGTTTAGAGGTCATGCGAGGAAGTTGTATGGGCGGCCTACTTGTGTTTCCTTCTATTCTTTTGTGTACGGGTCTATCCGTCGTAGACCCGGGGTATTTTTAAACACTAATGTCATATTTTTACCAGCTTTGGTTATGTGGAGTCGACGGTAAATGATGGCTTTAATATTGGGTTTTCCCCACGTATATTAAGGTTTGAATGAAATGTGTTATTCATGCATGTTGATATTTAGTTTTCTTTTGTTTTTGGTCGTGTGAGTATTGGGCCTAGTGTCCATGTTTTCGGACGTACGATTTGGATAGTACTACTAATATTTCATACTTCGAGTTATACAAATTGTGTCAATTTATAAAACGTATTTGCAATGAAGTATCCGTCTTTGAAAGTGCATGACTTTGAAAAGGAGTTGTTTCTATGTTTTAAGGTTCATCATTTGAAAGGTTCTGATTTAAAGAGAAGTTCATCAATTTAAATGCTTTTACTTATGTAAAACTCTTGAGCTCTCTAAGTGTTAAGCTTAAACTTTTATTTATTTATTTATCTTCATGTGCATCATTTCCAGTCGGGGGTTCGGTTCTAGAAGTGCTTTGAGGAGTTGGGCCTTAGCCTTGAGCTAGAGTAAGTTGTTGGTAAAGTCTTCCGCAGGTTGGAATTAGTCTACGCATGAGTTTCTGTAGCGTCCGTCCTTTATAAGTCCAAATGTATAGATTGGTAGTATGTTTAGAAGTTAATCTTTATAATGTGGTTGTAGACGGGGTATTTATGGAAGTATTAAGAATTTGAATAAGAGCTATTTCCAGATTTGGAGTCAGATCGGAGTTAAGTGATAACAGAATATGTGTTAACCGTTTACCGGAAAGACACCTTAGTGCGCCTTGTAAGAATATCTTTATCACTGTTAGGAATGGATCAGTGAAATCTGAGAGTTGTGGGAAGATTAGCGTCGACCGTTGGCCTTGAGTTCGGAACCGTGCAGTTTGAAAGAATTTGGTAGATGGAAAGTTGAGGTCGCTAATTTCCTGGAAGTAGTAATTGTCACCTAAGGTTGGGAGGCAACCGTAACCTTAGGAGTAAAAATTACTTTGAAGTGTTGAGTGTTCGCTCGGTTAGGAGTGAATTGTGCTCAAGAAGGGTAGCTAGTGTGGATGTCGGTATTAGGATCTCGTTAATGTTTCTAGCATTTGGGTTTGTGACGATATTTTCTGCGATCTGTGTTCCATTGAGAAGATTAGATTTCGAGGACGAAATCATTCTAAGGTTGGGAGGATTGTAACACCCCAAATTTCGTTATGTAACCTGGATATTCTAGTGTTAAGCTTTTGTCGTTAGCACCGTGTTTGTTACCAAGTTTGAGTTTGGCCTTTGGTGGTTTTGGACAAACCACAGTGAACTACGCGAGTTATGCCGCGGGTTGAGGTCGCGGTATAACCCGCGAAACCCACTGGATGTCTTGGGTTTTAGGGACACGGGCGAGTTATGCCGCGAGTGGAAGTCGCGGCATAACCCGCGAAACTCTCCTGGCCGACTTAAGGGTTTCAGTTTCACAAATATCTCATTTCTTATCTCTCTCTAAAACTCTTTTCTCTCTCTATATCGGTTCTCTCTGTCTCTCTCTCTAGAGTTTGGTGGTTAAAATCTAGTGTTTGATCTGAGGTTTCGGTGTAGAAAGCTTCGTCTTATCAAGGGGGTCGATATCTGGATCTTCGGGTTTTCGTATAAACCTATTGGGTGAGTTCCTACTATCATTTTACAAACTTTATACATGTCAAAACTCTTATTTGCGAAATCTAAAGTATTTCTACGGAATGATTTTATGTTCTAATCATTTTGATATAAATGAAGTTTTTGGTGAATCTCGGGGTTCCCGGTCAGATTTGACCAAAATGACGGGTTCCGCCTTATTGAAGTAAAATGATGTTTTACTTGCCCATTATGTGGTCGTTTGAAAAGAATGTTTATGAACTCATTTTAATGGTATTCGTTCTTACCAGAAGTTGAACTGGAAGTAGCATTTTGTTTATAAAATGTACTTGTTACCATATATTTATTTATGGTAGGTCACATATGTTGTTGTGACGAGTCCGTACCATTACTAGTGGATCCCTAGGTTTTGGAGTAGACTGTTTTGTTGGGATGTTACATTCCCCAAATTTGTAGCTATGGATCACATGTTCCTCGGGGGCAACTTGGTATGGTTATGTGAGGCTGGATACTAGCCATGGTTCATGGTGATCCTAGCGAAGGAGTATACCTTGGTTTTGCGCATGGGGCTTGATCTCACGTTGAAGCACGGACTTTGTGATTCGTATCCGCGGATTCCAATTGGTTTAGCTCGTAACTCGGTTTGTTGGCCTAACTTTGTGTTTCGCCACAATCCTTGGTAAAATGGTCCTTTTATCACCGTTTAAGAGTTTTGGACCGAAGAGGCCCGGTTGTGGTGAAATGTTATCTTTACGAATTAAACCTTTATGAAAAGATTTCTTTATGATACTGATGTTTATATCTTTCGAGCTTTATAAACTGTATGTTCTCACCAGGCTTTAAAGTCTGACACTTTTTCTCAAATGATATGTATAACAGGTTTCCCTTAGCGGTGGGTTGCACAGGGTCTTTGAGAGTCGAGCGTGGACTCGAGGCATATTATGAGATGTCTAGTATTTTGGTGTTGGGCATTGTTTAAGTCCCATCTTTTAGTGAATTCTGGTTCATAAAGTGTTGTAGTCTAGACGGTTATGTTTAGATTAGTATTGTTTATAAATTCTATATCCGTATGAGTTTCGTATAGTCTTAAGGACTGATTCCCTTTATGGGAAGTTAATATCATCACGGATGTCTCGTTGCCCTATTTCTAGGTTTTAATTTACTCTGAATTTTGAGGTTGTTACAGCTCCATTGATGGTTTCCTAGTGTTTGATTTCTTCAATTTCGGTTTGTAAGATTTTGGAAGATTTGGGTCCAAAATTAGGGTTTTGTCCAGAGTGGAGGTTTTGATGTAACGTGTTCGGGGATCGATTCTATATGGTTTGGGATGTATATTTATGGTGGATAATTTATGTACTAGGTTTATGGAAGTTTTGGACCTTGAAGATTCAAGTTTCTTCAAAAGAGCTCAAAGTGGGGTAAACTCTAGATTTAGCCTAAATCTAGTAAGGTGAGTTCAAGATGCTTTGTGAAAACTATGTACATGCCAAAATGTGTATTTTGAAGTAAAATATATTTTACTTGGTAATTGTGGAAGTGTGAGTATTTTAATAAGTCTTCATATTTGGTGAACTTGGGTTGTTTTAGTTTCATAAAATGCTCATATTGGGTTTTGAACATTTCAACAAGTAAATAGCATGATTTACGTATTCTTGGTGATTTTGTACAAGTAAAGTCTATTATATGATTTATGCATCTTCGACGATTTTTGTACATGTGAAGTCTAATTTATGACGTACGACATTTTGAAGTATTTGAGTTCATGAACCATTTGGAAAATGATATGTCCATTTCGGGTTGAGTTTTGGGTTAATCACCTCTTTGAGGAAGGCGTCTGCATAAACGCTATTTAAATGTGTTTTATTATTTGGGAATCGTTGTTTGTTGGCTATATGGTATTTAGAGCATTTTAGCTCGGTTTTGACTTAAAAGAGTCTCGAGGACATTTGTCCAGTTTTAGTGGCTCTATATAGAGTCTCATCTACGATTTACACCTTAATGCATCTTATTGCATATTAATGATATTTACATGTGGGTGCGTTGGTCATTCATGTGTAGTCATGTATTATTAGACTGTGTTGCATTGGATCCATAGGCACGTAAGTCAGTCTGTTTTGGAGGGTCAATTGGGTATTTCGGGGTTGGACTCCGATACCCATGTTTTACGACCGGAAATTTACAAGTAGGCACTAGGAGGGTTGAGTCTGGAGATGCTACCTGGGATTTAGGCACTAGGACCTCCGCCGCTTGAAGTAATGCCTGAGAGGTAGTCTTTAAGTGTGTTGGGCCTTCAGGGTGGAGTTCTTTGTAACGGTCACCAAGGTCAACTGTCTCTTTGGGTGAAACTTGTCAAGAAGTCGGAGGGACACTTGGGCGTTTTATGTCGTGAGGTGTCATGCGATTAACGTTGTAAGGGTGACATACTTTTGTGTTCCTCCACCCTCAATGGATACGGGTCTCCCCCGTTGTCGGCCAGCAGTATTTTGGATATAATAATTGTCCATGCTTTAATGTTTGGATTTCATCCCATTTTATGGTCGTGTGAGTATTAAGTTTCAGTTCCATGTTTTCGATGACGTATCATATCTATATGGGTTGCTTTCCGTAATTTAAGGGTCGAGTATTATGCCCCACCCTTATTTTGGGTGCTTTGGGATATGTAGTGTTATTCACGTTTTCACAAATTGGGTGTCACATTATAATCCCGTTTTGGGTGAGTTATGGGTTGCATCGTTTATAAAGAACGTTTGTTCGGAGAGTCGTCTTTAAAGAAGCATATTATGGGGGAAGTGAGTTGTTTCCATTTTTAAAGTAAACCATTTCGAAAGATCTTGATTTGAATTGAATTCCTTTCTTTTAAAGATATATTCATGCATGTTAAAACACTTGAGCTCACTAGGCGTTAAGCCTAACCTTTTTATTTGTCGGCATGTGCATCAGGTTTCAGTTGGGGGTTTGGATTCTAGCAGCTCTATGAAGAGTTGAGCCTTAGCTTTACACAAGAGTAAGTAGTTAGTGAAGTCTTCCGCAGGTTGGAGATAGTAACTGTTATTGTGTTTTAGTAGCACTCGTCCTTATCGTAGACTGTATGTATAGAATGAATATATGTATCGATGTATTTAGAAAATTTTAAATTAGTTTCTATTTTCAGAATTGAGGGTGTTACATAATGGATCCATAGGCACGGTATTCCAATGTCTCGTCCGGACATTTGGTTACCCTTGGCACGGGATAGGCATCGGGCTCTATGGTAAGTAGGGTGTGGGCCTATAAGGTCGGGCAGCGTCCCATGGACAGTAAGGTGTAATCCCATTGTGCTTGAGTTCCCCTGTTTTGGAACTCTCAAGAATAGACCTGGAGTGGTTGAGTTGATGTTTCCGGGCAATAGACTTGGAGTAGTTGAGCTTGCTATGTGGTTTGAACTGTTGTCAGTATTTATTGGATGCTAATGGTTTATTGGATTTGTTTTGATTTAGCTCACGGCTAAATCGGCTACATGACTTCAATCGGGTTTATTGTTTAAGTTATTTTCCGCTTAATTGTTCTCACTAGGCTCTAGCCTAACACTTGTTCTTGGTTGTCATGTATGGCAGGTCATTGTAGCGGTGGGACTCGTTGGGATTCAGAGGACGGCCTTAGGGTCGAGAGCGGTCTTTTTGATGATATAACGACCATTATTTACGAAGTATAGAATTATACCTTTTGGAAGAATAGCGACACCCGACCTTAATCTTGCTCATCCAAGTTAGATTATTAGGTTGTCGAGTTTATTCTTTATTTGCTTTGTGTTGTAATTACCGTATTATAGTCCCCGTGTTGGGTTGACATACTTTGGTTCGAATTGTCGTATCCATTATTACAGGTTAAAGGACCTCCCTTTTTGGGTAGGATGGTTTCTACCATTTATAGACGTTATATAGCCAAATTTTCAAATTTTAAATTCACCCTAAATTTTAGGATGTTACAAGTTGGTATCAGAGCATTAGTTTAAGGGAACTAGGTATGATTGTAAGATGCCTAGACTTAAACTGAGATTATTAAGTTATGACTTGTGAGATTGGGGTAGAACTCCTAAGATAGGATGGTCTCAGAGTCGACGGAAGTTACGTGAATTGAAAGTTGTAACGATAGTGATGAGAACTCTTACGTATCAAGTATTCATAATTTCACTTAGCTAATGTTATGATAATTGGTGACTGTAGTAGTACGTTTCCTTATGTTATTTGTAACACCCGCTATTTTGGGGTTGGGTGAAAAGTTGACTTTTACCCGAAGTTCAAGGGGGTAAAATGTAACTGGGGTTATATAAATATAAACCAAAGTTTAGATATTTAAAATATCACAAATCTTATTTTGAGAACCAGAGAGAAAGAGAGAAAGAGAAGCAGGAAGAAGTGGTCGTTCGGTTTTTCTCCAAATCAAGGTACGATTCTAGCTTAAAGCTTTGATCTAAGTGTTATCTGCCGTATAGGATCTCGTTGTTAAGGTTTTTAACCGTTTAATTTCGAGATCTACGTATTTTGGGTTTGGATCTGGGCTCTGTAAACGTCCCATCGAATAAGACCGAGAAGATGGGTTCGACCGGTACTGTGTTCGACCGGTACTGGGTTCGACCGGTGTTGGGTTCGACCGGTGTTGGGTTCGACCGGATTGGTACTCGACCGGATTGGTACTCGACCGGAACTGTGTTTTGGGCAGTGTGTTGTATTCGTATTCCAGAGTTGTAGGTCAGTGAGTTGTCTTTATTATTCGCTTACCGATGTATCGGTGTTGTCGAAGG
Source organism: Arctium lappa (assembly GCA_023525745.1). Lineage (NCBI taxonomy): Eukaryota > Viridiplantae > Streptophyta > Magnoliopsida > Asterales > Asteraceae > Arctium > Arctium lappa. The sequence goes on from CM042055.1 coordinate 80,654,301, forward strand.
TAGCATTCGTAAGAAGCAGTCTATAAGCAGGAAGAAATCTGAGGTGAGTCCTTTAAGCTAAATAAGTCTGTATTACGGAAGCTATATGATAAATGTATTTATATAAATGTGGAAAACCTTGTTTTAAAATATGGCTTATTGTCGTTGGATGATACCTTCTAAAAATCCCATCTTTTGAAGAATTAAGATTTATGGAATTGAATTGTTTTTCATATGAATTGCCTGTATATTTGATTTAATATGAGTATGCTCTGAAATGACATGCTTTGGCTTTGAGTCTTAGTGCAATGGATTCATAGGCACGGTGTTCCTGTGTCCCCTGTTTTGGGCATTTGGTTCACGTTTAGCAAGGGATAGGCATCGGGTTGCCATGATAAGTAAGGTGTGGGCCTATACGGTCGGGCAACGTCTCATGGTGAAGTAAGGTGTAATCCCATTATGTGCTTGGGTTCCCCCTGTTTTGGGAACTCTCAAGGATAGATCCAGAGGGGTTGACTTGAATGTTTTGAGCAACAGATCTAGAGGGGTTGAGCTCGTTATGTGATTTTGGGTATTTCTTATACCATGTTTAATCACTAATGGTTTATTGGATTTCTTGACTTAGCTCATGGCTATACTACCGCGTGGCACCACTTGGGTTTAGTACTCTCTTTTATTTGGCTTGTTCTCACTAGGCTTTAGCCTAACGCTTGTTCTTGGTTGTCATGTTGGCAGGTTATCTTAGCGGTGGGGCTCGTCGGGACTGAGGGGGCGACCTTGGGGTCGTGAGAGATTCTTTTGAAGATACATTTTGGAAGTATAGCGACACTCGTCCCTAATCTAGATATTATTGTAGATTAATAAGTTGTCGTTTTATGCTTCATTTATATACCAAAGTAATGTCTACTCTATACCCCCCCCCTTTTGGGATGATTTTGTATATTGGAATTGTTACACCTTATTTCGCAAGTTAGTCTTTTGCTGAATTCTTTTTCGAAAATTTTATTTCCGCAAATTTCTAGGGTGTTACAAGTTGGTATCAGAGCCTTGTTTAAGTGAACTAGGTATGACTGTAAGATGCCTAGACTTAAGCTGAGACTACTAAGTTATGACTCGTGAGATGGGGTAGATCTTGTAAGATAGGATGGTCTTAGGGTCGACAGAAACTTGCACGAATTGAAAGTTGTAATGATGGTGATAAGCACTCTTGCGTATTATACGTTCATAATTCCACTTAGCTAACGTTATTATGAAAATGTTTTACGTGGGCATACTTAAATTACTGTTGTTATAACAATTGATAAGTGTAATAGTACGTTCTTTGTGTTTTCCGTAATCCTTATCCGGTTCTTTTGCATAATTGCGTTCAGCGGAACCATGGTTAATACCAGAAATCGTCCGGAAGGCCAGGAGGCCGACATACCTACGGCCGACCATCCGCTGGCGACCGTAGTGGGGGAAATGTACGTATGAGTAATGTGCTGGGAGGAGGACCCGAGCATATTCCTCGACGAAATTTGGAGGCTGATGAGCCTATTATTGAAGAAGTGACGGCCGAGACGAGGATGATGGATCGCATGATGTTGGCCATGAATAGGGCCATGGCGCAACAGCAGGAGGTATTCTTAAAACTCCTTCAGGACCGAGACGCTAACAACCGTAGGCCCGAAACGGTTGGCGAAAATGTGATTTTGGCAGGATCCGGGGGTACTGGACCTGAAATTTCCCCTGTGGTGACTGCAACCCTGGGTGTCAGTCGAACGGCGCGGTCTTGCACGTTCAAGGCTTTTCTGGGTTGCCGACCGCCAGAATTTAAAGGCTCGGACAATCCCCTAGATTGTATGGCCTGGGTCCGAGAGATGGAGCAAGCTTTTCGCTCAAGCGAATGTGGGGAGGAACAGAGGGTTATATTTGGTTCCCGATTGTTATGGGGAATAGCTCTTACTTGGTGGGATGTGTACTCTGCTTCGCTGGAGCCGACTATTCTGGATCAATTGTCTTGGTCTACCTTCAAGGAGAAACTGCTAGAGGAATACTGTAACGAGCGGTCGTTGGACCGAATCAAGGATGAATTTCAGAACTTGAAGAAGTGAGGTATGTCTGTGAGGGAGTACAGCCGTCTCTTCATGGACAAGCTGGGTTTTGTGGGACATCTGGTCCCGACAGAGAAAGATAAGATCAAGGCTTACATCAAGGGTCTCCCATCGGACATGATGTCGATGGTTCGTGTGACAAAGACCTCCACCCTTCGGGAGGCAATGGAAGAAGCCCAACTCATGGAGGATGCTTACAGTCTTGGCAGGGATCAGGGTGGTCGCCAAGTCGAGAAGAGGAAGTGGGAGGGAAGCTCAATGCCCTCAAAGAAACCCTTTTATGCCAACAGCAGCGCTCAGTGAGGAGACGATCCAAGGCGTGAAGCCAAGTGGTGCTCCAAGTGCCGAAGCAAGCATTTTGGCCCATGCAACTTTGTTCCCGAGATGTGCTACAAGTGTGGGAAGACGGGCCACACGTTCCGAGATTGCCCTCTCAAGGGGCAATTGTGTTTTGAGTGTACGGAACCGGGGCACGTAAGGGCAGCATGCCCGAAACTCAAGACCGGGGGTTTTGGCTGGAAAAAGATGGAACCTCCGCGGTCGACCGGAAGGGCTTTCCAGATGTCGTCAGAGGAAGCTAAGGCATCGACCGATGTGGTGTCGGGTACGTTTCTTCTAAATTCCGTACCTACGCGTGTGTTATTTGATTCTGGTGCTAGCTACTCGTTCATATCTGATTTGTTCTGTCAAAGGCTTGCTATGTCTAAGAGTATGTTAGAGAGTGTTGTTGTGGTAGAAATAGCAAATGGAGGTCAGGTTCAAATTCATAATATCCTTAAAGATTGCATGTTAGAGCTTAAGGGAAAGAAATTTCCCATTAACTTACTACCTATGCAAATTGGCGGATTCGGCGTGGTGGTGGGTATGGACTGGTTATCCAAGAACCAGGCCGAAATTGTATGTTCCAAGAAAATGATCCGTTTGCCTGTGGCAAACGGAGAAGCGACTATAATCTACGGCGAAGGAAGGAAAGGCGATGTGGCGATTATTTCAGTGATCAAAGCTAGGAAGTGTTTGACGAAAGGATGTTTATCTTTCTTGGCTTATGCCATCGATACCAGACTCGACCAACGGAAATTGGAAGATGTTAGGGTGGTACGCAAGTTTCCCGATGTATTCCCGGAAGACTTGCCAGGGTTGCCGCCCGATCGTGTTGTGGACTTTCGTATTGACCTCATTCCAGGAGCGGCTCCAATTTCTCGAGCTCCTTATCGTTTGGCTCCTACCAAAATGCAAGAGATGGTGGCTCAACTCCAAGACCTTCTCGAGAAAGGTTTCATCCGACCGAGCTCGTCACCTTGGGGAGCTCCGGTCCTATTCGTCAAGAAAAAGGACGGTGCAATGAGAATGTGTATCGACTACAGGGAACTAAACAAAGTGACGGTGAAGAACAGGTATCCACTTCCAAGAATCGACGACCTGTTCGATCAACTTCAAGGAGCGGGTTGTTTCTCAAAAATTGACCTTCGGTCGGGGTATCGCCAAGTGAAGGTAGCAAAGGGCGACATCCCAAAGACGGCATTTAGAACTCGCTATGGGCACTACGAGTTTCTGGTGATGCCATTCGGCCTAACCAACGCACCGGCAATATTTATGGACTTAATGAACCGAGTGTGTCGACCGTTCCTCGACAAATCGGTAATCATGTTCATCGACGACATCCTAGTTTACTCCAAGAATGAAGAAGAGCACGAGCAGCATCTCCATAAAGTATTGGATGTTTTAAGGCGAGAAAGACTGTACGCAAAGTTTTCAAAGTGCGACTTTTGGCTTCCAGAGGTACAGTTTTTGGGGCATATAGTTTCAAAGGAAGGAGTAAAAGTGGATCCCGCGAAGATTGAGGCAATGACGAATTGGGAACCTCCCAAGAATCCGTCTGAAATCCGAAGTTTCCTAGGTTTGGCAGGGTACTACCGGAGATTTATTCAAGATTTCTCGAAAATAGCCTCGTCGTTGACGATCTTGACCCGGAAGAACGTGAAATTTGTGTGGACCGAGAGGCAAGAAGAGGCGTTCCGCACCTTACAGAAGAAGCTTTGTGAAGATCCTATCCTATCCTTACCTGACGGGACGGAAGATTTTGTGGTGTACAGCGATGCGTCGAAGATAGGTTTGGGTTGTGTTCTAATGCAAAGAGGGAAGGTGATCGCTTACGCATCAAGGCAACTTAAAGTGCACGAAGTCAACTACCCTACTCATGACTTGGAATTGGCAGCAGTGGTGTTTGCACTGAAATTGTGGCGACACTACCTCTACGGTACGAAATGCACTCTTTTTACTGATCACAAGAGTCTGAAGCATATATTTGATCAGAAAGAGCTGAACATGAGGCAGCGGAGATGGATAGAGTTGTTGAAGGATTATGACTGCGAGTTGCTCTACCATCCGGGTAAGGCAAACGTTGTTGCCGACGCTTTGAGTCGGAAAGTCTGCGGAGGAAACTCTCGTGCTACCTTTGCACGGATCGAAATAACTTCAACACTCATTGAAAGAATCAAGGAATCGCAAGCCGAAGCTTTGTTGGAAGAAAATCTCAAAGGAGAAGTCATGGCAAAACAACATCTTTTGTTGACCGAAGATAGTCGAGGGGTGAAGCTTTTCAATGGACGAGTTTGGGTGCCTAAGATTGGGGGTAATAGAGAACTTCTTCTCGAAGATGCCCACAAGTCAAAATACTCCATTTACCCAGGAAGCACGAAAATGTACAGAGATTTGAAATTGCATTATTGGTGGCCAATCATGAAGCTCGATGTGGCGCGCTATGTGGAACAGTGTGTGACTTGTTTGCAAGTGAAGGCTGAACACCAAAGGCCCTATGGAAGTTTGCAATCCTTGGAAATTCCAGAATGGAAATGGGAACACATCATGATGGATTTCGTGACAAATCTACCAAAGACCTTGAAAGGTCACGACGCCATTTGGGTTATAGTTGACCGCTTGACCAAAAGTGCTCACTTCTTGGCCATGCGGGAGACCTTGCCAATGGATAAATTGGCGAAGTTGTACATCGATGAAGTAATTTCCCGACACGGTGTGCCGCTATCTATTGTCTCTGATCGGGATAGTCGGTTCACGTCACATTTTTGGGATGGTTTACAAAAGGAATTGGGTACACGTGTGAAGTTGAGCACGGCCTACCATCCTCAAACCGACGGACAAAGTGAGAGGACAATCCAGACACTAGAAGATATGTTAAGATCGTGTGTGATCGACTTTGGGGGTAGTTAGGATACGCACCTGCCTTTGGTAGAGTTCGCGTACAATAATAGCTACCACTCGAGTATAGGGATGGCACCGTTTGAACCGTTATACGGTCGCAAGTGTCGAACTCCCGTATGTTGGCTCGAGACGGGGGAAAAGCAGTTCGCCGGACCTGAAATTGTACAAGAAACGGCAGACAAGGTAAAGGACATCTGCGAAGGTTTGAAGGCGGCCCAAGATCGACAGAAAAGTTACGCCGATAAGAAAAGACGGCCAATGGAATTTCAAGTGGGAGATCGGGTTATGTTGAAGGTGTCCCCTTGGAAGGGAATTATTAGGTTTGGGAAGCGTGGGAAGTTGAGCCCCCGTTTCCTTGGACCGTTCACTGTGACTAAGCGGGTAGGACTTCAAGCTTATCAGCTGGAACTTCCTCCGGAGATGAAGGGAATTCATAACACGTTTCACATGTGCTATCTACGGAAATGTCTAGCAAAGGAGGAGAGTGTCATCCCACTCTCCGAGATCAGAGTAGATGAGGGAAATCGTTGCGTTGAAGAACCTGAGGCAATTTTGGAAAGGAAAACGAAGAAGCTTCGACACCGGGAAGTCACCATGGTCAAAGTTCAGTGGAGGCACCATCGAGGTGCCAATGTGACTTGGGAAGCGGAAGAGGACTTGAAGCAGAGGTACCCTCACCTCTTTCCATAGTCGAGATTTCGAGGACGAAATCTTCTCCAAGTTGGGGAGGATTGTAACACCCGCTATTTTGGGGTTGGGTGAAAAGTTGACTTTTACCCGAAGTTCAAGGGGGTAAAATGTAACTGGGGTTATATAAATATAAACCAAAGTTTAGATATTTAAAATATCACAAATCTTATTTTGAGAACCAGAGAGAAAGAGAAACAGGAAGAAGTGGTCATTCGGTTTTTCTCCAAATCAAGGTACGATTCTAGCTTAAAGCTTTGATCTAAGTGTTATCTGCCGTATAGGATCTCGTTGTTAAGGTTTTTAACCGTTTAATTTCGAGATCTACGTATTTTGGGTTTGGATCTGGACTCTGTAAACGTCCCATCGAATAAGACCGAGAAGATGGGTTCGACCGGTACTGTGTTCGACCGGTACTGGGTTCGAACGGTACTGGGTTCGACCGGTACTGGGTTCGACCGGTACTGGGTTCGACCGGTGTTGGGTTCGACCGGTGTTGGGTTCGACCGGATTGGTACTCGACCGGAACTGTGTTTTGGGCAGTGTGTTGTATTCGTATTCCAGAGTTGTAGGTCAGTGAGTTGTCTTTATTATTCGCTTACCGATGTATCGGTGTTGTCGTAGGTAGCATTCGTAAGAAGCAGTCTATAAGCAGGAAGAAATTTGAGGTGAGTCCTTTAAGCTAAATCAGTCTGTATTACGGAAGCTATATGATAAATGTATTTATATAAATGTGGAAAACCTTGTTTTAAAATATGGCTTATTGTCGTTGGATGATACCTTCTAAAAATCCCATCTTTTGAAGAATTAAGATTTATGGAATTGAATTGTTGTTCATATGAATTGGCTGTATATTTGATTTAATATGAGTATGCTCTGAAATGACATGCTTTGGCTTTGAGTCTTAGTGCAATGGATCCATAGGCACGGTGTTCCTGTGTCCCATGTTTTGGGCATTTGGTTCACGTTTAGCACGGGATAGGCATCGGGTTGCCATGATAAGTAAGGTGTGGGCCTATACGGTCGGGCAACGTCTCATGGTGCAGTAAGGTGTAATCCCATTATGTGCTTGGGTTCCCCCTGTTTTGGGAACTCTCAAGGATAGATCCAGAGGGGTTGACTTGAATGTTTTGAGCAACAGATCTAGAGGGGTTGAGCTCGTTATGTGATTTTGGGTATTTCTTATACCATGTTTAATCACTAATGGTTTATTGGATTTCTTGACTTAGCTCATGGCTATACTACCGCGTGGCACCACTTGGGTTTAGTACTCTCTTTTATTTGGCTTGTTCTCACTAGGCTTTAGCCTAACGCTTGTTCTTGGTTGTCATGTTGGCGGGTTATCTTAGCGGTGGGGCTCGTCGGGACTGAGGGGGCGACCTTGGGGTCGTGAGAGATTCTTTTGAAGATACATTTTGGAAGTATAGCGACACTCGTCCCTAATCTAGATATTATTGTAGATTAATAGGTTGTCGTTTTATGCTTCATTTATATACCAAAGTAATGTCTACTCTATACCCCTCCCCCTTTTTGGGATGATTTTGTATATTGGAATTGTTACACCTTATTCCGCAAGTTAGTCTTTTGCTGAATTTTTTTTCGACAAATTTATTTCCGCAAATTTCTAGGGTGTTACATTATTCGTACGATTCACCTCTCATTCTGTATCTTGCCTTGTGTGGCAGGTAATGGTTACCACCAGGAATAGACAGGAAGGGCAAGACGCCACGGCATCCACGGCCGATCAACCACGGGTGACCGTGGTGGAAGAGCCCTCTCGTCCGATTAATGTGTTAGGCGGGGGGCCCGAATACATTCCCCAATGCACTATAGAAACTGAAGAACCCATTATGGACGAAGTGACGGCAGAAACGATATTGATGGACCGCATGATATTCGCCATGAACAGAGCCATGGCACAACAACAAGAATTGTTCCTCAAACTCCTAGAGGACTGAGACACCAACAACCGTAGACATGAAGCGGTTGACGAAAACATTATCCTGGCGGGGTCTGGGGGTACCGGACCCAGAATCCCTACTGATGCTACCACAACCCCGAGGGTTGGGCAAGCGACAAAAACTTGCACATTCAAGGCCTTTCTGGGTTGCAGACCACCGGAGTTTAAGGGTTCAGATGATCCGACAGTTTGTGTGGGATGGATTCGGGATATGGAGCAGTCTTTCCGATCGAGCGAGTGTGGGGAAGGACAGAAAGCAGTTTTTGGCTCGCAAATGTTAAGAAGGACGGCCCTCACTTGGTGGAATGTGTATTCCGCTTCCCTTGAGGCGCCCGTCTTGGCCAAGCTGACTTGGGCAACGTTCAAAGAGAAACTACTGGAAGAATACTGTAACGAGAGGACGATGGACCGAATAAATGAAGAATTTCAAAACTTGAATATAGGTAACCAGTCTGTGAAAGAGTACACCCAGTTGTTCATGGACAAACTAGGATTGGTGGGACACTTGGTCCCGACCGAGAAGGAGAAAATCAAAGCCTACATAAAGGGGCTCCCGTCCGACATGATGTCGATGGTTAGAGTGTTGAAGACTTTTACTCTCCGAGAGACGATAGAGGAAGCGCAATTAATGGAGGATGCTTATACGTTGGGAAAGGAAGAAGGTTCTCGCCAAGTCGAGAAGAGAAAATGGGAGGGGAGCTCCCTAGCCTCCAAGAAACCAAGATCGTTCAACAACAACAACTACCAACGGGGAGCCGACTCTAGGCGCGAGGCTAAGTGGTGTTCCAAGTGTCGAAGCAAACATTTCGGCCCGTGCAACTTCGTTCCCGGGGCTTGTTTTAAGTGTGGAAAGACCGGGCATGCTTTTAAGGATTGTCCCGTCAAGGGGCGCTTGTGTTTCGAGTGCAAAGAGTCGGGTCATGTTAGAGACGACTGCCTGAAATTAAAGACCGGTGGAAGCGGAGGGAAGAAGACGGATCCTCCGAGAGTGGCCGGAAGAGCTTTTCAAATGTCTTCCAAGGAAGCCAAGGCCTCTACTGATGTGGTGTCGGGTACGTTTCTCCTAAATTTCATGCCTACACGTGTATTGTTTGATTCGGGTACTAGATTCTCTTTTATATATGATGCATTTTGTCAAAAGCTTGCCATGCCTATGAGTAACTTAGAAGAAGCCATTGTGGTAGAAATAGCTAACAGGGGCCAAGTGATAATTCGGGATGTAGTAAGAGATTGCACTCTTGAGTTTGATGGCAGAAAATTTCCGGTTAGTTTGATGCCTATGCAAATCGGCGGGTTACATGTAGTAATAGGGATGGATTGGTTATCGGAGAATCACGTCGAGATAGTGTGTTCCAAGAAGATGATCTGATTGCCCGTAGCTAATGGAGAGGCGACAATCATTTATGGTGAAAAGAGAAAAGGCGAGGTGGCGATCATCTCAATGATTAAAGCACGAAATATTTTGGCGAAAGGATGCTCATCCTTCTTAGCGTATGTTATCGACACCAAACTCGAGAAGAAGTAAGGGTGGTACACGAGTTTCCCTATGTGTTCCCAGAAGACTTGCCCGATTTTCCACCCGATCGGCTAGTGGAGTTCCGAATTGATCTCGTTCCGGGGGTCGCCCCGATTGCCCGAGCTCCCTACCGACTAGATCCTACCGAGATGCAAGAGATGATGACTAAACTCCAAGACCTTCCTGAGAAGGGTTTCATTCGACCAAGTTCGTCACCTTATGGAGCACCGGTTTTGTTCGACTACAGAGAACTGAACAAGGTAACGGTAAAGAACAAGTATCCACTTCCGAGGATTGACGACTTCTTTGACCAACTACAAGGTGCGGGTTGCTTTTCAAAGATTGACCTTCGATCGGGGTATCAAGTGAAGGTGGCAAAGGGCGACATCCCAAAGATGGAGTTTAGTATGCGTTACGGTCACTATGAGTTCCTAGTGATGTCGTTCGGTTTAACCAACGCGTCGGCTATATTTATGGACTTGATGAACCGGGTGTGTCGACCACTCCTCGACAAATCGATGATTGTGTTCATCGATGACATCTTGGTTTACTCTAAAGATGAAGAGAGTCATGAACAACACCTTTGGGAGGTGTTAGAAGTTCTAAGACGAGAAAAGCTTTACGCAAAGTTTTCAAAGTGCGACTTTTGGCTTCAAGAGGTGCAGTTTTTGGGGCACATAGTTACCAGGGAAGGAGTGAAAGTGGATCCCACGAAAATTAAGGACATGATGAATTGGGAACCACCCAAGAGTCCATCAGAAATCCGAAGTTTCCTAGGATTGGCGGGATACTACCGAAGATTCATCCAAGATTTTTCCAATGTCGCCTCAACATTGACGACCCTAACTCGAAAGAACGTAAAATTTTTATGGAGCGAGAGTCAAGAGAAGGCGTTCCAAACTCTACAAATAAATCTTTGCGAAGCTCCCATCTTATCTCTACCCGATGGGACGGAAGATTTTGTGGTTTATAGCGATGCGTCGAAGATGGGATTAGGTTGCGTTCTAATGCAAAGAGGTAAAGTGATCGCTTACGCGTCACGACAACTCAAAGTTCATGAAGTCAACTACCCAACCCACGATTTGGAATTAACGACGGTGGTGTTTGCCTTAAAGTTATGGTGACACTACCTTTATGGCACAAAATGCACCCTCAAAAGGAGTTAAACATGAGGCAACGAAGGTGGTTGGAATTATTAAAGGATTACGACTGCGAGTTGCTTTACCACCCGGGTAAGGCAAACGTTGTCGCCGATGCTCTCAGTCGAAAGGACTATGGGGGAAATTCCAAAGCTACTTTCACGTGGATCGAGTTGAAATCAACACTCATTGACCGAATTAAAGCATCATAAGTCGAGGCTTTACTAGAGGAGAACCTCAATGGAGAGGTCATGGCAAAGCAACATCTACTCTTGACAGAGGATGGCCGATGAGTAAAGCTTTTCAATGGACTGGTTTGGGTGCCTAAGATCTGGAGCAATCGAGAACTTCTCCTCGAGGACGCCCACAAATCAAAGTATTCCATCCATCCGGGGAGCACGAAGATGTATCGGGATTTGAAGTTACACTATTGGTGGTCGGTTATGAAGCTTGATGTAGCGCATTATGTGGAACGATGTGTGACTTGATTGCAAGTGAAGGCCGAGCACCAGCGTCCTTACGGCAGCTTGCAATCTTTGGAGATCCCGAAATGGAAATGGGAACACATCACAATGGACTTCGTGACGAAATTGCCAAAAACCTTACGAGGTCATGACACCATTTGGGTAATAGTGGACCGTTTGACCAAGAGCGCTCATTTCTTGGCCATGCGAGATACTTTATCTATGGACAAACTAGCAAAGTTGTATATTGATGAAGTGATATCTCGTCATGGTGTGCCGCTATAAATTGTCTCAGATCGTGATCGCCGGTTTACGTCACATTTTTGGGATGGTTTGCAAAAGGAATTGGGCACGCGGGTGAAGTTGGGCATGACCTACCATCCTCAAACCGACGGACAAAGTGAGAGGAAAATTCAGACGCTAGAGGACATGTTGAGATCTTATGTGATCGACTTTGGAGGTAGTTGGGACTCGCACCTACCTTTGGTGGAATTCTCATACAACAATAGCTACCATTCAAGTATCGGAATGGCACCATTTGAAGCTTTATACGGTCGCAAGTGCCGAACTCCCGTATGTTGGATAGTAGCGGGGGAGAAGCAATTCGACGGACCTAAAATTGTTCAAGAGACAGCGGATAAGGTGAAAGAGATTCGTGAACGCTTAAAAGCGGCTCAAGACCAGCAGAAAAGTTATGCCGACAAGAAGCGGCGATCAATAGAATTCCAAGTGGGAGACCGGGTTATGTTGAAAGTGTCCCCTTGGAAAGGAATTATCCGATTTGGAAAACACGTGAAGTTGAGTCCCCGTTTCCTTGGGCCATTTCCCGTGATTAAGCGGGTAGGCCTTCAAGCCTACCAATTGGAACTTCCCTCAGAAATGAGCGGAATTCACAACACCTTTCACGTGTCTTACCTCCGTAAATGTTTAGCGGAGGAGGATAGCGTAATTCCACTCTCAAAGATTAGAGTTGATGAAAGGAACCGTTGCATTGAGGAACCCGAAGGAATTTTGGAAAAGAAGACAAAAAAGCTTTGTCACAAGAAAGTCACCATGGTCAAAGTTCAGTGGAAGCACTATCGGGGTGACAACGTGACTTGGGAGGCTGAAGAGGATATGAAGCGAAGATATCCTCACCTTTTCACTTAGCCAAGATTTCGAGGACGAAATCTTCTTCAAGTTGGGGAGGATTGTAACACCCGTGTTTTAGGTACGTCCCCAAACCTGGCTTTTCCCTTTGTGATTATTTAGTTTTCGAAATCGGGGTCTTCGGGTCGAAACGGAAGAAAATCGGGTTTCGGAGTATCCGGGTGACTGTTCCCGTGATTGTGACAGAGATCACTCTCGCGGGGCACAATCGACGAGTATGTACCGCGAGCTCAGTAAGGGGCACGACAATGCCCAACGAGAATGACATGTGTCACTCTCGCAGGGCAAAGTCGCCGAAGATGTACCGTGAGGTACTGAACGCGGGAAACTATGCCATGCGAGAATGACCATGCCATTCTCGCAGGGCACTGTCGCGATCGGGAAAAGACCATTTATTGCATATTTCGACCTCATTTCCTCACTTTTCTCACTTTGGCTTTGTTGGGTCCAATTTTAAGAAGCTCTAGCGTAAGTTTCTCTCCCTCTTCTCTTATCTTTATGGATGATAACCCTTGGTGATTAATTTGTTGGATGGTATAGGATTTGTTTGCTTTTATTGTGAGTCTAAGAAGTTCAAGCTTCAAGAATCACCTCCTACTCTCTTCCCTTCTACAATAATCTAGGGTTTGGTGTATAACCCTTACAAGGTGAGTTTTCTTAACCATTTATCTTATATAAATACTAGGGTTTATGTATTTATAAACTCATCCTTGTCTCTTAATAACATTTGGGTTTTGTTGTGTTTTGACCTAACTATGGATTTTGGAGATATTAAGGTTATTGGCTTAAACAAGGTTTTCAAGGGATTGTGTTTTAAAGAAGATCAATGTACCCGCTCTTTTGATAACTAATATTTGTTCCTCGGAGTTTTGATAAAACCTAAAGTGAAAACTAGGGTATTGAGGAGATTTTACGTATTGGACAAATTAATGGATATGTTGACTTTGGAAATGGAATTTATTGTATTATCATTAATGAGGTTGTGTTTACAAAGTTCCCTTAATCAATGTGAGATAAGCCCCATGTTAGTAACTTATATATTTGAGATTTGGTTTCAAGACTTAAATACATGATTAATAATGGTTGTATTAGCATGTTTTGGTATTGGGTTTTAGTGCAATGGATCCATAGGCACAGTATTCCAATGTCTCGTCCGGACATTTGGTTACCCTTAGCACGGGATAAGCATCGGGCTCCATGGTAAGTAGGGTGTGGGCCGCCTATACGGTCGGGTAGCGTCCCATGGACAGTAAGGTGTAATCCCATTGTGCTTGAGTTCCCCTGTTTTGGAACTCTCAAGAATAGTCCTGGAGTGGTTGAGTTGATGTTTTCAGGCAATAGACTTGGAGTAGTTGAGCTCGCTATGTGGTTTGAACTGTTGTCAGTATTTATTGGATGCTAATGGTTTATTGGATTTATTTTGATTTAGCTCACGGCTAGATCGGCTACATGACTTCAGTCGGGTTTATTGTTTAAGTTATTTTCCGCTTAATTGTTCTTACTAGGCTCTATCCTAACACTTTTTCTTGGTTGTCATGTATGGCAGGTCATTCTAGCGGTGGGACTCGTCGGGATTGAGAGGATGGCCTTGGGGTCGAGAGCAGTCTTTTTGATGATATAGTGACCATTATTTACGAAGTATAGAATTATAAATTTTGGAAGAATAGCGACACCGGACCTTAATCTTGCTCATCCAAGTTAGATTATTAGGTTGTCGAGTTTATTCTTTATTTGCTTTGGGTTGTAATTACCGTATTATAGTCCCCGTGTTGGGTTGACATACTTTGGTTCGAATTGTCGTACCCATTATTACAGGTTAAAGGACCTCCCTTTTTGGGTAGGTTGGTTTCTACCATTTATAGACGTTATATAGCCAAATTTTCAAATTTTAAATTCACCCTAAATTTTAGGATGTTACAGTTTACAAAAGGGTATCACATACTCACATTGTGTTATCACGTATTTTCGATGTTTACAAAAGAGTATCATAGTGTGCTATCATGTATTTTCGATATTTACTAAGTGTATTACAGTGCGCATCACATGTTTTCAATGTTTACAAAGTGTATCACGGTGTGCTATCACGTATTTTTTATTTTTTTCGATTTTTACAAAAGGGTATCATAGTGTGCTATCATGTATTTTCGACATATTTTCGATGTTTATAAAGTGTATCACAGTGTGCATCACGTATTTTCGATATTTATAAAGTGTATCACAGTGTGCATCACGTATTTTCGATGTTTATAAAGTGTATCACAGTGTGCATCATGTATTCGTCGGAATAACGTTTGGCGGAATCATATTTGCTGGAGAGAGGAGAGAAGAGAGAGAAGATTTCTAAAATGCCTAAAACACCTTTTAATTAAAATTACTACAATTATAGATTTCTTAATTTATCCTCTGATTTGTGGTTAAGATTGGATCTCACGTTTACCACAGATAACAAGTTGAATTAAGCGTGTGAAGTGGATCTGAACCGTTGATCTCTTTTAATCCAAGTCATCCCATGAATTACGACTTAAAAGGGAATTGATCTGGTGCATCTTATCTCGGTGCATCTCATCCTAATGTGCGTTAACTCAACTTCTAATCGAAACCCAACCACACACACACACACACACATATATATATATAGAGGAAGAATCATACGAGAAGTTAAACATTTTGCAAGAAGGTGAGAAGTGTGATATCATATATGATTACACGACCTGTGGGTGTGCTTAATCATATATGATTAAACGTCTATGTATCATATATGATTAAACACTTCTCGCCTTCACGCAAAATGTTTAGCTTCTCGTTTGAACCTGTCATTATATATATATATATATATATATATATATATATATATATATATAGGGTGCGTTTCTTTTGCAAACCAAGTAATTTGTACAAACTATGCAAACCACTATATTAGGAAACAATAGATATATTTATGGATAATGATTATGATGCATTAATAATGATTGTGATATATATGGAAAATGTTAAGTTTATTCATTATAATCATGATTTTAAATTAGGAAATGTTAAGTTTATTCATTATAATCATGATTTTAAATTAGGAAACATAATAAAATCATATATTCATTAGACTTTATGAACGGCTAAGATTGGTTTGCATAGTTTGTACAAATTGTTTGGTTTGCAAAAGAACGCACCCTATATATATATATATATATATATATATATATATATATATATATATACATATATATATATATATATATAGGGAGAGGTTCAAATGAGAAATGCTAAGTGTGTGAGAAATAGAGAAATGATCCTAGCCCTTCATCTGGTCAACATTTGCGTCCATTTGTGAGAAATAGAAAAATCATCCTAATGTGCGTCCATTTCTCATCCAATGGTTGATAACCACTTCTCACGCTTCTCACCGTTAACTTAACTTCTCACCGGAACCCAACACAGACACACACACACACACATATATATAGGGTTGAGTTCTTTTGTTAACCTTCATATTCTTGTTAACTATGTGAACTAATCCAAGCCATCCATTTTGATATTGGATGGTTAAGATTAATACCTAATTTTTATTTTAAAAAACGTCTCATTTATTACATATGAAGGTGAACATGTCTGGTCAAGGGTATTATGGGAAAAAGGGTATTAATCTGTATGAAACGCCTAATTGAATATTTATTTCATTACAATAGAAACGGATGATCATTTATTACATTTATTTCATTACATATGAAACATTTATTATGGGGAAAAATAATGTAATCATAACAGACAATATAATTATGGAAGCTTCATTTTTCTAACCCCCAATAAAAATTAATTTTAATTCAGAAAACACATGAACATCCCTGAAATGAACGCAACAACGATGAACATCGATATAGATGAACACAAATGTTCATCGATGAACACCTTACAAATATAAAACATTGATATATGGGAACATCGATGAACACCTTACAAACATAAAATATTGCATAAAACACATATGTTCATCTTTAATATATGAATGTTCGTGTGATTTACGAATGATGATTAATATATGATAAATTTCTTAAAAAGAACGACTATACGATCTATTATTTTATCAAACATATGCACCGAAATATGTTTATCCATATGATGTAAAAAAAATGTAGGATACGGAGATAATACAAGAATCGTAACCTACCATGTAATTATGGAAACTTGTTTTTTGTAACTCCTAATAACATTAATACAAAATTGTTAGAAATAAAATGACATATATACCCTTTAACATTAAGAATTTCAATAATTTAAACATCAACAAATTTGAATTCCTATTGGTTGAGCAAGGTTCATAAAGTTAACAAGAATAGACGGTTAACAAATGATCTTTGCTCTCTCTCTCTCTCTTTCTCTCTCTCTCTCTCTCTATATATATATATATATATATATATATATATATATATATGGAGAGATTCAAATGAGAAATGCTAAGTGTATGAGAAATGATCTTATCCCTTCATTTGGTCAACATTTACGACTTTGACCGTGAAGCACCGGATAATTTCTTGTGTGGTCTGTAGAAGATAGAGGGGTAGTTTCATAAAATACGTTGAACAAGTTCATATGTGAATCTCTTAATTAGTTCATATGAGAATCAGTTAATTAGTTCATATGTGAATCTGATAATTAGTTCAACTGATTCACATACGAACCTACAGTTAATTAGTTTATATGTGAATTACACTGGTTCATATATGAACATATAGTTCATATATGAATTATACACGTTCATATATGCGTATTTGTAAAAATTACAAAACTATCCTTCTATTTTTTGAAAAGCCTGCAATTTTTGATCAGTCAAAGACGTAATATTTGACCAGTCAAATCTGATATGACCTATGAATGACTATGATTACTTCTTTATTTCTCACACATTTAGCATTTCTCATGTACCGATTTAGAACCATTGTACTCTCAAAGAAGGATGGGAATGAAAAACTGGATAAGAGGGATTGGTCTCGGTTAACTGGTTTGCTCACATCTAGTCCCAAAACCAAGCTGTGACACGAATGTAGATTTGAACATTTTTAGCTTGAAAGTTATAAACTTAAAAGAATGCGTCGTTTGGTCTCCGATATTATGACCTAAGAACCAATTTTTTCAAAAAAAAAATATCTATGATCAAAGTATGTCTAGTTCGTTCCAGTTTTGTTTTTCGGTTTCTAAGTGAACTACATATTCTTTTTTTTTAATTCGGTTTTTCTTTCTACATTTTATTTATTATACTGATACCAATTGTAATACGTTTCGTTTCTAATGCTTTTAGATAACTTTCTTAAAAGAATTTAGTTATATGGTGTTTCTTTTAGATCATCCAATCAGGTGTCGCCACATGTTAACAAGTTGGAGAAATTAAAAAGAGATTTTTTTTCAAGGGTGCAGCTAGTGGAGAAAAGAAGGTAGTATGGGTTAATTAAGTGGAGATCAACCGTGAGAAGTCTCGTCAATGGAGGGTTAGGTTTAGGGAGTATAAAAATAAAAACTACCAACATTGCACTTCTCACTAAGTGGATATGGAAATTCTAAACCGAAGCGGAGTCGATATGGGGGAGGGTGGTGAAGGCGATCCATGGAAATGATGGCGGCTTGAATAATAACAAGGTTGGAAGCGGTAAACAAGGACCGTGGTCTAGTGTTTTAAAGGTGATGAAATGGTGGAGGACGAAGGTGTTTTATATAAAGAGGTAGGAGATGGAAAAAATACCTCCTTTTGGAACGAGAACTGGACCGGTGACTGCAAATTAAAAGATAGTCATCCTAGACTTTTTGCTTTAGATCAAACTAACACGGTGAGGTGGTTAACAGAATTGAAAATGGAGAATTTAATTGGGAATGGCGCAGAGATATTCGAGATGGAAGAGAAGCTGAAGACTGAGAAATTTTAATCTTAATCTTACGACTAGCAGATGAAGATGGAAGCTCTCGAGTGACGGTGAGTTCTCCGCCAAAAGTAACACAGAAAGAATAGAGCATATCATGTTCGGGAATGATGCATTTTCAACAAGATGGAACAAACTTATCTTGGCTAAAGTTAATATTTTTAGTTGGAGGGCAATGCAGGGTCGAATTCTAGTAAAGGAACGGATCGCAAATATGGGTACAAATTTAGACAACATCACTTGCTCCATTTTTAAGAAGGAGACTGACACCCGTACTCTACATACGCATCGTTAGATACGGATCTGGGAAGGTTTAGGTGAGACCCAGGGATCTTCAATGAAGCAAAGCTGTCTCGAAGCAATTTTATTTACGGTATGCTACTCGATATGGAGTTTCCGTAACATGACCGTGTTCGAAGGAACGACTCAGAACAGGGACAAATTGTTTGATGGCATTATTAATAATTCGTTTAGGTTGGTGTTGAGAAGTAAAAAGAGCATTAAAAATGTAACTGTTTAGAGGCTCTCTCTCTTTAATTGTTTCAGATCGTTATAATTTGTCCGTTAGTAGGAGCATAGTGTTTAACTACATTTCAAGAAAAGGTACCAATGCATTGTACTTGCAAGATATTCACGCATTAACTACTTGTACATAGTTTAGTAGGAGCATAGTGTTTAAATACATTTCATATAAACATTATTTATTCATTTCAAGAAAGGTACCAATGCATTGTACTTGCTTTTATATATTTTGTTAAATTAATCATGGTACTCACTTACAAAAGAGATCGGAAAAGAACAAAATTAAAGTAAATTGAAGGGTACTAAGCATGATGAGCTTTATCATTTTTATTTATCTGACCACTTGGATGTTATCTTCTTGTTCTCGTTTAAATTGGTTTCAGGCGAGAGACGGTACTTATTGAGAGAATTGTTAAAAAGATCAACAGTAGATTAGAAGATGGTAATGTGGCCACCTCAAAGATCGAAGAATTACTTTTTAGGAATAAAATGCTTCTTGTTCTTGATGGTATTGTTGATTTTGAGCAGTTGGATGTGTTAATCGGAACAAGAGGCCTTCGTCCAGGAAGCAAAATCATAATTACAACCAAAGATGCATCATTAACTGAAAAGTGTAGGTTGTTTATGACAGAATTTCCACCAAATCATACGAAGCACTTGCTTAAAGGTTTAAACGAAGAGGAATCCGTACAACTTTTAGGGTTGCATGCATTTAATGACGATTATCCCGATGAAAGCTACAGGGAGCATGTGTAACACCCTAAAAATAGGGATAACAAAAATCCGAAAAACGGACATGAGGTATACTAAAATTGCCATAGCAAGAGCCTCCTAAAAATAGGGAAATGTAGAAACAACCTGTTTAATCACAAATGTAATTTAACGGATAATAAATAACAACCAACTAATCTAAATTCTACACCTAGAAAATAGATTACAAAAGGGTTGTCATCTATAAACCCAAACTATTCATTCTTGTTAGGACTGAAAGTCCTGTGCGTTGAAAGTGGAATAAAGTATTTATAAGGGTGCTTATTGTAATTACTTAATAGTTTATTTAATTAGATGGGCCCAAGCCCATTAGCCCATTAGGCCTGTAAGCCTAAGTATATAAAGGCTTGATTAGTTCATAATTAGGGTTGAACAGTTTAGAGATTCATTATTCAGTTTACTAGTTGTTAGGTTTACATACTATTATCAGAAATTCTCTCTGTAAACCTTAGCCCTTTGACGTTTATATTAATCATATGACTAGTTGCTGTGGCCAATATATTGTTCATCATTGTTCTTATATCTGCTGATTGCACTGAAACTGGGATCTACAATTGGTATCAGAGCAGAGAGACAAAAGGTTTGATCCAGTAAAAAGGTTTGTCTGAAACCCTAAGATCAATTTTATTGTGTTAGTTGTTTTATTTGCTTGAATTGATTGTTAGTATTTGCGTTATATGTTTATCTGATTATTTGTTTTCTGCAAAGTTAAGTTTTCTTTTTGTATATGTGTTTCGATCGAAAATTTTTTCTGGAATTTTTTTCTTTTCTTCTATCGATCGATTATGGTTCTATCTTTCAGCAATCCTTCGGTCTAAGTGTGCTCTATCGCATCCGGTCGATTGTTTGTTTTTTCTGGGCTTTATTCGATCGAAGATCGAAGGTTCTAGGGTTGGCTTCGGTTGAATCCCAGAAATTCATCGAGTTCTTCGGTGGTTTCTTCGTGTTCTTCGGTCATTTGGTATCTTCGACCTTATCTGTCTTTTTGTGTTTATCGTTTAATTTGTCTTTCGACCTGAGCCCTTCGACCGGATACGTGTTACCCGGTCTTGTCCCTTCGACCGAATAACCTTCGACCGGATACGTGTTACCCGGTCTTGTCCCTTCGACCGAACAAGAGTATCCCCGGTCTTGTCCTTCGACCGGATACGTGTTACCTCGGTCTTGTCCTTCGACCGGATAAGTGTATCCCCGGTCCTGTCATTCGACCGGATTCCTGCTTCCTCCGGTCTTACCTTCGACCGGGTGTTTAAAAAAAAAAAAAAAAAAAAAAAAGTATAAAAGGTCAAATTTTTTGTCTCATGATCTTTTTGCAGTGCATTTATTTTAGCCCCCGTACTTCAAGGTTTCAGCGTGTTGTTTGTGACCCTAAACTTTCAAGTTTCACATTTTGTCACTTTTGGTCCCTGCACTTTCAAGTTTCATCTCTCTTCAAAGCCGGAGCGAATACATTCTATTCATACGATCAAAATGGTGTACCCACCAAGGTTGCGGTCCACAGGAGAATATGAAAGGTGGAAAACTGATTTTCTGGATTTTGTTGACGAACATGAGGTTGGTCCCTACATCAGATTATCTTTGACTGAAGGAGAGAAGCAATCCCAAATTCCGCCAGAAGCTTCTCCTGTGGAAAAGGAACAAAGAGAGAGGGCCAATAATAATGATCGAAATTATATGAAACATAGTATTTCGTGTGAATTTATTAGTGACATATTTAATGAACTTATTGGTCAAATAAATTCTAACAAAATGACAGGAAAAGAGCGGTGGGATTGTACTGAATGGTTGGTGTTGGGGACAAAGGGTTTATTAACAGGAAGAGAATTGGAAGCTGAGAACTCTGAGCTAAAAGGAAAGATCTCTATTTTGGAAGCTAAAACTCAGCAAATAGTCTCTGTTGAAAGTTCTGAGGAAAAGATTTCTGAACTGAAAAATGCAAATGCAGATCTTCAAAAGCGTTTATCTGATTTGGAGCAACTGCTTGCTAAACACAAATCTGATTTTGAGACTAAAGAGAAATCTTTCGCAAAGAAGTTCTCAGAATTCTCGAGAAAATGTGTTGATGAGAAGAAAGAAGGTGAGCTGAAGTGCATAAAACTTTCTCAGCAAGTTTCTGATTTTCAGAAAGTAATCATTCTTGAAAGAGAGAAATTTGCAACAGAAAAGAAGGCCATTGAACAGAAGAATGTTGGATTCTTCAAGGAAATATCCGGCCAAAGAAACAATGCTGAGAAGGGATTTGAAGAAGAACGAAGCATGTTTGAGATGGAGATCGAAAAGCTTACTGCCAAGTTATCTGAACTATCTGAGAAGGCACTAAAAGAGCAGAGAACGAAGTCTGAATTCACGAAGAAGATTGACCTGCTTGTTAAAGAAAGAGACAACTTTGCATCAACGATTAAAGTGCTTGAAAAGAGTGTATCAAGTACAAATCAGAAATATGTCTCTCCACAAAGGTCAGTTAAATCTTTTGATCAGATTCGTAAAACTAACCTTTTCTATGATAGCAATATAGATGGTTCAGGTACACGCTCTAGAAGAAGGAGATACAAAGATGAGGAACTGGTCTGGAAGAAGAAACCAGTTGAAGATGAGCTGAAAGAAAAAGAATCATGTGTACATGCGGTCAATGCCAAGAAGAACAAAGCAAGTAAAAGTAAACCTGATCATATCTACTCGAGAGATCAATTACTCAGGTTATCAGGTAAGAAATACCACTGTTCTTATTGTAATACACATGATCACATTCACAAAACCAGTGATCATTTCTGGTATGGTTCTTATTCTATTTCCCCCACAAGAACTGCAACTAACATTCATGGACCCAAATACCAGTGGGTACCAAAACCGAAAACTGACTCTTTGTTGCAGGCACCTACTGTCAAGGGGGAGTAGAAGAATAATGGCTTCTAAGTAAATCAGCTTAGAACCCGGACTTCAACGAAGTTTGGCTTCTGATCATATGACAGATCAGGACCCGTTCTTCAACGTTTAGACCTGGATATTTTTCAAATATCCAGGGGGAGCTGAATAGATCTATATCGTTCTATCATGATTTGAAGGGGAGCTTAAAAGGTAAACATCTTCTGAACTAGATCTCTGATTGTTTGAAAGAAGAACAACTTTCAAGCATGAAAAACAATTTCTGAAATGTTCAAACCACTTCTGGTTCTCAAAATATTTTATGAATATAGAAGTGTGATTTTAAATGTTTTTCAGTTTTGAGCTTTAATGTTTAACTGACTGTGTGTTTCTAAAGATCAATACTTGCGTATTATCTTGTCTTTATACTGTAACGTATTCACACACACAGGTTTAGTACTTCGATTGAATTTGTTATTACCATGTCTCATAATGAATCAATTTTTCGATGGTAATACCCCCGTTTGATATTCAATGTTGTTGAGCATCTATCATTATTTCTAAATTTGTGCTTTCATTGCTAAATTGTTTATATTTGTTCATATAAACAAAATATCCAATTCTTTGATACCCTATCCATTTTATGTGATCTGATTTATACACTGTCAGATTCTCAAAACAATGCTCTTGATTTCATTGCATTCATTCAATATATTTGTTTTGAGAAATCTTCAAATTTCAATTGCTCAAATCTTATGAGCATACATTTTGACAGTGTTATCATACATTTTGTGCTTAAATGTTCAAGTTAAACTGTTGAGTAATTTTTTTTAGGACTTACATGGGATTTGTGTGAGAACTTAAACAGTACTTCCATGGATTCACGTTAACCAGTGATTCCTACCCCGGAAGTTATCCTAGAGTGATTTGAGGGGTGAGGGGTCATAAATCAAAGAGTGGGGGAGATAACTCATCGGATTGAGTTTTTCTCATTGTGCTGAGCGGAAAAATGAAAAAGAGAGTTTGGTTAGAAGTGAGCTTTAATGTTAAAAAGAAAGAGGGTGTGAGAACAGAGTTAAAAGAATATCAGAACTCTGTACCAACCACTTTCTGAGCCGGGCAGCCACATATTCTGATTGGTTCACATTCTGTGGTGACCATCATTGAAAAAGGCACCTAGCCCATGCCAACTCTTGCATATAACCCCACCAACCACTCGTTTCTTTCTTAACAAAGAAATGTTTCATTTTCTTTGGGGACGCAGCATATCTGCTATCTAGTCTTCAATCGGAAGATTTAGATATTGAAAAAGAAGGAAAGTTGCCCCACCTTCGCACCTCTTTCATGCACATTGAGTCCGTGTAATATCTGTTGTTGTCTCAACAGTTTACACAATTTGAGCCTGATCAAGCTAAGTAGCTTCAATCATTTCTACACTTGCACGAGCACACAAGGAATGAGTTTTCTTGTCATAACATTCATAGAAAATTCCTTTGTGGTTTTTCAATGATTGAATGGAAGCCCTGGAGGAGTGAACATCACAAAAGCTCCTTTCCAAAGTATATCCGTTGTACAAAGTGGCTCCGTGCTATTTACAGGCATACTAACTGTTTCATCTGTTGAATCAGGGTTACATTGTTCATTATGTCTGAATTTGAAAAGATTCGGATATATACATTTCATGAATTGACGGATAATCAGATCAATGGGCGGAGAATGCCAAATTTTCATAGAGGGGAGATCAAAGAAAGTGTTGAAATTGAATGAGTTTTGATGATCATGATGTTCAAAAATCATCAAAAAAGGGGGAGAAATGTTGACAATGTTCAATTTCCAAGTATTAAAGAAAGAAAGTCAGTTCTGAAGACAGTCTAGAGATCAAGGAGATGAATATATGATGAATATATGATTTTAATGCTAAATTTGGTTGTCTGAAGACAGTGAAAATTTCAAATATTGAAGATTTCAAAGTATGTATTTATTCTTTCCCGTATCATGTGGTGTCTGCTACAAATTTGTTTATCATTCCTCCTACGAGCTGATTGAAACAAGTTCTTAAGCTGAAAGCATATTCAACTCGCGATTCGAAGACAAATTCTTTGTTTTAAACTGAAGAAGCACCGTGGAATGTCAAGTAACTCTCACATTATTTTTCTTGTGCGCTGATCTGATGTGATTGAGTTTCTACAGTTAAAAGTTGCTTGATAGTGCGTTCAGTCGAGGCTACTGTACATTGAATCTGGTTACAAAGTTGATACTATGAAGACCAAGAGCTTTATTCAAGGGGGAGCGTTGAAAGACATGAAGTCATGCAACACCAAAGTTCTTCAAAAGATTCAAGAGGGAAAGAAGATCAAGGCCTGAAGTTCATCAAGTTGTTAAATGCTTTATTCAACTTTAGGGGGAGATTGTTAGGACTGAAAGTCCTGTGCGTTGAAAGTGGAATAAAGTATTTATAAGGGTGCTTATTGTAATTACTTAATAGTTTATTTAATTAGATGGGCCCAAGCCCATTAGCCCATTAGGCCTGTAAGCCTAAGTATATAAAGGCTTGATTAGTTCATAATTAGGGTTGAACAGTTTAGAGATTCATTATTCAGTTTACTAGTTGTTAGGTTTACATACTATTATCAGAAATTCTCTCTGTAAACCTTAGCCCTTTGACGTTTATATTAATCATATGACTAGTTGCTGTGGCCAATATATTGTTCATCATTGTTCTTATATCTGCTGATTGCACTGAAACTGGGATCTACAATTCTCAAAAGCATAATGCGTCCATGTGCAAATCCCCAAGCTCTCACCCCAAAGCAACTAAACATGCTTAGAACCGGCGCCGCTAGAAACTGAGATACACATCGACACCAAACAAGTGTTAGGCCAAAAAGCCTAGTGAGTTGAACAATAATAAGCATGCATGAACAGTCATAAATTCTTATCAGCAGTTAACCAGTGTCCAATATATGAGGAGTCATTAGGGGAGACCCAAAGCACCAATCAAGCCCACCCCAAGAGTCGATATACCTTGATGCCCTTAACAAGGAACACCCCAAGGCCCGGCACACCCGAAGACTACTCCAAAGGAAAATTCCTAGAGTGGCGGAGGTCTAGGCACATACCATCACAGTGGCGCCCAAGACTACATCGTCCTTGTGAACTGACTTGGTTCGTCCAACATAATGCATATAGGAGGTCCTTTAGGTGTATTTCAACCCCAACATATTTCCATACCAACTACGGGTATAATATTACCATCCTATCCTCATGAAGTCCAACAAAAGACCCAAATGACAATTAAGTTCATCATGCATATAAATATGTCACCAAAATGGTGTTCCAACTAGAATCATCATAGTACCCATACATGCATATTTGTAGCATAGCAAGGTATCCATATTACGTATCCATGCGAAAAGCCCCAAATAATGGCACTCATAACATAAAGCATAACATATCACCAATTTAAATATTTCCCACTAATTTCATCAAGAAATCCTAAATACTTGAACACATAGAGATAAAATAACAAATAGAAGATTATGATGTGTATCTAGTTTTAACAAATGTTTAGTAAACTCACAATCTAGGTTTTATACTCAAAACCTAGAAAAGATTGAAACCCTAGAAGTTGAAGGAGATGAGACTTGAAGGCAAGAGGTGATTGATCTTGTAGAAACCCTATATGTTGCTCTCTTGATGCTAATAAATGCAAGGCCAACACCCAACCACCAATCTTGAGTGATATTAATGAAGCTAGGGTTTGGGGAGAGTTGGGAGCTGGATTTTGAGCTCCAAAATCGCCAATAGTGAAAAGAGGTAGGAGAGTAATGACTTGAAATTCGGCTATAGACTCATTTAATCCAACCACCCCGTCGGCAACAATGCCCGGCGACAATGCCCAGGGCATTGTCGCGTGTCATAGTCGCACCCTCCCCCGAGGCCACGGTACACCTTTGGCGACATTGACACGACGACATTGACCGTGTCATAGTCACGTGTCATAGTCGCTGCCCACACACCCCCTACGGTACGCTCCTCGCGATAATGCCCGGCGACAATGCCCAGGGCATTGTCGCGTGTCATAGTCGCGCCACGCCCCAACCATCCCGAAATTTGACTAGTTCGATAACGGGCGCGAGGTTTGAAGGTTTAAAGATGGTAACTCAGATTTATATGACATTTCAACCTATCAACTATCATAAAACGCATACAAAGGCTCATATACTCACATAGGCACATTTAATGCATTTAAAGGAAATAAATACTTACCTTGAGAATTTCCGGGTGTTACAATCCTCCCCACCTAATTGGGATTTCGTCCCTGAAATCTTACACTAGATTAAACAAGTTAGGGTAACGCTTCTTCATGTCATCTTCGGACTCCCAAGTAACGTTGGCACCCCGATGGTGCTTCCATTGAACTTTGACCATAACCACGTCCTTATGCCTCAACTTCTTCACTTTCGATTCTAGAATCGACTCCGGTTCTTCCACGCAACGATTCCCGTTGTCCACCCGAATCTCCGACAAAGGGATCACGCTTTCCTCTTCGGCTAGACACTTCCGAAGGTAGCATACGTGAAATGTAGGATGTATCCCATCCATTTCCGGTGGTAGATCCAACCGGTAGGCTTGTAAACCAACCTTCTCCAAAATGACGAACGGTCCAAGGAAACGAGGACTAAGCTTCCCACGCTTCCCGAAAAATATGATCCCCTTCCATGGAGATACTTTCAACATGACTCAATCGCCTACCTGAAACTCAGTCGGTCTTCTCTTCTTGTCCGTATAACTCTTTTGTCGGTCTTGCGCTGCCTTTAGTCTCTCGCGAATTTCCCTTACCTTGTCCGCCGTCTCTTGAACTATTTCTGGTCCGGCGAATTGCTTCTCGCCCGCTTCTAACCAACAAACTGGGGTTCTGCACTTCCGTCCATACAACGCCTCGAATGGTGCCATTCCGATACTAGAATGGTAATTGTTGTTGTACGCGAACTCTACCAAAGGTAGATGTGAATCCCAACTTCCCCCAAAGTCTATTACACATGATCTCAACATATCTTCAAGTGTCTGTATCGTCCTCTCGCTTTGACCATCTGTTTGAGGATGATATGCCGTGCTCAGATTCAATCTAGTGCCTAACTCTTTTTGCAAGCTAGTCCAAAAATTCGAAGTGAAACGACTATCCCGATCCGATACTACCGATTGCGGAACTCCGTGTCTTAACACCACCTCGTCGATGTACAGTTTAGCCAACTTCTCCATTGGCAAGGATTCCCGCATCGTAAGAAAGTGCACACTCTTGGTCAACCGATCCACGATCACCCAAATTGTATCGTGACCACGTAAGGTCTTTGGTAGCTTCGTCACAAAGTCCATGGTGATGTTGTCCCACTTCCACTCGGGAATGGACAACGGTTGCAAACTTCCGTACGGTCTTTGATGTTCCGCTTTTACTTGAAGACATGTGACACACCTTTCCACATAGCTAGCCACATCTAGATTCATCATCGGCCACCAATAGTTCAACTTTAAGTCTCTATACATCTTGGTGCTACCGGGATGTATAAAATATTTCGACTTATGTGCTTCCTCGAGGAGTAAGTCACGACCTCCCCCAATCTTCGGCACCCAAATACGCCTTTGGAAGAGTTTGAGTCCACGACCATCTTCCGTTAAGAGTTCCTTTTGCTTGGACATAACCTCGGCCTTGAGGTTCTCTTCTTTGAGTGCCTCCACTTGGCTCGTTCTTATACTCTCCAACAAACTCGACACTACATCGATCCTAGTAAGGGACATTTTGACACCTCCATCGTGACTCCTTCGACTCAACGCATCCGCCACTACGTTGGCCTTACCGGGATGATAGAGTAAATCACAATCGTAATCTTTCAAGAGCTCAAGCCACCTCCTTTGCCGCATGTTGAGTTCCTTTTGGTCGAAAATATATTTGAGACTCTTGTGATCGGTGAAAAGAGTACATTTCGTCCCATACAAGTAATGTCGCCACAACTTTAATGCAAACATTACCGCCGCTAATTCCAAGTCATGAGTCGGATAGTTCTTCTCATGATCCTTTAATTGTTGTGACGCGTAGGCTATTACTTTTCCCCTTTGCATTAGGACACACCCAAGTCCCATCTTGGAAGCGTCACTAAACACAATAAAATCTTCCGATCCCTCGGGTAGGGATAATATCGGAGCTTCGCACAACTTCTTCTTGAGCGTCTGAAAGGCTTGCTCTTGTGCATCGGTCCAAAGAAACTTGACGTTCTTCCTTGTAAGAGAAGTGAGCGGTGTAGCCATATTGGAAAAGTCTTGAATGAAACGCCGGTAGTAACCCGCTAAACCCAAGAAGCTTCGAATCTTTGTCAGACTAGTTGGAGGCTCCCAACTCATCATTGCCTCGATCTTTGCCGGATCCACCATTACGCCGTCCTTTGATACCACATGTCCCAAGAATTGTACCTCTTGAAGCCAGAATTCGCACTTAGAGAATTTCGCGAACAACTTCTCCCTTCTTAGAACTTCCAATACTTCCCGCAAGTGCTTCCCATGTTCGGACTCATCCTTTGAATATATTAGAATATCGTCGATGAAGACGATCACGGATTTGTCTAAGAATGGTCGACACACACGGTTCATCAAATCCATGAACACGGCCGGAGTGTTGGTTAAACCGAAAGGCATAACCAAAAACTCGTAATGACCGTATCGCGTTCGGAAAGCCGTCTTCGGAATGTCCTCCTTCTTCACTCTTACCTGATGATAGACGGATCGAAGATCGATCTTAAAGAAACATCCCGCGCCTTGAAGTTGATCAAAAAGGTCGTCAATACGAGGTAAGGGATACTTGTTCTTCACCGTGACTTTATTCAACTCTCGGTAATCTATGCACATCCTCATGGACCCGTCCTTCTTCTTTACGAACAGTACCGGTGCTCCCCAAGGTGACAAGCTCGGTCGAATAAAGCCCTTTTCCAACAACTCTTGAAGTTGCGTCATCATCTCTTTCATTTATGTCGGTGCCAAACGATATGGAGCACGAGCTATCGGAGACGCTCCTGGAGTGAGATCGATCTGAAATTCTACTTGTCGTTCATGTGGAAAACCGGGTAAGTCTTCCGGAAAGACGTCTGGAAAATCTTGCACCACCTCCACATCTTCCACCGACTTCTTTTCTTTCTTCGCGTCCACTACATAGGCCAAATACGAAGGGTAACCCTTCGCTAGAAACTTGCGAGCCTTGAGAGATGAAATAATGGGATTATTCTTCCTTCCCTTTTCTCCATAAATGGTAACTACACCATTTTCCGACGATGACACTTGGATCATCTTTTTAGAGCAGAAGATGTCCGCCTTATGTCTTACTAACCAATCCATGCCTATAACCATATCGAACCCACCTATGGTCATTGGTAGCAAGTCTACTCCAAAAGGGTTCTCATTGATCTCTAAAGTGCAATCACAGAAACGGTCTCGAATGATTACTTGATCCCCGTTTGCTACTTCTACCACTAACAGGAAGAACACTAATAGGAGTAGTGAATTGCTTACAGAAGATATCTGACACAAAAGAACATGTAGCACCCGAATCAAACAAAACACGAGCTGGCAAGGAGTTTACTAGTAACGTACCCGAAATGACATCAGCGGTCTCCTTGGCTTCCTCGGTAGTCATTCAGAAAGCTCGACTTGGTGCCCTTGGTGGTTGCTCGACTCTAGCCATCGAACCTACAGAATTTCCACTGCTTCCTCCCACTAGCTTTGGACAACTCCTCTTCATATGCCCCGGTTCTCCGCATTCATAACATACCGATCCACGGAGGGAACACTCTCGAGTTGTGTGGTTCTTCTTACCACACTTGGTACACCCGGTTGACCTGGAGTGAGTTCTGGTAGTGCATGGCCCCGAGTGTTTTGACCCGCACTTGTGGCACCACCGAACCTCACTGCGTTGATTACCCGCTCTTCCACTTATAAACGGTCTTGATTGACGTACGGGCCCAGATGGCCCTTCCCACTTCCGCTTCTCACCAGCCTTTCTTCTTTCCTCCTTTTCGGCATTAATGTCACCCTCGGTGAGCAGAGACTCTTCAATGACCTCTTGCAAAGTCGAGCACTTAGCATTTCTTACATCCGTTCGCATCCCGGCCGGTAACCCTTGCTGATATGCTTTCATCTTCGCCTTTTCATCGGGAACTAGGTGTCCCACCAAGTTTAGTTTCTCCAAAAAGAGTTTGGAGTACTCGGCAACGGACATAGTCCCCTTCTTCAAATCTTGAAACTCCCGCTCCAACTTGTCCATCGAACGCTCGCTACAATACTTGTCCATAATCTTCTCTTTGAACACCGACCAAGTTAGCTTAGCCAGAACTTCAGGAGTGAGGACTGATCGAGTGAGATTCCACCAAATCAAAGTCTCTCCCCGAAGTAGTTGAGAAGCAAACTTCACCCGTTGAGAGGTATCACACTCACTTGACTCAAAGGCTATCTCCATCTCCTTGAGCCAATACATACAAGCAACCGGGTTATCTGAACCCGCAAACTCTTTAGGATGGCACCCCAGAAACGTCTTGTAGGTGCACCCCTTAGTCTTTGACTTGTTTCCATTATCAGATGGTTCTTCTACCGTTACCACATTCGGTCCACCCGATCCCACAATAACGTTTTCAGCCATTGTCTCAGGTTGACGGTTGCTGGCGTCTCGATCCTCTAGGAGCTTCATGAAAAACTCTTGCTGCTGAGCCAAGGCAGAAGTCATGGCCAACTGTTGTTGAGCTATGGCCGCATTCATGGACAACGTCATGCTATCCCGAAGTCGGGTCTCCATGGTCACCTCTTCCATGATAGGATCACTCGAGTTAAGGTTTCGGCGAGGAACGTGTTCAGGCCCGCCTCCCAAAATTCTGGGTATAGGAATGTCGTCAATGGTTACACCCACTGGAAGGCGTACGGCTGCAGATTCCACCTCTGGTTGACCCTCCTGCGCGTCCGGTAATCTACTTCGAGTGTTTACCATTTTAATCTGCCATATAGGTACGAGAATAGATTGAGAAGAGACTAAGTGAGTTGAACTCATTGTACGTACTAATACCTTCATTAATCATCATAATAATAGTAACCAAGTATGCTCACGTAATAATGCATTCATAATAGCAGTAGCTAAGTAAAATTATGAACGAACCATACACAAGAATTCTTGTCACCATCATCACAACTTTCAATTAAAGTAATTCCGTAATCCTAACGCTCTCCCCACGTAGGATTTCTACCCCAAGTGGACAGTGAAGTCAAAAAGTCTAAAGCTTAAGTCTAGATATGCTAAAACAATACCTAGTTCACTTAAACTAAAGCTCTGATACTAACTTGAAACACCCTAAAAATAGGGATAACAAAAATCCGAAAAACGGACATGAGGTATACTAAAATTGCCATAGCAAGAGCCTCCCAAAAATGGGGAAATGTAGAAACAACCTGTTTAATCACAAATGTAATTTAACGGATAATAAATAATAACCAACTAATCTAGAAAATAGATTACAAAAGGGTTGTCATCTATAAACCCAAACTATTCATTCTCAAAAGCATAATGCGTCCATGTGCAAATCCCCAAGCTCTCACCCCAAAGCAACTAAACCTGCTTAGAACCAGCACCGCTAGAACCTGAGATACACATCGACACCAAACAAGTGTTAGGCCAAAAAGCCTAGTGAGTTGAACAATAATAAGCATGCATGAACAATCATAAATTCTTATCAGCAGTTAACCAGTGTCCAATATATGAGGAGTCATTAGGGGAGACCCAAAGCACCAATCAAGCCCACCCCGTGTCATAGTCGGGGGTCATAGTCGCCGCCCACACACCCCCTACGGTACGCTCCTCGCGACAATGCCCGGCGACAATGCCCAGGGCATTATCTTACACTAATTAGGATTTCGTCCCTGAAATCTTACACTAGATTAAACAAGTGAGGGTAACGCTTCTTCATGTCATCTTTGGACTCCCAAGTAACGTTGGCACCCCGATGGTGCTTCCATTGAACTTTGACCATAACCACGTCCTTATGCCTTAACTTCTTCACTTTCGATTCTAGAATCGACTCCACGTTCTTCCAAGAATCTCTATGGCGCGAGGTTTGAAGGTTTAAAGATGGTAACTCAGATTTATATGACATTTCAACCTATCAACTATCATAAAACGCATACAAAGGCTCATATACTCACATAGGCACATTTAATTCATTTAAAGGGAATAAATACTTACCTTGAGAATTTCCGGGTGTTACAGCATGCAAGAAAGGTTGTGATGTATTGTGGAGGACATTCATTGGCTCTTACAGTTTTGGGTAGTTCTTTACGTAAGCAAGATGTAGTTGCATGGAAAGATACCATAAAATTGCTACAGAAGGAACCTAATCCTAAGATACAACAGGTTTTGCAAATAAGCTTCGATTCTTTGCCTTCCAAAAATGACAAGGAATTGTTCAAGCACATTGCTTGTTTTTTCATCGGCAAAGATAGAGAAACCACCGAAGCAATACTAAGGGAGTGTGATATGATCCCAAGTTTTGGGTTCTCAAAGCTCATTGATAGATGTCTTCTCACAATTGGACCAGGAAATGAGTTGATGATGCACCAATTGAACAAATAAATCTAAAACATTTTTTTTAACATTTCTCTGGAGAATAAAAGGAACCAATTAAACAAAAAGAATTAAAGCTTTTCCATTACTAATAAAATTTCCATTTTTTATGCATGTTTGTTATAATGTATTAATTCTAATATAATTTTCTTTTTATCATAAATATTCATTCAGTAGAGAAATAACATGTTTTAAGGAATTAACATAGGGTTGCAATTTTATGATACAAATGAGATAATATAAGACCAATGTTTTAAAACCCGGGTTGACCCGGCCGGTTCAACCGGTTGAACCGGGAACCGGTGAAGAGGCTGGGTCAATTGCGACCGGTTTTTTGGGAAATTACGACCCGGATTGAACCGCCGCTTTTTTTTATAGAACCGGTCTAATTGAATCGGTAAAAACCCGGGTTGACCCAGTTAAAAAAATCAATTTCTTATATTTGTGTTTTTTATGTTTTTGAATTGATGTAAAACTTGTTATGTGTTTTTTTAATGTTTTTGGACTGATGTAAAACTTTTTGTTATGTGTATTTTTAATGTTTTAACTTGTGGACATCAAATTCTTGGTTATATATATATATATATATATATATAGAGAGAGAGAGAGAGAGAGAGGGACAATCATTTGCAAACTTTTTAAATTATGCAAACTTACAAACCCATCTAGACCATCCGAATTTTTGATCAACGGTTGAGGATTTTTCAGATTTAAATTTATTAAAAAAATAGGGGAAAGGTAGTTTGGGAATAGTTTTAACCATTTTTAAATTCAAAATATATTAATTAATTTGAATTAATCTAAATATGGTTACATAATCTCTCCTTAATTTTCTCCATCATTATCTAATCTATCTCTCTCTCTCTCTCTCTCTCTCTCAATCAAAAATCCGGCCACCATATTACTACTGCTGTTTATTAAAACACAAGTATCAAAACACAAGATACATATTACTACTGCTGTTTATGCCAAAAAATCTCACAAGAAAACTTTAAGGTAAATGTGGAGCTTGATCCAACCAAAGAAAGTAACAACAATAATCGTACGACTATAACAAAAATAAAGTAAATAAGACGAGAGAATTGGTGACGCAGAAAACCCCTAAAATGGGTAAAAATCGCGGACGAGTATGAGTCGTCGTGCACTATGGACATCAATCAGGGACGTCGTCCTTAAGAACAAATATTACAAGTGAAATGTAATATAAAACAATACGATAAAATTAACTTGATCGTGCGTCGTGCGTAATCAAACTTCTGTCATGCGTCGTACAACAAACAATAAAACGCTTTATGAACTTCAAGAGAGATTGAGTGAGCTAAAGAGCGTAATTCGTGAGCTTGTAAAGTCTGAGCATCAGATGATCGAATATGAAGTTCAATCTTCATATTTATACTCTATTTGTCCATTAGCAAGTCTTGAATGCATATCTTTAATAGAGTAACCGTTTGATATTGATGATAGCATCTGTTATATCCGTTGTTGTTGGTAACGTCTTCCGTTATGATCTCTCATCATTAACGTCCTTGAAATCCTGCATTAAATATAATATAAAGTATGTTGCAAATTAGTAACTGAAATCATGTCGTACGATGGTATTCACTGGACGGATATTTAACCATTTTAGTCGAGGTCGCCTGAAGAAAGATCGTCTTTTACCTTATGTCGTACGACCATAGTCTGTTGGACTTTTTACCCAAACAGTTTGCCCCCAAATTTAAAATTCAAGCGGCAACTTTTTGAAATTTAAATTTAAGATTAAAACACGTGTTGCAAAAGAGAACGCGGGTCTTTCGATTAGAATCAAATTGGTTCATTTCTAACTAGATAATGACGTCATCACCTGCATAAGTAAACAGTTAGACAGCTAATTTTAGACAGGTGTAGCATTTTGGAAGGACATACTCGAGTATTTCCTTTGATACAAGTGACACGTGTCAAACGACGACTGGCGATCTATTTTCTCGGTCGATTCAGTTTCCAAATTTACAATATAAATAAGGATTGTTGCTAATCCTTTCCTTCTTTACGCTTACAATTCTTTAGAAAACATATATTTCTGGCGAAATTTCCGAGCGATCAGAATCTTTTCCACTCTAAATTCGAGGTTTAGACTGTTATTTAAGGTACGATTTTCAGTCCTTCCTCTGTGCTTGATTTATGCATAGAAAATCTATAGCTAGAAAACCTAGGAAAGCTTGGGATATTTTGAGTTATTGGTGTGCGACTCTTAACATTCCTGACTTTCAAATGTCGAGTGAGCCAGTAAGTTTGTTCAGGGAAGAAGAACACATAGATTTTTTCAAGAGTTTGGCTAAACTTCCAGATGAGATAAATTTAGTGTCGTCGGAGGATTTAAGGCCGGATGAGGTTCCGAGGGGATACTGTGTTTTGTACGAGTACCCCTTTAAGATAGGTTTCTCTTGGCCTTTTAGCCCTTTAGTCAGGGCGTTTTTAGATGCCTTTGATCTGACACCTGGACAATTAATGCCTCAATTCTGGCGTATTGTCCAAGTGATCGATCGTCTCACAGCCGAATGGGAGGTACCGTTCAACGTGAACGACCTCTTGACAGCCTATAGCGTGCGACCAGATTGTTATCATCGTTATAGCTTGTTTCCTCGTTCCAAGGGGGATAACGTACTGATACTTAACACCGCGGTGAACGACCGTGGGTGGAAACATCGGTATGTCTTCCTTCAAGTGGCTTCTGTAAGTGATGAAGACAGCCAATGGTTG
This sequence comes from Arctium lappa, assembly GCA_023525745.1. NCBI lineage: Eukaryota > Viridiplantae > Streptophyta > Magnoliopsida > Asterales > Asteraceae > Arctium > Arctium lappa. The sequence continues at coordinate 80,689,943 of CM042055.1, forward strand.
CCATCATGCTGGAATGAATCGGGTAGGTTTATTGTCGTGCATTTTTGTTATGCATTTTGGTCGTGCGTTTTTGTCGTGCGTTTTTATTTAACATATGTCTTTGTTTTACAGTGATTGACTTCAGTGTCGTGAAGCCTAAGACGAATTCTCTCAATAAGGTTCAAAGAATCTTAGAGAGAAGTATTGTCGATCGTTCATTCTCTCTTCAGTCGAACGACGAGGAAGACGAAGTCGTCCTAGTCACTGAAGTTGCACCTACCGAGGATCCTTCGAAGGAAGGAGAGGATATAGAAGAGGAGAGAGAAGGAGAAAGAGAAGAGGAGATGACGGGTAAGTTGTTCAACAATACTTACTTCTTACGTATCGTAAGTATTTTCAAACTTGCTCTTTTCTGTCTCTCTTTTTATTTAGGAGATGCAAGTGCCAAGTCGGCTGCTGCTAGGCGAGCCGAGCAATTAGAGCTCGCTCGTCAAGGAAGGGAGAAATCGAAGAAAAGATATGCCGCTTCTACAGGGGTAGATCCAAGACGTGTTCGAGGCAAGCAACCTCGAACTTCGCCTAAGAAGACGGGCGACGTTACTTTGACGTCCCTTCCAGGGGCGTCACCGACGAAGGGAACCGTTGCTGGTGTTGAGCTCAGAGGCTCAACCCAGGTGACGAAGGACATTCCCCTGTCGGGGGTTCGGGCGTTAATAATCCCATCTCCGAAGTTCCTTCTTCTTCTTCAAAGGAAGAGAAGAACAAGGAGAAGGTGGGAGAGACGACATTCAAAGTCACTCTCCCATCTGACTTCATGGCAAATGACGTTCTCGAAAGGGACGTCATTTTTCCACACTTGGGAAAATTCCTTCTCCCGACCTTCTACGACCGATACAAGGAGTCTCGGGTCGAGGATACGGGAGCGTATGCTACTGGTCTTTCCTTCATGGTACGTCTTACTTATTCTTTACTCCCTTCATTATATTTCTCTTTATTAACCCTTTCTTTGCTGTTGTGCAGGCTTTTCAGGCCTGTCTGAGCTTCTTCGCTCAGATGGAAGGTCTCAGGATGTCCTTCCCTGAGGTCAAGAAAAGGGCTGACGAGGCTCTTGAGAGGGAGAAGGTCGCCTTACAGGCGGTTAAGGTCGAGAAGAAGAAGGTCGAGAGTCTCAAGACCAAACTTGTCGAAGCTCAAAGTGAGACGATCAAGTTCAGGGACCATGTCCTTGAACTTGAGGCCTTAACGTCCAAGCTGGAGGTGGAGAAGATAAAGGCCACTACTGTCGCTGCTGCCTCTACTGATGAAGTCACGTCCCTTCTCAAGAAAGTCGAAAGTTTAGAGGGCGATGTCAAAGATTTAGAAGAGGAGAATAAGCAGATTGAAGCTTTTTCTCGTCTCACAGCCCGAGCTGCTTTGATGAGACGTCATCTGAATGGGAAGAATCCCATGGTGTCGGCCGCCGAGGAGCTCAAGACTTATCTTGACACTGTGGGAACAGAAAGGGACCTCGATGAAGATGATGACTTGGAGGGGAGCGATGACGGAAAAGAGGCGGCAACAGTAGAGACCGACGTCGTGCAGGAACAACTTGACGTTCCTCCTTCTTAGCTTATTTTCCTTTAGATTTACCAATAAGAGTCGGCCGTCTGTGGTCGTCTCTTATACTTGTAATTTTTTGGAAATGAAAAAAGTTTTTTGTTTATCAATGCTCGTCACTTGCTTTGTTTTTTCAAAAGCACATCAAGTAAGTTTAAGAAGATACAAAGTCACTATCTATTATACATTCGACCAAACCATCATTCATTAACATGCTATAATGAAATCAACTGAGCTTTACGTTCGAACGAGTGCAATCGTAATAATGGTTTTCGTATATATAAATATACATACTAGGAGTCAAGTGTAAAAAATTAACCTTTAACAACAATTACAACCAACCATATACATGCGATCGTATGAGTATTACTTGACATGAAAATCTTAGTTAAGTCGTGCGTCCCTGCGAAGAACAACATTAGCGGGGTGGTCGTTGGTTTGACCAACGACCCTCCGATGCTTAAGTTAGTAACTTTTCTTAAAAAATAATCGAAGGAACTAAATATGAAATTTAAAAGAAATACCTCTTTAGATGAACTGCATTCCAACTTCGTGGGATATCTCGACCATCAGAGGTTTGGAGTCTATAAGCTCCTTTACCCATGATACCAGAGATTTGATAAGGCCCTTCCCACTTGGTGGAAAGTTTACCTGCATTAGGTTCTTGAGTGTTTTGAAACACACGTCGCAAGACGTAGTCGCCTTCTTGAAAAACTTTGACCTGGACATTTTTATTGAAATGTCGCTCGATAGCTTGCTTCTGCGACGCCATGCGAATGTAAGAAGCTTCCCGAAGTTCCTCTAGGGCGTCGAGATCATAACTTAGATCGACTAAGTTATGTTCAACAGACGTATGTCTTGAAGTCGGTAGTCGTACCTCGATAGGTAACACAGCTTCACATCCATAGACTAAGGAAAAGGGAGTTTGTCCTGTGGACGTACGAGGTGTCGTACGATTAGCCCATAGAACGGAAGGCAATTCTTCCACCCATTTTCCTTTGGCAGCTTTAAGTCGTTTCTTAAGTGAATTAATGATAGTTTTATTGCTCGACTCAGCTAAACCATTCGACTATGGATATCGAGGCGTCGATGTTACTAACTTGATATTTCTTTCTTCACAAAACCTTCGCGTTCGGTCACTGATGAATTGTGTCCCGTTGTCGCACGTTATTTCAGATGGAACTCCAAACCTGCAAATGATGTTAGTTTGGATAAAAGAAACGACTTCTTTATCCCGGACTTGGGAAAAAGCCGCTGCTTCGACCCATTTAGAGAAATAATCAGTTAAAACTAAAAGGAATACCTTTTGCCCGGGAGCAGGTGGTAGTTTCCCAACAATATCCATTCCCCATTTCATAAAGGGCCATGGGATCAAAGTCGAGTGCAAAGGTTCAGAAGGTTTATGAGACACACCTGCGTGTCTTTGACATGCGTCGCACAACTGTACATACCTAGTCGCATCTTGTCTTATCGTCGGCCAATAGTAACCTTGTCTCGATATCCGGTTAGCTAAACTGCGACTTCCGGAGTGATTTCCACATTCACCATCGTGCATATCCTGTAAAATTTTGTGTACTTGTGCCTTGCTGGTGATACACCGCAAATTCAGACCAGTTGAAGATCGTCGATACAATTGTCCTCTGATCATAATGTACCTCGACGCTTTGAATCTATTTTTTCTCGCTTTCATTTTATCATCGGGCAATTGATCGTGCTCTAAATAATTTCGAATGTCGTCCGACCAAGAATTTTCTTCTTCAATTGGTGCGACTGAAATATTATCATCCTCCTTGATGGAAGGGGTTGCAAGATGAACTATTGGGATATTGTCGAATGTCATTCGACTAAGTGCTGACCCCAAATTGGCTAATGCATCGGCTTGAGTGTTCTGATCTCTTGGTATTTGCTCGATTACAAAGTGACTGAACTTCTTTGCTTCTTCTTTGACTTTTTTATAATAGGCAATCATCCTTGAATCTTTTGCTGCGAACTCTCCATTGATTTGGTTAACAACTAGGGATGAGTCACTTCAGACGTGCAGACGTGTTGCCCCCAATTCATGAGCAGTTTTGATTCCTGCAATCAATGCTTCATACTCTGCTTCATTATTTGTTGCTTTGAAATCGCATCGTATGGAATATACCATTTTCCCCCCTTGTGGGGACTGTAGGACGACACCCAAGCCTGTGCCACGTATATTTGCCGAATCGTCAACGTCGAGCGTCCATGTAGTGTCGTGCAAAGTCGTCACAATTAATTTATCGGACGTCATCGTGCTTTCTAGTTCTGGACTAAAATCTGAGATGAAATCGGCTAAGACCTGCGACTTGATCGCTGTTTTGGGCTTGAAATCCAGATCAAAATTGTTGAGGTAAATACTCCACTTAGCTAATCGTCCTGTTAATTCGGGCTTTCTTAACACATGTTTTAAAGGAAAATTAGTTACCACAATTACAGGATGTGACTCAAAATAATGTCGTAACTTTTTAGCAGCCATGACTAATGAAAGTAAAAGTTTTTCTATAGACGAATACCTGGTTTCAGCATCTAATAGAGTCTTACTTACATAGTAAATTGGCAGTTGTCGTCCGTCAGTTTCTCGTATAAGAACTGCACTTACCGAATTATTGCTGACGGCTAGGTAAAGTTGAAGGACTTCACCTTGCTCAGGTTTAGAGAGAAAAGGAGGCGACATCATGTATTTTTTGAGTTGCTGCAACGCTTCGTCATGCTTGTCCGTCCATTCGAACCCTTTATTCTTTCGTAGGACATTGTAGAATAAATGACACCTGTCGGACGACCGAGAAATGAACCGGTTCAGCGCTGCTACACGTCCTGTAAGACGTTGGACTTCTTTAAAATTTCTGGGCGATTTTAGCTCGACAATTGCTTTAATCTGTTCTGGATTAGCTTCGATTCCTCGTCGTGTGACCATATAACCGAGAAATTTTCCAGCTCGAACTCCAAAGGAACATTTCGTCGGATTCAACTTCATCTTGTATTCACGCAAGATGTCGAACGACTGCTTCAAATGTCCGATATGATCGTCCGCATGTTTTGATTTGACAAGCATGTCATCGATGTATACTTCCATAGTATCACCCAAATGTTCTTTGAACATCATATTCACCAATCGTTGATATGTCGAACCTGCATTTTTAAGACCAAAAGGCATTACTTTGTAACAATAAATACCTTTATCCGTCATGAAGGCTGTTTTCTCCTGGTCGTCTGAATGCATCAATATCTGGTTATACCCAGAATATGCATCCATGAACGTGAGTAGCTCATGTCCTGCTGTAGCGTCGACCATAGAGTCGATATGTGGTAATGGAAATGGATCCTTCGGGCATGCTTTGTTAAGGTCTGTGAAATCGATGCAGACTCGCCATTTGCCATTTTTCTTTTGGACGACTACAACATTAGCGAGCCAATCTGGATACTTGACTTCTCGTATTTTTCCTGTTTTAAGTAAATTATCAACTTCGTCGTTGATAACCTTATTCCTCTCAGGAGCAAATTTTCGTCTTTTCTGTTGAACAGGTTTAAATGATGGATCAATGTTGAGTTTATGAGAAATAATACTCGGATCGATACCCACCATGTCTTCGTGCGTCCAAGCAAAACAATCATAGTGGTCCTGCAAAAAAGAAATTAGTTGTTTTTTAAAGGAAGGGTCGAGCGTAGAACCTATGTAAACCATCTGGTCAGGCTTATCCTGGTTTAAGACGACAACTTCCAAGCGATAATCGTCGTTAGTCCCAGGAACGTCCTGGTTCTGTAATTGCTATACTGTCTGCTTCGGGGGCTTCAAGGAAACTTTGTAACATTCCCTAGCAACCTTTCTTTCGCCTTTGATTTCCTGTACTCCCCATTGCGTGGGAAATTTCAGGGTTTGATGATATGTCGAAGGCACAGCCTTCATGTCATGAATCCAAGGTCGCCCAAGAATAACATTATAAGCTGATGAACAATCGACGACATTGAATTTCGTCTGTCTGTTGATTCCTTTAGCATATACTGGGAGTGTGATTTCCCCCATGGTGTTTGTCGCTCCACCATTAAACCCAACGAGTGTGGTCGAACGTCGTGTAATCTCGGATTTGTCGATGCCCATTGCTTTCACCGCATCAAAAAAGATAATGTTAGTTGAACTACCTCCGTCAACGAGTATCCTTTTGGTCAGACAATTCCCAATGCTCAATTGAATAATTAGTCCGTCATGATGCTTCTGATGTACGTCATCGAGATCCGCCTGGTCGAACGTTAAGGGCATAGCCTCCAATTATGCGTCCTCTTTGAGTCGTGCCTCCTTTGGAATTGGTCGGTCGTCGGGACCGCGACTGGCATGTCTTTTAGCGGCTGAATAGGTGGTCCCACATATATCAGAACCTCCAGTGATACAATTAATCACCTTGGCATGCTCTGGGGATGTGGGACGTGCGTCTTTCTTTTCCTTCAATTCCTGCAAATAACCTTTCGAATTGAGCCAGGACAACTCTTTCTTTAAGGCGATGCAATCATCCGTTATATGACCGAAGTCATCATGGAAGTCGCACCATTTAGTTTTGTCCTTCTTGTCACTGTCTTTGTCACTTTTCTTTGGCCATCGTACATTTTGCTGAAGTTGCTTCAAGGATACGACGACGTCTTTAGCTGATCCAGGGAAACCATAAGATGATACCTTAGGATATTGGACAGATTTAGAAGTCGTCAGTCCTTTCTTTTCAAATCTGACGTTTGAAATCTGCCGAGTAGGCTCTGATCGATTGGTTGACTTTGGTTTGAAGTCTGGCTTTTTAACACTTAGGCTTTTTCGGTCGCCCGAGTGTTTATTTCTGAATGCAAGGTCATCCTCGACCCTCATATGGGCAAGTGTCCGTGCTCGTACGTCTTCAAAGGTTTCCGGAGGATATTTTGTAAGATCGAGATATAACCCGGAACTATCGTCCAGACCTCGTTTGTATGCTTCGATTGCTGTTTTTACATCGCAGTTACGGATACTAATCATCTCCGCGTTGAACCGATTAAAGTAGCCCCGGATGGACTCTCCACTCTTCTGCACGACGTAGTAGAGGTCGCTTGTTTGCTTCTCCATTTTTCGGCTGCTAGCGAATTGTTGAGTGAATTGATTCACCAGTTCTGCAAAAGACCCAATAGTTTTAGGTTTGAGATTTATTAACCATTGTAAAGCTGCCCCGGTCAAGGTCGCCCCAAAACTTTTGCACATGCAAACTTCTTGGAATTGATGCGGTATTGAGACAGTCCACATAAGTTGCTTGTATTGGGCGACGTGTTCCGTTAGATCAGTGACGCCTGAGTACTTTGGACTGAAGGTTGGAATGCTATACTTCTTTGGGACGTCCACCAACGCGATCTCGTCAACGAACGGCGACGCCTGAAACCCTGTACGAGGCTCGACATCGACTGGAACTGCTGCCCCCGGTAATTTGGCCAACATTGATAGGACACGTTCATTTTGCTCTTCCAGAAGTTTTAATCTTTGTGCAACGGGATCTAAGGGAACACCATTTGAAGTGCCCAATGGAACATAACCAGTCCCATTGAGGCTATTCTGCTGCGAGGCATCAGAGGCATATCCATTGAATGGAATAGAGGCCATAGGCATAGTTGGAATCATAAAAGTCGCAGGGTTAATTGATGGTGGACGAGGATAGTTTGGTAATGGAGGGGGCACATTCCAGGTACCAACATAAGCATTTGTAGTCCCCATCATAGTGTTCCCATTTTGGTTTCTCAAATTCTCGATGGTTTCAGCTGCTTGTCGAGCTTGAGTTGTTAAGGCGTCAATACGAGCACGAGCAGCTGTTAGCTCCATGTTCATTTGAGCTACGACATGATCTTGAGTTCCTTGGAATGCCATTATCCTGAACAACTGGACAAGAAAACACTAAGAGAAAACGTTAGTCTGTCGTGAGATTATTGAAGATTTCCTTTGGATGGGGCCCCACGGTGGGCGCCAAACTGTTTATGCCAAAAATCTCACAAGGAAAATTTAAGGTAAATGTGGAGCTTGATCCAACCAAAGAAAGTAACAACAATAATCGTACGACTATAACAAAAATAAAGTAAATAAGACGAGAGAATTGGTGACGCGGAAAACCCCTAAAATGGGTAAAAACCGCGGACGAGTATGAGTCGTCGTGCACTATGGACATCAATCAGGGACGTCGTCCTTAAGAACAAATATTACAAGTGAAATGTAATATAAAACAATACGATAAAATTAACTTGATCGTGCGTCGTGCGTAATCAAACTTCTGTCATGCGTCGTACAACAAACAATAAAACGCTTTATGAACTTCAAGAGAGATTGAGTGAGCTAAAGAGCGTAATTCGTGAGCTTGTAAAGTCTGAGCATCAGATGATCGAATATGAAGTTCAATCTTCATATTTATACTCTATTTGTCCATTAGCAAGTCTTGAATGCATATCTTTAATAGAGTAACCGTTTGATATTGATGATAGCATCTGTTATATCCGTTGTTGTTGGTAACGTCTTCCGTTATGATCTCTCATCATTAACGTCCTTGAAATCCTGCATTAAATATAATATAAAGTATGTTGCAAATTAGTAACTGAAATCATGTCGTACGATGGTATTCACTGGACGGATATTTAACCATTTTAGTCGAGGTCGTCTGAAGAAAGATCGTCTTTTACCTTATGTCGTACGACCATAGTCTGTCGTACGACCTAGTATATATATATATAAAGATTTGAAGAATTTATTTGGTAAAAAGATTTAAGAAAAAATTTAAAGATTTATTTATGAAAAAAATTCAAGGACTTAATCATTCAAAACCCGATAGTTTGTTGGGTTTTTATAGATTTTCCCGCATTTTTATCACATTAACCTGATTTTTTACAGGTTACAAGGATGTATTTAATCGAATTTAGAAAGTTTAAGGGTTTTAACATTCAAAAAAATAGTTTAAGGACTTAATCATTCAAAATCATATAGTTTATTGGGTTTTTTCAGACTTTTCCCAAATAAGAATGAGATTTAAATTTAATAACCTTTTTGTAAGCTTCTTTAAAAGTATTTTTTTTCTTTTTATATTTTTTTAATGTTAAATAAATATTTTGTTACGCTTTTGAGAAACGTATCTGAAAGTTTAGTACTAGCTTCTAATCGTTCAGACTAGCGTAGCAGCGTTCACCTCCAAATCTCTTCCCCAGTCGTGGGATTGCAAATCGTCGATCTGCTGCCGACATCCTCATCTTCCTCGCCAACGATCAGGTCTCGACTCCATCTCCAAACACCCAAACCAATCGATTTCGCAATTTTGTAAGATCTCTTCTCTCATTTTGTTCATTCTCGATTTCTCTCAATCTCTCTCGACTTAATCTCCAAACACACAAACGGTTTTTGAAAGTTTTTTTAATTGTACGATTTTTGAAGTTAGATTTATGTTCGTGGCTTCATAAAAATTGAATGAGGATTTGCTGAAACTGATTAGTATCGAAGATTGAGTCGAGAGAGATTGAGAGAAATCGAGAGGATTGCTTCTAACACAGATACTTATCGGCAAGTTCATTCTATACATTTTCGAATTGTGCATTATTTTCGATTTATTCTCTCATTCTTTATATGATATTGTTCGAAACTGGTCCATTATTGCTGCTTGTTTGTTGTCATTGAATTGATTTTGGTATAAAATTGATGGTCTTTGAAATGGAAGTGGTGAATTTGGAATAAGAGTGAATTTGTTTTCTATTGGATACTTTTTTTCTGAGTCTGTTGTTTTGGTATCCCTTGACAACACAGTTGATTGCTTCTAACACAGATCATACTAAACAGTTGAAGTTGTACATTTGACCATCGACATTATAGCTGTGAAAGGGGGGTTGCTTGGTTGATTTTAGATTAGATTTAGAAGATTTTTGTTTGTGAGAATTATACATAGGATATGTTTTTTAATTGAGGGACAAAACTAGATTATTGTATAAGCTTTCTCGTAGAAGCTGATTGAATAAGCCACATTCTATATCGTACAACCATATCTGTACATTCTATATCGTAAAACTATCACTAAACAATCATGTATAGTTGACGACTTTGGTGTGAGAAGTTGAGTTAATAGTGAGAAGCATGAGGAGTGAATCTGAACCCCTGTTTTTATGTGTTCCCATTTATGTTTTTGACTTGCTTTTTTTACTTTTACGGAATGATTTATGGTGTATAAAAGTGAAAAACCTGTGTTACTTATTTGACTTTAATGAGTTTTGAGTTTTTCAGGTTTAGTAAAATATATTTTCAGTTCAGAAACATTTTTACTTTTTAAGACGAAATTCTTTTGTCTAAATACCTATTTGATTTTACATTGTAAATAAAAGTATAATATGAGCATTACCAAACAAGTCATTACATATTCAATTTGTTAGAAGCAGAGACGACAATGTAGCAGGTTTTTGCAGTGTTCTGTTCACATGTGGGACCTTAGGCTAGGCTGTGTTTGGTACGTAGGATAGGATGGGATAGGATATAACAAAATCTTATTGTTCCATGTTTAGGAATACAAAAGAGGTCGAAAGATTTACTCACGATAAGATTTTATTTGTCATTAATGCCACCGGTTAGAAGTCGAAAATTGGGCTGTGAGATCAGAGGCAAACAACCAGGTGGTCTCAGAAAATATTACTCAACAAGTACTGCCTTAAAAATCTAAACTTACAGCCCTGTATATAAATAAAACTAACAAAGATCTAATATAACTTGTATGATGTTCAATATTAGTCCAGCCATGTAACAAAGACCATAATCTATCCTGGATCTAGTTTTTGCAATTGGTGCTTGACTAAAGTTTCATTAGTTCCTGATTTGGTTCTTGGATTTAGAAAATGTACTCAGGATTGATATTTTTAATGAATTTAATAATATATAAAAAAACATTTGCAAGTACTTTAGCAATTTAGTCCCGGATGGTTAGTATGCTCGAGAGTTTCACTGTGAAGAAGTTTCCCATTCGGTAATAGTTTATTAAGCTATTAACACAATTATTGATTTGTTATAATATTAAGATAGAATCTTGTAATCAGGGTCAAAGAATGTTGCATTCTACTAAATTTCTTTGTAATTTATCTTTTCAACAATCAAAATGTATACTCGTTCGTGGTGCAGGTTTTACACTCTGATGGTCCTTTCTACGACATTATTTGAGAAACCTGCATTTAGGAATCTCATATGCAATGGACTTGTGCTGGCTGAGAATGGTAAAAAGATGAGTAAAAGGTTGAAGAACTACCCTTCTCCTATGGAAGTCATAGATGATTATGGGGTTGTGACTTGTGAGTGCTTAAAATATCCTCTGGGGCAAGTTGAACAAACATATAATCGTTATCTTCCTTTGGCAGAATTTATGATATAGATGTTGGTTATTTTTATCTTTCCAAAATTTTGATCTGACTATTGTCATCGATATGATTACAGGATGCACTGCGATTATACATTATAAATTCTCCTGTAGTTCGTGCAGAACCTTTACGTTTCAAAAAGGATGGTGTCTATGCTGTTGTGAGTAATCCTTATTATAATTAATCATAAGCACTCAGTAGCTGTGCTTGAATTTTACTTCTCTGGTTTAAACTATTAGCCACATTTTGACTTCTGGAAAATTTGATCACATTCATAATTGATATGAATTTGCTGATAACGACATTTTTAATTTGAATTTCAGTCAGCAAAGTAGTTTTGGCACCAAACACATTTTTAAATGGGATTTCCAATTTTGTTTCTTTAAATGGCAAATGGGGTTCTAATTCTGGGAAAAGGGAGGAGGGGGTATACCATTTTCTATAACATCTCTCCAAAAATTCCATCTTTTCTATTTTCTGCTAATCTAAAAGCTAATTTTGTATGCAGGTCAAAGATTTTTTTTTACCATGGTACAATGCATATAGGTTCCTTGTCCAAAACGCAAAAAGACTTGAGGTGGAAGGCCTTGCACCGTTTGTTCCGCTAGATCAAGCCACCCTTCGTAACTCAGCTAATGTGCTTGATCAGTGGATCAACTCAGCCACGAGTCTGGTTCATTTTGTTCGTCAAGAAATGGATGCTTATCGACTCTATACAGTAAATTGGTTATCTGTTTGTATATACAACACACATATAAGTATAGTACCTTTAAAAATGGATGAAATTTATATATTTGTATATAACCCATTTAGAGAAGGAATTGATGCTTTAAAAATGTATCTAAAGGGTACCTTTAGAGAAGGAATTGATGCTTTAAAAGTGTATCTGAAGGGTACCTTTAGAGAGGGAATTGATGCTTTAAAAGTATATCTGAAGGGTATCTTTAGAGAGGGAATTGATGCTTTAAAAGTGTATCTGAAGGGTATCTTTAGAGAAGGATTTGATGTTCTAAAAGTGTATCTAAAGGGTACCTTTAGAGAAGGATTTGATACTTTAAAAGTGTATCTAAATGGTACCTTTAGAGAAGGATTTGTTGTTTTAAAAGTTTATCTAAAGGGTACCTTTAGAGAAGGATTTGTTGTTTTAAAAGTGTATCTAAAGGACACCTTTAGAGAAGGTTTTGAGAAGTGTTACTAAAACCAAGAGTTTTAGAGAAGGTTTTCAAGAAGGTTTTCAATATACCTTCTCTAAAAGTATCTTTTAGTTACTTTAATAAACCGTCGCAAATAGTTGAAAAGCATCACTAAAAGATACTTTTAGAGAAGCTTTTGAGGAGAAATTGGCTAACCTTTAGAGAAGCTTTTTAAAGCGTATCTAAAGCCTCAACAAAATGTCTCTAAAAGTAAATAAATTGAATACGCTTCCAAATCCTTCCCTAAAACCTTTAGCTACCTAAAACCTTTAGCTACCCTTATATAGGGAAGTTTTTTGACGGAAGTGAAAAGAGAAGCTTTTAGGACTTTCAAGTACAATATAAAACCTTCTCTGAAGGTCATTTTTCTTGTAGTGTCCACCATGTACAACTTCATGGGTCCTACAAGCATGTTCCTACAGGCTTAAGATGGTTGTCTATGCATGGATTCCCTTTAAGTTATCTACCTTTGGAGTTACAATTGGAGAACGTAGTTGCTCTTGACATTTCTTATAGCAATCTGCAACATCTTTGGAAGAAGCCTAAGGTAATAGATCCGACTCCTCTACCTTTTCTTCTTTTTGTGGTTATCTATGTAACACTAACATGCTTCATTAGTTTAACAATTGCTGAGGTCATTGAAGTTTCTTATCCTAAGTTGCTGTCACGAGCTTGTGAGTGTGGGTGGCTTTGACGGGTTCCCGCTACTTGAAAGATTGATATTGGCAGGATGCATTAGTTTGGTTGAGGTGTGTGAGTCAATTGGGAATTGTGATAGACTTCTCCTTGATCTGAGTGAATGTTGTAAGCTCAAAAAGCTTCCAAGAAGCATAAGAAGGTTAAAAAGCATTAGGACACTATCAATAGATGGGTGTTCAAATCTTGGTGAATTTCCAGTGAGGATAAAAGATATGGAGTCGCTAGAAGTGCTAAAAGCTAACAATGTTAACATAGAATCCCAAGTGCCATCATCATCTGTCATTGTGGTTCCTAGAAGTTTGAAGTCCTTCACAATCCCAGGGTCATTAGTAAGATTGTCCCTCGGGAATAATACGGGAATAATAATTTGTCTAACGAATCCTTTCCTGTGAGTTTTGGTAGTCTGTCAATGTTGGAGGAATTAGATTTAGGTGGGAATCAAATTGATTATTTGCCCGATTGTGTAAGAAGCCTTAGTAGGCTGAGGCGTCTCAATGTTGCAGGATGTGGTAGGCTAAAAACAGTGTTGTGTACTCCAAGGACATTAAAAGATTTAATTGTCATTGACTGTGTCTCGTTAGAGAGAATAACGTTTCATCCAGAAGCGTTAAGGCCATGTCTTCGTTATCAAGACACAATAACATTGACTGAGATTGAGGGAGTTTTGAAAAAGCAAGCTATATCAGAAATTGATGAAGAGATGGTATATTGGTTGGGGTGGATTAATAGACAACATATGAAAGATGACAAGTTTCCAATAATGAGTGGTCTCCTGAACGCTCAAGGAAAAATATTTCTGGCACAGGTGAATGTCTCCTTATCAATAATATATATATATATATATATATATATAATGTGTATGTATTTCAATCTAATAAAACTTGTAGTATTTGACAGATCGGTGACGGACATGGAGCATTCACCACATATTTTCTAGGGAATAGGCTTCCAGAGTGGGTAACGCTTATAAGCTGCTCACGAGAACTACGTTTTACGTTGCCATCATGTGGTAAGATTCGAGGGATAAATGTGTGCTTTGTGACTACTCCAGTTTCAGGAGGAAGCAGTGCCATAGGGAGTGTTATATTCCCATTTACTAGAATAAGGAATTTGACAAAGAGGTATCCTGACAAGATATACAGCTCTACAAGTTGGATTGCCCCAGAAAGTAATGAAGAAGGTGATGTAGTATGGTTAAGCCATTGGACGTTTGAGAACAACGAGTTTGAAGATGGTGATGAAGTTAGAGTTTATGTTATTGATGCTTATCCACAAGTTCATGTAAAGGAGATTGGAGTGAGTTGTGTACGATGATGGAAACAAGAGAGAAGATCCTTTGGCTGATTACAAGTCCTCGGTGACGAATCTGGGATAGGCTTTGTTCGTGATCTTTCTGTTTTCCATTGGAAAAGACCGAACTAAAACTTGGTTGTGAGTGGGAATATCTTTTTAAGTCATGTTGGTAACTTAATTTATACCTTATAAACAAGGGTTGTGGCGTAGTGGTTAAGGTCCTAGGGGATGTGGTGGAATATCCTATTTGTCCATGGTTCGAATCCAAGCGTACACAACAATTGTGGCCACTGAGGTTTAATCAGGGATGATGTCTTACGGTCATAATTTGCCAAGGGATTAGTGTAGGTAAATCCTAGGACACCCTTCCCAAAAAATATTTATTATAAACAGTGTTTTCTGTTGAAAATTTAATTGGTACGGTTTTTTATGCTGAAAGTGCAAGGGGTGTAAATGATGCGAGTCGAGCTCGAGTATCATTATACTCGAACTCGAAACCCAATTCTCAAACTCGAACTTGACTCGAAAACTCACAAGTAGTGAAAATCCAAACTTGACTCAAACTCGATAACCAATACCCAAGCTCAAACTCGAGCTCGAACTTGTTTAATTTTATAGTATCACAAACAGTAAACAACAATTTGGTGTTCATGTTCATATTCAATTGTTTAAAAAGTCAGGGTGTTCATGTTCATTTATGTTCATTCGTTAAAAATATTAAATAAACTTATAAAAATACTTAAAACAAACTAAAGGGGTGCTCTAATAACTCTTCGCCTATGATCAAACCACCAAGCTCAAGCCAAATGGCTCGGGCCATTAGGCTCAAAAAATGAAAAGCAAAAAGCTATGAAATAATGAGAAGGGATGAGCCTTATTTATATAGTAGAATTCAAAGTTTTTGATCAAGTATCCCACCAATGTGGGATGAAAAATTTCATCTCAACAAATAACCTCATTTACTTTAAGGGTTTTTAAATTTTAATTTTGTTTTTTAGTTACTATCTTATTATTATTTTATTATATTAAATTAACTATTATTAAAAAAAATTACATTATATTTTATAAATTATACTATAAAAATTATATATAAAATATATTCGAGTACATCACGAGCTTATCGAGTCGAGTATCAGGTAGCTCGACTTGACTTATTAGTATATCGAGTCGAGCTCAAGTTCGATTCGAGCATATTCGAGTTGAGTGTTGACCGAGTCGATCTCGGGTAGCTCGCGAGTTGTCTCGTCTCATTTACACCCCTAAGTGCAACTCCTTAAGCTACATGATATGATCCCTTCCCACTTCCCACATTAAAACCTCCTCCATTTCCTGTACGGGTGCACAAGGGAGTCGAGTAGTACGTTATTTGAACTCAACTTAAAAAAAATACCAAACTCGATCTTAAATGGATTAATTTTTTCATAATAGGTCTCGAGCTTGAGCTCAAAATATAAAATTTTAAATTATCAAGCTCAATGCCTATCTATGTGCTTAAACTCGCGATCGATCAATTTGTTTAAATGCTCGAGGTCGATGAGTTTTATATTTTTATTGTATAATCTATGAACATATATGAGCATATTTGGCTCGAAAAATTATATGTTTGTCTACCTCACTTTCATCGATCGTATCATGTTCGCATAACAATCGCACTCTACAAGTCATGTAACCAAGTTTGGTTAAAGGAATGGGAATAACACTTCGTTGTGGGTCATGTATTTTCGTAAATCATGTGTTATTTTTAATATTAAATAATAATAAAGTTTAGTTATTGATCATTTCAAATGAAATTTTTAGCAATAAATTTAAAATGACAGAAATACCCTTTCACGTGTAGCATATGGGACCCTTTAAATACGGTTACTGTGGTTAGGCCAAGGGACAAATGCAAAGTAAAATCAAAATCATAAGAAATGTTTGTAGTTTTTAAATTATAAAGACAAAAGGTTATTAAACAGATAAAATAGTAAATTTATCGTGAACAGGAAATAGAAACTAATGTAATGTTTTTGTCAACAAAGAAAATATGAAATTTATGTTTGAACATAATATGAAGGATCACATGAGAAAAAAAAAATTAAGGTGAGAAGGTAGGAAGGATATAGACTCTTGATCACTGTTAATATTACTCCATCCCATGAATCGTGTTTGATACTGGGATTCATCCGATGCTTCTTGGTGTATCTCATCCTAATATGCATCCACGAGTGAAGATCCCTTCGTACTTTTTTATCATAACTTTCATTCCCACTAGAACCCAACTCTTGAAGAACATGGTTAGATATATTAAATTGTTTTAATTGTATTTTTAAAACATGGATTGTCAAAGAGAAAATTCATAATGTGAATAATTATTGCATTCACAGATAATACGTCTCAAATCAGCTCTCAATTACACTCAAACTATCTAATGATTCAACTCATATTTATTCGATCTATAACAAAGAAAAAAATCGACCACTTAATTTTTTTAATGGGGTAACTTTGAAACCAAAAAAAAAAAAAACAAACGTAATACATCCCACCTCATGTGGGTTTGAGAATAGTAAGATGTACACAAACTTGATGATTATTCTTAAGGGTGGAATTGTTGTTTCCGTGAACGCTCTCATCTTGTGAAAGTTGTGACAAATAGATAAAGTGAGAAACGATAAAAGTTTGAAATGCTGGTTAAGAGGAAGTAAAAAACATACAAACAGAGGCAGATAGAACAGGTTAATGTCTCTATATCAATATATATCATATCCTATGTGTATGTATGTATGTATTTCTATCTAATAAAACTTGTAGTATTTGACAGAGAACGATGTGTGGACATGGAATATTCACCACATATTTTCAAGGGAAAAGGCTTTTGGATTGGATAACTCATATAAGTTGCTCATCAGAACTACATTTTATGGTTCCATCATGTGGTAAGAGATTGAGGACAGTTTAAAAAAGCAAGCTATATCAGAAATTGATGAAGAGATACTATATAGATTGGGATGGATTAATAGAGAATATGTGAAAGATGACAAGTTTCCGACAATGAGTGATCTCCTGAAGGCTCAAGGAAGAACACTTTGAGTACAGGTGAATGTCTCTTTATATATATATATATAGAGAGAGAGAGGTTATTATGCAACCCCTCTACATGGTGCAACCCATGCAACCCCTTTATCCACCACACATTTTACTTTTAGCTTTTTTCTAATTACATAAAATGTGTGGTGGATAGAGGGGTTGCAAAGGTTGGACCATGTAAATGGGTTGCATTTGAACACCCCTCTTATATATGAGAGAGGTTATTATTAAACCCTCTACATGGTGCAACTCATGCAACCCCTTTATCCACCACACATTTTACTTTTAGTTTTTTTCCTTTTTTTTAATTACATAAAATGTGTGGTGGATAGAGGGGTTGCAAAGGTTGCACCATGTAAATGGGTTGCATTTGAACACCCCTCTATATATGAGAGAGGTTATTATGCAACCCCTCTACATGGTGCAACCCATGCAATATATATATATCATTTGTGTATGTGTTTTGATCTAATAAAACTTATCTGAAGGTGAAGTCTCATTGAATCAAATCCAGAGACTTCACTCCCAACTACAGCTCATCAGTATCCATTCATTAGTTTTTCAACAATGCTGCATTCCCTCAACTCCCAAATATCCACTTCCTGAATACAAGCCCGCAAGTAATATACAACCAACTCCCTTTATGGACCATATGGTGTTAAAAAAGGAAATGATTCTAATTGAAAGGGATCAGTCAAGGCCTATTTTTAAGGGACAAATTTCCACATTTTTCCTCCCTATTTTCAGCCTGTAACAGTTTTTATTCCCTTGTATATTTTTTTTGTAAAAGCCTATAAATTAAGGTCTTTCTTCTTTGTAAAATCATCAGAGAAAATACAAAAGTTCAATTCAATCCTTTCTTACTTTCTAACATGGTATCAGAGCGGTATTCTTGGTTCTAGGACCAAACCTGTTCATCAAGTACCAAAAGGAAATCCCAGCCTTCTTTTTCTCTCCAAACTCCTTTTTTTTTCAAACCGAGCTACCATGTCTGAAGAAGGTAACTCAGCTTCAGACTTATCAATCCAACTTGCAAATCTTATCAAAAATGGTTTTTCTCAACCCCAAAACCCAAAAATGTCCGACAATCTGCAAATCAATCTCAAACTCAATAGCCAAAATTATGCGCTATGGACCTAAATGATTCGGGTTGCCATCGGCGAAAAATCAAAGGCCCTGTTAAAACACTTGATCTCGAATCCCCCAGATCAAAGTGATGAAAACTATGATCAATGGGAATAAGATGATCTAATCGTTTTTTCATGGCTCATTCAGAACATCGAACCAGCACTCTCCAGCAACCTAACCAAATTTCCCACTGCAAAAACGCTATGGGATGCTCTCGTGGTTACTTACAGTAGTGGAAAAGATAAACTACAAACATTCAATCTTCATGTCAAAGCCAATGAGATGAAGCAAAATGATGTTTCTCTTGAAAATCTTTGGATTGCTTTGCAGGGAATATGGTGGAAATTGAAAGAATTGATCCAAACCCGATGAAGTGTCCGGACGACATCAAAGTCTACACTAAAATCAGGTCAGAACAAAAACTATTTCAATTTTTAAATGCTTTAAACCGGAAGTATGATTCCATAAAACGGGAGATACTCCGAATGGACCCGCTCCTCTCAGCAGAAGAAGCATACGCAGCAGTTCGAAAAGAAGAAGCCCACCAGAATATTCTGGGAACAGCCCCAAAAGATGTACAAACAAAGGTGGCGGTTGGACTGATCACTACCGAACCAGTAATCCCTAATGGGGTTGGTTTAGTGACGAAAGGTTCTCGCCGATCACAACCACCCAAAGAAGATAAAACCAGCCTGAAGTGTACCCACTGTGGAATGATGAAGCACACGAAAGATCAATGTTTCAAACTCGTTGGATACCCCGATTGGTGGAACGACGGCCACAAACGGAGTAACAAAGTTAGCGGATCAGAGAAAGGGAAGGCAACCGCAGCCACCGCCATGGGCAACGATAACACTACCATCAATGGTGATGGCGGAATGACCGGCGAAGAGGGGTTTGGTGGTGTTGCAGCGGCGAGATGTGGAGGGGATAAGTCGGCGTCGGCAGGTAACGGTGTTGAGGTTTCTTCCTTAAGTCCTTACACAAACATCCCTAAACATAAAGGGAAGGCAAATGTGGTCCAAAATCGTAACGGACAACACGATAAAGCCTGGATTTTTGACTGTGGTGCTACCGACACCATGACCTACGAGTTGTCTGACATTAATTCTTTTTCAAAACCGGAAAAAACACACATCCAAACGACGAATGGAGGAATAATGGATGTAAAAAGAGGGGGAACCATTGAGATATCACCAAAACTAAAACTATCAAATTGCCTTTATGTTCCCTCATTATCACAAAAGTTGTTATCCATAAGCCATGTGACAAAAGAGCTCAACTGCACTGTTCTCATGTTTCCTACCTTTTGTATTTTACAGGACATCAGGACGGGAGTGATCATTGGGCACTGAAAGACAAGGACTGTATTACTTGGACGAGGTGACTCAACAGGGTACTGTGATGTTAGCTCATAGAACAACAAATCGGGAAGCCTCGTTATGGCATAGGAGATTGGGCCATCCGTCTACAAGATATTTACATATTTTATTTCCAGATTTGTTTCCTTCTAATGGTACGTCACATTGTGAAACTTGTGTATTGGCCAAAAGTGTTGAGCTTTATTTTAACCGCAAGCGTACGGGTTGTGTAGCATACGGGTCGATCACAGGGAGCAGTGGTTTAAGTACTAATCCTGCTATAAATTATGAACTAGTTATGGGAACACAATTTGATTTGGGTTTTTCTTCACTAGAGATTAATCTATAAACCGAAATACAGGTATAAAACATAAACACATACAAGAAGTCTAGACTATTTATAACAAAGATATACAAATATACAGTAAATGAGTAATTAAAATATATACCGAAATAAGACATAAAGATGAGATGGAAGTGGTGACATCCAACAGTTATATCGAGGTAGGGGTTTATCTTTCTAAAACGTTTAAGACCCTCTTCCGAGGTGAAGTAAACCTTCCTAATTAAGCGGTTGACTACTTCTGTGACATCCGACTTAACTAGAAGCAGTAAGTTTTGATAAAATGATTTCCCCGATTCCTACTTTTATCTATTTCCATGATAATTTTGGAATCGTTGGTTAATCGACCAAAAGCCAAATTCAAACTTCCGTTTATAATTTGGTTTGTTGAATAAAGGTTATCGAATAGTCGGTCTCCGATCGCAACCCAACTTCCGTTGGTGATGGAACGTAAAACCAACTTTCGACAATCGTATCGTTTAACCTCGAGTTAGCCAATTTCTCGACATAACTGCAAATTATCACCACACGATCTTATATACGAAAAGAACTAAAAACGACTCTTATTGATTAAGAATCTAAACAATATATATATATATATATATATATATATATATATATATATATATATATATATATATATATGTTAGATACTAATATATAACAGAAAATATATAAGAGATAATTAAACAACATTTCTACATATACTTGTTAGAAGATTAAAGAAGTATAGTAAGAGAATTGATTCTTGTTAACATGTGTAATCTAAAAGAAGTCATATTAGATGTTAGTTGAATTATAGAAACAAAGGTAAATGATCATATTAGATGTTAGTTGAATTATAGAAACAAAGGTAAATGAAAATATATAAATATATGTATAAGATAGTAAGAATAACACAAGAAGAATAACATAATAATAGGAAAGAAACACAATACTAGAATGTTGAACACAATGTAGAACACTTCCAGGAGGAGAATGATCCAAGAAGATACAATAAGCTAGAGAGAATGATGTTTTAGCAAACAAGGGATGCATTCTTAAGGAGAGGGGATGCCTCTATTTATACTACTCAATCAAAGCATAAAAATGTCTAAACAATTAATCTAAAGACTGAAATCAAGCTGACAAAGTAGATCTAAGATCAAGTTGTCCAACATAGAGCTGTCAAAACACTTGCAGAAAAGCAGAAAAACTTTCTGGAGAAGGCGCACGGCCCGTGCGCTTTCTGGCCTGTGATGAGCACGGGTCGTGCGCACCAACAGTGGGTGTAGACAACCTTTGTTCTTTGTTCGTTTCTTCATTTCTGCCTTGCTTCCTTGTACTCTTCTGCGCTCTTTATAAACCGGGAATGATGGTCCACTAAATCGACCTGAAATTTGATAAAACACGTAAGTTTTCCGAAACTGGCCCGAACACGGAATGAATGATGGATGCAATGCAATTTAGGCTAAAAAAATGCATAATTTAAGCTAAAATAAAATGCAAAACATACTAGATTAATAAAGAAAATAAGTACAAAATAACTAGCTAACAAAATCCCCCAAGCTAAACTCTTCCTTGTCCTCAAGGAAGCATGTGTTCATTAAGATAAATTGGGGTAAAACAACAAAGGAGACAAACCTTAAAAGCAACAAGATAAGATAACCATATTTCCAAAAGAGATAATCAACTATTTAAGTTCACTAATGTACAAACACAACCAATACCCGCATGTTAATCACTAAACGTAAGAAAATACAACTGTTTTACACAAAGGTTAACACTAATACGACACTTGATTCAACAAATCACACACACGACCTTAAGGGAGATTGTAAAACATACCGTAATCACTAAGGGAGTGGGATTAGTGATCATGCTGGATGGATGCTCGCGGAATCCACTCAATTTCTCTCATGTGTATAAGCTAAGGTGTATACGCTCAAATAGCCTTCCTAACCAAGAATGTATTTCACTCTTAATGTTTTTGAAATGGTTCTCAAAGTCTAGAAGTTTCCACAAAACTACACATATAGAGGAATTTTTAGGCTCAAAGGGGGTTTTTGGGCTAAAGGAAAGTCTTGGGTTAGATGGTGTCTTTGCACGCTCAATTTTATCTTTTTGCCTTTCTTTTGATCTTGGCTTATTTTATAATAAACATAGCCTTGAAGGGCTAATCTGATTCAAGAATCTTTCGGTTCCCTTTGTGAACCTCTTCTACTGTATTTCCCCCAAGCTATCTTCTTTTGTATTTAATTTTTTTTTATATAGCTTTGTGGTGAAGGGGATGATAGGGGGTGCTCTTGGTGAGTTCAAAGAAAAATGATGGCCTCAATGTTGTTTCATAGTTATTCTAAACGAGAATCAGTCAAAAATTTAGAGCTACGTTTTGGTGGAAGGTACCTCACAAGAAAGAATAGATTGGGATTGATTATAGATGATTCAATCCAAAACGGCCCAAATTCTCACTGGGTGGGGTCCATCCAAGCAGTCACGTTTGTAATGTAGGGGGATTACGGTATGCGTACTAATCCTAAAGGTTACGTGTGGTGATCTAGTGAAAAGTGTGTGTAAGTGTCTTCCTAATAGTGAAACAGTGCCTTTCTATACAGTTTAGATTTTAACTAGCAATGAATGGGGTGATGTACAAGTAATGAACCTAAATGTTGATTATATCAATTGTGAATAGGTTATCTACATTTTTAAAGCTAAAAAGGTTTATCAACAGAAAATATTTTTGTATTTTTATATTTAGATACTAAGAAACAAGAAAATAAAATGCATGAAAGAAACAAGAAAATAAAAAAAATGCATGAGATAGAATGACACCCCAAGCTAGAATTTAGTATTGACCTCAATGCTTAGAGGGATATGTCGGTGTTCAGGGCAATGGGTCATCTCGGCGGTCGGCAAAATGGTCTTGGCTAATATGCCAATCGTACATATGCTCCATCATCCGCCGTAAATACCGGTTTTGTTCCATAATTTCCCGGTTTTGTGCTTCAATGGCATCTAAACGAGTAAGGATTTGGGCATAAGGAGGGTCAGCCTGGTAGACTGGTGGGGCAGGAAGTTGCATAGGTGCTTGTTGGACCGGAAAAGACCAATCCGTGTTTTGAGACACTTCCGTTAAGTTCTCGTCGGGAAGTGTACAAAGTGCCTCGCGGTGCCTACCATGCAACCAAATGTAACGGTCCTCCCCTTTAAATCTTATCATGTTCATCCTCTCAAAAGAATCCAAATCTAGACGGAAATCCCCCTCAATTTTAGGAGTATCGTCGGGAATGTTGATTGACATAGAAGAATTTGTAATCAGCCTAGTGATTACTCTTCCACAACAAATGTCTCCCGACTTGTTCTCACTAATTCTGACCAGTCTCCTAACAAGCCAAGCGGCTCCATTGATAGGAATAACTGGCGGTTGGTCAGGGTTGGCTGGATGCTTTGTCATAGCCCATAGAAAATATAGTTCTTTAAGTGTCACAGTTCCCGTTTCTAGGCGAGAAAAAATGACACAAGCAATAATCTTGTGGGCTATGCGAAGGCATGGGTGGCGAATAGCAGAAGACTTGGCAGTACGTGCCTCCCATCTTGGTTCTCCGGTAAGAAGCATCCAAAATCCTAAGGCATTGAAATCCGGATGTTAGGCATCATCGGGTCCTAGTGTACCATCACCATCAACTCGAACGCGTCATTGATTTGGTCAAGATTTAGTTGGCGTTCTTGGTTGAAAATTCGGAAGGTGATGGTGTCCCGTGTTGGATTCCTAAGAGTGCTTAAGAATTCAAGGGTGATCCTAGGGTATGTACTTGACCTCAGTAAAAAGATTTTTGCTAATCCAATATTATTTAGCAGTTGTATTACACCACTGGCGACTCCTAAAGTTCTTAATTCGTTGGCTTTAGGGAATCTCGTAGCTGAAATAACCCTTTCTGCCAAGTCTTTGAACCTAGCCTTGTCACTAGAGTTGGTCAAGACGATGCCCAAACTAGAGGTTGTGGGTGGATTTGCATTCCTACTCGAAGCCTGTGGTTCAGAAGACTCACCTCGTGACCTCTTAGACCTACTCGATGATGCCATTGATTTCGGACACACGTACGATTGACAAAATTGAAACTAAAACCAAACCTATGTCTGTCCCAACACACTTGACAGCCCAATCTAAACAGATAATGTAAACTAAACTAGAAAAATAAAGCACACAAAATCTAAAGAAAGGAACGAATTTACCGCGGTTTTAGGATGATGAATTGTACTCGAAAGCGGTATGAATTCCAATCTTTTCTACCAATGCAACCTGTAAACAAACTAAAATCCAATTTTTTTTTTAAGGTTTTGGTTCCAATTAGGTGAAATTGGAACAAAATCGATGAAAAGGGTAGAAATTGGGGAGGGTTAGTAGAAAGGAGTGTAGATTAGAAGAAGAAATCAAGAAAATTTGGGTTTGGATGAAGATTTTCGGAGGTTTAGGGTGTGGAAGATGATTTTTGAATTTTGGGTAAAAATGGTGGATTTGGGGTTGATATGATGAAGAAGATGATGAAGGTGATGAGGATGATGGTGATTTTAGAAGGAGATTGTGATTGATTGATGATTTGTGAGAGATTTGGGGAGGAAAAGAAAAGAAATCGGGTTAGGGTTCTTGGGAGAAAAGAAAACGAGAAGAAGAAGAATTGGGGAAATGAGGAAAAAGAAAAAAAATCGCAGGTTAATGTGCATTCTGACCCGGCGCACGGGTCGTGCGCCTTTTAGGCATGCACAACGCACGGGTCGTGCGCACCATCCAGTAACCCAATTCCATGCCGTGCACGGGTCGTGCGTTTTTGTTCTTCGAGCGGCGCAGGGGTCGTGCGTGAACAGTGACCTGATTTTTTTTTTATATAGGAAGGAAATATTTACATGCTCGTTTATGAAGTATGACGGGAAAATTGAATGAGTGCCTTGGTCGTCACCGAGCCATGGTGGGTTGTGCAAACGTGTGTGATATTGGCCCAAGAATTGGTTCACCCGCGATGTAATGCTTTAAACGTTGCCCGTTGACTTTGAAAGTTCGGGACTCGCAGGATACTTCGACTGCGCCATATGGGAAGGTACGAACTACAGTGAATGGACCAAACCAACGTGAACGGAGTTTTCCAGGAAAAAGTTTGAATCTTGAGTTAAATAAGAGTACCAGATCCCCTTCATTAAACTCCTTACGTTTTAGTCGTCGGTCGTGCCATTTTTTCGTTTTTTCTTTGTAGATACGTGAACTTTCATATGCGTCGAGACGGATTTCATTCAACTCAAATAGCTGAAGAAGTCGTCGATCCTTGACATCCTTGAAATTGAAGTTTAGGCTCTTGACAGCCCAAAATGCTTTGTGTTCGAGTTCCACCGGAAGGTGACATGCTTTCCCATAGACTAGTCGGTAGGGTGACATTCCTATAGGAGTTTTAAAAGTTGTCCGGTATGCCCAGAGTGCATCATCGAGTTTTATAGACCAATCCTTTCTTGAAATTGCTACAGTTTTTTCAAGGATTGTTTTTAACTCTCGGTTTGAGATCTCAACTTGCCCAATCGTTTGTGGGTGGTAAGCGAGTCCAACTCGATGATGTACTCCATACTTTTTAAGTAGGGCCTCAAACTTATTTTCGATAAAGTGTCGTCCCCCATCGCTTATAACTACTCTCGGTACACCAAACCGAGGGAATATTATTCGCTTAAAGAATTTAGAGACTACACGAGCATCATTGGTGGGGGAAGCTATGGCTTCCACCCATTTGGACACATAATCTACTGCTACAAGAATGTATTTATTTGAATAACTAGATGGAAATGGTCCCATGAAATCAATACCCCAGACATCGAAAATTTCAACTTCAAGAATAGAATTTAAAGGCATTTCGTTTCTTCGCGAGATGTTGCTAGTTCGTTGGCAACGATCACAACTCTTGACATAAGTATCAACATCTTTGAACAAGGAAGGCCACCAGAAACCGCTTTGAAGGACTTTTGCTGATGTTTTACTTGTTTCAGCATGGCCACCATAGGGTGAGGTATGACAATGAGAAACAACAGACTCAGATTCGTTTTCAGGAATACATCTGTTGGTCCCGAAGGTGCTAAACAAGTTTGTAGAAGGGGGGGGTTGAATACAAACACAGAATTTAAAGTTTAATAAATTGTTTATTGATAAATCAAAATACAATTTACAAGTTTGTTGCGGAATAAGATTAAGACAGACTCAATCTAAACAAACTTAAGAAACACTAAGATAATTGCACAAGAAATTCAGAGAATGGAGGATTTAGAGATATAGAAAACAAGGGTTTCTATGTTGAGTTCAAAGATGAAGCACACCTCCAGATGAAGGGGTGAACTTCCTATTTATACCCTATGCATTAAATGCATGGCAGGATACTTTACACGTGGCGTTCACTGATTTGCTTTGAGAGTCTGACTTTTGGGAGACATGCTTTCGGCCGAGTCATGAACAGTGTAGTTGACAGAGTTGTTGTACGAATGGTTGCAGAGACTTGTCCGTTCTGACACATCGTACTAGGTTGTGCAAGGATGGACAAAAGGAAACTTGAGGTATAAGCTTTGTGATCGATTGATCGCTGAGTATCTCTACATTCAGAGATAGAGAGGTTCAGCTATCGCTTAAGCTTTTTCTCATGTTCCTTCGCGTATAAGTAGAGTTGTCTTTGCTTCACTGATATCCGCATCAGGTCACTAGTAGACTTCTCTTTGTTCAGCAGCATTGTCTTTGATTCAGCTATGAACATATGTTGACGCGAGACTTGTCTTCAGGGATTACGTTGGCTGTTTACTTTAGGAACTATCAGTGATAACTGAACAGACTCAGTCTAATCACTGATAGTGAAACACTAATACATAGAAATGTTTATAAGAAAGACTATCAGCGATAACTGAACAGACTCAGTCTGATCGCTGATGGTGAAACACTAATACATACTAAAACGTAATTTTCACTAAGTATAGAAGAGGGTCGTTATCAAATCACTGAGAGAGTTTGGATCAACAATCTCCCCCTATTTGATAATGACAAAGTAACTGAAGAAAATTACTTTATGATTCAAAATGATGGAATAATCAGGACTCGTAACATACATGTCCCAATTACTATTTTGAGGGATCTTTTACAGCACTGATGAAGTTAAGTACTTTACTGAAATTTCATTAATTCAAGAAGAGAATTACAAGGAATGAAAATTACAAGTAAATAACTAACTACTGTAAGTACAAGTAATAGATTACAGAAGAGAAAACTAATCTATCAACTATAAGAAGATTTAGGAGGATTTATATCATATACTCAAGTATTTCTTCTCCTTTCTGTCTTCGTTCCAAGGATTCTTGGCTGATAATTTCTTTGATTTTCTCAGCAGCAGGGAAGAAGTCACACCATAAGCATAAGAGATCCTTGAGATGATTCAGAGGACAGATAGGAATCTCAGAGACTCTTTGAAATCTGAGTTCCTCATCATCATCTCTGAAGAATATTCCATAAGGATTGTCAATTACTTGACCAGCTTGGAAAGGACCACCAGGAGGCAGAGATAAATCCAGAACTGAAAGATCAGGAGGAGGACCAAACAGTGCATCTCTTGAAAACTTGATAGAAGTTTCATTCCTGATGATGGCGACGTCTTCAGAGGAGGAGGACCCGATTCTTCTCTTGAGTTTCTTGGGATTGGGAGGGATAGGAGATGGCAGATTCAGTACAGAAGTGACTCTGTTGATGAGAGCTTTAAGAAGTCCTTCAACGTAGCCTCTGTATGTAGATTTCGATTTCTTCAGTGCATCCCAGAATTCTATCCACTCTGTAAACCCGAAGCCTTCAAGTTTGGAAACGTACATAGCTTTTTGAGTTCCATCCTCTCTGGTAATCTCCATGGTCACTGAGAGTTGATCCTTCTTCTTGCGACCAGAGATAGTCATGGCTGTTATTGGAAGAAGATCAGAGCGATAATCCATCTTCTGTTTACACCATTCGATAGACTTATCGTTGATCTCTTGTTCTTTGGAGCGTTCCTCTTCAATTTCTTTCAGCAGTGCAGCTTGAACTTCCACAGGCTTTCTTTTCAGCTTCTTGTCCTTGACTTGAGAAGATTGAATCTTTAAAGCGAGTTGGGCATCTCGTCTGCATTCAGCGAACAGTTTCTCAGCTTTGGCAGATTCTTCTCGTTCAGCTTCAGTGAGAAAATCGAGCTCTGAGAAGGATGTTTGAAGAGGAATTTTCAGCCGTTGACTCTCTAATTGAGCGATCATTTCAACTCTTTTCTTCATCCATTTCTCTGACCATTGAGATGGTCGAGAGGGCCTTCCTGGATGGACCAGGGAATCTTCTTCTTCTTCTTCATCAATCTCAGCGATAGAGATTGGGATTATGTCTTCAGCGATAGTAGCTGGAATTATTTGTAGTTCAGATCCCTTAAGCAGGGGAGAGAACTGTCTGGTCAGAAAATGAAAATGAAGTTAGATTATTTTTAAGGAAAGAAGAGAGATAAAGGCTAGAAAGAAACAGGGGTAGGATTTTTATAGAAAGATAAGGGAACAAGAGTAAGGCATACCTGAGAAGGATTCTCCTCAGGTAGTGAGATCATCTTCAGGGTTTCCTCAGCAGATACACCTTTGCTTTGGGAAGGGGTTCCTGAAGATGATCCTTGTCTCCCCCCTGCTTGGATAACTTCTTTCGAAGCTATCGCTGATGATGTGACGGCTGAAGAACACCAGAGAGATGGATCTTCCTCATCGTCATCATCATCATCTTGATGAGAGTCATCCACTTGATCTTCAAGATCAAGGTCTTCATCATCGTCTTCATCCTCCTCTTCATCATCGACTATTTCAGCGATGGTGGGAGGGGCTTTATCAGCAGCTATCTCCCCCTCAACCTGAGAGGGAGTTTCCTTCAGTGGTTCAGCACAAACTTCAGCATCCGTGTTTTCTTCAGTTGTCTTCTCCCCCTCTTTGTCATTATCAACAAGGGAGAGATCTTTTGAAGGAGATGAAGTTGTAGCAGTAGCCAGCTTCTGGACTTCAGCCTCCAGACCTGTGAGTCGTCCTTCAAGTGCAGGGATGTCGGACGTAGCTAGGTGAATAAATTCCACAGCTATGGTCAGGGCTGAACAATCATCTTCTGTAATTGATGGAGCAGGAACTGGAGCTGGTGCATTCAGCTTGTCGAGGACTTGCTGAAGAGTCGCAGTGCAGGCATCGATCTTTGCAGACAGATCATCATACTGCTGCTTGGATTCGTCCCTGACTTTGACAATCGCTGCCTGAAGAGTAGCGATGTGAGAAAGATCAGCTTTGGAGGCGCAGGTGGCAGTCAGCGTCTTCAATGCATCACCAGCTGTTTGAACAGCGCTTGTGGTGTTGTTGAGAGAAGCAGAGAGAGAATCCACCTTCGAACTCAAACTGTTGACATTGGTGTCAACAGTCGCCAGACTAGGACCTGAAAGATAAGTTAGTTTTTCAGAACCAGGCTTATATGGTGAGTTGGGAGTAGTGTATAAGGTTATAGGATTACCTGAATTATCAAACATTTTGTAGAATTGCAAAGATTCCTCAAAAGAATAATGTTCAGGTCCTATTGGTCCAAGCTGAGGAATAGGGATAGAGGGAGTGGTAGAGACCAAAGAAATAGGAGGACTAGAGATGGGGATAGAAGATGTAGGGATAGGGTAGTTACCGCAGGTTGTGTCACTGTTGTTGTGACAGCGACTGAGATCGCTGGCACGGTTGAAGTGGTTTGAGCTGAGGATGTGGAGGAGAGACCCACGAAATCATCTAAGGAAGTTTGTAGAGAAACATCCTTAGGTATTGAGCTAGAAGTAGCTTTCTCCTTGGTTACCTTGGCCTTCTTCGAAGGACCAAGGGAGCCAGTTGATGGTCATTTGGAAGGGGTAGCGGCAGGGATAGCAGAAGAAGGAACCTCATGTGTGGCCGCTAAAGACGAAGAAGTGAGGAGAGAGAGACGAGAGCGAAGTTGAGAGATACTTACCTCGTTTGGGAGCGTCTTGACCTCCAGTGATCTCTGACCTACTTTCGAAAAAGATGCATCCGAGTTGGTGGGGTAGGTGGTAGGGTAGAGAAACTTCAGGTACGCGCAGATGAAGCGTACGTAGGGAACCTTGGGATCCCTCTCGGTCTTCTCTATCTTTGACTTCAGGTCGTCAAAGATAGATGTTGCGTAGTCGAAGTTTTTCCCAGCGATCACTGAGTAAGCCATCTGGACCTGAATCTTGCTGGCTTGGTCCAGTGACCCACTCTTCCCACTCATACACTGAATGATGTGTGAGAAGACGTAGTTGAGCTGGGAAGGCATCAGTGCCTTCTTCACAAGAGTCAGCTTCTTGTTGGGAATAGTAGTCCTTGGTTTGGGTTCCCAAGCATATTCCATGGCATCCAGGAATTGGATGAGTTCAGCGTCAGTTGGCAGGGCGTCGAATCCATTCCTGGGTTTGTCGGGAAAACGCAGGGCTTTCCTCAGGCCTAGGGCAGTCATCATCCCTGAGCCTAGTTGTGTGCTGAAGGATATAGCAGGAACCTGTTCACCCTTCTTGTTGGTGAGAGAGGTTTCTTCAGCGGTAAACCAGAATTGCTGGAGTAGAGCTTTCGAAGGTGTGGGATCCACAGTGATAGCATAGGCAATGCAGGATTGCCTGAGAAATTGTGCAGCTTCCACCAGATGCGGGTACTTGACACCATCAAATTCAAGGCGAGCAAGATGGTTGTTCTTTGGAAGTTCAGAATCAGTGATGGCGAACTTGACATTCTTAGAGGCGACAAGTGCAGATTGAGACATTCTGAGAGTAAACAGATAAATGAATAGAAGAACAAGAACAAGATAGGAAACAAAAGAAAAAAAATGTTCTTAAGACTGGAAACAAGAACAAGAAGAAAAACCAAAGATTTTGAATGAAGAACAATCAAAATAAAACGGTTTTTAAAGAATAAAATCAAAAACGAAAGTGATTTTATGTGATAAGAATCTTATAAACTCATAATGGTTGACCATAAATGGAGTTTTATGTAAAGATTTAAAATAAGAAATCAAGAATAACCTGTTGTTCTTGAAGAGGATGCTGCAGAAAGCTTGAGAATACTAGAATGTTTGAGAGAATTCTTGCTTAGAAAGTATTTCCAGAAAGCGTAAATTGATAAAATGTAAAAGACATTCCTTTTATATGTGAGAAGGAGGAGAGAGAGTGTGAGAGAAGCGGGAAAACAAATGCACATCATGACATGGACACGTCCCACGAAGGTGATTGGATAGAAGAGCAACGGACGAACGTGTCAGAAAAAGGCATGTCGTGGATTGTCGGTTCAAATGACGTCATAGTTGAAGAAAGAGACTGTTCATTTGTCCGTTTTGAATTTATCACTGAAGAAAAATATCAGCAATAGAATTTTCTTTTTGAAAGTATCCCTGATGAAAAGATAGGGATAGATTTTCTTTAAAAGGATCACTGAATATAAGTATCAGTGATAAATTTAATTTCAAAAAGCTTTTAATCATTTGAAGAAAGACTCAGTGATTAAGATTTATATTTTTAAAAAAATATCTCAACTGAATGAAGATTCAGTTGTAGGAATTTGAGAAACCATACCTTAGAGTCAGAATATTTATCAGAGAGAATGATGAAAGAGAACTTTTGATTACTGACACAATGCATGAACGCTGAAGAATTATTCTTCAAGATTCAGCATTCCAAGCTCACTGATGAGAAAGTTGAACCTTGTCTCATCAAGAGGTTTGGTGAATATATCAGCAAGCTGAAAGTCAGTAGGGATAAAGTGAAGTTCAATATCACCATTCATCACATGATCTCTGATAAAGTGATATCTGATCTCTATGTGTTTTGTCTTTGAATGTAGCACTGGATTATTTGCTATAGCGATAGCACTAGTGCTGTCGCAATAGATAGGAATCTTTGACAACTGAAGGTCATAATCTAATAGTTGATTTCTCATCCATAAGATTTGAGAACAACAGCTTCCAGCGGCTACGTATTCAGCTTCAGCTGTGGAAGTGGACACATAATTTTGCTTCTTGCTTGTCCAACTTACCAGCTTTCCTCCCAAGAGTTGACATCCACCAGTGGTACTCTTTCTGTCAAGTTTACAACCTGCAAAATCACTATCAGAATAACCAGTTAGATCAAACCCTGAGTCTTTGGGATACCAAAGACCGAGGTTAGGAGTTCCTATCAGATATCTGAAAATTCGCTTTACAGCGATCAGATGGGATTCCTTGGGTTCAGATTGATAGCGTGCACATAAACAAGTAGAGTACATGATGTCAGGTCGGCTTGCTGTGAGATACAGCAGGGAGCCTATCATTCCTCTATAGGCAATGATATTAACAGGTTTTCCAGAAGGATATTTGTTAAGTGTCAGGGGTGGTGCCATAGGAGTTTTCATCGCTGAAGTTTGAGTAAGATCAAACTTCTTCAGCATATCTTTAACATACTTACCTTGGTTGATAAAAGTACCTTTGTCAGATTGTTTAATCTGAAGACCAAGAAAATATGTCAGCTCACCCATCATACTCATTTTATATTCTTTCTTCATTCTTTCAGCGAAGCGAGTACACAGAGATGGGTTAGTAGAACCAAATATTATGTCATCAACATATATTTGTACAAGAATTATATGACCTTTTATCTTTCTGAAAAATAACGTATTATCAATCTTGCCACGTTCAAAATTTTCAGAGATAAGAAAAGATGAGAGAGTGTCATACCAAGCACGAGGGGCTTGTTTTAGACCATAGAGAGCCTTATCCAATTTATAAACATAATTTGGATGCTTAGGGTCATAGAACCCTGGTGGTTGTTCTACATAGACTTCTTCATTCAGCTTTCCATTTAGAAACGCTGATTTTACGTCCATCTGATACACGATGAAATCTTTATAGACTGCATAAGCTAAGAATAGTCGAATTGCTTCGAGTCTGGCCACAGGGGCAAAGGTTTCATCATAGTCTATGCCTTCCTCTTGTCTGTATCCCTGAGCAACAAGTCGAGCCTTGTTGCGGGTTACAGTTCCATGTTCATCTAACTTGTTTCTAAACACCCATTTGGTGCCTATTACAGTTTTATCAGATGGTCTAGGAATGAGATTCCAAACTTTGTTTCGAGAGAATTCAGTCAGCTCTTCTTGCATAGCGCTGACCCAGTTTGGATCTCTGAGGGCATCATCAGTCTTCTTTGGTTCTATTAAAGAGAGAAAGTTTACAAAGAGACAGATATTACCTGAGCTTCGTCGTGTCTGAATACCTGCATCTGGATCACCAAGAATTTGATCTATTGGGTGATCTTTGGTCCATCGCTGAGCAGGGGCATTATTGCTTAACTCAGAGGTTGGATCAATAATTTGAATGTTTATTGATGAGGACGATTGAGGTTCATCAGCGATTAACTGTTGAGTAGATTCACTGGAGAGGTTTTCAGACGAAGGCAGATTTGATGGTAGGAGTGTGTTTAGAGGTTCAGCTGAAACCCATGAGGTGGATTCAGCGGTAGGATGTATAATGTTTGGATCATCATCAGCGACTGGATGATCTGAATGCTGATGGTTTGAGAAGAAAGGTTCAGTTTCTCTGTAGTGAGAAAGCATCCAAGCATTTAACTCTTCATTGTCAGCGATTGGTTTGGAGTTCGCTGAGCGAGTTTCATCAAAAGTGACGTGAATTGTTTCTTCTACGGTTTGTCTTCTTTTGTTGAAGACTCTGTAGGCTTTGGAGATGGAGGAATATCCTAGAAATATTCCGTCATCAGCTTTTGGGTCGAACTTTCCAAGTTGATCTCTGTTGTTTAAGATAAAGCATTGACAACCAAAGATATGAAGAAAGCTGATAGAAGGCTTTCTTCCAACAAAAAGTTCATAAGCTGTCTTCCCAAATCGTTTTATTATCAGCGATCTGTTTTGAGTAAAACATGCAGTGTTTACAGCTTTAGCCCAAAATTGAGTAGGGAGATGAGAATCGCTGAGCATTGATCTAGCAGCTTCTATGATCGTTCTGTTTCTTCTTTCAGCGACTCCGTTTTGCTGAGGTGTTCTTACTGAAGAGAAGTTGTGAGATTCCCTTGTTCTCAAAGAAATTGTTCAGGGAACTATTTTTGAATTCAGTTCCATGATCACTTCTTATTGAACGAACAGTAAGATTGTTCAGCACTTCCATCTTTTTCACAAAAGATATTAGTTCTTCTGGAGTATCACTCTTACAGCGAAGAAAGATAACCCAGGTGTAGCGAGAATATTCATCTACAATGACAAGTGTATATTTCTTTCCAGCTATTGATTGGATGTTGACAGGGCCAAACAGATCCATATGCAAGAGCTGAAGAGGACTTGTCACTGAGGAAACTTGTTTTGACTTGAAACTTGCTTTTGTTTGTTTTCTTTTTTCACATGCTGAGCAGAGAGATTCTTTAGCATATGAGTGCTGAGGAAGACCAGAAACTAGCTCCTTAGATGAGAGAGAATTCAGGGTTTTGAAATTTAGATGAGAGAGCCTTTTATGCCATAGCCAGTTGACATCAGAAGAGGCTTTAGATAGAAAACATAAGTTTTCAGTGATAGTAGAGTCCATATCTATTACATAGACATTTTCTCTGCGATGACCACTGAGAGCAAGTTTTCCTTTCTCATTTAACACTGAACATGCTTTCTTAGTAAAGCGTACTTCATAGTTTTTATCACATAGCTGACTGATGCTTAGAAGATTGTGCTTCAGTCCATCTACATAAGCGACTCTTCGAAAGGTAGTTGTCCCATTGCTGAGGACACCAAACCCTCGGGTATATCCTTTACCATTTCCACCAAAGGTCACAGAGGGACCTTTCTCTTCCTTGTATTCAGTGAGCAGGTTTCTTTGTCCAGTCATATGACGAGAACATCCACTATCAAGATACCAGATGCCCTTTGATCCCTGCACACATAAGGAAGATTAAGCGTTGTTTGGTACCCACTTTTCAATGGGTCCTTCAGAGTTAGTGGATAAGGTAAGTTCAGTAGTATTCTCAGCTGATGAAGATTCAGCTTCAGTGGTAATCTTCACTTTGGTTAATTTCTTAACCTTAGTGGTATATTTCACTTTGGTTGATTTTTCAACCTTGGTGACCTTCTCAGCTTTAGAAACATTTTTCTTCACTTTAGCTATTTTATCAGCTTCAGTGGCAGTTGGACATTTACTTGCAATATGATCAGTAAAACCACAGTGATAACATTTTCTATATCTGAAAATGGTTTTAGGACCAGAAGTAGAAAATTTTGCAAGTTTAAGATGAGCAGGGCCAGGTCCAAGAAGACTTTTCTCTTGAGATCTGGGAGGTATTTTCATTTCTTCAGATCTCGATGGTTTAAGGTCAATCTTCAGCTTTGGAGGACAGAGATCAAAGATTTCTATCACAGAGCTAGAGGATTGCTTAGCTGAAGGTTTATAAGGAACTTTCAGCTTTGCTTTCCTGTTTGCCTTCTGAGGAAGGAGAATGGACTTTCCTTTATCCGTAGACTTATTGTCTTTGGATTTTTCCTCAGGAATGGGATTTGAAGAAGAACAGGGATAGAATTGATTATAAGAAGTGTCAAAGAAAGAGGTGACAAAAGTTCCAAACTTAAGCGAGGAACTTTCTTCCTTAGTATCGTCCTGAGGTGTCCAGAAACCGAGACCAGTTTTATCACAATCAGGAGTTTGAGCATTTATTATCTCAGAGATCTTTGTTGATGATTTGCACCATTTTTCAACATGAGCCTTTTCTGTTTTTAGAGCAGCGATGGCTTGTTCGCGTTCAATGCTGATGATTTCATTTATAATGACTTGATCTTTCAACTTTTCTTCTAAAAGATTTAGTTCTTTGATCTTTTCATGACATTTCTCTAGCTCTTGAGTTAAATGTACATTTTTATTCTCAGCTTGAGTTTTGTCATTTAGGGCATTATAAAGATCAATCGTCAGCACATCAACAGCGCGACTTCTCTCAGCTTCAGGTAGAGAGGGATTTGTAGAGATAGATACCTGAGATGATATGTAGCTCATAGAAGGTTCATATGGTTCTTCCACTTCTTCTTTAATCTCAGCCATTAGGCAAAGATTAGCGACTTCTTCTTCATCAGAAAATGATTTTTCTGATTCAGCCCAGTCGTGTTCTTCAGAGATGAGACATTTACCTTTTCGCTGATAGCTTTTTAGCTTTTGATATTTGTTCTTCAGCTTTTGGTATTTGTCATCACTGGATCTTCTTGAGGTAGAAGGTTTGAAGACCTTTTTCGACCTGCACTCACTAGCAAAATGTCCAATCTTTTCGCAGTTATAGCAAGTGGCAGTAGCCTTATCAACCGGAGTTGATTTTGGCTTTTCAGTAAGAGAGAGAGGTTTACTTCTTCGGAAGTTGCTCTTTCTTGCAAATCTCTTAAAAGAGTTTGTCAAGAGTGCTAAGGACTCATCAATTTCTGAAAGATCAGGTTCTGATAGATCCTCAGATTCAGAATCTAACTCAGTGATAGTGAGAGTAGATCGCTGAGATGGAATTATCTCTGAAGAGACTAAAGCAACAGGAGTGCTTTTAGAGTCTTTAGAATCTTTTACAAGATTCTTCTTCAGGAGATTAGATTGCTCATAATTGAGCAGTATTCCATATAGAGTGCTTAGAGAAAGAGTATGTAAGTCTTCTGTCAGCTTAAGACATATTGAATAACTGTCCCAGCTTTCAGGAAGACATTCCAAGAATTTTGTTAGGACCTCAGAATTAGAATAGGTCCTACCAACAGTTCTTAGGTCAATGATTAGGCAGTTAAACCGCTGATGAACGTCAGAAAGAGATTCATTCTTACCAGCGATAAAACTTTCATACTGTCTTACCAAGTTAATCTTTCGAGTCTCTTGGATTTCAGTCGTGCCCTCATATTGAACACATATGGTTTCCCACATTTCTTTAAAAGTTTTCAGATGCATGATGGAATGGAAAACTTCATCAGGCAGAGCCATTGATATAATGGTCTTTGCCTTTGCATCTATGCCTACCTTCTTTTTATCTTCATCACTCCACTGTCTTATTTCCTTAACGACATATCGTTCAGGGACAGCTTCAGTGGTGGTAGTAGCGGGAACCGTGTTGATCCAAACTCTCTCAGTAATTTGATAACGACCCTCTTCTATACTTAGTGAAAATTACGTTTTAGTATGTATTAGTGTTTCACCATCAGCGATCAGACTGAGTCTGTTCAGTTATCGCTGATAGTCTTTCTTATAAACATTTCTATGTATTAGTGTTTCACTATCAGTGATCGAACTGAGTCTGTTCAGTTATCACTGATAGTTCCTAAAGTAAACAGCCAACGTAATCCCTGAAGACAAGTCTCGCGTCAACAGATGTTCATAGCTGAATCAAAGACGAAGCTGCTGAACAAAGAGAAGTCTACTAGTGACCTGATGCGGATATCAGTGAAGCAAAGACAACTCTACTAATACGCGAAGGAACATGAGAAAAAGCTTCAGCGATAGCTAAACTTCTTTATCTCTGAACTTAGAGATACTCAGCGATCAAACGATCACAAAGCTTATGCCTCAAGTTTCCTTTTGTCTATCCTTGCACAACCTAGTACGATGTGTCAGAACGGACAAGTCTCTGCAACCATTCGTACAACAACTCTGTCTACTACACTGTTCATGACCAGGCCGAAAGCATGTCTCCCAAAAGTCAGTCTATCAAAGCCAATCTGTGAACGCCACGTGTAAAGTATCCTGCCATGCATTTAATGCATAGGGTATAAATAGGAAGTTCACCCCTTCATCTAAGGGTGTGCTTCTTCCTTGAACTCGATATAGAAACTCTTGTTTTCTATATCTCTAATCCCCCTTTCTTTGAACTTCTTGTGCAATTATCTTAGTGTTTCTTAAGTTTGTTTAGATTGAGTCTGTCTTAATCTTATTCCGCAACAAACTTGTAAATTGTATTTTGATTTATCAATAAACAATTTATTAAACTTTAAATTCTGTGTTTGTATTCAACCCCCCCCCCCTTCTACAAACTTGTTTAGCACCTTCGGGACCAACAAACCGCAGCTATAATTCTAACAGGTTCATAGGGTCCGTTTTCTATATATTCAGGTATAGTAGGATCCGCACCTTCAAGAAATAGCATCATTCGATTTTTCCATAGAGAAAAGTTATCTCTGCTAAATCGAGGAGGTTTAGAAAGTGAACCATTATCATAGTAGTTTGTGTTTGTGTTTAGTGCCATTTTAGAATAGCAAGGAAGAGTATACAACAAGATCTTGTTTATTAGTTTAAACAAACTGCTCTGATACCACTTGTTGGTCCCGAAGGTGCTAAACAAGTTTGTAGAAGGGGGGGGTTGAATACAAACACAGAATTTAAAGTTTAATAAATTGTTTATTGATAAATCAAAATACAATTTACAAGTTTGTTGCGGAATAAGATTAAGACAGACTCAATCTAAACAAACTTAAGAAACACTAAGATAATTGCACAAGAAATTCAGAGAATGGAGGATTTAGAGATATAGAAAACAAGGGTTTCTATGTTGAGTTCAAAGATGAAGCACACCTCCAGATGAAGGGGTGAACTTCCTATTTATACCCTATGCATTAAATGCATGGCAGGATACTTTACACGTGGCGTTCACTGATTTGCTTTGAGAGTCTGACTTTTGGGAGACATGCTTTCGGCCGAGTCATGAACAGTGTAGTTGACAGAGTTGTTGTACGAATGGTTGCAGAGACTTGTCCGTTCTGACACATCGTACTAGGTTGTGCAAGGATGGACAAAAGGAAACTTGAGGTATAAGCTTTGTGATCGATTGATCGCTGAGTATCTCTACATTCAGAGATAGAGAGGTTCAGCTATCGCTTAAGCTTTTTCTCATGTTCCTTCGCGTATAAGTAGAGTTGTCTTTGCTTCACTGATATCCGCATCAGGTCACTAGTAGACTTCTCTTTGTTCAGCAGCATTGTCTTTGATTCAGCTATGAACATATGTTGACGCGAGACTTGTCTTCAGGGATTACGTTGGCTGTTTACTTTAGGAACTATCAGTGATAACTGAACAGACTCAGTCTAATCACTGATAGTGAAACACTAATACATAGAAATGTTTATAAGAAAGACTATCAGCGATAACTGAACAGACTCAGTCTGATCGCTGATGGTGAAACACTAATACATACTAAAACGTAATTTTCACTAAGTATAGAAGAGGGTCGTTATCAAATCACTGAGAGAGTTTGGATCAACAACATCGTCGGATGATGCCGTCAGAACAAGACTTGTACAGGAAAGGATCATCCCAAAAGAAGAGTTTGACATCGTGAAAGAATTTCTTACGCTGATAAGAAGAAATTTCGTGTGGTTTGATACCACAGGCTAAGAAATTCACGATATCTGCAAACCAAGGTGTGACACTAAGGGCTAAGGCGAACAACTGATCATCAGGAAAGGAAACGTCAATGGGAAGAGAAAGAGTGTCATTCTCAACATAAAGACGTGAAAGATGATCAGCCACAGAGTTATCTACGCCCTTCTTATCCTTGATTTCAAGATCGAACTCTTGAAGCAACAGAATCCACCAAATCAGACGCGGTTTTGCATCTTTCTTGCTCATAAGGTATTTGAGAGCTGCGTGATCGGTGTGGACAATTACTTTTGAGCCTACAAGATACGATCTAAACTTTTCAATTGAAAACACTACCGCCAACAGTTCCTTTTCGGTCGTGGTGTAGTTACTTTGAGCTTGATCGAGGGTTTTACTAGCGTAGTATATGGCGTGTAACTTTTTATCTCGCCTTTGACCAAGGACTGAGCCTACTGCAAAATCACTAGCATCACACATAAGTTCAAAAGGAAGAGACCAATCTAGCAGTTGAATGATCAGTGCCGAGATGAGGGCTCTTTTCAAAGCGTTAAATGCTTCGTGACGTGAGTTAGTGAAGACAAAAGGAGTGTCCTTTGCTAGTAACTTAGTCAAAGGTCTTGCGATTTTGGAAAAGTCTTTGATGAAACGCCTATAGAAGCCAGCATGACCCAGGAAACTACAAACACTTTTGACGTTTACCGGAGGTGGTAATTCTTCAATTACTTCTATCTTAGCATTGTCTACCTCAATGCCTCGATTAGAAACTACATGTCCTAGTACAATCCCTTCATTGACCATAAAATGGCATTTTTCCCAATTTAAAACCAAATTTACTTCTTGACACCTATGGAGGACTTTTGTCAAATTTGAAAGGCAACTATCAAAGCTAGTGCCGTGGACCGAGAAATCGTCCATAAAAACCTCCATGGTGTTTTCAATAAAATCGGAAAAAATGGCCATCATACATCTTTGAAAGGTGGCCGGTGCGTTACATAAGCCAAAAGGCATGCGCCTATAAGCAAATGTCCCATAAGGTCATGTAAAGGTGGTTTTCTCTTGATCATCCGGATGAACGGGAATTTGGAAAAATCCCGAATATCCATCAAGATAACAAAAGAATGCATGCTTAGCTAACCTTTCGAGCATCTGGTCAATAAAAGGAAGGGGAAAATGGTCCTTTCGGGTGGCGAGGTTAAGCTTACGATAATCAATACACATTCGCCAACCGGTGATAGTCCAAGATGGGATTAATTCATCCTTGTCATTTTTCACGACAGTCATGCCCCCTTTCTTTGGTACAACTTGGACTGGACTAACCCACGCGCTATCAGAGATAGGGTAGATTATTCCGGCCTTAAGTAGTTTTAAAACCTCTTTATGGACTACTTATTTCATGTTTGGATTCAACCTCCGCTGAGGCTCTATGGAAGTGGAATGCTCATCATCAAAAAGAATCTTATGAGTACAAAAATTCGGGCTAATCCCCTTGATATCGTCAATTGAGTATGCCAACATACCACGATACTTCCTAAGTACATCTAACAACCTATCAAGCTCGTCTTTAGATAAAGATGCATTAACAATGATAGGATAGTTGTTATCAGCACATAGAAAAGCACATTTCAAATAAGAGGGAAGGGGTTTGAGATCTACCTTAGGTGGTGCTGCAGCATTCAGTCCATCATCAGCAACTGAAATCTTAACGATTGGCACGTTTTTCAGGAATGGGGGGCTTGCATCAAAAGCTTCCTCGATTGCCTTTGCATCCTTTTCAACACCAATAAACTCCTCAGCTTTCAATTCACCTTCTTCTAACAGGTTCTCAAGTAAATCCACAGCATAACAGTCATCCATTTGAGGTGGTAGCCCCATGGATTTCTTCAACTCGAATTCTACCTTGTCTGCGCCAACCGATAGAGAAAGCTTTCCATTTTTCACGTCAATCATGGCACCAGCGGTGGCAAACAATGGACGACCAAGTACGATGGGAACATTTACGTCCTCCGCCATATCCATGACTACAAAGTCACAAGGAATGAGAATACCACCTACTTGTAGTGGTACATCTTCCAATATTCCAACCGGGTATTTGATTGAACGGTCGGCTAGTTGCAGAGATACCTTGGTGGGTTTAATCTCACCCAAATCATCCTTGAGAACGATGGATAAAGGCATGATGCTCACGCTTGCTCCCAAATCACATAAAGCTCGATGAAAGGAAATAGTCCCGATGGTGCAAGGAATAGAGAAACTACTTGGATCTTTCAACTTTTCAGGAAGTGGAGTAGAGAAAAGTGTGCTACATTCTTCCGAGAGAACGACTGTCATCTTCTTCTTTTGGGAAAGAAGGTCTTTTAGAAACTTAGCGTATGATGGGATCTCAGAGATTGCATCTAGAAATGGTATGTTGATATGCAATTGCTTTAGTGTTTCTAGTATCTTAGCATAACTTCCTTCC
The DNA here is from genome assembly GCA_023525745.1 of Arctium lappa. Classification (NCBI taxonomy): domain Eukaryota; kingdom Viridiplantae; phylum Streptophyta; class Magnoliopsida; order Asterales; family Asteraceae; genus Arctium; species Arctium lappa. The sequence continues at coordinate 80,731,809 of CM042055.1, forward strand.
AACTTTGCTTTGGCTAAACGTTGAGGATATGGGATGTGAGAGAGATGGACGGGTGAAGGGTTTATAACGGCTTCTGGTTCCTTCACCTTGGGGACTTCTTCAACAGCCACATCTTCTAATACCACATGATCTTTACCGCCTTCTTCTGATGATTTTTCTACCATGATCTCTTCAAGAGCCTTTCCGCTACGAAGTGTAACATCATTCATTTGGGCTCTTGGGTTTTGCTCTGGTTGTCCAGGAAGTTGAGTGCCAGGTTTGGAAAGGTGTGCAATTTGTTGGGCGAGCTGGGAAATTTGGGTTTCGATCATTTTATTATGGGTTGCCACAGAATCGAACTTAGAATTCACCTGCTGAATGGAGTTGTAGAAATGATCATTTTTCTGCCCTTGGCTAGCAATGAAGTTATCCATCAAAGTCTCGAGGTTAGACTTGAATGGAGGATTCTGAGATGACCGAGGGTTAGCAGATGGGTGTTGAGGGCGCTGCTGGAAACTGGGAGGTTGAAAACCTTGAGATGCTTGCTGAGGAGGTTGATGTCCGTTGTTTAAACGATAAGAGAAGTTAGGGTGCTGCCTCCAACCTGGGTTGTAAGTTTGGGAAAAAGGATTATTTCCCTGGTTGAAACCCCCTTGTGGCCTTTGTTGATTGTAAATGGCATGCGCTTGCTCGAGCGTCATACCTTGTGGTACCTGCATGAAAGATGGGCACCCTTCTAAGTCGTGGCCTTGTATGCCACATACTTCACAGAAATTGACCGATGAGCTCGATCCGACTTGATTCACGTTCATCTTGGAAATTTGGTTCTTCAATGCTTCAACTTTATCAGAAATCATTGTTAAAGCATCTGATTCGAACCGTACAGATTTGCTGGGCATGGCTCGATCGTTACTCCAATGATAATTGTTAGAAGCCATATCTTCTAACAGAGTCTTTGCTTCCTCGGGAGTTTTGTCCATGATAGCACCTCCAGCTGCTGCATCAATAGAGATCTTTACTTCATTCTTCAAACCATTGTAAAATGTTTGAATTAGAAGACAATTTGGAACGGCATGATGTGGGCATTGACGCTGCAACTCTTTGAATCGCTCCCAAGCTTCGTATAAGGATTCTTGGTCATTTTGATAGAAAGAAGTGATCTCATTTCGTAGCTTGACCGTCTTTCCTGGTGGGAAGAACTTGGTTAGGAAGGCTTTGGACAAGTCTGCCCAATTGGTGAAGGTATCGGCATCGTGGCTAGTTAGCCATTTCTTTGCTTTATCTCTTAAAGAGAAACCGAATAGCCTTAGTCGGATGGCATCCTCAGAGACCCCATTTATCTTGATGGTGTCGCATTTTTCGTCAAAAGAGTTCAAATGGTCATTTGGGTTCTCCATTGGATTTCCTCCAAATTGATCCTACTGAACGAACGAGATGAGGTTTGTCTTGATTTCGAAAGTAGTTGTTGCAACAGGTGGTCTAGTGATGCTTGATGTGGACTCATGCTTTGGTGTAGCAAAGTCCATCAAGGATTTGGGTAGTGGATGGTCTCCCATTGCTTCTTGTCTTAATCTTCTTCTCCTTTCAGTGTTTCGTCTTCGTGTAGTCGCTTCGATTTCCGGGTCGTAAAAGAATGACTCCTCTGCGCTACGCGCTCTCCGTCTCATGCACTGGAAGTACTAAACCTAAGGAGAAATTCAAGATTAAACAGGATGAGAATATATTAATATAAATTAAACCACGAAAAATATAATAGATAGAGACATAGTCTAGTAAATCTATAGCTTAATCCATATTAAACCGATTGCTCCCCGACAACGGCGCCAAAAACTTGTTGAGCTTTATTTTAACCGCAAGCGTACGGGTTGTGTAGCATACGGGTCGATCACAGGGAGCAGTGGTTTAAGTACTAATCCTGCTATAAATTATGAACTAGCTATGGGAACACAATTTGATTTGGGTTCTTCTTCACTAGAGATTAATCTATAAACCGAAATACATGTATAAAACATAAACACATACAAGAAGTCTAGACTATTTATAACAAAGATATACAAATATACAGTAAATGAGTAATTAGGATATATACCGAAATAAGACATAAAGATGAGATGGAAGTGGTGACATCCAACAGTTATATCGAGGTAGGGGTTTATCGTTCTAAAACGTTTAAGACCCTCTTCCAAGGTGAAGTAAACCTTCCTAATTAAGTGGTTGACTACTTCCGTGACATCCGACTTAACTAGAAGCAGTAAGTTTTGATAAAATGATTTCCCCGATTCCTACTTTTATCTATTTCCATGATAATTTTGGAATCGTTGGTTAATCGACCAAAAGCCAAATTCAAACTTCCGTTTATAATTTGGTTTGTTGAATAAAGGTTATCGAATAGTTGGTCTCCGATCGCAACCCAACTTCCGTTGGTGATGGAACGTAAAACCAACTTTCGTCAACCGTATCGTTTAACCTCGAGTTAGCCAATTTCTCGACATAACTACAGATTATCACCACGCGATCTTATATACGAAAAGAACTAAAAACGACTCTTATTGATTAAGAATCTAAACAATATATATATGTTAGATACTAATATATAACAGAAAATATATAAGAGATAATTAAACAACATTTCTACATATACTTGTTAGAAGATTAAAGAAGTATAGTAAGAGAATTGATTCTTGTTAACATGTGTGATCTAAAAGAAGTCATATTAGATGTTAGTTGAATTATAGAAACAAAGGTAAATGATCATATTAGATGTTAGTTGAATTATAGAAACAAAGGTAAATGAAAATATATAAATATATGTATAAGATAGTAAGAATAACACAAGAAGAATAACATAATAATAGGAAAGAAACACAATACTAGAATGTTGAACACAATGTAGAACACTTCCAGGAGGAGAATGATCCAAGAAGATACAATAAGCTAGAGAGAATGATGTTTTAGCAAACAAGGGATGCATTCTTAAGGAGAGGGGATGCCTCTATTTATACTACTCAATCAAAGCATAAAAATGTCTAAACAATTAATCTAAAGACTGAAATCAAGCTGTCAAAGTAGATCTAAGATCAAGTTGTCCAACATAGAGCTGTCAAAACACTTGCAGAAAAGCAGAAAAACTTTCTGGAGAAGGCGCACGGCCCGTGCGCTTTCTGGCCTGTGATGCGCACGGGTCGTGCGCACCAACAGTGGGTGTGGACAGCCTTTGTTCTTTGTTCGTTTCTTCATTTCTGCCTTGCTTCCTTGTACTCTTTTGCGCTCTTTATAAACCGGGAATGATGGTCCACTAAATCGACCTGAAAATTGATAAAACACGTAAGTTTTCCGAAACTGACCCGAACACGGAATGAATGATGGATGCAATGCGATTTAGGCTAAAAATGCATAATTTAAGCTAAAATAAAATGCAAAACATACTATATTAATAAAGAAAATAAGTACAAAATAACTAGCTAACAAAATCCCCCAAGCTAAACTCTTCCTTGTCCTCAAGGAAGCATGTGTTCATTAAGATAAATTGGGGTAAAACAACAAAGGAGACAAACCTTAAAAGCAACAAGATAAGCTAACCATATTTCCAAAAGAGATAATCAAGTATTTAAGTTCACTAATGTACAAACACAACCAATACCCGCATGTTAATCACTAAACGTAAGAAAATACAACTGTTTTACACAAAGGTTAACACTAATACGACACTTGATTCAACAAATCACACACACGACCTTAAGGGAGATTGTAAAACATACCGTAATCACTAAGGGAGTGGGATTAGTGATCATGCTGGATGGATGCTCGCGATTTAGGCTAAAAAATGCATAATTTAAGCTAAAATAAAATGCAAAACATACTAGATTAATTAAGAAAATAAGTACAAAATAACTAGCTAACAAAAAGCCACGGAAAAACTTTTAAACCAAATAACACAAGGGTCGATTTTCCATTCTCCTTAATCCATTCTGATGTTTGGGGGCCCTGCTCCGATTATTGGGGGGCAAAACTTTCGTTTCTTTGTGATGTTTGTTGACGATTGCACTCGAATGACATGGGTTTACTTCTTGAAAAACAAATCAGAAGTGATTGATAAATTCACCATGTTTTATGACATGATCCAGACTCAGTTTCAAAAGAATATTCAAATTTTTCGATCCGACAATGGAGGAGAATTTGTTAATACTCCTATGAAACATTTTTTCGAAACCAAAGGGATTGTCCATCAAACTACATGTCCCCACACCCCGGAACAGAATGGCGTCGCTGAACGAAAGAATCGTCTTCTGTTAGAAATGACTCGGGCCCTTCTTATTGAGTCTCAAGTTCCCAAAAGTTTCTGGCCCGAAGCCCTTGCTACAACCACCTACCTCATTAACCGGCTTCCAACCAGAATTCTCAAACTAAAAACACCATTACAAACTTTATCAGAATATATCAAATTACCTTCTATTCTTACTCTTGAACCACGAATCTTTGGTTGCACTGTCTTTGTCCACATACCCCAATCAGAAAGAAATAAACTCGATTCTTGTGCTGAAAAATGTGTATTCGTTGGTTATGGAGTGAATCAAAAGGGATACATGTGTTATAACCCAAAGACTCGCCACACGTTCACTACCTTGAACTGTGACTTTCTTGAAACCGAGTATTACTATACTTCCCAACATAACGGTCAGGGGGAGAAGGAATGTTCCGACACGCTGAGTTGGATAAAATATGTTCCGGCCTCAGAAGAAAACAATCACAGTACTCGGGATGAGATACTCGAAACTCCTGCACGATGTGAAGATCCTAACACCACCGGTGCCACCCAAGATCCTCTTCCCAACCTGACGTCCGAGGTAAGTAACAGTCACTCTTCTCAGTCTTCCGATTCCCTTGAACAAACTTCTGAGCCTGTTGAATATACTGATGTCTCTAACCACGAGACTACCATAGAACAAGATGTATCTTTGTAGGAACATGACGTACAAGAAAAAACACCAGGAAGGTATGTGCTGCCACCAAGAGCAAATAGGGGAGTTCCTCCAAAGCGATACTCTCCAGAAAAGGAGCCTCGAAGATCTAGGTATCCTATGGCTACTATAGCCATAGGAAACTTATCAAGAGAAGCCAAGGCCTTTTTCTCGTCAATATATTCAGAAGAAGTTCCAACGAATGTAGAACAAGCCTTGAAGACAAAGAACTGGAAAAACGCAATGAAAACCGAGATGGAAGCCTTGATGAAAAATGACACATGGGAAAAATGTGTTCTTCCGTCAGGAAAGAAACTAGTAGGGTGTCGTTGGGTATTTACAGTAAAGCATAAACTATACGACACAATTGAAAGGTATAAGGCCCGACTAGTAGCTAAAGGTTACACTCAAACGTATGGGATTGATTATTCTGAAACTTTCTCCCCAGTTGCCAGGTTTGACACAATTAGGGTTCTTTTCTCAATAGTTGCAAATGAAGGATGGCCACTGCATCAGTTTGATGTTAAAAACGCTTTCCTACATGGAGAACTAAAGGAAGAAGTGTATATGAAAGCACCACCTGGATTCTCAGAAGACTTTAAAGCTGGGGAAGTTTGTCGTCTGAAGAAATCTCTCTATGGATTAAAAAAATGTTCGGTAGATTCACCCTAGTTATGAAGAAATATGGGTTCAAACAGAGTAACTTTGATCATACTTTGTTCCTCAAACGAAGAAACAAACTTGTAACCTGCTTAATCATTTATGTTGATGATATGGTTATTACAGGAAACGATGAAGAAGAGATGACCAAGTTAAAGAAAAATTTATTCACAGAATTTGAAATGAAAGATTTGGGTAGACTTAAGTACTTCCTTGGAATATAAGTACTAAGGTAAAAACAAGGAATTTTCATTTGCCAGAAGAAATATGTATTGGACCTGTTAGCAGAAACAGGGATGATTGACTGCAAACCAACAGACACTTCTATGATTGCAAATCAAAATCTTTATGTGGAGGAGGGAACAAAGTTAGCAGACAAGGAAATATACCAACGAATGGTGGGGAAATTGATATATCTCTCACACACTCATCCAGATATAGCCTACACTGTGGGGGTGGTAAGCAAATTCATGCATCAACCCCAGGTTACCCATATGGATGCAGTCTGGAGAATTATCAAATACCTCAAGGGAACAATTGGTCATGGAGTTCTGTTTAATCAAATGGGCATTTAGAAGTTCAAGCGTATACCGATGCAGACTGGGCAGGAGACAAAGGGGACCGGAGGTCAACTTCAGGCTACTTCACCCTAGTCGGTGGAAACCTTGTTACATGGAGAAGTAAAAAACAAGCAGTGGTCTCCCTTTCAAGTGCCGAAGTTGAATTCAGAGGGATAGCACGAGGACTGGCAGAAGTTTTGTGGACACGGAAACTCTTAACTGGGATCGGATTTCCCCAGAAAGAGACTAGCAAGATGATGTGTGATAACGAAGCAGTTATTCAAATATCAGAGAACCCAGTGCAGCATGATCGAACTAAACATGTTGAAGTTGACCGACATTTCATTAAGGAGAAACTAGAAGCGGGGATCATTAAATTGTCGTTTGTTCAATTGAAGGATCAACTTGCCGACATCCTAACGAAGGCCGTTAATGGAAGCATCCTCAGAAATTGTTTGGTCAAGTTGAATTTTGGAAATCCTACTATTCAACTTGAGGGGGAGTGTTAAAAAAGGAAATGATTCTAATTGAAAGGGATCAGTCAAGGCCTATTTTTAAGGGACAAATTTCCACAATTTTCCTCCATATTTCCAGCTCGTAACGGTTGTTATTTCCTTGTATATTTTTTTTTGTAAAAGCCTATAAATGAGGCCTTTCTTCTTTGTAAAATAATCAGAGAAAATACAAAAGTTCAATTCAATCCTTTCTTACTTTCTAACACATGGCACATTATAATCTGAATCCAGTTGTTAGTTCGACTTCTAATGAAGACCTTGGTGGGTCCCAGTTCAAGGAAAGTAATGTTTATGTTACAGGATAGCAGGTTAGTTACGTGCACTCTACTTGATCTTTCTTATGTTGTGTTGGCTTTGAGTTTTTCTTTTGGTTCTCGATGCATTCTAGAAACCCATATGCACTTAGAACAACTATAGCGTTAATGTTGCACAAATGTTGATATACGTAGAGTGAAGGTCCAGGCGTATGGATTACTGGTCGAGGAGACATTGGTGGTTCTTTTTATAATCTTCCTCAAGGCGGTCAAGTTGCATATACACCAACACAAGCCGGCCATGGAACTTTTGCTAGTATTTATCACCATCCTCCACAACCAGTAACCACCGGAGCCGTTCACCCACTTCTCCAACACTCCCACACAGGGGGCGACATCAGTGGCGGATCCATAAATTTTTATGGTTGGGGGCACACCTAACGGTGTCGAAAAAATTTCAAAACTGAATAATTCATCTAGCCAAAACGGTATCGGGTTTCCGTTCTTGGCTTAAAGGGTTCGATTACCGAATAAAGATAACTCATTTGGTTTGGTTTTGAGTTGATTTTTTACCGCGTAAAGATCAATGTTCTAAAAAACTCGTCGTACAGCCGTCATGGCACCAAGGCTTGTGTATCACGCCACGTTAAGTCCATGGCACGTCCTTAACGTTAAGTCCACGTTAAGGAGGGGTTAAAAAGACCAAATTGCCCTCATATGAGGGGCACATGGCCAACTTAATGGAACCCAACTAACAATGTTAAGTTAGAGGGACAAGTTTGGGTTCCAAAACACAAATTTTTGGACTAAAAGTGTAGATTACAAATTCGAGAGAAGAAAACCAAAAAACAGATGTAGACGACTAAGATGAGGGACAAAAAATGTAATTCACCTTTTGAAATTACAAACTTAAAATTAGTTTCTAGTTTTTTAAAAATTGGTTTGGTCTCTACTATTATGACCCAAAACCAATTCTTTTATAAAAAATTTAGAAGCGAAGTATATTTGGTTCCTCCCTATATATATATATATATATTCAAACAAGAACACTAAAAGAAAACAACAAAAAACAACATATCATGTACAAAGTCATATGTGATTTTTTGTATTTTCTTAAATAGATGTTGTTCTCGTATGAACTCACTTATCTCTCTTTATATATATATATATATATATATATATATATATATATATGTATGTAACGGACCGATCCATATAATCGTAGTAATATTGTAATACAGAGTAAACTTCATTTTTTTTAATTCGTATAAAAGTTCAAACGAGAACACTAAAAGAAAACAACAAAAAACAACAGATCATGTACAAAATCATATGTGATTTTTCGTATTTCCCTAAATAGATATTGTTCTCGTATGAACCCACCACTCTCTCTCTCTGTATATATATATATATATATATGTATATATATATGTATGTAACGCACCGATCCATATAAGCGTCGTAATACAGAGTAAACTTCATTTTTTTAATTCGGTTTTCGTTCCTACATTTTATTTATTATTAGAGTAAATTACCTTTTTAGTCCCTGTGGTTTATTGAAAATTGTGGATTTCATCCCTATGGTTTTAAAATTTCGGTTTTCGTCCCTATGGTTTGCAATTTATTTCTATTTTCGTCCCTGAGGCCTTTTTAAGTATGAAGGACTAAAATAGAAATAAATTATAAACCATAGGGATGAAAAAAAAAAAATATTTATATCACAAGGACGAAAAAATTAATGAATAAAAATCCATAAGGATGAAATTTGTAATTTCAAAACCATAAGGATGAAAATAGAAAAGTTCAACAAACCACATGGACTAAAAACATAATTTACTCTTATTATTATGATCGTAGGATTGAGTTCCGGTAAGAATTGTGGTAAGAAAGGTAAGAAGAGATCTTTCTCAAATGCACATGGATCAGATTAATCCCGTTATCAATCGCGATTTATAAATAAGTTTGAGATTAAAAATGATCAAGAGTCCAGAATTAATATCCCTTCTTAACTTCTCATGTTAACTCTTACTTTTCCAAGATCCTTCGTCTATGCATGGTAGTATTTGTGGTTTGTAATACACTTGCAAGGTTATTTTGGTAAATTTATTTGTTAAAATGATATTATATCACCCAATCAGGTGTTACCACGTGGTAATGCCGATCTCATCCCACTCGACCCTCGCTGTCGAACAGCAATCCCCATCTTTACCTTACCGGCGTCTGAAAACCAATGAAACGGTCGGGTCGGATTTTGATGTTTTTGAGTTTCTATTGTAAATGCATTGCTGGATGTCTTACTGTTTGATAAGTTTTTATTGTAAACGCAAAAACATTCCTCCTATAGTAGCTAGTTGTTAATAAGAATATGAGAAACTCTGTTATAGCCATTTCTGTACATTCAATGTACTCTACGGATATAGAGTTGAACAAAGACTTTTCCAAGTCGTCTGTAAAAGCCAAAAATCTTCATTCTTCATTTCTTTTTCAATAATGGCATCCACTTGGTGAGAAACAGAGAGGAAATGACAAGTCTTGAGCGTGTGGGGTTCAATTTCTATTAAGTGGAACCACACTTTTCTTCAACCCATCCATTTTCTTTTAAAACCTATAGTTGAATCAAGCGACTTAACTTCATACTCAGATTTTATCATTCACAATGGTTGTTCTTTCTGAAATTTCCGAATCATCTTCATCAACCTATCATTATGACGTATTTTTAAGTTTTAGAGGTGCCGACACTCGTTATGGGTTCACTGACCACCTGCACAAGGCCCTATTGGATGCTGCTATCAACACGTTTTTTGATGATGTCGAGATACAAACCGGAGAAGATCTGAAACCCGAATTGGAAAATGCAATTAAAACATCAAGGGCTTCTGTTATTGTGTTATCCAAGGATTACGCTTCTTCCACATGGTGCCTTGACGAATTGGTACTCATCCTGGAGCAACGTAGGAGCTCCAAACATATCGTCATCCCTATCTTCTATCATGTCAAACCAACCGATGTTAGGAAGCAACAAAGCAGTTTTGGAGATGCAATGGCAAGGCATAAACAGAAGATGGAGGCAGAGACAAATGAAAAGAAAAGAAGTCAATGGGCACAGAAGATGAAGCAATGGGAGAAAGCACTTACAGAAGTTGCTGATTTGAAAGGGGAGGAAGCAAATGGCCGGTAAGCCTTTCTTTACTGATATTTTAAAAGCCTATGCTCAATTTTCTCTAGTATGAATTTCTAGTATCTACTTCTCTTCATTGTTTTTTAGAAAAAAAGAACCTCAGAAACCACTTTTATATAACTATTGTGATATAAAAGTGTTGATATAACAATCAAAGTAGATAGCAACATGAAGTCATGTGTAATTTCAGTGGCCAAAGTAGATGGAAACAGAAATGGGGTACCAGCTTTCGGTTTTTCGAGAGGCTGGTGATCTCCTCAGGCTCAAGCCAACTGAAATAGCAAACAGAACACCCCTCTAGAACCCTCACACCACTTATTTATACTAAGGCGCAACATAACCCACTTGTGACTTGTATGATATTTTTGCATTAACTACTTGTGCATCATTTTGGTAAGGGGTATAACAAGTGTTCAACTACATTTTCATTTCAAGAAAAGGTACTGATGCATTGTACTTGCATTTATATATTTTGTTAAAATTAGTCATGGTACTCACTTAAGATTATGGAGAAAAGGGATTTGAAAGGAACAAAATTAAAATAAATTGAAGGGCACTAAGCATGATGAGCTTTATCTGTTTTATTTATCTTACTACTTGGATGGTATCTTCTTGTTCTCGTTTAAATTGGTTTCAGGCGAGAGACGATACTTATTGAAAGAATTGTTAAAGAGATCAACAGCAGATTAGAGCTAAACAAACAGAGTAAAATTCCACTCTTAATCGGGATGGAGTCTTCGGTTAGAACCATTACATCATTCTTGAAAGATGATGCCACTGAAATTCTCACAATCTGGGGGATGGGTGGCATTGGAAAGACACATTTGTCAAACTATGTCTTTAAATTGCACTATCGTGACTTTGAAAGAAGCAGCTTTCTTGAAGATATCGAACGGAGGTGTATGCAACCAAATAAATTACTTGATCTACAAAAACAACTCCTTAAAGATATTGGAGACATAACCTGGATGGACATACATGATGCTAATGTGGCCGCCTCTAAGATTGAGAAATTACTTCTTAGGAAAAAGACGCTCCTTGTTCTTGATGGTATTGATCATTTCGAGCAGTTGGATATGTTAGTTGGAACAAGAGGCTTTCTTCCAGGAAGCAAAATCATAATTACAACCAAAGATGCATCATTAATAGAAAAGTGTGGGTTGTTTATGTCACAAGTTCCACCAAAGCATATGATGCACCTACTTGAAGGCTTAGACCATAAGGAATCACTACAACTTTTAGGGTTGCATGCTTTTAATGGAGATTATCCGAATAAAAGCTACAAAAAGCAAGCAAGAAAGGTTGTGAAGCATTGTGGAGGACATCCACTGGCTCTTAAAGTTTTTGGTAGTTCTTTACGTAAGCAAGATGTAGTTGCATGGAAGGATGCCCTAAAATTGCTACAGAAGGAAATTAATCCTAAAATACAACAGGTTTTGCAAATAAGCTTTGATTCTTTGCCTTCCAACAATGACAAGGAATTGTTCAAGCACATTGCTTGTTTTTTCATTGGCAAAGACAGAGAATTCGCTGAAGCAATACTAAGGGAGTGTGACATGATCCCAACTTTTGGGCTCTCAAATCTCATTGATAGGTGTCTTCTCGAAGTTGGGCGAGACAATGAGTTGAGGATGCACCAACTTCTTCAAGAGCTAGGTAGAGATTTAGTCCGTCAAGAATCACCTAATGAGCCGTGGGAGCGCAGTCGAATATGGCATCACGAGGAATCATATGATGTATTGAAACAAGAAAAGGTAACATGGGATATATCAATTATGTGTGTGTGTGTTGTGTGTTTTATACTTTTATATAGGGGTTAAATGTGTGCCAAAAACTTTGCTCATGTTTACTTGTTTGATTTATTGTTAGGGGACTGCCAAAATTCAAGGCCTTGTCCTAGACATGAAAATGATTGAGAATTATACATCACACAGAACAAGTACTTTTACCATGGAAAGGTTTGGAGATGATCTCCGCAGAAAAATTGGAGCACGTCCTCTCCTTCATCGAGTTTGTGATATTTTCTCATGGATCTGGTGCTTATTTGTTTGGGTTTTCTTATTGCGATCTTCCTACAGTAACAATCTCGACAATGAAACAAAAGCATTTAATGGGATGGATAAACTAAGACTACTTCAACTCAACTATGTTCAACTCCATGGGTCCTACAAACATTTTCCTACAGGTTTAAGATGGTTGTCAATGCATGGATTCCCTTTAAGTTATCTACCTTTGGAGTTACAATTGGAGAACATTATTGCTCTTGACATGTCTTATAGCAATCTTCAACATCTATGGAAGAAGCCCAAGGTAATAGATCCGACTCTTTTACCTTTTTTTCTTTTTGTGGCTATCTTTGTAAGACTAACATGCTTTTTTAATTTAACAGTTGTTGAGGACATTGAAGTTTCTTATTTTGTGTTGCTGTCATGAGCTTGTAAGTGTGGGTGGCTTTGACTGGTTCCCTCTACTTGAAAGATTGATATTGGGAGGCTGCGTGAATTTGGTTGAGGTGTGTGAGTCAATTGGTAATTGTGATAGACTTCTTCTCCTTGATCTGAATGAATGTGGTAAGCTCAAAAAGCTTCCAAGAAGCATAAGAAGGTTAAAAAACCTCGGAACACTATCTATTGATGGGTGTTCAAATCTTGGTGATTTTACAATAGGGATAAAGGACGTGGAGTCGGTAGAAGTGCTAAGAGGTGACAATGTTAACATAGAATCCCAAGTGTCATCATCATCTGTCATTTTGGTTCCTAGAAGTTTGAAGTCCTTCACAATCTCTTTACCAGGCTCATTAGTAAGTCTGTCTCTCAGAAATAATAACTTGTCTAATGAATCATTTCCTGTGGCTTTTGGTAGCCTGTCAATGTTGAAGGGATTAGATTTAGGTGGGAATCAAATTGAATTTCTGCCCGATTGTGTAAGAAGCCTTAGTAGGCTGAGGCGTCTCAATGTTTCAGGATGTGGTAGGCTAAAAACAGTGTTGTGTGCTCCAAGGACATTAAAAGATTTAGATGTCAGTGGTTGTGACTCGTTACAGAGAGTAACGTTTCATCCAGAAGCGTCATGGCAATCTCTCTCTTATGGTCCTTATGGAGAGAGAGAAACATTGACTGAGATTGAGGGCTTTTTCAAAAGGCAAGCTATATCAGAAATTGATGAAGAGATGCTACGTAGGTTGGGGTGGATTAATAGACATGGGAAAGATGACAAGTTTCCAACAATGAGTGATCTCCTGAACACTCAAGGAAAAACATTTACGGCACAGGTGAATGTCTCCTTATCAATATATATATATATATATATATATATATATATATATATATAATGTGTGTATGTATTTCAGTCTAATAAAACTTGTAATATTTGACAGATGTTTCACCGATTCAGCACATATTTTCAAGGGAATAGGCTTCCGGATTGGGTAACTCATATAAGCTGCTCATCAGAACTACATTTTACATTGCCATCATATGGTAAGAGTTGTAGGATTCGAGGGTTAAATGTGTGCTTTGTGACTAATGTAGTTTCAAGCACAAAGAGAGTCGTATTCCCAAGTGCTACAATAACGAATTTGACAAAGAGGTACACCGATAATATAGACGGCCCTCTAGGATCGGTTGCCTTTGAAGAAGGTGATATAGTATGGTTAAGCCATCAGATGCTTGAGTACAACGAGTTTAAAGATGGTGATGAAGTTAGTGTTTATGTTGATGATCATCCAGAAGTTCATGTAAAGGAGTTTGGAGTGAGCGTTGTGTACGATGATGATGATGGAAACAAGAGAGAAGATCCTTTGGCTGATTACAAGTTCTGGAGGCTCAAACATAGGTGGGGATGTAGTCTTTGCTCGTGATCTTCTGTTTTCCATTAGAAAAGACCGAACTAAAACTTGGTTGTGGGTGAGAATATTTGTAAGTCACGTTTACTAAATGCTTAACCCGGTAAGTGTTTAGCAGGTAATTTTCCTCGCCAGATGAACATGTCAATGGCCAAGAATCTTACCCGGTAAGAGCAAAGATGGGGAGTCTTATCTGGCAAGTAAGGGTGACGACTCTTACCCGGGTAAGCGCTTACCGGGTAAATTGTGCATACGATATTGTTTTGATGTACCACAATCTTACCCGATAAAATAAATTATAGTGTTGACTCTTACCGCCCTGGTAAGAGCTTAAGCATTTGGGTAAACAACCCCTTAATTTGTACTTTATAATATATGTATATCTATATTATATTATAAAGCACGGATAAAAAACTCTTAAATACAAATTATTATGCACAAGGTACAATCATTTTATGCAATATTTTAAAAATCTCTTAATTTAAAACTATCAAAGCACAAGATACATATTACTACTGCAAGCTTCTAACACCCATCAATTTGGTATGTGCAGGGTTTCCTTTTATGCAGACATTTTCATGTATCACTATTAATTAATATATTATATTACTATAAATTTATTTTAATTATATTATTAAATACGTAACTGGTTATTTTTTCTAGATGTCATTAAAATATATAAGATAATCATTGAATTCTAACAAAATACTTAATTTTTTTTATATTAAAAACATTATATTATTAAGCCTAAATTAAACAAATTTATAAAAAAACAATAAAACAAATTTATAAAAAAAAACATTATCACTTTCTCAAAATCATCCAAAATTGTACTGTAAATCGATAAAAAAACAAAAAAATAAAATAAAACATTAAAATCGTGATGTATCTCGTTTTATTGCGCGAGTACGCTTCTAATTATAAACAACGTTAAAAGAATTATGTTGACATTTTAGTTGGTACAATTTTTTATGCTGAAAGTGCAACTTTTTAAGCTACATGACATGATCCCTTCTCGCTTCCCACATTGAAACCTCAGCTTAAAAAAAATACCAAACCCAATCTTAAATAACTTTTTCATAATAGGGTTCGAGCTTGAGCTCAAAATATTTTTTAAATTATCGAGCTCAATGCTTGTCTATGGGCTTAAACTCACGATTGTTTAATTTGTTTAAATGCTCGAGGTCAATAATTTTTATATTTTTATTGTATGATCTATGAACATATATGAGCATATTTGGCTCGAAAAATTATATGCTCGCCTACCTCACTTTCATCGGTCAGTATCATGTTCGCAATTAGGGGTGTTCACGGGTTGGGTTGGCCGGGTTGAAGGCACTTGAACAATCCAACCCAATGTTTGCGGTTTGAAAAATCTCAACTCAACCCAACTCAATCAAAAGTGCAACCCAAACCGTGTGGGTTGGGTTGGGTTGGTCGGGTTAAAAATTTAATACACCATTTTACAATCTAACTTGGTGATTCCGTTAAAAAAAAACTAAAATTAAAATACAAATATAAAAATAAGACTAATAAGAGAAGATAAGAGTAAAAGAAAAGTATATCTTGCCTCTTGATTCTATCGATGTTGAAGATTTTTGAAGACTTAAATGTTAGATTCGTTATTCGTATGATTTTAATCGGCATGGTCTCGTAGACAGATCTAAATTACGGCTAAGACAGGAAGACTTGAGAATTCATAGAAAGAAGAGTCACTAAAAGTCTAAAACCATAAATAAAACGTACAAGTTTTGGTTGGGTTACTTTGGACCCAATCCGTTTCCAACCCAATAGATGCGGTTTAGACAGAATTTGTATCGATTATGTATCGGGTTACCTCGGTTTGAATTTTTTTTGCGTTTTTTTGGGTTGTGGTGGCCGGGTTGGTCGGGTTGATCCAAAATTTAAGCACCCCTATTCACAATTCACATAACAATCGCATTCTACAAGTCACGTAACCGCATCTTCGGTCGTGATCTTGAAGTTTGGTTAAAGGAATGGGAATAACACTTCCTTGTGGGTCTTGTATTTTCGTAATTCATGTATTATTTTAATATTAAATAATAAAGTTAAGTTATTTATCATTTCAATTGAAATTTTTAGCAACAAATTTAAAATGACGGAAATACTCTTTCATGAGTAACATACTTGGCCATTTAATGGGACCTTCAAATAATGGTTAGGTCAAGCCGTTAAGGGACCAAATGCAAAGTAAAATCAAAATCATAAGAAAGATTTGTAGCTTTTAAATTATAAAATCAAAAGTTTTTCTCTATATGGTGAGTTCAAATGAAAACTCATTTTTTATTGTGCACGTAAGCACCAATCTTAGTCATTGATCAAAACTTAGAAAACTAATAATGGTTAAAACATAATAAGATTAATTGAAAAGTGGCTAGGGCCGAAACTGAAAATTTGAATTCACGCCTACCTTATTTGAATTTTTATTTTTCTTTTTAATTAAAAAACATTTACATTCTTAAAGTTTAAAACAAATTATTTTAAAAATTATTAATATTTTAATCAAACAAATTACATCAAAAAAACGATAATTTCGTGCACTTCGATATTAAATCCATCTCGGTATAGTTTTTTTTTTTGGTGCTATTTGCACCAAAAGTGCAAATAGTGATTGCAACGTTTTCCGATCCAATTATTTTTAATAAAGTCATTTCACTTAAAATATATATATATATATATATATAATATATATATATATATATGTGTGTGTGTGTTTTGATTTTATAAAGAGTGAATTACATTTTTGGTCCCTCATGAATGCCTGGATTTCACTTTTCGTCCCTCCAGTTCTGAAAGTACATTGGTGGTCCCTAAAAGCGAGATATGGTGCCCAAACTCGTCCCTGGCGCTAACGCCGTTAGTCTAGGCTCCGTTAGAGCAGCCATGTGCCCCTCACGTGAGGGGCATTTTGGTCTTTTTAAAACTCCCTCGTGTGGATCATCTTCCCTAGTTGTTCTTCGGATTGTGATTTCGCCATTGTTGATGATTTAAGTTTCTTTAACAACTCCCTCTGGATTTCGAGCGTTGAATCAAGCTTAGTTCTGTTTTGGTCAAGTCTAATTCGGGTCTCAGTAAGTTCTTCTCTTACAGTCTCCAAATCTTTCTCTAGATCTCTCCTTTTCATGGTTTCTTCGTTTAATCGAGCTTCAAGATCCTTCGACTGAAAATCAATTAATAGAAGAAAAATAAATTGAAATTTTACAGAATTTTTAACTACGAGATCGAAGAATTACCCTTGATGTGCACAGATTAATTGCCCATTCTACTTTTGAATATCTTTGAACACTTTCCTTGGCTTCTCTTCTCTTCAAACGGATCACATCTCGTGCTTCGCCTATTTTAACTCTCAGAAATTCGGTTCTCTGTGTTGGATTCTGGGACATCGATAAAGAAGATGTCTTTAGATGTCATCAAGAAATATGTTCAAACATCGTTAATTTTGTGAAAAAGATAACGAAATTACCAAATTTATGGGTATATCTAGCTGTGTGGATCTATTGTTCTCCAAGATTTCATCTGAAACCTGCCCACTTTCTGATTCTTCAACTAAGTGATTGAAGTAGTCTTCAATCTCTTCTGCACATTTCTCCCAGATTGAAGGCGATTCTACGCTCTTGGAAGAAGGCGAAAACTGAGGACTTTTTACATTTTCCGGGAACATTTTACCGATCCAACCTTTAAAACTCCCTCTTTTTGTTCAATTTAGCGATCATCACCCCTTGATCATCTTCTATGAATCCCTCATTGTTTTCATCTTTCAAGAAAAACAATTTCCCACCGTGGTGGTGGCGGGCGGTGGCGGTGGGTAGTGGCAGGTGGAGTTTGGGAGGGGGGTGATGACGGCAGGTGGTGATGGTGGTGTGGGTGAAGAAGAAAAGGGTAAAAAGACCAAAATGCCCCTCACATGAGGGGCACATGGCTACTCTAACAGAGTCTAGACTAACGGCGTTAGCGCCAGGGACGAGTTTGGGCACCATATCTCGCTTTTAGGGACCACCAATGTACTTTCAGAACTGGAGGGACGAAAAGTGAAATCCAGGCATTCATGAGAGACCAAAAATGTAATTCACTCTTTTATAAATTTATAAAATTTGTAACTTTTGATTTTATTTTATTTTATAAATTTATAACTTTTGATTTTATTTTATAAATTTGTAACTTTTGATTTTATTATAACTTTGTATATATATATATATATATATATATATATATAGGGGGTCATTCAAAGGAGAACTAATTTGTTTGTGGTAACTGTGAGATCCATTCTCAACCACAAATTAAAGAATAATTTAGGAAATTTATAAATTTGGTAATTTTGATTTAAAATTTTAATTGAAGGGCGTGTTAGGTATTTTGAAATTTTCCTCTATCCTCTCTCTTCTCTCCTTTGAACATAATTCTGGCAAAATACAACGTGATACACCATTGTGATACCCCATAATTTTTAACCATAAGATATAAATCATCAATGAATCACACTGTGATACCAAAAGATTTTCTAACTGTAAGGCACAAACAATGAATCACACTGTGTTACCAAAATATTTTGTAACCATAAGGTGCAACCAACAATGAATCACACTGTGATACCAAAAGATTTTCTAACTGTAAAGCACAAACAAACAATGAATCACACTGTGATACCAAAAGATTTTGTAACCGTAAGACGCAACCAACAATGAATCACACTGTGATACCAAAATATTTTCTAACTGTAAGACACAAACCAACAATGAATCACACTGTAATACCACAAGATTTTCCAACTATAAGGTATTTCAAAATTATAAATTATGATATATTAAATTAATTATATTAGGTATCCGTATAGTATAATTGGAAGGAGTAAAATAAGGAATTTATTTATTAAAAAAATCCAAATTGTCAATTTACCAAATTATCCTTTTCTTTTATTTTAAATACAATATTAATTATATTAAATGAGTGGTCCACGTTGGATCTCACAGTTATCACAAAGTATCTAGTTCTCATTTGATTACGCCCCTATATATATATATGTGTGTGTGTGTGTGTGTTTTGATTTTATAAATTTATTAAATTTGTTTATAAATTTATAAAATTTGTAATTTTTGATTTATTTTATTTTATTTTATAAATTTATAAGTTTTGATTTTATTATAACTTTGTAAATCCAACACAAAAATACATACGTGGAGGGTTTATTTGCCATTTTTTAAGGTGCACCATTTGAACATTGGATGACAATGCCTGAAATAAGTGTCTTCATTGCTTCAAAATATAATGTGATATTACATGTTATAAGTATGACCGTCAATGGGACGTACTTGCCGCTTAGGTCCACTCTGCCAGTATGGTATGAACATGTTGTTTTTACAATTGAGTACGTTAATGGTAACCATTTGTAACTTTTGATTTTATTTTATTTTATAAATTTGTAACTTTTGATTTTATTTTATTTTATAAATTTGTAACTTTTGATTTTATTATAACTTTATAAAATGTATTTTTCTTTTTGTAACAATTACATTTTATTATAACTTTGTAAAATGTATTTTTCTTTTAGGGACCAATTCCGTAACAAACGCCAAACGTAGGGACCAAATCTGTAATTTACTCTATATAGGGAAATTGGCATATTCGACGAATCAATTACATATTCAGAATCTACGCTTTGAATCCTTACTCGAGGTATAAACTTCTTCCTAGAGGTATAAACATGGGTTCGTGAACCTGTTGTTAATAAGACTACTCGTGGACGACCCTCGTTGAAGGATAAGATTTTCAGAAAAACTCATGTTGATCCCTCATTTCTGACTCATGTCGACCCGTCTTTTACAAGTGAAAGACCCCTTAGACATAGTAGTTCGAACACGTCTAGATTTGTTGACAAGGAAAAAATGAGCTACCAAGAACCAGCGAGACACAGTTCTTTCATGTTCAAAAATTATAATGCACATCCATGCATCAATCAATCAATTTCCATGCATGTTCAAAAATTATAATGCACATCCATGCATCAATCAATTTCGAGCATTGTTTCACCCTTACATCAAGCAGGTACATGATGTGATAGGTGATGAAAATTGCGGATTCCGAGCAATAGTTGTCTCTCTAGGTCTTCATGAAGATGTATGACCCACAATTCGGTATAACTTGATGGATAATGTTATTTTAGAATAATCGAATGTAATATAGATTATTTTATATTCTATTTATATGTTAAATTGTAATATTTATGTTTTATTTTTATAATTATATAATTATAAAAAATTAGTATTAGTAATATTTATATTTATAAATATTTATTTCTTTTTAAATCAAACCAAAAAGTAAAAAAAAAATCTTTTAAAACTATATAATACAAATAAATAAAAATATATAATAAATAAATAAACAAAAGAAAAAAGAAAAGACAACAAAAAGACAAAAATACAAAAAAAACACAATTATTGCATCAATCATTTTGGTGCAAATAGCAAAAAAAATAGAGAGCTTTGCATAAATGGCCAAATCACGGAGAGGGATTGGCCTCTTAGCCATCCCTCTCCCTGATTTGCAAAAATGTCCAAAGGGACGCAAATGGAGTCCCAAAGGACGCAAATGGAGTCCCAAGGGCGCAAATTGCGTCCAAGACTCCCCTTGGAATCTTGGACGCAATTTGCGCCCTTGGGCTCCATTTGCGCCCTTGGGCTCCATTTGCGCCCTTGGGACTCCATTTGCGTCCTTTTGGACATTTTTGCAAGTCAGGGAGAGGGATGGCTAAGAGGCCAATCCCTCTCCTAGATTTGGCCATTTCTGCTAATTTTACAAAAAAAATATGTGCAAATAGCCTTCCTCTTTTTTTTCTTTCCATTTTAACCATTTTTTATGTGAAATGTTATATATGTGTTATATTTATTATGAATATGTATGCACGTCCCTAGGTGTCCACATTCAATATGAATAACAAAGGTGGACGTTCATTCACTATTCATGATGAATAATACAGTATTCAGGATGAATAATACAACATTCAGGATGAATAATACACGAATCCATGATTCCTGTATTACTCATCACTAGAAGCGTACTCACGCAATGCAGCGAGATACATCACGATTTTAATGTTTCATTTCATTTTTTGTTTTTTTGTCGATTTACAGTACAATTTTGGATGATTTTGAGAAAGTGGTAATGTTTTTTTTTTATAAATTTGTTTAATTTAGGCTTAATAATATAATGTTTTTATATAAAAAAATTAAGCATTTTGTTAGAATTCAATGATTATCTTATATATTTTAATGATATCTAGAAAAAATAACCAATTACATGTTTAATAATTTAATTAAAACAAATTTATATTAATATAATATATTAATTAAAAGTGATACATGGAAATGTCTGCATAAAAGGAAGGTCTTGTACATACCAAATTGGTGAATGTTAGAAGTCTGCAATGATAATATGTATCTTGTGTTTTGATACTTGTAAATTAAGAGATTTTTAAATCTTGCATAAAATGATGGTACCTTGTGCCTAATAATTTGTATTTAAGAATTTTTTATCCCTACTTTATAATATAGTATAGATGAATTGTGTATTATTTATCCTGAATGATACATTATTCATGATGAATAATATATGAATGACTGGTGAATATGTGGACACATGACACACTCTCTTTTGTTTCCCGATTTACAACCGAAATTTGGTTTAATTCATTATGAATATGTATGTGCATCCCCGGATGTCCCACATTCAGTATGAATAACAAATGTGAACGTTCATTCATTATTCATGATGAATAATACAGTATTCAAGATGAATAATACACGAATTCATGAATCGTGTATTATTCACCCTGAATGTTGTATTATTCTTCGTGAATGATACATTATTCACGATTAATAATACATGAATGACCCGTGAAGGTGTGGAGATGTGACACACTCTCTTTTGTTCCCCGGTTCACAACCGAAACTCGATAGGTTCTAGATTCGTCTAAATGGGTGTTGGGTTATGGTGATGAATGTCTTACGATGTTGAAGAAAGTGTTGAAGATTGAAGAAGGTGATGTCGAGTTACGGACTTACGGTGTCGAGGTGTTGTACACACTTGAACGTACATAAATATTTATAATGAATATAACACATATATAGCATTTCACGTAAAAAAGCGGTTAAAACAGCAAAACAAAGAAAAAAATTATATCGAGATGGATGTCATATAGAAGAACACAAAATTCTCGTTTTTTGATGAAATTTGTTTGATTAAAATATTAGTAATTTTTAAGATAATTTATTTTAAACTTTAAGTGGGTAAAAATTTTTGATGAAAAAAGAAAATAGAAAGTCAAATATGGTAGACGCAAGTTTAAATTATCTTCCATTTTTACCCCTAATCATCTTAAAATTAAAAACTCTATTTATATGAGTTGTTGGGTCAATAGAAATGGAAGGACCGAGATCCGTACTCACGTGCACAATGAAAATTGAGTTTTTATTTGAACTTTTGTAACACCCTAAAAATTAGAGAAATTTAAAACTTAAAATTTTGGCAATATGACAGTTGTAAATTGATCAAAACATGTTTATATTCATGAGAAAGTTATAAATTTAACTAAAATCTCATTTAAAGTTATATACGTATATATACCATTGGAGGGACCTCAAGTTTGTTGCCATATTTCGAACTGTTGTACTCCCATATAGAGATGGGCATAGAAACCACGTAACATAACCGGTCTTTGAATGATTTTGTATCTTGACCCTACCTTAACCATTCAACGTCCTAATTTCATTCTGAACAATTTGCAAACAACTATATTTCATTTTTCACTATATCATAAGAGTCTTTTAATCATTCTGTACAAAACCATTCAACAACTATTGTCAAACAACCACTTAGTAACTTGGGTATCTATCACATTTCTTCACATATATATATATATATATATATATATATATATATATATGGTCTCATTCATTTGCTAACCAACCCATTGGTGCTAACCGTATATTAATTAGATCAATGGTCCAGATTTAATTGATTTTCTATTTATCTAAAATATGGAAAATGATTAATGAAAATAATTTGAATCTATGCACAAGGGTAATTTTGTCCAAGTACCATAATATTTTAACTTGGTAAGTCGTGCTCTAATCTAATCATACCAACAAATTAGGGATTTTATCCCCTAAAATTAGCTTCCCCAAACAATGCATACAACAATGCATATTTTCATTAATGCACATTTAGTAAGTGAGCATGATATACAATGTACAATTAATTATTGTAAACGTGTATTAAAGTATTTAATGTGTGTATGTTGAAATATGTGATCAATTTTGATATCTAAACATAATATGTCATCTAATGAAAATATATGTACTAATGCATAGTATTTTCTAAACACTAATGAACGTAAGTTTGCGTATATGCAACCATGTATAATTCTGAACTTAAGTTTGCGTATATGCAACCATGCATAACTCTAGGAAACAGTGCTGAATTTAGATTGTGCACATGTGCATATGTATGCAAATATGCATATTGAGTAATTGTGCATTCTTTACAATGTACCATTAAATATTGTTAATATGAATTACAGTATCTAAGCCGCCTAGTTTGTGTATGTTGGGAAATGTCCGCAATTTTGATATCTTCAAATAATATACCACCTAGTGCAAACTTGCAAACTAGTGCATATAAATTTCTGACAACTTTTGAAATTAAGTTTAAACATATGCAACAATGCATAGTTCTAAAAATTCAAAATGTGCATGTCCAACCATGCATTACTACACGCAACAATGATGGATTGAGTTTATGCACAAGTGCATATGTATCCACATGTGCATATTTAGTAGTTGTGCATTATTAACAATGTACGATTACAAATTGTGTACCTAAACTGCCTTGTGTATATATGTTGCGACATGTCTGCGATTTGGATATATAGATATAATATGACCCCTCTTGCAAACATTCATACTAGTGCGTAGATGCAAAAGGAATCAGATGGTGCTCAAAAATAAATGGGATGGTAGAGTATCTATGCACTAACCAATGAATTTTAAAGTTGCTATAAATGTAAACAACATGGTCGGCTGTTGAAATCAATATGAAGTAATAAATGTCTTTTTGCATATATGTAATATCACGTGCATATGTGCAACCAAATTATTGTGAATGAAGATTTCAAACCGGTATGTGCGAGTTTATGCGAATTTTTTTCCACGCTGTGAATCTGTGTAAATTATATGAACATTGTCGTATAGAAAGTAAATTTCGGTTCCTTTTACATGTATTAAATTCTGGATGCATTGTACTAGAAGACGGGAAATTCTGGAAATTGGTTTCGAGTGAGATGTCATCAAGTCCTGTAGAATTACCGAACTCTAACGGTAATCCGGTATTCAACGGTTGAACATCGGAATCAACCCGTCTGCACGGAACAACTTCTTCAATCTCGAAAATCGATTCCATTAAACTCTCGTTATCAACAACAGACGTAATTCGATTATCGCTCATTGTGATGTTACATATAAACGAAAAAGTTTAATTCACAAACTTAATAAACAAAAAATCTGTAAAAAACTTATTGACTGATCCGATTGATAACCCCATATAAAAAGTTATGGAATGAAAAAAATATATATAAAAGATATGTTAAGATTCAAGATAATTATAAACAAATTTAAATTTCAAAGAATTGTATTTAATGAGTTATATAATTACCATAACAAACTTTGATATAAATATGGAATACATTAATTTGGCGATTTGGTTGACTAAAATGGTGATGGGTGATATTAGTTAAATTACATTAATACCCTTGAATATTTAATATAATCAAAAGCATTACCTCATCTCTAGGAGCATTCTGATTGGTCAAAATCGGTTAGCAGTAATGCGTTGGTTAACAAATGAATGACCCTCTCTCTCTCTCTCTCTCTATATATATATATATATATAGAGAGAGAGAGAGAGAGTGAGAGAGAGAGAGAGAGAGATGTTCAGGGGAAAACCTCAAAAAAATGAAAAACATGAGGAACATCCTGTAAAAATTCATCTGGACGGTATGCTGTAATTGAAGTTTTTTTTTTTTTTGGATTTTACGCACGTGTGCATGTTACAAAATACTTGTATGCGCATATGCATACCGTTCAGATGAACGACTACCAGAGGTGTGGGTGTTCTTCAGTTTTTCATTATAACACCCAATCAGGTGTTACCACGTGGTAATGTCGATCTCATCCCACTTGACCCCACTGTTCTCCCCAAGACCCTCGTCGTCGAACAACAATCCCTGTCTTCACCGGCGCCTGAAAACCGTTTCATTAAAATGAAATATTTTGTGAAAGGAAGCGTCACATCGTTCACCAAACAAGATGCAAAAAGAGATTTTCAGGAATTCCAAATTCGTCAAGGGGTTAAATGCTACATTCATCGTCTTCAAGTTGTAGGCTAATCACACCGTTGATTTCGGAAATTCAATCAACATTTCTGGAAATCATACCATTAACGCAGGATGTTCCTTTTGGTTGATCAAATTTGAGATTTTTATTTATAAGAAAAAAGAAAATGTGTATCTCCTTCCCTACGATTGAACCTCGTTAGGGCACCAAGTTGATACTCAGTTTCGATATGGATATATTTGTAACTAGATTCGCCCCCATGTATTACACAGGGTAATTTAAAAAAAATAAATCATGCCAGAAAACTTATCTTACGGATAAGAATGATCATCGAAAGTACGATGCTATTTTTCCAAGCTTTTTTCCCTTCAAAGTTTTTTTTTTTTTTTTTTTTTTGCAGTTGGTTACAAAATGTCCACTTTAGGCAGTTTTTACAAAGAATGTTTTGCAAAAAATTCACAAAAATTTTGAATAAATATTAAGAAATTTATAAAACAAAATTTATAATATAACGTGAGTGAATTATAGTTTTGGTCCTTAAGGTTTCGTATTTTCTTTGAAAAGAGGACATATACTTCCGTATCTCAAATAGTGGTCCCTAAGGTTTGGTATTTGCTCTAAAGTGAGGACCTCCTCACTAACCCCGTTAAAAATCTTAGTTAGTGGGAGGGGTATTTTGGTCAAATCATATTAATTGGGTCGACCCATGGTCGCCAGGGATTAGTCGGGTGACACCCTTAAGTGGGAGCCCGGATACCCTGGGAACGTGTGTGTTGATGCCGTTCAAAAAAAAAAAAGAGAGAGGAAATGACAAGTCTTGACGTGTGGCGTTCAATTTTTAGCATATGATACCTTTTTTTTTATTAATAGGAAACACGCTTTTCTTCACCCCATCCATTCCCTTTTAAAACCTATAGTTGAATCAAGCAACTTAACTTCATACTCAGATTTTATCGTGCATGATGGTTGTTCTATCTGAAATTTCAGCATCTACATCATCAACTTATCATTATGACGTATTTTTAAGTTTTAGAGGTGCCGACACTCGTTATGGGTTCACTGATCACCTGCACAAGGCCCTATTGGATGCTGCTATCGACACGTTTTTTGATGACGTCGAGATACAAACCGGAGAAGATCTAAAACCAGAATTGGAAAGTGCAATTAAAGCATCAAGGGCTTCTATTATTGTGTTGTCCAAGGATTACGCTTCTTCCACATGGTGCCTTGATGAACTGGTACTGATCCTGGAGCAACGTAGGAGCTCCAAACATATTGTCATCCCCATTTTCTATCACGTCAAACCAACCGATGTTAGGAAGCAACAAAGCAGTTTCGGAGATGCAATGGCAAGGCATAAACAGAAGATGGAGGCAGAGCCAAATGAAAAGAAAAGAAGTCAATTGGCAAATAAGATGAAGAATTGGGAGAAAGCACTTACAGAAGTTGCTGATTTGAAAGGGGAGGAAGCAAATGGCCGGTAAAACCTTTCTTACTAATATCTTTAAAAGCCTATGCTCAATTATCTCTAGTAATAATTCATATTATTTATGGAATCAGGTTCTTTTTATATCATTTAGTAAGGAAAAACAAATGTTTAACTACATTGCATATAAACTTTATTTATTCATTTCAAGAAATGGCACCGATGCATTGTACTTAATTTTGTTAAATTAGTTATGGTACTCACTTAAGAGTATGGACAGAAGATATTTGAAAGGAAAAAAAAATTAAAATAAATTGAAGGGCACTACGAGCTTTTATCTGACTACTTTGATGGTATCTTCTTGTTCTCGTTTAATTAAATTGGTTTCAGGCGAGAGACGGTACTTATTGAAAGAATTGTTAAAGAGATCAACAGCAGATTAGAGCTAAACAAACAGGGTAAAGTTCCATACCTAATTGGGATGGAGTTTTCAGTTGAAACCATTATTTCATCCTTGAAAAATGATACCACTGAATTTCTCACGATCTGGGGGATTGGTGGCATTGGAAAGACTTATTTGGCAAACTATGTCTTTAAATTGCACTATCTTGACTTTGAAAGAAGCAGCTTTCTTGAAGATATCGAAAGGAGGTGTACGCAACCAAATACATTACTTGATTTACAAAAACAACTCCTAAAAGACATTGGAGACGTAACCTGGATGGACATACATGATGCTAATGTGGCCACCTCTAAGATCGAGAAGTTACTTCTTAGGAATAAAACGCTTCTTGTTCTTGATGGTATTGATCATTTTGAGCAGTTGGATGTGTTAATCGGAACAAGTGGCCTTCATCCAGGAAGCAAAATCATAGTTACAACCAAAGATGCATCATTAACAGAAAAGTGTAGGCTGTTTATGACAAAATTTCCACCAAATCATATGAAGCACTTGCTTAATGGCTTACACGAAGAAGAATCCCACGAACTTTTAAGGTTGCATGCGTTTAATGGCGATTACCCCAATGAAAGCTACCGAGAGCAAGCAAGAAAGGTTGTGATGTATTGTGGAGGACATCCATTGGCTCTTACAGTTTTGGGTAGTTCTTTACGTAAGGAAGATGTAGCTGCATGGAAGGATACCATAAAATTGCTACAGAGGGAACCTAATCATAAGATACAGCAGGTTTTGCAAGTAAGTTTTGATTCTTTGCCTTCCGAAAATGACAAGGAATTGTTCAAGCACATTGCTTGTTTTTTCGTTGGCAAAGATAGAGAATTCGCGGAAGCAATACTAAGGGAGTGTGATATGATCCCAACTTTTGGGTTCTCAAAACTCATTGATAGATCTCTTCTCAGAGTTGGAGGAGACAATAAGTTGTGGATGCACCAACTTCTTCAAGAGTTGGGGAGAGATTTAGTCCGTCAAGAATCACTTGAGAAACCATGGAAGCGTAGTAGATTATGGCATCATAAGGAATCATATGATGTGTTGAAACAAGAAAAGGTAATAGATGGAATATAATACTATATATTTGTTTTGCATTATGTGTATATATGAGTGACTTAACTCATGTTTACATGAACAATTTCTTATCAGGGGACGGCAAAAATTCAAGGTCTTGTCCTTGACATGAAAATGATTGAGAATTATACATCACAAGGAACAAGTAGTTCCACCAAGGAAAAGTTTGGAGATGATCTCCGCATCAAAATTGGAGCACTTCCACTCTTTCATCGAATTTGTGATATTTTCTCATGGATCTGGTGCTTATTTGCTTGGGTTTTCTTATTGCGTTCTTCCAACAGTAACGAGCTCGACATTAAAACAAAAGCATTCATCGGGATGGATAAACTAAGACTACTTCAACTCAACTATGTTCAACTCCATGGGCCTTATAAACATTTTCCTACAGGCTTAAGATGGTTGTCTATGCATGGATTCCCTTTAAGTTATCTACCTCTGGAGTTACAGTTGGGGAACCTTGTTGTTCTTGACATGTCTTATAGCAATCTTCAACGTCTATGGAAGAAGCCCAATGTATGTTGTACCTTTTCTTCTTTTTGTGGTTATCTTTGTAAGACTAACATGCTTCTTTAATTTAACAGTTGCTGAGGTCATTGAAGTTTCTTATTCTGAGTTGCTGTCATGAGCTTGTCAGTGTGGGTGGCTTTGATGGGTTCCCTCTACTTGAAAGATTGATATTGTCAGGATGCGTGAGTTTGGTTGAGGTGTGCGAGTCAATTGGTAATTGTGATAGACTTCTTCTCCTTGATCTGAGTGAATGTGGTAAGCTCAAAAAGCTTCCAAGAAGCATAAGTAGGTTAAAAAACCTTAGAACACTATTAATAGATGGTTGTTCAAATCTTGGTGAATTTCCAGTCGGGATAAAGGATATGGAGTCGCTAGAAGTGCTAAAAGCTAACAATGTTAACATAGAATCCCAAGTGTCATCATCTGTCATTGTGGTTCCTAGAAGTTTGAAGTCCTTCACTATCTCTTTACCAGGCTCATTAGTAAAATTGACCGTCAAAAATAATAATTTGTTTAATGACTCCTTCCCAGTGGCTTTTGGTAGCCTGTCAATGTTGGAGGAATTAAATTTAGGTGGGAATCAAATTGATTCTTTGCCTGATTGTGTAAGAAGCCTTAGTAGGCTGAGGGTTCTCAATGTTTCAAGATGTGGTAGGCTAAAAACAGTGTTGTGTGCTCCAAAGTCATTAGAAGATTTAAATCTCGATAACTGTGTCTCGTTAGAGAGAGTAACGTTTCATCCAGAACCGTCATTGCAATCTCTCAGTTATAAAGACACAAAAACATTGACTGAGATTGAGGGCGTTTTGAAAAAGCAAGCTATATCAGAAATTGATGAAGAGATGCTGCGTAGGTTGGGGTGGATTAATAGACAACATGTGAAAGATGACAAGTTTCCAACAATGAGTGATCTCCTGAACGCTCAAGGAAAAATATTTCTGGCACAGGTGAATGTCTCTTTATCACAATATATATATATATATATATATATATATATATATATATATATAATGTGTGTTTTTATTTCAGTCTAATAAAACTTGTAGTATTTGACAGATGCGTGACCGACGTGGAGTATTCACCATATATTTTCAAGGGAATAGGCTTCCGGAGTGGGTAACGCATATAAGCTGCTCTCCAGAACTACATTTTACGTTGCCATCATGTGGTGGTAAGAGTTGTAAGATTCGGGGGTTAAATGTGTTCATTGTGACGACTGCAGTTTCAAGCAGAAAGAGTGCCATGTTCCCAGAAGGGAGTGTCGTATTCCCAAGAACTACAATAATGAATTTGACAAAGAGGTACCCCGACAATATATACGGCTCTACAAGTTGGATTGCCCGAGAAAGTAATGAAGAGGGTGAAATAGTATGGTTAAGCCATTGGACGTTTGAAAACAACGAGTTTGAAGATGGTGATGAAGTTAGTGTTTATGTTAGTGATGATGATCCAAAAGTTCATGTAAAGGAGTATGGAGTGAGCGTTGTGTACGATGATGATGATGGAAACAAGAGAGAAGATCCTTTGGCTGATTACAAGTACTTGAAACTCAAACATTTGTGGGGATGTAGTCTTTTCTCGTGATCTTTCTGTTTTGCATTACGAAAGACCGAACCAAAACTTGGTTGTGGGTGGGAATATTTTAGTTAGGGGCTGTTTACTAATGGAGGAGGGTTGTTCACCGGAGTTGGTTCTTGGGGGCTGGGAGCTAGTAGTAAGGTGGCGAGGGTCAGTGTTCTCCTGAAGGCTCAAGGAAGAACACTTCTAGTACAGGTGAATGTCTCTTTATATATATATATATATATATATATATATATATATATATAGGGTCAGGTTCAGGGGAAAACCTAAAAAAACGGAAAACTGAGGAACACTCCGGTAGCCTTCCATCTGGACGGTATGCACTTGTGCATACAAGTAATTAATAACATGCACATGCATATTATGCACGTGTGCATGTTATTAATTACTTGTATGCACAAGTGCATACAATCCAGATGAATGGCTACCAGAGTTCTTCAGTTTTCCATTTTTTTGAGGTTCAAGGAGAAACCTCAAAAAAATGGAAAACGGAGGAACACCCTGGTAGTCTTTGATCTAATAAAATTTGTGTATATATCATTTGTGTATGTATTTTGATCTAATAAAACTTGTAGTATTTGACAGATGATTTGCGGACATGTATTATTCACCACATATTTTCAAGGGAATAGGCTTCCGGATTGGGTAACTCATATAAGCTGTTCATCAGGACTACAATTTATGTTGCCATCATATGGTAAGAGTTGTAGGATTTGAGGGTTAAATTTGTGCTGTGTGACTACTGTAGTTTCAAGCACAAAGAGTGTCATATTCCCAAGAACTACAATAAGGAATTTGACAAAGAGGTACTCCGACAAGATAAAAGGACCTCCCTCGAAGGTGGGTTTCCTCAGTAATTGTTGAAGAAGGTGATATAGTATGGTTAAGCCATTGGATGTTTGGGAACAAGAAGTTTGAAGATGGTGATGAAGTTAGTGCTGATATTGATGGTTTTCCTAGTTTCCATCGTCCAAATGATCATGTAGATGTAAAGGAGTTTGGAGTGAGCTTTGTGTACGATAATGATGACGGAAACAATACAGAAGATCCTTTGGCTGAATACAAGCCACGAAAACACATCCTTGCTCAAGATGTGTATTTATTAAAATATCGAACTAAAACTTAGTTGCGGGTGGGAATAATTGTAAATCATGTTAGTCTATACTTGTATATTATAATTGGTACAATTTTTTATGTTGAAACCACAACATCTTAAGCTACATGGCATGATCCCTTCCCACTGTAACTTATGGACCATATTGCTCGTTATAATCCGAATCCAGCTGTTAGTTCGACTTCTAATGAAGACCTTGGAGGGTCCCAGTTCAAGGAAAGTAATGTTTATGTTACAGGACAGCAGGTTAGTTACGCGCACTCTACTTGATCTTTCTTATGTTGTGTTGGCTTTGAGTTTTTCCTTTGGTTCTCGATGCATTCCAGAAACCCATATGCACTTAGAACAACTATAGCACAAATGTTGATACACGAAGTTAAATTTAAACCTCTTGACTTGTTAAATAAAAAATAAATAAAATCCATTATCTTCTGACTTGTTAAAGACAAAAATGGTTTTATACTTATGAGAAAGTTATAGATTTTACTAAAATCTTGTTCTAAAGGTATATACATATTTTTTTAGGGGAAGGAAGTTTGGTACAGATTTAGATTTAGAACGATAGTACTCTCAAAAAAAGATGAGCATGAAAAACTAGATAAGAGGGATTAGTCTCGACTTGTCCACATCTGGTCCCAACCCAAGCTTTTGAACATCTGGTGTCCTTCTTGTTTGTTGAAGGGCGCTCGAGTGGTGAGGGTCGGTGGTGAAGGGTGGCGGTGAATGTTTTAATGGTGGATGAAGATGAAGGGTGGTGGTGAATGTTTTAATGGTGGATGAAGATGGGAGGAATGTTCTTGAATTGAAGGGGATGAAGATGGGAGGAATGAGGGGTTAAAAAGACCAAATTACCCCTCACATGAGGGGCACATGACCAACTTAACGGACCCCAACTAACATTGTTAAGTTAGAGGGACTAGTTTAGGCTCCAAAACACAATTTTTGGACTAAAAGTACTTTATAAATTTGAGGGGAGAAAACCAAAAAATAAGTATAAACGAGAGACCAAAAACGTAGTTCACTCTTTGAAAATTATAAACTTAAAACAACTAATTTCAACCACAAGGGTTGTGGCGTACTGGTTAAGGTCTGGGGGATGTGGTGGAATATCCCATCTGTTCAGGGTTCGAATACAGACGTACACAACAATTGTGGCCACTGAGATTTGATCAGGACTGATGTCTTATAGTTATAATTTGCTAAGGGATTAGTCTAGGCATAACATAGGACACCCTTTAAAAAAACTAATTTCAAGTTTTTAAAAAATTGGTTTGGTCACTGTTATTATGACCCAAAACCAATTCTTTTATAAACAATTTAGAAACGAAATATATTTGGTTGGTCCCAATTTTATTTTATATATTTATTATTATTATTATTGTAACGGACCAATCCATATACTCGTAGGGTAAACTTCATGTTTTTTTTGTTATTATTCAGTTTTCGTTCCTACATTTTATTTATTATTATGATCGTAGGATTAAGTTTCGGTAAGAATAGGAGTTGTGGTAAGAAAGATAAGAAGGGATCTTCATCCTCGGATTCATATTAAGATGAGGTGCATCGAGATGCACCGGTTTAATCCCCTTATCAATCGCGATTTGTGGGTGAGTTTGAGATTAAAAATGATAGAGGGTCAACACTTACTATACTTTCTTACCTTCCCACCATAACTCTTATTTTTCACACGATCCTTCGGCTATGGTAGTAATCGTGGTTTGTAATTCATTTTCAAGGTTATTTTGGTAAATTTATTTTTTAAAATCATATTAAAACACCAAATCAAGTGTTACCATGTGCTACCGTTGATCTCATCTAGGGATGTAAATGATGCGAGTCGAGCTCGAGTATCATAATACTCGACTCGAACTTGAAAGTCAATTCCCAAGCTCAAACTCGGTTCGAAAACTCGCGAGTAGTGAAAATCCAAACTCGACTCGAACTCGATAACCAACTCCCAAGCTCAAACTCGAACCAAGCTCGAACTCATTTAATGTATAACAATATTAAAAGTTACTGAACCAAGCCAATGAGCTCAAATCACTAAAACCAAATAGACTCAAAACATTGAACTCAAACCAATTGGCTCAAGTCACTAGGCTAATACCACTGGTTGGTGAAAAATCAATTAAGTTTTAAGGGGAACGAAGGTTGTATATATAACCATGAGATGAAGCAAAAGGATTCCTAGACAAGATGTGAGATGGAAATGCTCTTAACAAACGCAAACACCTGGATTCTAACCCACCGAGTTGTAATGGTCCCTGTGGTTTTTTTATTTGAACATCTGCAAACGTACATATAATTTTGAGTAAACTTCATTTTTGGTCCTTGAGCACTGATACATTTTCGGTGCCATGGAGCTAGACCAGTGCATATCGCGCGTAACAAATCCTTATTAAGTAATGGTTTTTTAAGGGGGCCAGCTTACGGGCCAAACCCCTCTCTGACCTATGGTTTTTTGATCTACTTGCGCTTTAGTTCATGTAATTTGTTTATTACAAATTGTTCATAGGAGTTAGGTGATTTTACTTGGATTCATGAAACAAACAATAATTATTTTTCTCTAGTTGATTAATTCTTACTATGATTAACTTTTTTATATTATATTTGATATAATTATATGTAAAATATATTCGAGTATTTTACGAGTTTATCGAGTCGAGTATCAGGTCGTTCAACTCGACTTATTAGCATATCGTGTCGACCTCGAGTCGAACTTATTCAAATCGAGTGTTAACCGAGTTTTGACGAAGTCTATGTCGACAAGACAACAGTTCTCTCATTTACAACCGAATCTCATCCCACTCGACCTCATTGTTCCCCCCAAGACCCTCGCCGTCGAACAGCAATCCCCGTCATCACCGGCGCCAGAAAACCATTTCATTAAAATGAAATATTTTGGGAAAGGAAGCGTCACATCGTTCACCAAACAAGATGCAAAAAGAGATTTTCAGGAATTTCATAGGGATTCCAAGTTCGTCAAGGGCTTATTTCAATGTCTTAATTCCTAATGCGGTAAGTTTGAATCTTAGTCTTGTAAATTCAATTCAAGTCGTAGGCTAATCACACCGTTGATTTCGGAAAATCAATCAACATTTCTGGAAATCATACCATTAACGCAGGATGTTCCTTTTGGTTGATCAAATTTGAGATTTTTATGTATAAGAAAAAAGAAAATGCGTATCTCCTTCCCTATGATTGAACCTCGTTAGGGCACCAAGTTGATACTCAGTTTCGATATGGATATATTTGTAATTGGAGAAAATTTCAAGTTATACACTCGCCTTTTCTAAATTTGTTGATCTTATTTAGCTTTGCGTTGGTATAAATCTTAGGTAAATAGCACTTGGAAAAGTAATACATTCATTGGCCAAAACAAATAGGATCCAGAATTAGGATTTTTGGGTAGTGTTTTTGATGTTATAATT
This sequence comes from Arctium lappa, assembly GCA_023525745.1. Lineage (NCBI taxonomy): Eukaryota > Viridiplantae > Streptophyta > Magnoliopsida > Asterales > Asteraceae > Arctium > Arctium lappa. The sequence goes on from CM042055.1 coordinate 80,766,746, forward strand.
GCAATTAACTAGCAACTTAATGAGCTTAATAGGACTAATAGCTTATTGGGTTAACTATAAATGATTATTTGATAGTGGTTTAATTTGATATAGAAAGCAACTTATTCAGTAATCTTCCAACTTTATCCATCCAGTTTTTACCTGAAAACCAACCAAAAAGCCCCTTAATATTTGATAAGTTTTTTTTTTTTTTTAAATTGCAAACGAAAAGTCTTTCAAGTCATCATCTTAAAAAGCCAAAATTCATCATTTTAATTGCATACCCAATTGTTTGTTATCCCACTCTTTTCCGATAATGGCATTCTGTAGGTGAAATAGAGAGGAAATGACAAGTCCTTCATGTTGTAGTCAGGTAACATCCTGGGGGTCAGTGGATGGTATCTCTGACTATCCAGGTTCGAACCCCGTGGTGAGCATCCTGTGACATCCATGACCATGGGTCTGCCACATAGTGGTACCCTTAATTGGGTTGGGTCGTGGCCAACGAGGATTGGTCGGGTGGCACCCTTAATTGGGAGCCCGAATACCCCGGGAATGTGTGCGTGTGTAAACTTGCGTTCAAAAAAAAAAAAAAGACAAGTCTTGACGTGTGGGGTTCAATTTTTAGCATATGATACCTTTTTTTTTATTAATAGGAAACACGCTTTTTTTCACCCCATCCATTTCCTTTTAAAAGCTAGTTGAATCAAGTGACTTCATACTCAGCTTTTATCGTTCATGATGGTTGTTCTTTCTGAAATTTCAGAATCATCTTCATCAACTTATCATTATGATGTATTTTTAAGTTTTAGAGGTGCCGACACTCGTTATGGATTCACTGATCACCTCCACAAGGCCCTGTTGGATGCTGCTATCGACACGTTTTTTGATGATGTCGAGATACAAACCGGAGAAGATCTAAAACCGGAATTGGAAAGTGCAATTAAAGCATCAAGGGCTTCTATTATTGTGTTGTCCAAGGATTACGCTTCTTCCACATGGTGCCTTGACGAACTGGTACTGATCCTGGAGCAACGTAGGAGCTCCAAACATATTGTCATCCCCATTTTCTATCACGTCAAACCAACCGATGTTAGGAAGCAACAAAGCAGTTTCGGAGATGCAATGGCAAGGCATAAACAGAAGATGGAGGCAGAGCCAAATGAAAAGAAAAGAAGTCAATTGGCAAATAAGATGAAGAATTGGGAGAAAGCACTTACAGAAGTTGCTGATTTGAAAGGGGAGGAAGCAAATGGCCGGTAAGCCTTTCTTTACTGATATTTTAAAAGCCTATGCTCAATTTTCTCTATGTTTTATTTATGGAATCTGGTTCTTGTTTGCGGCAACTCTTTTTGAGGAGACACCCCTTCATTTACACCTCAAAAAAGGTGCAACATCTAGGAACACTTGTTTCTTATTGAGTAAACATCAATTAGCTAGTTAACATTCCGACCCTGGATCCATGGACACTTAATAGAGATCATCACGACTTACTAGGAGGATAGTCAAGATCTTTCTAGTTATAAGTATGAATTTCTAGTATCCACATCTCTGCATTGTTTTTTAGGAAAAAAAAAGAACCTTAGAAACCACTTTTATATAATTGTATTGTGATATAAAAGTGTTGATACAACAATCAAAGTAGATAGCAAAATAGATGGAAACAGAAATGGGGTACCAGCTTTCGGCTTTCGAGAGGCTGGTGATCTCCTCAGGCTCACGCCAACTGAAATAGCAAACAGAATACCCCCTCTAGAACCCTCACACCACTTATTTATACTAAGGCGCAACATATATAACTGTTGTAAACTGATACCAATTGGTGGTGAAATGGTGTCGTATGATTGAATTGAAAAAGGAAATACAAGGAAAATAACACTCCTATGGCTTTCGGGAGGCCATGGTCTCTCCCAGAGCCTAAGCTCAAATTACAAACACTCAGAAAAACAGAATGATCCCAACAGAATACGCTCCTCCCCACCTAAATGGATCTCGCTCCTTATTTCAAATGGGAAAACCCCAAACTGCCCTTAGGCTTTTATTCCCAATACCCACTTACAAAATAAGGGATTCTTCCTAATTAGCCCTTCTCTTATAAGTAAATCGAATAGGAGGTTTACCAATACTCCCCCCCAAATGTTTCAGCTTGTCCTCAAGGTGATCATCAGGAAACTGTTGCAGCAGTGGTTCCAACTGCTCCCACGAGGACTCGAAATCGGACAGCCCTTTCCATTTAACCAACACTTCTAACTGGCCCGGATCTCCGTGGGCCAAAGGACGAACATCCAACAGATCCTCTAGATCCTCTGGCACTGCTTGTAGCACCAAGTCTTCCGACAACTGAGCAGGAACATCCTGAGCTGACATGCAACTACCCAGGGGCTTGTCTTAACTGAGACACATGAAACACAGGGTGTATTTTGACCCCTGTTGGCAGCCTATATGCTACCTTGCCAATTTTTTCCAATATCTTGTAAGGGCCATAGAATCGAGCTAAAAGCTAGGGATTATTACCTTTGACCAACGATTTACGTCGATAAGGGCGTAATTTGAGAAATACTCAATCTCCCGGCGTAAAATCCACTTCTTTTCGTTTCAAATCAGCCTGTTGTTTCATCCGGCATTGAGCCTTCAATAAATGCATTCGAACCTCATCCTAAATTTCGTCTCTGTTGATCAGCTCCCGTTCAACCGACTGCAAGTTGGACGAAGTTGGTCTATATCGTAGTAATGGTGGTGGATCTCGACCATAAAGCACCCTAAAAGGAGTGCATTTGATTGAGGTGTGATACGAAGTATTGTAAGCCAATTCAGCCCACGCCAACCAGCTACTCCACTGCCTTGGTCTGTCCGACACCCAACACCTCAAGTACTGCTCCAAACCTTTGTTGACCACCTCAGTCTGCCCGTCCGTTTGGGGGTGGTAGGCTGTGCTATACTTCAATTTGGACCCCTGCAGCTTGAATAACTCCTTCCAAAATCCGCTGAGGAAAATATTATCTCGATCCGAAACTATCGACTGTGGTACCCCATGCAATATGATAATTTCTTTTACAAACACCTCAGCGACGGTTCGAGCATCGAAAGGGTGTTTCAGTCCCACAAAGTGAGCATATTTACTAAAACGATCCACTACAACCAATATGGAACTCATACCATTTGATCGCGGTAAGCCCTCTATAAAATCCATCGAGATCTCTTCCCACACAGTAGAAGGCAAGGCCAACGGTTGCAATAACCCCGCCGGGGATCCACTTAAGCTCTTGTTCCGTTAGCACACTTCACATCTTTTCACCATATCACTAATGTCCTTTCTCATTCCCACCCAAAAGACTTCGGAAGCTATCCGTTGGTAAGTACGATCCTCTCCGGTATGACCTCCGATCGGAGACGCATGGAATTCCTCAAAAACTAAAGGGATAAACTGAGATTTTCGAGGCAGAACTAACCTGCCCTTGTATAACAGAAGCTCTTGCTGCACTTCAAATCCCTTATGAACATTGGGATCACTAAACAAATCATGCTTGATTTTCTTTAAAAAGTCATCCTCCTCGATTTCACGCTTCACACTGTCCCATTGTCTCCACTGCGACCCACCTATGCTGGAGCATTCGATCGAGTCTTTCTTTCGAGATAAAGCATCGGCATCCTGGTTTGCACTTCCAGGTTTGTAAATAATTGAAAAATCGTATCCTAATAGCTTACACATTCACCTTTGATACTCTGGTTCCACCACCCTTTGTTCCAATAGAAATCGAAGGCTGCGTTGGTCACTACGCACGACAAAATGCCTTCCTAACAGATACGATCTCCATTTCCGAACTGCGAAAACGATAGCCATCAACTCTTTTTCATACACCGACTTCTGTCTAGCCTTTATTCCCCGCGCTTGGCTAAAGTAAGCTATCGGCTGCTCGTTTTGCATAAGGACAACCCCCAAACCATATCCCGATGCGTCTGTCTCAATAACAAAGTCGACCGAGAAGTCTGGTAACTGTAAGACCGAGGCGGTTGAGAGTAATTTCTTCAACTCTTCAAAGGCAGACCGAGCCTCATCCGTCCATAGAAACTGATTCTTCTTGAGTAACTCAATGAGAGGCGCAACCACCATGCCATAGCCCTTAATGAACTTCCGGTAATACCCGGACAGACCTAAGAATCCTCGTAACTCCGTAACTGTCGTTGGGATCTTCCAATCCATAATGGCTCGTACCTTGGACTCATCGACTCCAACCCCAACACCGGAAATTATATGTCCCAAGTAACCGAGTTTATCACGACCGAACTCACATTTTTTCTTATTAGCATAAAGCTGATTTTGGGACAAAATCTCCAAAACAACCCTCAAATGTTCCAAGTGTTCCTCCATCGATTTACTGTACACCAGTATATCGTCAAAAAAAACCAACACGAACTTTCTCAAAACATCGCGGAACACCTTATTCATCAATCCTTGAAAAGTAGCTGGAGCGTTAACCAAGCCAAAAGGCATTACGAGAAATTCGTAATGTCCTTGATGAGTGCGAAAGGCAGTTTTCTGGACATCCCCCTCTTTCATTCTGATTTGATGGTATCCCGACTTCAAATCCAGCTTTGAAAACACTTGAGCCCCATGTAGTTCGTCTAACAGCTCGTCAATGACCGGTATAGGGAATTTATCCAACACCGTGGCCTTGTTTAAGGCTCTATAATCGATGCAGAACCTCTAGCTGCCATCCTTTTTCTTCACCAACAGGACGGGACTCGAAAACGGACTCGCACTTGGTCGAATCACCCCTGCCTCCAACATTTCTTTGACCAATTTTTCGATCTCGTCCTTTTGGTAATGTGGATACCGATACGACCTCACGTTCACCGGTTCAGCCCCTTCCTTCAACTCAATCCCGTGCTCCTTACCCCTAACCGGTGGCAACCCCGTCGGCATATGGAAAACCCGATCGAATTGCTGCAGCAACGGATCAAGTGCAGACTTCGCCCCTGGGCTTCCTTGCACAGACTCACACGAGCCGAGTTCAACCAGCACCCCATGACCTTCCTCTTGAATCACCTTCCCCATTGCCTTTAACGAGACTTTAGATCTGGCAAGAGACGGATCACCCCGTAACGACACCGACTTGCCTCCGATCGTAAATTTCATAATCTGTTGTTTCCAATTCGTATAAGTGGCGCCCAACGTTTTTAACCACTGCACTCCCAAAATCACATCATTATTTCCTAATTGTATTGGTAGGAAATCTTCTACTATTTCCAATCCTTGAATCGACAACGTTAAATGCCTGCACACTCCCTCCCCCTTCACGGTTTTACTCGTTCCCATAGTTATCGTGTACTCTTTCGTGTTCTCTACCTTTAACTCCATATTACTCACTACCTCTTTCGAGATAAAATTGTGAGTAGCCCCACTGTCTATAAGCACCACCACCTTCTGATTACCGACAACGCCTTCCATCTTCATAGTTTTCGGATTGGTAAGACCTACTACCGAGTTGAGATGAATTTCAACCTTCTGTTCGAGATCAACTATATCCACTGTATTCAATGCCCGTTCCTCCTCATCTCCGTTTTCCTCCTCTATTGTGTCTTCCTGAACCACAATAACATTCATCTCTTTCTTTTTACATTTATGCCCCGGTGAATACTTCTCGTCACACCTATAATAGAGGCCGAGAGAACGTCTATGTTGGACTTCCTGATCAGATAACCTCCTGAATTCCGATCCCGTTTTGACCGTGGCAGCAGGTGATGCCACCGAGGATGAGGAACTACTTCTAACCTCCGATACTGGATTGGTGTTCCTCCTGCTCGTTGCTGAGAAACGATCCCTGCCGATCATTTTATTCTTCACCTTGATCCTCGACGCTTTCTCCATAGCTTCACTCAACGAAATCGGACTGATCAATCGTAACTCTGCTTTGATTGTGTTGTCTAAACCATTAATGAATTGGCTCAGAAACACCTCTTCTGGTATTCCGTCCAAAGGGGCAGCAAACTCGACAAATTTCCTCTTATATTCATCGACGGATCCTTCCTGTTTAATCGCCAGAAATTGCTCACAAAGGAACCTGACGCCAGTGATCTAAATTGCTTCAACAGGAGATGCTTCAAATCCTCCCACCTAGTGATCGGATGTCGTTTATTTTCCCATTGAAACCACTTCATAGCATCGCCTTCGAAAGCAATAAATGATACATCAATCTGCTCTTCCTGACTAAGTCGATTCAAAGTGAAATACCGCTCGGCCCTATGTATCCAACCATCAGGATCGTTCCCGTCAAACGACGGAATCTCCAATTTTCTGCCCTTCACAGCCAGAAATCGATTTGGATCATGGACTTCGCCTTCTTTTTTTTTCCGCTCGAACCAGATGAATCACCGCCTTCAGAAGTTGGCAACGAATTCAATTTGCTCGTCACTTCATCCTGTTGTCTCAGGATTTTTTCCATCGTTTCCAGAATCGATCGCATCCCCATCTCAATCGTCCCCACACTGCTTTCCAAATCGTCAATCCGTGCTGTCAAGCTTCTGGTCGTCATCCCTGAATCGTACTGCTCTGATACCAATTTGTTGTAAACTCATACCAATTGGTGGTGAAATGGTGTCGTATGATTGAATTGAAAAAGGAAATACAAGGAAAATAACACTCCTATGGCTTTCGAGAGGCCATGGTCTCTCCCAGAGCCTAAGCTCAAATTACAAACACTCAGAAAAACAGAATGATCCCAACAGAATACGCTCCTCCCCACCTAAATGGATCTCGCTCCTTATTTCAAATGGGAAAACCCCAAACTGCCCTTAGGCTTTTATTCCCAATACCCACTTACAAAATAAGGGATTCTCTCTAATTAGCCCTTCTCTTATAAGTAAATCGAATAGGAGGTTTACCAATAACCCACTTGTGACTTGTATGATATTTATGCATTAACTACATGTACATCATTTTGGTAAGGAGTATAACAAGTGTTCAACTACACATTTCATATAAACATATTTATTCATTTCAAGAAAAGGTACTGATGCATTGTAATTGCTTTTATATATTTTGTTAAAACTAGTCATGGTACTCACTTAAGACTGTGGACAAAAGGGATTTGAGAGGAACAAAATTAAAATAAATTGAAGGGCACTAAGCATGATGAGCTTTATCTGTTTTATTTATCTTACTACTTGGATGGTATCTTCTTGTTCTCGTTTAAATTGGTTTCAGGCGAGAGACGATACTTATTGAAAGAATTGTTAAAGAGATCAACAGCAGATTAGAGCTAAACAAACAGAGTAAAATTCCACACTTAATCGGGATGGAGTCTTCGGTTAGAACCATTACATCATTCTTGAAAGATGATGCCACTGAAATTCTCACAATCTGGGGGATGGGTGGCATTGGAAAGACACATTTGTCAAACTATGTCTTTAAATTGCACTATCGTGACTTTGAAAGAAGCAGCTTTCTTGAAGATATCGAAAGGAGGTGTATGCAACCAAATAAATTACTTGATCTACAAAAACAACTCCTTAAAGATATTGGAGACATAACCTGGATGGACATACATGATGCTAATGTGGCTGCCTCTAAGATTGAGAAATTACTTCTTAGGAAAAAGACGCTCCTTGTTCTTGATGGTATTGATCATTTCGAGCAGTTGGATATGTTAGTTGGAACAAGAGGCTTTCTTCCAGGAAGCAAAATCATAATTACAACCAAAGATGCATCATTAATAGAAAAGTGTGGGTTGTTTATGTCACAAGTTCCACCAAAGCATATGATGCACCTACTTAAAGGCTTAGACCATAAGGAATCACTACAACTTTTAGGGTTGCATGCTTTTAATGGAGATTATCCGAATAAAAGATACAGAAAGCAAGCAAGAAAGGTTGTGAAGCATTGTGGAGGACATCCACTGGCTCTTAAAGTTTCTGGTAGTTCTTTACGTAAGCAAGATGTAGCTGCATGGAAGGATGCCCTAAAATTGCTACAGAAGGAAACTAATCCTAAAATACAACAGGTTTTGCAAATAAGCTTTGATTCTTTGCCTTCCAACAATGACAAGGAATTGTTCAAGCACATTGCTTGTTTTTTCATTGGCAAAGACAGAGAATTCGCTGAAGCAATACTAAGGAAGTGTGACATGATCCCAACTTTTGGGCTCTCAAATCTCATTGATAGGTGTCTTCTCGAAGTTGGGCTAGACAATGAGTTGAGGATGCACCAACTTCTTCAAGAGTTGGGGAGAGATTTAGCCCGTCAAGAATCACCTAACGAGCCGTGGGAGCGCAGTCGAATATGGCATCACGAGGAATCATATAATGTGTTGAAACAAGAAAAGGTAACATGGGATATATCATATATGTGTGTGTGTTGTGTGTTTTATACTTTTATATAGGGGTTAAATGTGTGCCAAAAACTTTGCTCATGTTTATTTGTTTGATTTATTGTTAGGGGACTGCCAAAATTCAAGGCCTTGTCCTAGACATGAAAATGATTGAGAATTATACATCACACAAAACAAGTACTTTTACCATGGAAAGGTTTGGAGATGATCTCCGCAGAAAAATTGGAGCACGCCCTCTCCTTCATCGAGTTTGTGATATTTTCTCATGGATCTGGTGCTTATTTGCTTGGGTTTTCTTATTGCGTTCTTCCTACAGTAATGAACTCGACATCAAAATAAATGCATTCATTGGGATGGATAAACTAAGAATACTTCAACTCAACTATGTTCAACTCCATGGGTCTTATAAACATTTTCCTACATGCTTAAGATGGTTGTCTATGCATGGATTCCCTTTAAGTTATCTACCTCTGGAGTTACAATTGGGGAACCTTGTTGCTCTTGACATGTCTTATAGCAATCTTCAACATCTATGGAAGAAACCCAAGGTAATAGATCCGACCCTTACCTTTTTTTTTCTTTTTGTGGTTATCTTTGTAAGACTAACATGCTTCATTAGTTTAACAGTTGCTGAGGTCATTGAAGTTTCTTATCCTAAGTTGTTGTCACGAGCTTGTGAGTGTGGGTGGCTTTGACGGGTTCCCTCTACTTGAAAGATTGATATTGGCAGGATGCGTGAGTTTGGTTGAGGTGTGCGAGTCAATCGGAAATTGTGATAGACTTCTTCTCCTTGATCTTAGTGAATGTGGTAAGCTCAAAAAGCTTCCAAGAAGCATAAGAAGGTTAAAAAACCTTAGAACACTATCAATAGATGGTTGCTCAAATCATGGTGAATTTCCAGTGGGGATAAAGGATATGGAGCCGCTAGAAGTGCTAAAAGCTGACAATGTTAACATAGAATCCCAAGTGTCATCATCATCATCATCTGTCATTGTGGTTCCTAGAAGTTTGAAGTCCTCCACAATCTCTTTACCAGGCTCATTAGTAAGTCTGTCTCTAAGAAATAATAAGTTGTCTAATGAATCATTTCCTGTGGGTTTTGGTAGCCTGTCAATGTTGAAGGGATTAGATTTAGGTGGGAATCAAATTGAATTTCTGCCCGATTGTGTAAGAAGCCTTAGTAGGCTGACGGATCTCAATGTTTCAGGATGTGGTAGGCTTAAAACAGTGTTGTGTGCTCCAAGGACATTAAAAGATTTAGATGTCAATGGTTGTGACTCGTTACAGAGAGTAACGTTTCACCCAGAAGCGTCATGGAAATCTGTCCAGTGTGAATACACAAAAACATTGACCGAGATTGAGGGCGTTTTCAAAAAGCAAGCTATATCAGAAATTGATGAAGAGATGCTACGTAGGTTGGGGTGGATTAAAGATGACAAGTTTCCAACAATGAGTGATCTCCTGAACGCTCAAGGAAAAACATTTCTGGTACAGGTAAATGTCTCCTTTATCAATATATATATATATATATATATAATGTGTGTATGTATTTCAGTCTAATAAAACTTGTAATATTTGACAGATGATTGAGCGACCTTTACTATTCAGCACATATTTTCAAGGGAATAGGCTTCCGGATTGGGTAACTCATATAAGCTGCTCATCAGAACTACATTTTACATTGCCATCATATGGTAAGAGTTGTAGGATTCGAGGGTTAAATGTGTGCTTTGTGACTAATGTAGTTTCAAGCAAAAAGAGAGTCATATTCCCAAGTACTACAATAACGAATTTGACAATGAGGTACTCCGACAAGATATACTTCCCTCGAAGATCTGTTGCCTTAGAAGAAGGTGATATAGTATGGTTAAGCCATTGGATGCTTGAGAACAACGAGTTTAAAGATGGTGATGAAGTTAGTGTTTATGTTGATAATGTTGATCATCCAAAAGTTCATGTAAAGGAGTTTGGAGTGAGCGTTGTGTACGATGATGATGATGATGGAAACAGGAGAGAAGATCCTTTGGTTGATTACAAGTCCTTGAAGCTCATACATCGGCGGGGATGTAGTCTTTGCTCGTGATCTTTTTGTTTTCCATTGGAAAAGACCGAACTAAAACTTGGTTGTGGGTGGGAATATTTGTAAGTCATGTTGGTAACTTAATCTATACCTTGTAATATATTATAAACAGTGTTAAAGGATTCCGTTGAAAATAAAAATAAACACATGTGATTTTGGTGTTAAGTATTATAGCCAAATTATTTAGTACAAAATCATATATGATTTCGGTGTTAAGTATGAAGTTGGTGTTAAGTATTTAGAACAAAATCACATGTGATTTTGGTGTCAAATATTATATCCAAGTATTTAGTAAAAAATCATATATGATTTCGGTGTTAAGTATGAAGTTGGTGTGATTTTGGTGTCAAATATTATATCCAAGTATTTAGTACAAAATTAGTGTTAAGTATTTATAACAAAATCACATGTGATTTAGGAAAACAAACTAATAACATCATTTTATCTAAACTATTTATAATAAAATCATATATAATAATCCTTGTTTTTTGGAAAAGGATTAACTGGATTTGCTTTAATAAAGAAAAAGGATAAATACGTTTTAGATTTGAATTAAATATTATAATCCTTGTTTTTTGGAAGTTAATACTATCCTAAATTATCCATAACATAATATGACTTTATTGCCCTTTTACTCTTAATTTTAGAAACTATTATTTTTGGAATTAATTTAAAAAATGATTGGCTGAGAATCGTCCATTTATTCTTTTAAATACACTATGTTCTCGTTTGAACCCACCCCTATCTATACTATATTATAAAGATGGCATAAAAAACTCTTAATTACAACTCACTAAGCTTTATGTACTATCATTTAAAGTTATCTACTTAAAATCTCTTAAAAATAACTACTAAAGCCTAATGTACTACTTGTAAAGCTTTTAACCCTAATTAATATATTTCATCCTTATCCCCCAAAATCTTTATCTCTAATCCACAAACCCTAAAATTATAAATTTGAATTCTGATAAACATAATCAAAACAAGATAAACATCTCAATTTAAATATAAAAAATTAAAATATATAAGATAATTAATGAATTTTAACAAACTACTTAATTTTTTTATATAAAAAACAGTATATTGTTAAGCCTAAATTAAACAAATTTATATATAAAAACCATTATCACTCAATAAAAACCATCCAAAATCGTACTGTAAATCAATAAAAAACAAAAAATAAAAATAAACATTAAAATCGTGATGTATTAAGCATTATGTACTATTATTTAATGTTAATCTACTTAAAATCTCTTAAAAACAATTAATGAAGCAATATGTACTACTTTTAAATGCTTTTAACCCTAATTAATAAATTTCATCCTTATCCTCCAAAATCCTTATCTCTAATCCCCAAATCCTAAAATTATGAAATTTGAATTCTGTTAAACATAATCAAAACAGGATAAACATCTCAATTTAAATATAAAAAATTTAAAATATATAAAATAATTAATGAATTTTAACAAACTAATTAATTTTTTTTATATAAAAAACATTATATTGTTAAGCCTAAATTAAACAAATTTATATATAAAAAAACCATTATCACTCAATAAAAATCATCCAAAATCGTACCGTAAATCAATAAAAAACAAAAAATAAAAATAAACATTAAAATCGTGATGTATCTCGCTGCATTGCGCGAGTACGCTTCTAGTATATATATATATATATAGAGAGAGAGAGAGAGAGAGAGAATCGCGTTCAAATGCAACCCATTTACATGATGCAACCAATGCAACTCCTCTATCCACCACTCATTTTATGTAATTAAGAAAAAGGAAAAAAAAGTGAAAATAAAATGAGTGGTGGATAAAGGGGTTGCATAATAACCCCCTCCCCTCTCTCTCTCTCTCTCTATATAAATATATATATAAAAGATCATGCGAGAAATTAAACATTTTGTGAGAAGGCAAGAAGTGTGATTTTGTATGTTTAATATGTTTGTGAATGGATGGCATTTGATTGAGACACAAGCTCACTGTTTACCATTGATTCATGCTAGTTGTATGTTTAATATAATGTAGAATTTAGAGAGCAATTCTTAGACTGCTTACTTATATGATCGACTACAGTTTGGCCTCCAGTTTTAGTCACCAACCAGCTTTACCTTGGTCTCTAAGTTATTAAATATGTTTTCAAAATTGAGCTGTCAGTTAGAAATTACACATGTAGCCCCAGAACTAGTTTAATAGTTTGTTCTTGTATACTGTACTTTCAAGATTGACGATTTTAGACCATTGTCTGGAAATTTATTACATTACCATTTAGCAATGTATAATTAGAAGAAAATCTGTAATTTGTGAAGGAGTTAATGACGATGGGCTATATATATATATACAGGCATAGTGAGTGGTGTGTGTTTTAATTTGGGGGTCAATTATTTATGAGTTGTTGTTGTTGAGGGTCTGAAGTTTATTTTCTAATTCAAATAAGGAATCCTATATATGTTCTTTGACCAAAATAGGAGGCTTTTGTTTCTCCACAGGACCACATCATTCCACAATTTAATTAATCCTCCAAACAAACACATCATGTTCACATTACCAGTAGTACTACAACGGTTGACTTCTTAATATACATTCATCTTGTTCAAGTTTCTTTGCAATCATTTTGTATAACTTTCCACAATTAACCAGGTTTTGATTTTAAAGGATCCCTCAAGCATACTTTCAATGGCATCTTCTTCAACTTCATCGGTTCACAAGAGCTTTAAGTATGAGGTTTTTTTGAGTTTTAGAGGTGAAGACACTCGTAAGACATTCGTTGATCATCTTTATCATGCTCTTCAAAACAAAAGCATTCATACGTACAAGGATGACGAAAGAATCAAGAAAGGGGAGAGGATTGATGATGAACTCATCAAATCCATTGAAGACTCAAAGTTCTATATAATCGTTTTCTCTAAAAACTATGCATCTTCATCTTGGTGCTTGGATGAGCTTGTAAGATTATGGAGTGCCAGAAGACGACTGAGCATACTGCTTACCCTGTCTTCTATGATGTGGAACCCACTGAAGTCCGCAAACAAAGTGGGGAATTTGGAAAAGCCTTTGCCAAACAAGAGAAGAAAGAGACTGCTGAGAAATGGAGAGAGGCTCTAAAAGAAGCAAGCGATCTAGCCGGGTGGGAGTTGAAGAACACACTTGATGGGTAATTCCTCCATATATATAATAGATCTGCCATATTATTTCATTTTGATTCTTTCTAATCTACCTTTACCCTATGATGTGAAACGGTTGTCCATGGCATATCATGTGTTGACACAATATGAAAACGTGGAAGGGATCGAAAAACGTATAAATCCAAAATGATAATGAGCCTACCAGCGTAGAACCCGAAAAATAAAAGAAAACTCTTATCTAAAATATAATTGTAATGATAAATAATCTGAATACTAATGAAAACAATGAATCTTATTTATAGGCTAAACTAAAATAAGTGATAACTATGAAACTGAATTCTAGTCTATTCTAATTCTAAGCTAACCCTAAAACTTAATTAAGATAATTAACTAAAAGTAAAGATAAGTTTTAAAGATAAATTAGAATAACATAGGAAATCAATCAGCTTTAGGAAACCATCAACCATGACTGGCGACTTTCTACGTGAAGTCGCGTTAGACACTGTTGAATCGATTTCCGGTGGGCTATGCGACTTTCCCGGTGACTTGGGTCGTGTGGGAAGTCGCTTGACTTCTGTTTTGCTCTTTTGGCCCGGTTCATATATTCTCGATTCGAGTTGCTAGCCGCTTTACATCACATGTTGTGTTGTCAAATTCTAACTCAAACCTAGTCCTGTTGAAAGATCAAACATGAAATATGATTACATGGCTAGCTTAATTACTTCATATTCGTATATATGTTATAGATCTGAAATTAAATGAATTGTTCACGTGGGATTTTGAGCAAGCTAATTTTGTCTTCTTTTAATAATATACAGCCATGAAGCTAAGTTTATCCAAAAAGTTGTTGAAGAGATCTCACTGGAGTTGCGATCCATCAATTTCAGCGTTGATGAAAAGTTAATAGGTATGGAGGATCGAATGGGAGATATTGTCTCAGCTTTGGAAATTGGTGTCGGTGACGTTCGAATGATAGGAATCAAGGGGATGGGAGGTGGTGGGAAGACAACTTTGGCCAGAGCTGTTTTTGATCACCTATCCTTTCAGTTCGATGGTAGCAGTTTTGTTGAAAATGTTAGGGAAAATTCAAATCCCAATTTCTCTGGTTTGAAGAAGTTACAGAAACAAGTCCTTAAAGATGTGTTAAATGACCAGGGCATCAAAATAAGTAATGTTCATGATGGGAAAAAGATGCTGAAAAAGATGATGTGTTGTAGAAAGGTTCTTGTTGTTCTCGATGATGTGGATCATATAGACCAACTTAAGGCATTAGCAGGTGAGCTTAATTGGTTTGATAATGGAAGTAGAATTATCATTACAACAAGAGATGAGCAAGTGTTGGTAGCACATCGAGTGAACTTGATACGTGATGTCAATCTTTTATCTCATGAGGAAGCACTTTGCCTCTTTAGTAGGTATGCATTTGGGAGAGATATTCCAATTCAAGGGTACGAAGAGCTATCAAGCCAAGTTGTACTTTATGCTGCTGGTCTTCCCTTAACAATCTCAGTTTTGGGTTCGTTTCTCTGTGGTAAAGTTGAGGTCGAATGGGAAAGTGCCATTCAAAGACTTAAAACAATTCCGTCGAAGGATACTTTGGACATATTGGAAATAAGCTATATCGGTCTAGAGGAAGAGCACAAGGAAATATTTTTAGATGTTGCATGCATACTAAAAGGTCGTCATAAAGAGGATGCAATAAGAGCGCTTGAAAGTTGTGGATTTTATGCTAGAATCGGTTTAAAAGTTCTTGAGCAAAAATCTCTCATAACTATTTCTAAATATGGGGAGTTGGACATGCATGACAGAATTGAAGAAATGGGCCAGTATATTGTTCGTCGTCTGCACCCTGAGGAGCCTAACAAACACAGCCGGTTATGGATCAAACAGGAAATTTTAGATATATTGGTTAGTGATCAGGTAAGGATGAAGTAAAGTTATTTGTAAGGTTGAGAAAACTAACACATTCTCATTTGTTATGACATAATTTTCATGGTTATTGTTTTTTGATTATAGGGCACTAATGAAGCAGTAAGATGTATAAAGTTCAATGTTACATTAGAACTCAATCCCGAAATTGTTATGAAAGGCCTTGGAAACATGAAGAAACTTAGATTTCTTCAAGTGTATCTTGAACGTGTGGATTTTAGCAATAGCAATTGGGAATTTGATGAAGTTCTCCAGTACATTCCAAATGCTTTACGGTGTTTGAGGTGCAACTTTTACCCTTTTGGGTCTTTACCAAAATCATTTCAAGCAAATAATCTTGTTGAACTTGAAATGCGTGGTAGCAAAATTGTACAACTTTGGGAAGGGGGAGATAGAAAGGTAGAATATTAATAGTTGATTGGTTATTTTGCATTATTCATTATAATACTCACTTTTTGGTTTGGTTTGGTTTGTTATATATATTACTCACTTTTATTTTTGTTTACAATAGGTTCTTAACAAGCTCAGATTCCTTGATCTCAGTTTCTCAAAATTGAAGAACCTTGATCTTGGTCTGACTCCAAATCTGGAGACATTAGATCTTACAGACTGTCCTCATTTGGTAGAACTTCACATGCCTGCTCAATGTCCAAAGCTCATATCCCTCAAACTCAGTTATTCTAAGTATTCTAAGTTTTCGACACTTGTCCTTCGAAAGACTCCAAATCTCGAGACGTTAAGTGTTAGTTGTTTTCAGTTGGTAGAACTTCACATTCCCGTTGAATGTCTAAAGCTCAGATACATCAACATCAATGGTCCACAGTTGAGGATCCTTGACCTTGGCTTGACTCCGAATCTCGAGACATTAAGGGTTGAAGAATGTGTTGATTTGGAAGAACTTCACATTCCTGTTGAATATCTAAAGCTCAAATCCATCGACATCAACAATTCAAAGTTGAGGACACTTGACCTTCGAGGGACTCCGAATCTCGAGACATTACGTGTTAAAGAATGTGTTGATTTGGTAGAACTTCACATTCCTGTTGAATGCCTAACGCTCATATCCATCAAAATATACAGTTCAAAGTTGAGCATACTTGACCTTCGAGGGACTTCGAATCTCAAGACGTTAAGTGTTGAAAAATGTGTTGATTTGGTAGAACTTCACATTCCCGTTGAATGTCTAAATCTCGAATCCATCAAAATATGCAGTTCAAAGTTGAGGACCCTTGACCTTCGAGGGGCTCGAAATCTCGAGATATTAGAAGTTAGAAGTTGTGCTGATTTGGTAGAACTTCACATTCCCGTTGAATGTCTAAAGCTCAAATCCATCAACATCAACAATTCAAAGTTGAGGACACTTGACCTTCGAGGGACTCCGAATCTCAAGACATTACCTGTTTTATGATGTGTTGATTTGGTAGAACTTCACACTCCCGTTGATTTGTTTTATGATGTGTTGATTTGAATCTCGAAACATTTGTGGTTTACATTGTTTAACAAAGCTTACACTCGAGGGTGGTATTCCAGAGTTACAAAGAGTTTTTTCCATTTGTGGTTTACATTATTTACAATTGCCAGGTGAATCTTCCATGGCGAGATGGAGAATACTCATTGTCCAACACTCTGGAGTTTCGTTGCTTCCCAACACTCTGATTTTTCCCGAGGATTATATACAATAGATATCAAAACGCCTTTATGCCTGCAGAATGCATCGGCTGCGAACAGCGGAGCCACAGAATCCTTGAGGCAAATGCAGAATGTTCATTAATCTTGCATGGCCCTGCCTATGTTTCTCATTAAAACTAGATCTCTTCAATTCCTATCATTAACAAATGGACCTTGGATCTTTCAGCTTGTAACAGAAATTTTGATATGATTCTGCTTGCTCCATGTAAATCATATTCTGCTCTATGATCAGGATTTACATTGATTTTCCATTATCAACTTATAGTGATGAACTTTTACATCTCGCTACATCGTGTGCGTACACGACTAGTACTAAACAGTACAAGTAACTAGAGTTGTCTATGTCCATCGTGTGCTAGTCTTTGGTATTTTTTACATGTCTGATGATCACACTGCTGGGGTCTTTAAGGAAACAACCGTTCTACTCTTTGTTGTAGAGGTTAGGTCTGCGTACATCTCATCCACCCCAGATCCTACTTTTGAGTGGGATTTATTGGGACTGGCTGGTTTGGTTTGAAAAGATGGCTTCAGGTGCTTGTAGATCTTGTTGCTGATTTGCTGTTTTCTTGATGTCGATTTGCTGCTACAGAAACTGGTAGTCTAGTATTTTGCCTCAATTAGCTTATGCTGCAGCATTCTTGCAAGCTCAACTATTGTTTTGCTTGTGAAAATTGGGGCTGCTTTTTTTTGGCTTTTTACTACAAACTGATACAGAAAAGATTACAAGACAATTATACTGACATGGTCAGTATTGGTGGATTATTCCTACATCCTTTGTCTACTTCTTTATATCTCAACAATGGTTGGATTATTTTGACTCCCGCTGGGTTGCATGGTCGATTCCAAATTCAACGAAGCAGCTATATTATATTCTGTTGAGTGGTTCTTTTTGGTATATAAATATGTTTGGATTAGCAGCTTTTGAAGATAAGAGCAGGAGGTTGATTAGAAACATCCCCTTAGTTGTATAACGCATACATTAACATAGTCAAGTTCTTGATGTTGGCCAAAAATCGATAACTATATTTACCATGCATCTTATAGATCATTTAGGTAAAACTCTTAAATGCAAGTATACTACCTACTAAGCATTAAGTAGGTTATTGTTTGATCCATCCGAGTTGTTTTCTTTTCATCAATTGAAAAAACTCTTTTCCCACTTTTTCTATTTATTTTCTTTGTTCTTTTTTGTTAGTTTTCACATGCTAACAACGGTCTTGCTTTCAAGAATCCAAAACAATCACTTTTGGCAAACACTCTTTCTTATCATTGGTTACTTTTTTTTTTGCTTAACAAGTGAACATGAAATGTATAGCTGCACATTTTATGACCAATCATGAGTTTGCAACTTGGTCGAGATGCATCTGCAACAGTAAGTAGCTCACAACAAATTTTTTTCTATATTGTTATATATACAAGGGTGCATCACGGCTGGCGGTTAAAAACACAGAAGAAATTTATGTAGCCAATCAAGGGAATGTGTTGTTCAACCTTATTTTCTCCTTTTGGTACAGATGAATTTTACTAAAAACAGGATTAGAGATGAAGAGGGGGGTCAAAAATGAGGTGTGCATACCTCCTTTTCCCTATATTCTCCACGAGTATTTATGATTACTTGAATTATGATGTGCTAAAAAGATTGACTTGCCTGACATGTTTCCTATATATGCTCAACATGAATCAAGTGGGGATATCAATCTGTTGCTTCATTTATATGTTTGTGGATCGATGACACTCCGGATTGAGACACAAGCTCACTGTCCATCATTGATTCATACTATTTCAAGAACTCAACGAAAATAAATGAACAGAAACATTGAGTGCCTCACCATCCATTGCATATAAGAAAAGAAAAATGCAAGCTCATAACCACCATTGATATCGATTCATGCTACTTCTGAAATGATATACAAATCGTCAATTAAAATCTCTAGGATTATTGTTCTTCTGTTCCTGAAACAAAGATTTCTACTGTCCTTTTGTCAACTGGGGTGGGCGTTGAGTTATGATGTTGGTTTGCGGTTTTGTTTCCTGTTTGTTATTCATTGATTGGAGCTATTTAACATGAATGACACTAGTAACAAAGGTAGGTTAATCACTCTATCAATGAGTTCCAAGCAGGGTCGTCCTTGAGGAGGGCGGGTCGGGCGTACGCCTAGGGGCCCAATTTTTTTAACTATATAATAATAGTAAAAAAAATTAGTTAACAAAAAAGACAATTTTCTTAATATCTAATAGGACTCAAAGAATTTCGTATTATATAAGGGTCCAAACATGTATTAACTAATTACACTCGAAATGAAAAAAAATATGTGAAAAGTTAATTGGTCGTTCATTTTACAATATTGATTATAGTTTCTTTAAGGGCTTTTTGTTAATCTAGTACCAAAGTCTAAAATTACTTACCTAGAAAACCTTGATATATTATCCATCATTCATCTCCCACTAACTCTTTTGATTATTCAATCCATATGAATTCTATATTTTCTTAAGAATATGGTAAATTTCTTGATATTAACCAGGAGAACTCCTACTTTGTGTAAAAAATTACCAATTATAATAGACGATCCAACTTATATCTATTCACTGTTTTTTCAAACATTATTGACTCTTTATTACATAATAATCTAATATTGAATGCATGAATCTTAAGTACTCTCATATCTCAAAAACAATAATAATATCTCAAACTATAACCAACATGAGCTTTTGATTCTAAGATTGATAATTCAAAAAATGATTGTTTTAACCCTAAAAGTTTAAAATGGTGGTAGAAAAACATTAGGATGAGGTGAAATGGGAACACAACTGATTTATATTGATTTACATATAGTTGTACTCCGAATAGTCACACCGCAAATAATGTTAATCTATATATTAAATATATATCATAAGAATGTTTTTGACGTTGGAACAAATCAATGATGCTATGGAAAAATGATATGGTAGATCATATTAATTTATAAATAATTATTGATTGATTTTGTGTCTAGGAATTTTCGGAAAAATGGTTTATATAAATTATTCGTATTTCTTGAATTCAATGTTATTTCTTATGATACAAAGCGATATATTAAATAATTTTTTTTCGTACTTATTAAGTACATCTCGCCCAGGGCCCAAAATTTATCGGGCCTGGTTCCAAGCCTACTTCTTCAGCAATTCTCTTTTCACACATCACTCTCATTACTCTTTTATGGCTGTAGATTATTAAAAAAAAAATTATCAATTATAAAAGCTTTATATTTATCTTGTTCGACTTGTATGTTTTGAAATGCATACAGATTTGAGAACCGCTTGCTGCTACAGCCAAGGCAAAGGAGGAATCAAGAAAGTGAAAAGTATATATATAGAAGCTATATAAGAAAGCCAAAGGTTTCAATGTTCAAACCATGTACCTGTTCAATTATAAATATTGTTGTAATTATAGTTACTTATAAATGTGACTGTAATAATATCATTGAATATTTATGGGTTTATGCACACATGACTTGTCTTTTAACATGCAATTTTGTAGGAGAATCTTATATATTCTTTAATCAAACCTGCAAATTATGCATAAAATAAACAAATCAGAATTAATCAAACTTCTTCTACCAGCACCCCGGCTGCCAAGGGCTCAATATGACAAGATTAAGTTCACACATACTCCATTTTCGGTAACCGTGGTCCGTGGCAATATTGTGATCATGGGTTGTGAAAAGTTTGTAATTGTTAATGCACATAAAAGAACTTTTAAAACAATGGAGCACTACTACAAATTATGCTTTTACACACGGTTGTTTTGGGCTTTTATACGCGTTTTTTGAACCGCGTATATCGCGGGTGTTTGTAAAAGTATCGGGCTTTTATACGCGGTTCCAAAACCGCGTATAAAACTCAACTTTTATACACGGTTTCAAAACCGTTTAGAAAAGTAATACGAGGGTCGAGGAACCTGTTTGGTTACATATATAGGGTGTGTTTCATTTGAAAACCAAGTAATTTGTGTAAACTTTGCAAACCACTATTTTAGATAAGAATATATATATATATATATAGGGTCCCCTTCATTTGCTAACCAAACTATTGGTGCTAACCGTGCTAACCAATTTTCGACCAATCAGAAGCTTTCTAGAGTTTATGTAATTTGATTAATGCTATTAAAACGTCAAGGGTATTATGGGAATTTTCTAATTTTCGGCCATTTAATCTCATTCCATATTTTGAGGACATTTAATCTCATTCCATATTTTGAGGAGTTTGTTATGGTAATTATCTATTCTTTAAATGTAATATTTTTAAATTAAAATTTGATGTCTATCAAGTTAATATGGAAGTTATCTTCTACCTAATTTTAAGCATCCAACAACTTTCAAACTGCATGAACATATGCTCATATGCACAACTCCTAATGATAAATTCTTACCATATTCCCATATGCACAATTACCAAACAATGCACATATGCATATACAAAATTATAAAAGTAGTTATCTATGTGCAAAAATGCACAACAATGCATACATGCATTTTCAAAATTCCATAAAATATGCTTATACACACAGATTCCAAACATAGTTCTATTTTCCATGCCTATATGCAGAAATCCATAACAATGCATACATGCACTTTCAATTTTCAATAAAACATGCTCATATGCAGAGACCATCCACAAATACATAACAATGCATATATGCACCATAATAATTACTATTTGAATCCATAGGTTGCATTATTTTACATTCAAAATTCCAGAAGAATGGAACTCCAAACAAAAAAACCATAAGATTGTACAATTTATCGAAATAAAATCGTTTTGATGGGTTTTGAAATACTTCGATGTCTTCGACATTGACATCTTGTGCGATCACCTTTCGTTTGCTGGTGGCGGTATCTTCGACGGTACCGACGGCCATGTCGGCCGAGTTGTGTTCTTCCATTTGGACAGCCGGCGGCGGTGGTGTTCTTCTGTTTGTTGGGTGATTTTCCGGCGGGCGAAGTGGGAGGTTTTGGGTGAGGTGGTGGTGGGGAGGGTGGGGAGTGAAGTGGATCCGCCATTGGAGATGAAATTGGTGGTTTTTATCGATTGTTTTCAGTAATTTTTAGAGAGAATTTGTGGAGAAGATGAAACTGTTGATATGGAAATGCACATTAATTAGGGTAATTGATTAATTAAAAAATGTTGAATTATGGTAATTTAAAATTGCCCTAATTTTAAGCTTATTTCTTTCGTGTTTATTTAATGAATGGATATGCAAAATTACAATTTTGACCCTATGCGGTTATGCACATTAATTTCATAACGTTTTTACTTTTTTTTTTTATAAAATTAAAATTGTCATTAATTGTTAACCATTGATCTAAATAATCAACGGTCTAGATGGGTTAGCATGGTTAGCACCAATAGTTTGGTTAGCAAATGAATGACCCTCTCTCTCTCTCTCTCTCTCTCTCTCTATATATATATATATATATATATATATATATATATATATATATATATATATATATATAAGGGAGAGGTTCATTTGAGAAATGATAAATATATGAGAAATAGAGAAGTAATCTTAGCCATTCATCTGGTCAATATTTGCGGCTTTGACCGCGAAGCACCGGATAATTCCTTGTGTGGTCTATAGAAGGTAGAGGGGTAATTTCGTAAAATACACGAGATGAGTTCATATATGAATCTGTATGAATCACAAAGATTCATATATGAATCTGTTAATTAGTTCAACTGATTCATATATGAATCTTTGTGATTCATACAGATTCATATATGAATCACAAAGGTTCATATATGAATCTGTTAGTTAGTTCAACTTATTCATATATGAATCACAAAGGTTCATATATGAATCAGTTAAAAAAGTTCAATTGTGAATTGCACTGGTTCATATAAGAACATATAGTTAATATGTGAATTATACATGTTCATATATGAACACAACCCGTGTGTTTTGTAAAATTTACGAAATTGTCCTTCTATTTTTGGGATAGCCGCAACTTTTGACCGGTCAAAGCCGCAATATTTGACTAGTCAAATCCGATCTTGACCATATGAATGACTAGGATTACTTCTCTATTTCTCATATATTTATCATTTCTCAAATGAACCAAACACTATATATATATATATATATATATATATATATATGGATAATTATTATGATTCATTAACAATGATTGTGATATATATGGAAGATGATAAGGTTCATTTATTATGAGCATGACTTTAAATTAGTAAACATAATAAAATCATATATTTATTAGACTTGATGAACGATTAAGATTGGTTAGCAGAGTTTACACGAATTGCTTGGTTTTCAAATGAAACGCACCCAAATCCAAGAAGGACCAACCCGGCAACCCGCCAAATTCATGATGTGGGATTTGATCCATTATGGAGAGACAAGCTTCCACAAATTCAACACAAACCGCATGCTTCAACAACTGTTTATGCCAAAAATCTCCCAAAGATAATTTAAGGTAAATGTGGAGCTAAATCCAACCAAAGAAGTAACTTTAATAATCGGACGACAATATTAAACTTAAAGAAAAAGAGACGAGAGAATTGGTGACGTGGAAAACCCCTAAAATGGGTAAAAACCGCGGACAAGTGTGAGTCGTCGTGCACTATGGACGTCAATCAGGGACGTCGTCCTTGTTAACAAGTGTTACAAATGAAACGTAATGTAAAACAATACAATAAAGTTAACTCGGTCGTGCGTTGAACGACAAACAGCAGAAGGTCTTATGAACTTCAAGAGAAACTGAGTGAGTTTGAGAGTGTAATTCATGAGCTTGCAATGTCTGAGCCTTAGATGTCCCAATGTGCAGTTCCAACCCCATATTTATACTCCATCCTTCCGTTTTCCAAATATTTGAATGCATATGACCGTTATGCTTTTTGCTATTGATGATGTCTTCCGTTACAATCTCTGGTCATGAATGCCTTTAAATTCTGCACTTAAACATAATACAACATATGCTGACAATTAGTAACTGAAATCGAGTCGTACGATGATATTTATTGGATGGATACTTGATCATTTTAATCTAGGTCGCCTGAAAGAAAGGCGTCATTTACCGTCTGTCGTACGACCATGGATTATTGGTCTTTTTTACCCAAACAGTTTGCCCCTAAATTTAAAATTCAAGCGACAACTTTTTTGAAATTTAAATTTTTTTAAAATCATGACACGTGTTACAAAAGAAACGCGGGTAATTCGAATAGAATCAAATCGGTTCGTATCCAACTAAATACTGACGTCACTTTTAACAAAATATAAAATTTGACAGCTAACGAAGGACAGGTGTCATGCATTTGAAAGACGTACTCGAGTGCTTCGTCTAACACGGGTGACACGTGTCAATTGGTGATTGGCGATTCGATTTTCCAACGATTCGGTTTCCAATTTACGGTATAAATAAGGATTTATTTAATCTCATCCTTTTTTACGCTTACCTTTTCGAAGAAGTCATATTTCCGGCGAGATTCAGTTTCCGATCAACACGAATCCTTTCCATTTCTAGATTTGAGGTTTAGAACACTATTTAAGGTACAATTTCTGAGTCTTTTTTGTGTCGATTTATGCATAAGAAATCCATAGCTAGAAAACCTAGGAAAGCTTGGGATATTCTGAGTTATTGGTGTGCAACTCTTAACGTCCCTGACTTTCAAATGTCGAGTGAACCAGTGAGTCTGTTTAGAGAAGAAGAACATATAGATTTTTTTAAGAGTTTGGCTAAGCTTCTAGATGAGATAAATCTGGTGTCGCCGGAGGATTTAAAGCCGGATGAAGTTCCGAGGGGATATTGTGTCTTATACGAATACCCCTTTAAGATAGGTTTCTCTTGGCCTTTTAGCCCTTTGGTTAGGGCATTTTTAGATGCCTTTGACTTGACACCTGGACAATTAATGCCTCAATTCTGGCGCATTGTCCAGGTGATCGATCGTCTTACGGCCGAGTGGGAGGTACCGTTCAATGTGAACGACCTCTTGACAGCCTATAGTGTGCGACCGGATAATTATCACCGGTATAGCCTGTTTCCCCGTTCGAAGGGGGATAATGTACTGATACTTAACACCGCGGTTAACGACCGTGGGTGGAAACATCGGTATGTTTTTCTTCAAGTGGCGTCTGTAAGTGACGAAGACAACCAATGGTTGTCGTTAGGCTGGAACGAATCGGGTAGGTTTATTTGTTTTTGTCGTGCGTTTTTGTCGTGCGTTTTTAGTCTAATGTCTTTTTTTGTTTGGCAGTGATCGACTTCAGTGTAGTGAATCCAAGGAGGGATTCTCTCAGCAAGGTTCAAAGAATCTTAGAAAGAAGTATTGCCGATCGTTCATTCTCCCTTCGGTCGAATGACGAGGAGGACGAAGTCGTCCTAGTTGCTGAAGTTACACCTGCCGAGGGTTCTCATCAAGGAGAGGAGAAAGAAGAAGAAAGAGAAGAAAGGAGAGAAGGAGAGATGACTGGTACGTCGCTTGACGACATTTTCGTAATTTACATTTCATGTCTTCTCTAATTTCTCAATTTTGTCCAGAAGATTCATCTACGAAGTCGGTTGCTCAAAGACGGGCCGAACAATTGGAGCTTGCCCGTCAGGGCAGAGAGAAATCGAAAAAGAGATCTGCTCCTCCCGCGGGGTTAGATCCAAGACGTGTTCGAGGAAAACTCCGGACTTCACCAAAGAAGACGGGCGATGCCACTCTGTCGTCCCTTTCAGGGGCGACTTTAGCGAAGGACACCGTTGCTGGGGTCGAGTTTGGAGGCTCGACCAAGGTGACGAAGGATGCTCCCTTGTCAGGGGTGTCAGGCGTTTATAAGCCCATCTTCGAAGCTCCTTCTTCTTCTTCAAAGGAGGAGAAAAACAAGGAGAAGGTGGGAGAGACAATATTCAAAGTCACTCTCCCATCTGACTTCATGGTTAATGACGTCCTTGAGAGGGACGTCATTTTTCCGCATTTGGGGAAGTTTCTTCTCCCGACCTTTCGTGACCGCTATAACGACTCTCGGGTCGAAGATACGGGAGCTCATGCCGCTGGTCTTTCCTTCATGGTAAGCCTGTATTATTTTTTATTTTCTTTGTTACTTACTTGCTATGGTTTTTTAACCTTTTCTTTGCTGTCTTACAGGCTTTTCAAGCGTGTCTGAGCTTTTACGCTCAGACAGAAGGTCTCAGAGTGGCCTTCCCTGACGTACAAAAAAGGGCTGACGAGGCTCTTGAAAAAGAGAAGGTCGCCTTAGAGGCGGTCGAGGCCGAGAAAATGAAGGTCGAGAGCCTTAAGGCTAAACTCGTTGAAACTCAAAATGAGAAGATTGAATTTAGGGATCGCGTCCTTGAGCTTGAGGCGATAACGACCAAACTGGAGGTCGAAAAAATAAAGGCCACCACTGTCACTGCTGCCTCTGCTGATGAAGTTGCGTCTCTTCAAAAGAAAGTCGAGAGTTTGGAGGGCGACGTTAAAGATTTAGAGGAGGAAAATCAGCAGCTTGAAGCCTTCTCCCGTCTCACAGCCAGGGCTGCTTTGATGAGACGTCATCTAAGTGGGAAGAATCCCATGGCGTCGGCCGCCGAAGAGCTCAAGACTTATCTTGAGAAGGTGGGGACTGAAAGGGATCTTGACGAGGACAACTATTTGGATGGGAGAGAAGGAGGAGAAGAGGAGGTGGTAACAAGGACGGACGTCGTGCAGGAACAGGCTGTCGATCCTCGGGTGGCGGACGTTGTTCAGGAACAATCTGGCGCTCCTCCTACTTAGCTTCTTTTGAATCTTTCATCTGAAGGTCGACCACACGTGGTCGTCTTTTGCATTTGTAATTTCTACATCCTATGAAAAAACTCTTTTTGCTTATCAACGCTTATTATCCACTTTTATAAATAATCATTCATCGAATAATTAAAATAGATAAACAGTTACATCAGTCATTCAACCATACTTAAAAATGAATCAACTGAAACTTTCGATCGACCTTGGTCAATTCATAATAATGGTTCTTGGGTCTAAGTATTGAACACCAAAATGCAGAGTTTAACCTTTGTAATTTATTAATGTCGAATGTTATACGGGTGACCACATGAGTTTTACTCGACACAAAAAATTCTTAAATAAGTCGTGTGTCTCTGCAGAAAACAACATTAGCGGGGTGGTCGTTGGTTTGACCAACGACCCTCCGATGCTTAAGTCAGTAATTTTTCTTAAAAAATAATTAAAAGAAATTAACTTCACAGATTTAAAAGTAATACCTCTTTAGATGAACTGCATTCCAGCTTCGTGGGAAATTTTGACCATCAAGGGTCTGGATTCTATAAGCTCCTTTACCCACGACACTAGAAATTTGATAAGGACCTTCCCACTTAGTAGAAAGTTTACCTGCATTAGGCTCTTGAGTGTTTTGAAACACTCGTTGTAGGACGTAGTCGCCTTCTTGAAAAACTTTGACCTGGACATTTTTGTTGAAATGTCGTTCGACAGTTTATTTTTGAGACGCCATGCGAATGTAAGCAGCTTCTCAAAGTTCCTCTAAGGCGTCGAGGTCATAACTTAGGTCGACTAAATTATGCTCAACGGACGTATGTCTTGAAGTCGGTAGTCGTACCTCAATAGGTAACACAGCTTCACATCCATAGACTAAGGAAAAGGGAGTCTGTCCTGTGGACGTACGAGGTGTCGTACGATTAGCCCATAGAACGGAAGGCAATTCTTCCATCCACTTTCCTTTGGCAGCTTTAAGTCGTTTCTTGAGTGAATTAATGATAGTTTTATTGCTCGACTCGGCTAAACCATTCGACTGTGGATATCGAGGCGTCGATGTTACCAACTTGATGTTCCTTTCTTCACAAAATCTTCGCGTTCGGTCACTGGTGAATTGTGTCCCGTTGTCGCACGTTATTTCAGATGGAACTCCAAACCTACAAATGATGTTAGTTTGGATAAAAGAAACGACTTCTTTGTCCCGGACCTGGGAAAAAGCCGCTGCTTCGATCCATTTAGAAAAATAATCTGTTAAAACTAGAAGAAATACCTTTTGCCCGGGGGCAGGTGGTAATTTCCCAACAATATCCATTCCCCATTTCATAAAGGGCCATGGAATCAAAGTCGAGTGCAAAGGTTCAGAAGGTTTATGTGACATACCTGTGTGTCTTTGACATGCGTCGCATAACTGTACATACCTGGTCGCATCTTGTCTTAACGTTGGCCAATAGTAACCTTGTCTTGATATCCGGTTGGCTAAACTGCGGCTTCTAGAGTGATTTCCACATTCTCCATCGTGCATATCCTGTAAAATTTTGTGTACTTGCGCCTTGTTGGTAATACATCGTAGATTCAAACCAGTCGAAGACCTTCGATACAATTGTCCTCTAATCATAACGTATCTTGATGCTTTAAATCTAACTTTTCTCGCTTCCATTCTATCATCGGGCAATTGATCGTGCTCTAAGTAATTTCGAATGTCGTCCGACCAAGAATTTTCTTCTTCAATTGATGCGACTGAAATATTATCATCCTCCTTGATGGACGGGGTTGTAAGATGAACTACTGGGATATTGTCGAATGTCGTTCGACTAAGTGCTGACCCTAAATTGGCCAGCGCATCGGCTTGAGTGTTCTGATCTCTTGGTATTTTCTCGATTACAAAGCGACTGAACTTCTTTGCTTCTTCTTTTACTATTTTATAATAGGCAATCATCCTTGAATCTTTTGCTGCGAACTCTCCATTGATTCGGTTAACAACTAGGGACGAGTCACTTCGGACATGCAGACGTGTTGCCCCTAAGTCGTGAGCAATTTTGATTCCTGCAATCAGTGCTTCATACTCTGCCTCATTATTTGTTGCTTTGAAATCGCACCGTATGGAATATACCATTTTGCCCCCTTGTGGGGATTGTAGGACGACACCCAAGCCTGTGCCACGTATATTCGCCGAACCATCAACCTCGAGCATCCACGTAGTGTCGTGCAAAGTCGCCACAATTAACTTGTCGGACGTCATTGTGCTTTCTAGTTCTGGACTGAAATCTGAGACGAAATCTGCCAAGACCTGTGACTTGATCGCCGTTTTGGGCTTGAAATCCAGATCAAAATTGCTGAGGTAAATACTCCACTTAGCTAATCGTCCTGTTAATTCAGGTTTTTTTAACACAGACTTTAAAGGAAAATTAGTTACCACAATTATAGGATGTGATTCAAAATAATGTCGTAGCTTTTTAGCAGCCATGACTAATGAAAGTAAAAGTTTTTCTATAGACGAATACCTGGTTTCAGCGTCTAGCAGAGTCTTACTTACATAGTAAATTGGCAGTTGTCGTCCGTCGGTTTCTCGTATAAGAACCGCACTTACCGAATTAGTGCTGACGGCTAGGTAAAGTTGAAGGACTTCACCTTTCTCAGGTTTAGAGAGAAAAGGAGGCGACATCATATATTTTTTGAGTTGATGTAACGCTTCTTCGTGTTTGTCAGTCCACTCGAAACCTTTATTTTTTCGTAGGACATTATAGAATAAATGACATTTGTCGGACGATCGAGAGATGAAACGGTTCAATGCCGCTATCCGTCCTGTGAGACATTGAACTTCTTTAAAATTTCTGGACGATTTAAGCTCGACAATTGCTTTAATCTGATCTGGATTAGCTTCGATTCCTCGTCGTGTGACCATATACCCGAGAAATTTGCCAGCTCGAACTCCAAAAGAACATTTCGTCGGATTCAGCTTCATCTTGTACTCACGCAAGATGTCGAACGACTGCTTCAAATGTCCGATATGATCGTACGCATGTTTCGATTTGACAAGCATGTCGTCGATGTACACTTCCATAGTATTGCCCAAATGTTCTTTGAACATCATATTCACCAATAGTTGATATGTCGAACCTGCATTTTTAAGACCAAAAGGCATTACTTTATAACAATAAGTACCTTTATCTGTCATGAAGGCTGTTTTCCCCTGGTCGTCAGAATGCATCAATATCTGGTTATACCCAGAATATGCGTCCATGAACGTGAGTAACTCATGTCCTGCTGTAGCGTCGACCATAGAGTCGATATGTGGCAATGGAAATGGATCCTTCGGGCAAGCTTTGTTAAGGTCCGTAAAATCAATGCAGACTCACCATTTGCCATTTTTCTTTTGGACGACTACAACATTAGCGAGCCAATCTGGATACTTGACTTCTCGTATTTTTCCTGTTTTAAGCAAATTATCAACTTCGTCGTTGATAACCTTATTTCTCTCAGGAGCAAATTTCCGTCTTTTCTGTTGAACGGGTTTGAATGATGGATCGATGTTGAGTTTATGAGAAATAATACTCGGATCGATACCCACCATGTCTTCGTGCGTCCAAGCGAAGCAATCATAGTGGTCCTGCAAAAAAGAAATTAGTTGCTTTTTGAAGGAAGGATCGAGCGTCGAACCTATATAAACCATCTGATCAGGCTTATCTTGGTTTAGGATGACAACTTCTAAACGATAGTCGTCGTCAGCCCCAGGAACATCCTGGTTCTGTAATTGCTATACTGTTTGCTTCGGGGGTTTCAAGGAAACTTTGTAACATTCTCTAGCGACCTTTCTTTCACCTTTGATTTCCTGTACTCCCCATTGCGTGGGAAATTTCAGGGTTTGGTGGTATGTCGAAGGCACAACTTTCATGTCATGAATCCAAGGTCGCCCAAGGATAACATTATAAGCTGATGAGCAATCGACGACGTTAAACTTCGTCTGTTTGTTGATTCCTTTAGCATATATTGGGAGTGTGATTTCCCCCATGGTGTTTGTCGCTCCACCATTAAATCCAACGAGTGTGGTCGAACGCCGTGTAATCTCGGATTTGTCGATGCCCATCGCTTTCACTGCATCAAAAAAGATAATGTTAGCTGAACTACCTCCGTCGACGAGTATCCTTTTGGTCAGACAATTCCCAATGCTCAATTGGATAATTAGTCCGTCATGATGTTTCTGATGTACGTCATCGAGATCCGCATGGTCGAACGTTAAGGGCATAGCCTCCAATTCTGCGTCCTCTTTAAGTCGTGCCTCCTTTGGAATTGGTCGGTCGTCGGGACCGCGACTGGAATGTCTTTTAGCGGCAGAATATGTAGTTCCACAAATATCAGAACCTCCAGTGATACAATTAATCACCTTAGCATGCTCTGGAGATGTAGGACGTGCGTCTTTCTTTTCCGTCAATTCTTGCAAGTAACCTTTTGAGTTGAGCCAGGACAGCTCTTTCTTTAAGGCGATGCAATCGTCCGTTATATGACCGAAGTCATTATGAAAGTCGCACCATTTAGTTTTGTCCTTCTTGTCGGTGTCCTTGTCATTTTTCTTTGGCCATCGTACGTTTTGCTGAAGCTGCTTCAAGGACACGACGACGTCTTTAGCTGATCCAGGGAAACCATAAGATGGCACCTTAGGATACTGGACAGATTTAGAAGTCGCCGGTCCTTTCTTTTCAAATCTGACGTTTGAAATCTGCTTATTAGGTTCCAATCGATTGGTCGACTTTGGTTTAAAGTCAGACTTTTTAACACCTAAGCTTTTCCGGTCGCCCGAGTGTTTATTTCTGAAAGCAAGGTCATCCTCGACCCTCATATGGGCAAGCGTCCTTGCTCGTACGTCTTCAAAGGTTTCCGGAGGATACTTTGTAAGATCGAGATACAACCCGGAACTATCGTCCAGACCTCGTTTGTATGCTTCGATTGCTGTTTTTACGTCACAGTTACGTATACTAATCATCTCCGCATTGAACCGATTAAAGTAGCCCCGGATGGACTCTTCATTCTTCTGTACGACATAGTAGAGGTCGCTCGTTTGCTTTTCCATTTTTCGGCTGCTAGCGAATTGCTGAGTGAATTGATTCACCAATTCTGCAAAAGACCCAATAGTTTTAGGTTTGAGATTAATCAACCATAGTAAAGCTGCCCCAGTCAAGGTCGCCCCAAAACTTTTGCACATGCAAACTTCTTGGAATTGGTACGGTATTGAGACAGTCCACATAAGTTGCTTGTATTGGGCGACGTGCTCCGTTGGATCAGTGACGCCTGAGTACTTTGGACTGAAGGTCGGGATGCTGTATTTCTTTGGAACATCTACTAACGCGATCTCATCAATGAACGGTGACGCCTGAAACCCTGCACGTGGCTCGACATCGACTGGAACTGCTGCCCCCGGCAATTTGGCCAACATTGACAGGACACGTTCATTCTGATCTTCCAGAAGCTTTAGTCTTTGTGCAACGGGATCTAAAGGAACACCATTTGAAGTACCCAATGGAACATAGCCAGACCTATTGAAGCTAGTCTGCTGCGAGGCATCAGAGGCATATCCATTGAATGAAATAGAGGCCATAGGCATAGTTGGAATTACAAAAGTCGCAGGGTTAATTGATGGTGGACGAGGATAATTAGGTAATGGAGGGGGTACATTCCAGGTACCAACATAAGCATTTGTAGTCCCCGTCACATTGTTCCCATTTTGGTTTCTCAAATTCTCGATGGTTTCAGCCGCTTGTCGAGCTTGAGCTGTTAGGGCGTCAATACGAGCACGAGCAGCTGTCAATTCCATGTTCATTTGGGCTACGATATGATCTTGAGTTCCTTGGAATGCCATTATCCTGAATAACTGGAAAAGAAAACACTAAGAGAAAAACGTTAGTCCGTCGTAAGATTATTGAAGATTTCCTTTGGATGGGGCCCCACGGTGGGCGCCAAACTGTTTATGCCAAAAATATCCCAAAGATAATTTAAGGTAAATGTGGAGCTAAATCCAACCAAAGGAAGTAACTTTAATAATCGGACGACAATATTAAACTTAAAGAAAAAGAGACGAGAGAATTGGTGACGCGAAAAACCCCTAAAATGGGTAAAAACCGCGGACGAGTGTGAGTCGTCGTGCACTATGGACGTCAATCAGGAACGTCGTCCTTGTTAACAAGTGTTACAAATGAAACGTAATGTAAAACAATACAATAAAGTTAACTCGGTCGTGCGTCGTACGACAAACAACAGAAGGTCTTATGAACTTCAAGAGAAACTGAGTGAGCTTGAGAGTGTAATTCGTGAGCTTGCAATGTCTGAGCTTTAGATGTCCCAATGTGCAGTTCCAACCCCATATTTATACTCCATCCTTCCGTTTTCCAAATATTTGAATGCATATGACCGTTATGCTTTTTGCTATTGATGATGTCTTCCGTTACAATCTCTGGTCATGAATGCCTTTAAATTCTGCACTTAAACATAATACAACATATGCTGACAATTAGTAACTGAAATCGAGTCGTACGATGATATTTATCGGATGGATACTTGATCATTTTAATCTAGGTCGCCTGAAAGAAAGGCGTCATTTACCGTCTGTCGTACGACCATGGATTATTGGTCTTTTTTTTACCCAAACAACAACCTTATTGTACCGCTGAGTTTGAAAGTAAAAGTTTAAATGAAAGGGAAAATTGTTTCAAGGGTCACTATCAAATAAAAATGAAGAGTCGAAGGGCCTGTTATGCCATTAATTCTCATGAACTTGAGTCGAAACCGGGTCAAGATGACCCAGGAGAAAAATGCAATCAATATAGGGTAATGCTAATGGCACCCTTATTAATGTCAGAATAAGGTCATTTCATTCATTGGAAATGTAAAAAACATATTTTGATGTTGATGTTTGTGAGGAGATGTGGATCCCAGTGCAGTGCAATCACAAGCAAATATAAACAAAGATGAACAGATTATAGGCCACGACAACTAGTCATATGATTGATAATACTTCAAAGGGTTAAGGTTTACAGAGAGAATTTCTGATAAGGGTATGTAAACCTAATGACTAGAAAACTGAATAATGATTTTCTAAACTAACAAATGAAATAGAAATAACTTTAAATACGTAGGCTCGCAGGCCTAATGGGCTTATGGGCTTTTAGGCCCAACAAGCTTACAACAAAGATAACTTGACATAATATACCCTGAACTTCTATTTAACTAACAAAGTAGCCCTAACAATCTCCCCCTTTAAATAGAAGTTGAAACTCGCGCCAGTTAGGAACATATATCTTCCGAAAACCAAAACTGATCTCGAAATATCTGATTTGCGTTCTATACTCCAGTCGTTCTTCGATAACTCTCAGTGCTTTAAGAACAAGTGCTTTGTATGAAGAATCCAGTATCTGAACTCCTTTTTCATCTTGACTCAGCGCACGCTTCAATTTGTCTTTCAAAAGCATCAATGTACCATCACAGAATCTGGCAATCTGATCAAAATGGATAAAGCGTAGAACACCTTTGTTGTTCACATATGACATACCAAACTCTGGAATTTTTATAATTGTGAATGCAGGTACATTTAGAGCATCAGACGGAACAGTCAGATCAGGTTTGAGCAAATTAATCTTCGGTTGATCGCTTTCTAACCCAATCTGAAAATCTTCCACCGAAGCAAGTTTCATTGCGCACTCCATGTATATTTTCACGGTTTCTAGTGCATCAATGACTTCTCCGGGTCTGACGGTTCTGGTCTTTAAGTCACGTAGGATGAACAGCAGATCTTGTGGCTCCAGACACGGAAAATCAGTATCAGAAAAGCAGTATTGTTGACCATCTTCTCTTGTAACCATAAAGTCCGTATACCTAACCTTCATGAAGTAGGCAGGTATAATCTTATCAACTGATACAATCCTGAGCTTCGTCTTGGAGTACTTGTGCTGGAATTTTCTGTACACGAACACAAGTTCACGTTGTTTTTCTTTGTTTTTCACTGACTGTAGACCATGTAGAACGACTTCATCATACTTTCTGATCCAGTGGGCAAAGATCTTCTTCTAGCTTTCTTCGAGGAAAGGAACTTTTATTCTGACTCTTTCCCACTTGGATGGACGAATTGGAGTAGTACGTACTGGTTCTCTAACTGGTGAAGCTGGAGGAGATCTCTCGGGAAAAATTGTAGAGGAGAAGTCAGGGTGATTACTTGGATAGGTCAATAAAGGAATCACGGCAGAAGACTGATCATCTGGATGCAGTATTTCATCAATTTCTTCTTGCATAACCACCAGAGCTCTTTCAGTATTGGCACATTCTTCTGTCGTGTCCGCCACTTCATACGGATCTAGTATTATTGCCCAATCTTCAGGAACTATCGGAGAACCATCTTCAAATTCCTCAGGCTTTTCAACCGTCGGATAATCGTATAGTACCAAGTCTGTCACCGGTTCCCGTTCCTGTTCCTGTCTCTGTCCCTCTGTTCTTGTACCGGAACCCGTATCCTGTTCACCCTGTGCTGATTCCACCACATGTGTCTCTGGCTCAGATAGGCGTTGGCGCTTCTCCCCCTCATGGTGATCAGGATCATTCTGATCATCATGTCGGCGCTTGAGCCGTTCTGCCTGGCTACGGCAGGTATCCTCCACTGCTGATAAACGTTCAGTCAAAGCAGCGACGGTTTGCTGGAGTGACTGAAGCATAGCTTGCTGGATCTGGAAGGCTTCAGTAGAGACAATAGGTTGGGGGGTTGGTGGGGTAGGTGTGGATGCTTGAGAACGAAGCAATGATAACAAATCAGCATCCTGGGTGGGTTCAGTCAGAGACTGGGCTAGAAGTTTGGCAAGAAGGATGGATTTCAGCTCAGGTATAGAAAGATCCGTGGCGGGTAGGGAAGGTGGAATAGGTGTGGGCGTAGGCTCAGTCACAGGACCTTTGCCTTTGACCATGCGTTTGAGGTTGTCCATCTCTTCCCTCATCATAGATTGGACAGCCTTTAGGGCGTCGTCCATGTATTCCCTTGAGACAAACTCAGTTAGGGTAACTCCAGGGTCACTTAGACTTCCCGTTGTAGAAACGACTGTAGAAGTCGATCCGCCTACGTTCACGGTTGGCGTGATGATAGCCGTGGTAGGACTTCCACCCAATCCTCGTAAACTACCCGAAAGCGGAGTTACTATGGGTGTTCCGACCGGGCCACTTAGGAGACCGGCGATAGCCGAAAAAGGAATATGTGTCCTAGGAATGACATGTATAGCAAAAGGCTCTAGACTCCATGCATGCAAAGATGTCGAGAACGGGGGCAGTTGTTCTCTTGGTTCAATATTGGCACCCTCCAAGTGAGAGCCCGATAGCGGATGTGCTAAATCCCCGTGGGAATGTGAAACCACCATCTGTTGAGAGATGGTGGAGTGGCTTGGTGGGGTGTGCAGATGCGCCGCTAGGTCCACGGCGGCTTCTTCAATACCCTGTCTCAACACATGAGACTGGGTAGTAGATGTGGCTACCTGGCTAGACGTGGCTAGGGGGGATACAACCGATGAAGGTTGTCCCGTCACTCGTGTACTCTCGGTATGTATTTTACTCCGCCTTTCCCTCACACGGCTCACTTCTTGATTTTCAACTGAGACTCCCTCCGCTCTCCTTATCTCTCCGGATGGGGGCTGATCATCGTCACCATCTGAGTCAGAAGACTCAGGTGATGTCGATGCTGCAATTTGGGTTTCTTCCGAGTCGGAATGCGCTGTCGTGTCTTCAGTAGCAGTGACAGAAGAGCACTGAACATGAAAAGCTTCAGAATCGGTTGCCTCTTCTGCCATTTGAGTCTCGGTTGGCGTCGGCGAAGATGGTTGTCTAGAAGAACTAGCCTGGCTCGGTCCAATGGCACTGCCCACGCCTGTTCCCCTCACTATTATTTCTCTCGACACACCCTGTCCGGAAGCCCCAGCTATCCGGACGCTCCCGCCTCTCGTTCGTGGACGCGGACCCTCACGTCGCTCAGGTCGCGCTCCCTGGGCAGGTCCTGCCGGTCCTGGCCGGACCATAGGAGCTGGAATGTTGTGTGTGTGCCTATAAGCTATCACACTCAGTGCCGTTAGACGAGCATAGTCTAGTAACCCGACTGGGATTTGTCGGGCGACAACACCTTCTGGATCAGCGCGGGAAGGTATCTTGCGCGTCGGATGATGTGGGCATGTTGGGTGCGTAGAACGGCACTATATCTCGGGATAGACGTTCATGTAGTTCCGGATGATAATCTGTAAGAACCTCATGAATGGAATGAAGTTCGATCGGCGAGATGCAGTAGACCGGACTCTCTGAACGAGTTCAAACCAAAGGAAATCGGCAAAATCTACGTGGCGATTGAAGGCCACCACGTGAAATAAGCGAAGTATCGGGGCACTCGTCTGGTCAATGCCTTTCATTATTGCCGTAAGGCACCGATTTATGTAGGTGAACATCGTGTACCAGATCGTCGAGAGGTACTTGCGGTTAAAGGTTGATGGAATGCGAAGTTCGGCGCCGTACCCTAGGGAGAGAAGGTCGGTGCACAGAGTAGCATCAGAAACCATCGGGTCATAGCTATCCCTGCCTGGAATGGAACCGGCGGTCGGGAGACAAAGGAATTGGCGGAAGAGATCACACGTGAGAAGCACTGGTGTATGATCTATCCGACCTTCTAGGTGGAATTCTTCATCGGCCTTTAAATCTCGGAGAGAGTGCCAAAACTGCTGTAAGTATATGACTGGAACGGTCGCAGTTTCCGTTAGAGCATAAGAGATTGGATGCCCCTTGAGTATCTCGATGATGACCTGATATTGAATAGCCGGTTGGGTTACATCGAGGTGGTAGTTATTGGCTGTAAGAGGGAGGAACTGATCCTCGGGAATCAGTTCCGCATCTGCGATTGGAGCAATCGCTGGTGGCTGGTTTTGTGCCATTGTACCTGTGAAGAATTAGTCGATTAGTACGCAGGTTTGGAAAAAGATAATAGTCGTTGGAGTTATACAGTCATGATTTAAACCACAACTGATGCTAACTCCAAAAAAATGGAAGAACAAACCCTACTCGTGAATTAGGGTCAGTCACCAAGGCGCATAGAACTGCACCAGCACATAGAACCACCAAAATCCCCTCATAAACACACATATGAAAAGTTATAACTATAAGCACCATAAACTAGGATTCGACCGGATAAGATATTAGACCGGATTAGGGTATTTGACCGAAGGTCACTTAAGACCGGATATGGTTTTGGACCGGAGGTGACCTAAGACCGGATATGGTCTTTGACCGGATAAGGTCTTCGACCGGAGAAAACATTGGATCGGTGGTTAAACCACCAGATAAGTGTTCAACCGGAGGAACCATTTGACCGGGGGTGCGTTCGACCGGGGCGTAACCCTAGATCGGAGTAAACCCCCGGAGAAGACAAATCGACAACAGATCAACCCTCGGGGAACATCCAGAGCAGGAAACAACGTAATATCGACCGATTACAATCGATCGATGCAAACTGAAAACAACGTATACTCGATACACCTACCTGATCGATTGAAGATGAACCACAACGGTGATGTTCGGTCGAATTGGGGGTTCGGTCGAATAGGGTTCCGGGCGAGAGAGAGAGATAGACGATGAGAAAGAAAGAAAAGAGGGATTGATCGAATGAGGAGTAAGAAGGGTTCGATCGGGGTTTTTAAACCCCCGATCTTGGATAAGGGCTTGGGCCGGGGCCGGACGATACTGGGCCGGGGAAACAACGGGCCGGGATCAAACCAAAACAAATCAAACAAAAACCGTTTAAAAATATTTTTGTATTTTTCGAAAATAAGATAAACTTGTAAAAAAAACTAAGAGAGAAAAAAAACTGAAGAAACTTATGAAATAATAAAAAAAACGAAGGTACAGAAACTACAAAACTCCCCCTTAATAAAACCGAAATACGCACGAGAGTGCTCCCCCTGAACATATTAGCCACTTACCTGCTCCCCCTCGAATGGAGGACTCGTGAGACTTACCAACCATCTGACGCTAGTGCTTCCCCTGAACACATTATCGGTGTGAAGATCCGTCACAAACCACGGACTCCTTTCAGGGAATATCCGAATGAACTACACAACGCTCACGAAACACACCACTAAAACAAAAAACAAGAACACAATAGAGACGAAATCTACTTTGTTGATACATAAATTTGTAACTGACACAGAGCTGAACGAGTAAAATGCAATAACCAAGGAGTGTGAATAATAGCAACCAGAGACAAGTCACTGGTGTAATGGTCACAGTCATTCGTTATTGAAAGAGACTCGTAGAGAGCTGCGAACGGATCAAACTTTCTGATTTAGCATACCTAGCTTGGACACAAGGTAATTAAATTGTTTTTCGTCCAAGGATTTGGTAAACAGGTCTGCTAACTGATGCTCTGAATTAACAAAATAGAGTTCGATAGTACCTTTTTCGACGTGATCTTTTATAAAGTGGTAACGCACATCAATGTGCTTCGTCTTCGTGTGCTGGACGGGATTGCTTGATATGGCTATCGCGCTCTTCGAGTCGTAGTAGATGGGGATCCTTGAGTAGTTAAAACCATAGTCTTTGAGCTGGGTGCGCATCCAGATGACTTGGGAGCAGCAACTAGCGGCTGCTACATACTCCGCCTCGGCGGTGGAGGTGGACACGCAGTTTTGCTTCTTGGAGGCCCAGCTGACAAGACGATCGCCCAAGAACTGAACATGGCCCGACGTGCTTTTCCGGTCCAGCATGTTTCCAGCATGGTCAGCGTCCGAGTAGGCTGTCAATTCAAAACCTGTCTCTTTTGGGTACCACAAACCAAGATCAGCAGTACCTTTTAAATATCGAAAAATTCGCTTAACCGCAGCTATGTGAGACTCTTTAGGTTTCGACTGAAATCTTGCACACAAGAATGTCGAGAACCTAATGTCAGGCCGACTAGCCGTTAAGTACATCAGAGAGCCAATCATGCCTCTATAAATAGTAGCATTCACATCCTTACCGTCAGGATCAGAGTGAAGCTTTAGAGTAGTGGACATGGGGGTTTTCATAGGTGAAGATTTTTCCATCTGGTATTTCCGAAGAATATCCGAGATGTACTTAGATTGATTAATGAAAATTCCTGTTTGTAATTGTTTTACTTGAAGACCCAGAAAAAAATTCATTTGCCCCATCATGCTCATTTGAAAATGTTTACTCATTAAGGCAGAAAAGTTCTGACAATACTTGGGGTTCGTGGAGCCAAAGATTATATCATCAACATAAATTTGTACAAGAATGATATCCTTCTTCTCTCTTTTAATAAATAAAGTAGTGCCAATTTTACCTTTAGAGAAACCAGACTTGACTAAGAAGGATGAGAGTGCATCATACCAGGCTCGTGGCGCTTGCTTAAGACCGTAGAGGGCCTTGTCAAGAAAGTAGACGTAATGCGGATTTTCAGAGCTCACGAAGCTTTCGGGTTGCGAGACATACACTTCCTCTTTGAGGACGCCGTTGAGGAACACGTATTTCACGTCCATTTGAAAGACGATGAAATTCTTGTGAGCGGCGTAGGCGATGAACATGCGGATCGCTTCAATGCGGGCAACCGGTGCGAACGTCTCATCGTAATCAATTCCTTCTTGCTGGCGATATCCTTTAGCCACTAGACGCGCTTTGTTCCGAACAATGATGTCGTTTTCTTCCTTCTTGTTCTTAAAAATCCATTTAGTCCCTATCACCGTCTTGTTCCTAGGTCGAGGAACTAGGCGCCATACTTTGAGGCTCTCAAATTGGTTGAGTTCCTCTTGCATGGCGATAACCCAGTCCGGATCATTCAGCGCTTCAGAGACGGTGGAAGGTTCGATGCGGCTGAGGAAAGAGGAAAATAAGCAGTCATTCGCTATAGTGGATCGAGTCTGAACTGGTGTGGAGGGATCACCGATGATCTGATGAAGGGGGTGTGCTCGAGTCCACTTGGTGGTGTGTGGATGAGGTTGATATGTCTGGTGAGAAGTGTCAGCATCCACATACCCACCGGGGGGTAAATTCTGAACTGCCTCGAGGGATGACGGCCTGTGAGGTGGAAGCTCCTTAGTGGGAGTCGAGCAAGGATAAGAAGACGACTCAGTTGATGATGAAATGATAGGAGGCTCCGGGATTGCCGGAGAGGTAGCTTCGGGAGCACCTTCAACAGGAGTCGATTCAGGAGCACCGTCATCAGGAACTTGAGCAAGAGGATGTCTATCACTTGAGCTCGGGGAAGCTTGATCATTGGCAGTAGAAGAAGGAGCACCAGGCGAGGATGGACCACCGGAGTTGGTAGGGCCAGTGACTTGTGTCACTTCGGGTGCGTGAGCAGTATTCGCTCTCAACGACGGTCTTCGTCCGTTTGTTGTAGACACGGTATGCTTTGGCGTGCTGGGAGTAGCCGATAAACACTCCTTCATCCGCTTTGGGACTGAATTTTCCAAGATCATCTTTATCATTTAAGACAAAGCAGGTGCATCCGAAAGCATGAAAGTAGTTGATGTTCGGGATACGCTTGTTGATGATCTCGTACAGTGTCTTGTTGAACCGCTTGTTGATGATAGACCGATTTTGAGTGTAGCAAGCGGTAGCAACGGCTTCTGCCCAAAGAAATAGTGGTAGATTGTAATGAGATAACATCGTGCGCGCTGCTTCAACAAGAGTTCTGTTTCGACGCTCTACCACCCCGTTCTGCTGAGGAGTACGAGCAGCTGAGAACGTATGCGAGATACCCACTGAAGTGAGATAACCTGTGAGTATTTGATTCTTGAACTTAGTGCCGTTGTCCGTCCTGATGGTCTGAACTACTTGGTTGAGACTGACTTGAATGCTCTTCAGTAGTGAAATGATCAACTCGGGAGTTTCGTCCTTTGAACGAAGAAATCGAACCCAAGTGTAACAAGAGAAGTCGTCAACCATCACCAGGACATACTTCTTGTGATTAATGCTTTGAACGCGCATCGGTCCACATAAGTCCATGTGGATTAGCTCAAGGGACCGGGAAGTACTAGGAACGGCTTTAGGCTTGTGGGACGCCTTCTTCATCTTTCCCTTTTCACAGGCAGCGCACAAATGCTCTTTTGCAAACTTTAGATCTGGCATACCCTTGACATGGCCACCGAGCACCAACTTGTTGATATTCTTGAAGTTCAAGTGCGAGAGACGACGGTGCCATAGCCAACTTTGTTCAGCAGATGCTTTGGACAACAAACATACTTCCTTGTCGGGTTTCAAAGACGAGAGGTCAATCGTATAGAGGTTGGTGCGACGTGTTCTAGCAAGTATCTCTTTTCCATCTTCAGTCCGAACGCTGCACCTTTTAGCCTTGAAAGTAACCTCGAGATTCTTGTCGCAGAATTGACCGATACTGAAGAGATTGTGACCGAGACCTTCGACATAGGAGACTTTCTTTATCGTGATGTTATCTTTGACAATAACCCCGTAACCCCTGATAGGAGAGTGGTGATCATTTCCGAAACGCACATTCCCACAAAACCTCTCGGTGAAGTTTGTGAGAAGCTCCCTTCTTCCGGTCATGTGCTTGGAGCAACCTGAATCTAGATACCACACATGACCGTCCTGCAAAACAGGTTATTTCTTTTTAGGTACCCATTCGTAAATGGGTCCTTTGGGGTTATATTTAACACCCGACTTAGAGACCCGTTTAGAGTTGGGTCTTTGTCTATCACGGGAAACATCACAATGAGAATGATTATGAGCAATATGATATGAGCCAAACCAATCAGATGCAAAACGACTATCAACAAAATCATTTGATCCACAATAAGAGCAACACAGACAATCATGAGACAGTTGAAGTAATTGCGTAATTGAAAAAACTTTTAAAGGAAGAGTTCCATTACATTCAACTAAAGATTTAGAAATAAAAACATCATGATTGTTATTGTTCTTTCTAGACTTTAATACAGGATCAACTAATTTTGATGTTGTCGAGCTCTCTTTTGACTTCTTAGCTACCCAAGCATATTTCACTTCTTTCCGCCGACCATACGTATCTGAAATGTCGTTAAACCCATAGTCAGAGGATTTGAAAATTGAAGATTGTGACCTTTGAGAGCGACCGGTCTTTTTCTTCTTCTGTGAACGCCTTTTAGATTTAGACTTTGAAGATTTTGAAGAATTGTTCACAGAAGGTTTTTGCGGGGCAGATGTGGAACATTCACCCTTATAAAATTTAACCGGAGGCTTACATGACTCATTTAAAAAATCAATATGGCTAGGTAGAGAAGGATTAAAATCAAATTGGCTCAAATTGCTATCTAAACACACCTCAGAATTCAAGAATGCGGAAAATTCTAGTTCCTCATCAGAAAGGACCTTATCGCTTGAGGAGTTCAGGACAGCGGAAGAGTTTGTTAAGAGTGGATCATTTGCGGAAGCATTTTTACAATCAGAACACTGATCCATTTCAAAAACATGAGGCTCTTTTCCCTTATTTGAAATGATTGGTGACGAGTCACCCATAAAAGCTTTGCAGGAAGATGTATC
Source organism: Arctium lappa (assembly GCA_023525745.1). Lineage (NCBI taxonomy): Eukaryota > Viridiplantae > Streptophyta > Magnoliopsida > Asterales > Asteraceae > Arctium > Arctium lappa. The sequence goes on from CM042055.1 coordinate 80,810,145, forward strand.
GAAGGCAGGATAAGAATTTTCAAACAGATGAGTATTCTCACTTTGGAGATTTGAAGGCTTATCTTGAGGTTCAGCCTTGTGAAATTGCTCTTTCAGGCGATCTGCTGCCAAAGCAGCCAGTTGTGAATTTAACCTCTTTATTTCTGTCTGAAAGTATTCTTTCTCCTTAACTGATACATTTTCCTCTTTAGTGGAATAGAGGCACTCAATTTGGGATAAAAGTTCTTGTTTTTCCTTTTGAAATCTGTCTCTTTCTTGTTCAAACGACTCTTCTAGCTGAACAATTTTCCTTTCTAAAATCAGAGGTGGAACATAGACTTTATGGTCTGGTTGTTCCTCCTCATTTTGAACGGTTTTACTATCTAGTTCAGCTTGAGTATAGCTTCTAGAATAGTCATTTGATAGAAAAACAGGTTTTTCGTCGTGGTAAGATGCATTTAAAGAATCATAAACAAAAGGAAGTTTCATTTTTTTAGAGGTCTCCCTTCTTAACTCATCCTCTTCCCAATCCTCATCCTCAATTGGTTTGGTCCAATTGATTTTGTATTCTGGATAGGTCTTGTCTAATCCAAGAAATTCGGATGCGTATATCGTAGGAACTTGGGATAAGGCCTTTTTCAAATAATATGGGTTATCGTAACCGATACCCCTATTCGCATACTTAGGTTCTTTTGGTGTAATAAGATGTAACGTTTGTTGAGATTGCCCAAGTTTATAAAGCTTCTTTTCCATCTCCTTTAACTGATTAGATAACCTGATGTTCTCATTTTTGTAAGCCACGTTTTGATTTAACAAATCAATTTTCTCGGTCTCAGACGTACGTAGCTCATCGGTCAGGTCATCTACTTTGGTCATTAGCTTTTGTGACTCTGTTGAACAACTCACATTCTCTTCTCTTAAATTAGAAATCGTGCACAGGTAGCTAGAAATTTCTAAGCTTTGTTTTTCCATAAATTCAGACTGTTTAGTGACACGGTTTTCTAAAGATGAGAGAAGTTGTTCTTTTTCTTTTAAAAGTAGCTTGTAAGAATCAAGTTTGTGCATTGAGAGTTGCATTTGATCAAGTAAAGCTTCATGAAAAGGGGCACATACCTGGCAAGGAGCATTGCGATCTTCTTCATCAGTGTCGGATGGTGAAGAATGGTTGCCCATGAAACACAAATGAGCTTCAGCATCCTTAGGTTCTTCATCCGACACTTGCAACCAGTAATCGTCTTCAGCCATTAGAGCTTTACCGACTTCCTTTTCTTTGGCAAGAAGCAGCTTGGCTCGGTAGTAGTCGGCGTTGCGCACAATTGGTTTGCGACAATCCTTGGCGAAATGACCCAACCGACCACAGTTGTAGCATTTGATCGGCTCGTCTTTCGGCTTTTCTTCATTTCTCTTGTCAGACTTCTTACCAGCTTCAAAGCGACTATTACCTTCAAACTTTTCTCGATGATCACGTCGAGTAGAGACTCTTTGCTTGTTGGAGGACTTGTTAAAAAACTTCCTCTTTTGAAATGCTTGAGTGAGAAACACCATTGCTTCTTTCATCTTGGCAAGTTCTGGATCCGAGTCGCTATCGGGATCTTCAGGTTCAGAATCACTCAGCACGGGCTCTTTTCCAGATGATCGGCTGACGGACTTGCCTCTTTTCTCAGATACGAGTGCTAATTGATCAGCTGCTGGCTTTTCCTCTGCTTTCTGATTCCCAATAAGCTCCATCACTTCCTCTTCATCCTGGAGCAGCATTTCATAAAGTTCGTGAAGGTACAACTTCTCCAGGGTCTGAGTGTGGCGTATATGGGAGACGAACGGTTTCCACTCAGGCTGTAAGTTGTTCATAAACTTTATGTTGTTTTCCGTGTTCGTCTTTGTGATCTTATTCTTCTAAAGATCATTCAGAAGCATATTAAACCTCTCGTAGGTTTCCGTCAGCGTTTCACCTTTTCTTGCTTTAAACCCATCATATCTGGTGATACAGTTGGTCACCTTTAGCTGGTTATTGATGTGGCTTCCCATCATCATCTTCTCTATTTGGTCCCACATATTTTTCGATGAATCCTTGAAGCTATCTATACAAGCATAGATGTCATTTGGTAGACTTTGAAGAAGGTACGATTTGGCTAGCTTTTCTGCATCGTACATTTCCTTTTCATCCTTAGTAAAATCACCAATAGATTTCCGAATCTGTCGCTCTGGCCTTCCTTCAGTTGGGTTTCCCGGTACCACTTTCATTGGCCAATCTTGTGGACCCTCAGTCAGGCATTTGTATATTTCTTCATAGTTGGATTTTGCTTCTATGAAGTTCATAAATCGGTCATGCCACTGAGGGTACTCTCCTCGAAAGAGCACCGGGGGCTTTTGGTCAGAACCGATGGCTAGAGCATCCCTTGAGTTCATCTTTACTTCTTAACTTAAGAGCACTGTAATGATCGTTAGGCAAGCAGAATGATCCAAATATAATAAAAATAGAAGAAACACAGAAACACTTGTCTAACAGAATATCAGGTCAAACGAAGGACGGGAGTATGCAAGATACCGGTCGAAGGTAAGACCGGAGTAAGCAGGTATCCGGTCGAATGACAAGATCGGGGATACACGTATCCGGTCGAAGGTGTAAGACCGGGGATGCGCGTATCCGGTGGAAGGTACAAGACCGGAGAACAAGTATCCGATCGAATGGGTAAGACCGGATTGAGGAAGTACCCGGTCGAATGACTTAAAAAAAACGGTAAACACAAATATCAGATAAGGTCGATTAATCACAAACGACCGAAGAACACGAAGAATCTACCGAAGAACCCGATGAATTTCTGAGATTCGACCGAAGCCAAACCCAGAACCTTCGATCTTCGATCGAATAAAGCCCAGAAAATCAACCAAAAAATTCGACCGGATGCGATATAATCATAAAGATCGATAAAAACAATAGGATAACCCTAAGACCGATAGCAAACAAAGAAAATATTTTTTCTCAGATTCGATCGAAAAAAAAACTTTTAATATACCAGAAAAAATCGATCGAACATAAAAAACTTTAACTTTGCAGAATCAGATTAATCAAATAAACATATAACGAAAACACTAACAATCAATTCAAGCAAATAAAGCAATTATCACAAGTAATTGATTTTAGGGTTTTAGACAAACCTTTTTACTGGATCAAACCTTTTTGCCTTTCTGCTCTGATACCAATTGTTAGATCCCAAGGCTTGAGCTTCCCAGGAGGTCACCCATCCTAGGATTGCTCTCGCCCGAGCACGCTTAACTTGTTAGGATCAAGCGTTTACCACTACACCAAAAGCAATTGCTGGTGGTGAAGGCTCAACTTTATTTCCTTAAACCATGGTAGCGCAAAGCCCCGTACTAAGCGACAGGCGGACATGAGGGGCTGCACCACTTTCGTGGAGCCAGCAGGTCGGGCTGTTAGTCCCGGCCAGTTACGTACTCCCGAGTCGAAGGTGAGGGCGCTGGATGCTTGCGGCATTCCCAACAAATGTTGGGATTTCTCCTCAACAATTTCCCAAGGCTTGAGCTTCCCAGGAGGTCACCCATACTAGGATTGCTCTCGCCCGAGCACGCTTAACTTGTTAGGATCAAGCGTTTACCACTACACCAAAAGCAATTGCTGGTGGTGAAGGCGCAACTTTATTTCCTTAAACCATGGTAGCGCAAAGCCCCGTACTAAGCGACAGGCGGACATGAGGGGCTGCACCACTTTCGTGGAGCCAGCGGGTCGGGCTGTTAGTCCCGGCCAGTTACGTACTCCCGAGTCGAAGGTGAGGGCGCTGGATGCTTGCGGCATTCCCAGCAAATGTTGGGATTTCTCCTCAACAATCCCCCCCCCAGCATTTGCACACTGGAGACTCGAACCCGCGACCTCGCTCTGATACCAATTGTGGATCCCAGTGCAGTGCAATCACAAGCAAATATAAACAAAGATGAACAGATTATAGGCCACAACAACTAGTCATATGATTGATAATATTTCAAAGGGTTAAGGTTTACAGAGAGAATTTCTGATAAGGGTATGTAAACCTAATGACTAGAAAACTGAATAATGATTTTCTAAACTAACAAATGAAATAGAAATAACTTTAAATACGTAGGCTCGCAGGCCTAATGGGCTTATGGGCTTTTAGGCCCAACAAGCTTACAACAAAGATAACTTGACATAATATACCCTGAACTTCTATTTAACTAACAAAGTAGCCCTAACAGGAGAAAATCATTTACAGGTTTTGATGTTGATAGGTACAAAGTTAGTCTATTACATATTTATTACATGAGGAGTGCTATGGGGGAGGCTATTTACACCAAAGTTTTTGCTATTTGCACTAAAATGATTGGATATATGATTGTGTTTTTTTTTTGTTTTTTTGTTGTTTATTTTTATTATATATTTTTATTTATTCGTATTATATAGTTTTAAAAGTTTTTTTACTTTTTGGTTTCATTTAAAAATAAATAAATATTTATAAATATAAATATTACTAATTTTTTATAATTATATAATTATAAAAATAAAACATAAATATTGCGATTTAACATATAAATAGAACATAAAATAATCTATATTACATTCGATTATTCTAAAATAACATTATCAATTTTGTATACTATTTTATCATATTGTATATATGTAACAACCCGATTAACAAAGCCGCCATATTTTTTTATACTATTTTATCATATTGTATATTTTATCATATTGTATATGTAACAACCCGATTTAACTACACTAACTTACCAACTTAAATAACTTAATAAGAAGTTTATACCTCTAGGAAGGATTCGAAGCGTAGATTCCGAATATGTAATTGTTTCGTCGATTACTTCAATAGATTGAAAGGAAATCTAGAGAAAATTTAGAGAGATTTTGAGAGAGAGAGACATGAAAAAAAGAAGAAGAATGCGTGAACTAAGGGACGTTCGGGTAAGGCGTGAACTTACCAACTTACCAACTTATATTTAGAGTAAACTACGATTTTCGTCCCTATGGTTTCATGTTTATAACGATTTTCGTCCCTGGTCTTTTAAAACTGTTTTTTTAGTCCCTGTGGTTTCTATTTGCTTCCATTTTAGTCCCTCTATCCAATTTTATTAAAATTAAATGTTAATTCATTTAAAAATAGAATAAGTAAATTACATATTTGGTCCTTATAATATATAAATTTTTACATTTTTATCTTAGTTTACATTTTTTTTTATTGTATTTCATCAAGACATTTATTTTTCTATTAATTATATTGTATATTTTCATAATTATTATAAATTTAATTATAAAAAGAATCAAATAATTTCGTTAAAAATACTGCTAAATGCATGATATTTTTTTCAAACTATTAGGTTTAAATCTCCTAAAATTTATATTTTTTATCTATTGATTTATTAAAGTTTTTTATTTATTTTAAATTACCATCGAAAAAAGTTTAATAAAATTCGAGAAAAAATAGTATTATTTTTATAACAACCGACTGTTTTTTGTTAAATGCAATTTACTCTCACTATTCTAAATTTTCATTTAATCCTTATTTTCTATTAATTAATCAAGTTTGTTTAATATTTAAATAAAACATACACACAGACGTACACACCATTTTAAATTAGGTTATATATTAAAAACAAAAAATAAGGCAATAAAAGGATAAGAAGATTTCAATATGGTGTTACAAGAATTAACGTGACATCAAACACAAGGCTTAAATCTCATGTTAATTAGAACATTGATGTATATATATATATACATATGTGTGTGTGTCTATGTTTATTTTAAATATTAAATAAATTTGATTAATTAATAAAAATAAAGTTTAATGAAAATATGAAATGGTGGAAGTAAAGTGAATTTAACAATAAACAACCGGTTGTTATAAAATAAAACTATTTTTTCTCGAATTTTATTAAAAAAAATTCAACAGTAATTTAAAATAAATAAAAACCTTTAATAAATCAACATATATAAAATATTAATTTTAAGTGATTTAAACTAAAGCTTTGAAAAAAATATCATGTATTTATCAGTATTTTTAACGAAATTATTTGATTATTTTTATAATTAAAATGTTATAATAATTACGAAAATATACAATATAATTAATAGAAAAATAAATGTTTTGATGAAATGCAATAAATAAATAAAAAGTAAAAAAATGTAAACTAGTATAAAAATGTAAAACTTTATATACCATAAAGACCAAATATGTAAATTGTTTATTCAATTTTTAAATGAATTTACAATTAATTTTAAATAAAATTGGATTGAGGGATGAAAATAGAAGTAAATAGAAACCATAGGGACTAAAAAAGCAGTTTTGAAAGACCAAGGACGAAAATCGTTATAAACATGAAACCACAGGGACGAAAATCGTAGTTTACTCTTATATTTATAAAGAGTTTACTTAATTGGCGAGTTTAACCCCCCAACTATCTTTGGTTGCTATTTTTAATTACAGTTCAATTCGGGTAAGAAATAATTACACTTTTACAAAGTTATAATAAAATGTAATTGTTACAAAAAGAAAAATACATTTTACAAAGTTATAATAAAATCAAAAGTTACAAATTTTATAAATTTATAAAATCAAAACACACACACACACTAATAGAGTAAACTACGATTTTAGTCCCTATGGTTTGATATTTATAACGATTTTCGTCCCTGGTCTTTCAAAACTGTTTTTTAGTCCTTGTGGTTTCTATTTGCTTCTATTTTCATCACTCCCTCCAATTTTATTAATATTAAATGTTAATTCATTTAAAAATTAAATAAACAAATTACATATTTGGTCCTTGTGGTATATAAAATTTTACATTTTTATCTTAATTTACATTTTTTTTACTTTTTCTTTATTTATTGTATTTCATCAAGACATTTATTTTTCTATTAATTATATTGTATATTTTTGTAGATCCCAGTTTCAGTGCAATCAACAGATATAAGAACAATGATGAACAAATTATAGATCACAGCAACTAGTCATATGATTGATATTACTTCAAAGGGTTAAGATTTACAGAGAGAATTTCTGTTAATGATAAGTAAACCTTAAGAACTAGTAAACTGAATAATGATTTTTTTTTTTATCAAATGAAATAAAAAAAACTTTAAATACTCGGGCTCGCAGGCCTAATGGGCTTATGGGCTTTAAGGCCCAACAAGCTTACAACTTTAACAACTTGTCATAAAATACCCTGAACTTCTATTTAACATTGAAAATAGCCCTAACAATCTCCCCCTTTAAATAGAAGTTGATAGTCACGCCAGTTAGGAACATAGATTTTTCGGAAACCAAAGCTGATCTCGAAATATCTAATCTGAGTCCTGTACTCCAGTCGCTCTTCAATTTCGCCCAATGCTTTGAGAACAAGTGCTTTGTAAGAAGAATCCAGTAGCTGAACTCCTTTTTCATCTTGACTCAGCGCACGCTTCAACTTGTCTTTAAAAAACATCAACGTACCATCACAAAATCTGGCAATCTGATCAAAACGGATAAATCGCAGAACACCGTTGTTGTTCACATATGACATGCCAAACTCTGGAATCTTTATAACTGAAAAGGCAGGTACATTTAGAGCGTCAGACGGAACACTCAGATCAGGCTTGAACAGATTAATCTTCGGTTGATCACTTTCTAACCCAATCTGAAAATCTTCCACCAAAGCAAGTTTCATTGCACACTTCATGTATCTTTTCACTGTTTCTAGAGCATCAATGACTTCTCCGGGTCTGACGGTTCTGGTCTTTAAGTCACGTAAGATATACAGCAGATCTTGTGGCTCCAAACATGGAAAATCAACATCAGAAAAGCAATATTGTTGACCATCTTCTCTAGTAACCATAAAGTCCGTATACTTGACCTTCATAAAGTAGGCAGGTATAATCTTATCAACTGATACAATCCTGAGCTTCGTCTTGGAGTACTTGTGCTGGAACTTTCGGTATACGAACACAAGTTCACGCTGTTTTTCTTTGTTTTTCACTGATTGTAGACCATGTATAACAACTTCATCATACTTTATGATCCAGTAGGCAAATATCCTTTTCTGACTTTCTTCGAGGAAAGGAACTTTTATTCGGACTCTTTCCCACTTGGATGGACGAGCTAGAGTTGTATTAACTGGTTCTCTAACTGGTGAAGCTGGAGGAGATCTCTCGGGAAAAACTGTATAAGAAAATTCAGGATTAGCTACAGAATAGGTCAAAAGAGGAACCGCTACAGAAGTCTGATCGTCTGGCTGATAGTCCGAATGAATGATCTCATCTATTTCGGCTTGCATTACTACCAGTGCTCGTTCAGTGTTAGCATATTCTTCCGTCGGTTCATAAACTTCATACGGATCAAGTATCAATGCCCATTCTTCAGGGACTATCGGAGAACCTTCATCAAGTTCCTCAGGCTTTTCAACCCTTGGAATGTCAAATGGTACTAACTCCATACATTGTTCCCGTTCCTGTCCCTGCCCTTCTGATCGAGTACCGGAACCCATACCCTGTTCACCCTGTTCTGACTCCACTACATGTGTCTCTGGCTCAGATATGCGTTGGCGCTTCTCCCCCTCATGGTGATCAGGATCATCCTGATCATCATGTCGGCACTTGAGCCGTTCTGCCTGGACACGACAGGTATCTTCCACTGCTGAAAGGTGTTCAGTCAAAACAGCTACAGTTTGCTGAAGTGACTGAAGTATAGCTTGCTGAATCTGGAAGGCTTCGGCAGAGACGATATGGGGTGTAGCTGAGGTAGGTGTGGATGTTTGAGAACGAAGTAGTGATAACAAATCAGCATCCTGGGTGGGTTCGGTTTGAGATTGGGCTATAAGTTTGGCGAGAAGGATAGATTTTAGTTCAGGTATGGACAGATCCGCAGGTGATAGAGAAGATGGAATAGATGTGGCCTCCGGCTCAGTCGCTTGACCTTTGCCTTTGACCATGCGCTTGATGTTGTCCAACTCCTCCATCATCATAGATTTGACAGCCTTTAGGGCGCCGTCCATGAATTCCCTTGAGACAAACTCAGATGGGGTAACTCCGGGGTCACTTAGACTTCCCATTGTAGCTACGACTGTAGAAGTCGAGCCGCCTACATGCACGGTTGGCGTGATGATAGCCGTGGTAGGACTTCTACCCAATCCTCGTAACCTACCCGAAGGTGGGTTTACTATGGATGTTCCGGCCGGGCCACTTAGGCTACCGGCGATAGCCGAAAAAGGAATCTGTGTCCTAGGAATGGCATGAATAACAAATGGCTCTAGACTCCGTGCATGCAAAGAAGGCGAGAACGGGGGCAGCTGTTCTCTTGTTTCAATATCGGCACCCTCCAAGTGAGAGCCCGATAGCGTATGTGCTAAATCCCCGTGATCATGTGAAACCACCATCTATTGAGAGATGGTGGAGTGGCTTGGTTGGGCGTGCAAGTGCGCCGCTAGGTCCACGGCGGCTTCTTCAATACCCAGTCCCAACACATGAGACTGGGTAGCAGATGTGGCTACCTGGCTAGACGTGGCTAGGGGGGGTACAACCGAGGATGGTTGTCCCGTCACTCGTGTACTCTCCGAATGTAACTTACTCCGGCTTTCCCTCACACAGCTCACTTCTTGATGTTCAACTAATACTCCCTCCGCTCTCCTTATCTCTCCGGATGGGGGCTGATTATCGTCACCATCAGAGTTAGAAGACTCTTCATTTGATGCCGATGTTGCGGTTTGGGTTTCCTCTGTGTCGGAAGTGGCTGTTGTTTCTTCAGTAGCAGCGACAGAAGAGGACTGAACTTGAAAGGCTTCAGAATCTGTTGCCTCTTCTGTCATTGGAGTCTCTGTTGTTGGTGGCGAACATGGTTGTCTTGAAGAACTAGGCTGGCTCGTTCCAACGGCACTGCCCACTCCAGTTCCCCTCACAGTAATAGCTCTCGACACACCCTGTCCGGAAGCCCCAGCTATCCGGACGCTCCCACCTCTCGTTCGTGGACGCGGACCCTCACGTCGCTCAGGTCTCGCTCCCTGGGCAGGTCCTGGCCGGACCATAGGAGCTGGGATGTTGTGTGTGTGCCTATACGCTATCACACTCAGTGCCGTGGAACGAGCATGGTCTAGTACACCGACTGGGATTAGTCGGGCGACAACACCTTCCGGATCAGCACGGGAGGGTATCTTGCGAGTTGGATGTTGTGGGCACGTCGGGTGGGTTGTGCGGGGCTGTATCTCGGGATACAGGTTCATGTTGTTCCGGATGATAATCTGAAGGAACCGCATGAATGGGATGAAGTTTGACCTGCGAGATGCAGTAGACCGAACTCTCTGAATGAGTTCAAACCATAGAAGGTTGGCAAAGTCGACGTGGCGATTGAATGCCACCGCATGGAAGATGCGTAGAATCGGAGCGCTCGTCTGATCAATGCCTTTCGTTATAGACGAAAGACACCGATTGATATACGTGAACAGTGTGTACCATAACGTCGATAGATGTTTGCGGTTGAAGATTGATGGTATGCGGAGTTCTGCGCCGTATCCCAACGAGAGAAGATCGGTGCACAATGTAGCATCAGAGACAAGTGGGTCGAAGTCTTCTTGGCCTGCTACGGACCCGGCGGTCGGTAACCGAAGAAATTGGCGGAAGAGATCACTTGTGAGAAGCACTGGTGTGTGATATATCCGTCCTTCAAGATGGAAACCGCCATCGGCTTCTAACGCATGTAGAGAACGCCAGAATTGCTGTAGGTATATGATTGGAACGGTGGCTGTTTTCGTTAGAGCATAGGAGAGTGGATGGCCCCTTAGTATCTCGATGATGAGTAGATGTTGAATTGCAGGTTGGGTCACATCGAGATGGTAGTTATTTGTTGTAAGTGGAAGGAACTGATCCTCGGGAATCAGTTCCGCATCTGCGATTGGGTCAATCGCTGGTGGCTGATTTTGAGCCATTGTACCTGTAAAGAATTAATCGATTAGTACGCAGGTTTGGGAAAAGATAATAGTCGTTGGAGTTATACAGTCATGATTTAGATCACACCGGATAGTAACTCCAAAAATTGGAAGAGCAAACCCTACTCGTGAATTAGGGTGAGTCACCAAGGCGCACAGACTAGCACCATCACATATTACCAACAAAAACATATTTAAAAGATATAACTATACGCACCAAAGAAATTTGATTCGACCGAATAAGATTCAACCGGGGTTCTTATAAGACCGGATAAAAGCATGACCGGACAAGGCATTCGACCGGAGGTCTCCTAAGACCGGATATATGTTGGATCGGATAAGGGCTTTGACCGGAGGTCACTAAGACCGGGGTCTGTTAATACCTGTGGTCATTCGACCGGAGGAGCCATATAACCGGGGGTCTAATACGACCGGTGGTCATTCGACCGGAGGTGTTATATGACCGGAGGAGCCTACGACCGGGGCAAAACCCTAGATTGGAGTGTTTCCCCGGAGGAGATAAAGCGACACAGAGCTATCTCCGGGGAACATCCAGATCAAAACCACGGATAAATCGATCGATTAACTTCGATCGATGCGGTCTAAGCAAAGCGAAACAGTTTATATCCTACCTTATCGATTGTAGAAGATGAAGACGAAGGAATCGGTCGAAGGAGTTCGGTCGAAGGAGATGGTCGGTCGAATCGGTATCCGGGCGAGAGAGAGAGATATGCGATGAAGGCGAAAAGCGTTTGATAAGAAACGATCGAATGAGGAGACAACCCTTCGACCGGGGTTTATAAACCCCGGAGGAATTGTGGGCTTGGGCCGAGGAAAAAAAATTGGGCAGGGGAAAAGGCTTGGGCCGAACAAGACTTAACAAATAAACCAAATCAAAAACACAAAGCACAAACCTTAAAAAAATCTTTTTGGAGTTTTCGGAGATAATTAAAACAACTTAAAAAAAACTTGAAGGAAAAAAAATAAACCTAAGGAGAGAAGAAGAATAAAACTTGAAAGAATTAAAGAAAATTTAAAACGGAGACACGAGACCTAGCTCCCCTTCGAATGATTACCATGAGGAGGTCCAAACACAGAACCCTCTTACCTGCTCCCCCTCGAATGGAGGACTCGTGAGACTTACCAACCATCTGACGCTAGTGCTCCCCCTGAACACATTACCGGGGTGTAGATCCACCACAATCAACTTGCACTTTTCAGAGAAGAAGAGATAAACTGCGCAAAAAATCACAAAAACAAACACACGAACACAAAAGAAATGGGAGAACACGAAATCTAATTTGTTGATACAGAAGTTCGTAACGGACACAGAGCTGAACGAGTAAAAGGCAATAACCAATGAGTGTGGATAATAGCAACCAGAGACAAGGCACTGGTGCATTTGTCACAGTCATTCGTTATTGAATGAAACTCGTAGAGAGCTGCGAACGGATCAAACTTTCAGATTTAGCATACCTAGCTTGGACACAAGGTAATTAAATTGTTTTTCATCCAAGGCTTTGGTAAATAGGTCTGCTAACTGATGCTCTGAATTAACAAAATAGAGTTCGATAGTACCTTTTTCCACGTGATCTTTTATAAAGTGATAGCGCACATCAATGTGCTTCGTCTTCGTGTGCTGGACGGGATTGCTTGATATGGCTATAGCGCTCTTCGAGTCGCAGTAGATGGGAATCCTGGAGCAATTAAACCCATAATCTTTGAGCTGGGTGCGCATCCAAATGACTTGTGAGCAGCAACTGGCGGCTGCTACATACTCCGCCTCGGCAGTGGAGGTGGACACGCAGTTTTGCTTCTTAGAAGCCCAGCTGACAAGACGATCGCCCAAGAACTGAACATGACCCGACGTGCTCTTCCGGTCCAGCATGTTTCCAGCGTGGTCAGCGTCCGAGTAGGCTGTCAATTCAAAACCTGTCTCTTTTGGGTACCACAAACCAAGATCAGCAGTACCTTTTAAATATCGAAAAATTCGCTTAACCGCAGCTAAATGAGACTCTTTAGGTTTTGACTGAAATCTTGCACACAAGAATGTCGAAAACATAATGTCAGGCCGACTAGCCGTCAAGTACATCAGAGAGCCAATCATACCTCTATAAATAGTAGCATTCACATCCTTACCGTCAGGATCGGAGTGAAGCTTTAGAGTCGTAGACATGGGGGTTTTCATAGATGAAGATTGTTCCATCTGGTATTTCCGAAGAATATCCGAGATGTACTTAGATTGATTAATGAAAATTCCTGTTTGTAATTGTTTTACTTGAAGACCCAGGAAAAAATTCATTTGGCCCATCATGCTCATTTGAAAATGTTTACTCATTAAGGCAGAGAAGTTCTGACAATACTTGGGGTTCGTGGAGCCAAAGATTATATCATCAACATAAATTTGTACAAGAATGATATCTTTCTTGTCTCTTTTAATAAATAAAGTAGTATCAATTTTACCTTTAGAGAAGCCAGACTTGACTAAGAAGGATGAGAGTGCCTCATACCAGGATCGTGGCGCTTGCTTAAGACCGTAGAGGGCCTTGTCGAGAAAGTAGACGTAATGCGGATTTTCAGTACTCACGAAGCCTTCGGGTTGCGAGACATAGACTTCCTCCTTGAGCACGCCGTTGAGAAACGCGGATTTCACGTCCATTTGAAAGACGATGAAATTCTTGTGAGCGGTGTAGGCGAGGAACATGCGGATTGCTTCAATGCGGGCAACCGGTGCAAACGTCTCATCGTAATCAATTCCTTCTTGCTGGCGATATCCTTTAGCTACTAGACGCGCTTTGTTCCGAACAATAATGCCGTTTTCGTTCTTCTTGTTCTTAAAAATCCATTTAGTCCCTATCACCGTCTTGTTCTTAGGTCGGGGAACTAGGCGCCATACTTTGAGGGTCTCAAATTGGTTGAGTTCCTCTTGCATAGCAATTACCCAGTCCGGATCATTCAGCGCTTCAGAGACAGTGGACGGTTCGACACGGCTGAGGAACGAGGTAAATAGGCAGTCATTTGCGCTGGTGGATCTAGTTTGAACTGGTGTGGAGGGGTCACCGATGATCTGATGAAGGGGGTGTGCTCGAGTCCACTTAATGGTGTACGGATGAGGTTGATATGTCTGATGGGAGGTATCGGAATCCACATGACCACCTGGGGGTAAGTCCTGAACTGCCTCGAGGGATGATGGCCTGTGAAGTAGAAGCTTCGTAGTGGGAGACGAACTCGGAGTCGAGGACGACTCAGCTGGAGATGAAACGATGGGAGGTTCCGGGATTGCCGGAGAGGAAGCTTCAAGAGCACCTTCCACAGGAGTCGGTGCAGGAAGGGGAACGGAAACAGGAGTCGGTTCAGAAGCACCGTCATCAAGAACTTGAGCTAGAATCTGTCTTTCACTTGAGCTCGGGGAAGCTTGATCATTGTCAGTAGAGGATGGAGCACCAGGTGAGGATGGACCTCCGGAGTCGGTAGGGCCAGTGACTTGTGTCACTTCTGGTGCTTGACCAGTATTCCTGTCACATGACTTAGAATTAGACTGAACATTAAATAAGTCATTATAAAAGAATTCAAACAGTAAATTCAAATCAGAAAGATGTGCTCTTGACGTAGACGCATGATTTGGATCCACTGGAGATTGTGTGGCTTCCGAACGGAATTGTCCAGAAGCTAACACACCAGTAAGCGCGGGTTCTGAATTGAGATGTTCAGAAACCATTTCAGGGGCCTCGTCAAAAGTCACGTTTACGCTTTCAACGACGGTCTTCGTCCGTTTGTTGTAGACACGATAGGCTTTTGCATGCTGAGAGTAGCCGATGAACACTCCTTCATCCGCTTTGGGACTGAATTTGCCAAGATCATCCTTATCATTTAAGACAAAGCAGGTGCATCCGAAAGCATGAAAGTAGTTGATGTTCGGAATACGTTTGTTGATGATCTTGTACGGAGTCTTGTTGAACCGCTTGTTGATGATAGACCGATTTTGAGTATAGCAAGCGGTAGCAACAGTTTCTGCCCAAAGAAATAGTGGTAGCTTGGAATGAGATAACATCGTGCGTGCTGCTTCGACTAGAGTTCTGTTTCGACGTTCTACCACTCCATTCTGCTGAGGAGTACGAGCGGCGGAGAAAGTATGCGAGATACCCACTGAAGTGAGATAAGTGGTGAGTAATTGATTCTTGAACTCAGTGCCGTTGTCCGTCCTGATGGTCTGAACTACTTGGTTGAGACTGACTTGAATGCTTTTCAGAAGAGAGATTATCAACTCGGGAGTTTCATCCTTGGAACGGAGAAATCGGACCCAAGTGTAACGAGAGAAATCGTCAACCATCACCAGGACATACTTCTTGTGATTTATGCTTTGAACGCGCATCGGTCCACATAAGTCCATGTGGATTAGCTCAAGGGACCGAGAAGTACTCGGAACGGCTTTAGGCTTGTGAGACGCCTTTTTCATCTTGCCCTTTTCGCAGGCAGCGCACAGATGATCTTTTGCAAACTTGAGGTCTGGCATACCTTTGACATGTCCCCCGAGCACCAACTTATTGATGTTCTTGAAGTTTAAGTGCGAGAGACGACGATGCCATAGCCAGCTTTGTTCAGCAGATGCTTTGGACAACAAACAGACTTCCTTATCGGGTTTCAAGGATAAGAGGTCGATCGTATAGAGGTTGGTGCGTCGCGTTCCAGCAAGTATTTCTTTACCATCCTCAGTTCGAACGCTACACCTTTTAGCCTTGAAAGTAACCTCGAGATTCTTGTCGCAGAATTGACCGATACTGAAAAGATTGTGACCGAGACCTTCGACATAGGAGACTTTCTTGATCGTGATATTATCTTTGACAATATCGCCGTAACCTCTGATAGGAGAGGAGTGATCATTCCCGAACCGTACATTTCCACAAAACCTCTCGGTGAAGTTTGTGAGAAGCTCCCTTCTTCCGGTCATGTGCTTGGAGCAACCTGAATCTAGATACCACACATGACCGTCCTGCAAAACAGGTTATTTCTTTTTAGGTACCCATTCGTAAATGGGTCCTTTGGGGTTAGATTTAACACCCGACTTAGAGACCCGTTTAGAATTGGGTCTTTGTCTTTCACGGGAAACATTACGATGAGAATTATTATGGGCAATATGATATGTACCAAACCAATCAGATGCATAACGGCTATCAACAAAATCATTTGATCCACAATAAGAACAACACAAACAATCATGAGACAGTTGAAGTAATTGCGGAATTGAATAAACTTTTAAAGGAAGAGTTCCATTACAATCAACTAGAGGTTTAGAAATAAAAACATCATGATTGTTATTGTTCTTTCTAGACTTTAAAACAGGATCAACTAATTCTGATGTTGCCGAGCTCTCTTTTGACTTCTTAGCTACCCAAGCATATTTCACTTCTTTCCGCCGACCATACGTATCTGAAATGTCGTTAAACCCATAGTCAGAGGATTTGAAAATTGACGATTGTGACATTTGAGAGCGACCGGTCTTTTTCGTCTTCTGTGAACGCCTTTTAGATTTAGACTTGGAAGGTTTTGAAGAATTGTTCACAGAAGGTTTTTGCGAGGCAGATGTAGAACATTCACCCTTATAAAATTTAACCGGAGGCTCACATGACTCATTTAAAAATTCAACATGGCTAGGTAGAGAAGGATTAAAATCAAATTGGCTCAAATTGCTATCTAAACACACCTCAGAATTCAAGAATGCGGAAAATTCAAGTTCCTCATCAGAAAGGACCTTATCACATGAGGACTTCAGAGCATTGGAAGAGTTTGTTGAGAGCAGATCATAGGCGGAAGCATTTTTACAATCAGAACACTGATCTGAATCAAAACTTTGAGGCTCTTTTCCTTTATTTGAAATGATTGGTGAAGAGTCACCCATAAAAGCTTTGCAGGAAGATGTGTCAGACGAAGGATAAGAGTTTTCAGACAGATGAGATATCTCACTTTGGAGAATGGAAGGTGAGTTTTAGGGTCAGCCTTGTGAAGTTGCACTCTTAGATGATCTGCTGCCATAGTGGCCAGTTGTGAGTGCAACTTCTTTATTTCCGTCTGGTAAAATTCTTTTTCCTCATCTGACATAGTCTCCTTTTTGTTGGAACTGAGACACTCAATTTTAGATAAAAGACTTTGCTTTTCCTTTTGAAAATTTTCCCTTTCTAGTGCATACGATTCTTCTAGCTGAACAAGTTTCTTTTCTAAAATCAGAGTTGGAACATAAACTTTGGGAGCTTGAGGTTCCTTCTCAGTTTTAACAGTGTTAGTATCAAGTTCAGCTTGAGAGTAACTATGGAAAAAATCGGATGACAGGAAACGGGGTTTGTCAGTATCATAAGTAGCATTTAATGAGTCATACACAAAAGGAACTGTCCTTTTACAAAGAACAAAGTTTTCTCTTCTCAACTTATCTTCCAATTCTTCCTCCTCAGTGGGTGTGGTCCAATGTATCTTATATTCCGGAAAGATTTTGTCTAATCCAAAGAATTCAGATGCATATAACGTAGGAACTTTGGATAAAGCCTTGTTTAAATAATTAGGGTTATCGTACCCGATACCCGCATTTCCGTACTTTGGTTCTTTTGGTGCGATTAGCTTTAGCGTTTGATCAGATTGACCAAATTTATAAAGTTTCTTTTCAAGCTCTTCTAGCTGATTAGATAACCTTATGTTCTCATTTTTGTAAGCCGCGTTTTGATTTACCAAATCAATTTTCTCGGTCTCAGACATACGGAGCTTATCGGTCAGGTCATCTACTTTGGTCATTAGATTTTGTGACTCTGTTGAACACCTCACATTTTCTTCTCTTAAATTAGAAATAGTGCACATGTAGCTAGAAATTTCTAAGCTTTGATTTTCCATAAAGTCAGACTGCTTAGTGACACGGTTTTCCAGAGAAGAGAGAAGTTGTTCTTTTTCTTTTAACAGAAGCTTGTAAGAGTCAAGTTTGTTCATTAAAAGTTGCATCTGATCAAGTAAAGCTTCATGAAAAGGGGTACATACCTGGCAAGGAGCATTGTGATCTTCTTCATCAGTATCGGATGGTGATGAATGATTGCCCATGAAACACAAATGAGCTTCAGCATCCTCAGGTTCTTCATCCGACACTTGTAACCAGTAATCGTCTTCAGCCATTAGAGCTTTACCGGCTTCCTTTTCTTTGGCAAGAAGCAGCTTGGCTCGGTAGTAGTCGGCGTTGCGCACAATTGGCTTGCGACAATCTTTGGCGAAATGACCTAACCGACCACAATTGTAACATTTGATCGGTTCGTCTTTCGGCTTTTCTTCATGTCTCTTGTTAGGCTTCTTACCAGCTTCAAAGCGACTGTTACCTTCAGAATTTTCTCGATGATCACGATGAGTAGAGACTCTTTGCTTGTTGGAAGTCTTGGAGAAAAACTTCCTCTTTTGAAATGCTTGAGTGAGAAACACCATTGCTTCTTTCATCTTGGCAAGTTCTGGATCCGAGTCGCTATCGGGATCTTCAGGTTCAGACTCACTCAGTACGGGCTCTTTTCTAGATGATCGGCTGACGGACTTGCCTCTTCTCTCAGATACTAGAGCTATTTGATCTGTTGCTGGCTTTTCCTCAGCTTTCCCAATAAGTTCCATCACTTCTTCTTCATCTTGGAGCAACATTTCATAGAGTTCGTGAAGATACAACTTCTCCAAGGTTTGAGTGTGGCGAATATGGGAGACGAACGGTTTCCACTCAGGCTGTAAGTTGTTCATGAACTTTATGTTGTTTTCCGTGTTCGTCTTTGTGATCTTATTTTTCTGAAGATCATTTAGAAGCATATTAAACCTTTCGTAGGTTTCCGTCAGCGTTTCACCCTTTCGTGCTTTAAACCCATCATATCTGGTGATACAGTTGGTCACCTTCAGTTGATTATTGATGTGGCTTCCCATCATCATCTTCTCTATTTGGTCCCACATTTTTTTCGATGAGTCCTTGAAGCTATCTATACAAGCATAGATGTCATTAGGTAGACTTTGAAGAAGATAAGATTTTGCTAGCTTTTCTGCCTCGTACATTTCCTTTTCCTTCGTAGTAAAATCACCAATAGATTTCCGAATCTGTCGCTCTGGCCAACCTTCAGCTGGGTTTGCCGGTACCACTTTCATTGGCCAATCTTGTGGACCCTCAGTCAGGCATTTGTATACATCTTCATAGTTGGATTTTGCTTCTATGAAGTTCATAAATCGGTCATGCCACTGAGGGTACTCTCCCCGAAAGAGCACCGGGGGCTTTTGGTCAGAACCGATGGCTAGAGCATCCCTTGAGTTCATCTTTACTT
This sequence comes from Arctium lappa, assembly GCA_023525745.1. Classification (NCBI taxonomy): domain Eukaryota; kingdom Viridiplantae; phylum Streptophyta; class Magnoliopsida; order Asterales; family Asteraceae; genus Arctium; species Arctium lappa. The sequence goes on from CM042055.1 coordinate 80,829,359, forward strand.
CTTAACTTAAGAGCACTGTAATGATCGTTAGGCAAACAGAATGATCCAAATACAATAAAATAGAAGAAACACACAGACACTTGGTCTAAACAGAAAATCAGGTCAAACAATATCCGGTCGAAGGTATGCCCGGAGGTAGCAAGTATCCGGTCGAAGGACACGTCCGGTCATACACTTATCCGGTCGAATGAACCGACCGGGGCACACGAATCCGGTCGAATGATACGACCGAGGAACACGTATCCGGTCAAATGAAACGACCGGGGAACAAGTATCCGGTCTAATGAAACGACCGGGGAACACGTGTCCGGTCTAATGAAACGACCGGGGAACAAGTATCCGGGCTAATTAAACGACCGGGGAACACGTGTCCGGTCTAATGAAACGACCGGGGAACAAGTATCCGGTCTAATTAAACGACCGGGGAACACGTGTCCGGTCTAATGAAACGACCGGGGAACACGTATCCGGTCTAATGCTCAGGTCGAAAGCCTAAAAGCAGATAACCACAAACCAAACGATAATATCAAATAACACCGAAGAACACGATGAATCCGATCGAAGAACCCGAAGAATTTCTGGGATTCGATCGAACCCAAACTCAGATCCTTCGATCCTTTGATCGAAGGAATTAAATAAAAATCAAGCAATAAACCAATTTCACTAAGATCGAAGGAAACAAAGATCGGATATGAACAAATCCAGAAACACTAAGACCGAATACTTACTTTCCAGAAAACTATCAGATTCGATCGAAACCAAACAGTCCAGAAAATACACTTCGATCGATGAAACACATCACAAGATAATCAGATAAGCACATATAAGCGATTATCACACAAAACAAAAAAAAATTAGGGTTTTAGACAAACCTTTTTCTGGATCAAACCTTTTGCCTATCTGCTCTGATACCAATTGTAGATCCCAGTTTCAGTGCAATCAACAGATATAAGAACAATGATGAACAAATTATAGATCACAGCAACTAGTCATATGATTGATATTACTTCAAAGGGTTAAGATTTACAGAGAGAATTTCTGTTAATGATAAGTAAACCTTAAGAACTAGTAAACTGAATAATGATTTCTTTTTTTTATCAAATGAAATAAAAAAAACTTTAAATACTCGGGCTCGCAGGCCTAATGGGCTTATGGGCTTTAAGGCCCAACAAACTTACAACTTTAACAACTTGTCATAAAATACCCTGAACTTCTATTTAACATTGAAAATAGCCCTAACAATTTTCATAATCATTATTACTTTAATTTTAAAATTAATCAAATAATTTCATTAAAAATACTAATAAATACATGAATTTTTTTTCACTACTTTAGATTTAGATCTCTTAAAATTAATTTTTTTTCTGTTGATTTATTAAAGCTTTTTATTTATTTTAAATTATCATTGAAAAAAAGTTTAATAAATTTCGAGAAAAAAAATCTTATTTTATAACAACCGGTTGTTTATTGGTAAATTCACTTTACTACCATTATTTCATATTTTCATTTAAACTTTATTTTTATTAATTAATCAAATTTGTTAATATTTAAAATAAACACACATATATATATATACACACACACAAACATATATATATATATATATATATGTATATGTATATATATATATATATATGTATATATATATATATATATAGAGAGAGAGAGAGAATCAGGTTCAAACGAGAACGCTATCTATTTAGGCTATGTTTGGCAAACTAGCTGATAAGCTAGTCATAGTCATACTGATAAGCTAGCTGATGAAAAAGTCACGTTTGACAAAAACTAGCTTATAATCATTTAAATTACCAAAAAGGACATTAATTATTTATTTATAATTAAAAGTTAATATATAATAATGAATATTAATGAGGGGCATAATTGGAATATTTACAAAAAGCTCCTCATAAGCTACTCCATTTAGCTTATCAAAAAGCTACTTATAAGCTAGCTTATGGTCATCCAAACATGTACCTAGAAAATAAGTTAGCTTATAAGCTAACTTATTTTTGCCAAACAATGCCTTGAAAGAACACGAGAACGGCAAATCATATACAAAATCATAAGTGATTTTACGTACAAAATCACAGTATGCAGGCGACTTTTGCCGCGACTTAAGGTCGTGAAAATCACATGTAAAATCACTTATATTTTGTATGTGATTTGCCGTTGCCGTGTTCATTTTAAATAGGTATCGTTCTCGTTTGATCCTCCCTCTCTCTCTCTCTCTCTCTCTCTATATATATATATATATATATATATATATATATATATATATATATATATATTAAAGTTTTAAATAATGTTTGTGTTTGATGTCACATTAATTTTGAGGCACGTCATGACCCATTGCATGATTTTTATAACAAGATATTTAAATCTTCTTATCCTTTTATTTTCTTATTTTTTGTTTTTAATATATAACCTAATTTAAAATTGTGTGTGTGTGTGTGTTTATGTGTGTATGGGACTGTTCGTTTACGGCTTAATGAGCTGTATGGTGGATATGGCTTATTCGCACAACCATATCCAGGTGTTCGGTAACGGCTTATTCGGTCAGCCCATGGCTAAATCGGTCAGCTAGAAAATTTATGTCCTCTACACTCAGCTCTTTATTCAACCCATTTATTCCCCTTTTACCCTTTCCCATTTATTCCTCCCTTCTTCTTGTCTAATCCCCTTTCTCATCTTCATCTCCTTTTTTCCTCCAGACATATTTGCTTCCCTCCATCGATCTGCACATCTTGTTGTCTAAAAAATGGCACTACGCAAAAATGCACTACCTTTTTGCTTCATCTGTGTTTTTTTTCCTCCGTTTTCCTGTAATTGGTGGTTTTTAATATGTTGTATGGTTTGATTTGTGCCCTTATTAAACACCATAGGAGCGCCTCAAACCTTCCAGCCGTCACTGATATCTCCCTCCTCGTCATCGATCATCTCGTCAACTGATCATCTCCAATCATCTCCCTCCTCGTCACGTTTGATTTGTAAATATGGGTTTCCTATGTTTTACTTTCAACCTAAAAGGAATTTGTGACAGATCGAGAAGATGAACAGGTTTAATGGGTAAATGGGTTTGTGACAAATCGAGAAGATGAAATGGGATTTGTGGCCTGATTTGAAATATATTTGGTTCCTATCCCTTCTTGAAGTTCTTTGGTTTACTGTTCTTTTTTTTGTTTCTGGAGAATGTCATGAAGCATGATGAGGGGCTCAACACAGCTTGAGAAGATGAACTTTTTGTTTATAAATTTTTTTTTGTTCATATCTGGGTGTTTTTTTAAGGTGAAAAACTTTTTGCTTTTGGTTTTTGTGATTAAGGTTTGACTGAAGTTTTTGAGATTAGGATGAAAATGAAAGATTTCATTTTTTTTATATCTTCATTGTTTATATAATTTTTTTAATGATATAAACTGAGGGGTAAAATAATCATTTTTGTCATTCAGACCGGTTATTTAGTACCACAACCGAACAACAATTTAGCCTAAATGATACAGATAACTAAATCCACACAGATATCTTACCCCATATAGGACTTAATGAAAGACTAACCGAACAACCCCTATGTCTTATTTATATATTAAACAAATTTGATTAATTAATAAAAAAATAAAGATTAAATGAGAATTTAGAATAGTTGAGTAAATGGTAAATTGCATTTAACATAAAACAACCGTTTGTTATAAAATAATACTATTTTTTTCTCGAATTTTATTAAACTTTTTTCAATGATAATTTAAAATAAGAAATAGCTTTAATAAATCAATAGATAAAAAAATATTAATTTTAGGAGATTTAAACCTAAAACTTTGAAAAAAATATCATGTATTTATCAATATTTTTAATGAAATTATTTGATTATTTTTATAATTAAAGTTATAATAATTATGAAAATATACAATATAATTAATAGAAAAATAAATGTCTTGATGAAATACAATAAATAAAGAAAAAGTAAAAAAAATATAAATTAAGATAAAAATGTAAAGTTTGTATACTACAAGGACCAAATATGTAATTTGTTTATTTAATTTTTAAATAATTAACATTTAATATTAATAAAATTGGAGGGAGGGATGAAAATAGAAGCAAATAAAAACCACAATGACTAAAAAACAGTTTTGAAAGACTAGGGACGAAAACCGTTATAAGCGTCAAACCACAGGGACTAAAATCGTAATTTACTCAGAATAATATATATATATATATATATATATATATATATATATATATATATATATATATATATATATATTTCAAGTGAAATGACATATGTTTTCATTAAATAATAATAATAATAATCAATGTTCTAAAAAACTCGTTGCACAGCCGCCATGACATGCCATGGCACCAAGGCTTGTGTGTCACGCCACGTTAAGCCCATGGCACGCCATGGCCTAATGCGTGATTATTGTAATGAGATATTTGATTTTCTTTACGTTTTTAATGTCTTATTTGCAAGTTTTTTATATATACAACCTAATTTAACTTCCCTATTACTATTGACTCACTGAGTAACACTACAAAATATACGTTTTTATATATAATATTATATATGAAATAGAAATTTGACGCCATAAGTCACGCCTTGAAAACGTCATGGCTTCGCCGTGGTTCCTAAGGCTTGAGGCTTGGCCTCGCCGCCACCTCACGCCTCACGCCATTTAGAACCTTGATAATATATATATATATATATATATATATATATATATATATATATATATATATATATAAACAAAAAATGATTGGAACGGAAAACATTGCATTCAACACCAAACTTTTTTAGTGCAAATAGCAGAGTTTCACATTCCAGCTTAAAATTTGTAACTTTTGATTTTATTATAACTTTGTAAAAAGTATTTTTCTTTTTGTAACAATTACATTTTATTATAACTTTGTAAAAGTGTAATTATTTCTTACCCGAATTGAACCGTAATTAAAAATAGCAACCAAAGATAGTTGGGGGGGTGTTAAACCCGTCAATTAAGTAACTCGTTATAAATATAAGTTGGTAAGTTCACGCCTTACCCGAATCATCCATTAGTTCACGCATTCTTCTTCTTTTTTCATACCCCCCCTCTCTCTCTCTCAAAATCTTTCAAAATTCTCTTGTAACACCCTAATAATCAGAGTAAATTAAAACCTGGAAAACCTGGCAACATGACATTCGTATTGAAATAAACCTCCCATAAAAGGGATCAGTCCTTGAGACTTTACAAAACCTGTACAGATATAGGGTTCATCAACAAACTAATCTAGACACCTATATCAAGATTACATCAGTTGACAATCCATAATTCACCAAAAGAATGGGACTTAACAAATGCCCAGATACAATACTAGTCATCTCAAAATGCCACGAGACTAAACCCGTATCTCCAAAACCCCGACAACCCACCGCTAAGGGAAACCTGTTATACACATCATTTGAGAAAAAAGTGTTAGGCTTAAAGCCTAGTGAGAACATACAGTTCATAAATCTCAAGAGATATAATCAAATGCATCAAAGTAAATCTTTTCAAAGGTTTAGTTATGGAAAATACAGTTCTTTGATTATAAATGGACAACCGGTCCAAAACACATCTTCCGATGACAGGGATTACCCGATTTACCAAGGATTATAGTGGAACACAAAGTAAGCCACAAATCCGAGTTATGAGCTAAATACATGGAACCATGGCCACGAACGCTACGGTCCGTACTACGATGTGAGGGAGGCCCCCAAGGAACCAGTCATACTCGTTCGTTAGATACATTTGACCTATGGCTAGTAACCGGCCTCACATAACCGTACCAAGTTGCCCCCGAAGATCAAAGGTATCTAACTACAACAGAAGGGGCATATCCTTCCCAGCCATAAGCCGACTCGATACCTAGGGATCCACTAGTATAGTCATGACTTGTCACAATATTTCATGTGACCATTAAAGCTAGATAAATAGCTATCAACACATTTATATTCCAAAATGCCATTTTCCAGACCACCTGCTGGTAAGAAAGATAATCATAAAAACCAGTTTATATACATTCTTTCAATAAGCCACAAACATGGACTAGTAAAACATTATTTTACTTCAGATAAGGCGGAACCCGTCATTTTAGTCAATACTGATCGGGAACCCCGAAAATCACCAAAAATTTCATTTATATCAAAATGTAGAGAACATAAAATCATACCGTAGAAATACTTCGGATTTCGCAAATAAGAGTTTTGACATGTATAAAGTTTGTAAAATGGTAGTAGGAACTCACCAGTAGGTTTTTAGAATAAAACCCGGAAAACCAGATAACGATCACGACGTAGTGGTAAACCTTAAAACACCGACCCCTTGCTAGAAACACCGCAAACTAGCAACCAAACGAGACTCGAAGATCGAAAGAAGAAAAGAGAGAAATGGAAGAGAGAGAGACCGAAAGATTTGAGATTAATAAGAAATATCTTACAATTGAGATATTTAAGGCAATCTCAAAAAGTGGCCTGACAGGGCGCACGACCCGTGCGCCCTTAAAGAAGGAAATGTGCACGACCAGTGCGCAAGTACCTTGCCTCGGCCCTGGATCCTACGCACGACCCGTGCGTTTTCTCTAAAGGAGGGCACACGACCCGTGCATCCTGTAGACAGCCACAGAAACTCCCTTTTTCCTCAAAACATCTTCGCAAAATGGCCAAACGAAATTCGGGGTGTTACAATCCTCCCCAACTTGGGAATGATTTCGTCCCCGAAATCCCAACTACTCAAAAAGGTGAGGATATCTTCGCTTCATATCCTCCTCGGCTTCCCACGTCACATTTGCTTCCCGGTGATGCTTCCACTGTACCTTGACCAAAGTGACCTCTTTGTGACGCAACTTCTTAGACTTTCTCTCTAAGATGGCGTCGGGTTCTTCCACACAACGGTTACCTTCGTCTACTCTTAACTCTGAAAGGGGAATGATGCTATCTTCTACCGCCAAACATTTCCGGAGGTAGCAAACATGAAACATGTTGTGTATTTTGCTCAACTCCGGTGGTAGTTCCAACTGATAGGCTTGCAAACCCACCCGCTTAAGTACTTTGAAAGGTCCGAGGAAACGGGGACTCAACTTCCCACGTTTTCCGAACCGTATAATGCCCTTCCATGGCGATACCTTAAGCATCACGCGGTCGCCTACTTACAATTCCATCGATCGTCTCTTCTTATCGGCATAGATTTTCTGTCGATCCTGAGCCGCTTTCATTCTTTCACGAATGCACTTGACTTTATCGGCAGTCTCTTGCACGATTTCAGGTTCGGCGAACTGCTTTTCCCCCGCTTCAAGCCAACACACGGGAGTCCGACACTTTCGCCCATACAATGCCTCAAAAGGTGCCATTCCAATACTCGAGTGGTAGCTATTCTTGTAAGCAAACTCCACCAAAGGCAGGTGAGAGTCCCAACTACCCCCGAAATCAATGACACAAGACCTCAACATGTCTTCCATGGTTTGGATCGTTCGCTCGCTCTGCCCGTCGGTTTGCGGATGGTAAGCCGTACTCAACCTAACTCGCGTACCAAGCTCTTTCTGAAACCCATCCCAAAAGTTCGAAGTGAACCGACTGTCGCGATCCGATCCGACACGATCGATAATGGTATTCCATGCCTCGAGAACACTTCGTCGATGTAAAGTTTTTCTAACTTATCCATCGGTAAAGTCTCGCGCATAGGCAAGAAGTGAGCGCTCTTCGTCAATCTGTCAACTATCACCCAAACGGTATCGTGACCTCGAAGAGTTTTAGGCAACTTTGTCACGAAGTCCATGGTGATATGCTCCCACTTCCATTCGGGAATATTTAAAGACTGTAGACTCCCATACGGTCGCTGATGTTCAGCCTTAACTTGCGAACACTTTACACAACGCTCAACGTAACGCGCCACGTCAAGTTTCATTACCGGCCACCAGTAGTGCAGCTTCAAGTCCCTGTACATCTTTGTACTCCCTGGATGAATGGAATACTTGGACTTGTGAGCATCCTCTAGCAACAGATCACGGTTACCCCCTAACTTGGGTACCCACACACGACCGCTGAATAATTTTACTCCACGACTATCTTCCGTTAAGAGTAAACGTTGCTTCGTCATGACTTCATCTTTTAGATTCTCTTCTAACAGTGCTTCCACCTGTGATGCCTTGATCTTCTCAACAAGACTAGACACTAGCTCGATCCTCGAATAGGTAGCTCGAATACTTCCGCTATAGTCCTTCCAACTTAACGCATCGGCCACCACGTTCGCCTTACCGGGATGGTAAAGCAATTCACAGTCGTAGTCTTTAAGCAACTCGAGCCACCGCCTTTGCCTCATATTCAACTCTTTCTGATCAAAGACATATTTCAGGCTCTTGTGATCCGTGTATAGAGTACATTTTGTGCCGTAGAGGTAATGTCGCCAAAGCTTCAAAGCGAACACCACCGCCGCTAACTCCAGATCATGAGTTGGATAATTCTGCTCGTGTATTTTAAGCTGCCTCGAGGCATAAGCGATCACCTTGCCTCGTTGCATCAACACACAACCCAGTCCCATCTTTGAAGCGTCGTTGTAAACCACGAAATCTTCCGATCCTTCAGGTAATGTCAAGATCGGAGCTTCACACAACTTCTTTTGAAAGATCCGGAACGCCTTCTCTTGGGTTTCGGTCCATTCAAACTTCACATTCTTCCGAGTCAGAACCGTCAAGGAAGAAGCGATCTTTGAAAAGTCTTGGATAAATCTTTTGTAGTATCCCGCCAGACCCAAGAAACTTCGGATCTCGGACGGACTCTTAGGAGGCTCCCAATTCATCATAGCTTCAATCTTGGAGGGGTCTACTTTCACTCCGACCCGAGTGACTACGTGACCCAGAAACTGTACTTCTTTAAGCCAAAAGTCGCACTTGGAAAACTTGGCGTACAACCTTTCTTTTCTCAGTACCTCCAGAACTTCACGCAACTGTTGTTCGTGCTCTGACTAACTCTTGGAGTACACGAGTATGTCATCAATGAATACAATGACCGACTTGTCGAGGAATGGTCGGCACACTCTATTCATTAAGTCCATAAACACAGCTGGTGCGTTCGTTAGACCAAAAGGCATTACAAGAAATTCGTAATGGCCGTAACGCGTTCTGAAAGCTGTCTTCAGAACATCATCTTCTCTTACCTTCACTTGGTGATAACCCGAACGTAAGTCAATTTTAGAAAAACAACCCGCTCCTTGAAGTTGATCGAACAAGTCGCCTATTCTCGGAAGCGGATATTTGTTCTTTACTGTAGCTTTATTCAACTCACGATAGTCAATGCACATTCTCATTGTGCCATCTTTCTTCTTGACGAATAAGACCGGAGCTCCCCAAGGTGACGAACTCGGTCTTATGAAGCCTTTATCCAATAGCTCTTGGAGTTGTGCCATCATCTCTTGCATCTCCGACGGTGCTAAACGGTAAGGTGTTTTAGCGATTGGTGCTGCTCCAGGCACAAGATCAATCCGAAACTCTACCTGACGATCGGGTGGTAACCCGGGCAGGTCGTCCGGAAAGACGTCTGGAAACTCACGCACGATATTCACATCTTCCAGCTTTGATTTCTTTAACTTGGCATCGATTACATAGGCTAGGAAAGACGAACATCCTTTTACTAAGCACTTGCGTGCCTTTGCCATTGTGATTATTGCTACTTCACCCTTTTTCTTTTCACCATAGATGACAACGACTTCGCCAGAGGGGTTGGGAAGTCGAATCAACTTCTTGGAACATACGATCTCGGAATGATTGTTTGACAACCAATCCATGCCGACCACAACATCAAAACCCCCCGATTAACATCGACAGTAGGTCGATCAGGAATTCTCTCCCTTCGATACTGAGGGTACACTGCTTCAGAACGACGTGGATCAGAACTTGACTACCATCGGCTATTTTTACCACTAATGCATCCTCAAGACTAGTAGTGGGCATAGAAATTTTCTGACGGAACAATTCAGATACAAAAGAGAAACTAGAACCCGTATCGAACAAAATACGAGCAGGTACAGAGTTTATAAGAAAAGTACCCGATACCACATCAGCGGATGCCCTGGCCTCTTTGGCCGTCATCTGAAAAGCTCGACCCGGAACCCTCGGAGGGTTCTCCCTTTTGCCGCCGTACTACCCGACTTGAGCTTCGGGCAATCTCTCTTCACATGCCCCGGTGCCTTACACTCGTAGCAGACCATCCCCACGACGGAACAGTCATGGGCGGTGTGATCATTCTTACCACACTTGAAGCAGAATCTAGAAGTGGAGTTACAGATACCATGGTGCTTGGTTCGACACTTCGGGCACCACTTTGCTTCTTGATAACCGCTGAAGCTGTGGTTTCCGACAAAAGGTCGAGTTCGCTTGGGAGGTACCGAACTGCTCTCCCACTTTCTCTTATCATACACCACCACTGCTTTCTCAGATTTGCTTTTCGCGAACATCTCTTCCATGAACTGAGCTTCTTCGACCATCTCTCGAAGGTTAGAAGCTTTGGAATTGTGGACCATAGATTGCTTGTCCGCGGGTAAGCCATTGAGATATGCTTTCATCTTGTCTTTCTCTGTTGGGGCAGTGTGCCCCACCAGACTAAGTTTCTCCATGAACTGACGGGTATACTCCCTCACCGTCAGACTTCCCTTTTCCAGAGACCGGAATTCTTTCTCAATTCGGTCTATTGTTCTTTCGTTGCAGAATTCTTCTAACAACTTTTTCTTGAACTCGACCCAAGATAACTGAGCCAACACTGCAGGAGATAGGGTGGATTGGATGACATTCCACCAAATGAGCGCAGTATCCCTCAGCAGTTGGGTACCGAACCTCACTCTCTGATCGTCTCCGCATTCGGAAGAGCCAAAAGCTTGCTCGACCGCTCGAATCCACTTTACACACAAGACTGGGTCGTCGGAACCAGAGAACTCTGGCGGTCCGCAACCCAGAAAGGACTTGTAGGAACAACTTTTCCTGTTTTCCTCAGCCCTGACCCCTGTACCAACGCCTCCAGAACCTGCTACAATGTTTTCCACAACCGTCTCACTTCTCCGATTGTTCACATCACGGTCCTCCATTACTTTCAGCAGAAACTCTTGCTGCTTAGCCATCTCTTCCCTCATTGCCAACATCACGCTGGCCAACAATTCGGACTGGGGATTAGCATCCCCGATGACTGGGTGGGACGAAGCCAGGTCTACATGCGGAATGACCTCTGGCCCCCCACCTAGTATTTGTTGAACAGGTGGACGCACAACAACCTCAACTCCTTCCGGCTGATCAGCGGTGGAGGTTGTCGCTTCCAGACCATCAACACGCGTACGCGGCCTACCACGCGTATTCACCATACAGAACTGCTTCACAACACAGAGAAAGAAATAAGAGAGAGATTGAATAAACACAAAGGAAACGTACTACCACATTAGCAATCGTCATAGCAATAGAAATTCAAGCACACTTACGTACGATATCCTCATAATAACATTAGCTAAGTGAGATTATGAACATATAACACATAAAGGTTCTCGTCATGATCACCACAACGCCTGATAAACGTACTTTCCGTTGACTCTAAGATTAACCCATCTTAGAAGCTCTACCCAATCTCATGGATCAATTCTTATCATACTCGGTCTAAGTCTAGACATCTTACATTCATGCCTAGTTCGCTTAAACTAGAGCTCTGATACCAACCTGTAACACCCTAATAATCAGAGTAAATTAAAACCTGGAAAACCTGGCAACATGACATTCGTATTGAAATAAACCTCCCATAAAGGGGATCAGTCCTTGAGACTTTACAAAACCTGTATAAATATAGGGTTCATCAACAAACTAATCTAGAAACCTATATCAAGATTACATCAGTTGACAATCCATAATTCACCAAAATAATGGGACTTAACAAATGCCCAGATACAATACTAGTCATCTCAAAATGCCACGAGACTAAACCCGTCTCTCCAAAACCACGGCAACCCACCGCTAAGGGAAACCTGTTATACACATCATTTGAGAAAAAGTGTTAGGCTTAAAGCCTAGTGAGAACATACAGTTCATAAATCTCAAGAGATATAATCAAATGCATCAAAGTAAATCTTTTCAAAGGTTTAGTTATGCAAAATACAGTTCTTTGATTATAAATGGACAACCGGTCCAAAACACATCTTCCAATGACGGGGATTACCCGATTTACCAAGGATTATAGTGGAACACAAAGTAAGCCACAAATCCGAGTTATGAGCTAAATACATGGAACCATGGCCACGAACGCTACGGTCCGTACTACGATGTGAGGGAGGCCCCCAAGGAACCAGTCATACTCGTTCGTTAGATACATTTGACCCATGGCTAGTAACCGACCTCACATAACCGTACCAAGTTGCCCCCGAAGATCAAAGGTATATCCTTCCCAGCCATAAGCCGACTCGATACCTAGGGATCCACTAGTATAGTCATGACTTGTCACAATATTTCATGTGACCATCAAAGCTAGATAAATAGCTATCAACACATTTATATTCCAAAATGCCATTTTCCAAGCCAACTGCTGGTAAGAAAGATAATCATAAAAACCAGTTTATATACATTCTTTCAATAAGCCACAAACATGGACTAGTAAAACATTATTTTACTTCAGATAAGGCGGAACCCGTCATTTTAGTCAATACTGATCGGGAACCCCGAAAATCACCAAAAACTTCATTTATATCAAAATGTAGAGAACATAAAATCATACCGTAGAAATACTTCGGATTTCGCAAATAAGAGTTTTGACATGTATAAAGTTTGTAAAATGGTAGTAGGAACTCACCAGTAGGTTTTTAGAATAAAACCCGGAAAACCAGATAACAATCACGACGTAGTGGTGAAGCTTAAAACACCGACCCCTTGCTAGAAACACCGCAAACTAGCAACCAAACGAGACTCGAATATCGAAAGAAGAAAAGAGAGAAATGGAAGAGAGAGAGACTGAAAGATTTGGGAATAATAAGAAATATCTTACAATTGAGATATTTAAGGCAATCTCAAAAAGTGGCCTGACAGGGCGCACGACCCGTGCGCCCTTAAAGAAGGAAATGCGCACGACCCGTGCGCAAGTACCTTGCCTCGGCCCTGGATCCTACACACGACCCGTGCGTTTTCTCTGAAGGAGGGCGCACGACCCGTGCGTCCTGTAGACAGCCACAGAAACTCCCTTTTTCCTCAAAACATCTTCGCAAAATGGCCAAACGAAATTCGGGGTGTTACATCTCTCTAGATTTCCTCTCAATCCATTGAAGTAATCGACGAAACAATTACATATGCGGAATCTATGCTTCGAATCTTTCCTAGAGGTATAAACTTTTTCTTAAGTTATTTAAGTTGGTAAGTTAGTGTAGTTAAACCGGGTTGTTACATATACAATATGATAAAATAGTATAAAAAGTGATAAAATAGTATAAAAAAGTATGGCAGCTTTGTAAACCGGGTTGTTACATATACAATATGATAAAATAGTATAAAAAATTGATAATGTTATTTTAGAATAATCGAATGTAATATAGATTATTTTATGTTCTATTTATATGTTAAATCACAGTATTTATGTTTTTTTTATAATTATATAATTATAAAAAATTAGTAATATTTATATTTATAAATATTTATTTCTTTTTAAATCAAACCAAAAAGTAAAAAAAAAACCTTTTAAAACTATATAATACAAATAAATAAAAATAAACAAAATAAAAAGAAAAAAAGAAAAGACACAAAAAGACAAAAAAAACAAAAAAAACACAATCATTATCTAATTATTTTGGTGCAAATAGCAAAAACTTTGGTGCAAATAGCCTCCCCCTAATTACATATGTAGCCGGTAGCCCCACTATACTTTCAAGATTCATGATTTTAGACTAGTTTTGAAAATTTATTACATCATAAGGTTACATGTATTTTACTTAAAATGTATACATACGAAAGCTGAAGTTTGTATGAGTTGAAGATTTATCAGTTACATAAAACTCGACGTAGCAAAGCAGTTACTTTAATATCCAAGTTGTTTCAGATACTTTTAATTAAAAGAATTTAATTATCCTAATTTAATATTACCAATTGTCATTGTAAAAAAAATTAAAAGCACAATCATTTCAATTGTAAAAATTGACAATTATTATATTATACTAGAGCAAATATTAAGTAAAAATTCAATAACCAAAAAGACCAAGATAAATAATTTAAATTCAAGAGTGTTACTATATTCATTACCCAAAGATTTCACTGACACAAAAAATCTTCAAATCTGAAGTTTTTAATTTAATATTGAAGAAGATTGGATCAACAAAATATCTCATCTGCCATTGGTTCAATTCTAGGCGTTCATAACAATTGTGTTGGGTCATCTAAGATTTAAATATGACCTCTCCTTTAGTTTATGTTTACTCTTTTGTAAATGATTGTACATCTTAGAATTAGTATGGTTCTTTATAATAGCTTAGTTATGCATAAACATATCGGTAAGTCGAAGACCTACCGAAATCAACATGAAGGAAGTCTACTATGCGGATTTAGATGAACTTCGAAAACTAAGCCTCTTCTACCGAAATCATATTCGGCATACCACCCCTCTGCCGAACCTTCTTCTTTTCGGCATCCTTCTGCCACTCTTTCGGCAGAACCTATCCTTGTCGATACTCTCTGTGTCGGCAACACCCCTTTATGTCAAACCCTCTCGATTTTACATACTTCATCATTCCCAATGTTCTTCTGACAATGGGAATGGAAACTTCCTTCTCTTAGAAGATATTCACTTGAGTTTTGATTTGATTGAGACGTTTATTTCTTAAAAGATCTAAAAAAGATTTGAATCAAGTATATTTTATTAAGATATTGTACTTTCATAGTACAAAAGTTACCTTTTGTGTTGTGATAAGTCACCTCAAATATCTTATAATTTATTGACAATATATCAACCACCCAAGCATTAAATGACTCATGTCCTTTGTACTCATTGCTTTGGATAGTATTTAAAGGGTGGAGAAGGCTTCTTGTAACTCACGCTTTCAGCTCAAGTTTTCTCAAGTTCAAGATTTCAACAGGTTGTTAGCTATTACTTTCTCTCTAAGATTTTGTCTTTGTGTTAACTAAGTCTTCTTTGTGTTAGATTGTTTGAGTAGTCTTTAGCTATTCTCTTCCGCAACAATCTTTATTTCCTTTGTGTAATTCTTGATATTCTTATCAATAAAGAATTAAAAATTAAGTAAAATTTTGTGTATTGTATTCACCCTCCCCCCTTCTACAATACTTGTTTTGCTTACTTGGGACCAACAAATTGTGGCACTGAATTTATCAAGACTGGTGTCTTACCATCATAATTTATCGGGATTTAGTCTGGATATAGCCCAAGACACCCTTCAAAATAAAAGATTGGATCAACAAGTAGACGTTAAAAAATATTATTAAATGGCAAAAGACATCCTAGTTATGTGACCAAGAAAATAATATGTTAACACATAAGTATTTTTAAATATCGTCATCTTTGACAAATAACACGTCTTTAATTATTTTTCCACCTAATACCATGTATACTTTTTCCAAACAAACAAATCACATCCACATTACCGGTGATAGAAAATGTATAGCAAAATGCCTGTTAGAAGATAAATATGGTTGAAGGAGACGATGAATATGCTGAAGGTTTGAAACCTCGATATATTGATTGAGAGAAAACGTACAATACGAAAAGTAAATAATGAGTTATCTAACCTAGACTACAAGATACAACATATTTATGCATAGACTAAAAGGGCTTGGGCCCTATACTAACATGGGCTTGGGCCCTCTACACATATACATTAACATCCCTCCTCAAACTCAATCGGGAGAAGAATGAGCCAGATGGAGTTTGGAAACAAGATCACGAAACTGTCCTGGTAGATGAGCTTTAGTGAAAATATCAGTCGGTTGATCAAGAGTCGAAATAGGAAGAAGCTGGATCGTCTTACGAGTCACATGTTGACGAACAAAGTGACAGTCAATTTCAATATGCTTTGTGCGCTCGTGAAAGACATCATTGTGAGCAATCTGAATCGCACTGTTGTTGTCACACCACAATGGAGTTAGAAACTGTTGAGGAGCCCCCATGTTAGAGAGTAGCCAACGTAACCACACAAGTTCTTGAGCCGTGTCAGCTAGTGCTCGATACTCAGCTTCAGTACTGGATCGACCTGTGAGAGATTGTTTATTGCTCCGCCAAGATATAAGAGAGTCTCCAAGAAAGAAACAGTAGCCGGTAGTGGAGCGACGATCAGTCATGTCACTGTCCCAATCAGCATCAGAAAAACCTCGCAAAGTCAAGGATGAGGTGGATGGAAAATGAAGACCATGAAACATGGTCCCTTTTAAATATCGAAGAATGCGCAGGACAACAGCGTAGTGATCAGAACAGGGTGCAGACATGAACTGACTGACAGTATGAACAGCATAGGCAATGTCAGGTCGAGTTACTGTCAAGTAAATAAGTGACCCCACTAACTGGCGATATAAAGTAGGATCACGTAGAGGAGGTCCAACATTCGGAGCCAAGTGAAGGTTGTGCTCAAGAGGAGTGGATGCAGTTTTATTGTCAGTTTTCCCAGCTTTTGACAAAAGATCTGAGGTGTATTTGGCTTGACAAAGATAAATTCCCGATGGATTGGAGAGCACCTCAAGACCAAGAAAATAGTGTAAAGAGCCAAGATCCTTCATCTCAAAACAGGAGTTGAGAGATGTCTTGAGATTAGCTATGCCTTTAGAGTCACTGCCAGTAATAATCATATCATCCACATACAGAAGAAGTAAGATTGTACCAGCCTCAGTGGTTCGAGTAAACAGTCCTGAATCATAGTTGCTGGGTGAGAAGCCCAGAGAGGTGACTGTGGAACTGAATTTCTCAAACCAAGCTCGCGGAGCTTGCTTGAGTCCATAAAGAGCCTTTCGAAGACGACAAACATGACCTTGTGGAAGTCGAACACCTGGAGGAGGTGTCATGTAGACTTCCTCAGATAAGTCACCGTTCAATAGAGCTATCAGATTTGGTTTTGATTTTGAACACCCATTTGGAGCCAATGGATGACTTGCCTGGTGGAAGAGGAACAGATTCCCATGTCTGGGCTTTGTCAAGTGCCTGAAGTTCCTCATCCATAGCTTTCTGTCAATCAGGGTTAGAGGAGGCTTCCTTGTAGGAAGTAGGTTCGTGATTTGACAGCAGAGTAGCATAAACATGATAATCACGAAGATGAGAAGGAACTTGTCTTACTCGATCTGATCGTCTAACATTCTGAGATTGAGAAGGTCCAGGAGCCAAAGACTCAGCAGGCACCTCAGATGTTGGTTGTGCGGATGGAGCAGATGATTGATGTTGATCAAGTAAACTAGGAGAGGCAGGCTGTGTGAGGGCAGGAGACTCTAAAGGAGAGGCAAACTCATAAGGAGTTGGAGCAACAGGTGGAGGTGATATGATGTCAGATTGGAGTGAGTCCAATGAGACGGAAGCATCAGTGAAAAACGGAGTGGTGAGGTTAGGAGACTCACGAAACTTGGATATAGAAGAGAAAGGAACATGTTCCCAGAAGGTAACATGACGAGATATACGAAGACACTGGGAGATAGGATCCCAGCAGCGATAACCCTTGTGCTCAATACCATATCCAAGAAAGCAGCACAGTCTGGAACGAGGTTCAAGTTTGGTATGTTCATGAGATTGAAGTTGAACAAAACAAGCACTACCCCAAACTTTGAGAAGTTCATAGGCAAGAGAGACCTCATAAAGAGCCTCATAAGGAGACTTATTTTTAAGGATGGGAGTAGGGTGAAGATTGATAGTATAAACTGTAGTGAAATCAGCTTCACCCCAAAAACGTTCTGGACATTTGGCAGAGATGAGAATAGTGCGAACCGTATCAAGAATATGATAGTGTTTGCGTTCGGTACGACCATTTTGAGGAGATGTGCCGGGACAGGAGTACTGAGAAAGAGTCCCCTGAGATTGAAGAAAGGAGAGAAGAGATGGCTCTTTGTATTCCATAGCATTGTCAGCTCTAAGAATCTTTATAGATTTTGAGAATTGGGTGTGAATCATCCGGGCAAACATAATATAAATTTTGGGTAGTTCCGAACGATGTTTCAGGAGATATATCCATGTGAAACGAGTATGGTCATCAATAAAAATAACAAAATATCGAGCACCCCCCATGGATGGATGAGGTGCTGGTCCCCATACATCATAATGAATAAGATCAAAAGAAGAAGTAGAACTAAACTCATTCATTTCAAAAGGTAAAGCTTGATGTTTGCCAAGTTTGCATGATAAACAAGAAATATTATCAGTTGATACATAATTTCCTAACACTCCTAAGTGAGCTAATGATTTTATTCTGGCTAGAGATAAGTGACCTAGCCGAGCATGCCACAACTCAAAAGAGGAAGTGCTGGAAACTGAGGCAACAAGACTTGAAGGAGGTAATGGAAGGCGAAGGTAGACCACTTCAATCATCCGTCCAACTTTACGGCCGAGTCCAAGGATCTGCTTGGTCTTTGGATCCTGTACAACACAACCAGAAGAATGAAATAAAATGATCAAATTTGATTCAAGAAGTTGCGCAATCGAAACTAAGCTCAGAGATAGTTTCGGAACATTTAGTACATCCGGTAATTGTATATGAGGAGTGGAAACATTTCCACTAAAGGATACCGGTAGGCCAGTGTTGTTAGCAATTCTTACTGATGTAAATTGCTGAGGTGGTTTCTTAGAAACGAAACCATCAGGGCAAGGTGTCATATGATTGCAACACCCGGAGTCAAAAAGCCATACGTTACCTGTTGCAGCTGAATGTGGAGAATTCATACCTATAGCACCAGACATGATCTGCTCCATGAGTTCCTGATTGCGACGCATCAGTTCCATTAGGTCAGGTGAGGAGGCTGAAGAAACCTCGGTATCAGCAATAGTAGACCCAGCAACAGCGTGAGCCCGGTTCTGAGAACCAATGTGCTTTGAGTTCTTCGGGCAGTCAGACTCATAATGACGCGGATGAGTGATGTCACACCTACGGCACTTACGGATAGGACAATCAAGAAGAAGATGAGCAGGAGAATGGCAAAAGGCACACTCGGATGTGTTCGTCTTTCCCACAAATTTGGAATGATTGTTGTTGGTCCATTTGCCTTTGGACTTGGGATGAGACGTGTAGAGAACGCTATCAGTAGCGAGCATCGGTGAACACATGTAAAGACGGGTTTCTTCACTTATCAATTCTGATATTGCTTCTTCAAGAGTAGGTAATGGCTGCCTATGAAGAAGAGAAGCACGAACATTCTCAAATTTGTCAGTAAGACCCATCAGAATAGTAATCAAATGTAGCTGGTTGAAGTAGGCAGTGAATTGTTGAGCTGTGTCATCAAAAATCTGTGGTGCTCCAAGACTTATATGATCTCTGAGAGACTGCATTTCAGAGATATAAAAGTTTATGGATTGATCAGGAAGCTGACGTTTGCTCTGAAAAGTGGTCCACAGTTGATACTGATGAGATAGGGCCGATGACGTGTACCGCTTGGCAAGAAAATCCCAGAGAATTTTGGCGGTAAGGTAACCAAGAAACTGTTGGTTGATCTCAGGAGTAGTGGAGGCATTAATGAAGCCCAGAATACAAGCATTATTGATGTCCCACTCATTCATGCGTTTTGCAAATTCAACAACATTCTCAGTTGGTTCCTGAACTGGAACTTTGGATGCACCAGTAACATAGGTGTAAAGGCCATGGGATTTTAGCAGAATTGTCATATGATGATGCCAAATAACGTAGTTGCTACCATTGAAAACAACTGAGATAGGATTTGAGTGACTGAGATTGGCAACCATGGGAGTGAGAAACAGTTCAGACCGATATAGACCGGTAAAGAAGATTCGACCGGTAGTGCTTCGACCGGTAAGGTGTCGACCGGTAGAGGGCTTCGACCGGTAAGGTGTCAACCGGTAGAGGGCTTCGACCGATAGATTGCGACCGGGAGGTGTTCGACCGATAGGTTGATGTTTGTAACACCCCAATTTCTAGGTGGACTATCTCCTTTTGTATCGCTGTAAGATTTAACTTTGTCTCATAGTGCTCGTGTATGTAATCAAGTTTGATTCTAGTGGACAACTTAATCGTCGTTATCTGATCGGTATGGGATGGAAAAAGTAAAATTTCGAGCGTGTCATACACCAAGCGACAGTGCCCCGCGACTATGACATCTGTCAATGTCGCTGGGCAAAGTCGCGGAGAAGGTCGGGCTCTCGGTACATGTTCAACGATAGTGCCCGACGACCTTGTCGTGGTCACTATCGCATGGTCACAATCGCGAGGGAGGTACCGTGAGGGTCCTCACGCGGGCGACATTGCCCCACGACTATGACATTGGCATAGTCGTCGTGTCATAGTCGCCAACGAACTGTTTGGGTATAAATTGTTCAAGTCGCGATTTTAGAGCATTTCATCTGATTTCTAGGGTTTTGGGAGCAACTTTGGCAACTAATTTCGGTAAGCATTCTTCCCATAGACTTCTCTCCTCATTTATGGTGGTTCATAGTCATTTATGGTGATCCTTAATACTTTTAGGAAGTGTTGGCAAGAAGCTCTCAAGTGATTATACAACTCATCTTCATCTCCTTCATTTTAGGGTTTGGTTTTCTTTTAAGAAAACCACTAAGGTGAGTTCTTACCCATTTAACTAAACTTTATACATGTCAAAAGGGTTGATTTTGAATACTTAATGTCTCCTCTTTCATATATTTGATTTATGGAACTTCTTGCTAAACCTAACTTTTGGAGATATAAGTGTTTGTGGTGATTTTTGGGAAATAACGTTTTAAGAACTTTAATAATGTTCTTTAACTTGTTTTACTTGGGTTATACCTTTGAGAGAATAGCATTACTATGCAAAACTATGAATTTGGAAATATTGGAATTGTGATTAACTGCTGATAAGTTTGTATCTTAAACTCACTTCATATTTTGAGGATTTGAAATAAAAAGGGAATCATCTATATTTTAGTAATGGTCACTTGGTAAACAATGGAAGTAGTTTTGGTGAGAATTACCCTTCATGTCACTCATTATATGTTAATCATTGTTGGGATTTCTGGTTGGGCCTTATGCGCATTATTTGGCTTATTTGATGCATTGGGAGTCATGACCCCGTATTTGGTTTATTGTTGTCCGGCGTTGGGACGACTAGTTTTCCACGTCGAGGCACGTTAGGCATCGGATGTGGTATAAGTCCTTCGTACTCAAGTACTACGATTTTGGATGAGGAGCTCGACCTAGCAACCCTCGGGGTTGAACTTGAGTTTCTGTGGGTGTATGTTTAAAGCTACTGAGCCTGACATCCCTTGCGTGTACTTTATGTGTTTATTGGCTTTACTGACCCATCGAATGACTTACTTTCGTGTTCCGTCATTCGGGTTAGTAGGCGGGTCTCCCCCGTTAACCCAAGAGGTATTTGTTATAATTCAAAGAACATTACTGTTATTATTACCTTATGGTTGTTGCATAAAAGAAATCTTTCACTATATTTACATCTTCAATTTCTTACATTGCCAATGTTTGATCTCACTAGGCTTTAGCCTAACACTTTTTCTTAAAATGACATGTATAACAGGTCAGGTTTCCAGTGGGGTTCGTCGGGAATGAGTGGATGGCTTTGAGGCCAAGAGGGGTCTTTTTGGGAGATGTGTGGACCGACGTTTTGGATTAGCGGGCATACTTTTGGAAGAATAGCAACACCCGATGTTAATCTTTCTTATTTAAGTTAGATTATTAGGTTGTTAGTATATTCTTCATTTGATTCATTGTATTGGTTATAGTTTACTTCCCCGTTCTATCGGGATGATACTTGGGGTTGTTTAAAGCAGGTTTTATATTCCCAGGATTTCCCGTTTATAGCCGTCATATTGCAGAATTTTCGAATTTTATTTCCGCTAATTTTTAGGGTGTTACAATGTTCGACCGATAGGTGGGATGTTCGACCGGTAAAGGATTCGACCGATGAAAGGAGTTTGACCGATAAAGGTTTCAGAAAACAACAGCGGCGGCGGCAATTCAAAACACACAGATCGATCGGTTTCAGATCGATCGATGTTGACAATTCAAGAGAAAGATCGATTCTAACACAGAATCGATTCAGGTGTTCGATTCAAAAACATAATCGATTCAAAGGCGATTGCAAGCGATCGATTCAAAACAAAATCGATTCGGATGAACATTGATGAACAGTAAAATCGATTCGGATGAACAGTGATGATGAACAATAAAATCGAAGAATAAACGTACAACTCTGATACCATGTTAGAAGATGAATATGGTTGAAGGAGACGATGAATATGCTGAAGGTTTGAAACCTCGATATATTGATTGAGAGAAAACGTACAATACGAAAAGTAAATAATGAGTTATCTAACCTAGACTACAAGATACAACATATTTATACATAGACTAAAAGGGCTTGGGCCCTATACTAACATGGGTTTGGGCCCTCTACACATATACATTAACAATGCCAAATAAGAAGGCTCGAAGTTAAAAGATATTTATATGAAATTAATTAATGATATCTACTAGTGTTCTTGACTTGGATCTCGCTTTTCCATTTCCAATATGCTATTCTGACGCAACGTAGGTTTGCGGAATGATCGACAAGCGTCTAAACCCTTTGAGATAACGAGATTACAAAACGTAAAACTCGGAATTCAAGAGAAAACTCTTAAAAAACTAAACTTTTTATTAATTGATAACTTGATAAAACTGAAACCTAACTATCCTATTTATAACTTAAACTAGGAAAAAAGATAAATACGAAATTAAATTAACCCTAATCCTAATTTAATTAAAAAAGATAAATATCAAAATTAAATTAATCCTAACTTTGTTTAGAATAGATAAATAAGGAAAATAAAATAAGGAAATAAATAAAAGGAAATCATGGATATGGTTGCAACGTGGGCCGTTGGTGAACTCAAAAGAATTTGGATGTTGCATGTGCCACCTTTCATTTAACCAAACAGTAGCGACCCAAGTCGCGTGAAACCCGCTTTCGGTTCTGTTTGCGATTCTTAACTTGTTCTTCGATCTCCATCGTAATCTTCTTTATATTTGGTGCTTTATGTTTGTCTCTTTTTTGATGTCAAATCCCGAGTCTCTTTCGTGCTCGTTTTTTCTTTTCGATCCCATTTTCCTTTTTCCCAATTATTATTGAAAATCCTTATTAATTCTCGAATTCTCCCCGTATCATATTCATATAAAGATTTAATTTTCTGTTTTAATTTGATCCATAACTTGAGCTCCAGGATAGAACACATACTTGATTTCGTTAAATCATATGCATTGAGTGTTTGATAAATTGTCATAAGGTTATTTAAGCCATGGATGATTGATTTGGTTTATAAAGTATCATATCTATATATATATATAAAAGGAAAACCTATGGAGGATGATGTGGCACCTCCTATTGCTTAGATTCTCTTTTATCTTTTTTCTCATTTTTTTTGATTTTTTTAAAATGTTGAGTTTTATGTTAATGTCTTTTTTGCCCCTTGATGGAAATGTGTAATTCATTATTAAGTTGGGTTATTTTCGTAATTTTACATGTCTAAGTCTAACCTCTAACTTTTGATTTGCCTCTTCATTTACTTTCAAAGATCTTTTAATGAAATTTGTTTTTGTAAGTTGCAATAATAAACAAAATAAAAGTCTAAAACTTCTTTTGACGGAGGAAGATGAAGATGATAGTTGAAGAAAATATGGACGATTCTAAAGATTTTTGAAAAATTGTGATTTGTTGTTACATATTTCTTCTTTTCCATATTGTTGGATTTGTTGTTATCATATGACATTATTATATTTACGATTGAATCATATAGATTCAAATTTAGACTTCCTTTGATGGAGGATGATGAAGATGATAGTTGAAGAAGACATGGACGATTCTAAAGATTTTTGAACAATTGTGGTATGTTGTTACATATTTCTTCTTTTCCATATTGTTGAATTTTGTTGTTATCATATTTTATGTTTACGATTGAATCATATAGATTCAAATAAAATCCCAATAAACAAAATGAAAGTATAAAACTTCCTTTGATGGAGGATGATGAAGATGATAGTTGAAGAAGATATGGATGATTCTAAAGATTCTTGAAAAAATGTGATTTGTTTTTTCCCATATTGTTGGATTTGTTGTTATCATATGACATGATTGTGTTTACAATTGAATCATATAGATTCAACTTTAGACTTCCTTGGATGGAGGATGATGAAGATAGTTGAAGAAGATATGGACGATTCTAAATATTCTTGAAAAATTGTGATTTGTTGTTATATATTTCTTCTTTTCCATATTGTTGGATTTGTTGTTATCATATGACATGATTGTGTTTACTATTGAATCATATAGATTCAAATAAAATCCTGATATTTTGTGATTACAAGATCCCATTTTTTTTTTCAAATTTAAGCGTCACTGACAATAATCGTGTATAAGTGATTAATAATTGCGTTAAGTTTTGACTACTTCACGATTTTTTTATTGTCATTGTTGTAAGAATTTATGGTGTATATGACTTCATTTCCAAAAAACCATCCTCAAAAATCTTAGTGGAAAACTCTTTTCATGATCGAACATCGAAATATATTTGTTGAAAAGTTTTGTAAATTTAGTTTGGAACGAACTAAAAGTTTTTTTTATACTTCTAGGTTTTCATTTTTTCTTTCCATAACAATCGATATGAATAAATTTTTAATTGTCATTTATTCTATTAGTTTAATGTTTAATATTTATCTACCATTATTTTTTATTTACAAAACAATCAATATGATTAAAATATATTTTGTTTATTTATGGTTTATTTTTTTATTTTACACAAATATATTTATTCACATTTTATTGTATTAGTTTAACAATAATGAAAAAGGCTAAAAAATTGTATGTTCACATTTTGAGAATGCTTGAATTATCGTTTTTATTATTTATCCATTTTTTAGTTTTTTAAATATATATATACCTTATTAATTGATTAAATATTCATGTATTTTTATAATTCTTATATATCAATATACTTCATTATTTGATCTAACCTTTCATATTCTTCTTTTAATTATCTATACACTTAAATGAAATAGTTATGACAATTTAATTCATTTCAATATCATATTTATTATTCATTTTTTTATTTATACAACAATCAATACTTATTATTAATATATTATTATAAAAAAGCTAAAGGATTGAATGTTAAATTTTCAGAATGCTTGAATTATTGATTTTATTATTTATCCATTTTTTTTGTTTTTTGAACCTATATATTTATATCTTATGAATTAATTAAATATTCCATATATTTTGTAATTCTTATATATCAATATACTCATTAGCTAACCTAATTTTTTATATTCTTTTTTTTTAATTATTACAAATCAATATGAATATACATATAAATAAATGAAATACTTATGACAATTTAATACATTTTAATATATATGATATAAAATTTTAATGAGAAAATTCAATCATATATATATATATATATATATTTTATTTTGATTTATATTTAATCTAAACTTAATACATTAATTTCTAAACTTTACATTTTTCATTTTTTTATTACATAACAATCAATCTAAAATAAAAAAATTATTATTTTTATTTCGGTGACAATATGTAACAATATATATATATATATATATATATATAGAGAGAGAGAGAGAGAGAGAGAGAAAGGGAGGATGTGTGTGTATATGTATTAAAGGAAGAACCACTATCAATGAGGTGACATCCTATAAGTATCCAAATCGTAATGTTCTTTTTTTTGTCAGTCTTTACTTTTTTATGTAATTGTTAGCAAACATTTAATTAATTAGACTATTCATTTTATTCGATTACACAACTATTTTTTATTTCTTTTATTTCACATGATTTTTAATTCACATAACGATTTGATATATCTTTATTATTTATAATATATATATATATATATATATATATATATGTGTGTGTGTGTGTGTGTGTGTGTGTGTGTGTGTACATAAGTAAAAACTATAACGAATGAGGTGGTACATTTGTGGAGTAGAAAATGATGCTATAAAGTCTGATAGTGTTTTTGGTTTTTTAAATGTTTAATAAGGTAAAGACTCTTTTACCCGTATTTGAAAATTGTATATTTCATTTTTAGCCGGTTTTTGTGTAAATTTGTGTATTGAGTTTAACCACCAACTCTTCATTTGCTTTTTTCCATTACTTGCATTTAATTCTCAATGAAACCATTAATTTGCCAATCAAAGAAATATATATTTAAGTAACTAACATTGAAGAAAAATAGGTTGATCAAATTACAAATCAATATGTATATACATATAAATAAATGAAATAATTATGACAATTTAATACATTTCAATATATATATGATATAAAATTTTAATGAGAAAATTCCATCATATTTATATTTATATATATATATAGATTTATATTTAATCTAAACTTAATACATTAATTTCTAAACTTTACATTTTTCATTTTTTTTATTACATAACAATCAATATAAAATAAAAAAAATTATTATTTCTATTTCGGTGACAATATGTAACAATATAGAGAGAGAGAGGATGTGTGTGTATATGTATTAAAGGAAGAACCACTAACAATGAGGTGACATACTATAAGTATCCAAATCGTAATGTTCTTTTTTGTCAATTTTTGTTTTTTTATGTAATTAATTGTTAGCAAACATTTAATTAATTAGACTATTCATTTTTTTCGGTTGCACAATTATTTTTTATTTCTTTTATTTCACACGATTTTTAATTCACATAACAATTTGATATATCTTTATTATTTATAATATATATATATATATGTGTGTGTGTGTGTGTGTATGTGTGTGTACATAAATAAAAACTATAATGAATGAGGAGGCACATTTGTGGAGTAGAAATTGATGCTATAAAGTCTCATAGTGTTTTTGATTTTTTAAATGTTTAATACGGTAAAGACTCTTTTACCTCAATTGTATATTTCATTTTTAGCCGGTTTTTGTGTAAATTTGTGTATTGAGTTTAACCACCAACTCTTCGTTTGCTTTTTCCCATTACTTGCATTTAATTCTCAATGAAACCATTAATTTCCCAATCAAAGAAATATATATTTAAGTAACTAACATTGAAGAGAAAAAGGTTGATCAAAGAATACAAGATCAGGTGGAACAACGTGCTTGATCAAAACATCCCGAACAGTGTAGCCATAATATTGTTCAAGGAATGTGATTTGTTATTGTATAATCCTTCTTTCCCGTTTTGTTGGTTTTTTCTGTCATCAAATGATATATTTTGTTTACGACTAAATCATATATATTTTTAACATACTTACATTACAAAGTATTTTCGTCACCGCGCAACGCACGGTCCAAACACTAGTGTATTTAATTTGAAATTATACATTCATATACATGATTAACACCCTTATTGTCAACAAAACCAAATAATTATGCAAAAAGGTATAATAAATATTAAAATGAAAAATGAAAACAATATATTAATGCGTAAGGAATTTTATATTTTTCTTTCACCAAATAACTTCTTTTATCAGCCAACCCAATTATAACATTGTTTAATATGCAAAATTCTAGTTTGATCGAGTTTTTTTCAAGTTCTATCCAGGCCTTTGATCATGCCTTATATATTCGGCCACTTGTGTTCGATATAGTGTCCAGTGTTATTAACTATATATTGGTAATATTTCTAATAATAGCAGAGTCTTTTTAGGTTGTCCTTAAGACGCAAATAAACAATCAGAAGAATAAAGGGAGTTAAAACAATTAGTTTATTAATTTGTCATTTGATGATAAATTAATTATAAGCTAAAATATAATTAATTAGATTAATTATATAAAGTACAGGGACTAAAAGATAATTGGTTAAAGTAGTTTTAACAAGCTTATCGGTTCAAGAGGGCTAGTTGTAAAATAGAGATAACTTAGTTGAGAAGCAGGAGAGGGGTTATAAATAAACTGCTAGGGATCAAACCCTAATAAGTTTTTCTCCCTCTCTCTGGTGATCGTCGACCTCCCCTCTCCCTCTCTCCCAAACCGTAAACCCTGATAAGGGTTTAGGGTTTAAGCCTCTTCTTGATTGTTGGAATTTGGTGTTCTTAAGTGTGAGTCACTAGAGGGATTCATACTATTGGTCCTTAACATCCAAGAAGTGAGATCAAAGGTTTGATTCATCATTGTGGTTTTTGACAATCACAATAAACAAGTAAGTATTCTTGATTCATTCTTTTGTAGTTATTATCTTGAACATATGTATCCTTATAGGTTGTTAGTTTGTATTGGCATAGATGATATTTTAAATATGCTTCTGTTGCCTATATCATGTGGTAGTAGGTTTGCTCAAAACCTTTCAACTTGATCATCAGGCTTTATTCGGTCTAATGAGGATTGGTTATAATCGGACTTTTTTGTAAAAAACTGGGAATAATCGGACATCACTCTTTTTAACATGGTTCTTACATTATCGGTCCTTTTTAGTTGGACATGGGCCAATGGTTTGTCTTGTACTCTTGTTTGTGCATCTCTATGTTGTAGCATGCTTAACTATTTATTTTTTTGAAGTATCTAGAGGCTAGATCATCTCAATGGAGTGACTTGTAATTAAGAACCTAAATTTTGTCATTTTTCTTGCCACAACATGAATGCCAACTTATCAAATTAAGAGAATCTCCAATTGCTACGTTATATTCTTTTTAAAATATAGTATAAAAAGTCAAAATCTCTAAACAAATACCAAAATATGTTAAAACCTGTCAAATCATATCCTAGGGACACGTAAAAACATCAAACTTCATTTGATATATACAATATCTTGCATCAATATATCATATGGCATGACATAGTTAATATAAGCACTTTATCAAATGATGAAGACTACAATGGAATAGTCTATACAAGTGATTTTTTACTTGATATTTGTACACATGAAAGCTAAATTAAAAATGATTTAAAGATTATCAATTTTTGTAGATCTCAAAGTAGGATTAATAAATATTAAACCCATGTGAAGAGACAATATTAAAATCAACGTAACTTTATTATTATTTGAAAGATAACAAAAATGAGCAAAGCATCTTTACACCACTAGGCTAGGTTATTTTTAGTTAGAAGAATTAATAAATAATTATGATGTAATGATCAATTGTCATTATTAAAAACAGACAGTAACCATTTTTTTTTTTATATATTAAGCAAAAGAGATGTAATTAAGCGTAAAATATATATAGAAAAAAACTCGTCAATAAAATTATGACATTAAATGATTTCTTTCCATGATACATATTTACAATTACCCAACTACAACAAACTTTTAATCAATGATCGTTTTTTAAATACACACAGAGACGTTTCGATCTTTTTGAAGGCTCTGTTACACCTAAACATTTTTATTACAATGCAAATTGAGATAGCAAAGATACACACACACACATATATATATATATATATATATATACAAATTACCGAGGTGATGATGCGGAGTATTATTTTTGTCTACTCATAGAAATTAATGAGGCACTAATTAGGTAGGCTATAGTTTTACATGTTTTACATTCGTTGATTAAAGACCTTAAACAACATAAAGTTGGTCCCCAAAATTTTGGGATTTCTATTCAAAATCACACATTTAACATGACAAAGAACGCCCTAAATATATACACATTCAAACACCTTGCATTTTGAAAGAATAATATTAGTTGGCTAATTATTAATTTTATATTTATTTATAAATATTTTAAAAGAAATGTAATTAAACGTATATTTTGGTGGTGATTGCCGTAAATCTCGTTGATCCATCTCCCTATTTTCTAGCATTTCTGTCTTGATCTGCCTATGGTCAGATCTGGACTCATATATATAATTCATTGTTTTCCATGGTCGACATCTATTTCATTGTTTTTCTTATATATATGGTCGACATATATCATATATATAAGTTCATTGTTTTCCATGGTCGACATCTATTTCATTGTTTTTCTTATATATATGGTCGACATATATATAAGTTCATTGTTTTCCTCGATTTTTTTCGAGGCTCTGTTACACCTAAACTTTTTGATTACAATGCAATTTGAGATAACAAAGATACATATATGAAAGGTTTTGAACAAACCTACTACCACATGATATAGGCAACGGAATCATGCATATTTTAATATTATCATGTATAACAATACAAACTAACAACTTTTCAGGATACATATGTTCTAGATAACTAACTACAAAAAAATGAAACCAAGATTACTTACTTGTTGATTATGATTGCCGAAAACCACAATGATAAATCAAACATTTGATCTGGTTTTTTAGATGTTAAGTACCAATAGTATGAATCCCTCTAGTGGCTCACACTTAAGAACACCAAATACCAATAATCAAGAAGAGGCTTAAACCTTAAACCCTTATTAGGGTTCACGATTTTGGGAGAGAGAGAGAGGGGGTCGACGGCTACTAGAGAGAGAGAGAGAGAGAGAAACTGATTAGGTTTTGATCCCTAGCAGTTTATTTATACCCCTCTCCTGCTTCTCTATTTTACACTTAGCCACCTTGAACAAATAAGCTCGTTAAAACTATTTTAATCAATCATCATTTATCCCTTTATATAATTAATCTAATTAATTATATTTTTGCTTACAATTAATTTATCATCAAATGACAAATTAATAAACTAATTGTTAGAGCATAAATATGTTGGATACAAGATCAAACATACTGAAGGTCAAAGTTGAGAAAGTCAAAGCTGCTAATGTCAAATCTCATTAAAAGTCAAAGTCTTTTAATAAAAGTCAAACTTAGTTGTTTTTGTATTTGTTGTTTCCTTGTATTAGATGTTAGTATAAATACATTTTTCTTCTTGTATTTTCAGTAGTGACAAGAGATAGAAGTTAGAAAGAAAGAATACGTAGAGAGAGAAAGAGAGAGTTTTAGAGAGAGAAAGTGTATTTGTGAATTGAAAGAGTAATCAAAAAGGTAAATTTGATTGTTAAATCTTGTTTGTTTGATTAATATTGATTAGAAACTAGATTCAGGAACACACAATTGGTATCAGAGCAGATTCAAAGTGAAATCAGATCAAGAAAGTTTGGTTCGTTACTGTTCTTTCAAGAAATTTCGAACTCTGAGTTTCTGTGAGTTTTTGGAGCAGATTTTGATTAGGTTTTGATCGCAAAGTGTATTAGATCAAGTCTATGTACATTAATTTTCGTATTGCACTGTAATTTCATTCGAATTCGTGATTTTGGTTGATTTTTTGTACACGAGTCGTTAGTCACTGTTTCATCAATCTTTTTGGTTTGTAATTGTTTAATTGTAAAAATCGTGTATTGGAACTTGTTCTTGGGTTGATTACAAAGGATTCTGCAAAGTTACAGATCAATTGGACAAGAAAAGATCGACTTAAGGTGAAAAAGATGGTTTTTGGGTCGAAAAACGGAAGAACGCGCTAGATCGCCAAAACGCGCAAGTTCTTCGTGAAATGCGCAAGGTTTATCAGGGTAGAACGCACAAGTCGAAGGAAGATTTTGGTCTGAAACGCGCAAGGTTATCTGCGAGTTCAAAGGAAACACGCTAGTAGTGGCTAGCGAGTTTTACAAACTCGCTAATTAAAGCTAGCGAGTTTCAGAGGAATAGTGATTTGCGAGTTCTTTAGCTAGCGAGTTTCAGAGGAATAGTGATCAGCGAGTTTATCGACCTGCGAATTTGAAAATTCAGAAAATAATTCTAAGTGTTGAAACGCGCAAGAGTGGCTAGCGAGTTTAGTTCAAACGCGCAAGCTTTGATCTGCGAGTTTGGGAAACGCGCACGTCACAGTTAGCGAGTTTAGGCGCATGCGAGTTTGATCTGCGTATTTGCTTGCGAGTTTCTCAAAACGCGCAAATATCTGCGAGTTTTCTTGCGAGTTTACTTGCGAGTTTGTCTGCGCGTTTGGTTGAGAATTTATAGAACGCGCAAGTCTTAGTCTGCGAGTTCTTCAGTCTGCGAGTTAAATAGTAACTTGCGAGTTCTGACATTTCAAGATTTTTCTTGTGATTTCATATTTTGGACTAACGATCAGTTCTAGTTTCTTATTTGATATATTTTTCAAACAGGTTAAAGAAGATGAGTTCCAAAGATGCACTTTCAATCGGCACTGATGTAAAGCCTCCGGTATTGTTCAAAGGCGAATATGAACAATGGAAGGACAGATTTTTAGACTTCATAGACAGACATTCAAATGGAGAGAATATACTTCTATCTATCACTGAAGGTCCCATGAAACCAATCACAATTCATGTACCTGCTGATGATGATGATGGTAAAAATGTTGATGGTGAAAGTGATGATGGAGATGGAGAAAAGGAAATAAAGACAAAACCAGTTAAAGTTGATTTCTCTCAGCACTCAGAAGAACAAAAGAGTAGATTTAAAGTTGACAAGCAAGCAAGATCTCTTTTACTTCAAAGCATTCCAAATGATATCTACATCAAGATAGACAACTTCAAACATGATGCTAAACAGATGTGGAATCAATTGGAAAAGATGATGATGGGATCAAAAATAGGGAATCAAATAAAGGTGGCCAACTGTATCAATAACTATGAGGAATTCAAGGCAAAGGAGAATGAGAGCCTAGAAGACACATATGAGAGATTTACTTTGCTTCTGAATGAGCTGACTAAGAACAAAGTCAAGAAGAAGCAGTTGGAAAACAATGTGAAATTTTTGAGCATCCTTCGTCCTGAATGGAAAAAGCACACAAGAAGGATGAAACAAATGAAAGATTTGAATGAAATCCCTCTTCATGAAGTTTATGAGACCCTGAAATAGAATGAAGAAGAGGTTGAAGAGAAAAGAGCTGAGAAGAAGAAGGCAATACAAGTTCCTGATCCTATAGCTTTGGTTGTTGGTGAAAAGAAGAAGGAAAAGAAAGAGAAGATTGAGAAGAAGAAGAAAAAGAAAGTGAGTTCAAGTTCAGAGTCTGGTTCTGTGTCTGACAGTGATGATGGCGAAAGTTTGAAACAAGCTATGATATTGCTGACCCGTGCATTTCAGAAGAAATTTTATAAGAAGCCGGGATCAAATTCTCAACGCTATTCGTCATCAAGTTCAAAGAACCATGAGCACCGAGAGAGGGTGGAAGGCAAAAGATTTGAAGAGAATAAGTATGGTGAGAAGAAACCAGATGAGAAGAAGAAATTTGTGAATGATTACACAGCTGTTGAGAAGCCAGCAACTGATTCAATCAAATGCTATAATTGTGGCAAGTTGGGTCATTATGCTAAAGAGTGTCGGAAGCCGAAAGTACGTAACTCTCAGTACTATCAGAACAAGTTGCTTCTGGCAAGACAACAAGAAGCTGGTGTAGCTTTGATGGCCGAGGATGAGTTTTGGTTGGATCATTCTGAGGATGAAGGAGAAGATAAAGAAGAAAATGTTCATATCTGTCTCATGGGCAAAGAGGATAAGAATGACGAGTCAGATGATGAAGAAGTTAATGAGGTATTAAACTTAACTCCAAAAGATTTCATTACCAAGCTGGAAACCATGGTGGTTGAGCTTCAAAATTTACAAAATAATCTGAAAAATGAAAAGGAAAAGGTTGCTAAAAAGAACAAGAAGATCTTTGAACTTAATACTTCTGTTATTTCAAACAAAGATCTGATTGATTCTTTACGCAAATCTGATTCTGATTCTAAATCTAAAGTAGATGATTTTGAAAAGAAGATTTCTGAGTTTGAAGGTAAAGTAAATAAATATGAGTTTGAAAAGAATAAATCTGCACTAACTGTTTATAAATTGCAGGTTGAAAACAAGAATTTGAACAAGAAGGTAAATGATCTGGAAGTTAAACTTTATAAAATAGGTCAAACAGATCAAACCATTTTTCTTAATGCTCCTAATGAAGAGGTTGATGTTAAACAAAGATGGGGACTTGGTTTTAACAACCCCCATTATCTTAAGAAAGCCATCAGAAAACAGCCGGCACTTTATAACTATGATTTTCTTGCTTGTGCTGGTAAACATACTCATTTAAAACCCAAATTTGTTACCAAATTGTCAGAAGAAGATGAGACCAAAGAAACTGAAAATAGAAATAATAAAAATAAAATGCAACTACCGTTTAACTATGTAAAGTTAAATGATAGTTATCTTTCAGAAACACCAAAAGTTCTTTCAAAAGACTATTTTGTTAGTTATTCCGCTTCTGAGATGAAGGCAAAACCTGTGATTACAAAGGTTTATGTTCCTACATCTATTCTTGAAAGCAAAATAGTCGAGCTTGAAAATGTTTTATCTGATGAAAAACTTTTGGGTGATATACAACAAATTGTGTTTTCTACAGTTATAAAGAACACTGTTTTTCAATCTAAATCTACAAAGTGTTCTACAGTTTCTAAGTCTTCTCAATCTTCATGTGATAATTCTGATGACTTATTTGAGTCTGCAAATGATTCTTTTAATTCTGATGATGGGAGCATGGAAGAATCTGATATGTTTGACATTTATTCTAAACTTCCTGATCATTCTACTTGTCTTGACAATGACAAAGTGTTACCAAGTGGTGTAAATACTGTTGAATCATTAACTAAGGTTGATGAATCAGTTTCTCTAACTGCTGATTACTATGCTCATGGTAAGAAACATAAGAAACAGCGATTACAAAAACAGAAATACACTGGTACACAAAATAAAACTCAATCCCGGAAATCTACTTTTCCTAATAAATCTATATCTTATGTTTCAGATTTAAGGAAGAAAAAGATAAAAGCTCAATCTGAATGGAGACCAAAAAAGAAGGATGCTGATATAGCTGAATTAGTTACTGATAATTCTTGTACTAAATCTGTTAGTAGTGATTCTGATATAGTTGATCAATGTGCTTCTCATAAACAAAAACTTGTAACTTCTTACAAGCGTTACTCAATAAAGCAATTGATTCAATTATCTCCTATTACTACTAAATCTCGTTCTAATTATCGGAAAACTGATTTTGCTTATTCTCATGATTCTTCTGATTGGTATGGATCTTATCATGTTAATTCTTCGAGATCAAATGTTTTTCAAAGTTTTCAAAAGAACAGAGGATCCATTTTCAAGTGGATACCAAAATCTTGTGCTAATCCGTTAGGGCCCATTTTTAAATGGGTACCTAAAATTGTTATTGCCTGATTTCTCTTGCAGACCCGACATATGTGGTACTTGGACAGTGGATGTTCCAAGCATATGACTGGGCAAAAAGCTTTATTGTCTAACTATACAGAGAAATTCAGTGACAATGTCAGATTTGGAAACGATCAGCTTTCACCTATTCTAGGATATGGTGATATCATTCAAGACAAGATAACGATCAGTAAAGTGAGCTATGTCGAAGGCTTGGGGCACACTTTATTCAGCATAGGTCAATTCTGCGATAAAGGGTTAGAGGTTAACTTCAAGTCCAAGAGTTGCTCGGTTCGTACTGAACACGGCACGGAACTCTTGGGTGGACATCGAAAGACAAACCTCTACACCATCAACTTGTCCAAAGTTCAGATTGACAATCAGGTATGCTTGTTGACAAAAGCTACATAGCAACAAAGTTGGCTCTGGCATAGACGGTTATCTCACTTGAACTTTCGTTACATCAACAAGCTGGTTCGTGGGAAATTAGTAAAGGGACTTCCTGAGCTGAAATACGAAAAAGAACACTTATGCGCAGCTTGTGAGAAGGGTAAGATAAAGAGAGCCGCTCACAAACCGAAGCCTGAACCAAGCACTAGTTCTCCGTTAGAACTGATACACATGGATTTATGTGGACCAATGAGAACTCAGAGTTTGGGTGGTAAGAAATATGTGTTGGTAATTGTGGACGATTACTCCAGATACACGTGGGTCAAATTTCTTCGTTCAAAAGATGAGACACCGGAAGTTCTCATTTCATTCTTAAAGACGACCCAGGTGAAACTGCAGCGACAAGTCAAGTTCCTTCGAACTGACAATGACACAGAATTCAAGAACAAGATTGTTGATGAATATCTCGATTCAGTTGGGATTTCACATCAGTATTCTGCTGCTAGAACCCCTCAACAAAATGGAGTAGTAGAAAGACGTAATAGGACGCTAGTCGAGGCCGCTCGGACTATGCTTAGTCAATCGGATCTACCTCTATTCTTGTGGGCGGAAGCTGTGTCGACTGCATGCCATACGCAAAATCGTTCCATAATACACCGCCGTTTTCAGAAGACTCCATATGAGCTAATCAACAACAGAACACCAACTATCAAATATTTTCACATATTTGGGTGTAAATGTTTTGTGCTTAACGACAGAGAGAGTCTAAATAAATTCAGTGCTAAAGCGGACGAAGGCATCTTTATCGGTTATTCTTCAACTTCTGCAGCATATCGTGTTTATATAAAGAAGTCAAAGATAGTTGTGGAGAGCGTCAATGTTACATTTGATGAAGAAATGGCTTCTGATCAAATCAATTCAGAACCCGTTATCACTGGTGTATTAGCTTCTGGGCAGATCAGTCCAGAACTTGTGTCTACAGCGACAAATTCGGATAACGCTTCTACATCTACTTCACATTTAACTGATTTAGATTTGTTATTTGAATTCTTTTATGATGAATTTCTTGGAACTAATGTATCTAAATCTGTTGTGACTGACAGGTCTGAAGATACAAGCTGTCATCATCCAGTCACTTCAGAAGTTATTACTGAACAAGCATCTCCAGTACAGACAGAAATTCATATTCCTGTTGTTACTCCTACAGTTGAAGATGTTCAAACAAATGCTAAGTCGGAAGTAACTGGTTCAGTTGGGTGTAATACTTTGTCTACTCAACAGCCTGAATCTGCTGTCCCAACTGATACTTCTTCAACTGGTATTTCAACTGAAAACCCCCCTCCTGTAATTCAAACTGAAGATTTTGAAAGTGGATTTCAAGATGATGATCATGTTCAGAATTTATCTATTCCACTTCCACATGAGTATCGCTGGACCAAGGACCATCCATTACATCAAGTAATTGGAGATTTTGACAAGCCTGTTCAGACAAGGTCAGCGACTCTTAATTAGTGTATGCATGACTCATTCCTCAGCAAGATTGAGCCAACTCGAGTATCTGAGGCTCTTGCTGATTCGGACTGGGTATCTGCCATGCAAGAAGAGATCAATCTGTTTGAAGCCCTAAAAGTTTGGAGACTGGTTCCTAAACCGGAAGGTAAAACTGTGATCGGCACTAAGTGGGTATTCAAGAACAAAAAGGATGAAGATGGTGTTGTCATCAGAAACAAAGCTAGACTTGTTGCCAAAGGCTACCGGCAAGAGGAAGGCATCGATTATGACGAGACGTATGCTCCAGTAGCGCGCATAGAGGCAATCAGAATGTTTCTCGCCTACGCCGCTCATAAGAACTTCACAGTCTTTCAGATGGATGTGAAAACAGCCTTTCTGAACGACATTCTTAAAGAAGAAGTGTACGTGTCTCAACCTGAAGGGTTCGTCAATCAAGACAAGCCAGATCATGTCTACATATTGGACAAAGCCCTTTATGGATTAAAGCAAGCCCCTCGAGCCTGGTATGACGTCTTATCCAAATTCTTGGTCAAGTCTGGTTTCTCTAAAGGTAAGATCGATACCACTTTATTCATAAAGAAGGAAAAAGCTGATATTATTCTTATTCAAATTTATGTTGATGATATAATATTTGGTTCTACTAATCCAAAATATTGCAAAAACTTTTCAAACCTCATGGTGTCACGTTTTCAAATGAGTATGATGGGAGAGATGAATTTCTTTCTCGGATTACAAGTTAAACAGCTTTCTATGGGGATTTTCATAAATCAATCTAAGTACATTTTGGATATTCTTCGGAAGTACAAAATGGAAAATTCTAAACCAATTGGAATCCCAATGGCACCTGGTACTAAAATCCACACTGATCCTTCGGGTAAAAGTGTAGATGTTAGAACGTACAGAGGTATGATAGGATCGTTGATGTATTTAACTTCCAGTAGACCAGATATTATGTTTTCAACATGTCTTTGTTCTAGATATCAAGCTGCTCCCAAAGAATCCCATTTGGCTGCTGTCAAACGGATTTTTAGATATCTGAAGGGGACTGCAGACCTTGGTTTGTGGTATCCTAAAGATACTGGGTTTCAACTGACTGCATATTCAGATGCAGATCATGCAGGTTGCATGTTGGACAGAAAGAGTACTTATGGTCACGTTCAATTTCTTGGAGACAAGCTCGTTAGCTGGGCATCAAAGAAACAATTATGCGTTTCCACTTCGACTGTTGAAGCAGAGTACGTAGCTGCTGCCAGTTGTTGCTCTCAAGTCTTGTGGATGCAAACACAGTTACGAGACTATGGATTCAAGTATGATAAAATTCCAATTTACTGTGACTCGAAGAGTGCAATTGCCATATCTGCTAATCCTGTCCAGCATACGAAAACCAAACACATTGATGTAAGGTATCATTTTATCAAAGATAATGTTGAAAAAGGAACAATTGAACTTTATTTTGTAAAAACAGATTATCAACTTGCAGATTTATTTACCAAACCCTTAGATGAGAAGAGATTTAATTTTCTTGTCTCTAAGCTTGGTATGTTAAATCTGAAGACATAATCAGTTATTACCTACTAAAGTTACGTATTGTTATTTTTCATCATTTTCTTTATCTTTCTATCTGAAGGATATCTGCACTTTAATTCTTTGTTCATGATCTCAGGGGGAGTTAGAGAAGATTTTTAAATGATCTACATTCATTTGAGGGGGAGCAAAACTAATTTCTGCATTATACTTAACTGACAAAATTTTTGTGATGCATGATTTTAGGGGTAGCCTATAAGTCAAAAGGAGTAAGACTATGATTTCTGATTACTTCTGATCAGAACTCGTTTTATAATTGTTTTACTGTTTTACGTCGTTTATTTTCGAATAAATTTTGTGAATAAATTTTTGACTAGACTTTGAGACTTACAGGATGAGAGAAGCTGACACGGTCATATCTACATGACTACAGCTGACTTTCTGAGATTTAAGATTGAGCGACAAGGTAAATTTCTTATCTTAATCTCACATATATCTGAAAGAAGGACAACTTTCAGATATAGAAAACATGTTTTTAAATGTTCAAACCACTTCCCAATTCTTAAACAGATTTTATAATTTGGAAGTGTGATTTTAAATGTTTTTATTCTATTTTTGTGCTTCATTGATAAACAAACCGTGTGTTTCCAAAGATAAATACTTGCGTATTGTCTTTTCTATATACTTTCAAGTATTCACACACACTGGTTTGAATTTTTGTTCAACATGTTCTTACCATGTCTCTAAATTGAAACAATTTTTATTCGATGGTAAGACACTCCGCTTGTATTCAAAGAATTTTGAGCGATATTTCATTTCGAAACGGTCATTTCAAGAATGTCTATCTTTTGTTTCGTATAGACAAATATCTGTTATTCTTGACCATAAGCCTTAATTGATAAATCATTCAATTCTGATCATTTTTCATACAATGTCAGATTTTCAAACAAGTCTTTTACATTCATATTCATTCATTTCAATATAATTGTTTGAAAATACTTCCATGATTTAAAATGCTCAAATCTTCATGATTATATTTTATGAGCATACATACATCTGACATTTGTATATGAGCTTTAACTGATATAGTTAAACTATTTGAGCAACTCATGATTTATAGGACTGGGTTCTTTGTGCTAGGACTTATCTGAAACTTCTATGGATTCACGTTAACCAGTGTTTCCTACCCATGAAGTTAATCCCTTAGTGATTGAGTGTGAGGAGTCAAAAGAAATGAGTGTGGGTGTGATGAGGTAAAATGGAAAAGAGAGTTTGGTTAGTCGTGAGCTTAATGATAAAAAGAAAGAGGGTGTGAGATCAGAGTAAAAGAATATCAAACTCTGCACCAACTATTTTCTGAGCCGGGCAGCCACATTACTAGCGTTTCACAAATTTTTGGTGAACGTTATTGAAACAGGCAAATAGCCCATGCCAACTCTTGCTTAAACCCCACCAACCACTCATTTTCTTCTCAAAAAGAAAATGTTTCACATTTTCAAGGGGACGCAACATATAATCTATCTGGTTTTCATTTGGAAAATCTGGATATTGAAAGAGAAGGAAGTTTGCCCCACCTTCGTACTTCAATCATACACTTAGAGTATGTGTTTATCTACTGTTGTCTCAGTGGTTTACACAATGTTGAGCCTTATAAAAGCAATATTCGTGCTTAATTCTTTCTACACATGCACGAGCACACAAAGAATTCGTTTCTTTGTCATAACATTCATAGAAATTGCCTTTGTGGTATTTCGATGATTGGATGGAAGCCCTAGGGGAGTGAACATTAAAAAGCTCCTTTATATTGTGTATTCGTTACACACAGTGACTTTGTGTTACTGACAGGCATATTAACTGATTCATCTGTTGATTCAGGAGTTACATGTTCTTATTTTGTCTGGATTTGCAAAGATCTACATGAATACCTGGTTATGGATCACAGAATCAGAGGCTCAGTTGGAAATATCAGAATGGTCGATGACATTTCTTGAGAGAAAAGTTTTGATGATATAGATGCTCAAATCATCAAAAAGGGGGAGATGGTATGAAGAAATGTTAAAGATTGGAGATGGTATGCAGAAATGTTAAAGTTTTTCAAGTTTGGAGGAGATTATTTTTTCTGAAATGCTCAAATCAGAAAAGTTCAAAGTAAAGATTTTAAAGTTTTG
The DNA here is from genome assembly GCA_023525745.1 of Arctium lappa. Lineage (NCBI taxonomy): Eukaryota > Viridiplantae > Streptophyta > Magnoliopsida > Asterales > Asteraceae > Arctium > Arctium lappa. Next base: position 80,870,177 of record CM042055.1, read on the forward strand.
AAGACGATCAAAGAATTTCTGAAGATTTCTTTGAAGATTATTTGCTGAAGCAATCTGAGCTGAATCTGTAGATAATTTCTTACCAAAGTCTGAAAGCGTCTTTATGAAAGATTTGGGGAGATTGTTAATCATTTGAAGTTAGTTTTGGAAAGAAGATCATCAATGAAAAAGGGAGTTTGTTTTGACAGAGCTTAAAGTGAAGACTGAATTGCTAGATCTTTCAACAATGATCTTGAATCCAAAGGGGGAGATTGTTAGAGCATAAATATGTTGGATACAAGATCAAGCATACTGAAGGTCAAAGTTGAGAAAGTCAAAGCTGCTAAAGTCAAATCTCATTAAAAGTCAAACTTAGTTGTTTTTGTATTTGTTGTTTCCTTGTATTAGATGTTAGTATAAATACATTTTTCTTCTTGTATTTTCAGTAGTGACAAGAGATAGAAGTTAGAAAGAAAGAATACGTAGAGAGAGAAAGAGAGAGTTCTAGAGAGAGAAAGTGTATTTGTGAATTGAAAGAGTAATCAAACAGGTAAATTTGATTGTTAAATCTTGTTTGTTTGATTAATATTGATTAGAAACTAGATTCAGGGACACACACTAATTGTTTCCCTTTATCATTCTGATTGTTTATTTGGGTCTTAAAGGCAATCCAAAAGGACCCTGCTATTATTAGAAATATTACCAATAGTTAATGACCTTGGACAATATATCCAACAGTCTCCCACTTGGACAAGTTATTAAGGGGCTGTTTGGTTGGCTCTTAATGGTTCCATTAAGAGCCTACCTCTGAATCGGCAAGAGGCTAGGAGTGTTTGGCAAAAAAAAGAAGCCTCTTAACCATGACAATTGCCTCTTAACGATTTTGCATCTAGGGTATTGCAAAATGGTTTAGAGATTACTTTATTCCACAACTGCCCCTCTTTCACTTTTTTCACGCCTCATCTAGATTTCTCCCATAGTCTCCCATGGTTCTCTTCTCCAATATTCTTCTCCAAGTCTCCGGTGTATCCCGTCGATAGCCTTCCACGTCGCCGATTCTCTTTCCCATAGTCTTCTCCACGTCATCGGTTCTCTCCATCTCGCATTAGGTATACATCTCTTCTTCCCTCTAGTTTATTGTCGAACAACCCCTCTGAAATCAAACAACCGCTGTGAAATCAAACAACCCCGAAATCAAACAGCCCCTGTTTCTCTCTTCTTCGAACAACCCCTGTGAAATGTCTTCTTCAAGTTTCAAATCGAACAACCTTTGTTTATCTCTTCAATCGAACAGCCTCAGTGAAATATGTTCTTCAATCGAACATCCCCTGTTTATCTCTTCACTTGTTTTTATCAGGATTTCATTTTTTTCCTACTGTTGTTTTTTGCAAAATGCAAAGTGTATATGCATCAGCCATCAAAAATTGGAGTATTCCTAATAATCCATTTTTTCCTACTGTTCTTCATTTGTTTTATCTTTTATGATTTATCTAATGTATTCTTAGTAATCCATGTTGGGGTATTAAGCTCAAGATTTCTTTATTTATTTATTTTTCTCTAGTTTTCTTGCAAATACAAAGTCTCGAAGCTTCAAGAGTGTTGATTGATGCTACTGTTGCTCTTGATTGAATGCAAATTGATGCTACTGTTGATACAAAGATTTCTCCTTTTTAGAGGGTTAAAATGGTAATTTGTTGTCATTCAGACTGTCCATTCAGAGCAGTTACCAAACAACCATATTTCATTCTGCACTACATCATACAGAGCCTCTTAAGCATTCTGACCTCTTAACTATTCTGCACTAAACCATTCAGCAACTACCAAATAGCCCCTAACTCTATTTGGTTCAACACTTTCAAATAACCAGCAGAGAGCAAGCCATCCAATGCAGCTGCTGAACTCTAATAAAGATTCGGTCCTAAAATAAGTGATTTAATGTGTTAGTAAATGCCTAAAAGCTAATCATACGATGATTTAATTTTGAGTTTTGTTTCATGAAATTAATAAATAAATAAATAAAAGGCATTGCCCAATTTATTATGTATATGTTATATTCTGTGTTTTAATTATTCATAATAAATAATCATAGATTAATGTATTCTAAATGTCCCTAGTTAAATATTATTTTGGGTTTAAAAGTTGAAATAATATGATAATGACTAGCATATGTAGGGATTCATATAGAGATATTGAATCTGCATATGGGTACAAAATGGAGATTTTGTGTATCGGACGTGACTCGCTATGAGAATACTTCATTGGATGTCATGTGAGTGTCATAAGTGTTTCTCATGTGGTCAATATACATGTAATTCTTTGACTTGAGAAATATGGAGTTTGCTATGTGTGAGTAATATATTTTGACATTTGTTCTAATCATTCCATAACTGGGTGACAGAATTATTGTTGGGTATGTTATAAATCACATGGTAGAACTAGCATATATCGAGATAGGATTTGTCCATTCTTTATGACGGGAGTGATGTCTCTGGGCCCCTTGATAAATATATATACTAAGGAAATGCATGCATGCTCGGATAATTGATATGAGATATCATGATCTGTTTTATTAGTATATTAGGGAATCAAGAAACTAGAGATTGGACATAACGAGAATGACACATTCAATGTCTCGTGTTCAATCTAGACATCAAGGACAAAGGAATTAAATGTGTAAACTAAAATTGACTACAAACCGATAATTTGTTGTATCATCAATTCTCGTCATTTGGGTGACGATGATGTATTGCTAGATACCGCTCATTGTTTATAAATATAAATACGATATTTATATTTATTACCAACATGTCGAGAACCCATTGGGTCACACGCTTTGAACATATCCGAATAAGGAGTTTCAATAATTAAAATGTTTAATTATTATATCTGATTTGTATTGGTTTAATGTGATTAAATAAAAATCAAATATTATTTTGTTGGACATTAAATAAGTTGACTAGGTATGGTTTTGTAAGAAAATGATAGTGCACCACTAATGTGATAGTGCACCACTAATGGTGCATGGCCACTCTTACACTCAAGTAAGATGTGGAGATGATGGTGATCTTTTAGGCCATACTTCTATACTTCCATCACCATATATAATGTATGACATTGTATGCAATTCTTGTTCTTGTAATTCTCTCTAAAATCACCTACAACTATATGCTCCCTTTCCTTTCTAAGTTTTGAAATCGTGACTAGCATCACGAGAAGGCAAAGGATTCGGATTGTTCGCGTGGATACCGTGGAGGCATTAAGCTTGCTTTGTTGCTGTGATTCAAAGTCTCGTTAACTGTGAGGTATAATTTCGAAACACCCGATTTATTCCGGTTCGTATGGGTCCTTGGAGGGTTACGGTTTTATTTTCCGCTGTGCTTGAGATCCCGTAACCCAACAGTGGTATCAGAGCTACTTACGAACCTCTAGATCGGTTTTTGATGACATGCATGCATTTTTAAAAACTGTTTTGCTGCTGTATGTTTTTGTTTCGTAAATGTTTTGGTTTTTTCGTCCCAGAAATATTCTGAATCTGAGAAAACTTAAAACATGAAAAACGTGGAGCGTTCTCTTAGGGTTCCATAGGATTTTGAATCGCATCATTTCGACTTCGTATAAATGTTTTATGAATTTTTTACGATAGTGTCGCAATGCTGTCCGAAAATCGAACCCACTACGGGTTTGACTTGATTTTCGACCCATAAGGGTTCTAGATATTTGAAATCCTTAAACATAAAAGATGTTCATCCTTTTGTTAGTTTTCTAAAGAACTTTGAATCACCCTTTTTCGATATCGTATGAATTTTGTATTAATTTTATACAGTGGTGTTGCAAATCGGCTTTATGTTTCAATATGATTGAATATGTATATTGTGATTTGCTTGGTGAATGGTTATAACCCTTAGTCATGGATGTATTATATTTGGTAAATACGACTTGCATGTCGTGCCTTTCTCTATATACTCTCTTTGTACATTCTCCTCTCATCCAATCCCCTCGAATGTAACTCGAGGTTTCTTTGTTTGAAATGTAAAATATTTTGTATAAAAGAAAGCAAGAGATGGAGGCGTTATGAAGTGATGAAGATGAGAAAACTTAGAACCATAAGAGTTTATTTTATGTAATGATATTCATACTTGGCTCTATGAATATCGCATAGGGGGCTATAACCATCTCACATTTATTTTTATGCTTTATTTTACGCTTTATATATTATGATATATTATGCGTGGTTGTATGTATGTGATATTTGTTACAACATTTAAAAACAAATATGATTTTAAAATATATAAGTAAAAGGAGTTTTACAAATCAAAATGAGTTTTGATAAAATAAAAATTGGTATTTATATAAGATATAAAGTGGACCGTCGATCTTGAGTGATAAGGTCTTAGTACATCATAGTTAGATTTCAACCGGTTTTGTCACAAAGGCCTAAACCGCCAAAGAAATGAAGGTATTTAAGTGATCCTCGTGATCCTCCTCCAATCTGGATTCCGGTTAAATCAAACTATGAGGAAACGATCTATTACAAAAGAAAGAATGGTAAAAATCAAACTAACTAAAATCCCCCACCAAAATATTAAGTTTAAGATGTCTTCCAAACATGGCACTTGTCAAGACTTTGATCATCGAGGGTGGGTTATGCTAAATCTGGGTACTCTCTTTAATCTTAATAAGATAAGGTAAGCATAGGATTCCTACAAGCCATTTTGGGTCGGACTTAACCAAATTAAGCCTAATAGGATTGGGGATTTGGAGGCATGTGTTGAGAATATTCATATGATGAATTTAAATAAAAGTATATACCTAACTATCCAAGAGTTACATAGAGATGTAATTAGCAATGTTGTTGCTTACCTAAAACATTATTGGTTGATCGGTTAGCTAAAGTTAAATTGATCGATAATGAGAATATGGATCTAGGCCCGCTAGAAAGCTTATGACGTTTTCTGAAACAATAAAAGAGGGTTGTTGTTTTGATTAAAATAGTGGGAGCTTGTTTGATGAAAGTCTTTATTAAACAATAAAATGTCATGACACTAAGAACTCTGCTTCTCTATTGTAGATTAACAATGGCATAAACCAACAATGGAAACAAAAACACTTTGCGATCGATTCTTGAGAAAGAAAAACTAAATGGAACAAATTTCATCAACTGGTATCGTAATTTGAGAATTGTCCTCAAAGCTGAAAAGAAACTGTATGTCTTGGAGCAACAAATCCCTAAAGAACCTAATTCTAGTGCTCCTAGAACTGAAAGGGACACTTTTAAAAAACATGATGAAGATGCTTTGGACGTCTCATGTCTAATGCTAATAACCATGGAACCTGAGCTTCAGAAGAAACATGAAAACATGGGGGCGTTCGATATGATCGAACACCTAAAATTGCTATTCCAAGAGCAAGTTAGACGTGAGAGGTACAAAACATCCAAGGAATTGTTCCGTTGTAGAATGTCCGAAGGTAGTCCTGTTGGCACTCATATGCTTAAAATGATTGGGCATATTGAGCATCTTGAAGGACTAGGTTTTTCTTTACGAAAGGAGTTGGCCATTGATGTAGTTTTGCAATCGTTGCCAAATAGCTACAGTCAATTCGTGATGAACTACAACATGCATGACTTTGACAATTTCCTTCCAGAATTGCTCAATATGTTACGAACAGCCGAGCAAGAGCTTGCAAAGAACAAGTCCACCATTTTGATGGTCCGTAAAGACAAGAAAGGGAAAGGCAAAGGAAAGTCCATTGCCAAACCCACTTCTAAATCTTTGAATCCAAAAGGAGGCATTAAGAAACCCAAGGTAACTGTACCTAAGGAGGGTGAGTTCTTTCATTGCAACAAACCCGGGCATTGGAAGAGGAACTGTCCTCTCTACCTTCAGGAAAAGAAGAAAGGAAGTGTAACTTCCACTTCAGGTATCTATGTGATAGAAGCTAATCTTTCTACTTCTTATACATCATGGGTATTAGATACTGGATGTGGTTCTCGTATTTGTAGAAATGTGCAGGAACTCAAAATGACTAGAAGGTTGAGTAAAGGTGAAGTTGATATGCGTGTTGGAAATGGGGCAAAGGTTGCTGCTATAGCCGTAGGATCTATTTTGTTAACTTTACCGACCGGATTATTATTAGAACTTGATGATTGTTATTGTGTACCATCTATTTCTAGAAATTTATCTTGTTTGGACAAGAAAGGTTTTACCTTCAGTATTGGAAACAAATGTTGTTCATTCTCTTTTGGTAATATATAGTATGGTGATGCAAGTTTGATTAATGGTCTTTATGTTCTTAATATGGATAATCCGATTTATAACATAGATAAAAGGGATGTCAAATCGAATAGTTCAAATTTAACCTATCTCTGGCATTGTCGTCTTGGTCATATAAACGAAACTCGCATTTCCAAGCTCCATAAAGATGGATTATTGAAAAAATTATATTTTGAATCATATGGGACGTGTGAAGCTTGTTTAATTGGAAAGATGACAAAGGCTCCTTTTGTTGGACAAAGTGAGAGAGCAAGTGATGTATTGGGAATCATACATAGCGATGTATGTGGTCCAATGAACATACATGTTAGAGGTGGTTATAGATACTTCATTACATTTACTGATGATCTCAGTAGGTTCGGCTATGTATATTTAATGCGACATAAGTCCGAGTCCTTTGAAACGTTCACAGAATTTCAAAATGAAGTACAAAACCAACCTGGAAAGAGTATTAAGATTCTTCAATCTGATCGAGGTGGCGAATACTTAGACCATGATTTTCTTGATCATCTTAGAAATTGTGGTATTGTATCACAACTCACTCCACCTGGAACACCACAATGGAATGGTGTCTCCGAAAGGAGGAATCGTACACTGTTAGACATGGTACGATCTATGATGAGTCAATCTAACCTTCCGACATCCTTTTGGGGATATGCTCTAGAGACAGTGGCTTTCACACTAAACCGAGTTCCATCAAAATCTGTTGAAAAGACACCATATGAGATATATACTGGGAAGAGTCCTAAATTATCTTTTATGAAGATTTGGGGTTGTGAGGTTTACGTATGACGTCTAATCACAACTAAATTAGAACCAAAATCTGATAAATGCATATTTGTAGGATATCCCAATAAAACTATGGGATACAACTTATATCATCCTCACGACAATAAAGTATTTGTTGGGCGTATTGGTGTCTTCATGGAAAAGGAATTTATTTCCAAAGGTATTAGTGGGAGTCCTGTAGAACTTGAAGTTGTTCAAGATCAAAATATTTCAGCACAGATGGAACTAACACAGATACCACAAGTATTTGTGGATCCACAAAGCGATGTGGAAAGGCAGTATGATGTCATAACACAAAGTGCTCGTAGATCTAGTAGAAAACGGAATGAGCCTGAGAGATATGGATTTCTCATCACTCATACCGGGGATGTGATGCTCATGGATGATGAGCCCACTAGTTACCAAGATTCAATGGCAAGCACTGACTCCAAGAAATGGCTAGAAGCTATGAGAATAGAAATGAACTCCATGTATGAAAACCAAGTTTGGAACTTAATTGACCCACCCAACGAGGTACGACCTATAGGGTACAAATGGGTTTTTAATAAAAAGACCGACATGGATGGTAATGTGATTACCTATAAAGCACGATTGGTTGCAAAAGGTTTCAAACAAATTTAAGGTGTTGATTATGATGAAACTTTCTCTCCAGTTGCAATGATTAAGTCTATTAGAGTTTTACTAGCCATTGCAGCATATCACAATTATGAGATTTGGAAAATGGATGTCAAAACAGCTTTCCTTAACGGAAAGCTACTTGAGGATGTATATATGATACAACCTGAAGGTTTTGTCGCTCCTAAAAAATCTCATATGGTATGGAAGTTGCAACGATCTATTTATGGATTGAAGCAAGCTTCAAGGAGTTGGAATCATCGTTTTGATGAAGATATCAAAGAGTTTGGCTTCTTAAAAAATGAGGATGAACCTTGTGTCTACAAAAGGGTTAGTGGGAGCACCGTATCATTTCTTTTGTTGTATGTAGATGACATACTACTCATTGGAAATGATATTCCGACGCTTGAGTCTGTAAAGGCTTGGTTAGGAAAATGTTTTTCAATGAAAGACTTAGGTGAAACTGCCTATGTATTAGGCGTTCGGATCTATAGAGATAGATCGCGAAAATTACTTGGCTTAAGTCAGAGTACATATATAGACAAAGCGTTGAAACGGTTCAACATTTCTGATAGCAAGAAAAGGTTCTTACCAATGTCTCATGGCATATCACTTTCTAAGATGCAGTGCCCTACTACATCTTAAGAGAATGAACGAATGAGTAAGATTCTATATGCTTCGGCAATTGATCTATCATGTATGCTATGATATGTACTCGACCTGATGTATCGTATGCTTTAAGCATGATGAGTAGATACCAATCCAATCCAGGTGATGGTCACTGGATTGCCGTCAAGAATATCCTAAAATACTTAAGAAGAACAAAGGATTCATTCTTGGTATATAGCGGTGAAGAAGAGTTAATTGTAAAGAGTTATACTGATGCAAGTTTCCAAACGGATAAAGATGATTTTTGATCGCAATCGGGTTTTATGGTTTGTCTTAATGGTGGTGCTGTGAGCTGGAAGAGTTCCAAGCAAGCAACAGTAGCTGATTCTACAATGGAAGTTGAGTACATCGCAGCATCAGATGCAGCCAAGGAAGCCGTTTGGATCAAGAAATTTATTTCTCAACTTGGAGTTGTTCCTAGCATTGATTGTCCTATAGAGTTGTTATGCGACAACAATGGAGTTATAGCACAGGCCAAGGAACCTAGATCTCACCAAAGATCCAAACATATTCTTAGAATATATCATCTCAATAGAGAGATTATTGAAAGAGGCGATGTTAGTATAAGCAGAGTGTCAACTGACAGCAATGTTGCTGATCCACTAACTAAGCCGTTAACACAGCAGAAGCATGATGGCTACTGTAGATCCATTGGTATACGATGCGTGGATGATTGGCTTTAGTGCAAATGGGAGATTGTTAGTAAATGCCCAAAAGCTAATCATACGATGATTGTAATTTTGAGTTTTGTTTCATGAAATTAATAAATAAATAAAAGGCATTGCCCAATTTATTATGTATATGTTATATTCTGTGTTTTAATTATTCATAATAAATAACCTTAGAATAATGTATTCTAAATGTCCCTAGTTAAATATTATTTTGGGTTTAAAGGTTGAAGTAATATGATAATGACTAACATATGTAGGGATTCATATAGAGATATTAAATCTGCATATGGGTACAAAATGGAGATTTTGTGTTGTAACAACCTAAAAAATCAGAGTAAATTAAAACCTGGAAACCTGACAATATGACGAAAGCAATTCCATTAACTTCCCATAAATGGGATCAATCCTTAAGACTATACGATTCTATACAAGGATTTCATCAAAAGAATGGAACTTAACAATGCCCAGCAACAATACTTAAAACATCTCCAAAAACCCCGAGACTCAAAACTCGTCTCTCCAAAAACCCCGGCACCCACCGCTAATGGAAACCTGTTATACACATCATTTGAGAAAAAGTGTCAGACTATAAAGCCTGGTGAGAACATACAGTTTATAAAGCTCAAAGATATAACATCAGTATCATAAAGAAATCTTTTCATAAAGGTTTAGTTCGTAAAGATAACATTTCGCCACAACCGAGCCTCTTCGGTCCAAATCTCGTTAAACGATGACAAACGGACCATTTTACCAAGGATTGTGGTGTAACACAAAGTAGACCACCAAATCCGAGTTATGAGCTAAATACATGGAACCATGGCCACGAACTCTTCAGTCCGTACTACGATGTGAGGGAGGGCCCCCAAGGAACCATGTCATACTCGTTCATTAGACTACATCTGAACCATGGCTAGGATCGGGTCTCACATAACCGTACCTAAGTTGCCCCCGAGGATCAAATGTAGCTAACTACAACAGAAGGGGCATATCCTTCCCAGCCATAACAACGGAAGGGGCATATCCTTCCCAGCCATAACAACGGAAGGGGCATATCCTTCCCAGCCATAAGTCGACTCGATACCTAGGGATCCACTAGTACAGTCAGGACTTGTCACAATATTTCATGTGACCAACAAAGCTAGATATATAGCTATCAACACATTTATATTTCAAAATGCTATTTTCCAGACCAACTGCTGGTAAGAAAGATAATCATAAAATCAGTTTATATACAATCTTTCGATAAGCCATCAACATGGGCAAGTAAAACATTATTTTACTTTTGATAAGGCAGAACCCGTCATTTTAGTCAAAACTGATCGGGAACCCCGATAATCACCAAAAACTTCATTTATATCAAAATGTAGAGAACATGAAATCATACCGTAGAAATACTTCAGATTTCGCAAATAAGAGTTTTGACATGTATAAAGTTTGTAAATTGGTAGTAGGAACTCACCAGTAGATTTTTAGAATAAAACCCGGAAAACCAGATAACGATCACGACGTAGAGGTGAAGCTTAAAACACCGACCCCTTGCTAGAAACACCGAAAACTAGCAACTAAACTAGCCTTGAAGATCGAAAAGGAGAAAAGAGAAAAAGAAGAGAGAGAGAGAGAAACTGAGATTGAGATATATAGAAAATATCTTTTAACTCAAGATATTTAAGCAATCCACAAAAGTGGTCGTGCGCCCTCAAAGAAGGAAATGCGCCCGACCCATGCGCATGCACTGTGCCTCGGCCCTGGATCCTACGCACGACCCGTGCGTTATCTCTGAAGGAGTACGCACGACCCGTGCGTCCTGTAGACAGCTCCATATACTTCCTTTTTCTCAACATCCTCGCAAAACAATGAAATTTGGGGTGTTACAATACTCCCAACCTTAGAATGATTTCGTTCTCGAAATCTACTCTTCTCAATGGAACACCGATCGCAGAGAATAACGTCTCAAACCTAAATACCAGAATCATTAACGAGATCCTAATACCGACATCCATACTAGCTACCCTTCTTGGGTACCAATTACTCCAAACCGAGCAAACACTCGACACTTCAAGGTAACCTTTACTCCCAAGGTTACGGTTGCCTCCCAACCTTAGGTGACAATTACTACCTCCATGAAATTAGCGACTTTAACTTTCCACTTACAAATTTTCTTTCAAACTACACGGTTCCGAACTCAAAGCCAACGGTCAACGCTAATCTTCCCAAAACTCTCAGATTTCATTGATCCATTCCTAATATTGATAAAGGTATTCTTACAAGGCGTACTAATGCGTCTTTCCGGTAAGCGGTTAACATAGATTCTGTTATCACTCAACTCCAATCTGACTCCAAATATGGAAATAGCCCTTATTTGAATTTCTTAATACAACCCTAAATACTTCGACTACAACTACTTTATAAAGATTTACCTCTAAACATACCACCAATCTACACATTCGGACTATAAGGGACGGGCGCTACAGAAACTTATGCGTAGTCACTATCTCCAACCTGTGGAAGACTTCACCAACCACTTACTCTAGCTCAAGGCTAAGGCCCGACTCCTCAAAGCATTGCTAGAACCGAACTCCCAACAAGAAATGATGCACACGAAGATAAATAAATAAATAAAAGTTTAAGCTTAACGCCTAGAGAGCTCAAGAGTTTTACATAAGTAAAAGCATTTAAATTGATGAACTTCTCTTTAAATCAGAACCTTTCAAATGATGAACCTTAAAACATAGAAACAACTCCTTTTCAAAGTCATGCACTTTCAAAGACGGATACTTCATTACAAATACGTTTTATAAATTGACACAATTTGTATAACTCGAAGTATGAAATATTAGTAACACTATCCAAATCGTACGTCCGAAAACATGGACACTAGGCCCAACATTCACACGACCAAAAACAAAAGAAAACTAAATATCACCATGCAGGAATAACACATTTCATTCAAACCTTAATATACGTGGGGAGAACCCAATATTAAAGCCATCATTTACCGTCGACTCCACATAACCAAAGCAGGTAAAAATATGACATTAGTTTTTAAAATACCCCGGGTCTACGACGGAGAGACCCGTACACAAAGAGAATAGAAGGACACACAAATAGGCCGCCCATACAACTTCCTCGCATGACCTCTAAACGTTTCCATCTTGGATGGCGAGAACAAATGAATGGGGCCACCCGTGATGTTATTGGATTTCACCACGTATCCCGATCTTAGTTCCCATGCCATACCAGACATCACAACTTCAAACCGTTTATTGCCTCTAGCCATACTCCGTCGAGTTCCACTCCAAGGGCTTACGGACACGGGTGCCTATCCGATCCAGACGAGTTCTAACTCAGCAGCTCGTGCCACCTATTGTCTACTCGCTAGCCAACCCGAGCGGTCACTAAGTGCAACCCAAAACCTCAGGCTTTACAAAACAGACAGACTGTCTAAGGATCTACAGCTTTACAGTCTACAACGCTACACGACTCCAAATGAAAAACCAAAGCTTCCAAAACATGTGACTCCTAATGGCATAGAATAATCGCCATCATACTCCAAAATCCCACCACTGTTTTTTTTAAACCGTACAAATGTCCTCAAGTCTCCATTTAGTCAAAACTGAGCCAACGACCCAACAGTGTACGTAAATACCCAAATGAAAGTCGATATAAATATGAAAACACGTTTGACCAACTATTATGCAAACATGACCAAAAGTATAATTAACTCAAATCTCATCGTTGGTTGGAACAAACTGTTTTCCAAATGAACTCATACCCTTATGTTTTCGAAAGGCCTCATAACACAATAATAGGCATTTTCTGAAAAAGGTTTATAAGATCAAATACACCAAATGACACTTACGTCAATTGAACTCCAATTATATATATATATGTAAAATCATCAAAGAAACACTTCAACATGATTTATTTACCAAAATAACCAAAGATCCCAAAATGGGTGTCTCACATGTTCATAAACCTAAACATTTCAAAATAACCAAAACTTATCAGCAGTTAGCAATCTAATGTAAAACACAAACACTTTAAAATAAACATTTTCGCATGTACACTATTTTCACAAATCAACTTTAACTTACCAAAACACGAATAAACTCCATCATGCTAAAATCTTTCACTGCGTTTATAAATCCGGACAAATGTCCACACGATTCATTCAGTCAAAATCCGAGCCAAAGGCCCGACACTTCACGTAAATTTCCAACGAAAGCCTCGTATACATTAAAACACATTTAACCGACATTTAACGTTCCCCAAATAATGAAATATCTTTAAACAATGTTTATGAAAACACACACCACCAGGACATGATTTCTCAAAACTCAACACGTATTGAGACCAAAGATTTTCCAAAGGTTTCATGAATGCAAATATTCTAAGATGCATAAATCATAATGTAGATTTTACGTGTACAAAATCACCCAGAACATGTAAACCACGCTATTTACTTGTTGAAATATTCAAGCTCGACATGAGTAATTTATGTTGTTAAAACAATCCAAATTACCGAATACGAAACTTATCAAAAGACTCACACCTAGAGAAGTACCAAGTAAGACCTACGCAATAATTTATACCATAAACGTGAAAATAGGTTCTTGTACTTCAACATATGTAACAATTCATTTCCCAAAGGGCGGTAAAATAACGGGGATGCAAATAAAATTTCGAATCGAGTTTAAAGCTTAACGTTGTAAAGATAAACATATTTGACCAAAATAAAAACTACAACGACAAAATACCGCTAACTCGCTAAATGCTTTGCGGAAATTTTAACACTAAGAGTTAATGATGGAATACGATCAGATTGAAAGTCCTGTTTTTAAAAATAACATAAATCGTTTATGCAATCATTCACACCAACGTTATACTTAAATTCAATGCACATAGTACACGACGATTGACATTTGTTAACAAAACCCCGAAATTAATGCACACAATGATGCATATGCACATGTTCCTGAAATTATTTACGCGACACCAAAGTCGTAAAATGTGACACCATAATTCAACTGGATTTTCATAAAACTCCTTAATGCTAAAATCAAGTGGTGTCCAAATTTCCATTTTGCAACACAAGATAAGGCGACCATTTTGACAAGATTTTTGATGAGACACGACGCCCAAAGAACTCATAACTTGCACGCAATGAAATTAAACTTACACATCACAAAATATACACATGCGACAAAAGAATTCGTAAAACAAAGCTTCAAGAATTCAACAAAACTCACACGACTAAAAATTCCCAAGAAACTCCTACTCAAAAGTATGGGAATAACTTTTCCGTTAAGACCATTGACATACGTGGAAGAGATCCAATGTCAAGGTCAAAATTCCACTGCTACTTGCCTATTAACTCAAAAAGCGTTAAAACACAGATATTACGACATCCATAAATAGCATTTAAACACAAGACGTGAATAAAGAGAGTTTTGATAACAATTTTGTAATCAGGTGCAACAAAACCATTTTAAGCATGCTTATGCTCATAGTTTAAAATATGTTGAGTGCTAAATGTTTTGCCAAAACGTTATAAGGTAATTTACTTTATGGTTGGCGATCATGAAAAGCAATCTATGCAACCTTATTTTAGAAATAAATTTTATGCATGAATTCGGTCGGCACTTACATCTTAATACTACGCTTCCCAACATCCTGACGTACTATAATCAACCGGATACCTCAAGCATAATAGGGCAACCATCCCATTAATTAACTTACAAAACTCCTTGAAATAGAATCGATCTAACAAGATATAATTCTAATTCCACCAACAAATCTGGCTCAAGATGATTAATTTAATGCGTTCCACGCACTTACTATAATTCCAAAGAGACATTGCTATAAACAACAATCATTCCTTAGCCTCCTCGCTTAGAAACTTTCGAACTACTCTAACGGTCAACATACTAAGGTAAAGTAGATAAACACAAGCACGAGAAAAGGTAAGGAAGAGTTTAACTGAAATACGCACGAAAGAAACGTACTGTTATGTCTACCAATTGTCATGACATTAGCAAACCAATTACACTCACGTAAAATATCCTCATAATCACATTAGCTAAGTGAGATTATGAACATATAACACATAAGGGTTCTTGTTACCATCATCACCACGCTTGATTAACATAACCTCCGTCTATTCTAAGACTAACCCATCTTAGAAGTTCTACCCAAATCTCACAATCAACGCCTATCAAACTCAGTCTAAGTCTAGACATCTTACATTCATGCCTAGTTCGCTTAAACTAGAGCTCTGATACCAACTTGTAACAACCTCAAAAATCAGAGTAAATTAAAACCTGGAAACCTGACAATATGACGAAAGCAATTCCATTAACTTTCCATAAATGGGATCAGTCCTTAAGACTATACGATTCTATACAAGGATTTCATCAAAAGAATGGAACTTAACAATGCCCAGCAACAATACTTAAAACATCTCCAAAAACCCTGAGACTCAAAACTCGTCTCTCCAAAAACCCCAGCACCCACCGCTAATGGAAACCTGTTATACACATCATTTGAGAAAAAGTGTCAGACTATAAAGCCTGGTGAGAACATACAGTTTATAAAGCTCAAAAGATATAACATCAGTATCATAAAGAAATCTTTTCATAAAGGTTTAGTTCGTAAAGATAACATTTCGCCACAACCGGGCCTCTTCGGTCCAAAACTCGTTAAACGATGACAAACGGACCATTTTACCAAGGATTGTGGTGTAACACAAAGTAGACCACCAAATCCGAGTTATGAGCTAAATACATGGAACCATGGCCACGAACTCTTCAGTCCGTACTACGATGTGAGGGAGGGCCCCCAAGGAACCATGTCATACTCGTTCATTAGACTACATCTGAACCATGGCTAGGATCGGGTCTCACATAACCGTACCTAAGTTGCCCCCGAGGATCAAATGTAGCTAACTACAACAGAAGGGGCATATCCTTCCCAGCCATAACAACGGAAGGGGCATATCCTTCCCGGCCATAAGTCGACTCGATACCTAGGGATCCACTAGTACAATCAGGACTTGTCACAATATTTCATGTGACCAACAAAGCTAGATATATAGCTATCAACACATTTATATTTCAAAATGCTATTTTCCAGACCAACTGCTGGTAAGAAAGATAATCATAAAATCAGTTTATATACAATCTTTCGATAAGCCATCAACATGGGCAAGTAAAACATTATTTTACTTTTGATAAGGCGGACCCCGTCATTTTAGTCAAAACTGATCGGGAACCCCGATAATCACCAAAAACTTCATTTATATCAAAATGTAGAGAACATGAAATCATACCGTAGAAATACTTCAGATTTCGCAAATAAGAGTTTTGACATGTATAAAGTTTGTAAATTGGTAGTAGGAACTCACCAGTAGGTTTTTAGAATAAAACCAGGAAAACCAGATAACGATCACGACGTAGAGGTGAAGCTTAAAACACCGACCCCTTGCTAGAAACATCGAAAACTAGCAACTAAACTAGCCTTGAAGATCGAAAAGGAGAAAAGAGAAAAAGAAGAGAGAGAGAGAGAGAGAGAGAAACTGAGATTGAGATATATAGAAAATATCTTTTAACTCAAGATATTTAAGCAATCCACAAAAGTGGTCTGTCAGTCGTGCACCCTCAAAGAAGGAAATGCGCACGACCCGTGCGCATGCACTGTGCCTCGGCCTTGGATCCTACGCACGACCCGTGCGTTATCTCTGAAGGAGTACGCACGACCCGTGCGTCCTGTAGACAACTCCATATACTTCCTTTTTCTCAACATCCTCGCAAAACAACGAAATTCGGGGTGTTACATGTGTATCGGACGTGACTCGCTATGAGAATACTTCATTGGATGTCATGTGAGTGTCATAAGTGTTTCTCATGTGGTCAATGTACATGTAATTCTTTGACTTGAGAAATATGGAGTTTGCTATGTGTGAGTAATATATTTTGACATTTGTTCTAATCATTCCATAACTGGGTGACAGAATTATTGTTGGGTATGTTATAAATCACATGGTAGAACTAGCATATATCGAGATAGGATTTGTCCATCCTTTATGACGGGAGTGATGTCTCTGGGGCCCTTGATAAATATATATACTAAGGAAATGCATGCATGCTCGGATAATTGATCTGAGATATCATGATTTGTTTTATTAGTATATTAGGGAATCAAGAAACTATAGATTGGACATAATGAGAATGATACGTTCAATGTCTCGTGTTCAATCTAGACATCAAGGACAAAGGAATTAAACGTGTAAACTAAAGTTGACTACAAACCGATAATTTGTTGTATCATCAATTCTCGTCATTTGGGTGACGATGATGTATTGCTAGATACCGCTCATTGTTTATAAATATAAATACGATATTTATATTTATTACCAACATGTCGAGAACCCATTGGGTCACACGCTTTGAACATATCCGAATAAGGAGTTTCAATAATTAAAATGTTTAATTATTATATCTGATTTGTATTGATTTAATGTGATTAAATAAAAATCAGATATTATTTTGTTGGACATTAAATAAGTTGACTAGGTATGGTTATGTAAGAAAGTGATAGTGCACCACTAATGGTGCATGACCACTCTTACACTCAAGTAAGATGTGGAGATGATAGTGATCTTTTAGGCCATACTTCCATCACCATATATAATGTATGACATTGTATGCAATTCTTGTTCTTGTAATTCTCTCTAAAATCACCTACAACTATATGCTCCCTTACCTTTCTAAGTTTTGAAACCGTGACTAGCATCACGAGAAGGCAAAGGATTCAGATTGTTTGCGTGGATACCATGGAGGCATCAAGCTTGCTTTGTTGCTGTGATTCAAAGTCTTGTTAACTGTGAGGCATAATTTAGAAACACCCAATTTATTCCGGTTCGTATGGGTCCTTGAAGGGTTACGGTTTTATTTTCTGCTGTGCTTGTGTAACATCCCAGTCCACCGTACATGATATTGTCCGCTTTTGCGGATACCCTCTGCATAAGCATGTGGGCACCGCTCATGGTTTTGTTCCTGCCAGCACAGGCATATGCGGGACGCACCCAGACTGCACCCTGTGACAGGCAAAAGGCCTCATGCAAGGAAGGTATCCATCCACCCTTATAAGGAGAACTTTTTTCTCCTTCCTAGCTGATATGGAATCTCACAATCCACCCACCTAGTGGGATCGGCGTCCTCGCTGACACATCGACCCGGTGACTGACTCTGATACCATTCTGTAACATCCCAGTCCACCGTACATGATATTGTCCGCTTTGCGGATACCCTCTGCATAAGCATGCCAACACCGCTCACGGTTTTGTTCCTGCCAGCAAGGCATACGCGGGACGCACCCAGACTGCACCCTGTGACAGGCAAAAGGCCTCATGCAAGGAAGGTATCCATCCACCCTTATAAGAAGGACTTTGTTCTCCTTCCTAGCCGATGTGGGATCTCACAATCCACCCACCTAGTGGGATCAGCGTCCTCGCTGACACATCGACCCGGTGACTGGCTCTGATACCATTCTGTAACATCACAGTCCACCGTACATGATATTGTCCGCTTTGCGGATACCCTCTACATAAGCATGCTGGCACCGCTCACGGTTTTGTTCCTGCCAGCACAGGCATACGCGGGACGCACCCAGACTGCACCCTGTGATAGGCAAAAGTCCTCATGCAAGGAAGGTATCCATCCACCCTTATAAGGAGGACTTTGTTCTCCTTCCTAGCCGATGTGGGATCTCACAGCTTGAGATCCCGTAACCCAACATAATGTTCCTTTGTTCTACAAGATATCATATGAACCTGAGACATGGATACATGTCTATCTCATGGATCAAGATTATGTTTCCCGATTTTTGATATGTGTTGAATTCATCAGACTACTCAATCAAACACATCAATTCTAGTCAGGGTTTGGCCAAACACTTAATGTCAACACCAAATCATCGAGGGGCCCGTAGATATATTTTCTCCTGTTTAAGCAGAAGAAACAAATAAATTTGACTACACAGTTCATTTCTACTCATCATATTATACATGGACATACCCTGTATAGCTGCCAGTTACGGTCAACGTTGGAGCACACCAAAGCATAATAGAATCCTAGAGTAAAACTCTATGTATCTCCGTTTGAAGAACATAAAATATTATTATCTCATAATTACTCTGATTTAATCCATGGGCGGGTTGTTTAAATACTCAAATCACAATTAAGTACTCATGAGTGTTAGTTGCATTATCTATGCTTCTAACACTCCATGACAGTCTTGAATCACTACTTACTTCCAGGAGTATGACTGACTGTGGAGGTTTAAGTAAATTAATACTCAGGAAGTTGGTTCTAAACATGCAAAACGAAACACGATAATAAATTAAATGTAAATGGACGCAATCCAACATACATTATAATCTCCATATAATAATCTCCAAATCAAATACAATTTATTATGTTTTCAATACATCAAACTAACAACTAAATCATTCAAGGTATATTGATAATTCTAACACCTATGGCTTCAGTATGATACTCATGTTTGGGTCGAGTTAATGCTTTCGTGAAAGGATCCGCCAGATTCTCTTCAGTCGGTACTCTACTCACCACGATCTGATTTTCCGCAACCTTGTGTCACACAAAGTGATACTTCCTCTCTATGTGCTTTGACTTCCCATGGTATTTAGGTTCTTTAGTCAGTGCGACTGCACCTTCATTATCACAGAAGATTTCAATGGGTTCATTGATGTTTGGTACAATGCCCAGATCACCTATGAAATTCTTCAACCATGCAGCCTCTTTTGCTGCTTCACTAGTTGCAATATATTATGATTCATGCGTGGAGTCAGCCACTGTGTCCTGTTTGGAACTTTTCCAAGTCACGACCCCACCATTCAACATGAACACCCATCCTGACTGCGAGCGGGAATCATCCCGATCTGTCTAGAAACTCGCATCAGTATAACCTGTTACTCGTAATTCATCTTTTCCACTGTAGACCAAGAACATGTCTTTAGTCCTCCGAAGATACTTAAGAATATTCTTTACAGCCGTCCAATGACTTTCTCCTGGGTTCCCTTGATATCTACTCACCATGCTTAAAGCAAATGAGACATCAGGTCTAGTACATGTCATGGCATACATGATCGATTCTATAGCAGATGCATATGGAATTCGACTCATCTGTCTAGTTATTCACTAGTGCTGAGACATTGATCTTTACTCAATCTTATGCCATGTTGCATGGCTAAATACCCTTTCTTGGATTCACTCATATTGAATTTTTCAATATCTTATCCAAGTATGTACTTTGGCTAAGTCCAATTAAACGCTTGGTTCTATCGCAATTAATTCTTATTCCAAGTATGTATGTTGCATTTCCCAGATCTTTCATAGCGAAACATTTCCCGAGCCAGACCTTTACATCTTGCAACATCGGAATATCGTTTCCTATGCGTAGTATGTCATCAACATACAAGACTAGAAATACACCATTACTCCCACTAGCCTTAACATATACGCAGGACTCATCTTCGCTTCGAGAAAATCCAAACTCCTTAACCATTTCATGAAAACAAAGATTACAACTACGAGACGCTTGTTTAAGTCCATAAATGGATCTTTCAAGATTACACACCTTATCTGGATACTCGGTATGTACAAAACCTTCAGGTTGTGCCATATACACATCATCGTCAAGTTTCCCATTAAGGAAAGCGGTTTTACACCCATTTGCCATACTTCATAGTCATGAAACGCAACTATGACAAGTAATATCCTGATAGACTTGATCTTTGCCACTGGTGAGAAGGTTTCATCATAATCAATCCTTTGAGTTTGAGTGTAACCTTTCGCAACCAGTCTAGCCTTGAATGTGTGCACATTTCCATCCATGTCGGTCTTCCTTTTGAAGATCCACTTACACCCAACTGTCTTGCGACCTGGTGTATGATCAACCAATTTCCAAACTTGGTTATCGTACATAGATTGAATCTCGCTCTCCATGGCCTCTTTCCACTTGGCAGCCTCAGGGTCTGCCATCGCTTCCTTGTAGTTGAATGGCTCATCCGCACTATCAAATGTTTTATCATTAACTAGTGTATCTCCTTCCTATGTAATGTAACACCCTAAAAATAGGGATAACAAAAATCTGAAAAACGGACATGAGGTATACTAAAATTGCCATAGCAAGAGCCTCCCAAAGATGGGGAAAAATACACAAACCTGTTTAAATACAATTGTAATTTAAACGGACGATATATAGTAACCAACAATCCCAAATCTAAATACTAAGGGTTAAAATACACACGGGGCCATTTATAAACCCAAATAGTTCTTCTACAAATAATAAGTCCAAATGCCACAATACCCAAGCTCTCACCCAATCACTATGCCAGCTTAGAACCGGCACCGTTAGAACCTGAGATACACATCGACACCAAACAAGTGTTAGGCCAAAAAGCCTAGTGAGTTGAACAATAAAATAGCATGGTATAACATATTTGACTCTTATCCGCAGTTAACCAATTTTCCACATGTATGGAGTCAACGGGGGATACCCATAGCACCAATCAATTCCACTCCAAAGAGTCGATGTACCTTGATGCTCTTAACAAGGAACACCCCAAAGGCCCGGCACACCCGAAGATCAGACCGTGAAGGAAACTTTCTGAGTGGCGGAGGTCTACTGGGCACATACCATCACGGTGGCGCCCCGAGACTACATCCTCCTAGTGAATTTGCCTTGGTTCGTCCAACATAATGCATTTAGGAGGTCCTTAGGTATATTTCAACCAAATATAATCCGGTACCAACCGCGGGTACAATATCACCCTCCTAATAGCATGTGTCCAACATAGGACTTAAATATCCACATAAACACGTTGTAGATACAATATCACCTTTTGAGTATTCCAAATGGAAATCCTCAACATATACCAAACATGTATTCATTAAACATGTCAAATACCCATAGTGAGTACACATATTGGAAACCCCAAATAATTCCACAAAATAGGATAAATCATAGGATGATACTTCTATATCATATTTCTCACATAATCTCATGTAAATGCCATCAAATACTTGAACCCGTAAAAATTACCATTTTGAGCAAATATGTGATAATAACAACAATTAAGCAAATATGATGTGTATCCAGTTTTGACAAAAGTTTAGTAAACCCACCTTGCTAGATTTAGACAAAATCTAGATTTTGCCCACTTAGAACTTGAGGAACTTGATTCATCAAACCAAATCTTCCAAAACCTAGATTCACAAGGTTCCAACCATAAATATACATAATCAACCACAAAGAATCATTTCCCCAACCTTCTACATGAATACCTCCATTGATACCGCAATCCTAACTTCCATAAATGAAGAGAATAGAAGATTACCTTAATCCAAGCTTGAAATCACCAACCAAAACACTTATACTTCACCAAAATGATTACAAACCTTCAATCTAGGAAAGGGAGAACAAAGGGTGGATGAAACCCTAGAAAACTTTGGGGAAGAAGATGAATAGGGAGAGATGAGAAGCTTACCACCAAAAATACTCTATTATACTTCAATAGACTTCCAATATCTTGCCATATCCTTGAAAAGCTCTCAAAAACAAAACCATATCAACTTGAATCACCCAAATCGGAGTTGTAATGAAGAAGTTATGAAGAAATGAAGTTTTGGGTGAGAAATGCGGCTGAATCAAGTTTTAACCCGAGTCTCTGACCCCCGCGCACGGCCCGTGCGTTTTTGTGAAGGGGCAGCGCACGGCCCGTGTTCCCCCTCCAGTCCGCCCATGATTTCCTCGAAAACCGTTTTGGTCATAACTTCTTCGTTATAGCTCCGTTTTTGCTCCGGAAAGAACCGTTGGACTCGTAATTGAATCCTTCATCCATATAGACTATAAAATCTAGGATTCAAGCCCAAAATTAAATATCTTATTTTTTCTTAATATATCGGTTTCTGTATAAACTTGGATTGATACCTTCCGAATATCGAGGTGTTACAATCCTCCCAACCTTAAAAGAGATTTCGTCCTCGAAATCTAGCACTAACCAATCTCCCAATATCGCCCTTGGCGAAGTCAAATGAATCCCTATCCTAAAGGAATACCTTCACTAAACCTTAGCTCATATACGATCCCAATTACATCCCAGTTGAGGTTGTCGTTGCGTTCCTCGTAACTAACCATTGCCAACTCAACCTCATATTTCCATATAATTCACCCAAAGCGGGATGAAAGTTAAGTTTTGGCTTAATTACATTCTTAACATTAAATCTCGGTTGCCTCCCAACCTTATGTTGTTCATATTACCTTAAGAACAACTTACGACCTTATTCAGTCATTTCCACCAAGAATACCCCAAAACAAACATTTCCCTTATATACCTCTAAACGCAATGCATCAAAGTCTCCTCGATAATCGATTTGTACTTAAAGTCCACCTCGACATTCTCACCAAATATATCCAATAAACATTACCACCAAATTCCCACCATGCACTCAAGCATCGATTTCCAAATCAATGAAAGTCCTGACAATTATCAAAATACCAATGATTGATTTCTTAATTATCAACATCTCATTTCATTAAGTTTACCGCTCGTCCTACAGACGCACCAGATCTAACGGAAATACATTGAAGCACACCAACCGTTATTGTCCTCAAAATAGAGTGTCAACACCTATCCTCAGAATGTCCATTCTGCACCCGTGGATATACTACCAAATACCTTCCCGGTTAGTAATGTCGATTCAAAGTTGACACCTACTCTTGGAAATAGTCACCCAAATCCAACATCCTCACCAGTCAACCATGACATCATCATTATTCACAAATACCCAACAATATAGTACACCACCGACACATAACATGTCGTCGTACCAAATTCCCATAATTCCAAAGCCAACCATACCCAAATAACCGAACACAATATTAATCCGTAGGTTTAACGAAGCATAAAGTTCGTTACTTAACTAACCGGGAGAAAGCATATGTCTAACGCCTCAAACTCCGAGGACTCTTTTAATCCTTAATATCGACTCCTAACATGAGGGGGCTTACACCTATAGCCCAATGAGTTCAAGGTTTTTCACACTATTATGCCAATTTGAAATTTATAAAACTCCCAAACACATAAGTTTTATAACAATTAAACGTGTGTGAAAATACACTATCGTGCATTCGATAGGTTTCCAAATTTGATCACCAATGCCACACATATAAAACCATTTTCAAAACTCATTTGATCAGTACTTACGCTAATAAAACGATAACGAAAGATGCATAACAAAATTTTCAAACGGACTACCAGGGCCTTAGTATGCATCAATTTATGCTATGCATATGAAAAATAACTTCCGTCCCATAACATATGCAATAAAAGTTTGTACAACTCCCAAAAGAGGATTTCATAATTTCAACTTTAAAATCTTTTACTTTAACACAAAACATCGGAAGATAAAATTTCCAACAAAACCTATATACATCCGGTCATTTCCCAAATGTAGCAACACAATAGGGACGTAATAAATAATATATATATATATATATATATTTATTTATTTATTTATTCGCGTTTCAAATTTAGGCCGCACCGATAAAACGTACTTGCCCAAAATCGTAATTACATGACGTGCCAACCGGAAATTCATTTCATGTATTGCGGAAAACTCCTATCAGTAAAATCAATAACTGAAATATGTTCTGGGCAAAAGTTCTATCCGAAATACCATAAATTTTTCAAACGATTACTCACACCAACAGTATAATTTATGTAACAAATGAGAAATAGTTTTACGTACTAAAACAGTGTATAACAAGACTTTCATACAAAACTACAGAAGGGAAATTCACAAAATCGAACCCCAAAATTTCTGCAATTAACCATGAAATGTCATGACATGAAATTTCCCATAGTGACTCACATACATCGGTTTATTCCCCAAGATTTAGCAAGGACATATGCATGCGATTTGAGCAATTGTAAGAGCATTTAGTTTAATTCCAAACTGTATAAATAAAATGTTCGCAAAATCCAAGACCACATGCTCATAATATCGAACTCTTAAAGTTTTCTCTCTTTTAGTCACAATGCGGCACGAGATAAGATTTCACTACAAAACTTGCATGCGACCGTTTATTTCACAAAGCTAGTAGATTGATATGTGTATGCACCTGGTTAAAACATGAAATAATTTATGTCTTTTTCGAGTTCAAAGTCAAATATAAACATGTTCTCATCGTTCTAAAACATTGATTGAAATACCCTAACGAAATTTCCAATAAGATATGCATACATGATGTGTGCAACTGAACTGCTCCCACTAAACTCAAAGGGAAACAATACCACTTTTTTTTAAACCGGACAAATTTCCTCAACGCTCCATTTAGTTAAAACCGAACCAACAACCCAACAGTTTACGTAAATACCTAATGAAAGTCGATATAAATATTGAAACACGTTTGACTAATTATTATGCAAACATGACCAAAAGTATAATTAACTAAAATCTCGTCGCTGGTTGCGACAAACCATTTTTCAAATGAACTTATACTCTTATGTTTTCAAAATGTCTCCTAGTTCAATGACATGCATTTTCCAACGGTTTATAAAATCGTATGCACCAAATGGACAATTATATAAAATGACTCCCATTTACATATTACATCATAAAAGAAATACATCAAAATGATTTATTTATCAAAATACCCAAAAATCACAAAGATGTGTGTTACATAAGTTTATAAAGTTAAATATATCCAAATAACCCAAAACTTATCAGCAGTTAACAATTTAATGTAAAACACAAGCATTTTAAAATAAGTAACTTATTTCTTTGACCGACTCATATGCACATGAATCCACTGCATTACAGTCTAAACAGTACATGACTCCAATTGAATGACCAACACACTCAAAACATGTAATTCTCAAATGATGCGCATTAACCGCCATCATACTTGGTATTTCACAATTGGGCTATTAAACCGGACCGAAGTCCTAAAGACTCATTTATTTTCAAATATGCATTTCCAAGTTTAACTGCTGATAAGAATGTAAATCATAAAATGAGACTATATACATGCTTTCAAATACTTCACATAAATATGCAAGTAATGCTTCATAAAACATTCCATTTCATGAATGATGCATAAAAACCGACAACCATTCAAAAATATATTTCTTTGACCAAAGATCGTCTTATGCAATAAAACCTTAAAACACATTGATTTGTGACCCTTTATCAAAATGACCAAAAATTCCACATGTTGTGTTATACAAAGTTTATAAAGGTAAATACTTCAAATAATCAAAGATTACCAACTAACCCAACATTTGATAATTTCATGTAAAACACATAAACACCTTAAAATGGATATTTTGGCATGTACAGCGTTTTCACAAATCAACTTGAACTCACGCTCCTCTATTTCCCTAGTTACACTATCGTCATCCAGATGCTCAACATCTTAAGGCAAAACCATAGTCTTCATAGGATCACCTTACAATTTCTCCTCGAATACATCGATTTAAAAGTCTATGGTTCTAATCCAACCAATTAATCCGGCTCGAAACTGTCCACTTAATGCAATCACCATACTTACTGTTACTCCAATTAACGAATAATAAAATCGTCAACTTTTTCCAATAGTTACCATTCAGAAACTTTCTTATTACTCCAACGGTCGACATACCTAGGCAGTTCATACAAGCACGAGGATGAATAAGAAAGAGATTAACAAAAGTGAACACGAATGAAACGTACTACTGCGTCTACAAATATCATAACATTGGTAAACCAAGCACAAGAGGACGTACTACTACCTTACCAATTGTCACAGTAACGGCACTTCGAGCACCATCACGTATAAATATCCTCATAATAACATTAGCTAGGTGAGATTATGAACATATAATACATAAAGGTTCTCGTTACCATCGCCACAACGCTTGATAACCATAGTTTCCGTCGACTCTAAGACTAACCCATCTTAAAAATTCTACCCATCACACGATCATTGCCTAACATATTCAGTCTAAGTCTAGACATCTTACATTTATGCCTAGTTCACTTAAAACAAAGATTACAACTACGAGACTCTTGTTTAAGTCCATAAATGGATCTTTCAAGCTTATACACCTTATCAGGATACTCGGTATGTACAAAACCTTCAGGTTGTGCCATATACACATCCTCGTCAAGTTTCCCATTAAGGAAAGCAGTTTTTACATCCATTTGCCATACTTCATAGTCATGAAATGCAGCTATGGCAAGTAATATCCTGATAGACTTAATCTTTGCCACTGGTGAGAAGGTTTCATCATAATCAATCCCTTGAGTTTGAGTGTAACCTTTCGCAACCAGTCTAGCCTTGAATGTGTGCACATTTCCATCCATGTCGGTCTTCCTTTTGAAGATCCACTTACACCCAACTGTCTTGCGACCTAGTGTCAATGTTCTAAAAAACTCGCCGCACAGCCGCCATGGCGCGCCATGGCACCAAGGCTTGTGTGTCACGCCACGTTAAGCCCATGGCACGCCATGGCCTAATGCGCGGTTATTGTAATGAGATATTTGATTTTCTTTACGTTTTTAATGTCTTATTTGCAAGTTTTTTATGTATACAACCTAATTTAACTTCCCTATTACTATTGACTCACTGAGTAACACTACAAAACATATGTTTTTATATATAATATTATATATGAAATACAAATTTGACGCCATAAGTCACGCCTTGAAAACACCATGGCTTTGCCGTGGCTCCTAAGGCTTGAGGCTTGGCCTTGCCGCCACGCCACGCCTCACACCATTTAGAACCTTTCCTGGTGTATGATCAACCAATTTCCAAACTTGGTTATCGTACATAGATTGAATCTCGCTCTCCATGGCCTCTTTCCACTTGGCAGCCTCAGGGTCTGCCATCGCTTCCTTGTAGTTGGATGGCTCATCCGCACTATCAAATGTTTTATCATTAACTAGTGTATCTCCTTCCTTTGTAATATGAAAACCATAATAATACTCAGGAGGTCGATTAACTCTACTGACTCTACTAGTTCTGCGAAGAGGTGGTGGAGGTATGTTAGTTTCCTCAACAGGTGGTTCAACCTCATGTTGAGGGCTAGTGTCAACTATAGGTTCATCATTGGTTGTTTCTTGAATTTCTTCCAGATCAATACTGCTCCCACTATCCTCTTTGGAAATGAGCTCCCTTACTTGGAAGACTCCCCTTGTAGCTACAAATACTTTGTTCTCAAAAGGTTTGTAAAATATATATCCAAAGGATTTGTAGGGATAACCAATGAACTGACACTTCTATGCTCTAGGTTCTAGCTTGTCGTTAGTTTCGCGACGAACGAAGACTTCACAACCCCAGACCTTTATATGTGCTAACGAGGGACGAGTCCCAGTCTACATTTCAGAGGGTGTCTTTGCAACCTTATTAGTTGGAACGAGGTTTAAGATATGAGTTGCAGTTTCTAAGGCATAGCCCCAGAATGATATTGGAAGTGTAGCACGACTCATCATGGACCGAACCATATCAAGTAGCGTTCTATTTCTTCTCTCAGCTACACCATTGAGTTGTGGTGTTCTGGGAGGAGATAATTGTGAAACTATTCCACAATCCCTTAGATAGTCGTATCATGACTCAAGTATTCTCCACCCCTGTCGAACCTGAGCATCTTGATCTTCTTGCCCAATTGGTTTTCTACTTCATTTTTGAATCCTTTGAACACTTCAAAGGTGTCCGATTTGTTTTTCATCAAATAGATAGATCCATATCTACTGAAATCATCAGTAAAGGTAACAAAGTATCTCTAACCATTTCTCGTGGCAGATCTGAACGGTCCACATACATCTGTGTGGATTAAGTCCAACAGATCCTTACCCCTTTCCATTTTTCCTTTGAAAGGTGTTTTTGTCATCTTGCCAAGCTGTAACATCCGAATTTTCGGTAAGAATAACAACTTGTGATTTATGGATGTATTTGTGTGAATGTGACCTTAAGTAGGAATAAGGTTAGAGAAGAAACTTTTTCCCACACAGGAGCCAAAATAAAAGTTAAAGCACTTAATAAACTCCAATCCATGAGCATTAAATGAATCATTTAATTGTTTGGGCCTTGGAGTGTAGTGTTCTTAGTGGGCTCTCTTTGACATGAAATACACATATTTAATGTCAAAGATAGGGCCTTGGGCCTTGGGGCTCTTGGGGTCTCAATGGGGTCGAGATCACTGAAACTTTCGGAGTCAATACCTCAAGGGCGAGAGTGCCCGGCGACTATGCCCTAGGCATAGTTGCGGTGTCACAATCGCGACCCAAGAAGGGGTTGCGGTACATATTGAGCGAGAGTGCCTGACGACTATGTCCGGATCACTGTCACGTGTCAAGGTCGCAGAGGTGGTACCGTAAGGTGCCTTACGCGAGCGACTATAACCGGCGACAATGCCCATGTCATAGTCGCGGGGCAATGTCGTGAGCGTGGTCTGGGGCTTAAGTTAGACAACTCATAAATTATCTCATTTTATCTGATTTTGGAAGGAGTTAGGTCGTTTTCTCTCTGCAGTTCTTGGTAAGATTTCAACCCCAAATTTTCCTTTTCATTTATTACTCCATCTAACTTTCTCTTCCTCATTAATGGCGGTTGGTTTAGGTGAATCTAAGGTATTTTTGTGAAGATCTCAAGTCTCAAGTGTTAGATCTCTTTAACTATAAATTTCTAGGGTTTGGTATTTAACCCAAGGTGAGTCATACTTCTTTTATAAAACCTTATACACATCAAAATACATGATTTTGACTTCTAATTATCTCCTTGTTTACATATTCATCATTTATGAGATTTTGACCTAACTTGGTATTTTGGGAGATTTTTAGAGTTTCTTACCATTTCGTGAAATGATGATATAATTCATGTTTGGATCTACAAAAATATGTTGTTGTAATATTTTGATGAATAAATATTCAATTTATGGCTCTTAGCCAAATTTCATATTTGAACCACCATGGGATTTTGGTTACAAAGGATTATTTTGTGAAAGAGAAATAAATGGTTTTGATCTTGAAGAAATCCTTATTTCAATTGGATGGTTTTTACACTTGAAGGGTGTATTTGGAAAGAAACATTTTGGAAGGATAAGATGTTAGCCTTATGTGTATATTTGGCTTGTGATTCTTATCAGAAGTTAACCATTGGAAAGTGATTTGGAAACTAAATGGTTTTATGAACTATATGTTTGATTATAGTTGGTCACAAATGTAATTGTGACAAGTCTAGACTATTACACATGGATCCATAGGTATTGAGTTGACTTATTACTTGGGGGTAATTCCCGTATGTAGCTAGTTGAAACATTGGACCCTTGGGAGGTAGTTCTTGGTACGGTTATATGGGACCGGTTACTAGTCGTGGGTCGTAAATGTAAATCCTAGCGAATGAGCATGACTTGGATCATCGGAAGCTACCCCCCACATTTATATTTGGACAGGCATGTTCACGGCATTGATCCTTGTATAGTGAGCTCAAAACTCGGAAAGTGGCTTACTTTGTGTTACGCCATAATCCTTGTATTCGGGTTTACACCCGTCATCGAAAGATGAGGTCTGGACCGGAAGGTCACTATGTGCATATCAAACCATTTACAAAGATGTTGATGAAGACAGTTTATTTATAATTCGATGAAAGCTTTTATTATTATTAATATAAACTGTGTGATCTCACTAGGCTTTAAGCCTAACACTTTTTCAAAAATGATGTGTATAATAGGTTCCCTTAGTGGCGGGTCGTCAAGGGGTTGAGTGAAGATTTTCGGTCTCTTGAGGAAATTTATGTTTGATAGTTATTGTGGAGAACTCGGTGTTTAAACCACTTTATTCTTTTGGTATTGGGTTATCAAGCGATGTAAACTAGATAGATTGGATTTGGTTTGGTTTGGTTTGTTGTCATTTCTCCGTACACAATTACAGGTTGTGAGTGTTCATGAGTTACCCATTATTTGGGTGGTTTGCCCTATTTATAGACGTCATATTGCCAAATTTTCAATTTTTAAATTACCCCAATTTTTAGGGTGTTACAAGTTGGTATCAGAGCTCTAGTTTAAGTGAACTAGGCATGAATGTAAGATGTCTAGACTTAGACTGAGTATGTTAGGCAATGATTGTGAGATGGGTAGAATTTCTAAGATGGGTTAGTCTTAGAGTCGACGAAAACTATGGTTATCAAGCGTTGTGGCGATGGTAACGAGAACCTTTATGTATTATATGTTCATAATCTCACCTAACTAATGTTATTATGAGGATATTTATATGTGATGGTGCTTGAAGTGTCGTTACTGTGATATTTGGTAGACATAGTAGTACGTTTCCTTGTTTATAGTTGTATAGTCTTATCTTATCTATGTTCTCGCGTGTGTGTGGCAGACTATGGTTAATACGTGTAATCGGACAGATGGACAGGATACGACGGCATCGACGGCTGATCAACCGAGAGTAACGAATAATGATTTGCCCCCGCCTATTGTAAACGCGTTAGGTGGAGGACCAGAGTTCATACCTCGACGTAACCTAGTTGCGACTCATCCGATTATGGAAGAGGTAACTCCATAAACTAGAATGATAGAGCGGATGATGCAAGCAATGAATGCAGCTATGGCTCAACAGCAAGAGGCATTCCTGAAACTCTTGGATGACCGGGACGCTAATCACCGTAGGCCTGAGACGGTAGCTGAAAATGTGATTGTGGCGGGATCCGGGGGTTTGGAACCCGCTGTCCCATCTAATGAAACTCCTCCTTCCAATTTAAGACCACCACCCATGTCTTGTAACTTCAAGGCATTCCTCGGATGCTGACCACCAGAATTCAAGGGCTCGGACGACCCGGTGGCATGCATGAACTGGATTAGAGAGATGGAGCAGGCTTTCCGATCAAGCGAATGCAGGGAGAATCAAAAAGCAGTATTTGGGTCTCACATGGTGGAACGTATATTACGCTTCTATTGAGGCCACCATATTAGCTCAACTAAGCTAGGAAACCTTCAAGAAGAAGGTTATAGAAGAATTTTGCAACGAGCGAGCTATGGACCGGATCATCGATCAATTCCGGAGTTTGAAAAAGGGGAATTTATTGGTGAAGGATTACAACAAGTTGTTCTTGGATAAGCTGGGTTTGGTGGGACACCTGGTCCCTACCGAGAAAGAGAAGATCAAGGCATACATCAAGGGTTTGCCTACAGAAATGATGAATATGGTTCGTGTATCCAAGGCCTCTACTCTTCGGGAGGCAATAGAAGAAGCACATCTATTTGAAGACTCCTACAGCTCGGTTAAGGTGGAGAGAAGCGGGATGGTCGAAAAAAGGAAGTGGGAAGGCAATTCCGGACCTCCTAAAAGAAATCGACCTTTCGATGAAAACCGAAATTTCAACAACCGTCAGGAGGCACGTTGGTGCCAAATATGTAAGAGCAAGCATTACGACAACCGTAATCCTACTTTCACTGTTTGTGTCAAGTGCGGTAAGACCGACCATCTTACTAAAGATTGTCCGATCAGAGGAATGGTCTGTTATGAGTTCAAGATGACGGGACATTTTTGAAAGGATTGTCCGAAGTTGAAGTTGGGGAGCACCCCGGAGAAGAAAGAGAACCCTCTTAGAGTTTCTGGCCGAGTTTTCCACATGACGGCCGATGAGGCCAAGGCATCCGCTGATGTGGTGTCGGGTACGTTTCTCCTAAACTCCGTACCTGCTCGTGTGTTATTCGATTCGGGTGCCAGTTTCTCTTTCATATCTGATTCGTTTTGTGAAAAACTTTCCATGCCCACTAATAGCCTAGAGAATGCTTTAGTGGTAGAGATAGCTAATGATAGCCAAGTGTTAATCCGTGATGTCTTGAAGTATTGTACCCTTTGTATCGAAGGGAAGGAATTCATGATCAATTTAATGCCAATGGTCATTGGTGGATTCGATGTGGTGGTAGGCATGGACTGGTTGGCGGGCAACCATGCCGAAATTATATGCTCCAAGAAACTAATCCGACTACCTACATCGGATGGCGGTATGGTGGTAGTTTTTGGCGAAAGAGGGAAAGGTGACGTGGCGGTTATCACCATGGCTAAAGCGCGAAAGTGTTTGGTGAAAGGATGTTCGTCCTTTCTAGCTTATGTGATAGACGCGAAGCTTGAGAAGAAGAAGCTCGAGGATGTGAAAGTGGTGTGCGAATTTTCCGATGTCTTTCCGTAGGATTTTCCCGGTTTACCACCCGATCGTCAAGTAGAGTTCCGGATTGATCTTATACCGGGGTCGACTCCAATTACGCGGGCTCCCTACCGGTTAGCGCCATAGGAAATGCAAGAAATGATGGGGCAACTCCAAGAACTTTTAGAGAAGGGATTTATAAGGTCGAGCTTGTCGACTTGCGGAGCTCTGGTCTTGTTTGTCAAGAAGAAAAATGGCACAATGAGAATGTGCATCGATTATCGTGAACTGAATAAGGCCACGGTAAAGAATAAGTATCCACTCCCGAGAATCGACGACTTGTTCGATCAACTTCAAGGAGCGGGTTGTTTCTCGAAAATCGATTTACGTTCGGGATATCTGTTAGGACTGAAATTGGTATCAGAAAAGGTTTGATCCAGAAATTGCCTTTGTGGTGTTTCGATGATTGAATGGAAGCCCTGGGGGAGTGAACATCATAAAAGCTCCTTTATATTGTGTATTCGTTACACACAGTGACTTTGTGTTACTGACAGGCACTTTTAACTGCTGCATTTGTTGATTCAGGTGTTACACTTCATTTTCTAATTTGTCTAGATTTGCAAAGATCTGGATGAACATATTAATGAATTGACGGATAATCAGTGGTTCTGTTTGCAAGATCAATGGTGGAAGAAATTTCTTGAAGACACGTTTTGATGAACTCTTTGCTCTTTTCATCAAAAAGGGGGAGAAGCGGCAATCAAGAAATGGAAGACATTCTGAAGACAAAGAGGAAGATTACATTTACATTCCGAGCTGAAACTGGAGATAATTTCTTTCCAAGAGATTTATTCTCATCTATTGGAGAGATTGTTACATTCTGAAGACAAAGAGGAAGATTACTTTTTCTGAGCTTAAAGAATGATCCTGATCCAAAGGGGGAGATTGTTAAAGCACATATTTATTGGATTCAAGATCATAATTATCTGAAGATGGAAATCTGAAGTCAAAGCTGATAAAGTAGTCTCAACAAATAGTCTAGGGTCACTTTGTAATAATAGTCAAAGTTTGTTTTATGTATTTTCTTATTAGTCCTTTTGTTTTTATATAATTTAGTTAATAGTTTTAGCTTTTGGGCCCAAGCCATGCCAAGCCCATTTAGCTAAGCCTATTTATAAATTAGTTTAGGTTAGAGTTAATTTGGTTAAGGAAGCTAATTGGCAGAAATTAATTATTGAGAGGTTAGGGTGGTGGTGGTGGTGCGCCGTGAACATCAAGAGGAAGAGAGAAAGAGTTTGATCAAAAATCTTGTAATCCTTTGATTCTTTGGTATAATCGTATCAGGTTTGCATAATTGTTTCTGTTTATTCGTATTACTTGATTGAATCGTTTGTTATTGGGACACACAATTGGTATCAGAGCAAAGAGACTGAAGGTTTGATCCAGAAAAGGTTTGATCCAGAAAAGGTTTGTCTAAAACCCTATAATCAAACATATGTGTTAATCGCTTTTATTTGTTTCTGAGTTTTTATCGATCTGCTTGATTTCTGTCTATCTGGGTTGTTTTGTTTATCGGTCTATTGGTTTCTGGAAAAAGCTATTATCGATCGATTTTTTTTCAATCTGATTTTTTATCGGTCGAAGTGTTCAATCTGATTGTTTTTTGGAAAATTTTTATCGATCAAAGTTGTTCTGGAAAAGTAATTAAGATTTTATCGATCGAAGGTTACTATTGATTTTGTGGTTTATCGGTCTGTTCGATTTCAATTTTCTGGGTTTGATTTCGGTCGAATTCCAGAAAATTCATCGTGTTCTTCGGTGGTATTCTTCGAGTTTATCAGGCTTATTTGTTTATCGGTGCTTGTATTTATCGGTCTATCTATTAATTAGTCTTAATCTGTTATTTGACCGATAGACATCCTTTGACCGGGAAGGTGTAATTACCAGTCATTGTGTTTGACCGATACATTGTGTTTTCCGGTCTTTGCTTCGACCGAAACTTAGCCTCTATCGGTCTTGTGTTCGACCGATACACTGATTTGATCAGTACCCTGCATTTGACGATACTTTGTCCCTCCCGGTCGTTTTGATTCGACCTGCATAGCTTTGACCGATATTTTGTCTATTCCGGTCCTTTGCTTGACCGGTACCCTGCTCGACCGAGTTTAAAAAAAAGGAAAAAAGGGTCAAATTTTTTGTCTCACGATCATTTTGCAGTGCATTTCTTTTAGCCCTCGTACTTCAAGGTTTCAGTAGTGTGTCATTTATGACCCTAAACTTTCAAGTTTCACAAGTTGTCACATTTGGTCCTTGCACTTTAGCGTACCATCTCTTGTCAAGTTCAGTCCCTGTATATCAAAAGGAATGCCTTCAAGCGAAGCTCTTTCAATAAGTATGGATGAGATGCCACCTGTTCTTTACAGAGGTGAATATGACCAATGGAGGATTCAGTTCTTAGAATTCATTGATAAACTTGACTTGGGTGATTATATCAGATTATCTCTGAGGGAAGGAAGAATGAAAACTCCGACAAATATTTGTTATTTTATGGGAGAAAATGGAAGAACGGAACACGAAATGTACACAATACCATTTGAGGAATAGACAGATGAGCAAAGAAAGAGATTTGAAGCTGATAAATTGACTAAAGCTTTTATCTTGCAAGGAATTTCTGAGGAGATTTCAAAAGCGATTTCTGTAAGTTTAGACAGTAAAAAGGCTACAGGAAAACAGCTGTGGGAACATCTTGAGAAGATAATGATAGGACCAAAGATGTCTTCAAGAGTAAAGTTTTTGGAAACTGAGAACTCTGAACTAAAAAGACGGATTTCTGATCTGGAAGTTCAAATTGGTCAAATCCAACAAACAGCATCTGTTGAAAGTTCTGAGGAACAGATTGAGCATCTGAAAGATACAAATGCTGAGCTTCAAAAGCAAATATCTGATTTGGAGCAAAAGCATGCTCAAGATAAATCCGAGGTTGAGAAATCGTTCGCAAAGAAGTTCTCAGATTTTTCCAGAAAATGTGCTGATGAGAAGAAAGAAGTTGAGCTGAAATGCATAAAACTTTCTCAGCAAGTTTCTGATTTTCAGAAAGTGATCATTCTTGAAAGAGAAAAGTTTGAAAAAGAAAAGAAGACCATTGAACAAAAGAATGTGGGATTCTTCAAAGAAATATTCGGCCAAAGAAATGATGCTGAGAAGGGATTTGAAGAAGAACGAAGCATGTTTGAGACGGAGATCAAAAGGCTTACTGCCAAGTTGTCTGAACTATCTGAGAAGGCACTAAAAGAGCAGAAAACGAAGTCTGAGTTCACGAAGAAGATTGACCTGCTTTTTCAAGAAAGAGACAACTTCGCTTCAACGATTAAAGTGCTTGAAAAGTCTGTATCAAGTTCAAATCAGAAATCTGTCTTCTCACAAAGGTCAGTTAAATATTTTGATCAGATTCGTAAGACTAACCTTTTCTATGATAGAAATATAGATGGTTCAGGTACACGTCCTAGAAGAAGGAGATACAAAGATGAGGAACTGGTCTGGAAGAAGAAACCAGTTGAAAATGAGCTGAAAGAAAGAGAATCATGTGTACATGCGTCTAATGCCAAGAAGAACAAAGCGAGTAAAGGTAAACCTGATCATATCTACTCGAGAGAACAATTACTCAGGTTGTCAGGTAAGAAATACCATTGTTCTTATTGTCGTACACATGATCATATTCACAAAACCAATGATCATTTCTGGTATGGTTCTTATTCTATTACCCCCACAAGAACTGCAACTAACATCCGAGGACCCAAATACCAGTGGGTACCAAAGCCGAAAAATGATTCTTTGTTGCAGGCACCTACTGTCAAGGGGGAGTAGAAGAACAATGGCTTCTAAGTAAATCAGCTTAGAACCCGGACTTCAACGAAGTTTGGCTTCTGATCACATGACAGATCAGGACCCGTTCTTCAACGTTCAGACTTGGATATGTTGCAAATATCCAGGGGGTGCTTAATAGATCTATATCGTTCTATCATGATTTGAAAGGGAGCTTAAAAGGTAAACATCTTCTGAACTAGATCTCTGAGTGTTTGAAAGAAGAACAACTTTCAAGCATGAAAAACAGTTTCTGAAATGTTCAAATCACTTCTGATTCTCAAAATGTTTCATGAATCTAGAAGTGTGAATTTAAATGTTTTTCATTTTTTTAGCTTTAATGTTTAACTGACTGTGTGTTTCTAAAGATCAATACTTGCGTCTTATCTTATCCTTATACTGTAACGTATTCACATACACAGGTTCAATATTTCATTTGTATTTGTTATTACCATGTCTCATAGCGAAACAATTTTTTCGATGG
Organism: Arctium lappa; assembly: GCA_023525745.1. Lineage (NCBI taxonomy): Eukaryota > Viridiplantae > Streptophyta > Magnoliopsida > Asterales > Asteraceae > Arctium > Arctium lappa. The sequence goes on from CM042055.1 coordinate 80,907,736, forward strand.
TAATACCCCCGCTTGAAATTCAATGTTGTTGAGCATCTATCATTATTTCTAAATGTATGCTTTCATTGCTAAATTGTTTATATTTGTTCATATAAACAAAATATCCAATTCTTTGATACCCTAACCAGTTTAGTTGATCTGATTGATACATTGTCATATTCTCAAACTTTAATTGCTCGAATTTCATGAGCATACATTTTGACAATGTTAAACATACATTTTGAGCTTAATTGTACAAGTTAAACTGTTGAGCAATTGTTTTTTTAGAAATTACATGGGAATCGTGTGAGAGCTTAAACAGAACTTCCATGGATTCACGTAAACCAGTGTTTCCTACCCCGGAAGTTATCCTAGAGTGATTTGAGGGGTGAGGGGTCATAAATCAAAGAGTGGGGGAGATAACTCATCGGGTTGAGTTTTTCTCATTGTGCTGAGCGGAAAAATGAAAAAGAGAGTTTGGTTAGAAGTAAGCTTTAATGTTAAAAAGAAAGAGGGTGTGAGAACAGAGTTAAAAGAATATCAGAACTCTGCACCAACCACTTTCTGAGCCGGGCAGCCACATATTCTGATTGGTTCACATTCTTTGGTGACCATCATTGAAAAGGCACCTAGCCCATGCCAACTCTTGCTATAACCCCACCAGCCACTCGTTTCTTTCTTAACAAAGAAATATTTCATTTTCTTTAGGGACGCAACATATCTGCTATCTAGTCTTCAATCGGAAGATTTAGATATTGAAAAAGAAGGAAAGTTTCCCCACCTTCGCACCTCTTTCATGCACATTGAGTCCGTGTAATATTTGTTGTTGTCTCAACAGTTTACACAATTTGAGCCTGATCAAGCTAAGTAGCTTCAATCATTCACACACGTGCACGAGCACACAAGGAATAAGTTTTCTTGTCATAACATTCATAGAAAATTCCTTTGTGGTTTTTCGATGATTGAATGGAAGCCCTGGGGGAGTGAACATCACAAAAGCTCCTTTCCAATGTACATCTGTTGTACAAAGTGGCTCCGTGCTACTTACAGGCATACTAACTGTATCATTTGTTGATTCAGGTTTACCATTCCTAATATATCTGAATTTGAAAAGATTCAGATATATAAATTTATGAGTTGACGGATACTCAAATCACAGGTGGGAGAAAGTTAAATTATCATAAAAGGGGAGATCAAAGAAAATGCTGAAATTGAAGAAGTTTTGATGATCATGATGCTCACAATCATCAAAAAGGGGGAGAAAAAGTTCAATTTCAAAGTTTTAAAGAAAGAAAGTTATTTCTGAAGACAGTCTAGAGATCAAAGAGATGAAGATGCTGTTTCATTTTTCAAAGATGAAGATTTCAAAGATTGTATTGATTCTTTCCCGTATCATGTGGTGTCTGCTACAAGTTTATTTCTCCTACAAGCTGATTGAAACAAGTTCTTAAGCTGAAAGTCTATTCAACTCGCGGTTCAAAGACAAATTCTTTGTTTTAAACTGAAGTTGCATCGTGGAAAGTCACGTAACTCTCACATTATCTTTCTTGTGTGCTGATCCGATGTGATTGAGTTTCTACAGTTAAAAGTTGCGTGATAGTGCATTCAGTCGAGGCTACTGTACATTGAATCTGGTTACAAAGTTGATACTATGAAGACCAAGAGCTTTATTCAAGGGGGAGCGTGGAAAGACATAAAGTCAAGCAACATCAAAGTTCTTCAAAGATTCAAGAGGGAAAGAAGATCAATGTTTGAAGATTTCAAGAAGATAAATGCTTTATTCAACTTTAGGGGGAGATTGTTAGGACTGAAAGTCCTGAGTGTTGAAAGTGGAATAAAGTATTTATAAGGGTTTGATTTGTAATTAATTGAAAGTTATTTTGTTAGATGGGCCCAAGCCCATAAGCCCATTAGGCCTGCACGCCTAGGTATTTAATGTGTTTTTCTAGTTCATTTGTGAGGTTAGAGAGTTTTACACGAGTCTCATTATTTTCATAACACTAGTCTATAGGTTTACTCTCTTAGATTAGAAATTCTTTCTGTAAACCTGTAACCCTTTGATTTCATATTAATCATATGACTAGTAGTTGTGGTCATATAATTGTTCATCTTTGATAATATTTGCTGCTGACTACACTGTACTGGGATCTACAATATCACCAAGTGAAGGTGAAAGGAGAAGATGTTCCGAAGACGACATTTAGAACGCGTTACGGCCATTACGAATTTCTTGTGATGCCGTTTGGTCTAACTAACGCACTAGTGGTGTTTATAGATTTGATGAATAGAGTGTGCCGACCATTCCTTGACAAGTCGGTCATTGTATTCATTGATGACATACTCGTGTACTCCAAGAGCGAGTCGGAACACGAACAACACCTACGCGAAGTTCTAGAAGTATTTAGAAATGAGAGGTTGTATGCCAAATTTTCCAAGTGTATTTTTGGCGTGAAGAGGTGCAGTTTTTGGGTCACGTTGTCACTCGGGACGGAGTGAAGGTGGACCCCTCTAAAATAGAAGCAATGATGAATTGGGAACCTCCCAAGAGTCCGTCCGAAATCCGAAGCTTTTTGGGTTTGGCGGGTTACTATCGGAGATTCATACAAGACTTCTCCAAGATCGCATCTTCCTTGACAGCTTTGACTAGGAAGAATGTGAAGTTTGATTGGACTGAAATGCAAGAGAAGGCGTTCTGGAATTTACAGAAGAAGTTGTGTGAAGCTCCAATCTTGTTGTTACCTGAAGGGTCGGAAGACTTCGTAGTTTATAGCGATGCTTTGAAAATGGGTTTGGGTTGTGTGTTGATACAAAGGGGCAAAGTAATCGCTTATGCATAGAGACAACTCAAGATTCACGAAAAGAATTACCCTACCCATGATCTGGAGCTGGCAGCGGTGGTGTTCGCTTTGAAACTTTGGCGACACTACCTCTACGGCACAAAATGTACTCTCTACACGGATCATAAAAGTCTGAAGTACGTTTTTGATCAAAAAGAGTTGAACATGAGGCAAAGGCGGTGGCTCGAGTTACTCAAAGACTATGAGTGTGAGTTGCTTTACCATCCCGGTAAGGCAAACGTGGTGGCCGATGCTTTGAGTCGAATGGAATATAGCGGGAGTGTTCGGGCTACCCTTTCAAGAATTGAGATAGTGTCAAGTCTTATCGAGAGGATCAAGACATCTCAAGTGGAAGCCTTGTTGGAGGAGAATCTCAACGAGGAAGTCATGACGAAACAACGTTTACTCTTAACGGAGGATAGCTGTGGAGTTAAATTGTTCAATGGTCGTGTGTGGGTGCCCAAGGTTGGGGGCAACCGGGAACTTCTCCTTGAAGATGCACACAAGTCCAAATATTCCATTCACCCGGGTATTACAAAGATGTACCGGGATTTGAAGTTACACTATTGGTGGTCGGTGATGAAGCTTAATGTGGCACGTTACGTAGAGCGTTGTGTGACATGTTTGTAAGTGAAGGCTGAACATCAACGACCATACGGAAGTCTCCAACCTTGGAGATCCCCGAATGGAAATGGGAACACATTACCACGGATTTTGTGACTAAGTTACCGAAAACTCTTCGTGGTCATGATACTATTTGGATAATAGTTGACTGATTGACCAAGAGCGCTCATTTCTTGGCTATGCGTGAAACCTTACCGATTGACAAGTTAGAAAAACTCTACATCGATGAAGTGGTCTCGAGACATGGAGTACCTTTGTCGATCGTGTCGGATCACGACAGTCGTTTCACTTCGAACTTTTGGGATGGCTTTCAGAAGGAGCTCGGTACGCGAGTAAAACTGAGTACGACTTATCATCCACAAAACGACGGTCAAAGCGAGAGAACGATCCAAAAACTAGAAGACATGTTAAGATCTTGTGTCATTGAGTTTGGGGGTAGTTGGGACTCTCACCTACCTTTGGTGGAGTTCGCTTACAACAATAGCTACCACTCAAGCATTGGAATGGCACATTTTGAGGTATTGTATGGGCGGAAATGCCGAACTCCCATGTGTTGGTTGGAAGCGGGAGAGAAACAATTTGCCGGACCCGAAATTGTGCAAGAGACGGCTGATAAAGTCAAAGGCATTTGGGAAAGATTAAAAGCGGCTCAAGATTGACAAAAGAGTTATGCCGATAAGAAGAGACGATCGATGGAATTCCAAGTGGGTGACTGCGTGATGCTAAAAGTATCGCCTTGGAAGGGCATTATTCGGTTCGGAAAACGTGGGAAGTTGAGTCCTCGTTTCATTAGACCTTTCAAAGTGCTTAAACGTGTTGGTTTGCAAGCGTACCAATTGGAACTGCCATCGGAGTTAAATAGAATCCACAACACGTTCCATATATGTTACCTTCGGAAAAGTTTGGCGGATGGGGAAAGTGTCATTCCTCTCTCCGAGTTAAGAGTGGACGAGGGTAACCGATGTGTGGAAGAACAAGACGCTATCCTAGAGAAGAAGTCTAAGAAGTTGCGTCACAAGGAAATCACAATGGTCAAGGTGCAGTGGAAGCATCATCGTGGGGCCAATATGACGTGGGAAGCCGAGGAGGATATGAAGCGGATATACCCTCACTTGTTCGCGTGATCGAGATTTCGAGGACGAAATCATTTCCAAGTTGGGGAGTATTGTAACACCCGAATTTTCGGTAAGAATAACCACTTGTGATTTATGGATGTATTTGTGTGAATGTGACCCTAAGTGGGAATAAGGTTAGAAGAGAAACTTTGTCCCACATAGAAGCCAAAATAAAAGTTAAAGCACTTAATAAACTCCAATCCATGAGCATTAAATGAATCATTTAATTGTTTGGGCCTTGGAGTGTAGTGTTCTTAGTGGGCTCTCTTTGACATGAAATACACATATTTAATGTCAAAGATAGGGCCTTGGGTCTCTTGGGGTCTCGATGGGGTCGAGATCACTGAAACTTTCGGAGTCGATACCTCAAGGGCAAGAGTGCCTGGCGACTATGCCCTGGGCATAGTCGCGGTGTCACAATCGTGACCCAAGAAGGGGTTGCGGTACATGTTGGGCGAGAGTGCCCGGCGACTATGCCCGGGTCACTGTCGCGTGTCAAGGTCGCAGAGGTGGTACCGTAAGGTCCCTTACGCGGGCGACTATGACCGGCGACAATGCCCATGTCATAGTTGTGGGCAATGTCGCGAGCGTGGTCTGGGGCTTAAGTTAGACAGCTCCGAAATTATCTCATTTTATCTGATTTTGGAAGGAGCTAGGTCGTTTTCTCTCTGCAGTTCTTGGTAAGATTCCAACCCCAAATTTTCCTTCTCATTTATTACTCCATCTAACTTTCTCGTCCTCATTAATGGTGGTTTGTTTAGGTGAATCTAAGGTATTTTTGTGAAGATCTCAAGTCTCAAGTGTTAGATCTCTTCAACTATAAATTTCTATGGTTTGGTATTTAACCCAAGGTGAGTCATACTTCTTTTATAAAACCTTATACACATCAAAATCCATGATTTTTACTTCTAATTATCTCCTTGTTTACATATTCATCATTTATGAGATTTTGACCTAACTTGGTATTTTGGGAGATTTTTAGAGTTTCTTACCATTTTGTGAAATGATGATATAATTCATGTTTGGATCTACAAAAATATGTTATTGTAATATTTTGATGAATAAATATTCAATTTATGGCTCTTAGCCAAATTTCATATTTGAACCACCATGGGGTTTTGGTTACAAAGGATTATTTTGTGAAAGAGAAATAAATGGTTTTGATCTTGAAGAAATCCTTATTTCAATTGGATGGTTTTTACACTTGAAGGGTGTATTTGGAAAGAAACATTTTGGAAGGATAAGATGTTAGCCTTATGTGTATATTTGGCTTGTGATTCTTATCAGAAGTTAACCATTGGAAAGTGATTTGGAAACTAAATGGTTTTATGAACTATATGTTTGATTATAGTTGGTCACAAATGTAATTGTGACAAGTCTAGACTATTACACATGGATCCATAGGTATTGAGTTGACTTATTACTTGGGGGTAATTCCCGTATGTAGCTAGTTGAAACATTGGACCCTTGGGAGGCAGTTCTTGGTACGGTTATATGGGACCGGTTACTAGTCGTGGGTCGTAAATGTAAATCCTAGCGAATGAGCATGACTTGGATCATCGGAAGCTACCCCCCACATTTATATTTGGACAGGCATGTTCACGGCATTGATCCTTGTATAGTGAGCTCAAAACTCGGAAAGTGGCTTACTTTGTGTTACGCCATAATCCTTGGATTCGGGTTTACACCCGTCATCGAAAGATGAGGTCTGGACCGGAAGGTCACTATGTGCATATCAAACCATTTACAAAGATGTTGATGAAAACAGTTTATTTATAATTCGATGAAAGCTTTTATTATTATTCATATAAACTGTGTGATCTCACTAGGCTTTAAGCCTAACACTTTTTCGAAAATGATGTGTATAACAGGTTCCCTTAGCGGTGGGTCATCAAGGGGTTGAGTGAAGAGTTTCGGTCTCTTGAGGAAATTTATGTTTGATAGTTATTGTGGAGAACTCGGTGTTTAAACCACTTTATTCTTTTGGTATTGGGTTGTCAAGCGATGTAAACTAGATAGATTGGATTTGGTTTGGTTTGGTTTGTTGTCATTTCTCCGTACACAATTACAGGTTGTGAGTGTTCATGAGTTACCCATTATTTGGGTGGTTTGCCCTATTTATAGACGTCATATTGCCAAATTTTCAATTTTTAAATTACCCCAATTTTTAGGGTGTTACACAAGCAAGCAAGACTCGCATTCTTCATCCGACTTTAAGTCAAATGATTCCTAGATCCCATCCGATTGGAGCTTGGCGATGTGTTTCTTGTTTATCTGGCCAAGACGATGATGCCATAACGACGATTTATCCAATTTACTATTGGAGGAACCAACATTTAGAGTTAAGTTTTTATTATTTCTACCAGCATAGATCACACTTTCATACACACCATCACAGGGAGAGGCTTTAAAATAAAAACAACCATGTTTATAAACCAAAATGCAACCATTATCAAATTGAATTTCAAAACCATCCTTGTACAATGCATGAAAAGAAATAATGTTTCAAGCCATTTCCGGGGAGTAGCAACAATCTAATAACTTTATTGAAAAACCACTACTATGCAGGAGCTCAAAATCTCCAATCTTGGTAACAGCGACAGTCATCCTGTTTCCCATGATCAGATTTAGCTCCTCATGTTGCAATGTCCTAGTTCCCTTTAGTCCTTGAAAATTAGAACAAATGTGAGTACCACATCCCGTATCAAGGACCCAAGAGTTAGAAATTGAAGTACTACTATGGAGTTCAATCATAAAAATACCTGAGGTGCCACACCCTTTGACCTTGTTCTTTTTCAAGTCCTCTAGATATTTTGGGGAACTTCTCTTCCAATGGCCCTTTTCTTGACAGTAAAAGCATACGGCCTCTTTAGGGTCACTTATGGGTGGTATGTCAGAAGAATCAACTTTTCTCTTAAGGCCTTGGTTGTGAGGAACAACTTTAGCCTTTCCCTTCCCTTTGGGATGAGCAACTTTCTTCTTCTTACAACCACCTTCCCTAATGGACAGAACGGGAGCAGTTGAGTGAGCACTTTGGGTCTTACACATACTTTCTTCAGCAGATCTCAACATGCCATGGAGCTCCATCAAGGTCTTGTCCATATTGTTCATATTGAAGTTCACTATGAACTGTTTATATGCCCCACTAAGAGAGTTCAGCAATATGGCAATATCGAGTTCTCTTGGGAAATCGACACCTAGATTTCCCAATCTGTCAATGTACGCTTTCATCCTTTGCACATGCGCACATACAGGAGCATCGTCCTGTTGCTTACATTCCACAAGCGATTTTACGACTTGGAACCTTTCTTGCCTCGCTTGCTCCTGAAACATTTCACGAAGCTGCTCATTGAGTTTAAACGACCCCATGTTCTCGAAACTCTTTTGAAGTTCTAGGGACAAGGATGCCAACATGAGACATGCGACTTTTATGGATTCCGCGAATTGCTTGTTATATTCAGTTACTGCTTCAGGGCTTACATCATCATTAAGTATAGGAAGATCCTCGTCGAGCAAATACTCTTTGTCTTCGTACCTCAAGGAAATTCTCAAGGCACGAATCCAATCTAAAGTAGTTTGGCCCAGTCAGCTTATCTTTACTTAGGATAGAGAGTAACGTAAGGTTGGATGTTGAGTGAGTAGGAGGAGGAGGAGGAGGAAGATTTTCAGCCATCTGTAGATATAGTTTTAGTTAGTTTGATATTTATTTACCCGAAAATATTTAACAAGGTCTAGGATCCATATTTTACTCTATGATGCGAAAAGGGATGCCGTAATCACATCACAAAGTTATTTAGGTAAACAAATGTTATTTTTTAATTTCATTCACTAAAACTCCTAGGTCTTTTGAGATTCATTGACTTATGTCAATGACATGTTAATCTCGATTATGCCTATCTTCTATTTGTGACTGGGATGCCGAGGATCACAAACTAGATGGTGAATCGACCATGCAAAAACACATGGACCCCTCGGCTCAAGTACGCTTGAGAATCACGAGCGCCACATCATTTTCGACTATAGTTTCACATTAACGTGCCGGCAAACCGCACACGCTCCGTTAACAAACTATAAGAATATGTGTGTTCTTTTCATGGGTAGCATAAGACTTTCACATTTCTTAGTTTATCTAAACGGGATTTTCGTTTTATACTTTATAGTTAATACTTTTAACATGTCATATTGACCTCTCAAACCTTTTCGGTAATTCCACTAGTCCACACAAGAGGCGGTGAATATGGTAACGCATGGCGTTTTAAAAACCATTGACTCATTCGGCAACTATATTATAGGCGACCTCCTTAAACCCCCTTAGAGTGCTTATAGTGAGTACGCCTAGTCTCGGTTTGACTATCAATGTATAGTTTAATTTTATATATATAATTAAGGTCTATTATATATATAAATTGAATGGAACTTTAAAACAATTTAAAATTATGATTATCTAATTAATTCTAATTAACCATGTGATGACACATTTAATAATTAATATAATCGTTTCCATAATTAATTCCAATTAAACATGTAAGGATACATGTTAATAATTAATGTAGATATTTAAAATTATGATTATCTAATTAATTCTAATTAAACATGTGATGACACATTTAATAATTAATATAATCGTTTAAAATTATGATTATCCAATTAATTCTAATTAACCATGTGATGACACATTTAATAATTAATATAATCGTTTAAAAATTATGATTATCCATAATTAATGTAAATATTTGACATACAATTTATATTCAATATATAAATAATGTTAATATTTATCTTACAATATTATTCAAACTTAAATATATATATATATATATATATATATATATATATATATACACACACACACACATATATATATAGAGAGAGAGAGAGAGGTTCAAGGGAAAACCTCAAATAATCGAAAAACTAAAGAACAATCTAATAGGCGTAGGATGTGATAATCCAATGGTTGTTATCTCAATGGCAATTTTGTAAATGAAAAGAATATAAGGGTACATCTTATAACACATTACGCTGCATTAGAGGGTAAAATTGGAAAAAAAATTCTATTTTTCCTTGTACCGATTGGATAGCCATAATTGAATCCCCTAAATCCTTTCCTTCTAAATCGATGCTTATCTCTAATTCTACCATAGATTCTCTAAATCAAAGTTTCGATTCAGCTCATACACACCATCATTATCGATTTTGTTAACAGAACAATCTTCGATTGAAAGGTAAATCATCATCGCTGTGGAAAATCAAGAAACTAGTTCCATCGATTCATCTTCATCATCCTCCATAGTAGGTTTGTTTTCAGTCTTTTCTTTTGTCAATACAGTTCATCATTATCGATTTGTTACCAGAATAATCATCGATTGAGGGTTCCAGTCATCATCGATGTTGAAAATCAAGACCAAAGCCCATCGATTCATATTCATCATCTTCACTTGAAGGTTTTTTTTCAGTCTTTTTCGTAAGCTAATACAGACCATCATTCTTGACTTGTATCCAGAAACTTCATCGATTGAAAGCTCTAATCATCATATCTGTGGAAAAAGAAAACACAATCCCCATCGATTCATCTTCATCAGATTCACTTGAAGGTTTTTTTTACAGTATTGTTATTAAGGTACTGTACTTAATCATCTCCATGTATTTTGAACTCGGTTTCTGTCATACCGCAATCGTGGTTAGGGTTAGTGCAATATATTCGTTATTTCATATTCTTTGATTGGATTTGAGGATATTTTGATATTTGTCATTCCTTTTCCATTACTAGTACCTCTAATCCATTTCAATCTGTTTATGGGTCATATAACTTGCAGTTTTAGGGCACAAATCAGATTTTCAGACAGGTAGAGAGGTAACATTCGGTCAATGGCTGAACAAGGTATATTTTTATGTTACTTTCATTGATTGTCATATAATTCCTATGTTTGCTAAACCTTTAAACTCTAGTTTTCATCATATTTTATTCATTGATATCATAAAATCTTTTTTTTTTCCAGGTTTAACTAGGAAAAGTCCTAGGTTAATCAAGAACTCCGATAAGTCAGAGACCAGAGTTAGTAGAGGTTAGTATCTTTAAACAGTTATGTTCAAATAGGATTTAATGTATGTGTCAAATCCATAATCTTGTTTATGTTTGCTCCAGTATATTCAATTAGGGTCTCTGTTCAATTAATCAGTACAGTTGGTTGGTCCAGTATGCACTTGTGCATACAGTTATGCCACACATTAAAAAGAATATGTATATGAGATAGATACACAACAAAATTATTACTTATTATGTTCAATCAAGTAAGTAGAGGTTATTATCTTTAAACATTTATGTTAAAATAGGATTTAATGAATGTCAAATCCATAATTTTGTTTATGTTTGTTCCCGTATGTTCAAATAATCATTATAGCAAGTCCAGTATGCACTTGTGCATATAGTATGTCACACATAAAAAAAACATGTATATGAGATAGATAAACCCCAAAATCAATTAACTTATCATGTTCAATCATTTTTATAACAGGGTCACCAAGTACATCCTTGGTCGTTGTGAATCACGACAAGGATATTATCATGGACAAACGAAGACATAGGCAAGGTGAGAAGGAAAAAGTCCAGTATGCACTTGTGCATATAGTATGTCACACATAAAAAAATATGTATATGAGATAGATAAACACCAAAATCAAGTGACTGATCATGTTTAATCATTTTTATAACAGGTTCACCAAGTACATCCTTGGTTGTTGTGAATCCCGACAAGGATATTATCATGGACAAACGAAGGAATAGGCAAGGTGAGAAGGAAAAAGTTCCGAAGGCAATAAAACGGGCAAGAGTACTTGTAGATGAAGGGGACTTAGAGGAGGTCAATCATCCAACTATTAGAACCCGAATGTCTCCCAAGAAATTGTTTGGTGTCTTACATTCACTGTCGCTTGAACAAAAAAAAGATGTTTTTTGTATGGGGTTTGGGTCGTTGTTATCTCTCCAAATTGACTCTATCCCGTCTACATTAGGGTATTGGGTTGTTGATAATCTTGATCCTATAAATTTGAAGATCAAGACTAGAAGGGGTCTGATCAATGTGTCTGAATATCTTGTGCATGCCATGCTTGGTATTCCCAATGGAGGGATTGATATACTAAGCTTAGGATTACGGGATAGGGAAGATCCAACACTTAAGGATTGGTATAGTCAATTTCCTAGTACTCAGATTACCCCTTCTGACATTGTTAGAGTTATTACGACCAATCGTGAGGGGGGGGCATTTTTTAGGATGAATTTTTTGGCTTTGTTTATAAACACCATGTGTCAGACAATGAAGATGGGTAGATGCATGTTGGGTATAGTTCATCGAATTATTGGTAGAGATGATATCGATAAGATGGATTGGTGCTCGATTATGGTTAGCTGTATTGCTGAATGCAAAGATGGATGGTCACGAGAAGATCCCAAGTGTTTTTTTGTTGGTCCATTAACGCTATTGGCGGTTAGTGTTTACTTGTTTAATAATTAATTAAGTTAATGTTGTTAACCACATGTGAATAAATATTTTTATGGATTGTTTTTTTTTTTGTAGTTATTGTATGTTGATGCGACACATTCCATGCATAGTCCTAATTTGAGACAAAGACCCGCGTTACTAGGATGGACAACGGATTTATTGAAGACAAGAGAGCATGAGGATCTTATGGAAGGGGGATTCGGTATCTTCCATATCAATCAAGATTTTCATGGTCCAGTTAACATCCTTTACCGGGGTGTGCATGGTGATGAGTTTGCTCAAGCTGTGGAGGTAATCGATCGTGATGCACGTAGACCCGACCCCCAACCACAAGATGTCCAGGTTAATATTTGTATAACTAATTTTTGTATATGAATTGTATAATACGTGTATCTATCTCTTTTTTTAGTATATGAACTCCATTTTGATCATGTTCGTACAAGGGTATTGAAAGTAATTATTGTAACTGATAACATGCATTTGTGCATAACAGTTGTTTATACATAATAGGTTTTTTCATGCATCATATGCACGCGTGCATACACATGCACTTGTATATGCATATACATGCCACAATTTTGATCACATACACAAGTGCATGCGATGAACTTGTTCATCAAATGCACAATTGGTTCACATACACCTTTTTAATACACATCGTTATTTGCTAAATCTATGTGTATGTATGTATATCAACATTGGATTGTTTTAAAGTATAAAATGTATATGGACATTGCACACTTCTGAATGACAATTTTTTATTGATTATATTTAGTAATTAATGTCACATTACATAGGGGTTCATAGGGTTGATTGAGACGAAGTATGAAGAGATGCAACAACTCAAGGCCAGCATCTTGTCTTATGTCAACCAAGGACTCAGTTTATTTCCACAAAACGAGGAGATATACAAATGGAAATCAAAAATTTGTGGACACAACTATTCTGAAAAAGCAACTGAGGTAGTGGGAGAGTTATCTAATGATGGGGCGGCTATGTCTATTAAAGCGATCAGCCAGACGTATGGGAGGCGCAAGGGAAAAGAACCAGTAGGGGACTTCGTTATAGCTACTCCTGCTCCTAGTAAGGTGATCACTCCAATGGTAGGACCCTAACCACTGTGTAATGAAGGTATGGAGACACCAACCCAATTTTTCAACCACCCGGAAGTTCTTGATTATCTTGTCGAAGTAGACAAATCTGTGGAAAAAAGGTTGAAGGAGAGTACTCATTCCTTTGATGGCCCTGATTTCTCCATGAACTTGACTCAACAAATGGACGATGTAGTACAAGCAGCCAAAGTGACGAGGGGTGAAATTCAACCGGCGAAGAAGGATGGTAAAAGGGTTGTCAAAGTCGCTGCCGTTTTATGTTCGCCATATGTGATGAGGCATGTTAATGTTGATGCCAAACTCGCCGGCGTGGAGTTCAAGATTTCAAGATCATTGTTTGCGATGATGGGTGACATTTAGTAAGTTCTATTTTTTTGAATATTAATGATTTTTAATGCCGTACACATGGTGTTACATGTTATGAACCAGTTATGGTCTAATATTTTTTCTAATATCCAAGAATTTACACATAACATGCACATGTGCATAAAAGTGTATTTTTTTTTCATAACATGCATGCACTTGTGCATGTCAAGCACTTGTTTATTGAACATGCACCTGTGTATACCATTCATTTGTGCATGTATATATCCATATTACAAGGAATACAGTTCGTTGTCGGTTTTTGTAATCATATAATTATCCCTTAAGTATTATCTTTGTTCCAATGTTAGCGATCCTGTATTTGAGACTGATTTTGGCGCCATGGCTTATCGTGTCCCAATGGAAAGCCTAATACCTGGAGCCAAAGTGATTGCCAATGTTATTGACACATAGAGTGTGTTGCTGAACGCCGAAGAAATGCACAAGGCCCCCGAATCTCCGTCACGATATTTTTTTCATACGTCAATGCTGGTTTGTGTCATTTCATATATATTTATATGTTAATAAATGTTTATGATAATTTTTCCATTCAATTGTTATTAGATTTAACACCTATTTGTTGTCGTTTTTTCAGACACATGACATGATAAATTCTGACATGAGTCCTGTTGAGATGTACGGGAAATTTTTTGTTAACTTAACTGAAGCTATGGATAGACATCAAGATTCCACTTCTTTTAAGAACATTGATCTTGTGAGTAGGTTCGGTCTAGTTATAGTCTTATTTATTTTTGTTATTTGGTTGTTACTAATGTGTTAATATTAATTGTATTTTAATAGGTTTTCTTTCCAATCGTTGAAGTTGAACATTGTTATTTATTAATCTTCAACCTTAAGAGGGCTGCGTTTGTTGTATTAGACAACATTTCTGTCGATGTTCCAGTTGAAAACAAGTATGGGAAGACCCCTTTATTATTGGTGAGCACATATACATTTTAGAATGCATATCTATAGTAGTATATGCACACGTGCATGTTTATTGATACACTTATTAATTTTAGTACATTATATTGTTTATTTGTCTAATTTTTTGTTATTTTTATTTTCAGCAAACCGTGTTTGTTGAATATCTCCATTTTGTGTCCCATAAAAAAGCCACGGGTATTGAAAAGTGCAACTTGGCTAGGCTTAAAATGAAGTGGCGCACAGAGCAGAATTATACAGATTGTGGCATATTTGTCATGCGTCACATGGAAACTTATATGGGTCAGTCAGTTAGCAGGTGGGACTGTGGGTTAGATAAAGAGTCTTCTAACCAACCTGTTCAGTTGAGTCGGTTGAGGTACAAATACGCCGCGAAGATTCTACTTTCCGATATGAATATTCATCGAGCTAAAATGTGCACATTGGCGGATGAATTTGATGCCATTGATCGAGAAACTCAAAAGGCTCTAATGGAAAGTGCTCTTGATACATTTAGCAAAAGGGAGAAGCGTTTTTTAATATAGTTGTGGAAAAGGAAAATGTTATATTTTTGTTTATGACTATTTGGATTATGGTTTTTTGTTTTTTTGTTGGTTGTGTCATAATTTGATTGATGTTTAGGGTTCTGAATCAGTTTCATGGTAGAAATTATATACCTGTTATGCATATTTGCATCAACATGCACATGTGTATATACATATAGTAAATAACGATGTGTATTTAACACAAGGATCCACACTTTAGGTATAACACAATTGGAAAAGGTGTATGTGAACCAATTGTGCATACATACACATAGATTTAGCAATTGTGCATACATACACATATTATTTGAAAATTGTGCATACATACACATATACATGTATTGTTTGAAAATTCTCAAACAAACAATGAACCAAATGTAATATTATCATACTGTTCTTCAAACAAATAAATCTGGAAAAATACACCTGTGAATGTATATGCACCTGTGCATGTACATTCACATGTGCATGTACAATGACTAATTCGATTATGGGCACTTATACTGGTATCATACACTAGCCTAATATGTCATTTATCGCATAGTCAATGTATGTACAATATGAGATGGAGTCCGGAGTTGGCATAATGGTCAATTGATTTGTGTATAACATCCGTTTACAACACAGAGAAATGTATGAAACAATTAAAAATCTTTGTTTTCACTCCAAAAAATTATATGAAAATTCTCAAACAAATAATGAACCAAATGTAATAATATCCTAATGTTGTTCAAACAAATAATTCTGGAAAACAACTTGATACTAGACATTCTACTCACACACCTTATTTTTTAAAGGACAATTCCTAGAATCATGCCTAACTTTTTCGCCACATCTTCTACATAGTCTCTTTGGTTTGGTACTCTCAGATATAGCTTTCTCAACCCTGCTCTTCAATCTTTTTCCAGTTCCACATCCTTTGTTTCGTATTCCTGTTGGGTTATGTATATCAATCACATCAGGTTTGGAGATACCGACAATTGATTCCATCACGCTATCCTTGTTCTGAGTTGTTTGTGAAGGCATACTAGCTGCGATTTCCTTCTTTAACTGAATTAGTTGCTTCACATATTCTTCCAACTTATCATCGTCATTGCTTAACATACTAACGCAATGGTCAAATGCAGCTCTGCCTTCATGCACAAGTTTTGTCCGTCTCTCATTTGTTTCTCCCGGCCATATCCTTTTCATCAACATTTCTGTGGGTATTAGATCTCTTGTCCATCGCTTTAATATGTATTTCTCCGGTATTCTTTGAAATTTGTGACGCCTCAACACACAAAATATATGACGACATAAAATCCCGTGCAACACAAAGTGTAAGCAAGTACATTCTATTGTCTCGTCACTCTTCTGCAGTACAACCTACAAGGTTTATTTTTTATGTCAATTTACCAGTCAATGGTTAGAACACTTTTGAAATATTCACAAATGCATTTCTATCAAACATGTGTGAATTTTGAAAAAAAAATACAAATATTGATTAGAACTAACAAAGCATACCTTATTTGTGAACTCTCTTGGGACGGGGGTGGCATTTGTATCACCTTCATTATCGTTCACTTCAATATCTGTAGTTTCTGTTATAGTAGACACCTCTGTACCGTCTTCTGAATGTTGATTTGTGATTGAACATGACCATATTGAATCTTGTATCTGCTTCTGAACCAAGATGAACATGTCACGAGTGTACACCATACTTGCATTCCGCTCAATTGCTAGCGGGGTTTTCAAGGTAGGTGATGTCGTTGCTGTCTTATGGTCAAGGATGGATTGATCGTGTCGTTGTTTATCCATTGCAGCATCAAATGAATCACCAAAGGCAAGCAGTGTTGCACCAAAATGTGCAAATTGTGAGAAGAAATAATTCTCACTTTCTGATCTTGATGTTGTCCTCATCAAACCTGAAAGGGGTAATTCTCTGAAATACGCTGGTATCCACATTTCCCTCATATCAAACATCTGAGCCAACCATGTATTGCCTTGCAGATCAAATTCATCAATTAATGAGCGCCATTTACTCTCAAACTCTTCTGGTGTCAACTTATTATTCCAAACCAATTTGTTGTATCTTGCCTTGAAGTCAGTGTAGTGGCAGACGTTGTAATTGACCTAAAAATAAGATATAATGTATTTTTTAGTGCAATATATAGAGAGTAAAAGTAAGTGTATTGTATTAGGATCTACATGCCAAAAAACAAGTTCATGTGATTCACAATTGCATTGATTCACAAGTGCATTGATGCACACGTGCATATGATGCACAAGTGCATGCAAATCTAAAGTGTTTGTCGTGCACATGTGCATCATATGCACTACCAATCTCGTATCATAAATTGTGCAAAGGGCATGTCATATTCAACATCATATCTTTATACCTTTGAGGTCAACTTGTTACCTATGTGCCACATGCACAACCTATGTCTTGCTGTCTGGAAAACAATATCTATTGCGATCTTCATAGCCGCACATTGATCTGTAACTACTAAGGTTGGTTCCTTTTTATGTGCTTTTAAGAAAGCTCTAAGCAGCCATTCAAATAAGTTCGTATTCTCATGCGCAACCACTCCTGCTCCGAATGTGACACATTTTTTATGGTTATCAATACCGGTAAATGGTACAAATATCATTTGGTGCCTGAAAGAAATAAACATTGTTATTATTGTTAATGAGCATGCACATGTGATTATTGTTATTTTAAAATACAGATAATTGATACCTATTTGTACGGTATGTACCATCAAACGAAACAATATCACCAAATGCCCCGTAATTACATTGTGCAGTATCATCCGCCCAGAAAGCAGCCACCATTTCACTGTCTTCACATTTGTATTCAAATACAAAATTTGGTACGTGTTCCTTCCGGTTATTCATTTTCTTAATCCACATTTTTGAATCCCCCTCTCCAATGTAGTTGTTATAGTCTCTTTGATGATTCTTGAAATCCACCTTTGTTCCACTCACAGCTTCATGCCCACCTTTTAGGCCACACAATAATGTATGTGTCTTTGAAGCACCAAGTTTTTGTGTCGCACATATCTTTATCAATTCCCTGTCACAATATAGTAATTGTCTTCTCTTCCGTGTAAGATGCATATGTTCGGGACGGATCAGTGGGTGGTTGTGCTTATCTTCAAATCCATATACTCTGTATGATGATGTGCCGGGAACAAGTTTAAACTTTATGCACGCCTTACACCCAGTTTTTTTGAAACTTCTGTTTCGCTTTTTCTTATCCGGTTTCCCGTTCAATGTGTCAACTTGTACATCTCTTGGGTACCCTGACCTACTGCATAAAACATATTTCAACTTGACTATGTCGTTTGTTTTTGTTTTTTGTGTTCCCCGTCTCACCTCGAACCCCGTTATATCTGCATAAGCTGTATAACCTTCAATGGTTTTATCAATTGACTCATACACCAACCCAACTTTAGGTATAACACAAGGATCCACCCTTGGTATCCAGAACGTTGATCCTCTTGGAGTATTGATTTCAATTGCTTGTCCTGCATTTTTAGATTAGAAAATAATTAAATTAATTATTCATTAACAATTTCATACTTTCAATAGTATTCATACAAACGCATATTGCAAGCAGTTTAGTACTTGTGCATTTCTGGTATACACCTGTGCATAACATGCGATTGTGCACAAAATGCATTTGTGCATATACGACCTGCAATCCTTAATTTCGACCAAAAACAAACAACTAAGATTATAAATTCTTTACACACAATCGTATACGCATTTGTGCATATACGACCTAGTATTCATACAAACGCATATTGCAAATAGTATAGTACTTGTGCATTTCTGTTACACACCTGTGCATAACATGCGATTGTGCACAAAATGCACTTTTGCATATTACTCACTTGTGCATAACATCACATGATACTCATTGAATAACATGCACTTGTGCATACACATGAACCTGTTACTTGTTATTCAGTTGTTAATATGCATTTGTGCATGTTTTCAACTACTGTGCACTTGTATATGCATTTTGTGTATGTTATTCAACTATAGGAACACATATTTTTTACAGACACCCGTATATGCATTTGTGCATATACGACCTGCAATCCTTAATTTCAACCAAAAGCAAACAACTAAGATTATAAATTCTTTATACACAATCGTATATGCATTTGTGCATATACGACCTGCAATCCTTAATTTCAACCAAAAGCAAACAACTAAGATTATAAATTCTAATTCTCACTCGTATATGCACTTGTGCATAAACGAGTTGCAATCCTAAATTTCGACCATGGCTACTTTAGAACTCAAAAAACTAGTTCACTTCAATCATCATACTTAACGTAAATCATTAATTGTCATTTAAATAATAGTTTAGAATGCCTACCTGATTGTAAATCATTACCCTCTAGATCACAATCGAAGTCTTCATCATCATTGAATCCATCTCTGCCCAGATTTCCACCATTATTTGATTCTTCGTTTATGTTTTCCACCATTGATTCCATATCGCCCATTTAATCAATTGGTTGAAGCCTAATCGATTTGTTGCAGGCTTAATCTTCTGAATTGTAGTCGATTTCACGATTTTGGTTGAAGAATGCTGGGTCGAATTGGAATGGTTGCTTAATACGTTCATGATTGATTACAATCAATCCACTAACAAATTTGCCTACATTTTAGGCAACGATTTATTGCATTTATTATTATCTTTTCCAATTATAAAAAAGCCAATTTACTATAATAACCTTTTCATTTATTAAAAATCATTTAATTGTTGATTATTAATGTCCTTTGGATTGGGTTTAATCTATGATTACTAAGTTGTTCTTTAGTTTTTCGATTATTTATATATATATATATATATATATATATATATATATATATATAATCTATTCAATATTTGTCAAAACTCAAATTTGTGTATTTAAGGCAAGTTAGGAAACTAGCCAAAAAACAATTAGGGTTTAACATTGTATAAAAAAACGGCTACCCTATACCCTTTAGAATTTCGATAAACATATAGGATTTTAAAAATTATAATCGCTAATAATACAAATCTTTTATGCAAGTTAAAAAAGAAACTTAGTTTCTAAAAATTAGGTATTGAGGTCATGACCATGAAATCCTAACTTAGGGATTAAGCAATCCAATGGCCAAAAAATTTTGAAATCTAAATTTTTTAACCTCAAACCCTATTTTTCGAAAACTTTAAACCAACACAAATAGTTTTGCAAATAAAATTGAAACTACTATTGAGCAAATATCTAAGAACTATGGCTCTGATACCACTGAAAGGTTTTGAACAAACCTACTACCACATGATATAGGCAACGGAAGCATATTTTAAAATTATCATGTGTAGCAATACAAACTAACAATTTTTCAGGATATATATGTTCTAGATAATTAACTACAAAAAAATGAACCAAGATTACTTACTTGTTGATTGTGATTGCTGAAAACCACAATGATAAATCAAAAATTTGATCTCGCTTCTTGGATGTTAAGGACCAATAGTATGAATCCCTCTAGTGGCTCACACTTAAGAACACCAAATACTGTCAGGATCTGATTCTTAACAAGAATAATAAAACTCAGAAACAATATTAAAGAAGTTGTGGAATAACACTTTAATATTCAAAATATCAATGTAACAGTAAAGAATGAATCACAACTTGTAAACTTTATTGAATGATTAAAGTTACAAGCTTTCAAACAAACCCTCAATCTTGATGAACAAGCTCACAAAGACGAATTCTACTTCTCTAGAATTAGGATTGTAAACCTTGAGGTTAATTCTCTCAGAACAAAAACTTAGAAATCTCGTATATCAAAACTATTCTGAATACATCTATACATATACTGAAAATAAAAGATAATTACAAAACTTAAAAGATCTTCAATATATTCTTCCATAGTTATCTTCAACCTTCCATGATTATCTTCAAACCTTGATCTTCGCATATCTTGATTATCACATAAGCAGTATTAAGTCACAGCAACATTAACACTCTGAGCAATATTAATCTTCACCAGCAGCACTAACTATGCTCAACAGTATTAATTTCTTCAAGCAGTATTAATTTGGATCAGCAGTAGTAACTTATCTCAGCAGTAGTAATCATGTTATACTGGCAGCATTAATCATACTTAATCAAATCTTCAGTTCCCAACAAATACCAACAATCAAGAAGAGGCTTAAACCCTAAACCTTTATTAGGGTTCACGATTTTGGGAGAGAGGGGGGGGGGGGGGTCGACGGCTACTAGAGAGAGAGAAAAAAAAACTGATTAGGTTTTGATCCCTAGCAGTTTATTTATACCCCTCTCCTGCTTCTCTATTTTACACTTAGCCCTTTTGAACAGATAATCTCGTTAAAACTATTTTAACCAATTATCATTTATCCCTTTATATAATTAATCTAATTAATTATATTTTAGCTTACAATTAATTTATCATCAAATGACAAATTAATATACTAATTGTTTACTTTTATCCTTCTGATTGTTTACTTGAGTCTTAAGGACAACCCAAAAGGACCATGCTATTATTAGAAATATTACCAATAGTAATTACCTTGGACACTATATCCAACAATATATACAAATTACCGAGGTGATGATGCAGCGTATTATTTTTGTCTACTCATAGAAATTAGTGTGGCACGAAGGTGGGTTATAGTTTTACATGTTTTACATTCGTTGATTAAAGGCCCTAAACAACATAAAGTTGGTGTCCAAAATTTTGGGGTTTCTATTCAAAATCACTAATTTAATGACAAAGAACACCCTAAATATATACACATTCAAACACCATGCATTTTGAACGAATAATATTAGTTGGCTAATTTTAATTTTATATTTATTTATAAATATTTTAAAAGAAATGTAATTAAACGTATATGTTGGTGGTGATTGCCGTAAATCTCGTTGATCCATCTCCCTATTTTCTAGCATTTCTGTCTCGATCTGCCTATGGTCAGATCTGGACTCATATATAAGTTAATTGTTTTCCATGGTCGACATCTATTTCTTGTTTTTCTTTGCTGATCTGCAAACAATCACCAGCTGCAGTCCTACAACCAATCCCTCCTTCAATGGCGTCTTCATCCATTCACAAGAGCATCTTTAAGTACGACGTATTTTTGAGTTTTAGAGGTGACGACGTTCGTACGAGCTTCGTCGATCATCTTTATCATGCTCTTAAGAGGGAAAACATTGAAACTTACAAGGATGACAAGAACCTCAAGAAAGGGAAAAATATCAGTGAGGAGCTCATTAAAGCCATCCAAGACTCAAGATTCCACGTCGTTGTTTTCTCCAAGAACTACGCATCTTCATCTTGGTGTTTGGATGAGCTGGTATATATTATGGAGTGCCACAACACGCAGACGACTCTACAGACCGCTTACCCCATCTTTTATGATGTGGAACCAACTGACGTCCGCAAACAAAGTGGAGAGTTTGGAAAAGTCTTTTCCAAACATGAAAAGAGTGAGGCTGCTAATAAATGGAGAAAGGCTCTGGTAGATGTAACATCTACAGTTGGGTGGGACTTGAGGACCACTGCTGATAGGTAATTTCTTTATCATATCTGTGCAATATTCTTCCATTTTGCTTCTACATTCTACTCTAGTTTTGCCATAGGATCTAAAAAAGGTCATCGTCAAACTTGACTCGAACTTATGTACTCTTCTCGAAAGATTAAAACTGAAACATGATTATATATATAATGACTATTATTACTTGATTTGCTTCTTATATATTTTTGTATTTTGTAGATATAAAAGTAATTATTGATGTGGGAGTGTGAGAATGCTAATTGATTATTCTTATAACATACAGGCATGAAGTTGAATTTATCAATCTAGTTGTTAAGGAGATTTCATTGAAGTTACCTTCCATCAGTGCCGATGAAAATTTAGTAGGCATGAGGAGTCGAATAAACGACGTGGTTTCATCTTTAGACATTTTTCTTGATGAGTTTTGCATGATAGGAATCGTCGGGATGGGAGGTATTGGGAAGACAACATTGGCCAGAGTTGTCTTTGATCAAATATGCAATAAGTTCGAAGGTAGTAGCTTTGTTGAGAATGTCCGGGAAGTTTCAAAACCCAATTTCTCCGGTTTGAAGAAGTTGCAAAGACAAGTCCTTAGAGATGTGCTAAATGATCAAGGCATCATTGTAACCGGTGTTCTTGATGGGAAAACGAAGATGAAAAAAAGGATGCCTGGCAGAAAGGTTCTTATTGTTCTTGATGATGTGGATCATATAGACCAGCTTAAGGCCTTAGCTGGTGAACCTAATTGGTTTAAGCCGGGAAGTAAAATTATAATTACAACAAGAGACAAGCAAGTACTGTTAGCACACAAAGTGAACTCCATTCATGATGTCAATCTGTTAACGGACGAGGAAGCAATTTGCCTATTGAGTAGGCATGCATTTGGGACAGAAATTCCGATTCCAGGGTACAAAGAGCTGTCAGAAAAAGTCGTATGTTATGCTGCTGGTCTTCCTTTAACGATCACAATTTTGGGCTCGTCTCTCTGTGATGCAAAAAAGGGTGTATGGATAGATACCCTAAAAGAACTAAAAAATATTCCACTTGATGGAACTCTACAAAAGTTGGAGTTAAGTTATATGGGTCTAGATACAAATTGCAAGGAAATATTCCTAGATGTTGCATGCATATTGAAAGGTTGGAAGGAAGACGAAGCAATCAAAGCACTTGAAAGCCGTGGATTTCATGCTATACGTGGTTTGAGTGTTCTTGAAAAAAGATCTCTCATAACTATTTCTAGAGATGGCCGCTTGGACATGCATGACCATATACACGAAATGGGGAGGCACATTGTTCGTCGTTTGAACCTTGATGAGCCTAGAAGACACACCCGATTGTGGATTCAAGAGGAAATTGAAGATATATTGGCCAAGGATTCAGTAAGAACCAAATTTTTATGTAAAGTTGAGAAAACATACATAGTTTCATTTGCCATGAAACAAATTAATTTCATCTGTCACTTTTTTTGCATTACAGGGTACTGAAGCAACAAAATGTATACACCTGCGCTTATCGTCAGACATCAATCTAGAAGCTATTACTGAAGGTCTTAGAAACATGGAGAAACTTAGATTTCTTCTCGTGCTTGGCGATGATTTTAATTGGGATCGGGACTTATATGGAGTTAGCCAATACTTTCCAAATTCATTGCAATATCTGAATTGGCACGGTTACCCTTTTGGTTCTTTACCAAAAACATTTCAAGCAAGTAATCTTGTTGGTCTTGAAATGCCTTTCAGTAGAATTAAACAACTTTGGGTTGGGGGAGAAAGAAAGGTAGAGTCTTGGTTGAATTGTTATTTTGCATTATTTATTGTGACAATATACTTTTATAGATTTGTAATAACACCAAAATTCATCTTTTTTTTTCCTTATGATAGGTTCTTGACAAGCTCCGGTTCCTTCGACTCGCTCATACAAAGTTGAAGACCTTTGACCTTGGGCTAACTCCAAATCTTGAGATGTTAGATCTTGGAAATTGTAGAAATTTGGTAGAACTTCACATTCCTGTTGGATGTCCAAAACTCAAATCCCTCGATCTCAACTACCTTTCAGAGTTGAGGACCCTTCACCTTAGACTAACTCCAAATCTGGAGAAGTTGAATCTTAAAGGATGTTCGAATTTGGTTGAACTTCTCATTTTCGATGAATGTCCACAACTCAAATCCCTCGATCTCAACCTAACAGCGTTGAGGACCCTTGACCTAGGGCTGACTCCAAATCTCGAGACGTTGAAGCTAAGATGTGATAAGTTGGCGAAACTTCGTATGCACAATGAATGTCAAGAACTAAAAACCCTCACCCTTATACATTGTCCACTATTGGTGATGACCTTTGACCTTGGGCTGACTCCGAATCTTGAAGCGCTGACTCTTGATAGACATGATGATTTGGTAGAACTTCTCATTTCTGCCGGATGTCCAAAACTCAAATTCCTTCAACTCACTAATTCAAAGTTGAGGACCCTTGAGCTGACCTTGAATCTCAAGAAGTTGATTCTTGAATATTGTGATTTGGTAGAACTTCAGATCCCTGATGGAGATGTAAAGCTTGAATCCCTAGAAATCAGAAGGTGTTCAAAGTTGAAGACCCTTGACCTTGTGCGAACTCCAAATCTCAAGAGTTTACATCTTGAAGAATGTTCTAATTTGGTAAAACTTCACACACCTGTTGGAGGTCTAAAAAAACTTGCCCACTTATTAAATTCACGCGGTTTTTTGAGGTCTCTATATCTTGACATTTCGGATCAGGCTGGATTATTACCTGAGTTAAATCTGTCTGCAGAGTCGGTAGATACATGCCCATTGCACCCTGATAATAATTTCCCGAAGATCCAGTTTCGTGGTTTTTATAGGGAAGATCTACACTCATCTATTGGAAATATTGAGAATCTTATTTCCGCAGCAGGTCTCTCTTGTGCTTGCACAGACCTTGAGAGTTTTTTTGGAAACATTTGTGATTTACAACACTTGAGGAGTCTTGCACTCAAAGGTAGTATTGCAGAGTCGCCCAAGGACCTTGACCGGTTACAATGTCTACAGGAGCTAACTTTGACGTCTACAGATATTAAACATCTTCCGGATAGCATTTGTATGTTGAAACATCTGAAAACACTCGGACTTTATGAGTGTAAGCTTCTTGAGAAGTTACCGGAGGATCTTGGCCGATTAGAATGTTTAGAGATTTTAATCCTATCAGAGTGTATAGGTTTACGAGATATTCCAAACAGCATATGTAAGATGAAAAGTCTAAAATATTTTGGTCTCCCTTACTCTTATAGAGTGGAGAAATTGCCTGAGGAACTTGGAAGTTTAGAATGTTTACAAGTGTTAAATATAGAAGGTTTGCGCATAAATCATCTTCCAAAGAGCATTTTATCGATGAAAAAAGGTCTGCGCATCATTGGGTTTAGATGGCTTCTTGAGTTGTGTGGTCTTACATCCAAGATACAAACCTTTGAAGACGAAACGTTTTGCAACATATAATTGTGAATAACACACGGACCCACGATGCACGATTTCGACCTAAATCCAAAAGGTCAAACAAGTCTCTTCACAAAGTTGTAAGAGGTGATTTCTCTGCTTAATTTCTTTTTAATCATGTTACTTTGATTGGAGTTTTGGAATTGATATGACAATAATTCATTTTCTGGACAAAAAGTTGGTGATTTCTTTTAATTAATCATTTAAACTATTTCTTGCAGGTAGGACTTCCAACGACCAGGAAGCAATCAGCAGAAAAAGGTTACTTTTTCCATGTTTTTTTATTTTTATTTTTATTTTTATTTTTATTTTTTATGTTTCATACTTAACTTCATTTTGTTTGTTCAATTCTTAAAGAACGTTTTTGGGTTTTGTTGTTTGATTAGGCTATGTATTTTAATTTACTACATATATTCGTGAATAACAGAAACTAGCACAACAGGAATCTCATTTACTCTTCCCGGGGATGCTCTAAAGGCCGCCCAAAATTCACAATAAGAGGTGATTTATCTGTTTTCTATTAATCATCTTAGGGTCTGTGTTAGCAACTTAATGAGGCTCACATCTTATTTAGTCAGCTATATATGACTGTTTGGTAGTGGCTTAATGATATAGAAAGTGGCTTATTCAGTAAGATTTCGAGGGGGAGCATTATGCAGAAAGTCAAGTTTTTTCCAAACCAGTCACTCCCATTAAAAAACACGTTCCTTTCATCTATGAAAAAACTCTCTCAAGTAAAAACCTTCTAAATCTATACAGATAGATTAATCTACACAGACAAATTTATCCATACAGAACTTAATGGAAAACCAACCAAACAGCCCCTTACTTTGAAAAATCAATAATCATCTTTATTACAATTTATTATAATAATTAAGCATGGTATACAAGTTATTAATCATGTATAGACTCTTACAATTTGTCTTATATTCTCAAGAGTTTGAGGCTTTATGTTCAATTTTAAACATATAAGAAATAGTCTTGCTTTTAAGAATCCAAAACAAACACATTTTGTCAAACAATCTTTCTTATCATTGGTTTTTTTTTTTACTTAAGAAATGAAAATGTTATCTACAGCAGTAAGTAGCTCATAAGAATCCCAGCTGTTAAATTTTTCTATATTATGATCACTTTGCATCTTTTGTTTAATTTCTTTGCAGTGTTATATATATATATATATATATATATATATATATATATATATGAGTGCATCAGGGCGGTTAAAAAACAAAGAAAACGAGTATGTAACCAATCTTACTTTATCCTTTGGTACGGATGAATCTATCTAAAAACGGGATATAGAGATGAAGAGGGGGATGAAAATGAGGTTTCTATAACTCTTTTGTTCTATATTTCTCCTCAAAGGGTTTTAGAATTACTTGAATTAGAATGTGCTAAGAAGATTGACTTACCTGAAAATGAGGTGTCCACCCTGCTTCTTAAGCATAATTTGCTTTCTGCACATCACTTTCACTATGCTTTTATGGCTATAGATTATTAATTTTATCGTCAAATATAAAAGCTTTCTATATTATCTTGTTCAACTTATCTGTTTTGAAATGCATACAGAATTGAAAACCGCTTTCTGCTACAGCCAAGGCAAAGGAGGTGGATATCAAGAAAGTGAAAAGTATATAAGAAAGCCAAAGATTTCCATGTTCAAACCATGTACCAGTTCAGGTGTTACAAACAGATTGTAAATATTGTATATATGGGCAGGAAAGAAAGGGAAAAAAGTCAATTGCATTTTCCAATTCCTCTGCTCTCTTCTTCTCTCGCTCTTCTCCGTTTGCTCCTTTGTTTCACTGTTTCTGCACTTCTTGCAGAGTTATCAATTGCAACAATATTAATCTTGGAAAAAAAGTAGAAAGGGAAAAAAATAAGCCCACTGCTGTTTGTTTAGACCGGAGAAATGGAGCTTATAAAAACATGTGTACAACAGTAGAAGGTTCATCTTGAAAGGCGAGTTATGAAGGGTGTACAAAAATTCTTCTGAAGTTGGCTGAAAATTGACAGTGGTTCATCTTTCTTTTGTACTGCAAAGCATAGATTGTAGAATTTGGAAAACATTTCTCAACTATGCTTATATATATGACAGTAGTTTGATATCCTGTGTACTCACCAACCAGATTTCAAAACCAACAAGACATATTCTAACAAAATTTGGTAGGAGAGAATCATATTCTTCAATCAAAACTGCAAATTATGGCTAAGATAAACAACCCAGCACCCCAAGGGAACAATTAATTTCAAGAAAATTGAGTTCACACAATAAGTCGTTGCTCATAACTAACTCGTTGAGTGCGAGGCAGACCAAGAACAAAGTCCATACTAATATCAGTCCACGGTTGTGTCGGTATGGCGGTTTGACACACTCGACAACGTTCTACATGGTGTTCCACATCACGTCGTAGTGTTGGCCAAAAATAAGATATTGAAACTAGATGAGGTGTTCGATCCTGCGCAACATGTCCTTCTCCATGCAATTCCTTTATAATTTGTAAACGCAAGATACAATCTGGTACACAGACGGTTACCTAGAAATAGGAACCCATCATGTAGCATGTACTCGGAACGTTCCCCATGATGAACATTTTCTAGGATCCGAGAGAAGAACTTATCAGAGGAGTATAATTCTGGAACATTAGAGAAGCCAAGGACTGAAACATGTGTTGGAAAATTTTAGTAAAAATATGGGTTTTTACTAACTTTGGACACAATTAAATACATGTATATGTATTGTATATAACTAACTCTTTGTGGGTTTGTGTTCTTCTATATGAGAGCTTCGAAACGATATATTATGTGTCCAAAACGGAATATGTGTGAATGAGATATCGATACTCAAAGTTGAGTGTTTGGGATGAAAATTGGCAAAATCAAAATGGTGTGGAATCTTGTCCCACATAGGAAGGAGAATTAAAATCCTTGTGGTTTATAACCTTGGATGTGGGAGGAACTTACAATCTCTTTGTTTGGTTTTACTCCAACACCTACACGCGCGCAGAGGGTGCCGATTGAGAGTTTCATAGGCTAAAATCGGCGAACTTGTGCATGGGCGTGACCTGCGGACACGAATGCCGCTTCGAAATTTTGTCCTCGCACAGAGCACTGGAATGGTTTCGTTGTTGTATCCTGGGAACAGACGGCAAATCTGTTTAAGGGGAATCGTGTTACACACGAGCTTCAGCTTCGATAGATTCTTATACGATTTATTTGTTTATGTTAATCAGTTGTTGATTTCTTCTAATTTCTTTTGGATTCAAGTTATTACTAATAACTTTGTTGATTTTGTAGTTTATTATTTACATTGTATTATTATATGTATTATTAAAATACATATCGGTTTACTAACAACATGCATTGCACTAAGTAATGCATGGCGACGAATCAATGCATCTGCTACTCGATTGAGGGTTCCTGATTGGTGTTTGATAACAAATGTGAATTGTTGCAGGTATGTTATCCATGAGGCATGTCTAGTCGAAATCTTGTCCTGACTTCCAAGATGCTTTAATGCGTCATGATCCGTCTATGGAATAAATTCATTGTGAAAGAGATAGTGATGCCAATGTCGAATCGCTTGAACAACTGCATAAAATTCCACATCGTAAGTGCTCTAACGAGCATATGAACCAGATAGTTTCTTGCTATAATAGGACATTGGACGTCCTTGTTGACTAAGAACGACACCGATGCCTACTTTGGAGGCGCCACTATGTAGCTCGAAGTTAAGAAAAAACAACCGCGGCTCTTTGGGCTAAGTTGGAGCAATTGTTGTTGACAAAGAGCCTTCCTAACAAGTTGCACTTGAAGCAACGTTTGTTCACTCACAAGCTTAATGAAGGCGGTTCCGTAACCGAGCATGTCTCTAAGTTTAAGAAAATTATTTGTGACTTAGAGAACATGGATGTTAAGTATGATGAGGAGGATTTGGGCTTGTTCTTATTATGCTCTTTGCCTAACTCTTAAGCCAATTTCAGGGAGACTATTCTCTATAGCCGTGATTTCTTGCATTAGATGATGTTCTCAATTCTTTGAGTTCCAAGGAAAAGATGAAGGAGATAATGGTGGTTGGAGATTCTAAGGCCGAAGGTCTTAGTGTTCGTGGGAGATCTTTTGATAGAAGTTTCAAGAGCCCGGCGCATCACCGGTCAAAATCAAAAGCCAAAGATAAAGGAAAGTTTTGCAACTATTGCAAGAAGAAGGGTCATGTGATCGATGATTGTTTCAAGCTTCAAAACAAGAACAAAACTAATGTCAAAGGAAAGACAAATGATTCCGATGAAACCAAAGTGGTCGAAGAGCTTGCGGGTGACCTCATGGTGATCTTGGATGAGGACAATATGTATTCATCCGATTGGATTCTTGATTCCGGTTGCACTTATCATATGTGCCCTAACCGTGATTGGTTCTCCTCATACGAGCCTTGTACGGGGTCGGTTCGAGTTGGTAATTGAGCCTTATGCAAGGTTGTGGGACAAGGCAACATTCAGATCAAAATGTTCGATGGCGTCATTTGTACTTTGGGAAATGTCAAGCATGTTCCTAATTTGAAGAGGAACTTGATATCTCTTAGCTCTCTTGATCAAAAGGGCTATTGTTTTTCCGGTGAAGGTGGAGTTCTCAAAGTTACAAGAGGTTCTCTTGTGTTCATGAGAGGCAAACGAAAGGATGTCGATCTTTATGTTTTGGAGGGCACTACCATTCTTGGCGATTCCGAGGTAGCATCATCATCATCATCCCTTTCCGACAAGTCGAGGTTTTGGCACATGAGGTTGGGCCATATGAGCAAAAATGGTATGGCGGAGTTGAGCAAAAGAAACTTGTTATGCGGTCAAAGTATCGATAAACTTCCCTTTTGTGAACATTGTGTTTTCGGGAAGCAAAAGAAAGTTTCATTTCTAAGTGCCACTCATTCAACCAAGGGTATACTCGACTATGTGCATTCGGATCTTTGGGGACCGGCAAAGGTACAATCGCACGGTGGTGCTTTGTACATGTTGACTATTATTGACGATTTCTCGCGTAAAGTTGGGGGGGGGGGGGGTTCTTGAAGAATAAGAGTGATGTGTTTGCTTCTTTCCGTGATTGGAAAATTATGATTGAAAAGCAAACCGACAAGCAAGTCAAGTACCTCCGTACCAATAATGGGTTGGAGTTTTGCTCGGAGGAGTTTAATGCCTATTGTCGATCTCATGGCATTACTAGACATCATACGGTGGTTTATACTCCTCAACAAAATGGTGTGGCCGAACGCATGAATCGTACAATTATGGAGAAGGTTTGTTGCATGTTGTCTAATTCCGGAATGACAAAGATTTTTTGGGCCGAAGCCGCTTCATATGCTTGCTACATCATTAATCTCTCTCCATCTTTTGCCATTGACAAGAAGACACCTAATGAGGTGTGGTCCGGCAAACCCGCGGATTATTCTCTATTGAAGATATTTGGTTGTTCCGCTTATGCCAAAGTTGATAACGGAAAGCTTGACCCACGCGTCGTGAAGTGCATGTTTCTTGGGTTTCAAGCCGGAGTCAAAGGTTTTCGTTTATGGTGTCCGGAGACCCGAAAGACCATGATTAGTAGAGATGTAACATTTGATGAAGAATCAATGCTCGACAATCCATCCGATCCTATTTCTCATCCTATTTCTCAAAAGAAGGGTATTTCGAAAGAAAAACAAACTAGGTGATCTCGAGTGGAGGTGGAGATTCCAATTCGCACCAATGGTGCATCTACTCTATCTCATCCATATGTTCCCGATCAACTGTTAATCTCAATTTCTTATGGTGATAATGAAGGTGATTCCCAATCTAATGCACCATCATTGGAACCACCAGAATGCATTGCTAGAGACCGAAGTCGGAGAGCTATTGTACCTCCTAGAAGGTATGCGGAAGCGGATTTTATGGCGTATGCTTTTAGTGCCGCCTCGGAGATCGATTCGGTTGAGGAACCTTCTACTTTATCATTTCTCCGGATTTGGAGAAATGGATTGTGGCTATGAATGACGAGATGGAGTCTCTACAAAAGAATGGTACTTGGGAGCTTGTTCCTCTTCCCGTTGGAAAGAAACCCGTTCGTTTTAAATGGGTATATAAGAGGAAGGATGGAATACCGGATGTTGAAGACTCTCGTTTCAAGGCAAGACTTGTGGCCAAGGGATTTAGTCAAATCTCGAGTATAGATTTCACGGATGTTTTCTCTCCCGTTGTCAAGCATACTTCTATTCGTGCCTTGTTAGGCATTGTCGCTTTGGAAGATTTGGAGCTTGAGCAACTAGACGTCAAAACAGCGTTTTTACATGGAGAGTTGGAAGAAGACATCTTTATGGACCAACCCGAAGGGTTTATCACCGTTGGAAAGGAAGACATGGTGTGCCACTTGAAGAAGTCACTATATGGCCTAAAGCAATCACCTAGGCAATGGTATAAGAAATTTGATTCTTTTATGATCTCATATGGTTTTTCTCGTTGTTTGTATGACAGTTACGTCTACATAAGGAGAGGTGAAGATCAATCGATTGTGTACCTTTTATTGTATGTCGGTGATATGTTTATTGCGGCTAAGAGCAAAGAAGAAATTCAAGTTGTTAAAGATCAATTGAATGAAGAGTTTGAAATGAAGGATTTGGGGCATGTACGGAAGATTCTCGGAATGGAGATCATTAGAGATCGAAAAGTGGGCACTTTGATTCTAAGTCAAAGAGGCTACATTGAGAAGGTGTTGAAGAGATTCAACATGATTGGTGCCAAAGCGGTCTCTACTCCGTTAGCTCCGCACTTCAAGCTATCTTCAAGATTATGTCCCATTTCAAGTTCCGAGAAGGCGTATATGTCACGTGTTCCTTATTCAAGTGTTGTGGGATCATTGATGTATGCAATGATATGTACACGCCCCGATTTGGCCTATGCCGTAAGCATGGTAAGTTGTTTTATGGCCAACCCGGGAAAGGAGCATTGGAAGGCAGTGCAATGGATCTTTAGATACCTATCTGGTACTAGAGATACTTCTTTGCATTATAGAACATCTATAGATGGTGTCGTTGGGTACGTTGACTCGGACTATAGGAAAGACTTGGATGGACGTCGCTCTCTTACGGGCTATGTGTTTACTATTGGCTCGTGTGCGCTTAGTTGAAAGGTCGTTTTACAACCTACGGTTGCTTTATCTACTACCGAAGCAGAGTATATGGCTATAACGGAAGCGTTTAAAGAAGCGATGTGGCTCAAAGGCTTATTTGGTGAGCTTAGCAAAGATTTGGTTGTGGACTCGGTCTATTGCGATAATCAAAGTGCTATTTTCTTAGCGAAAGACCAAATGTTCCATGAGCGCACAAAGCACATTGATGTGCGTTTCCATTTTGTGCGTGAAGTCATTGCTAAAGGCGACTTCAAGGTGAATAAAATTTGCACTCATGACAATCCGGCGGATATGATGACGAAGGTTCTTCCTACGGCTAAGTTCGATTTATTTTCGAGCTTGGTCGGTGCTCGTGGTTTGAAGTAGCCCGTAAGGGGCTATGGTGGAGGAGACTAGTTTTATGATAATCATTTTCGGAGAAGTCAATACGTTTGCTAGTGATGATGGTTTATGCTTTGTGGAGCTTTGTTCTTGGATGATTTTGATTGGGTTATGTTCTTCGGAAGTGAAATTTGAGTCAAGGTGGAGATTGTTAAAAGGGTGCCTCAAGTTTTTGGTCTGCTCGCGACCACTCCCTTATTTGCTCACGGGCCCGCCAAACATTTGTTTTGGAGGCAGAAGGGTTGCTCGCGGGCACGAGCACTGTTCACTTTTTCCAAAAGTTTCTTTTTTCATCAGATTTTCTTTTTCCCTATTTTAAGGGATTGTGTCCCCTTTGAAATATCTTTTTTGGGGCTACAAAATTTGATCAATGTTGCTTGCAAGACTTAACTTTTCCTTTTTTTTACTTCCCCAAAATTGGGTTTATACAAGATCACACTCAAATTATCTCACTTGAGTGTTTTCCATTTTGGGTTGAGCTTCAAGCATAAAAACCCAGCTGAGAATATGTTTAGAGATCATCCCATTTTATCATTTCTATCTCCAAATACACACACTCACTATAGTTGTGATTCTTCTCCTTCAAGAGCATTGTAATCTTCATCTTTCACTAGTGGATTTCTCTCGGTCGTCTCCTCCACCCGTGGTTTTCTCCCGATTTGGGTTTCCACGTAAATCCCGGTGTTGTCTTCTAACTCTATCTCTTTACTTTGTGTTGGATGCATATTTAGAATCATCATATTTGTATGTTTTGAGAATTTTGTATTGTACACTAAGAACACCCTTGAGTGTTCAAGCTAGAGGTTCATTGGGATCACTAACTTATCCCTTGTTTGATTTTGGTTAAACTCTCTAATTTGGGATTAAGTTAGCATTATCTCTTTTCCGTTTTACAACACTATATTGTGATCACTATCCATCTTTTATTTAATTACTTTGTTGTGTTATACGTATAAGGGTGCATGATGGCGGTTAAAAACAAAGAAGAAAAGTAAGTATTCAATCAAGGGAATGCATTGTTCAACCTTATTTTCTCTTCTTGGCACGAATGTATCTGCATCACATTTTACTAAAAATGGGATATAGAGACGAAGAGGGGGTTTAAATGAGGTGTGCACAACTCTTTTGTCCTATATTCTCCCCAAGTTTTTTAGGATTACTTGAATTAGCATGCACTATAAAGATTGACTTACCTGACGTGTTTTCTTGTTCTCGACATGAATCAAGTGGGGATATATATTAATCTGTTGCATGACTATTTCTTTAATCATGTTTCTTTTTGTTTGTTCAGGGTATTGGGGATATTGCATTTAGGAACCATCATACAATGGTGCGTTTGAATACTATTCAAAGGTATTTTTTTACGTTACGCATGGATTCATATAAAATTGAACCTTAAATGCATATCTTTAGAGCACTAACCATGACATATAAAATTGCAAATGGTTCTACAAATGTATTGAATGTTGTATGTTGTTTCTCATTGTCTTCTATCAAGTTTTTTTAAATGTTATTTACACTTGCCAAGCGATCTTCCACAAAGAGATGGAGAAGACTCATGGTCTAACACTCTAGAATTTTATTGCATCCCAACATTGTGACTTTTCTTGACGATTAGGATCCTAAGAATAAGGAGGATGATATTCTTTAATCGTAGGTAAATCTATACATTTATTATTAATTTTTATTAGGTAATTGACCGTAGGATTTGAGATTGTTTATGATAGATTCGTACACATCATTTGGCATCAGTCTATTACGTTCGGATAGGATTTATGTTTCCTGTTTCTTATTTATTGATTGGAGCTATTTAACATGAAGGACACTAGTAATGCGCGAACATAGGTTAATCAATGAGTTCCCACCCCACTTCTTAAGCATTTTGCTTTTCGCACATCACTTTCACTATGCTTTTATGGATTTAGAATTACTAATTTTATCGTCAATTGTAAAATCTTTATATTTTCTTGTTCAATTTCTCTGTTTTGAAATGCAAACAGAATTGAGAACCGCAAAGCAGAGGAGGAATGATGGAAGTTAGGGAGAGGTTAATCGAAATACAATGGAGCAATCTATTAACAGAAGTTGGCGAAGGATATAAAAGATTTCAATGTTCAAACCATGTACCTGTTCAAGTGTTGTTATTGTAAATACGTGTTAATGTTATTGTAATAATATCATTGAATTATGCATGATTGTGTACGGGTTTATCCACTACGCACAAATTATAAATACTGATTGAAAAGATTCATGCTTTTGCAATTCTGTTACAAACAGATTATAAATATTTCTTTTGCTCCTTATTTTACTGTTTCTGCACTTCTTGCAGTGTTATGAAGAAATAAATGACAAATATATGATCTGATGAGCACACCTTCACGTTGTAGTTTAAAATTTTATTGACGCAGCGAAATAGAAAAGCATATAAAAAGGCTCAAGTTAAGAAATGGTGGTTGAATTAGTTGTCAGGTTGAGGTGAGTTTTTTATATTTTAGTTAAAATTTATTAACGATATAAAATGCATTATCAAAAATTATTAACACTAATAATTACATCAAAAGTTGTAACAAGAATTTAAAAATGTCTAAGTAAGAAAAGATTATGTTAATGGTCAAGGATTAACCTTCTCGTTTCCGAGGGGTCTTGGTTTCCTCCACCCAATTTTACACTTTTCCAAACAAACAAATCACTTTCACATGGCTTTTCTTAGTTTAATAGCAAAATAACAAATATAAAAAATTATTCATTAAAAATATAAATTTAAAAGAAAGAGTGAATTACATTTTTGGTCCCTCATGAATGCCTGAATTTCACTTTTCGTCCCTCCAGTTCTGAAAGTACATTGGTGGTCCCTAAAAGCGAGATATGGTGCCTAAACTCGTCCCTGGCGCTAACGCTGTTAGTCTAGGCTCCGTTAGAGCAGCCATGTGCCCCTCACGTGAGGGGCATTTTGGTCTTTTTACCCTATTCTTCTTCACCCACACCACCATCACCACCCACCGCCACCGCCCGCCAAGTGAATCTGATAAAGCGATTATGAACTCGATTTTTTCGATCAAAACTCTTCCTTTGTGATCCCTTAAGCTCCCTCAATCAATTAGAAGTCGAAACACAATCTCAAACTCTCGATATTTGAAACCGAAAATTTCGAAAAACCGATTTTTTTTCGAAAACTACTTGTAACCTTCTGTTTCTTCAAAAGAATTGTTTCTTTGTGATCTTTGAACAAAATAGAATCAATCCCCACGAAAAAGTTTGAAACATGCTACCGAGATGAAGTTGTAATTCGATGTGAAGAATTCCGGCGAGTTACGAATTTTCCGACGACTTTTTTTCACTTGTATAGGAGCTGTAAACACCTGCAAACTGATGAGAAACAACAAAGTAACGATACTCAGAAGCTACAACATCGAAAACAACGGTTAAACTCGAAATCCGGCGAAACCCGTTTTTTTGGCGAAGCTCCGACGAACGTTCAGAAGACGTTATCTCGCTCGATTCTTAACCAAATTCGATTATGAAACCTGTTCTGAACTCCTTATGAACAGAAGAAGAGATTAGAAGCATTTAAATCGAACAAAATCAACTTATACGTAGACCCACTTCATGAACTCGTCGAAAAAAAAATTCAAAAAAAATTGAAGTATATAATTTGTAACGTTGCGAATTCTTTGATGTTCCTGAAAAAACTAAGTCCATAATTCGTATGTTTTGGCGTGAGTTTGATGCTGGAGAAGTCACTCGACGATGGAGACGACATGAAGACTGGAGCATAAAATTAGACCTTGATGGAGACGACGTTGCTCCTCCTGTCGGTGAAGAAAGATAAGATCAGAGAGGGGTGGGTTGGTGGTGGAGAGTTGGGAGGAGAGAGAAGCGACACACACACACACACACACAGAGAGAGAGAGAGGGTGGAGAAGGTGGAAGTGAGGGTTGTAGGGGGTGTTCTTGTTGAGGAAGAAGAAGATGGGTAAAAAGACTAAAATGCCCCTCACGTGAGGGGCACATGGGTGCTCTAACAGAGCCTAGACTAACGGCGTTAGCGCTAGGGACGAGTTTGGGCACCATATCTCGTTTTTAGGGACCACCAATGTACTTTCAAAACTAGAGGGACGAAAAGTGAAATCCAGGCATTCATGAGGGACCATTAATGTAATTCACTCCCAAAAAGAAATGAGTAAATGGATTTTATTTGAACCCGTCATATTTGTTTCTTCATTGCATACGTACACATCCAACATTCTTAACTCAAGAAAAAACCAATATTACTTATGAGAAGTTATAGAAGGAATTTTGAGTGAGGACGTATACAAGCCTTTAAAACATCAAACCTAAAAGTGCAAGTTGCAAAAGTCCATTTATGGACTAGAACGATCATCTCATAAACTTGTATATACAAGAAGGCCAGTGGTAGCATAACAATATTCTAGATCCTATATGACATCCCAATGCTTGAAGGTGTAAAATCATGGATTAAGACAGTACTTCGCGATGAAGGATCTAGAAGAGACAAAGTCCTTGGTATAAAGATCTAAATTGGTAGATCAAAGTGCTTAATTAGATTAAGCAAAAGTACAATATCTTGAAACACTTCAAGATGAAGGGTTCCAAGAAAGGAAACTTGCCAATAGAACATAGTGTACATCTGAGCGAAACTCAGAGTTCAAGCACTAAAGAGAACATGAACCGTATGAGGGGTGTTCCCTGTGTTTCAGCCAACTATTCAATCATGTACGCCATGTTAATGTAAGACCGGACGTCTCGTATGCTCCGAGCATGACGAACAGATATTAGTCAAACTAAGTGATGCTCACTGTATAACAATGAAGAACATTCTGAAGAATCTAAGAAGAACTAAAGATATTTTCTTACTGTACAACGGTTATGAAAGAGATTTGTGTGTTTAAGGATACACATATGCTAGTTTCAAAACCGACTGTAATGACTTAAATTGTAATAGGGATATATGTATTGAACGGAGGTACTATGAGTTGTAAGAGCTTACATATGAATCTACTTGTCAAGCCTATGTCTCAAAACATACATGATGTTCATGTTATAGGCTGGAGGATTTTTTACATTGAATAATAATTATAGTAAACTTTAAACTTTCTGGAACATTAAAACAGTTATGTTTTTATCTGATATGGCATACTGGGTATGAGTATATATACATTAAACATTTATGTGTTCTTTATTAACATGTTTAAGTATCCTTAAATAAATATGATGATCATATTATTTAGAATTGTCCTTGATCGATTATTACTAGGGGACTAGTAATAAATCAAGATCATTGTGAAGTATGGTCATAGTCCAAGTTGGAAGTGCACTAGGTGGAACCAGAGTCACATGCGCTTGTTGGTGCACAAGGCGTTGGACAAGACCCACAGTCAGGATCACCTCATAGATCGACGTCATAAAGTGATTCCTGAAATAGTAAACACTCTTTATCCTCATACCTGAGATGTGCATTGTGATCTAATGTACAAGGAGTGTTATGCTTTGATATAGTCTAACGTTACCCTTGACAGGGTAATCATAAGGGCTATGTTGGGTATAACATGAATTATGTAGTTAGTCGTGTACATGCAATATGGGATTTACTCCTTTCAAGATGAGAGAGATATTTCTGGGCCCCTCGATTACATAGTTTGATTTACATGCATGAACAAGTGGATTAGTTAGACTAATGGTACTTGTATAATCAAATATGTTGGGATCGAGAAACATATTATTTGAACTATAAATGATGAGATAGATCTATGTCTTTAAGTTCAAAACAAGCAAAAGGATAATGAATGATTATACTATATGATTGATTGGATCAATCAAATTGCTCGAAGGTAAAAACACATTTACATAGCCTTGGGGGTGGTGACGTGTTGCTAGACGCTTACCATCGTCTGTGTTACTGTGTATCGTGTGCAAGTGAGAGAATGTAAGTTATTATATGCCCACGACACGTGTCACACAGAGATACTGCTGAGGAGTATGTAAACCTATAGGGTCGTACATAAATAATGCGTTTGTTTCCATCTTTAGAAACTCGGATTAAATCAAGTTGATTAATGAAATAATTATTCTTAAAGGATAATTATGAAAATATGTGTTAAACTATAATTATGATAATTACAGGGTGAAAACGTAATTATGTTAATTACGTGGTGTTATCTGTAAAGTTTTAAATATATATATATATATATATATATATATATATATATATTTGAATTTTAATTTGAATATTACAGATAATTACTAAGGAGTTGTTTGTTTTTTGGGTTTCAACTCTTAATGAGTTTTTTTCACTGAATCGGTCAGACAAAACCAAATTCAGTGTGTTTGTTTTTTCTCTTCTTCCAGAGCCACTTAAATCTAAAAACCCTCTGATAAAAAAAAGTGGTAACCAAGCCACTTAATTCCTCTTATTTCCCTTGTGTCCCGCCTCTAAGAATCCCAAATTTCACAGCTTCTTCTCTTCAAAATCGATCTCCAAATCCTTCTTGACCCAAATCAAGATCGGTGTTGGTTCGTCCCGTCTCAATTTCCAGATCCCGACCCAAATCCTTCTCCAAATCGATTTCCAGATCGATTTCCTTCTCGACCCAAATCCTTCTCCAAATCGATTTCCAGATCGATTTCCTTCTCGTTTTCCAGATCGACTTCCAAATCGATTTCTAGATCGATTTACTTCTCGTTTTCCATATCGACTTCTAAATCGATTTCTAGATCGATTTCCTTCTCGTTTTCCAGATCGATTTCCAAATCGATTTTGAGGACAGTTCGTCCCTGTAGTTTGTCCCTGATTTTGAGGATTCAATGTAAATGGGTCTGCACCTATAGTTTGTCCCTGATTTTGAGTAATAAAGGTGATTTTTTGTTAAAAAAAATTCAATTCTGTCAATCATATATATGTATGTGTGTAAATATATATTTTTTTTTGTGATTTTCTAGAACAGTGATATATATGTATTTGTTTATGTGGTTTTCTGGAATTTATATATATATATATATATATATATATATATATATATATATGTGTGTGTGTGTGTGTGTGTGTGTGTGTGTTTGTGTGTGTGTGAAGGGATAAAGATGGACAAAGATAATTCAGATTCAGATGTTTGTCTGTTTATAAAAACAAACAGTCTTATTAATCCAGATTTCAGACTTCAGCACCACCTCTTAAAAATCATAATTGAAATCAGACTTCAGACTTCAGCACCTCTTAAAAAACAAACGCCACCTAAACCTTATTTAATCCTTAGTTGAATTATAATCTAACTATAATTCTTCTTGTATAAATAAGGTGTTAGGCTAAACCATTTAACATACGATTTAAAATCAGCATTAGCCTTTCAAAAAAATACAGAAAAGAAACATTTTCTTTTCTGTAAAACACATATATAGATCTAGAGTTCTTGGGCTAGCACCAGGTGGAGGCGGTAAACATGTTCGTGTGTGGACTACCGATAGAGGAAACCTGCTTTGGTTTCTTGGTGCTCTGTTTCAATATTGACAGATCTTAAAAGGTACATATTCTAAACACCCTATGTTGTGGTTTTGGTTTTGATTAAATGTATCATTGGATCCGATTGGGTTTCAAGTTTTATTTAGAAAATTTTAAAATATAATTATTGTAATCAAAATTATTTAATTCCGCTGCATTTATCGGTTACAATTTGTATTAAAACCCAACAATATATTTTAAATTTGGTTTAAAATTCAAAATTCAAAATTTATAATATATATAATAATAAATTTTCAAATTTTTAATTAACATATTATATTATTTACTACCTTATCTATACTATATTATAAAGCATGGATAAAAAACTCTTAAATACAAATTATTAGGCACAAGGTACTATTATTTTATGCAAGATTTTAAAATTTTCTTAATTTACAAGTATCAAAGCACAAGATACATATTACTACTGCAGGCTTCTAACACCCACTAATTTGGTATGTGTAGGGCCTTCCTTTTATGCAGACATTTCCATATATCACTATTAATTAATATATTATATTACTATAATTTTGTTTTAATAATATTATTAAATATGTAATTGGTTATTTTTTCTAGATTTCATTAAAATATATAAGATAATCATTGAATTCTACCAAAATACTTAATTTTTTTATATAAAAAACATTATATTACTAAGCCTAAATTAAACAAATTTATAAAAAAAAACATTATCACTTTCTCAAACCCATCCAAAATTGTACTGTAAATCGACAAAAAAATAAAATGAAACATTAAAACCGTGATTTATCTCGCTGCATTGCACGAGTACGCTTCTAGTTTGTATTAATTTATATATTATATTATTATAAATTTATTTTAATTATATTATTAAATATTGTAATTGATTATTTTTGCTAGATGTCCTTTTTGGTAATTTTACATCTTATAAGCTAGTTTTTGTCAAACGTGACTTTTTTATCAACTAGCTTATCAGCTACCAGCTAGCTTATCAGTCATCAGCTAGCTTATCAACTAGTTTGCCAAACATAGCCTAAGTGAACTACATGTTCTTTTTTTAAATTAGGTTTTTCTTTTTACATTTTATTTATTATACTGATACCAATTGTAATTCGTTTCATTTCTAATGCTTCTAAATAACTTTCTTAAAAGAATTCAGTTATATGGTGTTTCTTTTAGACCATCCAATCAAGTGTCGCCATGTGTTAACAAGATGGAGAAATTGAGAAGAGATTTAGCTAGTGGAGAAAAGAAGGTAGTATGGGTTAAGTGGGGATGAATCGTGAGAAGTTTAGTCAATGGAGGGCTTGGTTTAGGGATTATAAAAGCTACCAACATTGCACTTCTCACTAAGTGGATATGGAAATTCAAAACGCGAAGCGGAGTCGATATGGGGGAGGGTGGTGAAGGCGATCCATAGGAATGATGGCGGCTTGGATAATAACGAGGTTGGAAGCGGTAAACAAGGATCGTGGTCTAGTGTTTTAAAGGTGATGAAATGGTGGAGGACGAAAGGGATAAAGTTGGACGATCTTTTATATAAAGAGGTCGGGGATGGAAAAATTACCTCCTTTTGGAACGAGAACTAGACCGGTGACAGCAAATTAAAAGATAGTCATCCTAGACTTTTTGCTTTAGATCAAACTACGACGATGAGGTGCC
Organism: Arctium lappa; assembly: GCA_023525745.1. Taxonomy (NCBI): domain Eukaryota; kingdom Viridiplantae; phylum Streptophyta; class Magnoliopsida; order Asterales; family Asteraceae; genus Arctium; species Arctium lappa. The sequence goes on from CM042055.1 coordinate 80,950,440, forward strand.
TAACAGAATCGGAAATAGAGAATTTGATTGGGAATGGCGCAGAGATATTCGAGATGGAAGAGAAGCTGAAGAATGAGAAATTTTAATCTTAATCTTACGACTAACAGATGGAGATGGAAGCTCTCGAGTGACGGTGTGTTCTCCGTCAAAAGTAACAGAGAAAGAATAAAGCATATCATGTTCGGGAATGATACCTTTTCAACAAGATGGACCAAACTTATCCCGGCTAAAATTAATATTTTTAGTTGGAGGACAATGCAGGATCGAATTCCGGTAAAGGAGCGGATCACAAATATGTGTACAGATTTAGACAACATCATTTGCTCCATTTGTAAGAAGGAGACTGAAACGGTCGGTCATGTCTTATTCTCTTGCGAAGCTGCGGTGGCCATATTGAAACACCCTCGAATTTGGAAAGTGTAACACCCTCAAATCAGACAATAGCAACTAATTTAAAATTTTCTAAATACATCGATAATTGATTCATCTACAATCACAATTTAAGATTTAACCTCAATACACACGTAACATTCTATACATACAATCTATGATAAGGACGGGTGTTACTAAAACCCAATTATAGTTACTATCTCCAAGCCACGGAAGACTTCATCAACTACTTACACTTGTGTAAAGCTAAGGCTCAACTCTTCATAGAGCTGCTAGAATCCAAACCCCCAACTGGAACTTGATGCATATGCCGACAAATAAAAAGGTTAGGCTTAACGCCTAGTGAGCTCAAGAGTTTTAACATGAATGAATATAACTTTAAAAAAAGGAATTCAGTTCAAATCTAGATCTTCGAAATGGTTTACTTTAGAAATGGAAACGACTCGTTTTCCCCATAATATGCATCTTTAAAGACAACGCTTCAAAACAAACATTCTTTATAAAATGATGCAACACATAACTCACCCAAAACGGGATTATAATTCGACACCCAATTTGTAAAAACGTGAATGACACTCCATACCCTAAAACACCCAAAGCCCGGGCGGGGCATAATACTCGACCCTTAAATAACGGAAAACAATCCATATAGATATGATACGTCATCGAAAACATGGAATTGAAACTTAATACTCACGCGACCATAAAATGGAATGAACTCCAAGCATTTAAGTAAGGACAATTAAATATCCCCAAATACTACTGGCCGACAACGGGGGAGACCCGTATCCGTTGAGGGTGGAGGAACACAAAAGTATGTCACCCTTACAACGTTAATCGCATGACACCTCATGACATAAAACGCCCAAGTGTCCCTATGACTTCTTGACAAGTTTCACCCAAAGAGACAGTTGATCTTGGTGACCGTTACAAAGAACTCCACCCCGAAGGCCCGACACACTTAAAGACTACCTCGCAGGCATTACTTCAAGCGGCGGAGGTCCTAGTGCCTACCTCCCAGGTAACACCTCCAGACTCAACCCTCCTAGTGCCTACTTGTAAAGTTCTGGTCGTAAAACATGGGTATCAGAGTCTAACCCCGAAATACCCAATTGACCATCCAAAATAGACTGACTCACGTACCTATGGATCCAATGCAACACAGTCTACATTACATGACTACACATGAATGAACAACGCACTCGAGCGTGTAATTAACATAAGTATGCAAGAAAATGCATTAGTATGCAATCATAGATTGTACTCTACATCGAGCCATTAAAACCGGACAAATGTCCTCAAGACTCTTTTAAGTCAACGTCGAGCTAAAATGCTCAAAATCCATTTGACCAATAAACAATGGACCCCCAAATAATGAAATGCCCTTAAACGACGTTTATGCATACACATGACCTAAAGATGTGATTAACCCAAAACTCGTCACATATTGGAACCAAGGATTTTCCCAAATGGTTTATGAACTCAAATACATCAAAATGCCGAACATCATGAATTAGACTTCATTTGTAAAAAATCACCAGGAATACATAAGTCATGTTATTTACTTGTTGAAATATTCAAAACCTATATATGAGCATTTCATGAGATTAATACAACCCAAGTTTAGCAAGTATGAAAACTTATTAAAATACTCACACTTTGACAATTACCAAGTAAAATATATTTTTTTACTTCAAAATACACAAAACTTATTAGCAGTTAACAATTTCATGTAAAACACGAAACACTTTAAAATAAACATTTTGGCATGTACACCGTTTTCACAAATTATCTTGAACTCACCTTGCTAGATTTAGGCTAAATCTAGATTTTACCCACTTTGAGATTTCTTGAAGAAACTTGGATCCTCAAGCCAAAACCTCCAAAAACCTAGATCCATAAATTTCAACCATAAATAAACATATCCAACCATATAGAAACATTTCCCAAACATTTTACATCAAACCTCAACTTATACCCAAAACCCTAATTTTGACCTAACTCCTCCAAAATCTTCCAAACCGAAAATGGAGAAACATAATACTTAGGAAATCATCAATGGAGCATTTATATCTTATATTAGGGTTTAGAAATGGAAGAGATACACATACCACTTAGGTTTTGGTGAAAACCTAGAAAACTCTACCATGGAGCTTGAGGTTGAAGATGACAATGGTGGACACTTTGCCAAAGCTCCCAATCTACCACTTGATGAAGGAACACTTTAAGAACTCAAGAAATTAACCCAAAATGAGTTAAGGTTTGAGGAGAATGAAGAAGAGACGGTTTGGGAGAGAGTAGAGAAGTTTTAGAGAAGAGAAATGAGAAAATGGGCTGAAATCCCGCACTTAACAGCTCCCTGCTCCCTATGTGTGACATTGACCATGCGACATTGCCCTGGGCAATGTTGCTGGTCATAGTCTCTAGTATGTACCAACTCACGGTACACTCCATGCGACTGTGACAGTGCGACTGTGACAGTGCGACTGTGACTCGTCATAGTCGTCGGGCATTGTCGTGGGACCTTTCCGGAGCCCCGAAACTCGACTTTTTCACTGCCAAGACTCCCGATACTCCAAGGGACTTTAAACAATATATTTCCCAACAAAACCCCACTGTTTACAAGTCGCAGAAATGTCCGGTTAACATTTACTTACCGAAAATTACGGGTGTTACAATCCTCTCAACCTTAAAAGAGATTTTGTCCTCGAAATCTAGATTCCCATGAACGATGCCCTCAAACGGTTACCTCTACTCCACATGCTAGAACCACCACCATATACTTATGCTGATACTCTCGACAGCCGTCCTCTTGGGCACATTACACCTATGTCAGAGTGAACACTTAACTCACTAAAGTAGTCTTTTCCCAGAAGACTACGATTGTCTCCCAACCTTGGGCGACACTTGATACCTCAAGGGCAGCTTGTAACCCCGATTTCACACCGGCCAACATACTTTAGTTGAACATGCTTCTGAATCCAAACCAAGGTTCGACATCAACTTTCAAAGAATTCCCAAAATTCTTAAGGAACCGTCCTTGATATTGACAACGCCGTCCAATTCGAGGCGTACCAATACGCTCTCTAGGTAGCAGGTTAATGCAGATCCGATAATCGCTCAACTCCGATCTACTCCCAACCTCAAAGCATTCCATTAATAGATATTTACCCTAACAGGAAGGCTTATACACATCGATACTTAATTACCAACATTCCACCCTCCTTTAAATTCCACCACCGCGAGGTTAACTTTTCTCACGACCTACCCGGGATACTTCCAAACATTCCGGGATTCATTAACTTCAAGAAACAAGTCGACGCCTAATACCCAAAATGGTGACATCAAAACGTGGATATCCCGCTCAAAACTTCATTCCAGGAGTATTGTCTCACTAAGGTTGACACTTAACAGAGGACTATTATTCCCAAATCTTACATCCCTAACAGACGGACCACCTTGATCACGGAACCCATTAAGACGGTACACCATCAACGTATGTCACGATGTCGGACCGACATGCAACCCATTAATTAGAATCCAACCAGGCGTAGATAATCATACAAGACCTTATCTCTCAGGTTCACCGAAGCATAGAGATCATCTCTTAATTAACTGGGGAACAAAATCTAATACCTCCACTATTCAAGCATGACCCGATTCAGAAACTGAAACTCAAATTCAAGATTGACCACAAGTCGGATCATCCGACTCTTCAAATCCCAAGGACTCCTTAGTTCCTTAATTACAACTCCTTTCACGACAGGGTTTAAATCTATATGCCTAAAGAGTTCAAGGTTTTCAACTAACATGCCGATTTAAACTTTTATAAAACTTTCAAATACATAAGCTTTATAACAATTGGTTGTGCAGTAAAATCCACTACCGATCACTCGATAGGTTGAAAACTGATCACCGACGCCACGCATATAAAACCATTTCCAAAATTCTTTTGATCAATATTTACGTAAATAAAACGGTAACAAAAGGTGTGTAGCAAAATTTACACTATAATCATGAAAATAAATTCCTGCACCCCAAACACATGTAATAAATGTTTGTACAACTCCAAAAGAGAACTTCACAACTTCACAACTTTTAACTTTAAACTTTTCCTTCTCTAACCAAAAATGTTGTGGCATAAAATTCTCAACAAACCCCATATGCATCAGTTTATTCCCCAAAGCTCGGCGGAACGATGGGAACGCAAATAAATTTTCAAATCGAGTTTAAAGCCTTGAGCCGCACCGATAAAACACATTTGACCAAGATAGTAACTACAACGACATGCAACCCGAAAATTCATTTCATGCGTTGCGGAAAATTTATAACAGCAAGGTCAACAACTGAGCACGCTTAGATTAAAAGTTTAATACGAGACAACATAAATCGTTCACATATTTACTCACGCGAGTGAAAATCAAATTCAACCCAAAAGTATGCACATATACTCGCGTAAAACTCAAGATGCAATCATGCGACATTAAGATTTTCAAGGTGCCTCTTACGGTTGCAAAAATATAGGTGCAAGACTCGCATGAGACAAAGTATTAAACAAAACTCGTAAGTTAACGCACACAATAATGCAAGTCTACACGTCCCAATTTTTTTTTATTACGCGACTCAAACTGTCATAAAATAAAACGCCATAAACCCAACTAAACTTTCATAAACTCATTGACGGTAAAATCAAGCGGTGTCAAAATTTCTATTTCTCAACATGAAAAGCGTAAAAGATAATAGTCTAAAAATGTCAAAACTCTAAAACCACCACGTAAGATAAAGTGACCATTTTCAACAAAACTCCCATGAGATACGACACCCCAAAAACTCGTAAATTTATACGCAATAAAATTAAAACCCACGCATCTCAATGTACACTCACACGCTCAAAACAATATTCCATAAAATTCGACAAAAGTTGCACAAATTAAAATTCCCAAGAAAGTTCCGACTCAAAACATGGGAACAACTCTTCCTTTAAAACCTTAACATACGTGGAGGAGATCCAATGTCAAGGTTAAAAATTCTACAGTTACTTGCCCAATACCACATATGGCATTAAAACACGGATCTTAAGATATCCAAAAATAGCGTTAAACATAGAACAGGGACGGAGATATTTTTCCATATAAATTGCAATCACATGCAACAAAACAATTTCATGCATGCTTGAGCTCACGGTTTAAAATCTGATGAGTGCTAAATGTTTTACCAAGACTTCATAGTATAACACACTTTATGCTTCGAAAACATGAGAAACAATTGATGCAAACTTATTTTAGAAATAAATTTCGTGCATGTATTTGGTCGGCACTTAACCTCGCGAAGTCACGCTCCTCAATTTCCTACTATTGTCATCCGGATGCTCAACATCTTAAAACAATACTCGAATAATTCATCGGTTCACCTTATAATTTCTCCTCGAATAACGTCCATTCCATGAGTCTAAAGATTATGCTCTAACCAATAACTCTGACTCAAGACGCTCAACGTAATGCACTCATCGCGCTTAACAATCACTCCAAAGTAACATTGCTATAAACATCAATCATTCCTTAGATTACTCGCTTAGAAACTTTCTCACTACCCCAACGGTCATCATACCAAGGTAGTTCAAGTATACACATGAAACATGTAGGTTCACCATAACACTGGTCAGGTGCCATTATGAACGTATTGTACATGATCATTCTTGCGACCCTCGACAAGTTTTTCGTTTCTAGCGACTCAATTAACCCCGAAATATCTTATCTTAAGGCACCTAATGTGCAACTTCACATACAATTACTTATAAGTGTATTAGTTTGAGTCTAGGCATCCAAAATCAATACCTAATTCTCTCAAACTTAAGCTCTGATATCAACTTGTAACACCCTTAAATCAGACAATAACAACTAATTTAAAATTTTCTAAATACATCGATAATTGCTTCATCTACAATCACAATTTAAGATTTAACCTCAATACACACATAACATTCTATACATACAATCTATGATAAGGACGGGTGTTACTAAAACCCAATTATAGTTACTATCTCCAAGCCACGGAAGACTTCATCAACTACTTACACTTGTGTAAAGCTAAGGCTCAACTCTTCATAGAGCTGCTAGAATCCAAACCCCCAACTGGAACTTGATGCATATGCCGACAAATAAAAAGGTTAGGCTTAACGCCTAGTGAGCTCAAGAGTTTTAACATGAATGAATATAACTTTAAAAAAAGGAATTCAGTTCAAATCTAGATCTTCGAAATGGTTTACTTTAGAAATGGAAACGACTCGTTTTCCCCATAATATGCATCTTTAAAGACAACGCTTCAAAACAAACATTCTTTATAAAATGATGCAACACATAACTCACCCAAAACGGGATTATAATTCGACACCCAATTTGTAAAAACGTGAATGACACTCCATACCCTAAAACACCCAAAGCCCGGGCGGGGCATAATACTCGACCCTTAAATAACGGAAAACAATCCATATAGATATGATACGTCATCGAAAACATGGAATTGAAACTTAATACTCACGCGACCATAAAATGGAATGAAATCCAAGCATTTAAGTAAGGACAATTAAATATCCCCAAATACTACTGGCCGACAACGGGGGAGACCCGTATCCGTTGAGGGTGGAGGAACACAAAAGTATGTCACCCTTACAACGTTAATCGCATGACACCTCATGACATAAAACGCCCAAGTGTCCCTATGACTTCTTGACAAGTTTCACCCAAAGAGACAGTTGACCTTGGTGACCGTTACAAAGAACTCCACCCCGAAGGCCCGACACACTTAAAGACTACCTCGCAGGCATTACTTCAAGCGGCGGAGGTCCTAGTGCCTACCTCCCAGGTAACACCTCCAGACTCAACCCTCCTAGTGCCTACTTGTAAAGTTCTGGTCGTAAAACATGGGTATCAGAGTCTAACCCCGAAATACCCAATTGACCATCCAAAATAGACTGACTCACGTACCTATGGATCCAATGCAACACAGTCTACATTACATGACTACACATGAATGAACAACGCACTCGAGCGTGTAATTAACATAAGTATGCAAGAAAATGCATTAGTATGCAATCATAGATTGTACTCTACATCGAGCCATTAAAACCGGACAAATGTCCTCAAGACTCTTTTAAGAGCCTCTCAAACCCCTAGTGCGACATTGCCCTGGGCAATGTCGCTGGTCATAGTCGTTGGTGTGTACCAGCACACGGTACCCACTATGCGATTGTGACAGTGCGACTATGACACTGTCATAGTCGTCGGGCATTGTTGCGGGACCCTTCCCAAGCCCTGAAACTCAACTTTTTCAACGCCAATACTCTCGATACTCTAAGGGACTTTAAATAATGTTTTCCCAACAAACTCCCGCCATTTACATGTTCCAAAAACGGTCGGGTGAACTTTACTTACCGAAAATTACGGGTGTTACACATATGAAGACAAGTTCAAAGCTGGTGGCACTGGCAACACCCATTCTCTACATACGCATCGTTAGATGGGGCTTTGGAAGGTTTAGGTGAGGCCAAGGGATCTTCATTGAAGCGAAGCTGTCTCGAATCACTTTTGTTTACGGGCATGCTACTCGATATGGAGTTTCCGTAATAGGACCGTGTTTGAAGGAACGGCTCAGAACAGGGGCGAATTGTTTGATGGCATTATTGATAATTCGTTTAGATGGGTGGTGTTGAGAAGTAAAAAGAACATTAAAAATGTAACTATTTGGAGGCTTTTTTTTTCTTTTTAGGAAGGGTGTTCTACGCTATGCCTAGACTAATCCCTTGGCAAATTATGATTGTAAGACATCAGCCCTGATTAAATCTCAGTGACCACAATTGTTTTGTAAGCTTGGATTCAAAACCAGAGGAGATGAGATATTCCACCGCATCTTGTGTTACCCGTATGGAGCTCTCTCTCTCTCTCTCTCTCTCTCTCTCTCTCTCTCTCTCTATATATATATATATATATATATATATATATAATTGTTTTGGATCCTTATAATTTGTTGATAGTCTCTTGCTAGCTTTTTAGCGCATTGCGGTAAAAAGAAAAGAAAAGAGAGGTGTTAACGTTGATCTCATCCCCTCGACCCTCGCCGTCGAACTGCAATCCCCGTCTTCACTGTGGCCTGAAAACCGTTTCAATTAAAATGAGATATTTTGGGAAAGGAAGCGTCACACTGTTCATCGATCGAAGAAGACGCATAAACTGGTATCCAGGAATTTCTTAGGGATTCCAAGTTCGTCAAGGGGTTAGATGCTACTTTCATCGTCTTAATTCCTAATGCGGTTAGTTTGAATTTTTTTAAGTCTTGTAAATTCAATTGATTGCTCAAGTTCTAGGGTAATCACTCTGTTAATTTAGGAAAATCAATCAACATTTCTAGAAATAGTACGATTAATGCAGGATGTTCTTTTTGGTTGATCAACTTTGAGATTTTTATGTATAAAAAAAGGAAAATGCAGTAATCTTCTTCCCTACGATTAAACCTAGGCTTCCTGGTTAGGGCACAAAATTGATACTCAATTTCGATATGGATATTTGTAATTGGAGAAATTTTCAAGTTATACACTTCGCTTTTTCTAAAGTTGTTGATCTTACTTAGCTTTGCGTAGGTATAAATCTTAGGTAAATAGCACTTGGAAAACTAATACATTCATTAGCCAAAACAAATAGGATCCAGAATTAGGATTTTGGCTAGTGTTTTTGATGCTATCATTGCAATTAACCAGCAACGGTGTTCATTGAAGAAATTAATAAGAAGACAAGCAGTAACTTAGATCTATGAACCACAAGGGGCTGTGGTGTGGTGGTAAAAGCTTGGGGAGTTCATAGCGCTCAACCCGGGTTCGAGCCCCACTAGCAGCACTTGTGGCCACTGAGGATAAACTTAGTGCTGCACGCTTTAGCAGCTGGCCCAAAGGCCCTAATTGCCGGGGATTAGTCTGGGCCATAGGCCCGGGATACCCTTTCCAAAAAAAACTTAGATCTATGCTTACCCAGTAAAACCCTAAATATATCTATGAACTGCATTATTGTGATTTTGAAAGAATCTGTTTTAGTGAAAATATTGGAAGGAGATGTATTCAACAAGTGAATCCATTGCTTGATATATTTAAAGACATGCAAAAGGGAAATTTACAAAAATTAAAATGGTATTTCATATTGTAGAGGTTTTTGAGTTTTTTTTTTTAATCATAGATGTGTTTCGGTGAGTTTTTTTTTTCTTATTGTAAATGCATAAACGTGTTTAGGTGAGTTAATATTTGATAAGTTTTTTTTATTGTAAATGCAAAGACTTCCAAGTCGTCGTTTGTAAAAGCCAAAATTCATCATTTTTAATTGCATACCCAATTTTTGGTTAATGTCCCATTTTTATTTTTTTTAAATGTGAAAGGGAGAGGAAATGGTAAGTCTTGACGTGTGCGGGGTTCAATTTTTTGCATATGATAATTTTCTTATTAATATAGGAAACACACTTTTCTTCACCCCATCCATTTTCTTTTAAAACCAACCAATAAATCATCGATTGAACCAACGACTTTACTTAATACTCAATTCATGATGGTTGTTCTTTATGAAATTTCAGCATCTTCATCATCAACTTATCAACATGACGTTTTTTTAAGTTTTAGAGGTGCCGACACTCGTTATGGGTTCACTGATCACCTCCACAAGGCCCTGTTGGATGCTGCAATTGTCACGTTTTTTGATGATGTTGAGATACAAACTGGAGAAGATCTAAAACCAGAACTGGAAAGTGCAATTAAGGCATCAAGGGCTTCTGTTATTGTGTTGTCCAAGGATTTTGCTTCTTCCACATGGTGCCTTGACGAACTTGTACTGATCCTGAAGCAACGTAGGAGCTCCAAACATATTGTTATCCCCATCTTCTATCATGTCAAGCCCACTGATGTTAGGAAGCAACAAAGCAGTTTCGGAGATGCAATGGCAAGGCATAAACAGAAGATGGAGGCGGAGCCAAATGAAAAGAAAAGAAGTCAATGGTCACAGAAGATAAAGCAATGGGAGAAAGCACTTACAGAAGTTGCTGATATGAAAGGGGAGGAAGCAAATGGCCGGTAAAACCTTTCTTACTGATATTTTGTAAGCCTATTCTCAATTTCCTCTAGTAACAATTTAATATTATTCTTGGAATCTGGTTCTCTTTTGGGGCGACTCTCTTTGTGAGGAGACGCCCCATCATTTACACCTCAAGGAAAGGGGCAACATCTAGGATCATTTGTTCCGTATTGAATAAACATCAGTTAACTAGTTAATAAAGATTATCAGAACTTACTAGGAGGATAGTCAAGATCTTTCTAGTTATATGAATTTCTAGTATTCTCTTCATTGTTTTTTAGGAAAGAAAGAACCTCAGAAACCACTTCTATACAATTGTATTGTGATATAAAAGTGTTGATGTACTCTAACATTCAAAGTAGATAAAAGCAGGAAGTCATATGTAATTTTAGTGGTCAAAATAGATGGAAACAGAAATGGGGTACTAGCTTTCAAGAAGAGGCTGGTGATCTCCTCACTCGTTAGGCTCACCAATTGAAATAACAAACATAATACCCCTCTAGAACACTCACACCACTTATTTATACTAAAGTGCAACATAACCCACTTGTATGATATTCAAGCATTAATTACTTGTACATCGTTTAGTAGGAGCATAGTCTTTAACTACATTTCATATAAACATTATTTATTCATTTCAAGAAAAGGTACCAATGCATTGTACTTGCTTTTATATATTTTGTTAAATTAATCATGGTACTCACTTAAGTGTATTTGGACAAAAGAGATTCGAAAAGAATAATTAAAGTAAATTGAAAGGCACTAAGCATGACGAGCTTTACCATTTTTATTTATCTGACCACTTGGATGTTATCTTCTTGTTCTCGTTTAAATTGGTTTCAGGCGAGAGATGGTACTTATTGAGAGAATTGTTAAAGAGATCAACAGTAGATTAGAGCTAAACAAACGGAGTAACATTCCATACCTAATTGGGATGGAGTCTTCGGTTGGAACCATTATTTCATCCTTGAAAAATGATACCACTGAATTTCTCACAATCTGGGGGATCGGTGGCATTGGAAAGACATATTTGGCAAACTATGTCTTTAAATTGCACTATCCTGACTTTGAAAGAAGCAGCTTTCTTGAGGATATCGAAAGGAGGTGTACGCAACCAAATACGTTACTTGAGTTACAAAAACAACTCCTTAAAGACATTGGAGACATAACCTGGATGGACATACATGATGCTAATGTGGCCACCTCAAAGATCAAGAAATTACTTTTGAGGAATAAAACGCTTCTTGTTCTTGATGGTATTGATGATTTTGAGCAGTTGGATGTGTTAATCGGAACAAGAGGCCTTCGTCCAGGAAGCAAAATCATAATTACAACCAAAGATGCATCATTAACTGAAAAGTGTAGGTTGTTTATGACAGAATTTCCACCAAATCATACGAAGCGCTTGCTTAAAGGTTTAAACGAAGAGGAATCCCAACAACTTTTAGGGTTGCATGCATTTAATAGCGATTATCCCGATGAAAGCTACAGGGAGCAAGCAAGAAAGGTTGTGATGTATTGTGGAGGACATCCATTGGCTCTTACAGTTTTGGGTAGTTCTTTACGTAAGCAAGATGTAGCTTCATGGAACGATACCATAAAATTGCTAGAGAAGGAACCTAATCCTAAGATACAACAGGTTTTGCAAATAAGCTTTGATTCTTTGCCTTCCGAAAATGACAAGGAATTGTTCAAGCACATTGCTTGTTTTTTCATTGGCAAAGATAGAGAAATCACTGAAGCAATACTAAGGGAGTGTGATACGATCCCAACTTTTGGGTTCTCAAAGCTCATTGATAGATGTCTTCTCACAATTGGACCAGGAAATGAGTTGATGATGCACCAACTGCTTCAAGAGCTAGGTAGAGATTTAGTCCGTCAAGAATCACCTAAGGAACCATGGGAGCGCAGTCGATTATGGCATCACGAGGAATCATACGATGTGTTGAAACAAGAAAAGGTAATAGATGACATATGTGTGTTGTGTTGTGTTTATATAGGGGTTAAATGTGTGTAGCAAACTTTGCTCACTTGTATAATGTATTGTCAGGGGACGACGAAAATTCAAGGCCTTGTTCTTGACATGAAAATGATTGAGAATTATGCATCACATGGAGCAAGTCGTTTTACCATGGAAAAGTTTGGAGATGATCTCCACAGAAAAATTGGGGCACGTCCACTCCTCCATCAAGTTTGTCATGTTTTCTCATGGATTTGGTGCTTATTTGCTTGGGTGTTCCTAATGCATTCCTCCTACCATAAAAAACTCAAAATTAAAACAAATGCATTCAGTGCAATGCATAACCTAAGATTACTTCAACTCCACCATGTACAACTTCATGGGTCCTACAAGCATGTTCCTACAGGCTTAAGATGGTTGTCTATGCATGGATTTCCTTTAAGTTATCTACCTTTGGAGTTACAATTGGAGAACGTTGTTGCTCTTGACATGTCTTATAGCAATCTGCAACATCTTTGGAAGAAGCCTAAGGTAATAGATCCGACTCTTCTACCTTTTCTTCTTTTTGTGGTTATCTATGTAACACTAACATGCGTCATTAGTTTAACAGTTGCTGAGGTCATTAAAGTTTCTTATCCTATGTTGCTGTCACGAGCTTGTGAGTGTGGGTGGCTTTGACGGGTTCCCTCTACTTGAAAGATTGATATTGGCAGGATGTGTGAGTTTGGTTGAGGTGTGTGAGTCAATTGGGAATTGTGATAGACTACTTCTCCTTGATCTGAGTGAATGTGGTAAGCTCAAAAAGCTTCCAAGAAGCATAAGTAGGTTAAAAAACCTTAGAACACTATCAATAGATGGTTGTTCAAATCTTGGTGAATTTCCAGTGGGGATAAAGCATATGGAGTCGCTAGAAGTGCTAAAAGCTAACAATGTTTACATAGAATCCCAAGTGTCATCATCATCCGTCATTGTGGTTCCTAGAAGTTTGAAGTCCTTCACAATCCCAGGCACATTAGTAAGATTGTCCCTCGGGAATAATAATTTGTCTAATGAATCTTTTCCTGTGAGTTTTGGTAGTCTGTCAATGTTGAAGGAATTAGGTTTAGATGGGAATCAAATTGATTTTTTGCCCGATTGTGTAAGAAGCCTTAGTAGGCTTAGGAGTCTCCGTCTTTCGGGATGTGGTAGGCTAAAAACAGTATTATGTGCTCCAAGGACGGTAGAATATTTAAATGTCCATGGGTGTTTCTCGTTAGAGAAAGTAACGTTTCATCCAGAAATGTTATCATGGCCATTTGTCTATTATCGAGACACAAAAGCATTGACTGAGATTGAGGGCATATTAAAAAAACAAGCTATATCAGAAATTGATGAAGAGATGCTACGTAGGTTGGGGTGGATTAATAGACAACATGTGAAAGATGACAAGTTTTCGACAATGAGTGGTCTCCTGAAGGCTCAAGGAAAAACACTTCGAGTAGAGGTGAATGTCTCTTTATCAATACATATATATATATATATATATATATATATATAGAGAGAGAGAGAGAGAGAGAAAGGGGGGGATGGGAGATTCAAGGGAAAACTTTAAAAAAATAGAAAAGTGAAGAACATCCTGGTAAACCTTATCGGGACGGTATGCACTTGTGCATACAAGTAATTTGTAACATGCACACATACATATGCATAAGTGCATGATGCACACGTGCATAAAAATCAAAAAACAACATAATTTACCTGTATGTTCTTCCCCTAAACCTCCCTATATATATATATATATATATATATATCAAGTGTGTATGTATTTCAATCTACTAAAACTTGTAGTATTTGACAGATGAAGTGTCGGCATGTAGTATTCACCACATATTTTCAGGGGAATAGGCTTCCAGATTGGATAACTCACAGAAGCAGCTGCTTGTCGGGACTTCATTTGACGTTACCATCATCTGGTAAGAATTGTAGGATTCGAGGGTTAAATGTGTGCTTTGTGACTACTACAGTTTCAAGCACAAAGAGTGTCCTAATCCCAAGAACTGTAATAAGGAATTTGACAAAGAGGTACTCCAACAATATATACGGCCCTCGAAGGCGGGTTGCCTCAGAAGAAGGTGATATAGTATGGTTAAGCCATTGGATGTTGGGGAACAACGAGTTTGAAGATGGTGATGAAGTTAGTGTTGATTTTTCTAATATTCATGATCGTGTAGATGTAAAAGAGTATGGAGTGAGCATTGTGTACGATGATGATGATGATGGTGGAAACAAGAGAGAAGATCCTTTGGCTGATTACAAGTCATGGAAACTCGGCAGCTTTGGTTATGATATTCCTGCTTTTTATTGAAAGGAATCAAACTAAAACTTCGTTAACTTAATCTATACTTGTATTATAAAGCGTGTAATACGGTTATGTTGAAAATTTAATTGGTACAATTTTAATGATGAAAGTGTAACTTCTTAACCACAAGGGTTGTGGCGTAGTGGCTAAGGCCCTGGGGGATGTAGTGGAATATCCCATCTGCCTAGGGTTCGAATCCAGGCGTACACAACAATTGTGGCCACTGAGTTTATCAAGGTTGATTTCTTGCAGTCATAATTTGCCGGGAGTAGTCTAGGCATAGCCTAGGACACCTTTTTAAAAAAAAGTGTAACTTCTTAAGCTATGTGACATGATCCCTATGTTGGCCCCGCTATCGCTCTATCCATTCCAATATTCCATCTTCGTTCATTGACACACCAAATAGCAATAGCGAATAGAGAGTCACATTCAAAACATACCCATGGAAGCACAAGGTGGGCAACAACAATGGATGATGAGTGCACAAATTTCTTGTTCGTCTTCCCCGGCTCAGATTCTTTTTGCTCAAATTTGTTGTGCATTTGTAGTTTGATTATTAAGGTGCCGTTTGTTTTTTAAGAGGTCTAAAGTCTGAAGTTTTATTTTAGTTATGATTAATAAGAGATGGTGTGTAAAAAGGTCTGGACGATTCAGACTTAAGAGTCATTAAGAGATTTTTTTTTAAAAACAAACAGCCCTAAGTTTGTTCAAATTCATTTGCACTTTATTTGTTGGTTCAAGTTGAAGAACAACCTAATGGTTGTTAACAAGAACCCATCTAAAAGACTAAAGACACTTCTGTTTCAGAATATTGTGTTCTGCCCTTTTAATAGGAGTTTACCATTTTTTTAATTTCTCCGAACCAAGTTGTTGCTTTTTGTCAAATTCAACTTGTGCTCATGAATGTTTATGCATGGATTGTTTTAGAATTCCCTTGCATATGCAAAATTACTAGACCCCTAATTTGCTTCATTTGACTATAAACCGTCTTGAAAGTTAGGTGTCGTTTACCAAATGCTTATCGGCAAGAGCATCATTTTTACTTACTTTATCAAGTAACATTCCTGGCCATCAAAATGAATTATTGGTAAACGTCTTTTACCAGGTAAGCGTTTACGGTAATTAAAAGTTTTCTCCCTCACATACCGGGTAAGAGTCTCGTTCCTTACTATGCCTCAGGTAAGATTCTAGGTCCTCGTCATGCTCATTCAGAAGGTAAGTAACACCGTGTAAGAGCTTACCATCATATATTCTTAAATTTTGTGGTATTGATAAGATGGATTTCTTTTTTGGTCTTAGAATATATTTAACAGTTATGCTATAAATTTTATAAAATAAAGTATCAAAAGTCAAATTCTCAAAAAAAATACATCCAACTCTAACCGATACTCTATTTTAGCAATTCTAGCATTAACTATATTATAAAAATATTTTTTACATTTAATAAAATATTATTTCTCTTTCCTAAATATTTATTTTCAATATCCTTATTGGTGGGAAAGAATTAAATTTAGAATTTTAGAGATTTCTATAAATTTAAAGTTTTTCATATTCTATCTCCTCTTTTTTCTATTTTCCCAAACAATAATATATATATATATATATATATATATATATATATATATATATATATATAGGCCGATAATCAAATGAGAACCATAAATATGTTACAAACCCTTGAGAACCGATATAAAAATATTTTTTACATGATTTTTTCATCAAAACCTATGATTTAAGGTATTGTTTCACCTATATTTTTGTTCACCTTGTGAAAAGATTGCACGTGAATTTTTTTTTGATTCACCTAGTGAAATGAAAAATACAAGTCAAAAACAATCATGTGGTGAAAAAAATACATGTGAAACTATCATATTATGAAACAAATATATATTAAGCAATATCTTAAATTCAAGCATCTGGTGAAAATGTATCATGTAAAAAAATAAATTTTATATCGGTTCTCACATGTTTGTAACATATTTGTGGTTCTCATTTGATTTAACCCATATATATATATATATATAAATATATATATATATATATATATAAATATAGGGGTTGTTTTATTTGCAACCCTTAAAAAGGTTGCAAACCTTGTAATCCACATCTTAACCGTCGGATTCATGATCGGCGGTTACAATAGATATGGGACCCAATATTTTTAATTAAAAAAACAGAAAAATAAAAATAAAATAACCGTCGATCATGAATCCAACGGTTAAGATGTGGGTTGCAAGAGTTACAACATTTTTCAGGGTTGCAAAATATCCTTCCACTATATATATATATATACATATATATATATATATATATATATATAGAGAGAGAGAGAGAGAGAAGGGGGGGTTGGGTTCCGATGAGAAGTTGAGTTAACATGAGAAGTGGCTATCAACCGTTGTGAGTTTGAGATTAAAAGTGATCAAAGATTCAGATTCACTTCTCACGTTAACTTAACTTCAGAAGTGAATCTGAATCTTTAATCACTTCTCACGTTAACTTAACTTATATCGGTTCTCACATGTTTGTAACATATTTGTGGTTCTCATTTGATTTAACTTAACCCCTATATATATATATATATATATATATATATATATATATATATATATATATATATAGGGGTTGTTTTATTTGCAACCCTTAAAAAGGTTGCAAATCTTGTAACCCACATCTTAACCGTCGGATTCATGATCGGCGGTTACAATAGTTAAAAAAACAGAAAAATAAAAATAAAATAACCGTCGATCATGAATCCAACGGTTAAGATGTGAGTTGCAAGAGTTACAACATTTTGCAGGGTTGCAAAATATCCTTCCACTATATATATATATATATATATATATATATATATATAGAGAGAGAGAGAGAGAGAAGGGGGGGTTGGGTTTCGATGAGAAGTTGAGTTAACATGAGAAGTGGCTATCAACTGTTGTGAGTTTGAGATTAAAAGTGATCAAAGATTCAGATTCACTTCTCACGTTAACTTAACTTCAGAAGTGAATCTGAATCTTTAATCACTTCTCACGTTAACTTAACTTCTCACACGATACAAATCATGTCTAGCTCAGTTGGTTTCCCCAAGGGCGGTAACATCCTGGGAGGGTTGTGGATGATATCCCAATCTACTCGGGTTTGAATCCAAGGGGAGTTATTCTGAGGGCATGAGGTGATGAGGAGTACCCAGTCCTTGGCCGGTCCAGTCGTTGACTGGGCTGCCCCCCCCCCCCCAGCCCAGTCTTAAGACTGTGGTTGGGCTCTAGGTTCGGCGTAAGCTGGGCCGGGACAGCGGCGGATTAGTGGGTTGCCCGTGGATGCCCGATACCGCCGGGGAGGTGTGCGTGCGTGTGTGCGTGTGTTCATGGTAGTCGTTCGTTGGTTCGATGCCGCTATGCCTTCCAAAAAAAAAACTTCTCACACGATCCTTCGCCTACATATAGTGTATATATATATAGGAGAAGGATCGTGTGAGAAGTTGAGTTAATGGTGAGAAATGGATTTGAACCGCTGATCTCTTTTAATCTCAAGCCCTCCCATGAATTGCGGCTTAGAAGGTAATTGATCTGGTGCATCTCGGTGCATCTCATCCTAATGTTCGTCCATTTCTTATCCAACGGTTGATAATCACTTTTCTCTCTCTCTCTCTCTCTATATATATATAGAGAGCAAGGATCATTTGTTAACCAACCAATTGTTGTTAACTTTATGAACCTTGCTCAACCAATAGAAATGCATATTTGGTTGTTGTTTTCATTGTTTATATATTTAATATAAAAGGGTAGAAAGGTCATTTCGTGATTAACCAATAATTCATTTATTTTTTGGGGGGTTACAAGAAAAAAAACATCCATGATTATAGCGTAGGTTACAATTTCATAAAATTTTCATTTTTCCATAAACTTTTAATATCATATGAATTTTTCACTTCGATTTCATATGTCCTTGTTCTTTATCTGGATGAACACTTGTTCTTTATCTGGATGAACACACCTAGCAGATGTCCTTGTTGTTTATCTGGATGTGAACATTGATGAACACAGATGTCCTTGTTCTTTATCTGGATGTGAACATTGATGAACACAGATGCTTTTGTCTTTATCTGGATGAACACACCTATCAAATGTTCTTGTTCTTTAACAGATGAACACATATGTATGTTCAACTAAGTAAAAGAATAAATGTAACTGTTTTGATTTAAATGTAACATAACTGTTTTGAATGTGTGTTCAACAATGAACATATTTATAGGTGTTTATGAATGTTCATCATGTGCATTTGAAACAATGGGAGATTTAATTCACCATTTGAAACAATGAGAGATTAACTGTTTTTAATTTAGATGTGTAATTGTTTTAAAGGTGTGTTTTATAATAAACATATTTGTAGGTATTCATGAATGCTCATTATGTGTATTTCAAATAATGGTAGATTTAGTTCCCCATTGTTCACTTCGGTTACAATTGTTTTCAATGGAACATTAATGAGGCGTTTAATAGCATTTAAAACAATGGAATTTTTAATTCTCCAAATTACCCTTAAACACTTTTGTTCACTTGTCCATTTAAGAAATAAAACATCTTTTATTAATTAGAAATTTACTTTTAATCTCAACAATTCAATGTTAAGATGAAGGGTTTAGATTAGTTCACAAAGTTAACAACAAAACTATGGTTAACAAAAGAACTCAACCTTATATATATATATATATTAGGCATATACCCACGCGATGCAGCGGAATGTAAGTAAAGAACGAACAATTAATGCTATTTCCTTATATACATTTCATCAATAATCAACCATGACCTAAAAATCACAACTTATGAAACCTAAAGCCATAAAGATATTCAATAATTAGTTTATATTACAATTATTGACGAAAAAAATTATAATGATATTATTTATAATAAGAATGAAACGTATTTTACGATTATGTATTTTTAACGTGCTAACGGTGGAAAACAAAATAAAACGTATGGACAGAAAAACAAATTATTTCGTAGATATTCATGATATTTAATAGTACGGTTAAATTAAAAATATTCAATATTTGACTCATTTTGAAGATATTGAGGAGACGCTTATAATGATATAATTTGTAGAAAAATGAACGTATTTTTTCATTGCATTTTTGTTAATATATAATTATTTGTGTTAATATGTGTAAAATGAAAAAAATAAGAGATATAAAGTAAATTAAATAAGTAATTATAAGGGTGATAAATGTAACAATGTAAGGGTAGTAAATGTAATTGTACAAAAGTTTGTACAATAACCGTTTGTACAATAACCGTTTTAGTAGTATAGATAATTCGTATATATTCTGATATTTAATAGTATGGTTAAATTAAAAAATATTCAATATTGGACTCGTTTTGAAGGTATTGACGAGACGATTATAATGGTATAATTTGTAAAAAAATGAACGTATTTTTTCATTGCATTTTTGTTCATATACGATTATTTGTGTTAATATGATAACGGTGTAAAATGTAAAATGAAAAAGTAAGGGATACAAAATAAATTAAATAAGTAATTGTAAGGGTGATAAATGTAACATTATAAGGGTAGTAAATGTTATTGTATAAAAGATTAAGGATGATAAATGTAATTGTACAATAGTTTGTACCGTATTAGACTTTTCATTATATAGTATAGATATAGATATAGATATAGATATAGATATAGATATAGATATAGATATAGATATCTATACTATATAATTAAAGTTTTAATTCAGTTTCTCCTCCACATTTACACCAATTTCTCACAAACCCCTCTCTATCTCCCCCAAACTGATTAGGTATCCGAGGAGACGGAGGCTATGGCGATTAAGTTTTTAGCTGCCGATGTCTACTTCCTCCCAATCACTCCCTCAACACAGGTCTCATCTCCTCTTTTCCCTCTCTTAAACTTCTGCAACTCACGGCCACCATCGCAAGATCTCCCTCCGTAACTCCACCATTCTCACTTCATTTTCACACTTTCTCAAACCCTAATCATCTCAATCAATCATACTCTCTTCCATGTGTTCGCTCTGAAACCCTAGACAATGTTACTGTGGGTTTTAGGGGTTTAATAAACCTCAGTTGCTTTTTTTCCGATTGAAAATGGCAAATCCATACTCTTCTTCGGTTACTGCCTCTCAGGTATCATTTTTTTTTTAATTTTATTCTAATTTATGAATATCGAAGTGATGAAGTGTTGATCTATTTGGTATTGTTCGTGTGTTTTTGAAGGTTTTGAAGATTTGACATCGATAAAAGATTAAGATTGGTGATCTTTTGCTTGTTTTGTGCTGTGTAATTAGGTTAATAAAAAATACTGAAATTTTGTTTAATCATTAACCATTTAATATATCTGTTAATGATTTTGCAGAAAAGTTTGTGATGTGTGTTTTAGCCCTGATAGAAGTTTGATCACTATGTAGTATTAAATTTGAATTAATATTAAACCTAAAGGTTTATATCACTGATAGAAACTTGATCACTGTGGTTTAATATGCAGATACGAAGCATATTTGTGGGATAAACTTTCTTGGAACGTAACACAGAATAAGAAAGGATATCAAGGTAATCCCATTTATGTCAATCTCTCTTATATCGCATATTCCTTTTTATCAAGAAATCCTGACCTAATTTTCGTTCTTCTTTTTCCTACTTCCATATGCACTTTGGACGATATGTTTTCAACCCAACAGTTTATCTTGGTGAGTTTTTCTTCCCACAATGCTTTAGACATTAGTGTTATTTTAATCTATTTGATCATAAAGTTTACATTTTTAGTTTGATCATGACTCAGGGGCTTACGATGAAGAAGAATCAGCAGCCTGAGCGTTATTTTAATCTATTCGAGTGTGTAGCTGGTATGCATGAAGTTGTGGTAACTAACCAAGCCCTTGACGCAATTAAAGCAATATCACAAGAAAATCGAAGCCTTTGGAGAGTATCTTCAACAGTGAGTCCATCAATCTTTATCCCGCTAATCTATACTATATAATTAAAATTCTAAAACGGTTCTTGAAAAGTCGGTTCTTGAAAAACAGTTTCTGGAAACCCTGTTTTGTAGGTGTTCTTCCCCCCACGTCCTGCACGACCCTCTTCCTCCCACGTTTGCATTGCTATAGAGTATCAATAAAACGATCCTCTCAACAATGCAATCGACCGCTCTGCTTTTCCAAGGTACCATCGGATAAATTACTATGTCGAACTGGCTTCGAAGCTCGCAGAAGAGGGCAGGTTCGAGGACTTGTTCATGATTGTGGAGACGGTTACGAGCGGTGGTAGTAGTTCTGGCTTGAAGGCGGTGGAGTTTGCGGCGTTGTTGAATGATGATCTCGTTTCTAAGGGGATTTTGAGTGTGATTGAGAGTGACGGGGGCGTGCGGAGTGTGATCAGAGTGTTGACCGGTTTTGAGAAGTTAGGAATTGGTAGTGCATTGCAAGTGTTGCTGTCTGATAGATTTGTTGCGGAGGCGATTGGTCGAGATTGTAGGAGGATTTTGAAGTGTGGTGGTGTGGAGGAGGTTGTGGATTTGATTGAAACGCTCTCTGGTAAGGTTTCCTACACTCATTTTGTGTCCCCTTTCCCTTACATAAATGTTGAAGCAGAAATAGTACAAGGCACTGAATGTAATTATGTTATTTTATGAGATTATATCCTTTTGAGAATTCGTCAGGTCTACTTGTAAGTTCTTTTAGATTTATTTAATACATAATCTTGCTGGTGATTTGTGCAAGTGAGCTACTCGAAAATTCCGACCACAGATTATGCCGGTTAGATGTTGTAAAATGTTGGATAAAGATCTAAATTTTGTAAAATATGGCTTCATCTTATTTACTGGTCCTCCATTACAAGCAAAAAACGTGTGATAGAGGCTATTTAGTTAAAATACACTGGTTTATTCTTATACTTTATACACTGCATATTACCATTCCAGATATAGCACTTATGCTATAGAAATTTGAATTTTATATTAGAAATCTTAAAAAACTAAGTACCTCTCTTGATCATAATTAAGTTGTTTTGTGAGCTATCCTACGACTGTATGAATATTCACTATTATTTGTTTGAAGACCCTACTGGCATCTTTCAAGTGTGGAGCAGTTATTGTGGTAAAGCAGTGACAGTTGATTAGTTCCTGAATATTACTTTTTCCTTGAAATACATTGTTCTTGGAAACTGATGTTGTTTTCTTTTGATCGATAACAAGAACATGAAAAAATTAAGTTGCTATTGGGGAAGGGTTTAGTGTCTTATCATGATGCTAATTTATGATAATCTTGCTCAAGCATGCAAGTGTATTGCGATTTTCAAAGTAAGTTTTATGTGATATACTATGGTTTTCTTCAATCTGCTGTAAAATTTTGACCTATTCGTTGCTAATGTCATTATGGTTATTGTTAGGATCTATAATAATAGATGCAGGCAGGTAATAATGAAGAGGCACAAGGATTGAATCTTGGATGAGACTTGAGAGAGTGGTTGGGATAAATGGAGATCTGTAGACTGTGATCATGTTCAAGAAAGAACGATTCTCTCCCGAGGTTTGTCTCCTCTGTTTTTTTACAAGAATATTTTACATCCCCGAGGTAACTTCAATGCTGATTTTTTTTATTTGCCTATATTTTGGCATGCGTCTCTTCTTGGAGAGGTTTTCATATTATGATGTTTCTGTGTTTATTTTGAAGTTTCATGGGTTTTTTGTCTTGTTTTCCTGATTGATCAGTTGTGTAGACAATCTGTTTGTTAAATTGTCAAAGAGAGAGGACTTGGTCCAAACAGTTATGGAGATGTCATATTTCAGAGGCTTATCGGAATTGACAAGAATAGAGGACCCCTGTTTCATTTTCCAGTGTACAGTCAACTCCTTTGATGATCAATTAGATTCAATGATGATTGCAGTAGCTACATTTTGGAGATAACAGGATCGGATTCATGCTCATTTAGGTGTGTTTGACAATTCCAAACCTGCTATGGAACCATCTCCATGACCATTTTTAGGTTTGATCCTTGAACTTCTTTTTTATATTTGATTTTCTTTTGTTCATATTATCAATCCCAAAGGTCTTACACTTCTCATCCTATCAACGTTTTTTAGGTGCACCCATGAACCAATTATTTGGCGCAAGTTTTCTTATTTCGATTCATTTTTAGTTTTTCAATGTAACAATATTTCTTGTTTCTTGGTCTTGTGACCATATATGGTTAAAAACGAGATCCTGGTTTCCAGAAAAGAGCATGTTGGAGAGTGTTTTAGTGAAAGGTGATGGTATGGTCAAATCTGGGTTGTAATAGTACGGTCAATTCTCTCAGGCTATTCGGTAGTCCTGTTTTTTCAACCTTCATAACCCTGCTTTGGTACTGTTACCTGTTCTCAATTTCCCTTTTAAGAGTTTTAAGAAATGTAGAATGCACTCACTTTAGAGCTTTCATAGGATCTCCGATCTTGATTCAATGGTTCAATCTGGAGGAAAAAAGTTGGGATTTGGGTGTTGGTGGCTTTTGTGATAGAAATAATTGAAAGATTAGAGCACTGGAAAAATAGGACAAATTTACTATACATCACACTTTTCAAAATCTTGTAATTAGGTTTTTAAATGGATGTTTAATTATATTTATGACTAAATTCTGCCTTCTATCTAATTAGGACTGAATTTCGAGATAGGAAATTTGAATTTTGTCAAGAAAGATTCTTCATGAAAATTAAAAATTGCACTTGGGTACAACATTTTTCTTTGCTAAACACGTGATGGTTCTGAGCTGGTCGATAATGTAATAGTCCTTGTAGAACATGCCACAAGCGTTTCTTGATTGTGTTAAAGAGTAGAAACCAATTCAACTTTGTCGATTTGTTATGGTATTTATCTTGTCTTTTTTACTTTGTCGTTCTTGAATACTGATTACACCTATGTGCAGACTATTGCTTTTGCTTTGCATTTTTCCCTAACTATGTTTGGACAAGAAAAGTTGTTGGGTTTGTTTTTCCATATCTTCTTTGGAAATAAGTGCCATGTTTTTGGTTGAAAGTTTTTTTTCATTTATTTGATTTTCGTGGAAGTACTAAAAGAAAGACAGTTAATGAATTTTCTTACAAATGTAATTGAAGTGATTATGTTAACTGAAGACTCAAGAAAGCCACTGCTGAAGGGTCCATGACCGTGATCCTTTTGTCACATCTTCTTTGATAACCCACAGACCCTGCTCATGGGTTTGGATCATAACCGATGTTACTTTCCCATCTTCTTTTAATCTTACTGCTATCGTTGTTGTCTGTTGGTCTAAGTTCATAACCTTTTTTTTTTTTTCAGTTTGGCTTATGGGTTTGGACATTTTCAACTCTGCTTACCATAATTTTCTGCCATGGAGTGGGAAAGGAGACCAATCAGAGGTTTCCAAAGGTTTACCATGTTTATTATTTTTATTGGGACCGGGGTTCTCGATTAAAGGTTTATTTCTCTATGTATGTTTATTTATTGCTACTTGTCTGCTGCTGACGATGTGTACATGTTTTTGTTTGTTGTGATGAAGTCTTGTTTGGTTCTGACACTTGCCAAGTCATTTGGGGTTATGAAGTTGTTATTGGGTTTGAAGATTGTCGTAGCTCTAATTGGACCGACCATTTTTGTTGGACAATGGTAACACAGTCCTATTTTTTGTTGGGCATCACTTGACACATGATGTGGATAGGCTGGTGGCTGTCCAGATGTAGGTAAGACCATTCCCAATGGTTTGTGATTATTATTAGCAATCAGAGCTTTTTGAGATCATATAAGCTTTATCAAATTTTGCATTACTTTTAATGACGTTACAATACGATGTATTCCATCTTATTCCAGGCAATTAATCTTATTTAGTGGAATTATATTAATACATTTTATTTTGAATTTGTTGTAAGAGTATATATAATATACCTAATAAGCAACGAATTACGAAAGTCATATCCTTATGCATTTTCCATATCTTCTTGACATGATCTCTTGGTTTCTAAGTTGCTTAAATGGGTATGTAGGCTTGCACAAATCCAACAAGGATCCTAATGGTATTTTTCCTTGACACAAAAGTTGTGCAACTTCATGCTCTTGGTTCCAGGTTATTCATATTTGACCTCCTAATGTCGAAAATAATTGTTTGCTATGAAAAAAGTAAAAACAGACAAAAGTTTGTTAGATTGGTGGTTATTTTTGTGCATCTAATCTCTTGTTAAAGGCCATATAAGCTGGAATCGCTGCCTAGCATTGAAGTGGTGAAATGTTTTTTGTTGTCTTTTGTGGATTTTTAACCTGTAGTTTTGAGGCAACTTGATAGATAAGATTAGGTGTTAATGATCTTGATAAAGCCACATGCTTGATGACTTGCCTTCTCATGTAAAGCAATGCTTTTTAGACTAAAAAACCGCTTCTCGATATATAACAAAATTTTGTATCCGCTGCATCGCGCGGGTATTTGACTAGTATATATATATATATATATATATATATATACACGTATGTATTTCAATCTAATATAACCATTTCATGGTGATGGAATTCACTATTAAACAAACAGCTTTTTCCGGCGGACGTTTTTGGTGGAAAATTCCGCCGGAAATATTCCGGCAGATTTTTGGCGAAATCCAACCTGGTCAAACCTCGTTGACTTTCGTCGGAATATTTTTTTATTTTTTTTAAAAAGTATTGTTTTCGACGGATTTCTTACGAATTTTTTATTATTTATTATTAATTATAATTAATTAACCATTTTCGGTGGATTTCCGACGGATTTTAATTAATTAATTTAATTAATTATTTTCCGTCGAAAATCCGCTGAAAAATATTAAATATTTATTTTTCTTAGAATAATTATAAAAATAAATAAATAAAATCAAATCCGCCGAAAAATATTAAATACTTATTTTTCTTAGAATAATTTTAAAAAAAATCATATCCGCCGAAAACACTAAATATTTATTTTTCTTAGAATAATTTGAAAAAAAAAAAATCAAATCAGCCGAAAACACTAAGGTGGCGTTTGTTTTTTAAGAGGTCTGAAGTCTTATTTCACTTCTGATTAATAAGAGATGGTGCTGAAATCTGAAATCTGAATCAATAAGACTGTTTGTTTTTGTAACACCTGAAATCTGAATCACCCACCACCATTTATTAAAGAAAAAAAAAAATCATACGATCAAAAGCTTCATTCAGGAGGAATCTACAAAACCAAGAATTCATAAAAACTATAAAGGATTATAACCCACAAAATATAACATTAAAACACTGATAATTTGATCATGATTTATTGGTCTTTAAACACCCATTTATGACATTTACCAAAAGCAACCTTCCCATCAATCTGCATCTC
Source organism: Arctium lappa (assembly GCA_023525745.1). Classification (NCBI taxonomy): domain Eukaryota; kingdom Viridiplantae; phylum Streptophyta; class Magnoliopsida; order Asterales; family Asteraceae; genus Arctium; species Arctium lappa. Next base: position 80,977,560 of record CM042055.1, read on the forward strand.
AAAGCCTTATCAAACAAAATCAGGAAGGAAAAAGAAAAAGAAAAAAACCCACCTAAATCATTGTGATTATGCAGGTTTTCAAGCCAAGCACCCACATGCATCTTATTCTCTGCAAAACCCATCTTCCCACATCAACATCCTACAAATTTAACCCTAAATTACCTGCATCCATTGTTTGATTTCGTGAAAAGACCATGGGGGAAAAGAAGAGGAACTCACAAGCTATCATTCTCTCCAAGTTTTGCAGCCATTGCCACCTCAAAGTCGCCTGGAAAAACAAAGAGGAAGTTGTATTAAGGTGGAGAAATTAGGGTTTGATTTGAGATTGAAGATGGAATTTAGAAGAGTATGGGCAAGGACGAATGGTCCAGAAGACGGAGTACTTTTGTTTTTTTTCAAAGAATTATTTGGGTTTTTATAAGCAGGTTCTGATCTTCAATGGTATCTCTGTGAATTGTTTTCGATGTTCTTCTTTCTTCTCTCTTTCAATTGAGAATTATTCCAGAAGTAACAAAAGCAACAAAGATGAAATCTGGAGGCGAGACCAGGGAGAAAGAGAGTTTATGTGAATTAAGGGGTTATGTTAGCACTTATGATTTCAGAACACGGTTAGAGCTTTTCAGCTCTTATTTCGAAAAAAAATCAAACAATCTGAAATAAGAAACATCTGACCGATGCAGATATAAGTGGTATTAAGTGGTTTTTTATAAAAAAAACAAACAACCCCTAAGTATTTATTTTTCTTAGAATAATTTGAAAAAAAAAATAAAAAAAAAACTAAATCCGTCGGAAATCCGCCGAAAACACTAAGTATTTATTTTTCTTAGAATAATTTTAAAAAAAATAAAAAAAAATCAAATCCGCCGAAAACATTAAGAGGGCGTTTGGTTCGCAGAATCTGATGAATCTGTTGGAATTGGAATGTTGAATTCATTTGACCAGATTTCATTTCATTGTTTGGTTCAAAGTTTTCGATGGAATGGAATCTTCCAATTCCATTAAATTCCATACCTAAAGGATTTTAACATTCCATCATCAAACCCAAGTATTTCAATGGAATGAAATTTGTTATTTTCATAATTCCAAAATTACCCCTTATGTGACACCCTCAATCTGGAAATAATAACTTATTTAAAATTTTCTAAACACATCAATAACGATTCGTCTACAATCACAATTTAAGAATGAACCTCCATACATATACATATCCTATATAACAGTCTATGATAAGGACGGGTGCTACTAAACCCAAAGTCAGCTACTATCTCCAATCTGCAGAAGACCTCATCAACTACTTACTCTTGCACAAGGCTAAGGCTCGACTTCTCAAAGCACTGCTAGAACCGAACCCCCAACAGGAACCTGATGCACATGCCGACAAATAAAAAGGGGTTAGGCTTAACGCCTAGTGAGCTCAAGGGTTTTAACATGAATGAATGCACAAGTAAAACCATGCTAGAAACAGTTACAGTTCTTATCAACAGTTAACCAATTAATCACGTAGATGTGGAGTCAACGGGAGCGACCCATATCTCCAATCTGGTTCACCCAAAGAGGCAATGCACCTTGAAGTCACTTTCACTGACAACCCAAAGGCCCGACACGCACCGGGGACTACCGCTTAGGAAATTCCCCGAAGACGGAGGTCTAGGTACATGGGAGACTACCGCCTTAGGAAATTCTCCAAATGTCACCCACCTACATTCCTATAGTGAATCACAGACTTGGTTCGTCCACATAATGCATATAGGAGGCCTCAAAGATGTGTTTCAACCCGTTAGTCATTCGGGTAGCAACCATGTTATCCCAGTTTAATCTAGTTGGTAAACAATAATCACAGAACACAATAATAATCAAGAGATAATAAGATCTAGAATAACATACCAATCCCTTGAATAAACAATGAAACCCTTGAGTGTTCTTGATACCCTTGAATACAGAGAAAACGTATAGCGACTATTTAGAAAATTATCAGAGTTCTTACTAAAACTAAACTAAACATAACTTTAAATACCTAAGCCATATGGGCTTTAAACTTAATGGGCTTTCTAATGGGCTTGGGCCCAATAGTAACAAAACTATTAAACTATTACAATTTAAACCCTCTAACTTAACTTTAGCACAATTGCAGTTTAAACCCTTAACTTTAACTTTAATCTTGAATACAATTTATTTGATCCAACAATCTCCCCCTTCGGATTCAAGATTAAAAAAAATTTGCAATTGTCTTCGGGTCTTCTCTAGTCTTCACTTATCTCTTGAGAATTTTCAGATATAACGTTGATAGCTTCAAAACTTCAAAACTTGATATCTTTAAACAATCTTCAAATCTTTAAAATCTTTGAAAATTTGAATATCTTCAGATTGTATTCTCCCTTTTTGTATCTTCTCCCCCTTTTTATATCTTCTCCCCCTTTTTGATGAGTGGTGAGAATCAACATCATCAAAACTTGGCAAAACAATCTCCCCCTTTTTAAGACAATCTCCCCCTTTGTGTATGATCATCATGTAAGCATAGTCTTCATCATGTAACGAGCCCTGTATGGAAATAAGAGCAGTCTCTCCAAATGGAAAGAGTGATTATTTCAATCTTTTCAGATTAAAATAGAAAGTAGTAACCATTCAAATCTTTTCAAATTCAAACAGTTAATAAGTGTAACCCTGAATCAACAAATGACTCAGTTAGAATGCCTGTCAGTAACACAAAGTTACTGAGTAACACAAAGTTACTATATAAGGAGCTGGTTTGATGTTGACTCCCCAGGTCTTCCATTCAATCATCGAATAACACATGGTTATCTATGAACGTTCTGGCAGAAAACAAATTTCTGTGTGTTTGTGCATGTGTATGAAAGAATTAAGCATAGATGATTGCTTTTCATTATAGGCTCAAAGTATGGTAACTTATTGAGACAGCAACAAATTATACAAAGACTCAAAGTGCATGAGAAAGGGTTCGAAGGTGGGGCAATTTTCCTTCTTTTTCAATATTAGTATCTTCCAAATGAAGAACCAATAGCGTATGTGTTGCGTCCCCAGAAAATGTGAAACATTCTCTTTTTGAGAAAAGAATGAGTAGCTGGTGGGGTTGTATGCAAGAGATGGCATGGGCTAGGTGCCTTTTTCAATGATGGTCACCAAAGAATGTGAACCAATCAGATTATGTGGCTGCCCGGCTCAGAAAGAAGTTTGGTGCAAAGTTTAATATTCTTTTACTCTGTTCTCTCACCCTCTTTCTTTTAATTCTCACTTCTAACCAATCTCTCTTTTTCATTTTACCTCTTCACACACCATCACTCAATTCTTTTGACCCTTCTCCCCTCAATCACTCAGGGAATACTTCCTGGGTAGGAAACACTGGTTATCGTGAATCCATGGAAGTTCTGTTAAGTTCTCACACTGAATCCCATGTATTTTCCTAAAAGAACATGTTGTTCAACAGGCGTTTTGTACATGTAAGCACAAATACCACTTGTTACATGAAGCATAAGACTTTCGGAGATGTCAAAACAGTTATGTTTGATGATGCAATTCTCCCCCTCAAACTAAAAAAGTTTGACAATTAAGCTCATATCATTTTATCATGAAGAGTAAGATTTTGGAGAATCAAAAACGAATGTTGTTTATATGAACAATATATAAACATATTTTCAATGAAAGCACATGAAATGACGTTTGATTCAAGCAACAGTGAATACAAAGAACGTGAGTATTACCATAGAAAGATTTAACTTTTGATACATGATAATAACAAAAATAGAATGTTCTGAACCGTTATGTGTATGAATACTTGACAAAGTATATTGACAAGATAAAACGCAAGTATTTATCTTTAAGAACACACGGTCAGATAAACATTTAAGTATCCAAAAAAAATCTGTTAAAATCACAGATATTCTCCCCCTTAAATCACTATAGGTTTTTTTTAATAAAGAAATAAAGCATATAAAAAATAGATAGAGCACTGAAGTGCGGGTTCTAATCCGATGTGATTAGAAGTCATAGTCACTTGAACTGACCTGCATAAGTGAAAGAAACAATGGTAATCATTTATGAAAATGATTCCTTTCTCGTTAATAACAGTTGGAAAATAACACACTATCAAGATTTGTAATACTCCCCCTTGAATCATGAGTAAGGTTTAAGACATGTTCAACATACCAAGTTTGCTGATTAGAAATTGAAATCGCTTTTCATCCAATGGCTTGGTGAAAAGATCAGCTAACTGGAAGTCAGTTTGAACAAAGTGCATTTCAATATTACCTTTTTCTACATGATCCTTGATGAAATGATAGCGTACATCGATATGCTTGGTCTTCGAATGCTGTACTGGATTAGCAGTTATAAATATTGCACTCTTGGAATCACAATAAATCGGAACGCGCTTGTAGTTGTATCCAAAGTCCCTTAACTGTGTCGTCATCCAGAGGACTTGAGAACAACAGCTAGCAACAGCTACATACTCAGCCTCGGCAGTGGATGTTGAAACACAGTTTTGTTTCTTTGAAGTCCAACTCACAAGTTTGTCACCTATGAATTGACATGATCCAGAGGTGCTTTTCCGGTCTAGCTTACATCCTGCATGATCAGCATCTGTAAAGAAAGTTAGTTCAAAACGAGAATCCTTTGGATACCAAAGGCCTAGATTAGGAGAACCTTTGAGATATCTAAGGATTCGCTTAACAGTAGTTAAGTGCGACTCTTTAGGATTAGACTGATATCTCGCACAAAAGCATGTGGCAAACATTATATCCGGGCGACTAGCAGTAAGATAAAGTAAAGATCCAATCATGCTACGATACACCTTTTGATCAACAGGCTTCCCGGAGGGATCCGCGTCTAAGAGTGTACCAGTAGCCATTGGTGTTTTCATGACTGAACTATCTGACATATTGAACTTTTTCAAAATATCGTTTATATATTTAGCTTGATTAATAAATATGCCTTCGGGTAATTGCTTTACTTGAAGACCAAGAAAGAAATTCAATTCACCCATCATCGACATTTCAAACTTTGTTTCCATTATCTTTGAAAAGTTCTTGCAAAATTTTGGATTTGTCGACCCAAATATTATGTCGTCAACATAAATCTGAATAAGAATCAAGTCATCACCTTGCCTTTTAAGAAATAAGGTTGTATCTACTGTACCTTTCTTGAAACCAGAAGCAAGTAGAAATTTAGTGAGAGTTTCATACCAGGCTCGCGGTGCTTGTTTAAGACCATAAAGCGCTTTGTCTAAAACATAGACATGATCAGGGTGATGAGGATCAACAAAACCTTCAGGTTGAGCCACGTAGACCTCCTCATGCAGAACGCCGTTCAGAAAAGCCGACTTTACGTCCATTTGATAGACAATAAAGTTTTTGTGCGCTGCATATGCTAGAAAGATTCTGATGGCTTCGATCCTTGCAACCGGGGCGAATGTTTCATCATAGTCAATGCCCTCTTGTTGACAATACCCTTTTGCAACCAAACGAGCTTTGTTTCTCACAACTACTCCGGCTTCGTCTTTCTTATTTCTGAACACCCACTTTGTTCCAATAACGGATTTACCTTTAGGTAGTGGGATCAAGCGCCATACCTTGTTCCTTTCGAATTGTAGAAGCTCGTCTTGCATGGCAGAAATCCAGAATGGATCACGTAGAGCTTCAGCCGCTTTCTTTGGCTCTAAGGAACTGAGGAAGCTTGAAAACATACAGAAGTTAGCTGTTGCAGATCTTGTTGTGACACCAGATTGTACGTCACCTATCACGTTGTCCAAGGGATGATCCTTAGTCCAACGATGTGTGCTTGGTAGTGCATCAACTGTTTGTTGCGTATTGGACGCATCGTTGTCATCTTGCACGACAGGTTGCTCCATAGATGTACTCGGGACATCTTGTACTGGTGTTTCTGATACTGAGGCTTCCGGACTAGCAGTTGAAGTACTCGGGACTTCGTTTCCGGAAGAACTATCTGTAGAGACAGATTCAGCGTTAGTAGAGTCAGAAACTAACGGTGTATTAGTACCTGATGGAGTTGAAGTGTCAGTGACTTCGTCGGAAGGTCCAGGCATGTCTTCAGAGATAGTAGGGACCTCCGAGCTTGTACCACTTGTTATTGATGTTGATATGCCTTTTTCAAAATCTGCACATATATCATCAAAGGCATCAATAAACAATAAATCTAACTCAGATGAAGTAGAGTTAGAATTAGAAGTATAAGATCCTTTAGAAGTTGGTTCTATTCTTAATTGAATAGAAGCTTTGTCCTTAATTGCGAGTTCTGAACTGTTGTGTCCAGAAGTCCTTGTAGTATTCTCATCAAAGGAGACATTCATGCTCTCAACAACCGTCTTGGTTCGAATAATGTAAATTCGATAAGCTTTGGATGTCAGAGAGTATCCAACGAGATATCCTTCATCCGCTTTCTTATCAAACTTTGATAATCCTTGACGCTCTTTTAGAATGTAACACCTGCAACCAAAAACACGAAGGAACTTGATGTTAGGTGTACGATTGTTGATTAACTCATATGCTGTCTTATTAAAGCGCTTAACCACAATGGTACGGTTCTGTGTAAAACACGCTGTAGCGACTGCCTCAGCCCAAAGGTACATGGGTAGATCTGAGTAAGCAAGCATAGTCCGAGCTGCTTCAACCAGAGTGCGGTTCTTCCGTTCAACAATGCCGTTTTGCTGCGGAGTGTAGGCGGCGGAGAAATTATGTGAAATACCCACGGAAGTAAGATAACTCTTCAGGGTGTCATTCTTGAACTCCGTGCCATTATCACTGTGAATGGTTCTGACTGGCAGTTGAAGGCGTACTTGAATGCGCTTGATGAAAGCGATAATCAACTCTGGCGCATCTGACTTGTTGCGAAGAAACTCGATGTATACCTTGAGTAGTCATCTATCATTACCAACACATATTTCTTTCCGTTGATAGATGTTGTGCGCATTGGGCCACAAAGGTCCATATGAAGAAGTTCCAGTGCAGATGAGGTCGATGATTCAGCTTTGGACTTGAAGGAGCTACGCTTCATTTTGCCCAACTCACATGCGGAACAGAGTGAGTCTTTTTCGAACCTCATTTCTGGTAGACCTTTAACCAGACCTTGTCTTTGTAGCTTCGCTATAGATCGGAAATTCTGATGAGACAAGCGTCGATGCCACGTCCACGATTGTGCTTTAGAAGCTTTGGCTAGTAGGCATACTGGACGTGTGGCAGACAGTGTAGGAAAATCTACATAGTATAGATTTCCATGGCGCTCAGCTTTGAAGATTTCGTAACCATCGTGATCTTCTAGATAGCAATGAGTGGTTGTGAAGCGGACTTGATATTGCATGTCACAGAAGTGACTGGTACTGAACAGATTGTGATCAAGTCCTTCAACATATAGCACTTTTTTAATCTTCACAACACCGTTATCGAGCATTCCATATCCTCTGACGTGGCCTTCGGCTTCAGAATTGGCAAATCTAACTGCTCCGGCAGGCTCCTCCACATAGTTATGCAAGAGGTGCTTGAATCCTGTCATGTGGCGTGAACATCCGGAATCTATTACCCACAATCGACAAGCCTGCAAAAGAGACAATTAGTTTTGCTTAGGCACCCATATCAAGATGGGTCCTTCACGGTTAGCATCAAGCAATTCAGGAATATCCTCAGGTTTGACTTTTACTCGCCATTCATAACGTGGTTTTGGAACCCATTTCCAAACCATCTTAACGTCTAATTCCTGAAAGTGCTTTTTGGAAGTAGGATTGGCAACCTTAGCACGATACACTTTTGGTTGTGTAGAAGAATCAGAATTAGAATTAGAATTAGACTTAGAGTTCAGCTTAGCTTTGCTTTTATTCTTTTTGGACTTAGGAGGGGAGTAGTATTTGAATGAATTATCCCAACAGTGTTTGCAATAAAGATTCTTTCGAGCAAAATTCATAAACTTAGATTTATCGGAACAAATCTTACATTCATGTTTATCAAAAGAAGTACTATTCAAAATAACACTGTCTGTAGGACAACTACTAGAATTCAAACTATTCTTTTTATTCAAACTAAGATCTTTATTCTTCTTACTCCTCCCAACTCCATTTCCTTTTATATCTGAAACAGAAACAGAAACCTTGTTAGTCTCTAACTTAGAAGGTGGTTTTTTTCTAGTACTCTTTGAAGTCTCACCCTTTTCAAAAATACTCGGTGGATATTCAGGACAATCAGAGTAAACAACTGAAGGTTTTGTAGAGGCATAAAATTCCGGATTGGTTCTTACCTTCCGACTTGGATCATTTAACATCTGTTTATCATTTGAAGCATTTTTAAACAAAGTAATTTTCAAATCATTGATCTCAGTGCAAAACTCTTGATTTATTTTTAAAGACTTTTCAAGTTTATGTTTGAGATCAAAGTTTTCATCTTCAACCTCATCAAGAGATTGTTGCAACATATTAATTTGCTTCATCAATTCAGATGTATTACCATCCACAGAATTTGACCCCTTTAAATCAAAAACAGGATCAGAGTCTGATGCATTCATCCTATCAGAGAATATCTCTTCAGTCATGGACTCAATAAACTCCGTTTTATCATTTTGAACACAAGATCCATCCGCGGTAGCAGTAACTTCTTCAACCTCTTCAGGAAGTAAAGGTTTAGAAGCAATGGGAGTTGAGACTGATGGTATAGTAGATGGATCAACATCTGATTCATACTCATCAAATTTGCATGCAGTCTCAGGAAGAACTGTGTTGGTGCTCACTGATTCTTTAGAAGGTGTGGTAAATAGTGATTCAAACTCAGTAAATTCGATCTTTCGAGTTGCATAGCTTTCGTTCAAATCACTATATGTAAAACCAACAGATTTAAAAAGATTTTGAGAATCAGTGTCACCAGACTTGTTCTTTCCCATTTCTTCTTGACCTTTGGTCTCTTCAGAAGGTTTAGGAGAACTTGCTTCAACAAAAGTAGCGTGAATGTCAGGAATGGGTTTTATTGCGGAGTCAAATTTATCAAAATTATATAGGTGCTCCGGTGCCTTTTTCAAAATTTCATTAATTGGCACACCCAAACCTGGTTTAAGTTTGTAAAACCTTTCGTCTTGGAGTTTATTGGTCAACAGATTTAATGTCTGTTCAGTCTGACCTCGTTTCATGTTAATGTCCTCCAGTTGCTTTATTTTGGTGTAAGCTTCATTTCTTTCTTTATAACAAACGTCAAATTTGATTTGAAACTCACCCTTTTCAGTATTAAGATTCACAAGATCTGTTTCTAAACCAGATATTTTTCTTTTAAAGACTCTTTTTCAGCTTTTAAATCATCTTTTTCCTTTTCCTTTTCTTCCACAACAACTTTTAAAATAGCATTTTCATCATGAAAGCTTAAAACAGATTGATGTGAGAGCTAAGTTTGCCTTTCAGTAAAGCAAATTCATCTTTCATGCCATGTATTTGAGCCATTAAAGATTCAATAAGTTCAGAGTCTTCATCGTCACCTTCCAACTTTGCCATGTAAGAAACTTGGGTGAAATGTGCTTGTTCCTCGTCATCAGAACTTTGGAACAACCAGTTCTCTTCTTCAGCCATTAGTACTTTTCCTTCTTCAGCTTTCTTGGCAATCAGTGACTTTCTTGAGTAGTACTCTGAGTTCTTCACTTTCTTGAATTTGCAGTCCCTTGAGAAGTGCCCAAATTTTCCACAGTTGTAGCATCTTCCTGGTTCATCCTTTTGCTCTTCTCGCTTCTCCTCTCTCTTTCCTTCTCTTCTATCTTCCTTCCGATCTTCTCGTCCTTCCTCTCTCCTTCCATGCCTCGGCTTGTATCGCATCTCAGACTTCTCTTTCTTATATCCATCATACTTTGGCTTTGAGTAAGATCTTTTCTTGCCAAAACTCTTCTTGAATCGTCGCGTAATGAGAGCCAAGTCTTCAGAGAACTTTTGAATATCCGGATCAGAATCAACTTCCATTTCTTCATCGCTTGAATCAGAGTCAGAGTCAGTAACTTCAGTAACTAGAGCTTTAGATGCCTTTTTCTTCGACCTTGCAGAGGATACAGAACCTTTGCCGGCTATGAGAGCCACAAAATCCTTCAGATGATTAGACTCATTATTCATAGATCTCACCTCATCCTCATGTTGAGCAAGAGTAGAGAAGATATCGGTGACATTTTCTCGAGCCATATTCTTCGACATCTGGAGGTTGATAGCAAAGTTCTTCCATTCTGGATTCAGATTCTTGATGAACTTGTAGTTTATCTCAGAAGCAGATTTGGCGATTTTGTTCCTCCGCAAGTCATTGAGAATAATGTTGTACCTATTATAGGTATCTAAAAGCAGCTCTCCTTCTTTTGCATGAAATCCCTCGTAAGCATTTATGCACAGATTCTGCTTATCTTGAATAGAAGCTTCACTTCCTTCAAACTGCCTTGCTAGTTCATCCCAGATTCCTTTAGCAGTACTCTGACTGTCGACACGATTGTAGATGTCGTTTGGAATTGCCATCGTCAGATAGATTAGAGCTTCTTCTTCTAACTTGAGCTGGTCTTTCTGCTTTTCAGTGAAGAACTGAACAGGTTTAGGAATATCTCTGTCAGGGATTTCAGGAGAGGAATCTGTAGCAGGTTGACCCTTTACAGTGATCATTGGAGTTTTGGGACCTTCAATGATTATTGTCATGAACTCTCTGTTCTTGTGATTCAGAAACTGAATCATTCTTGTCTTCCACTGCTGATACTCATTTGCCACGAGGACAGGAGGTTTGACTTGAGAACCCATCGAGAGAAGCTGATTCGACATCTTAGCTGTACGGTTAGTAAATAGACTTTTATGTACCAAGACAACCAACTAGATGAGATCGTTAGAATCAAAAGTAAAGACTACACTAAAAAATTTTCAGAAAAAATAAATTTCCAAAAATAATCAAATGCAGTCCTCGCACACAGTATAAAGCACTAATATCTATGAATAAAATACTGAAAAATTAAGAAGATTTTGATCAAGAGCAAATCTTTGTCCCCCTTCGCAGACTTAGCACGGGGGTCCCGCTACCCGGCTAGCGGGTGGGTTCAAGGAGCAACGCCCTTGCGGGGGTATGGGGCAGCGCCCCTAGAGAAATTTTTTTTGACAATTAGATACCCTATCACAGTTTGCAAAAATCGACCGGGGATGTGCTTCGAAGAATGAACTGTACCGGTCGAAGGAAAGACCGGAGTATGCAAGTACCCGGTCGAATGGGAAGACCGGAGAAACAATTATCCGGTCGAATGGGAAGACCGGAGAAACAATTATCCGGTCGAAGGTGCAAGACCGGATTAATACGTATCCGGTCGAAGGACGAAGACCGGATTGAGCAAGTACCCGGTCGAAGGTTCAGGTCGAAAGACTATCAGATACGTTAAACTTGATAAGATCGGATAACTGATAAGACCGAAGAATACGATGAGTTTCTGGGATTCGACCAAGATCAAACCCAGAAACTTTAATCGACCGATAGACTATGTTCGATCTGAATGGTGTTAAGACCGATATGTTCTTAACCAGCCCAGAACGATGAACAGCACAGAAACACACACAATCATAAAATTCAATCACTCAGATAATTCTTAACGCAACTAGTTAATCAGATAGCATTTAGAAGCATAAATCTCAACTATCATGCAATCGATTTTCGATGAACAGTAACTTTCACGATGAATAGTAAATTCGAAAAAAATATAGATTTAATCCTAAAACTTGATTCTTTAGGCTCTGATACCAAATGTTATCCCAGTTTAATCTAGTTGGTAAACAATAATCACAGAACACAATAATAATCAAGAGATAATAAGATCAAGAATAACATACCAATCCCTTGAATAAACAATGAAACCCTTGAGTGTTCTTGATACCCTTGAATACAGAGAAAACGTATAACGACTATTTAAAAAATTATCAGAGTTCTTACTAAAACTAAACTAAACATAACTTTAAATACCTAAGCCATATGGGCTTTAAACTTAATGGGTTTTCTAATGTGCTTGGGCCTAATAGTAACAAAACTATTAAACTATTACAATTTAAACCCTCTAACTTAACTTTAGCACAATTGCAGTTTAAACCCTTAATTTTAACTTTAATCTTGAATACAATTTATTTGATCCAACAAACCAAGAACACAATATTACCATCCTAAGCATGTAAATCCATCATATGACATAATATCCATTCAAATACTTCGTGAGAATATAAGGTCGCCAAAAAGGCATTCCAAGGAAGAATCATCATAATACCAAGATATGCATAAATAACTCATGGTAAGTTAATCGTATACAAATTTCCACATAAATCCCCAAACACTAGTACATTAAATAAGAACACTTGAGAAATCACATCAATGACAACACTTTAGATTCAACTTATTTCCGAACCGGTTTACCCAAAGAGGCAACTTGAAATAGCAAATGCCTACACGACTCATTTTAGTGAAAACCGAGCTAAGATACTCAAAAGCCTTTTTATCAACAATCGACGTCTTCCAAATAATGAAAATGCTTTTAAACATCGTTTATGAAGACACATACCCCAAAGACGTGGTTAAACCGAAACTCGATACGTATTGGGACCAAAGATTTTCCAACGGTTTTATGAATGCAACATACTCGGAATGCATAACCCATGAACTTAGGTTTCAATTGTACAAAGTCATTAAGAATGCATAATGCCATGAAATGAACTCCATTTGTACAAAATTGCTAAGAACCCAAATATGAGCATTTTATATAATTCCACAACCCAAGTTTACCAAACATGAAACTTATTAAAATACCCACACTTTGACAAATATCAAGTAAAACACACTTTTACTTCAAAATACCTATTTTTGGCATGTACACCGTTTTAACAAATCAACTTGAACTCACCTTGCTAGATTTAGGCTAAATCTAGATTTTACCCCACTTTGAGCTCCTTTGAAGAAACTTGAATCTTCAAGCAAAACTTCCAAAAACCTAGATCCATAAGTTTCCAACCATCAAAACATATAAACAATCACTTAGAATCATTCCCCAAACATAAGTACCAAAATCCTCAAAAGAGATCAAAACCCTAATTTCTCCAAAACCAACAAATCCGAGATTTGAGATATCGAACCTTAAGAAACCACCAATGGAGCATTTATAACCTTATTACAAGAAAAGTTACCCTTGAATACAAAGAGACTTCCGAGAACACCCAATCCAACACTTCAACCCGAGCTCCCAACCGATGAACTTGATGAGGAAGATGAAGATGGAGGTTTTGTGGTTCAAGGTTCCAACTAGTTAGATGATGAAGAATCATGTGGTTCAAGGGGAAAACCATCAAAATGGGTTAGGGTTCGATTTTAGGGTTTGGGAGAGAAAAGGGAAGAAGATAGAAATGAGAAAATGAGAAGAAATTGTGAAAATCGCAACATTTAACTCACTGGTACGCGTAGGCTATTGTGCCAGGCGATAGTGCCATGGCACAATCGCTGGCACAATCGCCAGGAATGTACCGTGGGTGCTCAAGCTTTGGCGATTGTGCCAGGCTATTGTGCCCTCTGGCACAATCGCTGGCATAGTCGCCCGGGTGCCCCCGAACTCCAAAAATCCGACTTTTTCAACGCCAATACTCCCGATACTCCGAGGGACTTTAAACAATGCATTCCCCAACAAAACCCCACTGTTTACAAGTCACAGAAATGTCCGGGTGACATTTACTTACCGAAATTTACGGGTGTTACACCTTACCCCAAACTAAACCCTACTGATATTGATTATCAGCAGACATCAACTCTCTCTCTCCTCTCTCTCTCTATCCCCTCTCTCTCTTCCTCTCTCTTTCCTCTCTCCCTCTCTCTCTCTCTCCTCTCTCTCCCTATACCTCTCTCCCTCTCTCTCCTATCTCTCTCCTCTCTATCTCTCCCTCTCTCCTCTTTCTCCTTTCTCTCCTCTCTCTCATCATCATTCGTGTGCTAAAATAATCAAAGCAATTTTAGTTAAAAATTAAAGTATTTAATGACTATTTCATTAAAGTAAATTCCATTCCAATTCAAAAGCTACAATCTGTGAACCAAACAGAAAAATTCCAATTCATTTAACAGATTTGATTCCAATTCTGTCAACCAAACAGGTGGTCAAACATGACAACATTTCATTCCAATTCCTTCAAAGTCAAATTCCTTTGACATATTCTATTTCATCCAAAAACATTCTGCAAACCAAACGCCCCCTAAGTATTTATTTTTCTTAGAATAATTTGAAAAAAAAAAATAAAAAAAATCAAATCCGCCGAAAACACTAAATATTTATTTTTCTTAGAATAATTTGAAAAAAAAAATAAAAAAAATCAAATCCGTCGAAAATCTGCCAAAAACACTAAATATTTATTTTTCTTAGAATAATTTAAAAAAATAAAAAAAAATCAAATCCGCCGAAAATCCGCCGAAAAACATTAAGTATTTATTTTTCTTAGAATAATTTGAAAAAAAATAAAAAAAATTGATCCAGTTGGGGCTTTAACGAATCCAGTTGGGTTTTAACAGATTTAGTTGGGCTTTAATGGATCCGATGGAGATTTAATTGATGCAATTGAGCTTTAACGGATCCAGTTGGGTTTTAACGTACCCGGTTGGGCTATAACGTACACAGTTGGGCTTTAACATACACAATTGAGTTTTAACGGATCCAGTTGGTCTTTAATGGATACGGTCGGGCTTTAAGAGATCTAGTTGGCTTTAACGTACCCAGTTGGGCTTTAACGTACATAGTTGGGCTTTAACGAATCCAGTTGGGCTTTAAATGATCCAGTTAGGCTTTAACGGATCTAATTGGGCTTTAATGGATCCGGTGGGGCTTTAATGGATGCAATTGGGCTTTAACGGATCCAGTTGGGGCTTTGACGTACACAGTTGGGCTTTAACATACACAGTTGAGTTTTAACGAATCCAGTTGGTCTTTAATGGATACGGTTGGACTTTAATGGATTCAGTCAGGCTTTAACATATCCAGTTGGGTTTTAACGTACCCAGTTGGCCTTTAACGTACATAATTGGGCTTTAACGGATCCAGTTGGGCTTTAACAGATCCAGTTGGGCTTTAATGGATCCAGTTGGTCTTTAACGTACCCACTTGGGCTTTAACGTACCTAGTTGGGCTTTAGTAGATCCAGTTGGGATTTAACGTACCCAGTGGATTTTAACGGATCCAATTGATCTTTAATGGATCACGTTGGGCTTTAATGGATTCGATTGGGCTTTAATAGATCTAATTGGGCTTTAACGAATCTAGTTGGGCTTTAATGTACCCAGTTAGGCTTTGAACGTACCCGATTGGGCTTTAACGAATCCAGTTAGTATTTAAAGGACCCAATTAGTCTTTAATGGACCCAGTTGGGCTTTAATGGATCCAGTTGGTCTATAAAGGATCCAGTTAGTCGTTAACGGATCCAGTTAGGCTTTGACGTACCAAGTTCGGCTTTGACGTACCCAGTTGGGCTTTAACATATCCAATTAAGCTTTAATGGATCCAGTTCGTCTTTAACGTACCCACTTGGGCTTTAACGTACCTAGTGGTTTTAACGGATCCAGTTGGGAATTAACGTACCCAGTGGTTTTAATGGATCCAATTGCTCTTTAATGGATCTGGTTGGGCTTTAATGGATCCGATTGGGCTTTAACGGATCTAGTTGGGCTTTAACGTACCAAGTTAGGCTTTAACGTACCTGATTGGGCTTTAACGGATCCAATTAGTATTTAAAGGATCCAGTTAGTCTTTAATGGATCCAGTTGGGCTTTAATGGATCCAGTTAGTCTTTAAAGGATCTAGTTAGTCTTTGGACCCAATTAGTCTTTAATGGATCCAGTTGGGCTTTACTGTAGCCGGTTGGGCTTTAACTGATCCAGTATGGCTTTAATGGATACGGTTGGGCTTTAACGTATCCAGTTGGGCTTTAATAGATCTAGTTGGGCTTTAACGGATCTAGTTGAGCTTTAATGGATCCAGTTAGGCTTTAACGTACCCAGTTGGGCATTAACGGATCAAGTTGGGCTTTAATGGATCCAATTGTGCTTTAACGTACCCAGTTGGGCTTTAATGAATCCAGTCGGGCTTTAACGGATCCGGTTGGGCTTTAACGTTCCCAATTGGGCTTCAATGGATCCAGTTTGGCTTTAATGGGTACAATTGAGCTTTAGTGGATACGGTTGGGCTTTAGTGGATACGGTTGGGCTTTAATGGATCTAGTTGGACTTTAATGTACCCCATTGGGCTTTAACGTACCCAGTTGAGCTTTAACGGATCTAGTTAAACTTTAATGGATCCAGTTGGGCTTTAACGTACCCAATTGAGCTTTAACATACCTAGTTGGGCTTTAACGGATCTGGTTGGGCTTTAATGTTCCCAGTTGGGCTTTAACGGATCAGTTGTAACACCCTTAAAACTGGTAACCAGAAAAAATTAAAATTTTCGCAATATGACGTCTAAAATATCAATAAATCCATTTTCCTGCAAATCAACAACTAAAACCCAATAGTTTGGGGTAGTTTGTAACAAATATAGTAGCGATGGTCGATGGAAATAAGACATACATTACAACAACCTAACTAATCTAGATCATAAGACACAACTAGATTAATATGGGTGTTGCTATATCTTCAAAACGCTCTTCTCAATGCTATCCCAAAAGCCCGGTCCACCAACGGTCCTAATCTCGAACCGGAAGTCAAGGTGCCCGCTGAACACCACTAGGGGGACCTGAAGATAAACGCAACATCAAGTGTTAGGCTAGGAGCCTAGTGAGTTTCCAAACAAGTATTTAAATGATAAGATTAGAATTTGGAAAGTAGAAAGCTTCAAGTTACCGCACCATGATGAAAATCCCAAGTATAGTCTATCAGAGATTTAATAGTATAACATGTACACACTTCATTTGGAGACATAACAAGACCCCAAGGATGGGAGTTTACACCTCAGGTTCTCACTTTAGTGCACATCGTTACCGGCGTCACCTCAAGTGTGTAAACCAACTTTAGTGCCCACTCCGTCGAGCTGCACCTCAAGGTTAGTCGAACCTTAATGCCTATCCCGCGATTATAAGGTTTCACCTCAAGGAGTCGGTCCTTTAGTGTCCACCCACAAATCGTACATCACGGTTCCGACATCACCCTAACTCTCGTGCACAAGAGTTGGGTTCTAACACGATAAATATCACGTATGACACTATTTCACCATTCGCATATGGAAATCATAGCATATTTACTAACATAATTTCATGGCCATTTAACATCACTAATAACAATATTCCTAAACCATTTTAGAATAATATGCATTCTTATCAGCAGTTAGGTCAAAATCAACATAACAACAATTATGAGAATCTAACATATAATAGTAAGCATTAGCATGTAAGAGTGGGTAGAAAACTCACCTTTAGGGTTTGTGGAGTAAAAACCCTAAAATGAAGAAACCCTAGGTTGGAAGTGAGATTTCTTGGAGCTTTAATGACACAAGAGTTGCAATAAGTTGAGATGCTTGAGGTAGTTGAGGATTAATAAATGGTGAGGCTGGAATTAGGTTAAGAATTTAATGAGATGAAGAAGAGGTAGGAGGAAAATCGCATGTCTAGAGAGAAAAATAGAAGTCTTGGTGTTAAAATGAGAAAAATGGTGTTTTAAGTGGAAAATTCGGCTAAAGAGGTGAACAGTGCCCCCCGCTCGCGATAGTGCCCTGGCACTCTCGCCAGGCACTATCGCGCCAAATGTACCGCAAGTCCAACCCATCCACGCGATTGTGCCCTTCGCGAGAGTGACACTGGCACTCTCGCGCCAACTCCCATTTCCTAAAAATCCAGATTTTTGAACAACTACTAGCAACTAAATGAAGTCAAGGTTCGATAGAATAGTTCCACGGATAAGGAGAGCATATTAAGGATTACTAATAGGGTCTTTAAAGCTCAAAATCAACACATTCAACATAAATAACATAAATGGAATTTATAGAAGGCTAATCATGAACTTGAAATTTCGGGGTGTTACATCAGTTAGTTATGAATTCAAACATATAGCTTTAGAAATTTGTACCCATGCATCATGACTTGTAATTTTGAATTTTAAGTAATGTGTATCATGACTTGTTTTAAGAGTTTTTTTTCTTCGATAGTTTAATAATAATGTAATTTATTTTAAGTTTAATAAAATAATGTTTTTTTATAAAATAAATATTAAATATTCTGTTAGATTTTTTTAATTATATTTTAGATTTTTTATATTTAAAATTTGATTTTTATCCTGTATTTAATTATGCAGTGAGTGATTTTAGGGTAGTTGAAGTGAGGAGTGATTTTAGGGAAGCTTTAATAGCGGTACATCAAGCTTTAATAATTGTTTTTAAGAGTTTTTTTATCCATGCTTTATAATATAGTATAGATATAGATACAAGAACTCAACCCCTTTTCTTCATTTCAATCGACACACACATATACACACAATTTTTAAGTTGAGATCCTTCTAATTTTCCTTTCCCCCTAAAATTTTATTCTACCTTATTTCCCCCCCAATTTTCCCCCCAATTATTTCAGGACTCCCTCCCATCCCCACCCCTTTTGACCCTAATCAATGCCATCTCTCATACCCTTCATCCTCTCGTCCCCTTCATCCTCTCATCGACTGCAACACTCCATCTCACCACCCCTGCCGCTGTCGACTACCAAGATTGGCAGCTCTCGTCCCCCCCCCCCCCCCACCGTCGAGAGCCCTCCCTACCCCTGCCGCTGTCGAGAGCCCTCCCCACCACCCCTGCCGCTGTCGACTACTAGAAACCACCACCACCAGCCACCACCACCGGTCGACATCGCCACCACCACCATCGATTATAGAGGTATACGACTGAGCCCCTGTTTGATTTCTCGATTTGTTCCTGATTTGTTCAACTGGTTCTATTTGAACGAAGTTCTTGTGTGCTAATATGTTGTAGGCATGTATCGATTATGTGCTAATATGTTGTAGGCCTGATTTGTTCAACTGATTTGTTCAACTGGTTCTATTAGGAACGAAGTTCCTGATTTGTTTAACACCAAGTTTATGGCTTTTTGTTGATAATCTTGTTTTAGTTTGATGAGTTGTATGCTTCTGTTTTTTATTATCTACTAACTTGTTCAGAGATTCTCTTTTTGATGTGTTAATGAGTTGTATGGTTCTGTTCGTTTATGGCTTTCCAAAAGCATTTAACGAACAATAGGTTCACATAGCAAGCAAAATGTAAACTTGGCCCTTTTCTACTTCCCAGAAGTATGTAATGTGACAACCAACTGACCCCTTTTCAAACTTTTGCATCTTTATAAAATTTGTCTTCCAAGATGCATGATTAATTAGAATGTGAAGAAGACTGTGTAGGCTGTCACATTGGATCCATTGTATGTAGTACAATATATAAGAATTGTACTGTAATTAATACTTGGTCTTTTGTATGCTAATTGAACACATATCAAAGGTGTTTATGATTAATAAGAAAATGTGTTGAACATACGTTGCACCATGAGGATAAAGAAAACAAGATTGGGTTTTGAGGAGATGGAGAAGTGGGGTTATAAGAAACTTTTACATCCCGCCACATTGCGCGGGTATACAACTAGTATATATATATATATATATATATATATATATATATATATATATATATATATATATATATATAGGGTCAGGTTCAGGAGAAAACTCTAAATATGGATTTAGCCGTCGGAAAAAATCGAAATTTTTGTAGTGCTAATGTTCGAGATTATGTAGATGCAAAGGAGTACGGAGTCTGCATTGTGTACGATGATGACGGAAACAAGAGAGATCCTTTGACTGTATCCAAGCCATAGAAAGAAATCGTTGCTCGTCTTTAGTTTGAAAGTTATAAACTTAAAAATAACGTAGTTTCAAGTTTTAAAAAAATCGATTTGGTCCTCAAGATTATGATCCAATAACTAATTAAAAAATGTAGAACCAAACTATGTACATTGAGTTTCAATTTGGTTTTTATTTTGTTCCAATTTTGTTTTTCGGTTTTCTCTGTATCGGACTGATCCATATGTCGATAGTATGTTGAGGAAACTACATTTTATCCTAAAACATTTGGTTTTTGTCCTCGAACTTTATTTATTATTGACTTGTTGCCCAAAACAAATGGAGTCAACGTTTCTATATGATGTTGGGAACATGAGAGAAAGATCATTTGGCTTCTTACGTGTGCATCTTTTTGTTTTTATTTCTAGTGGAACAAAATTCAACAAAAGTTTAGGAGATAGATAACAAAATTGGTAAATTACTAAATTATCTATATTAAATTAAACTGTTAAAACCTTGCAATTTTTTCACTTGTCTAACTCATTTTCGTCCATCATATTCTGACCGCATACCAAACGCACCTTACAAGTCATGTAACCATGTCTTCGGTTGTGATCTTGATGTTTAACTGAATGAATGGTAGGACGATAATCAAATGAGAACCAAAAATAGATTGAGAACCGTGAAAACCAATCTAAACTATTGATTAATTTTAATTCATGGTTATTAAAGGCAATGACAATTTTGAAATAAATTGGAAGTGAAACAACTTTTAATTAAAACCATAGGATCAAAACCAAATTACGGCTTAAATTGGTTCTCACGATTCTCAATCTTTTTTTGGTTCTCACATGATTTAACCCCAGGTAATAACACTTCCTTGTGAGTCTTGAATTTTGGTAAATTATGTGTTGTTTTAATATTAAATAATAGAGTTTAGTTATTTATCATATCAATTGAATTTTCTATTAAAAAAAATTAAAATGATGAAAATACCCTTTCATGATTTTGGCTTCACTTAGAAAAGGTTAAGGATCGAAGAACTTTTTTTGTCTTGATCCCAATTCAACACTAAATAACTAATTGAATAACGGTTAAGGCTAGGGACCAAATGCATAGTAAAAACCACTTGGGTTGTGGCGCACTGGTAAAGCCTTTGGGGGATGTAGTGGAAGATCTCATCTACCCATGGTTCAAATCCAGACGCTACCAAAGCCCTTGTGGCCATGGAGGTTCACCTGCGATGACTCCAGGCCATTCATGGCCGTCCGGAGATTAGTCGGTGCACGTAAGCTGGTCCGGAAACCCACGGTTACCAAAAAAAAAAATAATGCATAGTAAAATCAAAATCCTAAGAAATATTTTGTAGTTTTTTAATTGTAAAGACAAAGTGAAAGTTTTCACCAAATGACAAAAGGTTATTAAACAAATAAAATAGTAAAATTATTGTGGACAGGAAATAGAAATTAGTGCAATGTTTTTGTTAAGAAAGAAGTATGAACTTTATGTTTGAACATAAATGATTAGGTATATTAACTTGTTTTGATTGAATTGTTAGAAAAAATTATGTGAAAAATTATTGCATTCACACATAATAATGTCTCAAACCAGCTCTCAACTACACTCAAACTAAATCAAAGATTCAACTCATATTTATTCATTCTATAACAAAGAGAATAAAAGAAAAAAAGAAAAATCAAATACTTGATTTTTTTGGTAGGAGAGTTTTGAAGCAGAAAGAAGTAAACAAAATAAACCTGATATATCCCATCTGTTGTAGGGTTTCGGAATTGTAAGATGTACCAGAACTTAACTACTAGGTCCATTACCCCATAGGTAGAGTGGTTGTTTCCGTGAACACCCCCATCTTGTGAAAAGTGTGGCAAATAGATAAACCGACGGACGATAAATGTTCGAAATGTTGGTTAAGACTTAAGATGAGCTATTTGTTTACCTCTTAATGGTTCCATTAAGAGGCAACATCCGAATCGTTAAGAGGTAAATCATATTTGGCAAAAAAAATTATGCCTCTTAATGGTTCCAAAACCCTCTGAATGATTTTGTATCTTGATCCTGTCTTAACCATTCAGAGCCCTGATTTTATTCTGAACACTTAGCAAACAACCATAATTCATTTTGCACTATATCATAAGAGTCTCTTAATCTCTGACCACTTAATTATTCTACATCAAATTATTCAACAACAAAAAACATACAAATTGAGGCAAATAGGGAAAAAAAACAATAATCAATAAGAACACAACATACCCTAGTCTCTCATCTACTCTAGCTACAGAGGCATGCACTTCATCCATAGTTGTTCCACTTGCATAAAACATGTTTTCAACAAAAAAAAAAACAATAAATATAACTTCTAACACAATAGTGATTTATACTAATTGTTTATGTGTATGTAGTATTTTTAAAATTTAATGATTTCACATAAATGTTTTATAAAAAAAAAGGTGTATTTTTTAATATTAAAAGGAATAACCAAGACTGCTCTCGGGAGTCTCTTTTTGTAGGATACTTGGCCAAAGTGTGAAAAGAAGCGTCAAATGATTCGGACAATTGTCACGCTGACGGAGCAAGGAGCCTACAACTTCCATTAAAAACGATAAGCCACTCATGGAACGCCTTAATCAATGAGGATAGGTGTTTCTATGCAGGATATTTCGCTGAAAATGATGGTCTTTTTCTAAAAGACAAAGGAAAGTTTTACCAATAGAAAGAAGAATAAAATTAAGTGATTAAAAATAAATTATAAGAAATGAAATAAAGTAATGTGAAAACAAGAACATGACCCAAAACATAGACCGAACGCATATCCATGGAAACATACTAATAAAACACGACAAACCTCGACCTTACAGTAATCACGCCTAGGATGCAATTGAACTCGATCAAACATTGTCGTGATCGTACAACATTACCAAAAAAAGACAGAAGAATTCCGATCAATTGTATTATAATTGTACTGAAAAATAAGCAAAACCACAAAAGGAGCAAAAAAACCAATCAACCGTATTATAAAACTAAGAAGAATTCCAAAACAAATAAAAGAAAACCATGTTTCCTAATAACAACCTTTAGGGGTTGTTTACTTACACCTTAATGAGTTCAATGGTCTGGGCGTCTTATTCGCTTAGTCATACATGTATGTAGGGCTGTAAACGAACCGAACGAACACGAACGGAGGCTTGTTCGTGTTCGTTCGTTTAACTTAACCGAACAAACGAACGAACACGAACGGTAAACGAACGAAATTTTTTGTGTTCATGTTCGTTCGTTAAGAAAATATGTTTGTTCGTGTTCGTTTATGTTCGTTCATTAATAGCTAAACGAACGTAAACGAACGAACATAAATGAACATATACGAACGTAAACGAACGAACATAAACAAACACAAATGAATAAAAAACAACCACCATTACTCATCATTTCGTTCATAAAAAATAACATAACAAAATAAAATAAAAACGGATAAACTTAGGAGGTATAAAAAAGGAATTTTAAAAAATTAATTTAATGAATGGTTTGACACATTAATGTCATAATATATATAAATATATTTATATATATAAGCATATATAAACGAACATAAATGAACGAACGTTCACGAACGTAAATGAACGAACGAGACCATTGTTCATGTTCGTTCATTTAACTAAACGAACAAAAAAATGTGTTCATGTTCGTTCATTTATTAAATAAACGAACATAAACGAACTTCCCGCCGAACAGTTCACGAACGGTTCACTGAACGTTCGGTTCGTTTACAACCCTACATGTATGTTTCTTTACTGCTTAATCATTAAGCCATTAGGCTAAAATGACTATATGGAATAAGTCTTGTTCCCATTAAGCCATTTTGAATAAATTAATACCAAACATGTCCATAAATAATCCAACCCTTTTTCTTTGCCTCCCTCAAATCCATTTGTCTCTTGGTCCTCAAAACCAATTTGTCTCTCGACCATCAGACAAACAGATTTATCCCGGACATATAACTCTAATATAGTAAAAGTAAACAACCCCTTGTGGGGCATTTGGTTTCGCAGGATTCCAACGGAATTCGAAAGAATTGGAACGATCAATTTCATTGACCAAATTCCATTCAAGTGTTTGGTTTACCTATGGAATGAAATTGAATTCCACACATTCCACCGTTCATGGATTTGGTTAATCCATCACAATTGAGAAAGAATTCAATTCTATTTTATTCCATTTTCTCAAAAAGACAAAATTATCCCCATCTTTCCTACTTGATTTACCCAAGCCATCGTCGTTGACAATCATCGATCTGAACCACCTCCAATCTGAAGTCTGAACCACCATTCTAAACCACGAATAGTTGGATTTTGGTTTCAAAAATTTTTAAAAAAATATTTTGGTTATTTACCAATATTTCATTCTAATTCTAAAGTTACATTATGTAAATCAAACTGATAAATTTTAATTCTTTTAACATCCATTCCATTTTCTATTAACCAAAGTCGTAAGCAAACTTAATAACATTTCATTCAAATCAAAACCAAATTTCTTTTTGAGTGATTTTATTAGACAATAACAGACGTATAGCACCAAATGTGTATTGATTGAGTCAGCAATCGGACCCCCTTCCATCGATTAGTGGTTGTATCTATGCATTTTCGCATCAACAAACACAATTCTACACCATCATCCATGGCCGACGTCAGTTGAATTGAATCCTTCCAGCAAATCAACACGAAACTGGAAACAAGATGGGAGAAGAAGAGGAGGAGAGATGGAATCCGAAGAAACAAACACTAATCGATGAAATCTCCGATAAGATGATCAACGGAGACCTCCTCACCAAAATTCAAGCTGCCAGAGAAATCAGAAGCATGATCCGTAATCGTAATTCCTCCGTCAAGCTTCGCGTCAAGTTCGCCGCCGCCGGCGTCATTCAGCCGCTTGTTCTATTGCTTTGCTCCGGTCACCACGACGCTCGCGAAGCTTCTCTTCTTGCACTCCTCAATCTCGCCTCCAGAAACGACCGGTTAGTGTTTGATTCCTACGTTTTTTTCTGTGAATTTTTGTGTTGATATAAAACGGATTCTGATATGTTAGGGTTTTAGCGAAACTTTAATTGAATGAATTGTGGAATTGGTTAAGATAGGGTTTGTGAATTTTGTAGTTTAAATGATGAATGGAAGATGCCAAATCGTTCTTATTACTGTTTAGATCATAGAATTGGGGATATGAATCAGAATTCTCTGGTTCAAGAAATTTGTAATAAGAATATGGATTTAATAGAGAGAATTGATGATAATCAAGAATCTGGATTCAATTTTGGTGCTAATTGAACAAGTCTTGATGAAAGCATGATGTATGTATGGATTAAAGGGCCAAAAACCATCTGAAATTTAAGATTTATAATTGAGGGGCAGTTTGGTTGGTTTTTCATTAAGTTGTCTGAATGGATTAATATGTCCGTGTGGATTGGAAATGTTTTTGTTTGGGAGGGCTTTTTCATAGATGGAAGGAGTGTGTTTTTTAATTGGGAGGGCAAACCTAGCTTTTTGTATAAACATTCCCTCGGAAACTTACTGAATAAGTCATTTTTTATATCATTAAGCCACTATTAAACTATAGCTATCGAATAAGTTGTGAGTCCTATTAAACTCATTAAGCTGCTAACATACAGGTCCTTAATGTTCCCCTCATACATGTATGTTGCTTGGTACCAAGAACCAGTTGTTGGGCTTGCTGTTAGCTGATAAAATAGTCATGTATGGTAAAAACTAGTTGGGATGACAATGTAAAATAACCTAAAAATGCATGTTCAAAAATCAATGGAAAAACTAAAAAAAGTGGAAAAGGACCCTTTCTCGAGCTTATTGAGACGCTACTTGAAGTTACATTTCAAAAAACTAGCTTATCGGCTAGTATATAACTAACCAAACAGGGATTTTCGAATAAGCTCAAAAAATAAGTTAGCTTATAATCGCCAATCATGGCCAAGTTTAATTGAGACCTGTTCGATTGAGGATAGCATCATGTAATAAGTTGATTCCGTGTTAAATTTCAGAAATAAGGAACAAATAGTGACGTGCGGCGCCATTCCTCCTCTCGTGAAGCTTCTGAGGTTTCAAAACGCCGATGACCTGAGAGAGTTAGCCACCGCTGCAATTTTGACATTATCAGCATCACCACCCAACAAACCGCCAATAGCCGCCTCAGGAGCCATCCCACTTCTGGTTCAAATTCTCAGTTGTGGGAGCGTTCAAGGAAGAGTCGACGCAGTCACTGCCCTTCACAACCTCTCGACCTCGAAAGAACCACCAACGATCGTTCTTGATGCTAATGCCGTCCCTCCTCTCATCAACCTCCTCAAAGAATGCAAGAAATACTCCAAATTTGCTGACAAAACCACGGCCTTGATCGAAATCATTGCCAAATCTCAAGAAGGACGAACGGCGATCACGAATGCCAAAGATGGGATACTAACGTTAGTAGAAACGATCGAAGATGGATCGCTAGTTAGCACAGAACACGCAGTCGGTGCTCTGCTTGCGTTGTGCCTGAGCTCGAGAAGTAAATACCGGGAACTGATTCTGAAAGAAGGTGCGATCCCTGGGCTGCTACGGTTAACCGTTGATGGAACCCATGAGTCCCGGTTTAAGGCTAGGACACTGCTGGACTTGCTTCGGGAGTCTTTGCCGGAAAAGAGACCGAGCTCGTCGGTTTTGGAGAAAATGGTTCGTGAAATCGCGGCACGAGTTGACGTGTCGGAAAAAACCGAAAAGATAGTGTTGCAGGATATGGTTGAAAGAAGCAAAAAGGGTTCATCTGAAGTAATGTTGTAGGAGCCCTAAAAAAATGAGGTGATTTTAACCAACCTTAACAGGGATTGTAAATTGAAACCAACATATTGTAACTGAAATTTGATTTAATGCAAATGTCCCACCCATTTTGACTTATGAGTTTTTAAAGTTGGGTTGTAAGAAAGTAAGAAAGGAAGGTTGATATATGAATTATTGAAAAAATCTATTTGAAGATGTATTATGTTACAGATTCAAAATGATCAATGAAAGTTCAATTGAAAACTGGTTTTCGGTTGTGAACCGAGGGACAAAGGAGAGCACGACACGTGTACCCGGGTGTCTACGTTCAGAATGAATAACGAAGGTGAATGTTCATGAACCATTAATGATGAATAATACACGATTCATGACAAATAATACACGAATTTATGATCCATGTATTATTCATCATGAATGACCCGTAAAAGTGTGGACATGTGACACGCTTTCCCTTAATCTTTATTTATTTATTTTTACATTCTTATGATATTTAATCTTCTTATTTGAACATCCTACTAACAAAGTATGTGGTAAAACTCTTCAATTTCACAAATCACAATTACATCTATGATACATTAAGCATTTAAAGTGGGTTGTTACTAGTTTCAATTTAGGTTTTTTATAATGTTCTATACACCTATACATTTACAGTCTAAACTTGTACAAAAAAAAATTATAAAAAGAAAAGCTCCCTTATCACACGTGGGACACTTAACGGAAGGAATTTAACAACGTTAAATTCAGTGACCAAATCCGTAAGAAATTACAAACAAAAGGAAGGATTTGTAATTTTTTAACTGTAAGGGCAGAAACCAATATTTTGAACGAATCATAAGGACGAAAATTATAATTTACTCAAAATTGAAATTAAAAACATGTTCCCAAGAAGGAGATATTCATGTGTGAAACCAAAAAAGGAAATTTGGACTATGTTAAACCATACAACTATAGCAACTCTTCTCAAATAAAAAGTAGTAATGTAAAATTATTTGTTCAAGAGTTGAAACTCTCTAGATGTTGTTAATGAATCAATGTACTATTTTTATTGGTTTAAAAGGTCTGAGATGAACACACGACAGTAAAACATACATTCGAAAAATTCTTCAAGTTCTATCTTCGGAATTGATGCCAAAAGTCACGTCAATTAAAAAGACTTGCGATTTTGCCAAGTAAATCTCACTAATGACCGGAAACTCAAAAGTATGTGATTTCTCTAAAAATAAACAAAACAAGGGAAAAACATGAAAAAAATCATTCCCCTCAAGGAAAATGTTTTAACATTCATAAATAATAGGGAAATTGGCTCAAATGGCCACATTACATTGGCATATTGGTCTCCTAGCCACTTCTCTCCAACATTTACCAAAATAGACCTAGGTCCGCAATGGCGGACCTGCAGGTCCTCTACCTCCGCCATCGACCTCTGCTGTCGTTGAGTGAGATCGTGACACGTGACGAAATGGCGGACCTGAGTCGGGTGGCGGACCTACCCGTTGCGGACCTGGCTTGGACCGACAATTTTTTTTGTCTTTTTCTGGAGGTAGCGGACCTAGGTCTATTTTCGTCAATAAGGTAGAGAAATGGCTAGGAGACCAATATGTCAATGTAATGTGGCTATTTGAGCCAATTTCCCTAAATAATAACACTATTTTATTGGAATGTTAAAATTGATTCCAAAAGAGAACGAAAACCATATTAGGTTGGGGTAAATGCGTAAATGTCTTAAGCTTATGAAGCATGCGGTGAACGTTGAAAAGGAAGCAAGGAGGGCATGTTTTGCCAATTTGCTAAACTTTTCAATTCGAAATTATGGCAAAGTCATTCAATTTAGCTTTGCAAAAATTATAGCAGGTTTGACATCCATTTTGCACGCTATTCATCATATATTGGTCGCACCTCATTCTAAAACAAGACCCACACAAACGGTAAGGGAGATTTGGGTTGTAAAATGAGTTGGGGTTTTGAGACATCATGCGTCAAATTATAGTAGTTTCCTATAACAAAATCAAATCCTTTTATAAATAGCTTCGATTTTTTATATACATTTTATTCGATATGCAACTAAAAGGCCAGATGTAGTTGTAAGTCACATATCTCCCAACCACTAGTGTCATGGTGGGTATAACATGGAGTTTAGCAAAACTCAAAATTTAAGCTCAATGGCGTATTCAAAAAGTTTGGCGTCGAGTGTATACCGCTCGTTAAGATTTTCTTTTATCGGGGGAACTTCCTTGCTCCCCCTTACACATAGATTTTCCTATGTAGGGGTGTTTGAATTCATATCAAATCAAATCAACTAATATGCATATCAATTATACCAATTTAATTTGTATCAATAAGTCGATTAGTATCACCGTATTAAATATGTAAACTTGGTTGGTACACGATATAGATAATCATATACCCCAATATTATTGTAGTGTATAGACTTTATTAATTGATAATTTAATTATTCATTTCTTAGTTATTAGTTATTGATTTAGTATTTAATCTAATCAACTATTGAGCATTGTTTGATTTGGTTCATAAAATTCCTACAAAACACACCATCCTTCGACCATTTGTATTAGTTTCTAAAGTATTGGCTATTTAATATTGTAACTTCAACTTTTGTTGTTTATTTATTAATTTCACTCCAACTTTTGTAATGTTGGTGCCTAACCGGTACCAATATATACTGACCGAATAATTTGATATCAAATATTGTTGGTTGATAACACAAGCGAAGAATCGTGTGAGAAGTTGAGTTAACGGTGAGAAGTTGATCTGAACCGTTCATCTATTTTAATCTCAAACCCTCCCATGAATTGAGATATAAAAAAGAATTGATCGGGTGCATCTCGGCGCATCTTATCTCAGTGCATCTCAACCTAATGTGCGTCCATTTCTCATCCAACGATCGATAACCACTTCTCACACTTCTCACCATTAACTCAATTTCTCACCGGAACCCAACCCTGATAACACAATATATAATTTTGCATACCAATTATAGTTGATTGGTATATGATATAAAAAAAAAACTCATATCATACCATTTTCACTCATATGTCTATAGCTCTAAATACTACTTTAGAGCCCAAATCCACATATGAACCCAAGGGTCGCGTGCACCCGCTCAACCGCTTTTCGTAAGTAGAACTTTTTGGGGTATTAAAGGTGTGCATGCTTAGCTTTGAGGGTGCTTAATAATATTAGGAAACACAAGAAATATCAACCAAAACCCCTAAAAAGTCTTTCGAAATCAACCAAAAAAATGGAAATTCTTGATAAGTTGGACATTCGCTAAAAAAACATCGACTTACAACTAAGACGTAGTCTTGCGTATTGCTCAAAAGGTCGATTCCATTTGAAAAGATCAATTTTATTCCCCATATTGAAACAATTATTTTCGCTGAATCAAATGCTTTGATTTTTCCACAAACCACGACTTTGTAGATCTTTAATACATCTTAAAGATACACCTGTACCACAACGGTTCACCATTAATGAACAAAGATTAAATTCTAGCTATACAAGCACAATTAAACCAATTTTGCTGGATTTGAGGTTTAATATCTCATTCATTACCTACAACTACCACTTTTTAAAGATAATTACAAAAATACAATATTTTTTAATTGAGAAATTTTTAAATGAAAATGCTAACTATTCAATAAATCATGTATAAATCAAATGTGATTTTACATTAACGGCTAAAATATGAGTGCAGACGACTTTGACCGCGACTTAATGGCAAAGTCACGTGAATCATATATGATTTTATACGTGACTTCAGTATAAAATCATATGTGATTCAATCGTTTCTGTATTTTTCCAAATAATTAACGTCCACGCTTTCGTTAATAAAATGAGTAAAAACTCAACCGACACTTGTATATAAAAATAAGGGGTTGTTTGTTTACCTCTTAGGGGTTCCATTAAGAGGCAACCTCTGAATCGCTAAGAGGTAAATCTTGCTTGGCAAAAAAAAGTGTTGTCTCTTAATGGTTCCAAAATCCTCTTAATGATTTTGTATCCTGACTCTCCCTTAACCATTAAGAGCCCTGATTTCATTATGAACAATTAACAAACAACCATAGTTCATTTTACACTATATCATAAAAACATCTTAATCATTCAGACCACTTAATCATTTTGTACTAAATCATTCAGCAACCGTCAAACATCCCTAAGTTATATGATTTTCCTTAATTAAATATCATTTAAAATGAAAATTTAAGTATAAAATCAAGGAAACAGCTGTTGCTATATAGCACCGGGACCACTTAATTAATTTTTGTGTGTATAAATATATATATATGTCGGTGGATCTAACTGTATGCGTACATTAGCCATAAACATTCAAAATGTTAACTTGCGCCATGTGCGCAGTGGGCGACCACCGTTTTACCCTACACGTTTGCATCTTCCCCCCACAATTGACTTGCTGCTCACTAAGTAGCACACAAGCTCACAATCAATCGCACCGAGCAGCAACAAATGCAGATCTGAGATTGATTCGATGAACGTATAATCCGATTTCACTTCAAATCCACAAGGTAAGTTGAAATTATCGATCCAGATTACTGTTTATCTAGTCTTAAATCTCTTCAGATCTGCTAAAACCCTAATTGTTCATCCCTAAATCCTCAAACACACCATTTGTTCATTGTGTTGATCTAAAATCTAGAAAAATGATGTTTGGCCGGGGTTTACCATCGCGATCTGGTAGTTTCCGGCCGGAGAATTTAGGCCAAAATGCGTTAGCATTAATCGGAAACCTATGTTTCACGTTTTTCGTAATCGGTGTTTTAGTCTTCACAATTATCGCCGCTACTTACGAACCTGAAGATCCTTTGTTTCATCCTTCAACTAAGATCACAAACTTCCTTACTTCCACTTCCAATGCGACGTTTGTATCCGATAGCACCGTCGTGAAAACCGGCGAGGATTTTATGACTGCGAACGAAACAGCATATGGTAAATCCATAAATGCTTCTGATGTTATAAATCCGATCACATCGGAGGCCGATGGTGAGGCTGCGGAAATAGAGGCCCGTGATTGTAGCGGTGAGATTGATAAACCCATAGACTGTACTGATCCAGAGGTTTTTCATTTAATGATGAGTGCTGCTATCGAGCAATTTAAGGATATACATTTCTATCGGTTCGGGAAACCGGTTCGTGGGATGAACGATAGTTCTTGTCACATGGCGTGGCGGTTCAGGCCTAAAGAAGGGAAGACTGCTTCGCTTTATAAGGATTATCGTAGCTTTGTGATTTCTAGGTCAGAGAATTGTAGTCTTAGTGTCGTTAGTATAGGCGATTACCATTCAGGAGGGAATGCTAGAAAGAGGAAGAGGCATCAGAAACCCGGGTTCGAGAAAACCCCGATGGGTGAAGATGATAAGAGTAGTGGTATTCAAGTAGTTGGAGAAAGTGTGAACGACTCTCTCCCTGTTGTTGAATCCGAGAAGTCTTTTGATCAAGGGAAGTATTTACTGTACAATGGTGGTGGGGAAAGATGCAAGAGCATGGATCATTATCTGTGGAGTTTTATGTGTGCGTTGGGTGAAGCTCAGTACTTGAATCGGACACTTGTAATGGACTTGAGCATTTGCTTGTCGTCTGTTTATACTGCATCGGGTCAAGATGAAGAAGGGAAAGATTTCAGGTTTTACTTCGATTTCGAGCATTTGAAGGAGTCTGCGGCCGTTTTGGACCAGGGTCAGTTCTGGTCAGATTGGAATAAATGGCATCAGAAAGATGGATTGAGTATTTCGCTCGTGGAGGATTTCAGGGTCACCCCAATGAAGATGGCTGGGGTTAAGGATACGTTGATAATGAGAAAGTTCGGGAGCGTGGAGCCTGATAATTACTGGTATCGTGTGTGTGAAGGAGAGGCGGAGTCTGTTATTCAAAGACCTTGGCACATGATATGGAAATCAAGAAGATTGATGGACATAGTTTCAGCAATCGCAACGAAAATGAACTGGGATTTCGACTCGGTTCATGTTGTGAGAGGCGAGAAGGCGAAGAATAGGGAACAATGGCCGAATCTTGCAGCAGATACTTCACCCGACGCCCTTCTCTCCGCGTTGCAAGATAAGGTTGATGATGGAAGGAATTTATATATTGCAACCGATGAACCAGATACCTCTTTCTTCGACCCTTTGAAAGACAAGTATTCAACTCATTTTCTTGATGAATACAAAGGCTTTTGGGACGAGAACAGCGAGTGGTACAGTGAGATGACAAAGCTGAATAACGGGGTTCCGGTTGAGTTTGATGGGTACATGAGGGCGTCGGTTGATACCGAGGTTTTCTTGCGGGGCAAAAAGCAAATCGAGACGTTCAACGACCTCACCAGAGACTGCAAAGATGGGATCAACTCATGCAGTTCTTCAGCTGCTTGAGGTTTTGAGAACTTTCTTTGTGTTTGTATGTGAAATTCTCCCACTCTATCTTCTAAAACTCTGTTATTTTTGAGAAGATTTGTTCTTAAAACAGATAGTTCGACATTAAGCAGCACCCCAGTAGTCTTTTATCTTGATAAAAAGTTTTCTTTTATATATTTTTCATAATGTGTTCTTCATTGAGGTTATGTGATGATGATTCATCTTTTGTTTAAATCTGCTTACCATTGTCATGCATTATACTCAGGGATATATTGTTCTTGCCAAACTTCCCACTTGAGATCAATTGGGAATTGTAGGAAAAGCAATTGAGTTATAATTAGGCTTTATGTCAAATAGGTTTTGGATACGAAATCAAACAAAATGAGTATATCCGGCTCAAAACAAGGATGTGAGAGGGATGGATGTATATAGACTTGACGTCTACTTGTGGTAGAACAACTGATTTTGTGAAAACTCAGAGTAGGGCGCCGTTTACCAAGCTCTTACTAATAAGTGTTTACCGTACATCACTTACCTTACGAGTGAGCATGGCAATGGCAAGCATCGAAAATCTTACCCGGTAAGAGGCGTAGCAAGGGCCAAAGATCTTACCTATCAAGTGAGGAAGAAGTAGACCTGACAAACGTGTCGTGTCAGGTTCGTGTCGGGTTCAAAGTTAAACGGGTTGAAAGTGTCTAAACCTAACCCGATCCGTTTAATAAACGGGCCAGAAAATCCCAACCCTAACCCGACCCGCCTAACCCGTTAAACCCGTTTAACATTTATAAAGTTAAAATTAAAAATCGAAAATTCACAAAAAATACAAATACAAAATTCAAATGAAAGCATTAGTAATCCAAAATTTATAGTTCAAAATTATAATCAAATCTAAAACACTAAAAATCCAAAGCATTAAAAGGAAAACTTATATATATATATAGGGGTTAAATCTAATAAAAACCAAAAAAAAGTTACAAACTTAAGGACTAATCTAAACCCTTGATTAGAAAAAATCAAGGGTCATTAAGAAAAAAACTTATTTGTAATAAAGGGAAAATGTAAGGGTAGTTTTGACATTTTTCAATGATTTTTAAGGGTATAATTGAAATTATATTATATTATACACGGATTTCAAATCTAATATAAATGAAATTGTATTATTTATTAAATCCAAATACTTATTTACAAAGATTTCAAATACTCCAGTTCATTCATCGACTTACTCCAGTTCATTCATCGACTCCGTCGACTCCAGTTCAATTTCATCTCTGATAAAGATCAATAACTGGAGTTTGATTAACAATCTGTAATCAAATGGCAACTGATAATGTTCATTCACTGCCGAAGATAAGGATCAAAGGTATTGTTCATTACTAAATCTTTAACATTCAAATTTTAGGGTTTTAATAGGGGTTAAAATCGATATCTTGATCTGCAGTTGGTAAAAAGAGCGAGAGGTTGTTAGAGAAAACAAATCAAGATGATAATGTACCTCTTCGAAACATTATTGAAGAAGCTAAGAAACAATCTGATCCAAAGGTGTCGAAAGAAGGTATTTTAGTTTTGATTTTTAGTTATTTACTGTTATTCAAATTTATCTATCAGATTCATAAGGTGAAATTTTTGACTTT
Organism: Arctium lappa; assembly: GCA_023525745.1. NCBI lineage: Eukaryota > Viridiplantae > Streptophyta > Magnoliopsida > Asterales > Asteraceae > Arctium > Arctium lappa. The sequence goes on from CM042055.1 coordinate 81,012,197, forward strand.
TTTGAGTAATAGATTTAGGTTTGATTCATAAGGTGAAACAATCAATTTTGACCTACCTAAACCTATCTATCAGATTCGTAAGGTGAAACAATCTAACTATGTTTCACCGAAACGATAAAACTATGTTTCACGAGGTGTATTTTTAACTACTGGTTGCAAAGATGAATATGTTTATTTGTTCATAAGGTGAAGCACTGTTTATTTGCACAGTAAAATGTTATTTGCACAGCAGCTATCGCTTGTTTATGTTTTCATAAGATGAATATACTGTCATTTTGTTTCACAATGTGAACCTATTTCACAAGGTGAATATGTTTATTTGTTCATAAAGTGAAAAACTGCCATTAACATAAGGTGAATATGTTTATGTTTTCATTTGGTGAAACAATTGTTTTCTTAAAGTTATATATAAACATTGCCATTCACCTATATAGTTTTATTTAACATCACAATAAAATGTTATTTGCACAGCAGCTATCGCTTGTTTATGTTTTCATAAGATGAATATACTGTCATTTTGTTTCACAATGTGAACCTATTTCACAAGGTGAATATGTTTATTTGTTCATAAGGTGAAAAACTGCCATTAACATAAGGTGAATATGTTTATGTTTTCATTTGGTGAAACAATTTTTTTTCTTAAAGTTATATATAAACATTGCCATTCACCTATATAGTTTTATTTAACATCACAATAAAATGTTATTTGCACAGGGGACAAGGTTGAGGAGCAAATGCAGACTGTTCAAACCAAACAGACAGTTAAAGGCATGGTTCTTAATGCATCTGGGATTGAAAAAGGTATGAATTTTTAAACTTTGTAAATGGTAATGATATAGTGATATGGATAATAATTCAAGTTACAATATTTTGATCTATGCAGAAAAAGTGAATATGACAAGGGAAATGATCAAGAAAAGAAAGAAAACGGACAAAGTAAGCATTTCAAAGGATTCAAACCCTACAGGTACTTGCATCAATTCACCACATGAATAATTTCACTATATCATTACCATTTACAAAAAAGGTATTGTTCATATATAAATGACTATTATACGGAATATTTGCACAGGGGATAAGAATGAGGAACAAATGCATATTGTTCAAGCAAAAGAGAGATGTGCATGTATAGATCCTAAGGAATCTGTGACTGAAAAAGGTATTGTTCATAATATATTGTTCATATATAAATGACTATTATACGGAATATTTGCACAGGGGATAAGAATGAGGAACAAATGCATATTGTTCAAGCAAAAGAGAGATGTGCAGGTATAGATCCTAAGGAATCTGTGACTGAAAAAGGTATTGTTCATAATGTTTTGTTCATATATAAATGACTATTATACGGAATATTTGCACAGGGGATAAGAATGAGGAACAAATGCATATTGTTCAAGCAAAAGAGAGATGTGCAGGTATAGATCCTAAGGAATCTGTGACTGAAAAAGGTATTGTTCATAATATATTATTGTTCATAATATAAATATAAAATGAATTTGTTTATGTTTATATTTAGATGATCAACCACCAAAGAAAAAAATCAAAGCTACAACAAAGAGTGATAAAAAAGTTGCTATTACTCAAAAAAGCCCTAACACAAGATCTGCTGCAAAGAACAAGTCTGTTGGTAAATCGAAGGGCAATGAAAAGAAAGTGATAAATTCAAGTGTTAGATCACTATCACTAACAAAGGGCAACAAGAAGGTTGTAAGAAAGAATAAGGAAAAGGTTGTTATGAATCGGGACTATAATACAATAAAGATAAGGACATCTCCAAAGTCACTGTATTTGGCAATGCAAAGCCTGACCATTGAACAAAAGGAATGGGAGATTAGGATGGGTTTTGAATCAATTCTGAAAATGAAGATAGATTCAATACCATCAAAGATGGCTTTCTATATTGTTGACAATCTTGATACTGATAACATGAGGTTAAATCTTAGGGAAGCTTCAATAGAAATAACACCAGACAGTGTGCATCAAATGTTAGGAGTGCCTATTGGAGGATTAGATTTGAATTCACAGGATTGTGCACAAGAAGAAGAAGAAGACATTACTAGCGAATGGAGACAACAATTTGAGAATCCGAAAGTTCGACCAATGGAAATCATGAAGAAGATAAAGAATTCAAAGGTTACTGATTTCAATTTCAAGATCAACTTCATAACTTTGTTTGTGAATACAATGGCAGATTGCAATAAGATGGGTTGTTGCAATTTGGGGTTCCTATCACACATGCGTAAAGACATGGACTTAGGAAACATTGACTGGTGCAAGTTCATATTTGATTTTCTTAAGACTAGTAAGCAGGGATGGAAGAGAGCCAGTGAATTAAGTTTCTATTCTGGGCCAATAACTTTCTTGACGGTACGTCTTATAATAATATTTATATAAAGTCATAGTCTATCAAATGGAACATTGACTTTACATTAAACATTTTCATGTAGTTGTTATATGTTGATTCCACCATATGTTCAACTCTGGATGTTGTGAGGCGACGACCTTCAATAGGGTCATGGGACACAGACCTTCTAAAGCGGCGTGAAACAGCAGAGATTGATAGAGGGGGTTTTGGACTAGGAAAAGTTGTTGAAAAATAAACAGAAGAGGATATAATGGAGGTACTTTAATTCTTGTAGATTTATAGAATTTGTTTCATGATATGGATATAACTGTACATTACATACCTTATCAAATATATTCATATAAGTCATTAGTAGTTTCATGAGGTGAAATTTTCAATAGTAGTTTCATGAGGTAAAATTTTCAATAGTAGTTTCATGATGTTGTGAGGCGATGACCTTCAATAGTAGTTTCATGAGGTGAAATTTTCATTTGAATATTATAATTTTGCAGGGATACATAAATAGACTCCATGAAAAGCTATCATGGATGATTGCTGAAAAGATAACAATAGAAGCAACACTAAATGAGGCACTTTCAAAGTTTCCAGATGCAGAATACTTTGTGGAGTTCAAAGAGAAGTTAGAAAGCTTGTTCATGGACGGTCAAAAAAACATGGATGATGAGGTTGAAAGAAGTTTGAATAAGAGGACACCCGATGCTACTTGTGACAGTGGAAATGATAACGATGTCAATGGAGAAGAAGTCAGTAATCAAGCAGATAAGACTAACCCCGAGCCTCCAAAAGAGTCTGTGCAACTTCAAAAGGAGATCAGAGTACAACAAGCCGATGCAACAATTGATGATCCATATGCACCATCGCAATACTGGTACAGTCCACGATTCATTGACTCGTGTGACAAAACCATTGAACGTATAACAAGAGTAGATGCTACTGGTGCACCAAGTTTCAGTCTTGATTTTAGTCCAATGGAAAGAGAAAAAACTCAGATCCAAACAACAAAGACAATAGAAGCTGAAGTTGGGGAGGGTGCAAGGCGAGCACTTAACCTTGGTCAACACCTCCGGTCTCCTTATGTTAAAAGAATAGTTGACATTTCTGCATTACAGAATAAAGATGAGAAAATGGTTTGCAATTGGATTCATGCCGGTTTAGAACCATCAAAGTAAGTATATTTAACAATTGTTCATCTGATGAATCTTCTGTTTCTCCTATAATTTGTTTGTTAAGAAATTTTGCTAACTTCAATTGTTTTGCTTGAAATTTATGCTCTAGTGAGGTTGTTTCTGAAACAACTTCATTCAAAACATTCAGAGGTGCAATGGAAGCACTTGTAGCAGGACTTCCAATTCCAGTGAATGTCATTGATGGTTGGATATTTGTCTTAAATGATGAGGAGAAGTACAGAAGCGGTGAAGCTATGCGAAGAATATTCTTCAATACCAAAGTAATGGTAAGATTCTAACAAATATACAATATAATATATGCAAATTATACTCTTTCTAACATTATAGCATTTCAATGAAACAAGTAGGAATTATGAACGAGACATTACAAATGCAAACACGTTTTGATATGTTCACTGCCAACTTAACTGTTGCAGCTCCACTAAAAGAGACCGTTAGTGGAACCGAAATCAAATTACTGGAACTGAAATCAAATATACAAAGTAAAATTTGAGTCCTATTAGTTAGTTACGACTAAACAAAAGCAAAATCTAAAAAATCATAATCACAACAATAACATAATTGAAAATCTGAAAGAACACGAGAATAAGTTATAAAATCGATAAAATAAGAAGAAAGAAAAACCTGTTTCAACCATTCGATCCTTCAGATTGTTATTGATAAAATCTAAAAGTCGATCTTCATCCAAATCTTCATCAGCGAGATTATACTCTGCAGATTCCATTGATCTTGAAGAACAAAGAGACGAGGACTGGAACAGAATTATGAATATGTAAAGGAACGATCATATATATATGGAACAGAATTGGCGTAAAAAAGGAAACTGTGTTTTATAAAATAATAAAATAAAAAATATTATTATATTTGTTACCAAAATTACTATTATGCCAATTTTAGTTTAAAATCACCATTTAATTTAAACCATAGGATTAAAATCTATTTAGGGCTTAGATTAGTCCTTAAGTTTGTAACTTTTTTTTGGTTTTTATTTGATTACCATCCTATATATATATATATATATATATAAACGGGTTATTCGGGTCATTTTCGAGTTGAAGTTTTTGACCCTGACCTTACCCGTTTAATTTTCGTGTCGTGTCGTGTCAACCCGTTTTCTTAAACGGGTTGAAATGTATTACCCAAACCCGTTTATTTCGTGTCGAGTTCGTGTCGGGTTAGCGTGTCGTGTCAGTTTTTGACAGGTCTAGGAAGAAGACTCTTACCCGATAAGTACTTACTGGGTAAAAGACGCTTACCACCATCCATTTTGATGACCGATAATGTTACAGTGAAGGTGAAAACTTTAGCCGGTAAGTGTTTACCCGGTAAGAGTTTGGTAAACAACCCCTAAGTGGGAAATAACCCAGATTAACATAAAGTATGCAGCATAGAAAGAAGAAAAAAGGGAAAAGGGACAAAAACACATAAACGAACCAAGAAAACACGTACCCAAACCTTTTGTTACTCTATTTTTCAGCTCACTAAACGTCCCCGACCAACTCTTCAGCCTCTCTAATGGGTCGTTTATCGGGTAAACGCTTACCTAATCTTACTAGGTAAGAGACATAACAAGGACCAAGAATCTTACCCGATACGTGAGGGAGTAGACCTTTACTTGGTAAGCATTTACATGGTAAAAGATGCTTACCGACAATCCATTTTGATAGCCGAGAATAATACTTGATAAGGTAAGAGTGGTGCCTCTTGCCTACGTTTTACTTGGTAAGCGTTTGGTACACGACCCTCAACTCCTTTCTTCCCATAGACACTAGTGACAAGTCTATACGTTAAAATCAAACTACCCTGGTCTAGCATATCTAAAGAACTCTTATCAGATGTCAAGCCCATTTTCCTCCACCTTGTCTGCCCTCCCCCTCAACCCGTTATCGACACACTACACTCTCCTCTCACGTTGCCATCGGTCGATCACTTGTACACATGTTTAGACCACCGCAGTCTTGCTACTCAGCATCTTGTTTAACAAGATCCGACTACAAATCCATCCACGCATCCTCATTTCCCAAAATGACCAGTCTACCCTTTAATATACCATCAGGTTTCCGAAATCATTTGATCAAATTTGTGACTGATATCTTCGTTTCAAGAATCGATTCTCCCTTTTTATATGGCATCAGATTTTCTTACAATTGCCAAGCACCAAAGATAAGTGGTGAACATCGACATTAAAGACCAAAGTTCATCCAATTAAGTGTCAAAAAACCATCCAATTTAGCAGAAATTAAACCACAAAATACACCAAGAAAGATGACCTCTTTTCCACAATCTAAACCTTGGCCAAAACCAAAACTGAGAAAGAGAAAAAGAAAAGAAAAAAACTAACAGTTTCTCAGGTGGAATACAACACCGGAAACCTTACACTTTATATGTACAAAGCAAGTAAATTCAAAGTCATCGACAACAACAGTCTACACGTCGGTCAGGTGCTTACTAAAAACATCCGAGAACTCGATAGTTTGGAGCCTGGACACACCCGACATACGCTACTAAACTGCGGAACAAAAAAACCCTCACATCGGGCAACTGTTTTCTTCGACTTCTATCGGCATCATCATATGGTTTCGGCACAGCGGGCACGTAACATTCCAGTACTTCAACCATTTCTCGAGACACGATTTATGGAAAACGTGGCCGCAACCGAGCCGATTGATCTCGGCATCCGGTTTAAACTCGACCAAACAAACCGAACACTCTTGTTTCGTTCGGCGGCACAACAAGTCGTAAAGGACCGACGGGGTCCGACTCCGGAACTCCTCCATGTAAGTTTCCGAGGGGGTTCCTCGGCATTCGACCGATTCCGTTCTCGAGTAATCTTCCCACGACGCGATGTGGATGCCGATGACATGAAGGATCGAACGCACGATTTCCTTCATGATCGATATCGACATCGCCGTGTTCACCAGAATCACGCACAGGACACCGGCGTCCGATGGATTTGGGTACGGTGAGAGACCCATGTTGCTGTTAAACCTACAATAGATGACCTAAATTAGATCAAACTCAATATCAAATTCAAGAAAAATACAAGATTAGAATACAAAGATTCAAGAAAACACACAAACCCATTAAAATTTACACCTAGTATCCATCAAATTTCAAATCTTTTTGCAAATGTCTTTGATGTAATCATTGTTTCCAAATTTGGGGATTCAAGTTGAATACAACAAGAGTTTGTAATCCCCATCAAGAACCAGAAACACAATCTTTCCTATTTCCAAACAAAATTTTGACCACAAATCTTTGATTCCATGAACCTAAATGTTCTTGATTCAAATGGGAAGATCCAAAGACAAAAGAATTCGGTGCTCAAATCTGGTTAAAAAGGGTATTTAGATCAATAATACAAAGAGGAAAACATCAAAAATCAAGAAATCTTGAAATATGAGCATATGAAGCACAACCCACTTCACAAATCAAGAACCCACAAGAGATCCAACTTCAAAAAACCCAATTGAAATCTAAAGATGAGATCTACAATTACAGATCACAATACTTTTTTTTTTCTTGTTAAGCATTCAAATTAAGCAAGAAATAGAGATGAAAAACTTACCAATAGGCAGAGTGAGCTTCAAGATGAAGTGGGTATTTGAAATAATTGAATTTGAATAGAAACTTGAAGTGGGTTTTCAAGAAATAACACTTGGGTCTAGGAGGTTTTAGGGGGAAGAGAGAAGTAGGGTAGTGGTGATAATGGATGATGATGACGATGGGTACCCTCAATAACACCGCCTACTTCAACAACTAGTATATATTGCTATATATATATATACATACATGTATATACACATATATACAATTTTTATATATAACTATAATAAAGGTGAGGTGATTTGAAGGAACAACAAGATGAATGGCATTTAAAGAAATTTTAGCTAGAGTAATGAATGATGATGTATGTTTTGGGCAAATTTTGACCACAAAATTCTGTCTTGTAGTTTCCCTCTTTCATTAACTAAACTTATCACTCCAATAATGTTTTGTTTGTCATAAAATAAAAATAAAAATAAACTTTATTTAATATGATTATCTACTTTTCTTTTTCTTTCCGAAAAGACCTTTGAGAGTTTGAGTTATATGTTTTTTATTTATTTTTCCCCAATGTGGTTATTACGAGGTTTTTGAGAGGTTTTTAAAAAAGTAAAAACCTTCTTTTGAGGTTTTTCACATAGTGGAGAAGTTTTTTACATGAGGTTTTCCGTGAGGTTTTCGTTATAGGTCGTAACGACCTGCTTTTTCGTAGGTTTTTCATATTTAATCAGTTTTAATTTAATATAATTTTATAAAAGTTTCGTATTTAATCAGTTTTATTTATTAATATATTTAAATATAATTATTAAAATAAATAATATAAATAAATACATAATGAAAGTAATTATATTTTCATATTTTTAAAATAATATCTCAAAGTTGACATATTTATATAACTCTAACAAATTTTTTAATGACCCAATTTTTATTTTCGGTTATACATACTTTTAAGTTTAATATTTTTTAAATTTTATTTTACATACTTTTTATACAACTTTTATATATTTCTTAATAACCTAATTTTTATTAATTTTATTGTACATACTTTTATGTATTTAATGTGTTTATTTTTATAAATAAGAATAAAAATGATATAAAGTTAAAATGGTGGGACCTTTAATATTTTAAAAAAGTAATAAAAAAGTTTGGATTAAGTTTTTCACATAGTAGAAGTATATAATGGTTTTTAAGTTGTTGAAATGGCAATAATGTGTAGGCATGGAAATAGCCCCCGCCCCGTTGGGGAACCCGGTTCACCCGCCCCAATCAGGGACGGGGATTCCCCGCTAAACCGGGGATGGGGACGGGGATCCCCATTTGTCTCAAACTGGGGATGGGGACGGGGATCCCCATTTGTCTCAAACTGGGGATGGGGACGGGTATCGTACTCCCCGCCCCGCCCTTCCCCGTACCCGTTATATATTAATTAATAAATTAAATATATTATTTATCTCAACTAAATCGGTAATTCATAATTTTGTATTTTCTAACTAGGTTTAGAATCTAAAATTGTCATTTTGTGGATGTTAGTATGTAATCTTTTGGATGTCAAGTCAAAATACAATTAGTCGATGTATCTTGGATATTACTCGATATGTTTTGGACCTGTGACGTTCATCCCGGGATTCACTGTTCATCAAAAAATGTCCTAACCCCGGGATTTCACTGTACATCCCGGCCATAACCCCGGGATCGATCATTTTTTGGTCCGAATCACCCTAACCTCGGGATGGGTCTCATCCCGGCCCTATATCCCGGACAAAAGGGGTATTTCGGCAAAGTTATCGAGATTTAGGGCATTTTGATAATACGGGTTTCAAATACGGTCATTTTAATTAATTTTCCAAAATATAATTACTTTCATTACGTATTTATTTATATTATTTATTTAATAATTTTATTTAAATATGATTACTTTAAATATATTAATAAATAAAACTGATTAAATACGAAACTTTTATAAAATTCTATAAAGTTACAACTGATTAAATACGAAAAACCTATGAAAAAACAGGTCGTGCAGTTACGACCTATGACGAAAAACCTTATGAAAAACCTCTTCACTACGTGAAAAACTGAGATTTTTGATTTTTTAAAAAAGCTTCCAAAAACCATACTGTGGATGCTCTTAAGAAAACATATTTCTCTAATGAATTATAACAATTAATGTTTTAAAAGATTCAAAAAGTGTTGTGATATCTTTTAATTCGGATTTTCTTACATCATTTGATAAGAAATTGTTGTGATTAAATTTATTTTCTATGATAGACATAAATTTGTATTAATTTTAGGTTTTTTTACGTCATCCTTTTATCATTTTCTTTTTCAAATCTATGGTATTGGTATCGACATCAAGCGTTCACACAACTTCATAGTTCATTTAGTTAACTTAGGAGTCGTTTATCCAAAAGTTTATCCGGTAAGTGAGTACATATAAGATTAAGCATTCTAAGAGGGTGTTTGGGTTTGCTTATTTTAAACTCCTTATTGACGTATTATGATTTGTCACCGCTAATAAACTATTTCTACTGTTTGGATTGGGAAAAAATACTTATAGCTTCTTGGCACCGCTAATAAGGAGTGTTTAAGAAGTTAGTCAATAGTGACTTATCAACTTATTTGAAACAACTTGTTACTTTTTTTGTTATTTTACATGTATAAGCAATCTCAAACACCATAAATAACGACTTATTAACTTATTACGTTTTAGTACCACAATAAGCTAACTCAAAAACTTTTTATAAAACTTTTTTTTATCACTACATAAGTTGATAAGCACTTTAAAAAAAAGCATAAGTTGTTTTAAATAAGCAATCCCAAACACCCCCTAACTTATTTTATCGGGTAATATTGTAATATATTACCTTGGTCTACCGGTTGGTGCATCTATGCGGAGAATTGACCATTGGAAACCGGCAATCGAGAAGATGAAACACAAGCTAGCATCTTGGAAAGGGAAGACGATCTCATTTGGAGGACGACTAACGTTGGTAAGGTCGGTTCTTGGTAGCACATCGTTATACTTCTTTTCTTTGTTTCGGGCCCCGCTTGGAGTGATAAATATACTAGAGAGAGTGCGATGCCAATTTTTTTAGGGGGGAGGGGGGGACGGTCGTGAGGACGTGTCAACAAATAAGAGAGTTCATGCTTGGGTAAAATGGGGGTCGGTCTTAGGGGGCTTCAAAAGGGGGGGTCTAAATGTCGGAAGTCTAAAAGATATGAATTGTGCCCTTTTATGCAAATGGTGGTGGCGGTTCAACGTGGAAAGGGAGGCTTTATGGGTAAGGGTAATACAAAGTCTATATGGGTGGGATGGGGGTTTGAGGGAGGATAGACATAGAGGAGTAGAGGGTAATGGGTTTTGGAGAGACATTGTGAGGATGGGGAGGGCGTTAGAAAATGAAGGTGTAAACTTTGAGGAGTCTTTGATAAAAGAGATAGGGGATGGTGCGGAGACGAGATTTTGGGAGGAGTAGTGGGCTTCAAATCGGTCACTAAAGGAGGAATACCCGAGGCTTTTTCAACTTGAGACAAATAAAAATATATCGGTCATGGGTAGAGGGGAGTGGGAGGGAGAAGAGTGGGTATGGAAATGGAGTTGGCGGCGTGAGCCGAGAGGGAGGGAACTAGGTGAGGTAGAAAGTCTAATGAGCCTACTACAAGTCAAAACTCCTACAAGAGGGACGAAGGATAGGGTCGTGTGGTCGTTGGATTCTCAAAATGGTTTTACGGTTAAAAGGATGAGAAATCTATTAGAAGAAAAAAGAGTAGGTGGTGAAAATAGTTTGGAGGAAACAAAATGGGTTAAGTCTATTCCAAAGAAAATTTGTGTATTCTTGTGGAGGGTAAGACTTGGGAGGATTCCAACAAGAGAGGTATTGGACAAATTAGGAATCGAGTTGGACACCGTATTATGTCCAAGATGTGGAAACTCGATAGAAACGGTAGACCATGCCTTAATCAATTGTACGGACGTAAAATCGCTATGGAAAGCAACGGGAAGATGGTGGAATATTAATCTTTCGTCGGTTAACTCGGTAAGTGAATTGTTAAGGACGAGTGAACAAGTAAGTATGAACGTGAAGGCTTCGAGAAGATGGACCGCGACGATATGGTGTATCATTTATTTCATATGGACACATCGCAGTAAAATGGTGTTTGAGAAGGAGCAAGGAAAGATCACGCACGGATCGATTCTTCACGGCGCAACTAAATGTATTCGAGTGGATCAAAAGTAGAGACCAAGATCTAAGCACCGATTTTAATACTTGGTTGTCAAACCCGGGCTCAACGTAGATGACGTCATGTTGTGGGAATCGTAGGGTCGAGGTTTTGGCAGTCCCCGGGGTGGCGTTTGTCCCTCGCAAACGAGCCTTCGGATGTGTTTTGTGTCGTTCTTTTGGCCTTTTGTTTTGGCCTCCTATCTTTTCCTTGTGGGGTTGATGGTTTGTGGTCCTTTGGGGTCTTGATTACCTTTGTAACTGTTTTTTTGTCTTGGGTAATAAAAGTTTTCTCTGCCGTTCAAAAAAAAATATATTGTAATATATTAAAATAGTATCGTATGCAACAATTTACCTGGTAAACATTTACCGTATAAAAGTCATCACTCTTAGTTACTGATATAATTATCCATCTTTATTATCCCTTTACCGGGTAAGATTTTTGTCCCTTGCAATGTTCATCAGGTAAGATAAATGGCCCGGTAAGCAGGGACGTACCCATAAATTTTTTCATACGGTGACACCATATAACACAGACAAAAAATAATTACGAAAAACACGGTTTTTATCGACGTGTCTTCATTTTTTTTACCGACGTTCAATATTGTCCGATGTATTTTTAGCCTAATTCCACAATTTCGAGGGATTTTTAAAGCTGTTTGCTTGATTTCGAGGAATTTTTAATTTTTTTTATCGATTTCGAGAGATTTTTTCGGTTTTTTTGGTTGATTTCGATAGTTTCTTTGGGTTTTTTGGTTGATTATGAGGTACGATTGCACCTTCTTGAAATTTCCAAAATAATACGGTAGCACCTTTCAAAACGATACGGTTGCACCTTTCACGAACCTAAAATTTTTTACTCTTCGTCGGAGAAATAATACAGTGGCACGTGCCACCATATTCAACACACTAAGTCTGTCCCTACCGGTAAACAATTACCAGGTAAGCGTTTAGTAAACAACCCCTTAATACAACTTTTTTCTCTACTCTTAATCTTCTTCTCGTTTTCTTCTCCAGACCATCTATTTCCTTTTTTCCAATTCTTCTCATATTTTCAATTTGTTCTAACTTTTAGGACAATCCTTCTTTTCTACACACGTTTTTTGTAAGCCAAAAGAATTCACGAAAACGATTGTTTTACTATTTAAGGTAGATGATTACTATGCATATATTCTACCATCTAGGCCCCACCTTTGGGTGGATTGTTTGGTCTATGTCATACTTTTATAGTCTTGCTTCTTACTTTTCAAAATTGTCGTTTCAGTCACGTCTATTTTTTTTTCCAAAAACTTTTGGCAAGCTTTTTGAATCCACTAGGTCAAACTTTTTCAAATACACCTTTTTGCAAGCTACAGTTTTCACATAAACAACCGATCTAATCTTTATAGTAGATATCAGATCTATATATATCTCATAATCCTCAAGCTCTACCTTCAAATGGATATGTTACATTAATTTAGTTTGGATACATTAAATCCAAATGATTGAATTATCGTCAAATAAGTCGTTTCCACCTCCAAAATCCGATCCATTAGATCTTTTCTCTCGAAATAATGGTGTTTGAAATACGTCCAACTAGGTCTATAAAGTTTTAATTCATCGTTATGTAAACTTTAACCAAATAAAACCTAATTTTATTGAAAATTGACATAGTTTTAAAACGTATAAGGTTAAATGTAGTGACAAACATTTAACTTTATTGTGTTTGGGACAATTAACACCTTTTAATTGATTTGTATGCAGTGTGTAACACCCTCAAATATGGGAATAACAACTAATTTAAAATTTTATATATACATCGATAACTGGTTCATCTACAACAACAATTTAAGGTTTAACTTCAATGAACACATATCAATCCTCATACACAGTTTATAATAAGGGCGGATGTTACTAAAAACCCAATAACAGACATTATCTCCAAAATGCGGAAGACTTCACCAACTACTTACCCTCGTGTAAAACTAGTGTTCATCTCTTCATAGTATCGCTAGAACCATTCCCCAACTGGAACTTAATGCACATGCCGACAAATAAAAAGTTAGGCTTAACGCCTAGTGAGCTCAAGAGTTCTCATGGTAGATATGCAGAACAATAAACTTTAAGAGTGTTATTTAAAACGTGATTACCCAAAATAAAATACATTAAGTCTGAAAGCAATCTCTTTTCCAACATTCATCCTCTTCGTGATTAAAACCACAATACAAAACGTTCATTCGAATATAAATCCAAAACCCAAAACTCACGCAAAACATAACTTATACTTTAACAACCAAATACTAAAAATGTGGATAAAATTTATCATCCAAAAACATGGATAAGATTCAATATTCAGAACCTTAGAACATGGATGATAACTCATACTCAAGACGTCACCGAAAATATGGATTATAAAACTCCAAACCCAAAACAATACATTTCGGTGACGGAGGAGACCCGATTACATTGCACGTGACGGAACACAAAAGTATGTCACATAACTATGTAGAAAACCAAAATGTATGGATTATACTCATAAAACATATCGAGTTTAACTCCTCTAAGTCTGTTGCTCGAAAACATCAAGTCAACCCCTATAAGTCTATTCTTGAGAGTTCCAAAACGGGAACTCGGTTCCAAGACGGGAACTTATACACAATGGAATTACATCTTACTGCCCATGGGACATTGCCCGACCAAATAGGTCAACACCTTACTTACCATGGTGACCCGATGCCTATTACGTGCCAAAGTGGTGAACTTATCCAAAATGGGACATTAAGAACATCGTGCCTATGGATCCATTGCACTACAGTCTAGAACTTAACATGACTCAAAATGAATGAACTAGCGTATCCAAAACATGCAATTCTCAAATAAAATGCAATAAATGTAAATCATAACCAAAGCTCTACAGTGAGCTATTAAAATCATACAAATGCCCCCCAAGACCCGACGAGGTCCAAACCGAGTCATATACTCAACAAATCAAAAGACCAATTGTAAGAAAAATCATAAAATGAAATCGAACATAAACAACCCGCATTTATGAAAACTCATGCTCCATAATATGGAGATAACTCTAACATAATTTAGATTGGGACAAAACATTTTTCAAGTGAGTTTATAACATTTATCCTTTCAAAACGTCTCATAACACAAAATCAAGCATTTCTCCAAAACACACAATGAAATACATTTATACTCAAAAATCTACTTCCATGAAATAAATCATTAAGATACCAAAATATATGATTTATTTCTCAAAATGCCTAAAATCCCAAAGGTGGATGTTTTACAAGTTTATAAAGTTAGACACTTCAAATAACTAAACAGTTAATAATTTCATGTAAAATATATAAACATTTTAAAATAGACATTTTGGCATGTACACCGTTTTCACAAATCAACTTGAACTCACCTTGCTAGATTTAGATTAAATCCAGGTTTCAAACCCAAATCCTTAGCCTCCAAAAATAAAGTCATCTTCCACAATGAGCTAGGGTAAACCATCAACAAGTAAAACCTTTAGATCTAAAAAGATCCTTATACTAAAGCTTGAAATATATGAGAAACATACCACATCCAAATATTTAACCTCTCAACCAACTATCTTCCATGAGATCTTCCTACTATCCAAACTCAAGCTTCCAAACACAAAACCTTTGAACTTATTAGGGTAGTTTCGTTCCAAGATGCTCCAAAACCGATATTGGAGCTCCCAAAATCGTTCCAAGAAGAATAGAAATGGAGAGGGGGAGTGAAAATGAGAGAAAACCCTAAAAATGGGATTTAAATCGTCAGACCGTCCCCGCGGCCTTGGTCGCGACCTCAAGTCGCAGGACAAGTCATGCATGCTCCTGAGTCACAGGTCACAACGACTTACGCGGGCCTAGTCGCGGCTTCGTCGTATATAGAGATGCCTCTAAGAGGGATTGGGTTGTGGCCTAATATAGAGAGGTAAAGTGATAGCGTATGCATCAAGATAATTGAAGGAGCACGAAAAGAATTATCCAACTCATGACCTCGCGGCGGTAGTGTTTGCCTTGAAGCTTTGGCGACACTACTTATATGGCACAAAATGCATACTCTACACCGATCACAAGAGTTTGAAGTACATTTTCGATCAAAAGAAGTTGAATATGCGACAACGAAGATGGTTAGAGTTGCTGAAAGATTATAACTGTGAACTTCAGTACCACCCGGGCAAGGCGAATGTAGTGGCGGACGCGTTAAGCCGGAAGGAGTATAGCGGGTCGATGCGAACCTCAGTGGAAAGAATTGAAGTTGTTTCAAACCTCATTGATATAATAAAGACCTCTCAAGCCGAAGCATTGCTCGAGGCGAACCTCAATGATGAAGTGATGTCAAAGCAACACCTTAGTCTGACGGAAGATGGTAGAGGACTGAAACATTTCCACGAAAGAGTTTGGGTGCCCAAGTTGGGAGGATGCCAGAAGTTACTCATGGAAGAGGCACACAAGTCTAGATATTTCATTCACGCCGAGAGCACAAAGATGTATAGAGACTTAAAGTTGAACTATTGGTGGCCAATTATGAAGCTTATGTGGTGAACTTCGTAGAGAGATGCCTCACTTGCTCACTAGTGAAGGTCGAACACCACCGACCTTATGGAAGCTTGCAATACTTGGAAATACCGTTGTGGAAATGGGATCACATCACAATGGACTTCGTGACAAAACTACCAAAGACGTTGAAGGGTCATGAAACCATTTGGGTAGTAGTAGATCGTTTGACGAAAAGCGTGCACTTCTTGGCAATGAGGGAAACATCACTGTTGGATAAGCTAGCAAGACTGTACATCAACGAAGTGGTCTTAAGGCATGGAGTGCCATTATCCATCGTTTCCGACTGGGATAGTCGTTCCACTTCCCATTTTTGGAATGCCTTTCAAAGAGAATTGGGAACGAGAGTAAAGTTGAGCACGGTGTATCATCCTCAAACGGATGGGCAAAGTGAGCGGACGATTCAAACGCTAGAAGACATGTTGCGGTCTTGTGTCATTGACTTTGGGGGAAGTTGGGACTCTCACATTCCATTGGTGGAATTCGCTTATAATAATAGTTATTACTCGAGTTTGGGCATGACACTGTTTGAGGCCTTATATGGCCGAAAGTGTAGAACGACAACTTGTTGGCTTGAAGTGGGCGAGAAGCAATTTGCGGGACCAGAAGTGGTGCAAGAGACAGCGGACAAGGTGAAGAGTATTCGAGAACGGTTAAAGGCAGCTTAAGATCGCCAAAAGAGTTATGCGGACAAGAAGATACGACTGATGGAATTTCAGGTGGGCAACCGAGTAATGTTGAAGGTGTTTGCTATCTATGGAAGTGCCTAACAGAGGAAGAGAACGTCATTCTGTTATCTGAGATTCGAGTAGACAACAATCGATGTGTAGAAGAACCAGAATCTATTTTGGAAAGGGAGACGAAAAAGCTTCGACATTGAGAGGTAGTGACGGTGAAGGTGCAATGGAAACATCATAGAGGCGCGAATGTGACTTGGGAGGCGGAAGAAGACATGAAGCGATGCTACCCCCATTTGTTTGAATGATAATAGATTTCGGAGACGAAATTTTTTCTAAGGAGGGAAGGATTGTAACACCCCGAATTTTGGTTTAATCCCTTATTTTATTGCATTAGACTCGTTATATTAATTTCTTCGTTAATCTTTGTCGTGTACCGAATTTCGAATCGTCAAGTTTTGGAAGAGATGACCACTCGGCGACAGTGCATGGCGATAGTGCCCTTGGGCACTATCACGTGTCACAATCGCATCCCACTCACAACTCGCGGTACAATTTGGGCGAGAATGCCCGGCGAGATTGCCAGTGGCACTCTCGCGTGTCACCATCGTGGGATGGACCTGACTCTCGGCACGTTCCGGTATCGCCGACGGGAAAATTTTGTGTATAAAATCTGGAGCCTGTTTTTATTCTTAGAAAATTTGATTTTAGGGTTTGGCATCTGCGATTTTTCTCCTTCTCTAAGGTGAGTTCATTTATTTCTTCATCCATCATTATTTATTGCAAGGATTTGGAAACCCTAGATCTTTAATACTCATTCACTTTGGTTGTACTTCTCTAAGCCTAACATTCAAGAGTTCAAATCTTCATCCTTACAAGACCAAAGACTTCATCTTCCATTTTTAGAGTTCTTACATTGTGGGGTTTATCTACAAACCCTAAGGTGAGTTTTTTCAACCCTTACTTCTCTATAAATACTATTATCTGCTTATGTGCTAAATGTAGGTGCTTTTGGGTTAATAAAAAAATTAAGGTTTGATGGATTTTGACTAAAATATGGATATTTGTTGTTGTTAGACATATTTATTGTCATGATGGGTTTAATGTGCTTAAAGTTATGTAAAAGAATATTGTGTTGATGGTGAACCATTTCCTATTAAGAAAAAGGGGTTTTGACCTAAGTAATTATGACTGTGGCTAGACTTATTACTCTAGTTTATTTATGCATCTTACGAGTATTAAAAATTGTATTTTATCATGAACATGAAATATACACTAACATGTGGTGGAATGGAATGAATTTATGCATGAGGAAATGTTATCCTTATTTGGTCTCGACCTTAATGTGAGATTAAATTTCTATTTCCTTGTGCACGAGGATTTAGATGGTATTATGTGTGTTATTGTATTTGTTGGCCATGTGTGGTCACTAGCGAGGCAATGGGGGATTTTTTAGTCCTTGAGGTGTAACTCGTCTAGATCGGATAGGCAATAATGTCTCGTAAGTCCTTGAAGTGTAACTCGACAGAGTAGGCAATAAAGGCAATGACATGGTTTGAGGTTGTGATGTCTTCATGGCATGGGAACTAGAACCGAGACATGAGGTGCAATCCAATAACATCTTGGGTGACTCCACTCCTGTGAACATGTCACCCCGATAACCACAAGGGTTGTGGCGTACTGGTTAAGGCCCTGAGGGATGTGGTGGAATATCCTATCTACACAGGGTTCGAATCCAGGCATACACAACAATTGTGGCCACTGAGGTTTAAACAGGGTTGATGTCTTACAGTCATAATTTGCGAAGGGATTAGTCTAGGCATAGCCTAGGACACCCTTCCCAAAAAAAAACATGTCACCCTGATGGTAACGGGTCTCCCCCATATTTCAAGAGTTATCTCTTGTGTGTTCTGTTCAGGTTTGGGAACATCCTTGCAAGTGTGAATATCATTGTAACGCAAAGGGATTCGGTAACACAAGTCTTGAATTATGATGTTCTTGTTTATGAATTGTTTATATTATGAGATCTCACTAGGTGTTACCCTAACACTTGTTATGGTTGTTGGTTGTTTCACAGGTCCCACTAGCGGTGGAACCTAGGATGTCGGGTTGTCAACCGTGCACGTAGGAGATCTTAAAGTGTCGGTCTTCTGGGAAATTGTTGTGGAGAGATATTTTTGTTGGAATAGCAACACCCATATTAATCTTGTTTGAATTAATTCTAGATTAAGTAGGTTGTTGTAATCTATATGTCCCATTCTTTTGCAAGCTACTTAGGTGTAAACTATCCCAACATAATTTGGGTTTTAGTTGTCATGAAATTGGGAAATTGCTCGTTATTCTATTTACAGGGTATATTAGACCTCAGTATTTTAGACGTTATATTGCCAAAATTTCGAATTTTTATTTGGCACTATTTTTAGGGCGTTACAATTATGCTTCCAAATCCTTATACCAGATTGTCGGTCCACAATATGATCAAGTTCTTATCAATAACAATACAAACAATATTTGATTACCAACCTGTTTGATTAACAAACGCAGATTACAAGGTTGATGTTTGTGATTTACTCTTTGAAGCTCTCTAAGTTTTTCACCTTTGAAATTTGTTATGTGTGTTCTCAGATCTTAGATTGATATTATATGATCTCACCTAACAACTAACTAGATAATATCTAATATTATCTAAAACTAATAATATCCTAAAATATCTAATAAATAGATATTTAGGAATAATACAAAATACAATAATTAACTTTGACAATTTATTACAAACTGACATTAGACTAATCTTGAAAGTGGCTTTTCAGCTTTAGCTTCAGATTGCGATCTTCAGATTGGATGATCTTGAATCCAATAGATTTGTGCGCTAACAATCTCCCCCTTTGGATCAAGATCATTACTAAAATGATTTAGCAATTCAGTCTTCTCTTTCAGCTCAGAAGATGCAATCTTCTTCTTTGTCTTCAATATGTAATAATCTCCCCAAAAGACGTAGATAAACTCTCTTTCAGATGATGGGAAGAAATTATCTTCAGATTTAGCTCAGAATGTTGTAGCAAAGTATCTTCAAAGAAAATTTCTCTCAAATCAGCATGTCTTCAGAATACTTGCTCTAAACTTGTGTTGTTCCCCATTTCTTGTGTAGCTCTTCTCCCCCTTTTTGATGAAAAGAGCAACGAGTTCATCAAAACTCTTATGTCAAGAAATGTCTTTCTTAAGGAGCTTCTGATCCGTCAATTCAAAAGATATTCATTCAGATCTTTTCAAATCCAGACAAAATAATCGTGTAACACCTGAATCAACTAATGAACCAGTTAAGATGCCTGTCAGTAACACTAAGTCACTGTGTGTAACGAATACACATCGTAAAGGAGCTTTGTGATGTTCACTCCCCCAGGGCTTCCATTCAATCATCGAAACACCACAAAGTTAAATTCTATGAACGTTATGACAAAGAAACAAATTCCTTGTGTGTTCGTGCAAGTGATAGAAAGAATTAAGCACTTTGATGATTGCTTATAAGGCTCAATATTGTGTAAACCACTGAGACAACAGTAAGTTAAACATAAACTCAATGTGCATGAGTGAAGTTCGAAGGTGGGACAAACTTTCTTCTTTTCAATATCCAGATTTTCCAAATGAAAATCATATAGTAAATGTGTTGTTTCCCCTTTGAAAATGAAACATTTTCCTGTTAAGAAGAAAATGAGTAGCTGGTGGGGTTAATCAAGAGTTGGCATGGGCTAGTTTCCTGTTTCAATAATGTTCACCAAAGAAATGTGAAACACTAGAAATGTGGCTGCCCGGCTCAAAAAGTAGTTGGTGCAGAGTTCTGATATTCTTTTAACTCTGTTCTCACACCCTCTTTCTTTTAAACATTCAGTTTACTTATAACTGAACTCTCTTTTGCATTATATCTCATCACACAACCCACACTCATTTCTTTTAAATCCTCACACTCTATTACTATGGATTAACCTCTTGGGTTGGAAACACTGGTTAACGTGTATCCATAGAAGTTGTGTTAAGTCCTAGCACAATGAAATCCGATGTTTTCCTAGAAAGCATATGATGCTCAAAATAGTTTAACTATATCAGTTAAAGCACAAAGTAAATCTAGAAAATATTTAAAATTACACTTCCAATTCATGAAATCGGTTTGAGATCCGGGAATTGGTTTGAACATTTAAGAACATGTTTTCAATGATTGAAAGTTGTCCTTCTTTCAACCATATATGAGATTAAGATAAAGGATTATACCTTTACGTGCGATCTTACATCTCATGAAGCTAAGCTTAAAGTCATAAAGATGTGAACATGTAAGCGTCTCTCAAACTGCAAAAGTCTTAAAGTCAAGTCAAAGCAAATTTATTCACATTGAATTAAAAGACAAAAAGCAGTAAAACAATGAAAGTACGAGTTCTGATCTGAAATAATCAGAAGTCATAAGTCTTTTACTCCCCCTGAATATATGCATTAGAAAAATTATCATCTTGTAAAAGATATGCATTTAAAATTTCAGACAAATATGTACTCCCCCTTGATGGTTGATTTCCTTATTGGAGTATTGGAGTACACTTCTCATATCAGCACAGGAGTAAGGTCTTTTGATCATTGAAGTGTGAGTCCTAAATTGTTGTGTTTAGAAGTCATGCTTCGTTGAAGTACGGGTTCTAAGTTGATTTACTTAGAAGCCTCCATATTGACATTTAAGTCCGGGTCTTGAACTGTTGTATTCAAGATCCATTTTCTTCTTTCTACTCCCCTTTTACAGTAGGTGTCTGCAACACAGAATCACCCCTTTTCTTTGGTATCCATTTCCATTTGGATCCAATTGTGTTAGTTGCAGTTCTTATGGGAGTAATTGAGTAAAAACCATACCAGTAATGGTCACTCGTTTTATGAACAGGGTCATGTGTACGACAATAAGAACAATAGAATTTCTTACCATACAAATTGATTAATTGATCTCTTGTGTAGACAAAATCAGGTTTACCTTTACGCGCATTGTTCTTCTTGGCATTCTGCGTATGTACACATGACTTCTTACTTTTTAGCTCATATTTCTTTTTTGCTTCAACTGGTTTCCTGTTCCAGACCAATTCTTCTTCTTTGTAGGTACTTCTCCTTCTTTGATGTGTACCTGAACCATCTGTATTTCTATCAAAGAAAAGGTTAGAATTACGAATTTGATCAGAAGATTTAACTGACCTTTTTGAAGAAACAGGTTTGGATGTTGAACTTGCAGCTGACTTGAAAGAGTATTCCGAATCAGCTGAATCATCTCTAGGTGAGTGGACAATTGACTCTGGAGTCTTGTGCTCAGTCACCACCACCATTGAAATAATCTTTTCAAGATTTTTAATCT
The DNA here is from genome assembly GCA_023525745.1 of Arctium lappa. Taxonomy (NCBI): domain Eukaryota; kingdom Viridiplantae; phylum Streptophyta; class Magnoliopsida; order Asterales; family Asteraceae; genus Arctium; species Arctium lappa. Next base: position 81,034,131 of record CM042055.1, read on the forward strand.
TTGAAGAATAACCGTTTCTTTCTTTGACAAGAAGGTCAATCTTCGTCTCAAGCTCACACTTCTTTTTCTTCTCTTTCTGTGCACACTTAGAAAGTTCAGATAGCTTTGCATTAAGCTTTCTAATTGCAGCTTCAAAGGTGTTTCTCTCTTCTTCAAATCCCTTCTTAGAACCCTTTCTTCTTTCTGATATCTCTTTTAAGAATCCAACATTCTTCTTTTCAATTGCCTTCTTCTCTTTGGCAAACTGATCTCTTTCCAAAGTGATTACTTTCTCAAAGTTACTAACTTGTTGAGAAAGCTTTATACTTTTAAGCTCAATCACCTTCTTCTCCTCAATACTCTTCTTGGAAAGATCTGAGAACTTCTGTGCAAACATTGAACTTTCCTGTTCAAACACAGATTTGTCTTTGACAAACCCTTGATTCAAGTCAGATATTTTCTTTTGAAGATTAGCATTTGCACTCTCCAAGTTCTTGAGTTTCTCCTCATTCATCTCAACAGACTCTTGCTTCTGTATTTGAGCTTCTGAATCAGAAATTTGTCCTTTTAATTCAGAGTTCTCAGCTTCCAAAACCCTAACCTTTTCTATTGGAGACAATTTTGATATATCTTCAAGCTGATCCCATAACTGTTTTGTTGTAACCCATTTGCTAAGTTTGCTATTCATTTGAATAGTAATCTCTTCTGAAATTCCTTTCAAGATAAGAATTTTGGCAAATTTATCAGCTTCATGTCTCCTTCTCTGCTTATCTGTGTATTCATTAAGGTATACGGGAACCTCTTTCATTTCCATAAATCCATAAACTCCTCGAAAAGAATTGAACATTGTTGGAATTTTCATCATCCCTTCCTGCAAAGATAATCTGATATAAGTGTTCAATTCATGTTTGTCAATAAAGTCTAAGAAATAGATTTTCCACTGCTCATATTTTCCTCTTTCTAAAACGGTAGATTTTATATCAGATGCAGATGATAAAAATTCTTTTGAAATATACATTTGATCTAGTTTGTACTGTTCTTGAAGATCCGAAACTTTCTGTGACAGACTTTTCTCTCTAGGTGGAGCAAAGAAATCATCATCCATGATTCTTGTAACAAAAGAACTTGACATATATGATCGTTAATCCAAATAAAATTTCCAAATTTAACCAAGTATAGAACTGGAGCAAAAAGCACAATTTGCGCTAAAAGGAGGTAGCGCAAAAGTCAACTTTGCGTTACAAGAAGCTGGCCCAAAAAGGAGTTTTGCGCGAAAAGCGGGTCGCGCGAACTGGAAGATTGCGTGAGCAGTTGGTCACGCGAAAGAACTTTTACGCGAGACGTTGATGGCGCGAAAGTGAGGTTTGCGTGAGACGTGTATGGCGCAAAACGGATACTCAACTGTTATGATGTTGTGACCGGGGTGTTGCTCGACCGGAGGTCTTGACCGGGGTCTGCGACCGGTGTGGTCGACCGGGTTGGAACCTTCGACCGGATGAGCTTTGACCGGTATGGAATTTTGACCGGTGGCTTGAGTGGCGCAAAGGTAGATTTGCGCGAACAGTGTGTGGCGCAAAATAAGGTTTGCGCGAGACGAAGTTGGCGCAAAACACACTATGAACTGGCGCAAATGTTGCAATTCTCGCGAGTTCGTCCCTGTTGCTTCGAAAATCGGCTGTAAAACTCAAATAAACCTATCTAGACTTCGATTAGCAGTCCTAAAATTTGACAGATTGACCACTAACTCTTCTAGAACAGATTTCAAGCCTTTGATCGCAAAAACAAGCACTTTTTGAAAATCCAATCGATTGAACAATGAGTTTCGACTCGTAAACAGTTTGACACTAAAATCACAAAATTGGAATCGATTGATGCTCTATAATGAAATTAAACTATTCCCAATCGATCTAGACCACAAATTGATCACAACCTGATCGATTTCAACTCTAATAAACCACTAAAACTCAAAAATGATTTTGAAAGGAAGAACATAGAGTCGATGTTTTTAAAAACTTGATTTGAATCTGTTTTAGGCTCTGATACCAATTGTCGGTCCACAATATGATCAAGTTCTTATCAATAACAACACAAACAATATTTGATTACCAACCTGTTTGATTAACAAACGTGGATTACAAGGTTGATGTTTGTGATTTACTCTTTGAAGCTCTCTAAGTTTTTCACCTTTGAAATGTGTTATGTGTGTTCTCAGATCTTAGATTGATATTATATGATCTCACCTAACAACTAACTAGATAATATCTAAAACTAATAATATCCTAAAATATCTAATAAATAGATATTTAGGAATAATACAAAATACAATAATTAACTTTTGACAATTTATTGCAAACTGACATTAGACTAATCATGAGAGTGACTTTTCAGTTTTAGCTTTATATTGCGATCTTTAGATTGGATGATCTTGAATCCAATAGATCTGTGCGCTAACACAGATACATTTCACCACAATCATAATCATCGTCGTTGATTGGGAACTCGAAAAACGTTCACAACACGCAACATGTCTCTTTTCAGGATGAATATTAATCATGAATAACCCATTTCATGATAATGAATAACATATTCGTGGTGAATATAAACGTATTTATTATTCATCATTAATCACACTATGCATAATCTCAGGTTCCTAATTAATTTTGGGTTTGTAATGAAACTTTCTTTCACCTCGTGTGTGTATATATATATTGTTATTGATATTCGAATTTAAAACTATATGAATAGATTTTGTGCAATTTTTATAATGACAAAAAGAATTTTAAAAAATACAAGAAAAAGAAAAGGGGTTGCTAACCCTACCCCTCTATAATCCCATACCCCCTTCTACATATCTCTCTCACTCATAACAGTTTGGAGAGATCAACGAGCACCTCATCTCCAAAATCTGATTTTTTTTATTGATTTTTAATATATATTTACATTTTATACCCTTATAATTATTTAGTTAGTTTATTTTATACCTTATACTTTTCTAAATTTTATTTTACACCATCACCATATTAACACATATAATCGTATATTAACTAAAATATTTTAAAAAAATACGTTTTAATTTTAACAAGTTACACTATTAGAATCGTCTCTTCGATACCTTCAAAATGAGCTCAATATTGAATATTTTTTTATTTAATTATTTTACTATATGTTAAAAATATGTTAAGGAATCATATGTGATCTGTAGCAAATGTCGATTAATTGTGGATATCACATGTCGATCATTAGCCATTTGATATATGTATAACTCCCCCCCCCCTCTCTCTCTCTCTCTTTCTCTCTCTCTCTCTCTATATATACTAGATTCGCCCCCGTGTATTACACGGATTATTTTAAAAAAAATTAAATCATGCCAAAAAACTTATCTTACAGATATGAATGATCATCGAAAGTACGATGCTATTTTTTCAAGTTTTTTTTCCTTCCAGAGTTTTTTTTTGCAGTTATTTACAAAATGTCTTTGTTTTAGGCAGTTTTCACAAAGAATGTTTTGCAAAAATTAAAAAGAAATATGAATAAACATTAAGAATTTATAATATAACGTAAATGAAATTATGGAAAAGTGCATAGTTAAAATATTAATAAAATAAGAATCACGTATCATAAATTACCAAATGTTTTCTTTATATACAACATTCTTTGTTATGTTGCTAATTATACTTTCAACATCTATAATTAATATTTTTAAAATTAAAATATCATAATGTCAATAAAATAAAATTAAAAATGTTATTTTATTGTAACACCCTCAATCTGGAAATAACAACCAATTTAAAATTTTCTAATTACATCGATAACCAAATCATCTACAACAACAAATAAAGCTTTAACTCCAATAAACACATTTCAATCCTTGCATGTGATCTATAAAAGGGTATGAGTGCTACTAAAACCCAATAATAGTCACTATCTCCAACTGCGGAAAACTTCACCAAGCTACTTCCTCTCGTGTAAATCTAATGTTCAACTCCTCAAAGCGCTTGCAAGAAACAAACCCCAACTGGAACCTGATGCACATGCCGACAAATTAAAAGGTTAGGCTTAACGCGTAGTGAGCTCAAGAGTTTTCATTAGAGATATATATAAAGCAAGGAATGTTACTTAAAATCATGATTTCCACAAATCCAATACATTTGATTTGAAAGCAACCAAAATGGAATACATTAAATCTTAAAACAATCTCCTTTCAATGTTCACCCTCTTCGTGATTAAAATCATAAAACATACGCCTCTTTAAATAAAGTCAAAACCAAAGCGCTCGTAAAACATAACTGACATTAAAATGATCAAACACTGAAAACGTCGATAACTCCCACTTCCAAAACCACCCAATGACTCAAATGAGTTTCAATAATTAGAACCTTAAAACATCAATAAATACCCATACTCAAACTTCTCCGAAAACATGGATTATAAAACTCTATAACCAAAACCACACCTATTGGTGACGGGGAAGACCCGATTACATTGTACGTGACAGAACACAAGGTAAGTCACATAATTATGTAGTAAATCAAAACATGTGGGTTACGCATAAAACACCCACCGAGCTCAACAACTCCAAGTCTATCGCCCGAAAACATCAAGTTAACCACTCCAGGTCTATTCTTGAGAGTCCCCAAAACCGGGCAACTCGGGCACAATGGAATTACATCTTACTGTCCATGGGACGCTGCCCGACCGTATAGGCCTACACCCTACTTACCATGGAGCCCGATGCCTATTCCTAGGGGTGTTCAAAAAAACCGTTGGACCGCTCAAACCGATCGAACCAAGTCAAACCGGACCGTTTTTGACGGTTTAGGCGGTCTGGTCTGGTCTGAAAAATCGCCAAACCGGGCAGTCCGGTCTGGTCTGCGGTTTGGAGTTTTTTTTGGGCGGTTTGCACCAAACCGACCTCCAAATATATCTATATATATTTTTTATTTTTTTATATACATCTTTATATAATCTATTGTTTAGCCCAAATATCCAATTTATCTTTATACTTAAATATATACAAAAAGGCCCAAAGATAATTTTAAATCGCCGTGGATTTTATTTGCACTTTGCATATTACTTTTTTTTTTGTTTTGAGATATTTTGCTAACTTTTGTGGACTTTGTTAACATTGTTGTAGACTTTTATTTATTTTAAATGAACTCAAGCTAATGAACCTTTAAAGTTTAAATTTTTATATGTTTTTTATGTTCAAACTTTAAAGCCCACTAAAAGGCCCAAACCGCCTAAACCAGTCGACCAAACCGCCTAAACCGCGGTCCGACTTGACCGGTCTGGGCACTTGATGTCAAACCGCTCGGTTTGAAAAATCAACAAACAGCCACTAGCGGTTTGGTTTGTGGTTTGAGGGGTTAAACCGCCCAAACCAGACCGCGAACACCCCTACCTATTCCGTGCCAAACGGTGAACCAACTTCCCAAATAGGGACAGAGGAACACCGTGCCTATGGATCCATTGCACTAACTAAACCATTACATGACTCAAAACGAATGAGCCAAAACATTCAAAACATGACATGCTCAACTAAGATGCAGTAAATGCAAATCATAACCAAACGCTCAACATCGAGCAATTAAAACGGACAAGTGTCCTCAAAACCCAACAAAATCCAAACCGAGCCAGAAGTTCAACAAATCCAAAGACCCAACGTCGAAATTCATAAAATGAAATCAAATATAGACAACCCATATTTATATAAACCCATGCTCCAAAGCATATAATTAATTCCAACGTAGTTTAGATTGGGACAATTCATTTTCCAAGTGAGTTTACAACATTTATTCTTTCAAAACGTTCCATAACACAAAACCATGCATTTCTCTAAAACACAAATCAAAACACATTTATACTCAAAATCTACTTCCATAAAATAAATCATAGAAATACCAAAATACATGATTTATTTATCATAATGCTCCAAAATCCCAAAGATGTGTGCTAAATGAATTTATAAAGTTAAACACCTTTGAAATACTCAACTTATCAACAGTTAACCAGACTTATCAGCATTTAACAAAACTTATCAGTAGTTAACAAAACTTATCAGCAGTTAACAAAACTTATCAGCAGTTAACAATTTCATGTAAAACGCTTTAAAATAAACATTTTGGCATGTACACCGTTTTCACAAATCAATTTGAACTCACCTTGCTAGATTTAGGCTAAATCTAGATTTTTACCCCGCTTTGAGCTCCTTTGAAGAAACTTGAATCTTCAAAGTCGAACTTTCCACAAACCTAGATACACAAGTTCAACCATAAATATACTTATTCCACCATAAATAATTGATTCCCAAACATATTACCCCAAGATCCCATCAAAACACCAAAACCCTAATTTTAGTCTAATTCTTCCAAAACCATCAAACCCAAAATCTGAAGAATACAAATACTAGAGAGTCATCAAATGAACATGTATAACTTAGAGAGAAGATCTAGAAGAGAGGAGAATAACTCACCACTTGGATTTTGAGCAAATCCCCAAAACTTAGAAATCTCATGAGATGATGAAGAACACTTGATCTAGCACTTGAGGTTGGGGTAGCAAACTTTATGACGATGGAACACCTTAAGATCCAAGGAAATGGTCTTAAAATGGATTAGGGTTAGTATTGGGTTGAGGGGAAACGGTTTGGGAGAAAATGATATGAGGGGTGTGAAGTAAAATGAGAAGAAGGTGAAGAATCGCGACTTTAAAAGAGTTCAGGGGCCGCTCGCGATTATGCCCCGCGATTGTGCCCTTGGCACTCTCGCGGGCACTCTCGCCGAAGATGTACCGTGGTCTCCACCATGCTCGCGACCTTGCCCCGCGATTGTGACACATGTCACAGTCGCGGGCACTGTCGCCCAAACTGTGCAGGACCCCGAATCCTTCCTTTTTCCGCACCGGAAAGCTCTCGATACACCAAGGGACTTAGATAATGTTCTCCGGACACACTCCTTCCGCTCACCAGACCAAAACGTCCTGAGACCTCTACAGGCCGAAAATTACGGGTGTTACATTTATAAACTTCATGATAAAAATCAAAAATTTTGTATAAAAAATTAAAGAGGATGAGGTTTTTATAAAAAAACTCTTGAAGTAAAAATTGATATGAAATAGGCAAAAGAAAATTAAGACAATTTAGTGATTATTTGTATCAAATCTCATACTAATCAGTACATATTAATTCGTATATATTTATGATATTTAATAATATAATTAAATAAAAATATATTCAATATTGGACCTATTTCGATAGTATTGACGAAACAATTACAATGATATAATTTGTAAAAAATAAAAATGTTTTTTTAATGCATTTTAGTTCATATACATTATTTATGTTTATATGATAAAAGTCTAAAATGAAAAATAAAAAAGTAATAGATTAAAAGTAAACTACATACCTAATTATAAGGGTAATAAATGTAAGGTATAAATTAAAAAATTGAATTAAGGAAATATTTAATGAGGAATGAATGTGGATGTGTTAAATGAACTTATAATGTAAAATGCGTCCAGATACATGTTTAGACGGAAAAATGAAAAAATGAGCTCACCAGAAGGCGACACGTGTCCTTCTAGTTACTTATTTATTATATGTATAGATATATCAAAGATGCAGATGACAAACATGAGAGAAGATTTGACATCAACATCAGAATTTGTCATCTACCAGGTACAATATTATGATAACTAACATTTATGTTAATTTTAACTTATGGGTACAAGTGAAAGTTATAACAAAATATAATAATTTCAGATGTTCGAATCTCGAGAAGAAATAACTGACTGGATGCGTAATGTGGGACATTTGGTTGGTGTCGTTTTTTTTTGAACGGCAATGCGGCATCGAACCCACGATCGACTACCACGAACCCACGCACACACGCACGCACACCGTCCCGGCGGTATCGGACCTTCCACTTGGAGCAGTCCCCTAGTCCGCCGCGACCGCAACCCAGCTTACGCTTGGGCCTATTCCCAACCTTATTAGGAAGGGGCGGTAGCCCATTCTTAGATCAGACCACCTAAGGTCGACCCAACCAAAGGTTGGGCGGGTGCTCCTCATGCGCCAAAGTGTCCCCCTAGACTCAAACCCAGGTAGAATGGGATACCATCCACATCCCCCCTCCCCCCCCCCCCGGATGTTACCGAGTTTTAGGAAACCACTCCGGCAAGACATGATTTGCAAAAAGACTTATAAGATGTTCAAAATCTCCTTGGTCTTGTTCAACTTTCTATGTCATGAATGCAGCTGAATTTGAAAGCTCGTCCTTGAAAGCTCGTCCTTGAAAGCTCGTCCATACACTGAAAAGACTCTTTCCAACTATCCAGAATGTCCATCATGTAATTATTATGATTATCAAGATGCATGGTTCAATTTCTTTTATTTAAGAAGTTATACTCATTCTTGGTTCCTATTTTTCGACAAAAACTTTGACTACAACTATCCTCGATGGTTTGTCAAATGGTTCAAATATATGGGAAACATTCCTGATACTCTTCCCCCACGAGTCAAAGAAGGTTTTATCAAATTTAAATAGATATTTGTCCAAAATATTCATGAATTTGAATATCTCCAATTCACAAGTTTGTTCAAAATCCCTTGGATCATGTCCTGGTCTTTCACCATTACTCCTGCTAATGGTTCCTCTCCACCTCTACTTCAAAGAACAGCAAGAGTCAAATGGTGGGATAAGCTTCCCATAGATCAAATTGAGAAAATGACAGTTCAAGTTGTGTCAAACTACTATTCAACGAACTTTGGTGTACCTTCCATTTCTCCACCACCAAGTCCACTCCAAAAGATCAAAGACTATGACATATAATAATATAATCAAATCAAAAAATATTCAATATTGTGCTCATTTCGAAGGTATCGACGAGACGATTATAATGGTGTAACTTGTTAAAATTAAAAATTATTTTTTAACGTATTTTGTGGATATCACATGTGATTAATGCATGCAAGGTACAATATATTACGTTGTATTTTCTGGATATCACATGTGATTAATGCATGCAAAGTGGTATTTTCGGGTGCTAAAAGATTGCTTTGTAGATGACACATCTATCAGAATATTCTTAAACATTGTAGACCATCGATACACGAGTCTCAATCGTGGAATTCTTTTCATCAAACATGGTTGCAATTACTTGAATCTCCAAATCAAGAATTGTACACGTACAATTTGGTACAACTCCAAGAAAAGTTGCTCAATTATCCAGGTATTTTTTATATAAAAAATTTAACCATTATTACTAAAGATATTGACGTATATTTGTTATATTTTTCAGGGGTTTTAAATTACTTGGAACGTGTATGGTTGACGCTGATAGGCCGGGTTTACACCCTTCCTAACGACCGTAAGTGTACGGTTTCGTATCAAGTAATATGTACGAAAGTACGAGTATCGAACCAAAGAAACTCGGTGTTAATTACCACAAGACTATATCAACTATTAACTAGACTAAGTCAAATTGGTTGGTTTGAAAACAACTAACTGCTGATAAGAAAGGATTTTAGAATGATTAATTAACTAAATATCTAGAGAGAAAGAAGCAAGCACGAAAATACTATTCAAGCAATATTTCAAGTAATAGTCGTACATTCCTATACAAATAGATTTAAATGTAGTATATAAAGCTTTAATGATTGTTTTAAGAGATTTTAAGTAATTAATATTAAATAGCAGTACATTAAGTTTTAACAATTGTTTTTAAAAGTTTTTTATAAATGTTTTATAATATAGTATAGCTATATGACATATAATAATATAATTAAATCAAAAAATATTCAATATTGATCTCATTTCGAACGTATCGACGAGACGATTATAATGGTGTAACTTGTTATAATTAAAAAGATATTTTTTTAACGTATTTTAGTTAATATACGATTATATGTGTTAATATAATGAAAGTGTAAAATAAAAATGATAAAACTAAAAGATATAAAATAAATTATAAAAAATGTATATGGACCAAACATGTAATTATAAATAAAAAAAATAAAAAAAATGGATGTGAAGGGAGGGGGTATAGAAAGTTGAAGGGGGTGGGGATATAATTTCCCAAAGAAAAACGCGTCAAAATAATGCGAGAAACCGATAGGGGTGTGTTGCATTGGGGACACGTCGTTGTCACAAAAGAATTTTCCAACACGGTGGATAAATTCCATTTAAATTAGAGTAAACTTCAATTTTGGTCCCTGACGTTTATTGATTTCTTTGAAAGAGGTCCCTATGGTTTCATAATTCAAGTTTACAGGGTTTGGATTTTGCTCTAGAAATGGTCCCTGACACCTAACGACGTCTATTTGGTCCGTTAAAGGCAGGGGCATTTTTGTCTAATCATATTTTTGTCCCTCTTTTGCAACTTTTCTATGTTTTTTCTTATTTTTTAAAAACCATAAAAATTTTAGGGACCAACTCTGTAAATTTAATAGAATCACCCCCTTCCCCATTTTTCCGGCGATAACTCCATTTTTTTCGGCAACATCTCCGGCAACATCACCGGCCAAAATCAAACTCAAACACAATTGTTTCTTATTTTTATTGTTATATCAATTTGACCATATGGTTTTTCCTTCATATTCAAACAAAAGCTCACAAACTAAAAACCCAAATAACCCAAAAAAGCAAAGAAACGGAGTAAAAGTCACCAGTATAACCCGAAAAAACATCCGAAATGGTTAATGTGAACCGGTGGTTTGGCCAACAACTATCTCCATCAACGATCGTCCCTGTCGTGAACGACCATCTTCACCGTCAAAACTCCACTGTGACCCACCATCTTCACCATAATCAATCTCCATTGTACATGAAACTCCACCTTAACCCACCATCTTCCCTCTTGTTTTGTCCTCTGTGGTTTCGATGATTCCGTTAACCCATCACCACCGTCGTGTGTTGTATGTGTGTGTGTATATATATATATATATATATATATATATGTATGTATATCGTCGGTATGTATGTATGGTGAGATGGTTGAGGTGGAGATCATCAACGAGAAAATGGCCGGAGAAAAAATTTGGCCTATTTGGTTCTTGCAACCTGTAACAATGGAGATGTATATATATATAAGTTATATATATATAAAAGTATAATATATTAGAGTTGTTAACATATTTGGTCCCTAAGTTTTTATGATATTACACAACAATAAAATGAAACAAAAAAAGTGCAGAAAAGGACAAAAACATGGTTGGACGAAAATGCCCCTGACTCTAACAGAGATTTTTAACGTCGTTAGTGTCAGGGACCATTTCTAGAGCAAAATCCAAAACCTAGGGATGTAAACTTGAATTATGAAACCATAGGGACCTCTTTCAAAGAAATCAATAAACGTGAGGGACCAAAATTGGAGTTTACTCTTTAAATTATCAAGTTAATAAGATAAAAGAAAAAGTACACGTGGAAATTGAGAAATTTTATTTGCTGAGCTGGAAAGAAGTTGGTGATAGTCCAATGGCCAATGGGGATAAAGTTAGATATTGTAGATAAATTAGATAATAATTTAAAATCGATAAAAGTGTCATAGTAGATCATCGTTATCGGTGGATCTAGAAATTTTGATGATTGAATGTATTTAAAGGTATAAAAGTTTCGATGTAAAATAACTAATCTGATCTAAAAGGGTTTTGGGTTATTCAGATTTTCGGTTAAACAGTTTGTTTTTCGATTTTTTATATTATTATTTTGGTTAATTAAAATAGCATGTTATATCATTATATTATTTATTTTACTTGTATATGAATTTATTGATCATCGAACACTCTTGAAGATGGGGAAGTTGGGAGTACAAGGCCAAAAAAGGGGAGCTCGACATAAATAAACAAGAAATTTATTCGTAATTTTTTTGTATTTTTCTTGATATTTTGGTTTTACTGGGACTTTTCTTCGACCTAGAAAAGAGTATGTCCATCCTTGATCGGGTCGGGTGATGAGTTGATATTTATTTTCAGTTTTTTCATATCATTAATATAAAGTATAATTTCAAAACTATTGTTAAAATAGTGTTTCAATGTTTCATAATGAAGTATTAGAAAGATAGTAACGATGTATTTTTTTTGCCAAACAAGATCCACCTATTAGCAATTCGAAGGTTACCTCTTAATGGAACTATTAAGAGATAAACAAACAGCCCCTTAACCAAGTAATCGTTAACTCATTTTTTTAATTAACTTCTGTTAATTGAATCGATTTGACATATTAATAATAAAATACAATTCAAATTATTTTATTTTCAAACAAATGAGTTAAAACCGTGACATTTACTATACATTCTAACAACAATATTTCTATTTAGAAATAATTATTGCACAATTTAATATAATTGATGAGTTTTCATTATAGAAGGTATATCTATCATATCAATCATACCTAAAAATCCAATCAACTGTTGAAAACAATCGACTTTATCAAAAAATCCAAGAAAAAGTGTGATTTTCAAAGTTGACTTAGAAAAAGCATTTGATAGTGTCAACTGTAAATTTTTACTCAACACAATGGAGCAAATGGGTTTCAGTTCCAAAAGGAGAAATTGGATCAAGTCGTGTCTCGTGTCCGCCTCAATTTCAGTTCTTATAAATGGCTCTCCATCTAATGAATTCAACATGTCCAAAAGGGTTCGTCAAGGCAACCCATTGTCGCCGTTCCTTTTCATAATAGCTGCAGAGGGTTTAAACTTGGTAATTATTGAGGCGGTTCGTAAAAATTTATTCAAGGGAGTAGATGTCGGTCATAATAACATTCACCTATCACATTTGCAATATGCTGATGACACAATTATCTTTGGTGATTGGTCGATACAAAACATGAGAAATCTGGTGTCTATTTTAAAATGCTTCGAACTTGCATCGGGGCTGAAAATGAATGTTAATAAAAGCAGGTTATACGGTATTGGTGTTCCTTATAGAAGTGTGGAGCAGATGGCGAATTGGCTGAATTGCAAGGAAAAATCCGTACCTTTTGTGTACCTTGGATTGCCTGTGGCCCAAACATGAAGCGGATTTCCAACTGGCAATCAGTTATCGACAAAATGGCCAATCGGCTCTCCATGTGGAAATCTAAAGCTCTATCATTTGGTGGATGATTGACCTTAATTAAATCGGTTCATGGTAGTTTACCTCTCTACTACCTTTCTTTATTTAAAGCTCCAGAAAGTGTTATTCAGTCTCTTGAAAAATTTAGGAGAGATTTCTCTTGGGGTGGATCTGGTTCTAACACAAAAAGTCTTGCGTGGGAAAAATGGCAAACTACTCTCTCATCTCGTGACTCGGGTGGTCTTGGAGTTGGTTCTTTAAAGGATATGAAATTGGCTTTGCTCGGGAAGTAATGGTGGAGATTCATGAACGAAAAACTCTCGCTTTGGGTGGAAATTATTTCTAGCATTTACGGTAACGAAGGATGTCTTATCGATGAGGTGGGTAACCATAAGGGAGGCACCTGGGGAGCCATCTGTCAGGTGGAAAAAATCATTGATGCTTATGGAATCAATTTCAGTAACTCCTTTCACAAAAAATTGGGCGATGGTGGTTCTGTGTCTTTTTGGAAGGATCATTGGGTGGGTTCGTCAAGGTTTTGCGATGCTTTTGCGCGTTTATATAGATTTGCAGCAAATAAAGCTATAAACGTGAGAAATAGTGGTATGTGGGTTGGTGAGAATTGGTCGTGGAAATTAGAATGGTCATCTCCTCCGAGAAGCCGAACGCTCGAAGAACTAGCCTCATTACTCTCCACACTTGAATCTATTAACCCTCGGCGAACATTTGGTGGTGGGCTTTGCACGTGAATGGAAAATCTTGGTAAAGGCTCTAAAGGGGCTAATCGAAGACAAGCACCACGGAAATGAAGACAATCCGATAAGTTCTCAGTAGGTAGACCTGGTGCCAAAAAAAGTAAATGTTTTCGTATGGAGTTTCCAAAGGTCGCATACCTGTCCGAAAAGCACTGGATGATAAGGGGATTGATCTGAACTCACTTCTTTGTCCGAATTGCAACGACTCAATCAAAATGGTTGACCACTGCATCTCCTTCATTCATCTCGACCCGCGTCTCTCTCAAATTGGATTGGTAGTCAATGGAAGGCCTCGTTATAGATCACATGCTATCTAATCTGGAAAAGACGAAATGAGGTTGTCTTCAAGCAAAAATCGCCGAATGATGAAATCCTTTTTCAAGAAATCCGAGCTCGATCCTTCACTTGGATTAATAGTCGTGTTCATAAGGTTGACATCCCTTGGGAAGTCTCGGTTAGTTCTCCCCAAACTTGCCCAGTCCCGGCCTACTTTGGTGTTTCTTCTTTTCGGATGTTCCTTTTTGTATTGTTGTTTTCCCCCTCTTTCAGTTGTAATTGGGGTATTGTAACCCACCGTGTTTTTTCTTTTCGTTACTGCTTCTCGCAGTCTTGTATTGCCTGCTGGCCTTTCGTTATTATAATATGCTGCCTTTCAAAAAAAAAACTATTGAAATGTTTAATTGTTTAACTACAATTAATTGATAATCTAGTTATTTAATTCCTACCTTAATTTTTAAATGGTTATAATCTTTTTGAAAACATATAATGAAATACCTTTAAAAAACGTAAAATAAATGTGAAAAGGTGCCAAATTTAAAAAATTGGTGACAAAAATATCTTGCCAAACCCACTTATGTTGATGTTGATATCCCGCAATTTGCTTTGACCATTTCACCTGCTGCCTAATTAATACATTTATTACTAAATAAAATATATAGATAGTTGAATAGTGAAATTACTAAAATACCTTACAAACTTTGTAAATAATTGGTGGGTATTTGTCCTTGTTCAAACCTCATAAACTATACCCATCCCTTTTCTCATGTTTAAAAATACCAACATTTTCAATTAGAGTTTTTATAACAACCTCATATTCTTTAAGTTTTTACATATGAATCTTGAATTTTAACTTCAATTTTGTATGAAATAATATTTGTTAGTTTTTTATACAATTATTAACTCTATAAATATTCATTGATATTGAAAAAAAAATACATTTTTTTTAACAACAACATAATTATATATCAGCCAAATCAAACAACAACTTTACAAAGTAGCAACACCGAAACAAAGCCACTAAACAGTAATAACCAACACCAAAAAGCCAAGAAAGGAAAAAAAAAAGGTGCAGCGAAAAATAGTTTGCGAGAAGCAAACAACAAACACGCAGCAACAAAACAGTGAGAGTATGTCCCACTTCGACACCACAATATCCCCCGAACTAACCCGCAACTAACCCACATCCGTTCCGAAACTGTCAAAGAGAAGCAATGCGCCCAACACCCATCAGCCCGAACCTTGAACTGCAACTATCTGAAACTCGAGTACTAGCAGGTGTCTAGGAATCCGGCTTCTTGACACAATCGAATTGACCCCAAGACCCATTTATTGGACCGTATCTATCTTCGATCATCTTCATGCATCATTGAAACATCCCTCAACCAAACCCGAGGACAACCTCGACACATTTTTGAGGACACGACAAGCCCCAATCACGGAGCCTACAACAGTTCGACCTTCCAGTAAAAATACATTAGAATCATAAAAAAAAGTTATTATAAGAACTTCAATTGTGTTCTTATAAGGAAAAATGGGTGATGTCATATGCATCAATTTTTATGATGATGCATTAAAAAAATAAAAGTAAGTTTTGATTTCAAAATATAGAGTAAATTGTGGATTTGGTCTATGTGTGTTAGATATTTTTTTTACTAGAGTCCCAATGGTATGTTTATTGTGAATTTGATCCTTATGATATTCAATTTGTCTTGACCATTGTCCGTTTGACTAAGGCGTTAGTCAGATGAAATATGACAAAGACAAAATTAAATATCACTAGAAATGTACCCTCGCAATACAGCGGGTTTTTGAAATCTAGAACTCGAACCCTCGATCATTAATCATACTTTTTGTTAGTCTTTTTTTATTTTATTTTACGAGTTTGAGAAACCTAGATTTAAAACAAAAATATATTTAGTTTAGTTTAATTATGGTTTTTTATAAAAAAATAATAATAAAGTATTTTGTTATGGGTCAAAAAATGTTTAATTTAAATGATAACTATATTTAAGATATTTTATATATAAAATTAAAAAAATAACATACTTCAATAAAAAATAAAAATAAGATGATTTATCTCGAATTTTCTTATATTTATCGGTTTGTTATATCAATAGTTAAAAAATTTAGATATTTTAGAAAATAAAAATAAGTACTTATCTGCAGTTAGTTACACGAATTCAAACATTGAACTTTTATAAGTTGTACTTATATTTAATCAATTTGTACTTTTGGATTTAAGTAATATGCATTAATAAGTGGTACCTAATACATAAAAATTAGTTTTTGAGAGTTTAGCTTAAATGCTTTATAATATAGTATAGATATTTTAGTTAAAATTCAAAATTACAAGTTATTGAAACATAATTATAACTTATTAAAGTCCCATGTTTTATTTGTATAACTAACTGCAAATAAACATATTAAATGCAGGATAAACACTATGAGATAAACTACCTGTTTTATTTTATATTAAAATGTATTAACAATAATTTTAAATATAATAACATAACAAAATAATTTATCATTACCTTTATAAACATATCATAACTAAAAGTAAAATAAATTACATCTTTATAATAAAATATAAGTTGTACCAAACATTATGATATTGTAAATTAAATAATTGGCTTTAATTAGTTGTATTTTGTGCTTAGAATGTTATAATTAAGAGTTTTTTATGTCTCTTTTATAATATAGTATAGATATAGATAAGAATCAAATCCACATAAACATATCATAGAGATCCTAGTAAAAAAAATATCAACACAAGGAACAAATCCACAATTCACCCTAATAACATATGAAAAGAACATTACAAGGTAAAACTACATTTAACAATATACAAAGAGGGTTGAGTTCCGGTAAGAATGAAAATTATAATGAGAATGATAAAAAAAGATCTCCACTATCATATGCACAATAAAATGTGATGTATAGAGATAAAATACACAAAATCAATCCTTGCATCAAACACAATTCATAGATAAGTTTAAAATTAAAAATGATCAAAGATCTAAATCTTTTCTTACCTTATCACCTTAATTTTTGTTCTTACACAAACCTTCGTATATGTAAAAAAAATAGAGTAAATTACATTTTTAGTCCCTGTGGTTTGTTGAAATTTATTATTTTTGTCTTTATGGTTTTGAAATCATGATATTCATCCTTATGGTTTATAATTCATAAACTTTTTCATTCTTATGGTTTAATTTTTATTGTTATTTTCATTCATATGGTTTACAATTCATTTCTATTTTAGTTCTCATACCTAAAAGTAGGGTTTTGGCCTCAGAGACGGAAATAGAAATGAATTGCAAACCTTAGTAGACCTGACAAACGTGTCGTATCGAGTTCAAAGTTAAACGGGTTGAAAATGCCTAATCCTAACCCGATCTGTTTAATAAACGGGTCAGAAAATCTCAACCCTAACCCGACATGACCCGCCTAACTCGTTTAACCTGTTTAACATTTATAAAACTAAAAATTAAAAATTCACAAAAAATACAAATCTAAAATTCAAAAAAAAACATTGGACATCCAAATGTTATAGTTCAAACTTATAAGTTTTAACCAAATATAACTATTAAAAATCCAAAGCATTAAAAAGAAAACTTAGGGGTCGTTTGGTTCGCTGGAATCCGCCGGAATCTGATGGAATTGGAATAGTCAATTCCATTGACCAAATTCCATCCTGCTGTTTGGTTTCCAAATGAATGGAATTGAATTCCATGAAATCTTTCAATCAAGGATTTGGTCATTCCTTCTCATTTTGGATGAAATTGAATTCCATTCCATTGCATTTTCTCAAAATGACAAAAATACCCTCCAAACCCTCTTAAAAAAATTAAAACCCATCAGATGTGGATTTGGTCTCCTCTCTCTCTCCTCTCTCTACCATCTCTCTCCTCTCTCTCTCTCTCTCCCCTCTCTCTCCTCTCTACTTTCTCTCCTCTATTTTTCCTCTCTACTCTCTCTCCTCTCTCTCCTCTCTTTCTACCCTATCTCTCCTCTCTCCACTCTCTCCTCTCTCTCTACCCTCTCTCTACTCTCTCTCCTCTCTAACTTCTCTCTACCCTCTCTCTCCTCTCTCTCTACCCTCTCTCTCCTCTCTCTCCCCTCTCTTTCTCCTCTCTTTCCTCTCCTCTCTCTCTCTCTCTCTCTCTCTCTCGGCATTTAAAAAAATATAATTAAATAAATAAAAATAAAAGAAAGGGTATTTTGTCATTTTTTAAAATTCCATTCCAATTCATTTGCAAACCAAACAGACATATTCCAATTCATTTGACTGATTACATTTCATTCCTGCCAACCAAACAGTTAGTCAAACTTGAAAACATTCAATTCCAATTCCTTCCAGATTCCAATTTCATTGACATATTCCATTCAATCAGAAATCATTCTGCGAACCAAACGCCCCCTTATTATATATGTATATATAAACAGGTTATTCGGGTCATTTTAGAGTTGAAATTTTTTACTCTAACCTTACCCATTTAATTTTCGTGTCTTGTCGTGTCAACCCATTTACTTAAACGGGTTGAAATGTATTACCCAAACTCGTTTATTTCGTGTCGAGTTAGCGTGGCGTGCCAGTTTTTGCCAGCTCTAAACTTTAGAGATGAAAACTGAAATTTTGAAACCACAAGGAGGAAATATGCAATTTTTAATAAACCACAGGTACTAAAAACGTAATTTACTCTAAAATATATTTATTTCGTCCAAAAACTATGGATAAAAAAATAAAGGGAAATTGACCCAAATGGCCAAATCACGAAAAGGGATTGGTCTCTTAGCCATCCCTCTCCCTGACTTACAAAAATATCCCAAGGGACGCAATATAGCCCAGGGACGCAATGGAGCCCAGGGCGCAATTGCGCCCCTACTTGTTTTCAGTAAAAAATGACTTGTTTTCTTAATAGGTAACACCTGGGCTTGACACGTCCGGACTCCATTGCGCCCCAGAGCTCCATTGCGTCTCTGGGCTCCATTGCATCCTTAGGGCTATTTCAGTAAACCGAGGAGTGATTTGGCTAAGAGGCCAATCCAAGCCCGTGATTTAGCCATTTGGGTCAATTTCCCAAAAATAAAAGGGGGGAGGAGGGACCTCCTGCCGTCCTAAGTTCTGAGTAGCTATAGTAGGCTGCTAGTACAATTCCTTTGTGTGTAGTACAATTAAAATAAATCATACTGTCGCCACCTTCGGAATAAATATTTAAATTGTAAATAAAATAAATAAACGTACGTGTCCGTTCTTCTTGTACCTTCGGTGCCACGCGTCAACCATCAAACGGAGCAAAACTGCCAGATGTGAGAGCTGATTTTCTTAACAATCACATGCAATCACCACCGAACTCTTTTTTTCTTTAATTTTCTTTTTTACATTTTAAATTGATCTAAAAATGTACAAATATATTAATATTCAATAAGAACCGGAATGTAGTAAACACGTACGTGATTCTAAAATCAAATATTTTGAAAATGTTGACAGATGTAAAACAAAATTTATACCAAGGATTTAATAAAAAAAAAGTACTATATGTGTTGTTTTTTAATATAAGAATGTTAACATTTCAATAATTACTTTAGTGTAAAAGAATAAGATGTGAATTCTTGTTAAGAATGTGGGTTTCCTTATGAAATGTATAGTATTTTTAGGGGGTGTTTGGGATTGCTTATTTAAAACAACTTATGCTTATATTGATAAGTGTTTATCAACTTATGCGGTGTTAAATCGGAGCTTTTAAAAAAGTGTTTGGATTAGCTTATTGTGGTACCAAAACGTAATAATCTAATAAGTTGTTGTTTAAAGGTGTTTGAGATTGCTTATACATATAAAGTAACCTAAAAAGTCATAAACACTTTTCAAATAAGCTAATAAGTTAAAACAAAATGACTTATGAAAAAATGTTTATCTACTGTTTGACACCGTTATAAGCACTTTCATTTTCTCTCCATCCAAACACTAGAAAGTGCTTATCTTCGATGTTAAACCGCAATAAGCTAAAAAACACTTTAAATAAGCAATCCCAAACACCCCTTAAAGTAGTTACCATTTAGAATTAATTCTGTTTTTATATTTCTGGTCAAAATGTAACATCTTTTTGTACCCAAAATGTTTGTGTTTGGTTGGTTGTTAAATTTTGTTTGGAAATTTGAGCTTTCCTTTATACCAATCATCCAAGATTCATCACAGATGTTTCATGATCTAGAAACACCTTCATTTTATATAATATAGGAAGGGATAGTCAGATTAATATGATAACAGTAATTAAATAAGAGAATATAAAACGGTCAAATCTCATATAATTTTATATTAAAATCATCTGTAAAATCACATGTGATTCACAAATCATGTCGCCGGCACAACTTTATGTAAATTGTTAGTGTTAAATTACATATGATTTTACACACCGTTTTCGTAATTTTTTTTTATTTGGTTACAGTTCTCTTTTGAATACCATTCAACCTCGACAGCGAGCTGAGTCTTCGAGTCAGGTCCTATGTTTAGTGTGAATTGTGGCGGTAATAGGTGTATGTAATTGTGGTGGTGGTGTGTGTTCATGTGCTTTGTTTTGTCATTGGCAAACGTGTGCTTGTCTTGATGTTGGTTGTTATGGTATCTTTGACTATCTTGGTTGATTTGTATTATGTTGGTTTGGTAATATATGCATGTCTTTAAAAAAAATGTTATATAAAACAACACTATATTTCGCATATATCGTTTCGTATATCAAATAACACATAAGGATTGATTTGTAAATTTTATAACATATTTACGGTTTTCATTTGATTTGTCATACACAGTGTGGTCTCATTCATTTTCAAATAAAATTATTGTAAAAAAACTATTGTAGATGAAAAAATGTATATGAAATAATTAAATATCTGTAAGTGTTGTATATTGCAAAAGATAAACCTTTTTTTGTTTTTGTTTTTGAGATTTTATTAAATACAATTATTAAAAATATTAAATGTTTGTGATTTAACATGCTTTTTGTTCCAATTTAAGGGTTGTTTACCTGGGGCTTAATGAGCTTAATGACAAAACTGACTTATTTGTGCAGACGTTTGGAGTGTTTACTTGGGCTTAATGACAAAATCGACTTATTCGTGCAGACATTTTTGGCTTATTCACTAAGCAGGGGAAAGATGTGTTGTCCCCATTAAAACACATCTTTGACATTTCTACCCTTTAAAAATAAAGATATGCCTACCCTCCTACTCAATAATCTTGCGTGATTATTATGTGTTCCTTCACCACTCGTTCGATTTTACTGCTTCGAGTTCATTGCTGGTTCGATTACACTATTTCAATTCACTGCTGGTTCGATTTCAACCCTAGACAATACTTTCCTTTAGTCATGTAACATCCCGCATGCCTCGACAACAATATTGTCCGCTTTGCCCCTGGATTTAACCAACGTGTAGTGCACGGATTTATTTCTGGCGACCTGGTGAGAAACTTCCCAAGGGGTCACCCATCCTGGGACTACTCCCACCCAAGCACGCTTAACCTCAAAGTTCCCAGAACCTGACGTGCTGGTGGCCCCAAAACGCGTTGTTGTTAGGAAGGCCAAGATATTACTTATAACACCCAGCATCACTTCTGTCCACGGCCGCTATGGGATATGCCTAAGATGTTACAAGTCAATTTCTCCAAAGGTAATGATTTTACTGATTGTTTGATACTTGTTTCTTCTCATACTCGATTGTTGTTCCATACTTATTTCTTAAGTCGATTGTTGTTCCATAGTTGTTTTCTTCATTCGATTGTTGTTCCTTACTTGTTTTTTCAGTTGATTTTTATTCCATACTTGTTTTTCTCCATAGTTGCTCGACATTTCTGCAATGTAGATTTTTTTAACCATGATTTCTACAATGTCGATTTCATACTTGTTTTATACTTGTTACTTTTTGTTTGAACTTGGCTACATTGTGTTTGAACTTGGAAGTTTAAGTACTTAATGAATTTTTGTTTGATTTTTGGATTATATCAATGAATTTATGAACAACAATTTATAAAACAGCTTAAAATTCATATTCAGAAATACATTGGTCATTTCTATTATTCAGACTGTTAATTCAAATAAAAAAGTAAACAACAACATCAATTTATTCAGACAGACACATTTATCCAGACAGACATATTTATCCATACAAGACTTAATGGAAAATTTGGTAAAGAGCCACTAAATTGTATAAGGAAGTAAAGTATAAAAATGGAAAGTGATTGAAGGATATTTATTGGCGAATTTATTCAGATGTTTTCTTTACGTAATGCCATATGATAACGACATAAATATGTAAAAAATAAATAAATTACAAAGAGATAAGACTTGCTATAAAAATAAGCTCCATTGATAAATAGGTGATATACTTTGTACAAATAAAACATGAGTTTTTTCCATACCATTGATTTATTTTGATAATAAGGTGATGTTTATCCAATATTTACTCAATAAGCGTTTGTCGGTATATAATCAACATTTTCATTCAATTTATTGGGTAATATTTTAGTCCATTAAAATAGTATAGCATACAACATTTTATCCAGTAAACGCTTAAAGTAAGAGTCGTCACTCTCACTTACCGGATAAGACTTTCAGTCCTTGTAATCGCTCTTATTAGATAAGATTCTCAATTGTTGTTACTTAATCACTTGCTGCCGTTACTCTTCAGTTTTCTGTTGAGGTCTATCCTGTAGAGGTACTCAAATTGGATCAGTGATCGATTTCTAGGTTTCGTCGTAAACCTAATTGGTTACTTCCAATTACGTAAATCAATAGTTCAAACCGCTTTTAGCTTGCTTCTTGATTGTGGCGATCCCCTTCTTCTGTTCTTGACTCGTACCTTGAAGCTAAGCCGGACTCAAGGAGGCTTCAAAGCCAACGTGGCTAACAACACATCACTTTCAACGCCCAACATCGTTCATCTTATAACGTAAAGTGATTCGGTAAGTATTTACCAAACGCTTAATCAAAGCAAGAAATAGAAAGAAAGAATCTACAAATTTCAATATACTTTGATTTTACTAAAAACATGTAACAAATATTTATCATCTACGGAATCTCATATTGAAGTTTCGTATTTAAGCATGTGTCATTGGTAATAATAAGATATTTACATGTTAAGGCATTGTTTGGCAAAAATAAGCTAGCTTATTTTCTCGGTACATGTTTGAATGACCATAAGCTAGCTTTTTGATAAGCTACTTGGAGTAGCTTATGAAGAGCTTTTTGTGATTATTCTAATTAAGCCCCTCATTGATATTTATAATTATATATTAACGTTTAATTATAAATAAATAATTAATGTTCTTTTTGGTAATTTAAATACTTATAAGCTAGTATTTGCCAAAACGTGACTTTTTCATCAGCTAGTTTATCAGTCACCAGCTAGCTTATCAGCTACCAGCTAGCTTATCTGTTAGTTTACCAAACATAGCCTAACAAAGTTTTGGAAATAGCAAACAATTTTTATATACATTTAAATTAAATAATTGTTTTTTTTTAATAAAATTTTGACCTGTGATATATTAATAATCTAACAGTAAAAACAAATTATATAAAAACAAACCTGTAATATTTGATTTAAAAAGAACATATTAGAAATTTATAGTTTAAAAAATATGTATTTTAAGTCAGTAAATCAAACTATAGGAATCTAATACATCTCATTTAAATATAAAATTACCTTATTATATTTTCTACAATTATAATAAATTTTTTATTTGATCCATAAAATCCACTTTAATATTATTTTATTTAATAAAAATAAAAAAAATAATGGGATAATTGTCGATTTGTCGTGCAGGAAAACAACAAGGGACTGTAATCATAATAAGTTCATCGAATGGGTGAAGTGGGCCTTTGAGAGCCCATATCAAATTCACGTGACAGCCCATGTGCTGTCGGCCACGTGTCGGATTATTATGCGATGAGAAGTGAAAAACACACAATTTCAGTCAAAATAACTCGTACGTTCCTTGTATCCCACGTTCATGTCTTTATTTTTATTTTTTGTTTCAAGTTGTCGTCTGTCAGTCGCCAAAAATACAAACAACAGCTTGGATTTACATTTTCTTTAATTCGTGCAAAAACGTTATTTATATATAATCCATTCGTGCAAAAACGTTATTTATAAATCAAATAAATTTTCTTTCCTTCTAGAAAACGAATATAATCCATTCGTAAAAGAGGATTGGTTGAACTCGAACCTAAGTTTCCTAAAACGTATTACCAGCGTGAGGCCTTGATGCACACATGGGCGGAACACCAGCCTATGAACTCAGGGGCTGAATCTAATCTTCTACAAATATGTTATGCAAACATGTTTAATTACATATATAACATACTTTCAAATATATCATTTTCTCCTTCATTTTCTATTAATAATCTTGAAGCGATTATTTCTTATATATATATATATGTGTGTGTGTGTGTGTGTGTGTGTGTAAGTATGTATATATGTATCAAAAAGTACAAGAATATATCAACGAGAGTTCTAACATATTAAAACTCTAAGGGGACGTTTGGTTCGCAAATTCTGATGGAATCTGATGAAATTGCAATGTCCAATTCCTTTGACCAAATTCAATTCCCTTGTTTGGTTCATTCTTTTCTATGGAAGGAATGTGTGAATTCCACCAAATTCCACAAATGAAGGATTTGAACATTCCATCCTAAAACCCAAGGATTTCAATGGAATGGAATCTTATATTTTGATAATTCCAAATTTACCTTTTACTCCAAACTAAACCCTACTAATATTGATTATCAGCAAACACCAACTATCTCTCTCATCTCTATCTCCCTCTCTCTCCCCTCTCTGCTCTCGCTATCTCTCTCTCCTCCCTCTCTCTCCTCTCTCTTTATCTCTCCTCTCTCTCACCTCCACTCTCTCCTCTCTCTCTCCTCCCCATCTCTCCTCTCTCTTTATCTCTCGTCTCTCTTTCTCTTCCCTCTCTCTTTATCTCTCCTTTCTCTCCTCTCTCTATCTCTCTATCCTCTCTCTTCTCCACTCTCTCTCCCTCTATCCTCTATCTCTCCTCTCTCTCCTCCACTCTCTCCTCTCTCTCTCCTCCTCTCTCTCCTCTCCTCTCTCTCTCCCTCTCCCTCTTCACTCTCTCGGCATCATTCATGTGCTAAAATAATAAAAACAATTTTTGTTAAAAATTAAACTATTTAATGACTATTTTATTAAAGTAATTTTTGTTTAAAAAATTAAAATAATCAAAAAGGGTATTTTGGTCATTTACCAAAATTCCATTCCAATTCCGAAGCTACAATCTGTGAACCAAACAGAAAAATTCCAATTCTGTCAACCAAACAGGTGGTCAAACCTGACAACATTTCATTCAAATTCCATCAAAGTCAAATTCCTTTGACATATTCCATTCCATCCAAAAACATTCTGCGAACCAAACGCCCCCTAAAACAAGACTAAAAAAACTATAAGTAATATTATACATCATTCATCAAAGTGAAAATTGTTGATCTTTTGCAACCTTGAAATTCTGTAAACTGTCTTCCAAAGTAATCTTTATAGCAAATTCCTTTCAATAAAAAAAAACTATCCAATCTTCTAAAACTCACATTCCATTTTTTTTGTAATACTAGTCATATACCCGCGCGCGATGCAGCGCAAAACATCTCGAAGTCGAAAATAAAAATTCAAAACGGTGGGATGTGAAAAAAGTAGCCACTTATTAAAAATCTATGTTTCTTATTAGAAAGAACTTTTAAAAGAAACCTAATGTTCAATCAAATCATGCATCTTATTGAAAAAATATCCAAAATCATAACGAAATGTTTAACGATCTCGAGTCTCAAAACCATGCTCTTGAACATTTAGTGAATGAAAAACTCGGAAGTGGTTAACCAGATATAAAAGACTTCACCATTTGCCGCAACTCAGTCATTTCATCAGTCATAAGAACAAACTCATATTTGGTTGAAGGATCATTTGTAATGTTCGAGCCAGGTGGCTTCATTCCTTTAGTTTTTTCCACGTCCTCCTCGCCATGACATTTTAGGAAATGCTCCTGCAACGGAACAATCGAAGACTACGAGTGATTTAAGGTGGTTGAGTTGAAACAAATAGGGTCTAAATTCAACATGTGGAGCATAGGCAAAAGAGTTATCATCTATGGAACCAATGTTTAAGTCTGTTACATACCGGAATCCATAAAAAATATCACAAGAAACTACTTGTAAACAAAACCAAGAAAACTTAGTCAAGTACGAAAGATATATAATGTCGTCAATGTGATTGTGAAAAGTCAAAGTGGACTTCCAAAAGTCAAACACATGTACAGTTTTATAATCAATAGTGGAGGGAAGGAGTCCATCCACAAGGATCATGATAAAGTTATGAGCCATTCCACCATTCACCCACAAAACCTTAACCTTGGATAGCAAAGTACAGAGCTTCTTGCTCTGTTTTCACCATCCGAGCTTCTCCTCCCACACCTTCATATTCACCATTTTCGCCATTGATGCACTTCCCAATCATGCTCAACATCACAATCATAACAATAACAAAATCTCCAACACTTGTTCTAGTAAAACCCATCATCAAAGAACAGAACAAAATCTTGAAATTGAAACTTCTGATTATAGAAACAAAGTCATAATGGTAGGTAAAAATGATATCAATCAATAAACACACTTCCCCTCCTAAAAAGTAGTTCATCTTCCAATAATTCAAACAAGTTGAGAAAAAAAAGTTTAGGGCTTCTTACCCACTTTCATGACAACAAATTTGCATAAAAAAACTTCCATCATTAATTAATGTAAACTTAACAATAATCATCATAAAATGATTTTGCTACAACTTAAAATATCGGAACATCGTTAAATAAACGATATGAAAGTATGAAACAATCATATTGGCTTCACGAGGTATATGAACTCGACAAAGAAAAGCAAAAAAACCTTACACTGTCTCTCGAAGAATGCCTTGGTATATATAAGCCGACCATAAACCCTTGACGCAGAAAGAAATCTCCAAATCCGGCAAAAAATTTCCATTCTCCAACAATATTTCTCCGGCAATTATATTAACAATAACGTGCGATCAAGATTCTTGTCCTCAAGGTTCCCGTCCAAGCGCAACATGAGTGATAGGTGGGTTTACACCCCCTAATCTAACCGCAAGTGTACGGGTCGAATCAAGTAATATGTACTTGGAAGTACGAGTATCGAACCAAGGGAACTAGGAACTGAGTATCACAATTACTATATTCACTATTAACTGAACGATCCAAAAGGTGAATGATTGGAATTAAATTATCAATTACTAATTAAATAAACCAAGAACAGAACAATAAACGACTTAAGAAGCTTTTTATGGAGAAAATAGTTGAGGGTTGGAAATCCTATGGTTTTCACGAATAAACAATATTCTTGAAGATAACTATCAGTTAAACCCCTTGATGAAAATCTAATCTGTAAAATCACCGTTGTTCTTTCTCAAGCAACAACGGATTTTATTTTGAAAACACAAGTCTCATCTCTCGATCTTAACACATGAGTTCAAAACACATTAAGTTCCAGATTATAATGATACTAAGGTTTAGTTGGTATATCTCTATCCAATTTCTCACCTTAGGCATATAATTCTAGTTCTTGTTAACAATTAATTCTCTCGAACTTAATTTATAACGAACAAATCAGATGAAAGTTGATCAGACTCACAAAAGCATTAAAACCCAAATCATATGCTTCATTAGCTATGAAAAACTGATAAAAACTCCTAATCACATGTTCACAAGCTTAAACCATAATCAAACCAACCCCTAACATCTAAAGATTAGTTCATGTTGGGGGTATTAACAAACAAAGCAATAGAAGAGTTCATATATCTAAGAAAAAGTCTCTCGAGAAATCAAAGATTGTAAAACTCCTTTGATTGTGTAAAAACCCACGAAGATTGGCAAGAATTTGGTATAGAAATCACTTCCCAAACGTTTCCTTGCTTCAATTTGATGTTTTCTTCTTCCCAAAATCGCCTCCTAGTCGTCCCTTGTCGCCCTCTCAAAGATAGAATGAGATAATGCTTCAAACCCTAGGAAAAAACCTTTTAAAAAACGTCCAACACCTTTACGTGAGTTTGAAGTGAGTTACAGTTAGTTTAAACTAACTTGTAACTAGCCCGAAATTTTGCTCTTAGGTGAGTTGCTCAACTAACTTCAAAGTCGCTTTGGCTACTGTTTTGGCAGAACTTTACTTCTTCTCGTGCACTTTCTTGTTTATCTTATTACAAGATGCAAATCCTGAAACACTTGATTTAAAGATGAGATTTCCACTATATTTACTTGGAATTAAGCAATATTACTTGGGGTATTATTAACAACCCCAAACCAAGCTGTTGGTCCAACAATACTACTTAACAAGTTCTAAGAAACAACGACACAATAACGATTACCAACCTGTATTGAATATATCAAACGATTACAAGGTTGATCGATTAAGCTTTTGTTGTGTTCTCTATGTTTTCTCTCAAATACACCTTGTTGTGTGTGTTTGTGTGTGATGTATGATCTGATCTTGAGAGAGAGAGAGATACACTTAACTAATCTAAGTGTGTCTAACACACTATCTACCACTTGCAATAATATCTAGGATAATATCTAGATATTAACTAACAAACTATATTATAACTAAATCTAATATATGTAACTAGAAACTAAATAACTAACTAAGTTACCTTTAACTAACTATTACAATACTTTAACTTAGATATATAGATCTAAGTAAATAAAACATATTACATTAAATTACATTGACATTTATTACAAATAGACATAGACTTTAACATTGAGAGTCAACGTTTCGGCTTTAGCTTCAGATTACGATCTTCAGATTGGATGATCTTGAATCCAATGAGACTGTGGTCTAACAATCTCCCCCTTTGGATCAAGATCATTTAATAAAAAGATTTATCCATTCAGTCTTCTTGTTCAGCTCAGAAGATGCAATCTCTTTCTCTGAAATCAACATGTCTTCAATCTACTTTCTTTAGAAGAATTCAGTCTTTGACGTGATTCTTAAAACATGTGATCTTTGCCATTTCTTGTGTAGTCATTCTCCCCCTTTTTGATGTTAAGTGTAACGACTTCATCAAAATTTGTTGTAAGAAATGTCAATCTTGCGGTTAGAGCCCCTGATTCGTCAATTCATAAGAGATTCATCCAGATCTTTGCAAATCTAGACAAATTAGATATGTAACACCTGAAATCAACTAATGAATCAGTTATCATGCCTGTCAGTAACACTAAGTCACTGAGTGTAACGAATACACATTGGAAAAGAGCTGTTTGATGTTGACTCCCCCAGGGCTTCCATTTAATCATCGAAACACCACAAAGGTAATTTCTATAAACGTTATGACAAAGAAACTAAATCCTTGTGTGTTCGTGCTTGTGTTGAAAGAATTAAGCACAGATGATTGCTTATTGGCTCAAAATTATGTAAACCACTGAGACAACAGTAAGTTAAACACAGACTCAATGTGCATGATTGAAGTGCGAAGGTGGGGCAGACTTCCTTCTTTTCAATATCTAGATTTTCCGAATGAAAATCAGATAGCATATGTGTTGCATCCCCTTTGAAAATGAAACATTTTCTTTTTGAGAAGAAAATGAGTAGATGTTGAGGTTTGATCAAGAGTTGGCATGAGTTAGTTGCCTGTTTCAATAATGATCACCAAAGAATTGTGAATCACTAGAATTGTGGCTACCCGGCTCAGAAAAAGTTGGTGCAGAGTTGTGATATTCTTTTAACTCTGTTATCACACGCTCTTTCTTTTAAACTTTTTGCTTTCTCTAATCACACTCATTTCTTTTCGCTTGCACACTCAAACACTAAGGTTTTAACTTCATGGGTAGAAATCACTGGTTAATGTGATTCCATTGAAGTTGTGTTAATTCCTAGCACAATGATCTTTGTTTTCCTAGATGCACGTGATGCTCAGTTTGGTTTAACTATTTCAGTTAAAGCACAATTTAGATCATGAAAACATTTAAAATACACTCCCAAAATATAAAATCTGTTGAAAAATCGGGAAGTGGTTTGAACATTAAAAACAATGTTTTCTATGATTGAAAGTTGTCCTTCTTTCAACCATATATGAGATGAAGATATAGAATTATACCTTAACGAGTGATCTTTCATATCATGAAGCTAAGCTTTAAGTCATAGAAATATGAACTTGTAAGCTTCTCTCAAAAATTCTGCAAAAGTCTAATGTCAAGTCAAAGTAATAATTATTCACTTATATTGAAAAGACAAAAAGCAGTAAAACTTTTAAAGTATGAGTTCTGATCAGAAGTAATCAGAAGTCATGTCCGAACTCCTTTGACGTGAAGAGCTCCCCCTAAAATCTTGCATTAAAAAAATTTGTCATAAAACGTAAGTGCAGAAATCTTATGAGCTCCCCCTCAAATTAATATTGACCAAGTATGAGTTCCTTCTCATACTCCCCCTAGAATCATGAACATTAACATATGAAATACAGATATCATTCACAATTAAGCATAAAGATATGAGGAAAAAGTAAACAATAGTGAACTTTTATAGGTAACTACTGATTATGTCTTAAGATTTAGCATACCAAGCTTAGAGATAAGAAAGTTTAATCTCTTTTCATCTAACGCCTTGGTAAACAAATCTGCAAGTTGATAATCTGTTTTTACAAAGAAAAGTTCTATGTTTCCTTTTTCTACATGATCTTTGATAAAGTGATACCTGACGTCGATATGTTTGGTTTTTGTGTGTTGAACAGGATTCGCTGTTATTGCGATGGCGCTCTTGGAGTCGCAGTAGATCGGGATTTTGTTGAAGTGGAAACCGTAGTCGCGAAGTTGTGTTTGCATCCACAAAACCTGAGAACAGCAGCTAGCAGCAACTACATATTCTGCTTCGGCCGTGGAAGTTGAAACGCAAAGTTGCTTCTTCGATCCCCAACTTACTAGTTTGTCACCGAGGAACTGTACGTGTCCTGACGTGCTCTTCCTGTCTAACATACAACCTGCATGATCTGCATCTGTGTAGGCTATTAGTTCAAAACTAGTATCTTTGGGATACCACAGACCGAGATCTGCGGTGCCCTTCAGATACCTGAATATACGCTTGACAGCAGTCAAATGGATTTCTTTTGGATTAGCCTGATATCGGGCACAAAGACATGTTGAAAACATTATGTCTGGTCTACTACTAGTAAGATACATTAAAGAACCTATCATTCCTCTGTAGGTCCTAATATCAACAGCCTTTCCCGAAGGATCGGTGCCAATCTTAGTTCCTGGTGCCATTGGGGTACCAAACGGTTTTGTATTTTCCATTTGGAATTTCCGGAGAATTTCCCTAATGTACTTAGATTGATTGATAAAGATACCCGTAGAAAATTGTTTTACTTGAAGCCCGAGAAAGAAGTTCATCTCTCCCATCAAGTTCATTTGAAATCTAGACACCATAAGGTTTGCAAAATTCTTACAGTACTTAGTATTAGTTGAACCAAAAATAATATCGTCGACATAGATTTGTATTAAAACGATATCGGCTTTTTCTTTCTTTATGAACAAGGTGGTATCCACCGTACCTTTTGAAAACCCAGACTTGACTAGAAAAGTGGAAAGGACATCATACCAGGCTCGAGGGGCTTGTTTCAGACCGTAGAGAGCTTTGTCGAGAATGTAGACGTGGTCCGGCTTCTCTTGATTGACAAATCCCTCTGGCTGAGAGACGTATACTTCCTCTTTCAGAATTCCGTTTAGGAATGCTGTCTTCACGTCCATTTGAAAGACCGTGAAGTTCTTGTGGTCAGCGTAGGCTAAGAACATTCTGATTGCCTCTAAACGCGCCACAGGAGCGTATGTCTCGTCATAGTCTAATCCTTCCTCTTGTCTGTATCCTTTGGTTACTAGTCTCGCCTTGTTTCTGATGACGGTACCAGCTTCGTCCTTTTTAATCTTGAAGATCCACTTCGTACCGATGATTGTTTTACCTTTAGGCTTTGGTACGAGTCTCCAGACTTGCAGTGCGTCGAACTGGTTCAATTCTTCTTGCATAGAGACTACCCAATCTGGATCCGCAAAATTTCTTGGTCTGGAAATTGGAGCTTTGCGATTGAGAAGGTTTGCGTTTCAAGTTAGGAACGCAAAGTTGAGGTTTGCGTTTCTAATGGGACGCGCAAATGGAGGTTTGCGGGTCTAGTGGGAAGCGCAAACTGAGGTTTGCGGGTCTAGATGGAAGCGCAAAGTTGAGGTTTGCGGGTGCTTTGGGACGCGCAAACTGAGGTTTGCGTGTCTTGTGAGGAGCGTATGTTGACTTGTGAGAAGTGAGCTTTGAGGTTTGCGATTGCTCTTTGAAACGAGAAGTGTGCTTTGCGTTTGGCTTTAGAGGCGCAAAGTAGAGGTTTGCGGGTCACTTGAGACGCGCAAAGTAGGACTTTGCGTTTGATGAAGGACGAGCAAAGTGGGACTTTGCGTGTTATTCTTCCTCTGGTTTGCGGGTTATTCGACCTGTACTTTCAAAATTCGACTAAATCTTTGTTCCTGCAATGATTAGCACAACCAAACACTACCAATGTGTCTAGAATCACTTCTAGAACAGATTATGAGCACTCGATCTCACTAAAATACACTTTTTGAAGATTATTTTGATCGCACAGTGACCTTCTTCACTCGACAGTTCACTCACAAAAATCACAAATTGGAACTCGATTTAAGCTTTAAAGTGAAATTAAACACATACAACTCGATCTAGCATGTAAATCGATCACAATCTGATCGATTCTAACACCTAAAACAGTTTAAATCTCGAAAATGATTTTCACACAGAACACAGAGACGTTTTTCTTTTAAAACTTGATTTGATCTTAATCAGGCTCTGATACCAATTGTCGGTCCAACAATACTACTTAACAAGTTCTAAGAAACAACGACACAATAACGATTACCAACCTGTATTGAATATATCAAACGATTACAAGGTTGATCGATTAAGCTTTTGTTGTGTTCTCTATGTTTTCTCTCAAATACACCTTGTTGTGTGTGTTTGTGTATGATGTATGATCTGATCTTGAGAGAGAGAGAGATACACTTAACTAATCTAAGTGTGTCTAACACACTATCTACCACTTGCAATAATATCTAGGATAATATCTAGATATTAACTAACAAACTATATTATAACTAAATCTAATATATGTAACTAGAAACTAAATAACTAACTAAGTTACCTTTAACTAACTATTACAATACTTTAACTTAGATATATAGATCTAAGTAAATAAAACATATTACATTAAATTACATTGACATTTATTACAAATAGACATAGACTTTAACATTGAGAGTCGACGTTTCGGCTTTAGCTTCAGATTACGATCTTCAGATTGGATGATCTTGAATCCAATGAGATTGTGGTCTAACACAAGCGTTGCTTGTCCCTAAGCAAATTAGCGTCAAAGAAAAATTATAAAGCTCAAAACAAATCTCAGTTGCAAAAAGAAACAATGGGTATACATATCGGATGGCATAAGCAACTTTCATGTAAGGGATTTAAGAAGTGTGAGTACGAAACAACCGGAGTTCAATCTTCATCATAGGCATTAGATTCATCAACATTGAAAATTGAACTAAAAACAGTGACACCATACAAAATAGCAATCAGTTCATCACACTTTTAGGGAGGATTTCGCTTCGACCCTACCATACGGGGTACTCTCTTTACTCTCGAACCCTAGGCTGTCTCACATGTTGTTCATGTCTTTGGAGGTTACGTACAAAAATTCACGAGATATTAGCATGAACAATCAATCATGAAAAACGCACAAATGTAAATCAAAGCGATCTCAGAAAGAATCAAGTAGCAAGACTGGACTATTAGTGCAACTCTATCCATCTTCTTACATTTTCCAAAAGATCATCCAGGTCTTTGCAAAAGGGCTGTAATGGGGTTAGGTTAAAGGCTAAGAAATGAAGGTAAATAGGAACAAATCCTTAATATGTCAATATATGAACAACCAGATTTCATTCCCATTCTTTTAAGCACTTTTCACTGTATTTCTACCCACAATCCCTTGATTGATTTTTTCACCTTGCTACTTTCATTTCGTTCTTTCTCCTTTTTTTCCACATATACATATATAAATATATAGATATATCTTTCTGCTTTTATTTCTTGAATGCAACCCTAGCTTTCTTTTCTTTCTTTCTGCTTTCACTTCTTGAGTACAACCTTTTTTCTTTTTTTTCTTTCTTTTTTTTTGCAGCTACTTGACCCATTTGACAATGTCACTATCCCCGCGAGAGGGCCCACACGATACAATCCCCGCGGTACAATCCCCACGAGAGTGCCCTTGCGATAGTGACAATGTCACTATCGCGTGGCAAGGTCGCCCGCGGCCCCATGTATCCTATATGACCGAATTCTCAACCCATTTCTCATTTTCTCACTTCTAACCTCTTCCTTTTCTCTCCCAAATCAATTCCCTTTTCCCCTCACATACCCTAAACCATTTTGGAGCTTTTACTCCTCTAAACCAAGTGTTTCTCCTTCATATAGCATGGTTGGAAGTTAGAGCTAAGGTGTCTTCATCTTTTTCTTCATCCTCATCAATTTCTAGGGTTTTCACCCAGCCCTTTCTTTGCTTTTGAAGTTTGGGAGTGCATAGTTCATCTTGGTGATCTAAAAGTATTTTGGTTGGTGGATTGGAATTATGATTAAGGTAATTAGGGTTTTGGTTATATGATGAGATCTTGTGTTGAATGTTTGGGGAACAGTTATATATGGTGGAATATGTATATTTACGGTTGGAAACATGTGGATCTAGGTTTTTGAAGAATGTGCTTATGGATCCAAGTATCTCCAAGAAAAGCTCAAGTTGGGGTAAAATCTAGATTTAGCCTAAATCTAGCAAGGTGAGTTCAAGATGATTTATGAAAATGGTGTACATGCCAAAATGTTTATTTTAAAATATTTGTGTTTACATCAAATTGTTAATTGCTGATAAGTTTTGGTTATTTTGAAATGTTTAGTTTTATGAACATGTCGAGACACCCATTTTGGGATCTTTGGGTATTTTGGTAAATAAATCATGTTGAAATGTTTCTTTGATGATTTTACATATATATTTGGAGTTCAATTGACGTAAGTGTCATTTTGTGTATTTGACCTTATAAACCTTTTCAGAAAATGCATATTATTGTGTTATGAGACATTTTGAAAACATAAGGGTATGAGTTCATTTGGAAAATGGTTTGTCTCAACCAACGATGAGATTTGAGTTAATTATACTGTTGGTCGTGTTTGCATAATAGTTGGTCAAACGTGTTTCAATGTTTATATCGACTTTCATTGGGTATTTACGTAAACTGTTGGGTCGTTGGCTCGGTTTTGACTAAATGGAGTCTTGAGGACATTTGTCCGGTTTAAAAACAGTTGTGGAATTTTTGGAGTATGATGGCGATTATTTCATGCCATTGGGAGTTACATGTTTTGGGAGCTTTGGTCTTTCAATTGGAGTCATGTAATGTTAGACAGTGTTGTAATGGATCCATAGGCACGTAAGTCTGTCGGTTTTGGAAAGCCTGAGTTTTTGGTTACTGTGGTGACCACTTGGGTTTGCTAGCGAGTAGGCAATAGGTGTCTCGAGCCTCCGAGTTGTAACTCGTCTAGATTGGATAGGCACCCATGTCTGTAAGTCCTTGAGGTGGAACTCGACGGAGTATGGCCAGAGGCATAATCGGCCCGAGGTTGTGATGTCTGTGGTGGCATGGAAACTAGGATGTCGGGATGTGTGGTGAAATTCAATAACATCACGGGTGGCCCCATTCACGTGTTCTCGCCACCCAAGATGGAAACGTTTAGATGACATGCGAGGAAGTTGTATGGGCGGCCTACTTGCGTGTCCCTCTATTCTCAATGTATACGGGTCTCTCCGTCGTAGATCCGTGATGTTTTAAATGTTAATGTCGTATTTTACCAATTTTGGTTTGTGTGGTCGACGATAAATGATGACCTTAATATTGGGGTTTTGCCACGTATATTAAGGTTTGAATGGAATGCGTCTTTCCACGTGTCGGTATTTAATTTCGTCCATTTTATGGTCGTGTGAGTTTTGGGTCTAATGTCCGTGTTCATGGCAATATTTATTATTTTATTTATATAGATTTTCATCCATGGTCTATGAGTTGTGGATCATGTTCCACCCGTGTTGGGTATTTAGAGATATAACATTTTTACCCGCGTTTTATTAAATTGGGAGTCCTCTCTCTATTTTCCTTTTTAGCAAGTTTTGGGTTGAACTTAAATTTACGAAAGAACGTTTTATATTGGGATATTCGCTTCTAAAACACTTTGGTTTGGTTAACGATTAACTCGGTGTCTCTTTCGTCAAAATGCATGATTATTGATAAACGAGTCGTTTTCATAAGTGAAGCATATCATTTTGAAAGATTATGATTTTAACCGCATTCTTCCTTTCTAAACAATTAATTTATATATGTTGAAAACTCTTGAGCTCACTAGGCGTCAAGCCTAATCTTTTTTATTTGTCGGTATGTGCATCAGGTTCCAGTTGGGGGTTTGTTTCTAGCAGTACCGAAGAGATGTGCTTTAGTTTTCACAATCGTAAGTATTTGGTGAAGTCTTCCGCAGTTTGGAGATAGTGACTATTATTGGGTTTTAGTAGCATTCGTCCTTGTTATAGACTATATGTAGAGATTGAATTGTGTATGTTGAGGTTAAACCTTAAATTGTGATTGTTTAAGAACCACTTATTGATGTATTTAGAAAATTTTAAATTAGTTGTTATTTCCATATTTGAGGGTGTTACAATTTTCGTCCCTGGTCTTTCAAAACTGCTTTTTTAGTCCTTGTGGTTTCTATGTGCTTCTATTTTCAACCCTCCCTCCAATTTTATTAATATTAAATGTTAATTCATTTAAAAATTAAATAAACAAATTACATATTTGGTCCTTGTGGTATATCAAATTTTACATTTTTATCTTAAT
Source organism: Arctium lappa (assembly GCA_023525745.1). Lineage (NCBI taxonomy): Eukaryota > Viridiplantae > Streptophyta > Magnoliopsida > Asterales > Asteraceae > Arctium > Arctium lappa. The sequence goes on from CM042055.1 coordinate 81,071,215, forward strand.
TTACATTTTTTTTACTTTTTCTTTATTTATTGTATTTCATCAAGACATTTATTTTTCTATTAATTATATTGTATATTTTCATAATTATTATTACTTTAATTATAAAAATAATCAAATAATTTCATTAAAAATACTAATAAATATATGAATTTTTTTCAAAGCTTTAGGTTTAGATCTCTTAAAATTAATATTTTTTTCTCAATTGATTTATTAAAGTTTTTTATTTATTTTAAATTACCATTGAAAAAAGCTTAATAAATTTCGAGAAAAAAAAATTTATTTTATAACAAACGGTTGTTTATTGGTAAATTCACTTTACTCTCATTATTTCATATTTTTATTTAAACTTTATTTTTATTAATTAATCAAATTTGTTAATATTTAAAATAAGCACACACACACACACATAGAGAGAGAGAGAATCGGGTTCAAACGAGAACGATACCTATTTAAAAGAACACGAGAACGACAAATCATATACAAAATCATAAGTGATTTTACATTATGCGGTCGACTTTTGCCACGACTTAAGGTCGCGGGAATCAAATGTAAAATCACTTATATTTTGTATGTGATTTGTCGTTGTCGTGTTCATTTTAAATAGTTACCGTTCTCGTTTGATCCTCTCTCTCTCTCTCTCTCTCTCTCTCTATATATATATATATATATATAGATATATATATAGAGAGAGAGAGAGAGTAAATTACAATTTTGGTCCCTGTGGTTGTCATCCACTATCAACTTTGGTTCCTCTTTTAAACTAATTACAATTTTGGTCATTGTGGTTGCCATTTTATTTCATTTTTGGTCCCTTAGACTAACTTCTGTTTATAGGTCCGTTAACTAAGGGGGCATTTTGGTCTTTTCAGTGTTTCTTTGATTTACACAATTAAATAAATATATTATTGTTATATTATATAATTTTAAATTATATACTAACAATAAATTATTAAATTATAATATATAATATATAACTATATATAACTATATATATATATATATATATATTAGTAAACCAAACCACATAATCATAAAACGGCGACCTCCCACACCATATTGAACTTCGACGACACCCCGACCACCTCACTGATCCCCGACAACTGCTTCAATGGTCAACTCCCCCACCCCCTTCTCGACGATATCCTTCCCCCCTTACGATAGAAAACCTCTGGCGATACCCCACCCTTTACAATAAGAAAACTCCGACAATACCCCACCCACGACGGAAAGTTTCATATCCAAGCCATGGTCGAAGCCCAACCATTTATGTCGTTTATATCGTCGTTGACCGAAGCTTTTGACAACAAACAACTCTCAACCGATGGTAAACCTCTTTTATGTTGTTCGTCTTGTTTGAAACGGAAGTATAGTTCATCTGAAAATGGTGCTTCTGGCAAGTGCAGCGGCGGTTCTTCCGGCTGCTGTCATTGTTCCATTTTTTAGTAGAATCACAAACACGAATTGAACCTCATATCTTGTTAATCGTATACTGTTTATTCTGATTGATCTTCTGGTTTTCGTTTCGAACGTCGTGGTTGGACCGGTGGTTGGAATCAACTATCAGTATTCGATGTGATGGAACACGTAAAATGGAAGAAAAAAGAGGGTTTGTAGGTGGGGGATCTCAGATCAAAGAGGATGGAGGTCTCTATAAAACCTGGTAACCCATAAAAAACCCACAAGATCTGTGTGGTGAGGATGGAGGTCTTCACAAACCATCACCAACATACTTTTGTTAATACCCGATAGTAACCCACAAAACCTGCAACGCATATCAATTTTTTGGCTCAAACCATTGGTCTCGAACAAAGAAGAGATGTTGGTCTCGAACGAAGAAGAAGGCGACGACGGTGAGGGTCTTCGACAAAGAAGGCAACGGTGGTGAGGGTCTCCAACGAAGACGACGACTTTGGTCTCCCTGGTGTTTAGGTTAGATATGTATGTATATATATGATATATATATATACACACACATTAGTAATATATAATATATGTATTTAATTTTAATAGAAAATCGGTCAAAAAAATTTAAAATTAAAAGACCAAAAAGCCCTTGAGTCTAACAAATCCTTTTAACAGAAGTTGGTCAGAGGGACCAAAAGTGAAACAAATGGTAACTATAGTGATCAAAACTGTAATTAATTTAGAAGAGAGACCAAAGTTGATAATAGATGGAAACCATAGGGACCAAAAGTGTAATTTACTCATATATATCAAGGTTTAAAATAATGCTTGTGTTTGACGTCACGTTAATTTTGAGGCACGCCATGACCCATTGCATGATTTTTATAACAACATATTGAAATCTTCTTATCTTTTTATTTTCTTATTTTTTGTTTTTAATATATAACCTAATTTAAAATGAGGTGTGTGTGTGTGTGTTTATGTGTGTATGTCTTATTTAAATATTAAACAAATTTGTATAATTAATAAAAAATAAAGACTAAATGAGAATTTATAATAGTGGAGTAAATTGCATTTAACAAAAAACAATCGGTTGTTATAAAATAATACTATTTTTTTCTCGAATTTTATTAAACTTTTTTCAATGATAATTTAAAATAAGAAATAGTTTTAATAAATCAATAGATAAAAAAATATTAATTTTAGGAGATTTAAACCTAAAACTTTGGAAAAAAATATCATGTATTTATCAATATTTTTAATGAAATTATTTGATTATTTTTTATAATTAAAGTTATAATAATTATGAAAATATACAATATAATTAATAGAAAAATAAATGTCTTAATGAAAGTAAAAAAATATAAATTAGGATAAAAATGTAAAAGTTTATATACCACAAGAACCAAATATGTAATTTATTTATTTAATTTTTAAATGAATTACTATTTAATATTAATAAAATTGGAGGGAGGGATGAAAATAGAAGTAAATAAAAACCACAAGGACTAAAAAAGCAGTTTTGAAAGACCACGGATGAAAACCGTTATAAGCATCAAACCACAGGGACTAAAATCGTAGTTTACTATAAAGGTTTTCTAATTTAAATATATGATTATTAAAGTGATAAAATGTAGATTTCAAAAAGATTTTGCAAAAAAAATATGGATGAAAAGAAGGTAAACACCAAAGTTAAAAATGCTTTTTTATAATCCAAGTATTACTTACTATGGTGGGTGACTTGAAATCTTGAAGGGCAAAATCTAAATTAAAAAAATTTACATTGTATTGGTACTTGTATGCATGCATTAAGTAGAGAAGAAAGCAAGGGGCCCACTACTACCCTCCGTCACTTCTGATACGAACAAAACGATGACAGTGACAAATAACAATATTTTTGGCATTATATCATGAATCATAATAACAGGTAATTAATTTGAATTGATATAGTGTTTCATGTATGTATTTGTGTCGTATATACGATGACTACAACATATGTAGCACAATTGTAGGGAATGTCAAAATAAACCAAACCATCTAACATGGTATGCAAACTTCTTGTTATGTGGTATAAGGAATCATAAACCACGATAATAATAATGTATTGACTTTTATATGTTTAATTAAAATTTATTTACATAATAATTAACAACAATTTGACAAACTAGCTTATAAGCTAGCTTTTTAAAACGCTACTTTGAGTAGCGTTTCAATAAGCTAGCTTATAGTCATCCAAACATTATAAGCTAGTTTTTTTTTTTGTTGGCATTTTGTATTTTGAGTTTAGATGTTTTATTACATGTTTAAAATATTGTTTGATTTATGAAGATTTCACGCAACGTGCCACTATTTGAAACTTTGTATTAGTTTTTGAGGTATTGAACTTTGTAACTTTGGACTTCATTTATGCATTGATCTTATTTTGTCTTGTTTTTACTTACTAAAATTTCAGGTTTGCAATTTTGGTACATAAACAATGAAGGAAAAAAAAATGTGGAGATGGTCAAATCAGGTGACTGGTTGGGTCTTTAACCGATTACGACTGGCCCGATTATGGTGATTGGTGGACATGACTGGTTAAGTCGGTCCTTGTCCCAGTTATAATTGGTTGTCAACTGAAAAAATCATAATTGTTTGTAACCGATTACGAAGAGCCCAATTGTCTTTTCTTTTCTTCTCCAAATTTATAACTTTTTCTTTATTATATATACATATATATAATAATTGAACTACAAAGGGAAAATTGCATGAAAATGGAACCAACTTTCACCTTATTCCTATTTTGGGTAACCAACTTTTAAACTCATCATTTAAGGATCTACACCAAACTTTATGTTTATTTAAGGGTCTGGGTAACCTATTCAACAGGTAATCGGTAAATTTTTGTATGAGGTGGCAAATAATTAAATTAAAAACAATTAGGTGGAATATAGATTTGCCAAATCATTATTATAATTAAAAAATCTTTTAAAATTACAAAAGAAATATGGAACGTGAATAGTCAGTCTTCTTCAACCGCTCTCCTTCCCAACTCTAGCGATCCTCAGTCCTCCCTCCCTCCATCGATTCCTGTGCTCATTGCTTTCTCCTGCACGCTACCACTGCACCATCCGGCGTCCGGCAGGCGCTATCGCTCCCCGTCCGGCAATCGTTGCCACTCCGACACAACAGTCTCTTCCCTTTTGGCAGACGTTTTCGGTCGGTATAAGGTGTGCTTTTATCGTTATTTTCACTTCATATCGTTATTTTTCACCGCAATATCGTTATCGTCACTCCATTCTTATTAGTCTTCATAGCTATTTTCATCATCAGGTCATCACTTTTATAATTCTTTGCCTTGCTTCATTCTTCACGTTGCTAGACTTTTATTGGTGTTCATGATTAGACATCACTTAGAATTCAATATAATATTCTTATTTTCATATTGAAATGCTTTTGTCAGTTCATGTTTTTCTCAGGTTCGCCGGCTAAGGATACACCGGTTAGGACCATATTTATTTAAGCTAGTAGCAACATTATTAGCAGGAATGGCAACCTGAACACATTGTGCTTATGTTTAAAAAGTTATGAAGTTTATGTAGCTCCTTATGATTTCTTATCTCAGTTGGAGTTGAAATTGGGAATAGGAGGGACGTCGTATGCGGATTTTATTTCTAGCATGCATCTTCCAATGCAGTTGAGGTATACATAGGCCAAATGTCATTTTATTGCACTTCTCATCACACTTGGTAATTTTGAACCCAATATCTTGTTCATCTAGCTGTTAAAGAGGTTTTCCCACTTGCTGAGCATCGACAATGTGCTAGACATATATACGCCAATTTCAGGAAGAAGTATACCGGTATCCAGTTCAGATCTTTGTTTTGGGCTGCATCTAAGTCGGGGACACCACAAGAATTTGAAGGAATTATGCAAGAAATTAAAAGTTTGTCTCCCCATGCTTACGAACATTTGATGGAAAGACAACCTTCGACATGGTCAAGGGCTTTCTTCAAGATCGACACATCATGTGATGCAGTAGAAAACGGAGCAAGTTAGTGTTTTAACTCATCTAGGCGCATGCCTGGTAGGCCCACAATAGCCAGAAGGAAAGATTCAAGTGAAGGAGGTAGTCACAGTAGAAGAAATGCATACGGCCATGAAGTTGTAGTGAAATCAGGGAGAAAGATGACTTGCAGAAATTGTTTGGAGGTAGGACACAATTCTAGGAGTTGTAAAAGTAAAAAAGAAAGATGCTCCGATTCAACCAAATACATTGGAGCTAAAAATATCTTTATTTTGCAGAGTTCACAAATTACTTTGGAGGCGGGTATACCAACTCCTGTTGATGCACCAATTCCTGATGAAGCTTGACCAATTCCACAATTTGAAGTTGATGGTTAAGTTTAACAAAAATGATTAGGAAGATTTTCAACCAATTTTTTTTTTTTTTTGTAACATTGTCTTGTTATCGACTTTATTCTAATCTTGACGATTTGAACGTTGTGAACTTTTATTTTAGTTTGATTTGCCAAAGTTGATTTAAAACTTTAAAATTAGTATGGATTAGTTGGATATAAATTCTTCTATTTGATGTTTAAATCAATTTTTAATACTTCACTTAATTTTGTTTACATTAATTTTTTTATTGCATTAAAAAAATGAATTTTAGTTTGATGTTTGAATTTATTTATTTATTTATTTTGAAAAAACGAGATTGCATATTACAATGAATTTAAAAGAAAAACTAATTTTTGTCAATTTTGTATAATTAAATTTTAATTATTTTTTATTTTATAATATGAAGTGGAATTTTTGTTTTTAAATTAAAAAAATGTGCCATGTCACCATTTTTGATTTATTTTTATAATTATAATAATGATGTGGAATCTTAGTTGACAAAAGTATTGGATGATGTCATCATTAGCAGGTTAATAGGTTACCCAAACTCTTAAATAAACATAAAGTATGATGTAGACCCTTAAATGATGAGTTTAAAAGTTGGTCTCCCAAAATAGAAATCAAATGAAAGTTGGTTCCATTTTCATGCAATTTTCCCAACTACAAAGTACAAACATAAATGAATTAAAATGTTATATATTCCAATGAAATAAATTTTTTTCATTTAATTATAAATATATATAGAAAAAGAAAAAAAAACGTAAACTTCTAAAACTCATACAAAATGTTAAAAAAAAATCATAAAACACCTCCAAACTTAAGTAATCACGATCCGTTACTAGTGGACTCCTGAAGTATGTATTTCCTTCTTTGTCGGCTATTTCATCATAAACGTAAGAATGTTTGTTCTATAGATTTGAGTGTCTTGAATTCTTTTGTAGCTTTCGAAAACATCATTGAAGCAAATGCAAACCTCGATCCAGTATAAATCGCGTCATTCGTTCCAAAACACCCTGCCACTAAAAGAAAGACTAAATTATATTGATTTTTATCTCTCACGAAAACAGCTATTCTAGCCTTTGCTGTAAATGACATATCTTCTACTTTTGAATGGGATGTACAATAATTAAAATTGGTTATTAAGTCATAATAACCAGAAGATGCGATAGGAGCCATGTTCAGATACATATTCATTTTTAATGGATGTATATGTTAAAAAAAGTTACGTCCTGTTACCGTTGATATGAAGTTCGTGCAAAACGTTTCTTATGCGTGTATCCGACAAATCACTAGTCTTAGGATTTATAGATTTGGTATTTAAATTAGGAGCAAACCTATGATGGCCTCAGTGAGGTCTCGTGCACCCGTTCAACCGATTTTCGTAAGTAGACTATTTTTTGGGGTATGAATGGTGCACACACTAAACTCTAAAGGGTGCTTTAGGAGATTAGAAAATGCAAGGAACATCACCAAAAAAAACCAGTAAAGTCCCTTAATTGAAAATCAATCAAAAACAAATGGCTCTCGAAATCAACTAAAAAACCTAAAAAAATCCTATGAAAACAAAAATAAACCTTTAAAAAATTCCTCAAAATAATGGAAATTAGAATAAAAACACATCGAACGACTTTACGGATATATGATCCAACTTAAAAGTTGCAACAGCTTGATAAACTTTTTGGATCCACCACTATAATTTAAATCTTTTAAATCAATATCTGAAGTCAAATGACGTATTGATTAATGAATTAAAAATATAAAATACAAATTACCATTTGAGGAATTATAATTAATTGTGAGACATTACCAAGTTCATTGCATGTTGGCCTGTTTGGTAAGGAAAATATACTACCACACCCCACCCACGTGACTTCCGCATGGGGTAAAATTGTAATTTATCCAACTTAATCTTAACGAATGTGTTTGGATACAATGTATCAAATATAAATTATAATTCTTTATATCTTCAAACACCCAATTCGCATGTTATCCATGTGACTTTGGTAAGGGGTAAAAACATAATTTCATACATCAATTCTTTGTAAGATATGTAGATACAATGAACCAATTATGATTTATGCCTTTCTTGATCTTAGAAAAGATCATGAATCCCTAGATTGACGCCAATGTTCGTGGTGCAGACTTTATTGCAAATAAGAAACAAATTCAAAAGGATCTTGAAACGCTGGTTGGGGCTCATGATCCTGAGGATCTTGAAATGCACAAACTTTATTGTAGATAAGAAATGTAACTGCATACAATGAATCAAGTATTGTTTTTTCGAGTTGCTTGATTATCAGAAAGACCCCCCCCCCCTTCCCCCAAATTGCGGCAGGCGGTCTTGCAATGCACAAATTTTGTTGCAAGGAAGATATGTATTCATATCTTCATATGTGATATTTGAATATGATTTTATAAGCTTATTGGTTTCTAGAAGAAAACTAACCTATGAATTGAGATGATTAGAGTCGTTTGTTTACATAATGTTTTTATAAAGACTAGAATCTGTTAAAAGAACTTGAAATTGAGGAATTTGGAATTGGATTTAGGAGTTGTTTGGTTGGTTTTTCGTTAAGTCTTTTTTTATGGATAAAGGGGTGTGTGTGTGTGTGTGTGGATTAATCTATTTGTATAGCTTGAGAAGATTTTTGTTTTGGCGTTTTTTGTCATAGAGGGAAAGTAGCATGCTTTTTTAATTATGAGGAGTAGGTTTGGAAAGACTTGACATTCTACATAAAGCTCCCCTCTAAAAACTTGTTGAATAAGCCATTTTCTGTATCACTAAGCTATTACCGTCTACCAAACAGTCATATATAACTAACCTAATAAGTTGTAAGTCTCATTAAACTATTAACAAACAGACCCATAATTTGATTCGACAATGTGTTAGGTTCGCAAAAAAATATAATGGAATTCATTTCATTCATTTGAATGTTTTGTATGACTCATTAATGTAATTTTGAAATTAGAATGTAAGTAAATAATAAATGACAATTCTTTTATGAAAATATTATGAGTAAACTACTATTTTCGTCCTTATGGTTTGTTGTTTATAACTATTTTCGTTCCTGATATTGTTTTTTTGGTCATTGTGGTTTGTAACTCCTTTCGTTTTTAGTCCCTGAGAATATTAGTTTCAGGGACGAAAAGGGAAATGAATTGCAAACCACAATGACCAAAAAAACAACTTTTAAAGTCTGGGACGAAAATGGTTATAAACAACAAACCACAAGGATGAAAATCGTAGTTTCCTCTAATATTATTAATTGAATTATATCTAGGATTGGATTTCAAAAGAAGTGCCATGGCCCAGATCATATGGTTCAAGCCCAAGCCCAATAGCGATTTGCTAGTTAGTAGTTACGAAACATTACAATTTACACATAGCGCCCCTCATATATTAGAAAATTAATGGGAACCCCCTGATTTTGGCAGGACATGATACGCTTGCAAATTAAACCACTACAAACTAAGGGGCCGTTTACCAAATACCTATCCGGTTCTCAAGGTTATCACACTTTTATATGATAGGACTCAGCAAAAGTGAGATAGGCATGTGAAAGAATTCTGGAAGATTAATTTGACATTAATAGTTTAGTAACTTACCAATCTTGTTTCATCTCCTTGAGTTTTGTTCTGCTCTTCTTTGTTCTGTCTATTTTAGTATGACAGAAAAAAATGCATTTTTGTCCCACTGTCTGTGGCATGTCCCATTCTAATGTTGTATCAAACGCAAGCCAAAGTTTTCATACAGTTACATCTTGTTCTGTCCCACGTATCAAACGCACGCTCAATAGACTCGAGACATCCCTTAGATTAAGCATAACACTTGCACACAAACACAAAAACCGAGTACCCAAAATTTGTATTAACATAAGAAGAATCGCATCCTAAAGTTCCTAAAAATACTAGAAAACACGAAACCTATCGATCAAGCTACAAAAACGTCTGCAATCAAACCTAATTCGAAATGCAGTTTACAAACATCTCTCATTCTGTACATTCCAATGGAAAAATACAGCAGTTTTATCGTCACCATGTTTCTTAGATACATCGATAATTATATGCAAATATTACACAACGATCTTCATCTCCGGCCACACCAAAACATCATAGGAATCGGAGAGACTCATGCCGGATGATCGTTTTTCTTCTTCAGGGAATACGATTTAGCCATCGAGAATATGATTTCCGAGAATAGAAACATATTAATTAGCATCGCGTTTTTTGTTCAAGGGTTCGGAAGTTTACTCTTTTTTGTTGGAAGATGATATCAAGATCCGATCTCTTGATGCGGAATCTTGATTTTCCGGTGGTCGGTTGGTGAAACCGGCGTTATTTCGTCTAGTCCGGCTGACGACAAGCGAAAACCCTGAGAGACAACCATTCAAGTGTTTCACAGCTCAAAGAAAGTGATCTTTTTGAGACTAGATATAAATGTATATCATTACTTTCCTCACGCATATGATCAAGAAAAGTATGTGTATATATATATATATATATATATATATATATATATACTCTCAGTAGCTTCTGGTTTGACTCATGGGATCGTAATCGTAGGCATCGCCGGCTTTCACAAAACGCCCTTTCACGCGCTTTCTTACATCTGCTCTTGCCTTTCGTGTAGCGTACCTTACTCTCTTCTCAAATCTACATCAAAAGCGAAAAGCAAATATTAGGAGCTTTAATCTATAAAAACCACGGAAACAACTGCTCTACCCAAATGGGCAGAGTGCAGAGGACAGTTTTGCGTACATCCCACCCCTCCCACGCCTTTTCGAATGGGGTATGTTTAAAATCCCCAAGGACGTTTCAATCTTTTTGGAGGTTTTGTTACACCTAATGCTTTTTATTACAATGCAAAATGAGATAACAAAGATACATATATACAAAATTACAGAGGGGCGATGATGTGGCGTATTATTTTTGTCATCTCATAGAAATTAGTGAGGCACTAAGGCGGACTATAGTTTTAAATTCGTTGATTAAAGACCCTAAACAACGTAAAATTGGGCCCCAAAATTTTGGGGATCTTGATTAAAATCACACATTTAACATGCTAAAAAACGCTCTGGAACCCCACAGCGGCTAGACGGACACTTATCTATGCTGTTAATATCGGATATCGGTGGTGTATCGGTCAGGAACCGATACACGATATATCGGAAATATCGGTGATATATCGGTCAAAAATATCGGTTCATATAATATTTCTTAGAATTATATATATATGTATATATCAGTATGCATCCATGAACATATCATATGTTTTAACTAAAAACATAGTTTCAACATCAAACATCAAACATCAACTTAAAATAGTTTCAACAACTTAAACAAGTTTCACAAAACAAAATATAGGAAAAGTGTTCATAAACGATATATCGGTATTATCGGCCGATATTTTGGTCAATATATCGGCGATATCGCCGATATATCGGTACTCGATATAAATAGCGATATTTGACCAACGATATTTTGTTTAGGAGCGATACACGATATATCGGCGATATATCGCGATATTAACAGCATAGACACTTATTGGCCCAAAATGTCGAGAGGGGGCTAGGTGAGTACAAATTGCCCTAGAGGTCGAGTTCCTAGAGTGGTAGTAGACCTTTAGCCCCCTATCGACACTTCGTGACAATCTGTGTCCATCTAGCCTCTGTTGGAGGGGGCACGTTAGAGTAACACATCGGCTAGACTTTGACCGTTTCTACTCAGATAATGTTGGAACCTCGCTTCTCTCCTAAAGGGTTCTTTCAGAGAGTAATCTAACGGAATTCCACATATTCTCACGGGATATACGGGTTTCGTTTCATTTCGTAATCTATAAAAACGAGTCTGAAAGATGTTAACGAAAGCTTATAGGTACTCACTTTCGCGTCTTCCTTTTTTCCTTGTAACGTTGGACCGCATCGTTCCTGATACCTAAAGGAGTGGTGGTTTCATGAGCCTGGGTGCACCAGGGTGGCTCACCCATTAGAACCATAGATGAAGCTCCACAGTCTTGATAGTCACCGGCACTGCTCTCACCCGTTAGATTTGAAAACGACATATTGGAGTGTGGCTTCCCGTAACAAGGGTTCGGTTCGGTTTTACAGCTCCTTAAAGAATCGGCCGATGCTGCATTACTGTAAGCTGGTTGAGCTCCATTTCCGTGACCAGTCGATGACTCCTGAAAAAGAAACCGAAAAACGCCAAAGAGGAATAAGTGTCAGCATTATGGTAGATAAACAACAATCATTTGCTTTATAACTCGTTTATGCACTAAAGATGTCAAATATATCTAAATGTCCTAATAGACTGCTTTATAGGACCAAACAATTATGCATAGGACAATTATGCGTCCTATGCAAGGGTTTTATAATTAGTTGATAGGACGCTTTTGGGCGTGCCGAAGAGTTTTTTTTATGACACTTTTGAAATAAAACGTTCTATTAGTTATTTTATATGATATGATTTAAAATTGTATCTTATAAAAACAATTATCCTATAAAAAAAAAAGACGTGGACATACTTCATAGGCATTTCTTGTAAGTGTTGTATAAAAAAGCTAATATGACGTTTTATTTCAAAAATGTCCTGTTAGAATCGTGTTAACATCCTATGGTAAGTGTTACCCTAAGATGTACAATTGTTTGGTCCTATAAAGCAGTCTATTACGATGTTTAGACATATTTAGCGTTCTATAAAAGTGGTGTTTTTTTGGGGAGACTGATAATACGAAGAACAATCACTACTACGATACCTTGGCAGCGTATGCGCCCTGACAATTGGATTCAGCGACAGAGGCTTCGTTAGTACCAAATAAGATATCAATCCCATCTTTTGCGAAAAGATGCTCTGGATCGTTATGCCCTACGCCAAAGAGTACTTCATATTTCTCGATGCTTAAATCGACTTCATCCATATTGAAATCATCGTAGAACCCGTCATCGATGAATTGTTCAGATCCTTTTGTACCTGAAATCTGTATAGAAAACAGAATTGTCATGACCCCACTTCAAGATCAATCGGCTAGCTAGCGTTCTTATTCATCATGAATAACCCTCGTCAATATCATGTATTTTCATCATGAATAATCCATTTATTCATCATGAATAATCCATTTATTCATCATTTATAACCCTGTTACTCATCAGGAATAACCCTATAACTCATCACGAATAACCCTGTTATTCATCACGAATAACCCTCGTCAATATCATGTATTTTCATCATGAATAACCAATTTATTCATCATGAATATTTATCACACATTCATTGTGAATAAAACATAAAACATGAATAGTGGGTTCCAAGTTCTCAAATACTTACAGTTTTCATTTGAACCTGGTGTATTATGTTTAATTATTATTGATGTTGAATTCATAAACTGCTGAAACTGCAAAAACCCAACTCAATATTTACCTTAGACGTAGAACAATCTTTCGGATCAGCCACATTCATCGGTCTGGTGCCAGATTCAACAACTGAAGAACTCATCCAAACATTCGATTTCATTCCTTCCCCCACATCCTCCACGGTTAAATCTCGATCATTTTCTTTATCAGCAATGCTCATTAACCCGATTCCCTGCTCACAAGTCGAATCTATAACCGAAGGAGAATCCGACATAAACGACCAAATAGACGCTAGTTCTACCGCCGAAGGGCAGCCAGAATAGCAATTCAACGTCTGCCTACTATGCGTACTAATACCCGAACTCGACACATTGTGACCCTCCCAATCGCAATTCTGACAAAGTGATAGCTTTTCATCAACACATCTAACGACCGCAGGCTGCGAATTGCACCGATCGCAAACGAGCGTTCTAGAATGGCGTTTCGAAAGGGCGTTTGCGGAATGAACATTACGGTCACACGATAAACACAAATACGCTTCATCCGATCGACAATACACCATCGATCGTGCCTCACGACAATAATCGCAACTGTAACCCATTTTTCTTGAAAACCCACTTAATCTAAATCAAGATTTGATTTTTCTTTCTAGATAGTTGAATTTATGAAATTTTCTAAAAACAGTTAGATTCCTATATGAACAAGAATCTAGTAAAGTTGGAAACTTTGATGACCCTTTTTTTCTCAAATGAAGCAATCTGCATCAAACATGATAAAACAGAAACTAATTAGGGATTAGAAATCTTCAACATTTCAACAAAAAAGCAGAAAATTTATTGATTCTAAATATGTTCTACAACAGTATTTGATAAGGGTCAATTCAAGAAACAATCTATGAACACAAAAATGTTTTTTCAGCAAAGATTCCATTAGAAACATAAGTATAGAAACAAGATTGAAAGGGGTTTTTGAATCTATGATTCAAAACAAAAAAAGTTCAAGAATTCAAGAACCATAGTGATAAATATCAAGAAACACTAAAAACTCCATAAAACCCATAAAAATGAAAACTTTGTTAAATCCCAGATGAAATTTCCAGTGAAAATTATGAAAGGTATCAGAAGAAAACCAGGGGAGATAGAAAAACACATAAAAAAGACTAAAGATTGACCAAAAAAATTAGGGTTTTTTTATTTTTCCATAAAAAAAGATTGTTGTTAATCAATGAATCAAACCCAGAAATGGATTAAAGAAGAGAAATCCCAGTAAAACCCATTTTGGTACAGCAAAAACAAACAAAACCCAAATAAATCTTACCAAGTTTGTGAAGAAAGATAGATAGGATCAAAGCAGATAGGTTTTGGTTTCAGCTTTCAAAACCCTAAAAGATGAGAAATTTCAAGATTTCCCTTTTCCTGTTTAATATCTTTGTGTGTTGTGTTGTGAGGTAGGTGTTGGTCTACTGGTGTTGTGCAAGATATCTGACAACACAAAAAACCAAAAGAAAATATCACAAAAAGGGCAAAAAGTGCAAGCAGAGAGAGAGGATTGTAGGCAGGTTTGGAAGGTGGGACCTTGTCTCTTTCATCACATTAAAACATTTGGTCCTTTCTTTATTTTCTTGTGAGATAATTGCAGAAAGGTCCTCCATAAATCATAATACATCATTTTGATCCCTTCACAAATAATCTAAACAATCATGTCTTGAATCAAAATTTTACATTTTTACTTTGTAACAAATGATATGATGAATCTTTTTTCTGGTTTTTTTTTGAAGGAATTTTGCAAGTTATGTTTGTATTCCTTCATTGCTTTTTATTCATCAAATTGTGTATAAGTTAAAAGATTTTACGAAACTAGGAAGTATTTGTATGAAAACAGACTTTGATAATAGTAAAATTGGTCTGGTTGATCTCGATGAACTCAAAAAGAGATATTAAGAGACTCTGGAAAAACCAAATTCATGTAATATATCGTCTTGTAACTTTTTTTTAGTGTAAAGATTTCAAATCATAACACTTTTGGCAAACTTTAGATTTTGTGTTTCTTGATCCATGATATTCTTATATTTTGTCAAGTTATTATAGGGTATTCAACTACCTTAGTAATAATCAAAACTTCGTTCATATATTATAGAGTAAATTACATATTTGATCCCTAGGGTTTGGTAGTTTTAACAGTTTGAGTCCTTAAAATGAAATATCTATGGTTTTCATCCTTGTGATTTGCATTTTATAATACCTTGGGTCCCTAAAACTAACTCCGTTAAAAATATCTATGTTAAAGTGGTCATGTGCAAGTCACGTGATGGGTAGTTAGGTTATTTTTCACATTTTCCTCATTTTATATTAAAAAAATAAAAACTAAAAAAACAATCACCAATAAGATATTGCCATGTGTCCCTCTTTCCTCTTCTCCTCCCTTTCGTTTTTCGAAAACTAATCCGATCGGCAACAATTCCGTTTTCCGACTACCCATCTCCATCTCTGACCAAACCTTACCCAAACAACAATCAAAACCTAAATGAAATCTAAAATTAACAGATCAAAATTAAACATTAATTATTAACATTATCAACACACAAAAAATTGTCTAACACAAAGAGATCGAGGAGAACGGATTAAGAAAATTTTCTCTAATACAAACAGATCCCCAAAAAATTATAATACAAACAGATCTCCAAAAATTTGTAAGGAGAAGAACAACAAATCTCCAATCGATTCTATATAAAGTTGAATAAGATCTCCAATAAAAGAAAGAGATCTAAAAAGAGAAGAAGAAGAATAACATATCCCCTTCTTGTTCGTCACCATCTTCTGATCCTTACTGGTTTGACTTTTGAGTGAATCTTGATGGGATGAAGACTGAAACTCATGAAAAAATCAGCCATTAAAGAAGGTTCAATAAGAACATTTTTTTGAAGAAAAAACCAAATCACATTCATGAACCCAAGCTTCTGTCGATTGAAGGTTTGTTGAGTAGATCCAAGCTTCTGTGGTGATGAAGACGAAGAGACAGGTGGTGGGGTAGAGGAGAAGTGGTCGTGAGGAGGAGGCAACGATGGGCGTCCGTGGGTGGCGACCGTGGATCTAGTCGGTCTGGATCTGTGGAAGATGAAGTCGTCGGGGGAGGAGGGTTTGGATCTGGTCGTTGGAGGAGGAAGATAACGACTGGATATGGAGGAGGGTTTCACCGGCGACTAGATATGGAGTGTAACATCCCAGGCCAACCATACCAGATATTGTCTGCTTTGTCCACACACCCGGACTCACGGTTTTAAAACGCGTCTGGTAGATGAGGTATCTAGTCCCTTATAAGGCAACTTTCGTTCCCCTCCCCAACCAATGTGGGATCTTACAATCCACCCCCTTGGGAGCCCAACGTCCTCGCTATCACATTAGTCCGGTTCCCGGCTCTGATACCATGATACCATCTGTAACATCTCAGGCCAACCGTACCGGATATTGTCTGCTTTGTCCACACACCCGGACTCACGGTTTTAAAACGCGTCTGGTAGAGGAGGTATCCAGTCCCTTATAAGGCAACTTTCGTTCCCCTCCCCAACCAATGTGGGATCTTGTTGGTGATTTTAGTGTCACCAGGCATTTAAGTGTAATTGGTTATAACACGAGTACTAATGGGTTTCAAATTGTGAGACTAAGAAATTGTTGTCATCTAAATTTTCCATGAAAGACATGGGAGAGGCTGATGTAATCCTTGGTATAAGGATTAAACGGGTTAACAAAGGGATTGTTATGACGCAATCGCATTATATTGAGAAAATTCTCAATAAGTTTAATTACCGTGAGTGTTCTCCCGTAAGCACTCCCATGGATTCAAGTGTGAAATTAATGCCTAATACGGGCAAGGCTATTTCACAACTTGAATACTCTAAGGCCATTGGTAGCTTGATGTACGCCATGACAAGCACCAGGCCCGATATAGCTTATGTCGTAGGACGATTGAGGCGGTATACTAGTAATCCTAGTACTCAACATTGGCAAGCGGTTCAAAGAGTATTCAAATATCTCAAGGGAACCATGGATTATGGTTTGAGTTATTTAGGATATCCTTTGGTTTTAGAAAGTTATTCGGATGCAAGTTGTATATCCAACATGGAGGATCATTCCTCAACTAGTGGTTGGGTATTTTTGCTTGGAGGAGGTGCCATCTCTTGGGCATCTAAAAAGCAAACTTGTATTACAAACTCAACAATGGAATCTGAGTTTGTTGCACTAGCCGCTGCCGGTAAAAAGGCGGAGTGACTAAGGAATTTAATTTATGAGATTCCATTGTGGCCAAAGCCGATTGCACCTATTTCAATCCATTGTGACAGTACGACCACTTTGGCTAAGGCTTATAGCCAAGTTTACAATGGTAAGTCTAGACACCTGGGTGTTAGACATAGTTTGATTAGAGAATTAAACATGAATGGTGTAATCTCCGTTGAGTTTATTAGAACGCAACAAAATTTGGCAGATCATTTAACTAAAGGTCTGACAAGAGATTTAGTGCACAAGTCTGCGATTGGGATGGGATTAAAGTCCTTATAAATTTATAAAGGTGAGACACCCAATTCCCTTCTAATATGACATTAGAAGTTGAATTCAATGTGGAAAGCTCACACTTATAAATTGGAACACAAGTTGAATCATCCCAGGTATGTGTTTAGTCCTGCAGTGGTTAGGGTGAAGTTTATCTTCTTAATAATTCCTTTGATAAAGTGTATTTGCAGGTACACGAAGTAAATGAATTACCTATGTGATTGTGAAGTGTAGCCGCATTTTAAAAGGTTGGGGACTTGGCCTTTATACAATCATGAGAGGATTAGGACACACGACTTTATAATTGTGTCAAATTTTAATTTGCTGGACGTATAGGAAATTTGTATGTATTTTATCTTCAAGTATTCAAATGAGTTGATGGGTTCAATCCTTGGTACACCTTGATTCTCGAATATTTGGAATGTGTAAAATACTAATGTGAAAATTCAATCGTTTCGATATTTTCATTTATGTGAAAGTTTGGTTTGTTCAATTTAAATGTGTTATTTCATGGGTTACACTAAAATGGGGGAGGATTGTTGGTAATTTTAGTGTCACCAGGCATTTAAGTGTAATTGGTTATAACACGAGTACTAATGGGTTTCAAACTGTGATCTAATACAAGTTAGGTGGTGCGGAGTTGTAACACCTTAGGCATATCCCATATCGGTCGTGGAAAGGAGTGATGCTGGTGTTATAAGTAATATCTTGGCCTTCCTAACAACAACGCGTTTTGGGGCCACAAGCACGTCAGGTTCTGGGAACTCTGAGGTTAAGCGTGCTTGGGTGGGAGTAGTCCCAGGATGGGTGACCCCCTGGGAAGTTTCTCACCAGGTCGCCAGAAACAAATCCGTGCGCTACACGTTGGTTAAGTCCAGGGGCAAAGCGGACAATATTGTTGTCGAGGCAGACGGGATGTTACAGGAGTGCACACTTGTTATAAGATGAGTTTGATCCCGAACACGATGAAATGGCGGGGGGTCAAGGGGCAACTCCCCTAGCAATGATCCAAGTGGCAGAGCCTCTTAAGGCATGACAAAGCCTCTTAAGGCACAACAGAGCCTCTGATGGGTATCAGAGCCTCTGATGGGCGTCTCTGGACCAAAAGCTCTAGTGTCTAATTTTGGACTAAATCTGCATTTACTGAACATTTAATTCTCAGTTATTTTCTGCCCTTAATTTTAGCTAAATTGATTGTAACCGACTATAATTGATAGTGATTTGCAATCATTGCCATTTTCCGTTATTTCCTATTTTACGAATGGGACTAGTATATATACCGTATATACTTATGTTTTAGACTCACGATTTTAAACAATCTCTACATACTCTCCAGCAAATTTGCTCTCGTTTTTGTGCCTAAAAACGTGAGTGTTCTTGAGTCTTATCCCATATTGGATTTCGTGCAACCCAGGCATAGGGTCGAAATACCAATTCGGAAAGTGACTTACACGATTCTCAAGAAATCCGGTCATCTGATCGACTAATTCCCCCCCCCCCCCCGATCTCTAACAATCGAATTGGTATCTCGACATGTCCATCATGGCCGATTCTATGAAAGAGATGACCCCAAAGTTTGGAAAATTGGAGAAGTTTGAAGGCACTGACTTCAGACGTTGGCAAAAAAAGATGCACTTTCTGCTGACCGCTCTGAAGGTAGTGTATGTTCTTAGTACACCCATACCAGAAGTGATGGAGGATGAGACGCTGGAGTACACAAGGAGAAGGAGCAAGTGGGAGAATGATGACTATATCTGCAGAGGACGCATCTTAAACGGTATGTGCGATTCCCTTTTTGATATCCACCAAAACGTGGCAAGTGCGAAGGAATTATGGGATTCCCTCGAGTCCAAGTACATCGCTAAAGATGCTTCTAGTAAGAAGTTCTTGGTTAGCGATTTTAATAGTTATAAAATGGTGGACTCGAGGCCCGTAATGGAATAATATAATGAAATCCTTCGTATCTTGGGTCAATTTACACTACATAACATGCATATGGATGAATCTATTGTTGTGTCGAGTGTGATTGACAAACTACCACCTTCTTGGAAAGATTTTAAGCATAACTTGAAACATCAAAAAGAGGAATTGTCATTGGTTCAACTTGGGAATCATTTGCGCATCGAAGAATCTCTTCGGGTGCAAGAAAATGACAAATCCAAGGGGAAAATTGAATCTGGACAACCCTCTGTTCACATGGTTGAGGAGAAGAAAGCCCACTCCAACAACAACGGAAAAAGCAAGAAACGTAAGTTTGATGGACCCAACAAATCCGTTAAAAAGAAAAAGGATTTGGTGTGTTGGAGATGCAACAAGGTGGGTCATCACAAACGTGATTGTCGGGTGAAGTTGAACAATAATGGTGCTGGTTCGAGTGGAAGTGGATTGGGGTCTAATGATCGCGATCAAGTGAAAGGAAGTCAATTTTTGACTAACTTTGATAATTCCATCCAGAATTATGTTTCACTCATACCTGAGTCTTTTTATGTGCAGGATGATGATTGTGCATGGTGGATCGACTCGGGAGCGACAAGCCATATTTGCAAGGATCGTCGGTGGTTCGAGAAATTGACACCGGTTGAAGACGGTTCGGTGCTGAATATGGGAAACGAGTCGAGTGCACAAGTTTGTGGAGTTAGAGTAGTTAATTTAGAGTTTTCTTCTGGAAATAAAGTTAAATTGTTTGATGTTTTGTTTGTGCCTAGAATTCGTAAGAACTTAGTGAGTGGTAGTTGTTTGGATAATTTTGGATTTAAACAAGTATTTGAATCGAATAGGTTTATCCTATCTCGAGGTGGTCGTTTTATTGTTTTTGGTTATTTGTGTAATCGCATGTTTCGTTTAAATGTGGTTAATAAAATTATATGTTCTGAAAATTCTGCTTTTATATCGTCATCATCTTCTTCTAAAATTGTTGATTCAATGTTATGGCATGCTAGATTGGGTCATGTGAATTTTAGAAAGATGCATGAAATGTCAAAAGATGGATTAATTCCAACCTTTGACATTAATGCGGAGAGGTGCCAAACTTGCATGCTCACAAAAGTTACAAAACAACCTTTTCCGAACGTTAAACGGAATACGGATGTTTTGGAGCTTGTACACAGTGATCTGTGTGATTTCCACTCCACTCCTTCCTTGAGAAATAAGAAGTATGTTGTCACTTTTATTGACGACAATACTCGGTTTTGTTATGTATATCTTTTGCATGCAAAGGATGAAGCTTTAGATAAGTTTAAAATTTACAAAACCGAAGTCGAACTACAATTGGGTAATTCAATTAAATGTCTTAGAACTGATCGTGGAGGGGAATATATGGATCCCCAATATTTTCAATCAGTTGGTATCATCCATGAGACAACGGCACCATATACACCTCAACAAAACGGGGTTTTCGAACGTAAAAATCGAGTTTTAAAGGAAATGGTAAACTCGATGCTTTCTTACTCGGGATTGAGTGAAGGATTTTGGGGAGAGGACATGTTAACGGCTTGTTATGTTTTGAATAGAGTTCCAAATAAAAGGAACAAAAGAACCCCATATGAACTTTGGTTCAAGAAAACTCCGAATTTGAATTATTTTCGAATTTTGGGTTGTCGGACTGTTGTAAAACTACCCGAACCCAAAAGGAAAACTTTGGGTGAACGTGGAATTGATTGTATATTCATTTGATATGCAGAAAATTCCAAGGCTTATAGGTTCTACGTAATCGAACCTAATGATTCGGTGTCGATTAACACCGTAATCGAGTCGCGTGATGCGATTTTTGATGAGATGAGATTTTCATCAATACAAAGACCTAAGGACCTGTTTCCTATCACCGATAAAGTGCAAAATCCAGAAAGTTTGGATGGTGTTTCAAGTCCAGAAACACAGCAGGTCCAGAGAAGCCAAAGAGGTCGATTTGCCAAAAATTTCGGTCCCGAATTCCAACTGTATTTGGTGGAAGGTTCAAGGGATGAGCTTGGGCTTCAATACTCTTATTGTTATAGTATTGAGGATGACCCAAAGACTTTCAAAGAAGCGATGGAGTCTCGAGATGTCGCCTTTTGGAAAGAAGCAATTGATGACGAAATATCATCAATTCTTGAGAATAACACTTGGGTGTTATCGGATTTGCCTCCAGGTTCTAAACCACTTGGATGCAAATGGATCTTCAAAAGGAAGATGAAAGTTGATGGGACAGTTGACAAATTCAAGGCCCGGTTAGTAATTCAAGGGTTTCGGTAAAAACCCGGTATTGACTATTTCGATACATATGCTCCGGTGGCACGTATTTCGACTATTAGATTGTTAATCGCCTTGGTGGCAATACACAATCTGATTATCCATCAAATGGATGTGAAAACAACCTTCTTGAATGGCGATCTTCAAGAGGAAGTTTACATGAAACAACCGGAAGTTTTCGTTATGCCCGAAAACGAATATAAGGTGTGTAAACTTGTGAAATCCTTGTATGGGCTGAAACAAGCACCTAAACAATGGCATCAAAAGTTTGATGAAGTTATTTTGTCATGTGGTTTTGCTTTAAACCAATGTGACAAATGTGTTTATAGTAGATTTGATACTACTGGTGCGGGTGTGATCATCTGCTTGTATGTAGATGACATGTTAATTTTTGGGACTGACCAAAATCATGTAGATGAGACTAAGAAATTGTTTTCATCTAAATTTTCCATGAAAGACATGGGAGAGGTTGATGTAATCCTTGGTATAAGGATTAAACGGGTTAACAAAGGGATTGTTATGACGCAATCGCATTATATTGAGAAAATTCTCAATAAGTTTAATTACCGTGAGTGTTCTCCCGTAAGCACTCCCATGGATCCAAGTGTGAAATTAATGCCTAATATGGGCAAGGCTATTTCACAACTTGAATACTCTAAGGCCATTGGTAGCTTGATGTACGCCATGACAAGCACCAGGACCGATATAGCTTATGTCGTAGGACGATTGAGCCGGTATACTAGTAATCCTAGTACTCAACATTGGCAAGCGGTTCAAAGAGTATTCAAATATCTCAAGGGAACTATGGATTATGGTTTGAGTTATTTAGGATATCCTTTGGTTTTATAAGGTTATTCGGATGCAAGTTGGATATCCAACATGGAGGATCATTCCTCAACTAGTGGTTGGGTATTTTTGCTTGGAGGAGGTGCCATCTCTTGGGCATCTAAAAAGCAAACTTGTATTACAAACTCAACAATGAAATCTGAATTTGTTGCACTAGCCGCTGCCGGTAAAGAGGCGGAGTGGCTAAGGAATTTAATTTATGAGATTCCATTGTGGCCAAAGCCGATTGCACCTATTTCAATCCATTGTGACAGTACGACCACTTTGGCTAAGGCTTATAGCCAAGTTTACAATGGTAAGTCTAGACACCTGGGTGTTAGACATAGTATGATTAGAGAATTAATCATGAATGGTGTAATCTCCGTTGAGTTTATTAGAACGCAACAAAATTTGGCAGATCATTTAACTAAAGGTCTGACAAGAGATTTAGTGCACAAGTCTGCGATTGGGATGGGATTAAAGTCCTTATAAATTTATAAAGGTGAGACACTCAATTCCCTTCTAATATGACATTAGAAGTTGAATTCAATGTGGAAAGCTCACACTTATAAATTGGAACACAAGTTGAATCATCCCAGGTATGTGTTTAGTCCTGCAGTGGTTAGGGTGAAGTCTATCTTCTTAATAATTCCTTTGATAAAGTGTATTTGCAGGTACACGAAGTAAATGAATTACCTATGTGATTGTGAAGTGTAGCCGCATTTTAAAAGGTTGGGGACTTGGCCTTTATACAATCATGAGAGGATTAGGACACACGACTTTATAATTGTGTCAAATTTTAATTTGCTGGACGTATAGGAAATTTGTATGTATTTTATCTTCAGGTATTCAAATGAGTTGATGGGTTCAATCCTTGGGACACCTTGATTCTCGAATATTTGGAATGTGTAAAATACTAATGTGGAAATTCAATCGTTTCGATATTTTCATTTATGTGCAAGTTTGGTTTGTTTAATTTAAATGTGTTATTTCATAGGTTACACTAAAATGGGGGAGGATTGTTGGTAATTTTAGTGTCACCAGGCATTTAAGTGTAATTGGTTATAACACGAGTACTAATGGGTTTCAAACTGTGATCTAATACAAGTTAGGTGGTGCGGAGTGCACACTTGTTATAAGACGAGTTTGATCTCGGACATGATGAAATGGCGAGGGGTCAAGGGGCAACGTCCCTAGCGGTGATCCAAGTGGCAGAGCCTCTTAAGGCACGTCAGAGCCTCTTTAGGCATGACAGAGCCTCTTAAGGCTCGTCAGAGCCTCTTAAGGCACGTCAGAGCCTCTTAAGGCACGACAGAGCCTCTGATGGGTGTCAGAGCCTCTTAAGACACGTCAGAGCCTCTGATGGGCGTCTCTGGACCAAAAGCTCTAGTGTCTAATTTTGGACTAAATCTGCATTTACTGAACATTTAATTCTCAGTTATTTTCTGCCCGTAATTTTAGCTAAATTGATTGTAACCGACTATAATTGATAGTGATTTGCAATCATTGTCATTTTCCGTTATTTCCTATTTTACGAATGGGACTAGTATATGTACCGTATATACTTATGTTTTAGACTCACGATTTTAAACAATCTCTACATACTCTCCAGCAAATTTGCTCTCGTTTTTGTGCCTAAAAACGTGAGTGTTCTTGAGTCTTATCCCATATTGGATTTCGTGCAACCCAGGCATAGGGTCGAAATACCAATTCGGAAAGTGACTTACACGATTCTCAAGAAATCCGGTCATCTGATCGACTAATTTCCCCCCGATCTCTAACAGATCTTAAATGGAGGAGGGTTGGAGACACATATGGAGATGGGGTGGGGGGAGATGACATGAAAGAGTAAATTACATTCTTGGTCCCTGGTATTTTAATAGAAAATAAAAAGGGGTTGGAAAGACTAAAATACCCCTCTACTTAACTTATTTAACAGAATTTTTTGGACGGAGTTAGTTTTAAGGATCCAAGGCGTTATAAAATGTAAACCACGAAGATGCAAGTCATAGATATTTCAGTTTAGAGACATAAACTATTAAAACCACCAAACCCCAGGGAACAAATATGTAATTTACTCTATATTATATAAAAATCAATAGCATAAAGTTTGGTATGAGTTTGTATTTTCATGTTGCAATAACATAAAATAATTAAACGAATTATATAATATATTTGTCGGATTAAATGGATTCAATTAGGTATTAAAGTAACCCTTAAATGATCAATCTTTTAACAAAAATGCAAAAAGATGCATCTTCCAAAAATTGAAAAACATATAAGAATCTATAGTATTGATGAGATCCGTCAAAATCAACACTTAACATTTAACATATACTTAAGAGGGGCAGATTTACGTAGCAAGGACATGGTGAATGTGCATTCACTTCGTTATCTCGACGACATAGAAATTTTTTATGGTCCTTAAAGATGCATCCCTTGTGTTTGAGAGGTGTCCTTGGGGGTAGATTTGAATACAGGGTGTTTCTGTAAGTAGAGAGGATTAAGTTTAATATTATTAAAACATAAAAAGGAAGATCGAATAATAGGCTAGTAGAAGCACTCATGTAAGGTGCTAGTGCTAATATTTTGACCGTTAATATATATGTGAAGTCAAACTAAAATTGCTCTCAATCTCTTAACCCATCTAATTACTTAATTATTCCAATAAACATATTAGGTTTTATAAATTTATGAAATGTATTTCCTTGTTCCTATGTGAGACAAGTTCCCACTTTAAAGACTAAAAAACACAACACCCTTTCCCAATTCTCAAACCCGTTTAATTCAAATACAATTTTATTGATTATTTGATTTGTCATTTGTTTGTTCCTAACTGAGTTTTATTGATTATTGATGATTTGATTTGTCATTTGTTTGTTCGTTATTTGTTTCTATTAATTATTGATAATATTTGGTATATTGATATTGATATGTTGGATTCTTAGACTTTGGGATATCAAAGTATCAATTTGTTAGACTGTTGGAAATCTTGAATATTTTGATTTGTTTGTTGTACCAAATTTGATTTCAAGCTTAATTAGACAATACAATAGATTTAAATAGGATTTCACACTCAAAAGGGTTAAACCCCAACCCAAGTCTGATACCAATTCAGTTTGTTCGTTACTTCAGTTGCCATTTGCTTTGACCCAGTTAGGACGAGTTAAGATAAAGACCTAGTAAGAATGAGATTTGGTAACAAAAAAGAATTAGAATCGTAATTTTTTATAATATTCTTGGTACTTATTTGGTGCATCCGTTCTTAAAAATTCATGGTCCTACTACTGTAAATATGTATATGCATACACACACAAACATATATATATATATATATATATATATATATATATGTGTGTGTGTGTGTGTGTGTGTGTATGTATGTATACGTAATTGAAGTTTCTTCTTGTTATTGTTAAAGTTTTGGAGAAGTTGTTTTATTGATGAAACTAGCAGTGTGACAAAAACACTGGTTCAAAATGTTTAAAACAACCGGTCTTTGAACCAATAAGCATGAAATAGAGAGAAGAAGAAAATAACACTTGTGAAAGTCTATTTTGAATTTCACCCATTGAGGTTTCTTGGTGTTAAAATCCAAAAAGTCATTAACTTGTGTTCTTTTTCTGATTGGGGGTTCTCATTCATACAGCTGAATGCAAAATTTTATCAATTAAAAAAAATCAATTTGTCAAATTTGTTCTCATTTTCTCATTCTAAAAATCGAAAAAACAAGGTCCTGGTTTGTGGCATTTGATAGGATTTAGAGGGATTTGAAATTTAATTCTATTCAAATCTCATGTTTGGTTAGAAGAATTGTTTGGTTTGAAATCTCGAGATTTCATTGAAATCCCACAAACATAGGATTTAGAAATTCCATGAGGGTTGTTGGTATTTTGTAACACACTAAATTTTAGAGGAATAAAATTCGAAAATTTTGCAATATGACAGCTATAATTTGATAACCTGGGTATATAAAACCTGTCATAAACAATCCCAAAGCATCATCCCGAGAAAACGGGGAATAGAGTTGTAGCCTTTACGAATAATCGATTGAAGAATTTACTTAACAACCTATTAATCTAACTTAAATAAGAAAGATTAGTTTCGGGTGTTGCTATTCTTCAAAAAATGTGTCCGCTATCAAAATCACCAGTCTAGACATCTCCCAAAAAGACCGCTCTTGGCCCCAAGGCCATCCACTCAATCCCGACGAATCCCATCGGAAACCTGACCTGTTATACATGTCATTTTAAGAAAAAATGTTAGGTTAAAGCCTAGTGAGATCAAACATTTGCAGTTAAAATAATTGGACGTAAGAGTAAGTGAAAGGAATTCAT
The DNA here is from genome assembly GCA_023525745.1 of Arctium lappa. NCBI lineage: Eukaryota > Viridiplantae > Streptophyta > Magnoliopsida > Asterales > Asteraceae > Arctium > Arctium lappa. The sequence goes on from CM042055.1 coordinate 81,098,281, forward strand.
TTGTGACAATGATACTAACAATAATGCTCTTGAAATGTAGCAAGTACCTCTTGGGTTAACGGGGGAGACCCGCTTACTAACACAAATGACGGAACACAAAAGTAAGCCATTTGATAAGTCAGTAAAGCCAATACACAAATAAAGTACACGCAAGGGATGTCAGGCTCAGTGGCTTTAAACTTACACCCACGGAAACGCAAGTTCAACCCCGAAGGGTCCTTACGTCGATATCCTCATCCAATATCGTAATACTTGAGCACGTAGGACTTACAACCCAATCTGATGCCTAAACGTGTCTCGACGTGGAAAACTAGTCGTCCCAACGTCGGACCAAATAATATAACAAATACGGGGTCAGGACTCCCAAATGCAAGCAATTAAGCCACATAATGCCTATAGGCCAAATGAATGCACCAACATGTGATAATATGCATTGGACAATATAAGAGGTGATTTTCACAAAGGCAATCCCCAATGTTTACCAAAAGATCATTAGTTGAAACATAAATGACTATTATAAGTCTCATTCCCAAAACATGATAAATCCCAAAATACAAACTTATCAACAATTAACCACAAGATTATTATTTCCAAATCCATAAGTTGTACATGATTGAAACCATCCTTTGAAATACATTTCCCAAGTGTAAGTAAGCTAATAACAACATTATCAAGGCTCATTAAACTCTATTTCATAAAATTATCATAAACCCTAAAATCTCCAAAAGTTAGACTTGGTACAAAATCCCACAAATCAAGTATATGGAAAAAGGAGATGTTTAGGCATTTAAAATCCACATTTGACATGTATAAAGTTTTATAAAAGTGTAAGAACTCACCTTGGTAGTTTTTCCAAAAGAAAACCAACCCTAGAAATGGTAGATGGAGAGTTGAAGACTTGAGATGATGACACAAGTTAGGTTCACCTAAAATTCACCCTAACCAAGCATTAAACCTCCATAAATGCTTGTGATAGAACAATAAATGGAAAGAGATGAGAGGAGACTTACCTAGGGTTCCAAAATCGCCCTCCTTAGTTCCACACTTGAAATAAATGAGAAAAAGGGGAAGAAACCCGTATTTGGGCGTCCAGGGGAGTTCCGCGGGTTATGTCGCGGCCTCAAGTCGCGACATAAGTCGCCCGTGTCTTTGAGAAGTTAGACAAACAGTGGACTACGCGGCTAATGCCGCTACTTCAAGTCGCGAGGTAAGTCGCGTGATCCACTGTTTCTTTCATCCAAAATCAAGACTTGACACACGAACTAGGCTAGGAACGCGTGATACCCACGAATAGGATAACGTGCGATAATTGAGATTAAAATACGGAAGACTAGGAGTCTGAACGATAGAATTATTACAACGTAAATTCGGGGTGTTACAATCCTCCCCAACTTGGGAATGATTTCGTCCCCGAAATCCTAACTACTTGAAAAGGTGAGGATATCTTCGCTTCATATCCTCCTCGGCTTCCCACGTCAAATTGGCACCTCGATGGTGTTTCCATTGCACTTTCACCATGTTGACTTCTTTATTTCGGAGTCTCTTGGCCTCTCTCTCTAGGATTGCGTCGAGCTCCTCAATACAACGGTTGTCCTCCACACGAATTTCAGATAGCGGTATGACACTTTCATCCTCCGCCAAGCATTTTCGCAAATAACACACATGGAATGTCGGGTGGATCCCGTCCATCTCCGACGGTAAGTCTAACTTATAAGCTTGCAAACCCACACGCTCGAGGATAGTAAACAGCCCAAGGAAACGGGGACTTAGCTTCCCACGCTTCCCAAACCGGATTAAACCTTTCCAAGGAGACACCTTTAATATTACACGATCCCCCACTTGAAACTCTACCGGTCTCCTCTTTTTGTCGGCGTAGCTTTTCTGACGGTCTTGTGCCGCTTTCAACCGTTCCCGAATTGATTTGACCTTGTCGGCCGTCTCTTGCACAATTTCCGGGCCGACAAATTGCTTCTCCCCCGCCTCTAGCCAATATACGGGGGTTCTACACTTCCGCCCATACAAAGCTTCAAATGGCGCCATCCCGAGACTGGAATGGTAACTATTGTTGTACGCAAATTCCACCAAAGGTAGATGGGTGTCCCAACTACCGCCAAAGTCGATCACCCATGACCTAAGCATGTCCACTAGAGTTTGAATCGTCCTTTCGCTTTGTCCGTCCGTTTGTGGATGGTACACCATGCTCAAATTCACCCGCGTGCCCAACTCTTGATGTAAAGCTCCCCAAAATCTTGACGTAAACCGGCTATCACGATCAGAGACTATCGACAAGGGTATACCGTGCCTAGAGACTACCTCGTCTATATAAAGCTTTGTCAACTTATCCATTGGCAAGGTTTCCCTCATCGCTAGAAAATGCGCACTCTTCGTCAAACGGTCGACAATAACCCAGATAGTGTCGCTTCCTCTCGAGGTCTTCGGTAATTTGGTCACGAAATCCATGGTAATTTTGTCCCATTGTAATTTGGTCACGAAGTCCATGTTTTAAAATGTGTTGAAAAAAAATATTTGTTTTATAATTATCAATTAATAAAAAGATAATTTAATTTTTTTATAAACTATTTATAAAAAATGGAATTCAATTTTATTCCAAATTTTACAAACCAAAGCAAACCAAATATTCCAAATCCAAATCCCTTTACAAAATTCAAATCCTTCAAATTTATTTCATCAAACCAAATGTCCCCTAAGTATTTATTTTATATGGATGCCATAGATTTGTTTGAGCCAAATATGTAGTTTATAGAATAAAAAGTGAACAAATATCAAAGAATTTGGGCCAAAAAAAGGACCAAAAATAAATATCGACGAAAGTGCAAGGACGTGTAACGCAATCAAAATCCCTTGTGCAATTCCTTTGGTGATATTTCTTGATTAACAAAATCTTATCCATCTATTCAATATACATACAAGGAAAAGTTTGAAAAAATCCAATAAATTATCTGGTTTTGGATAGTTAAGTTATTAAACTATTTTTTTGAATAATTAAATCCTTAAACTTTATAAAACTGGTTAAATAAATCCTTATAACCTGTAAAAACGGGTTAATTTGATAAAAAATTGAGAAAAGTCTAAAAAAACCCAACAAATTATCTGATTTTGAATGATTAAGTCCCTGAAATTTTTTTAACAACTAAACCTCTAAATAATTTCCTAAATCTTTTTACCAAATAAAATTTTGAACAAATAAATCCCAAACTTTTCTAAGAAACAAAATCATGAACTTAATTTTAAACCAATAAATCCAATTTTTTTTTACATTAACAGAAGAATATATATACAAATTCTCTCACCGACAATAAAGCAAAATGAACAATTAGAGAGAGAAAAATTATACCATTTTTATTACAAATTCCAAACCATTCAAAAGTTATGCCTAAAACATAAATAGATATGTACAAAAATTATATTCGTCCTTTCACTAAATATATCAATAAACCGCCAATCATTTCATTAAATATACCAAAAAAACGCTCATCTCTTCACAAATATACAAAAAAAAAAGCCCAAAATATATGTTTATCCTACTAATAGGAATATATCAAAAGTTATGTCACTTATAATAACAAAGTAATGTTTAATTTTTTGTTATATTTTGTGAAAGGATGAGTATAATTTTTATACAATTGTACATATCTATTTATGTTTTAAGCATAACTTTTGAATCATTCGTAATTAGTAATAAAATTGGTATATTTTTTCTCTCTTTAATTGATTCATTTTCCTATATTGTTTGTAAGAGGAATTGTATATATTAGTTTTGTTCATGCAAAAAAAAAAAAAAGATTTATTTGTTCAAAATCAAGTTAATGATTTTGTTTCTTCAAATAAGTTTGGGATTTATTTGTTCAAAAAAAGTTCAAGAATTTATTTGGTAAAAAGATTTAGAAAAAAGTTTAGATATTTTATTTGTTAAAAAAATAAGGGATTTAAATATTCAAAATCAGATAGTTTGTTGGGGTTTTTTAGACTTTTCTTAAATTTTTATCACATTAACCTGTTTTTACAGGTTACAATGATGTATTTAATCGGTTTTAGAAAGTTTAAGGGTTTTATCATTCAAAAAAATAGTTTAGCAACTTAATCATTCAAAATCAGATAGTTTGTTGGGTTTTTTCAGACTTTTCCCTATACATAGATAAAGGATCGTGTAAGAAAAATGGTTAAGGTGAAAAGCGTAAGAAGAAATCTAGGTCCTTGATAACTTTTATTCTCATCACATCCCATGAATTAGCTTATCACTAGAATTGATATTGTACATCTCGATACACCGCATTAGTGTTGATCGATTCTTCTTACCATAATTTCTATTCTTATCGTAATTATTCCCAATTCAATAATCATTAAATATTAACTTTTATATTTTTTTGTTTACATATTTTAAAACATAGGTTTTATTTTTCTTATTTACATCCAAGTTTTCATTTTTATCTAGAAGTAAATAAAATTGATATAAATTGTTTATAAGATGATGGGATGGCATCTTCTATAATTTTATAGAAACAAAAACATAAAGATACACTTAACCTGCATGGTACCACTACCTGAAAGAAAGCATGTCTACTCGGTACTATAAAATCGGACAGAATCCAAATAGTAAAGTAAGATGCACTAGCTTAATAAACGTCTTTCATACCAATAAATTTGTATTTTTAAAGGTATTTCAGACTATGCACATACTAATCCAATCCATGTAAAGACAAGTAAAAAAAAAAATGGATTATTTATGCATGTGAGTATTTTAATGGATTAGAAATAAATCTATTTTATCCGAATAAATTGTCATTATTTATGCATTTGATAATTTTACACGTGAGTGTTTTAATCGATTAGATAGCGATATACCCAAAACTTTACGACTTAAGAGGCACAAAAATATACTTTTAAGTGGTACACAAGCCTTAAATGCCATACTTATTTCTGTTACAATCTCTTTATTTAAAATAAATATAATAAATTATATTTGGATTGTTACCTTAGAATAATGTTTTTATTTTAAGTTCAATTAAACAAATTGTATATTACTTTATAAAATATTATCTGCGTATTTCATACAATTTAACAAAATATTAAATTTTATAGTAAATAAAAAAAATTAATACAACTTCTCAATAAAAAAAAATATCAAAATTTTTATGAACTATTATGTCATGTTAAATATCTATCATGTATTGGTTTTATAAAATTCAAACATTGAGTTTCAAAACGTTGACAAATACGTTAGTAAAATATTATTTTTAATTTAATTAGTTGTTTTTAATATTTTTTACTAAATACTTTATAAAAAAAGTTAACTAAATATATTATTTTTTTTTGTTTTTATAAATGGTTATTAGCTATCAAATATTTTTATCAAAATACATATGATGTTTTAAAGATAACTATTTGACTATCATCGTATAGTAACATGGATTTCTTTTTCTCAAAAAACAAGTGAATATTATAAGCCAATATTACGATTTTAAAAAAGTACAACATATATTTTTTTGGTTGTACAAACAATAAAACAAATACAACATACTTTTTGCAATACTACTTGTTTGCCCTTTTGCATTACAACTTACAAGATGATAAAAATATTAGTATATTTTATATATACAATTTTTGGGTAAACCAAAAGCAATTATGTTTGCATTATTATTTTATAAAATAAACTTCCAAAAAATTTTAGAAACTCAATAACTAAATTTATATTTTCTAAAATAAGATTTGATTTTCTGAAAATAAAAAGTATTGAAACGTTGGTTACTCAAAACAGAAAGTTTTTTAAAATTAGTTCATATGCATTGATTCCACAATCACCACAGAGATAAAGATTGCAATGTCCTAGAAACAGTTAAATAGTGTAAGTTTCGAATCTAAAACCTTATTTGTAAATTAAATCAAATAATTAATTTTCGTTTTATTTACAAAAGGATAATTTATTAAATGCTTACTCGGTAAAGCAAAGGCCGAGAATCTTACCAGATAAGAGTGATGATAAGGATGAAGAGTCCAATAAGTACTTACTGGGTAAATTGTTGCATTCAATACTGTTTAATGGACTACAATCTTAACCGGTAAAGTAAGTTAGAGCTTTGACTCTTACTGATAAACGTATACTAGGTAAGCGTTTATTTAAACGACCCCTAAATATTCAAACAATATTTTTCATTATTCTTTTTCCACAGTCATCATCAGCCATATTTTACAAATTCAAATGCCACCTTTTTTTCATATTATTTTCTAATCATACATTCTCAAGGTTTTCAATTTTTACATCTTTCCTTCATACTTTTTATCACATGATGCCATGGGAGATCATGGTCTATCAACATAAACCCAACCCTACTCTTAACCTTTGCTAACCCTAACCCTAACCCTAACCCTACCCCCTATGCTGGATGTTATTGGGTTATAATTTTTGTCCTCTTTCAAACAGATTTCACATGTCTTTGTTCACCTTATCCAGCCTGTATTTGCCTTAAACCCCCTTCACTTTGTAAATTTGTCATTTCTACCCCCTTCCACTTTGTAGGGTAGAAATAGAATCCTATCATTAGAATTGTCTAGGACCAGTTGGCTGCCAATTAGTTTCCAAATATTTTATGCTATTACCATCACACAATATAACACATATGTCCATTTCTAGCCTACACCAGTTTGAGTTGACACCTGAAAGAAGCAGTTAGGTCGTGGTTTGGTTCAAAACTAACAAAGAAACACTTGTGTCAATCGATCCGGTTCCAATAATGAATAAAATGATCAATCAAACACCGTACTTGTCTCCCTCCAGGCTGCATCCGTATTAGATTCCCCAACTTTGTGCTAATAAGTTGGGGCAAATGATACCAAAATTTAGTCGCTTTCTATTCCGTGTGATGGGAGAAAAAGGCTTATCTACGACAACAGGTCAAGTTGAGAATTGACCTTTGGAGAGGACAGGTTGCAAACAAAGTAGCATAAAAGTATATGGACAACTAGAGATATTCCTAGGACCAGACTTTCAATATAGATAAGAACAAGGCATGTGTGCGTTTGGTACTTGGATGGGACCGGACAGACGGGAGTGAGTTAGGCAGGCAGGCAGGCAGGCGGTGAAAGAATTCTAGAGGGTTTTAGGGTTTTAAGTTGACATGGACAGTTTAGTAACTTACCAATTTTTTCTCGGTTTCTTATTTTTGTTCTACCTATTTTGGTTGATAGAAAAGATGCATTTTGTCTCACTCAAGTCATGTCCTGTCTTGTCTCAGCCTAATGTCGCATCAAATGCGAGACAACAAAATTTTGTACCGTTATATCCCCTATCCTGTCCCGTGTACTAAACGTACCTTTATAGTCCCACTAGAAATTTCCCCACAAGTAGGGGTACTTGACAGTTGACACTCTGCACACCTGTGGTGCAGATGTAAATGAGGAAAGGTAAGTCCAACTACACGAGGCCACTCAATTTAAGCATCTAGTGCAGGTGATGATCATAATTCTACGCAGAGTTGATCAACAAAAACGAAAAAGATGGGTATAAATTCGCTATTTTCTAGTCCCATCATCGAGCTAAGCTATCTTAGGCTATGTTTGGCAAAAATAAGCTAAGCTAGCTTTTCAAAACGCTACTTTGAGTAGCTTTTCAATAAGCTAGCTTATAAGCTAGCTTATGGTCATCCAAACATGTACACTAGCTTATAAGCTAGCTTATTTTTGCCAAACATAGCCTTAATCTTAGTAAGCAATCTATGGCTTCTTCAATTCTAGCTAGGCATGGTAATTGTCCCCGACCCGTTGGGGACCCGGTTCACCCGCCCCGACCGGGGATCCCCCGGTAGGCTCAAACTGGGGCCGGGTAACGTATCCCCCGCCCCGCCCCGTACCCGGCATATATGTATATATTATTTATTTATTAATATATATATATATATATATATATATATGTTATTTATTAATATAATTTATAAACCAAGCAATAAGTTGTGTTCTTTAGTTTTTTCACTTGCAGCTTACAAAGTCACCATATACATACAGCTACATTACTTATGGAATTTGATCAAAGTATCCGTAAAAATCATCCTCAAAATGTGATCTTTGGACCTATGTTGCTATCTGGCATCTGCCTCTAAATATGTTAAATTAAACAGGAATGCTTCATGCCTCCATCATGTTGTGACAAGTTTCAAGATATATCAGTAAACGTGGCTCAGTTTTTTGTTCCTAACACAGTAAAGCTTGATGATCAACTAACTGTTCCGATATCAATCTCACAGTCTTAGTCCACCGCTTCACATCAGCACACATTCAATAGTTATAGGTCCAGACCGGGTCGGGGGAACGGGTATGAACCGAGGACGGGGAACGGGGGTTTGGACCGGGTTTGACCGTATAACAAACCGGGGATGGGAGATTAATCCCCGTACCCGTCGGGGATTGGGGCCGGGGGCCTTTACTAGAAACCGGGGCCAAGGCCGGGGATTATAAAACCCGCCCCATCCCTGCCCCGTTGCCATGCCTAATTCTAGCTCTAAAGGTAGACGTCAGAGAGTCACTGCACATTAGTATTAGATTAAATTTACAAAAATGACCCATTTGACATGGGATCTACCACAAAATGAGCCTGTTTTTAGGAACTTCTACGAAATGGCAAGTTTCACAAATCAATTTCACGAAATCCATTTTTTTGTGGTATTTTCATCAAAATCCACTGAATTCCGCGAATTTTTCCATTAAATTTTGTGAAACCCGAGTAGTCATGTATTTTCAGCAAACAAATAGATATATCAAAATTAAGAGGATTTCGTAAAATTGATTTGAGACGTGTGGTCATTTCGTAGAAGTAACGAAAAATGGGGTCATTTGTGGCAAGTCCCATGTAATATGGGTCACTTCTATAATTATCCCTTAATTATATCCCGCATATTGTTTAGCAAGCCAAATTTGTTGAAATTTGAAATTGAAACAAAAATCAAATGGACGAGAGGTGCTCAGGAATTAAATGAAATGAAACTACATCACAGAAAGAACTAACCTTTCTTGAAGAACTTGAAACCAAAATCCACTTGTGAGCATTGATCATGTGAAAGGATTCTTCGCTGTGTCAATCATACTGTTCTTGTGATTTCACAGCCTCAAATAGAAAAGAAGAGTTCAACCAGTGGTTGACCATGAGTTCAGTATGTTTCTTCTTCATTACATGTTCTGCTCTTTCCCGAGCAACTGTTTAGTTTTTACCTTGAAGGGCTGACCAACTGCGATATGCACCTACATAACCGTAGTATCCTTAAAAATCCCACTCTGAGATTTTGAATTGCTGCTGCAATCTCAGTTGAGAGTGATTGAGAAGATGAATTTTGTGATCCATCCACAGGGGTGAAAATTTGGCATGGAACAATCTCTGACGGGTAGATACCCCTGTTTGAATTTCATTACCTAAGTCAGCAAGACTAAATAATGCAGATAACGTGTATATGGTTCAATCATAGCAGAATATTTTTGAATTCAATAGCATCATATATAACATTACAGCAGAAAATGCACACTTCCAATATTTGGCAATAACACAAGTTTCATGATATTTTTCCACACTATGGACAAGCTGGGGGTCTTCACATAAATAGCCGCTCTACTTTTTGGGTGGAGGTTAGGTCTGCGAGCGTACATCTCACCCTCCCCAAACTACCACCTTCAAGGTGGGATATACTGGATTTGTTTGATCTGGTTTTACAAGTTTCATGATCATTTAAGGACAATCTCAAGAACAAGCAACTTAAGTTACCATAACGCATGAACCAGGTTTCTAATTCTCTTTATTTTTCCTTTCATTGTTTGAAATTAGAACGAGTATTTTCTCAGGATCATAAAATCAGATCAGGTGCTGGATCAGGGGGATGGCATACGAGACATTTAAACAAGATCTTCAATCTACAAATGCTGCTCAAGTACTCCATCATGTAGAAATTTCAAAAACATCACAAGGATATTGATACGCCTGAACATTTTGATAGAATGCACCAGCGCCGATCTCAGAGGGGTGTGGGGTGATTTGTGAGACTTTGAAGGGCTTAGTAGTTAATATTAACTAGTTATCTTTTATTATTAAATTGATTAGGTGTCTTTTAGGATATCTTCTAGTATGGTAATTTGAATTATGGTAGGTTTAGGAAATCTTGACTATTTATAGGTCACTAGGGTTAAGGGTTTGGGGGAGAAAAAATTGAGTCTAGCGTCTTGGGAGGCCACCTACTTCTCAAATTGTAGGCACTATCCTTATAATTTTCTTTGGTTCATAGAAAAATAAAATAAGAGTCCAGTTGCGTTGTTATCAGATACCCAAAGCAAATGGTGACTGCTTCCTTAGGGTGCTCCTTCCAAGACTTGAATTGTTAGATGGGTGTCCCACAAAAACACACAATAATAACCTACAATAGCTTCTCTAACTCAACTCCCTGCTCAGTTTGCCACAAGAGTTAAAACTTTGAGGGTTACTGTAGACAATGTCCGTCAGATCCAAAGAGCTCCGTTATAAAGGTCATGGGTGAAATGTTTCTCTCTGCACCTTTTTCTTTCCTCATTTGTTGGGTAAAGGATTGAGGGTACATGCAGTCCAACTTATAGCAGAACATAACATCAGACTAGCAGAATCCAAGAGTTATATGGCATTTGACATGTATTAAAAACCATAGTGGAGAAGCAACAAGCAGAATAAATGAAGGTAATGTAATGCTAGAAGATTAGCATGGCTACTAGTTACATGATCGTGACTTGCAACAGGGAAGGCAGAAAAAACTGGGGGTAGCATCATTTGTGTACAGCAATTTCCAGAGGTCAACAAAAGCAAGCAAAATGTTACAGAAATTATGAGGCTGAACACATACAAAGTTCACAAAAGAAATGTAAATGGCACAGAATTTCCCTTTAAAGTGCATCAACTTCTACTGTCAAATAAAAAGTATAAAATGCAAGGCACCTTTTTAAACATGAAGTGTTTAGAGTTACTGTTGCCTTCTTTCGGCCTTTTGGATCAAAGAAATACAGCTCCAAATCGAGGCACTCGTCTGCAAATCAACAAATGTTGTGAAAACTTGATCCTAATGTCTATTCCCAAGAACAGCTCCATGATAACTTTGTAGTAAATGAAAGAAAATGAGGCAGAAGAGGAGCATATGATATCTTACGAGAAAAGTGAATAAACTCACTTTTCACACAGATTGACAATGTTACCAAGGAAAACATTTTTTGCATAAGTGGTACTAAATGATGTTCTCTTCACTGATGCCTTCATTTCAATAAACTTTGATCTCATTCTTCATCGGCAGAATTAAAGCAAAAGTAAGATAAAAGAATGTAGGATTACCCAAGGATGAGTGAAATCTAACATCAATCAGGTTCTTTAGCTCTATTCTTGCAAGTTGAATCTCCTCCATCACATCAACCAAATTCCCTAAAAGTGAACTGGTCATCTGGTAAGAAACAAGCAATTTTAAATTAAAAACTAATTAAAGGTTAGAAGCTGTAATGTGTTTTCATAGTTTCGACTTCAAAAAGAACTTCACTGTGACCTTATATTACTAGTGAGATTTAAAGAAAAGCTGATTGCAAGCAGTAAAAAATGTTGTTGCTTTGTGACATGAAACCCCAATCCCTTAAGACTAGTGGGGTGAAGAATGCCATTGAAAGATACGTAATCCTGGAAACAACTGATACTAGTTTTTGTTGGTTTCTTCTTGTATGTAAATGTATCAGATATTATGCCATTTTTGTTAAGGTACTTACTTGAGTTTCTTGTGCCAAAGTTGTAGCACCAACAAGCCTCTGTGTTAACCCAGCATCAAAGACAAACCCAAAAGCAGTTGAAGCATCCATATCTTTGAAGTTCTACAAGGCAACAAGGTCACTAATGAAATAATATAAAGGCGGCAAACCATATGGAAGTTCATATATATATATATATATATATAATATTTCACCTTGTTTATATTCATTTCATTTAATATATTAGAAATGGAAATGCTCGGGATAACACCAGCAGTGACTGTTAACCTGCAAGTATCAACAACGAAAATTGAACAAGATTAGACTGGAACAAGAGCAAAAATAAATTAAATTTTATAGCTCGAAACACAGGTTATAACAAAGTCTTGTTAAAAGTGCAAGTCATAATAAAAATGAGTCTTCACAAGGAACCTTTGAGTCATGAGGTCGAGGAAATTAAGAACAATATCATGATGATCTTTGCTACTCTTCAGATTGTCTAAAACCCAAAGCTGAAATAAGAAAGAAAAGGTAGCAAACAGACGTTTCAGCAATCAAGCAATATCATCTTACAGGATAAAGTGAACTAGTTAAGTATATGCAGAACCTGCAAATCCTTTCGTATGGTCTGACAACGTGCTCTTTTCATCAAGTGATCGTTAACAAATGCAATAGTATCAGCAGGGTTGGGTTCCCCTTTCATTTTACATGCTTTGTGAAAAGAATTTGTCAAGTTGGAAATTCTTCTATGGATATCTTTTATTGCCTGCCCCATTGAAGTCACTCTGTCGCAATCAACTTGGCACTGTACAAATCCATGAGTAAGAAACCAACCTAGTTTTTCTTACAATTAGCAGTTCTACATATAAGTCGGCTAGAAACAGATTTAAAGTACGAAATCAAAGCAAACAAATCAATAAAGGAGGGCCACAAAGTTCTTTTTCTACAATAAGCAGTTCACAATATAAGTTGCAAATCAATCAAACAAGAAAAGCCACAAAGTTTTTTGTTGAGGAAGAGAAAAAGGCAGCTGCTAGTTACCCAAAAAAAACACAAACATTGAGCACAAAGGCAGCAAAACCTCTGGCAATATGTTGTGTCGTCTGCTCTCATCATCATGGAATGCATGTAAAACTTTCTCGGAGGAGTCATCAGAACATAATATTGATAAACAGTGTGTAAATATACAGCTACTCAAAGCAAAAAGGATCGCTCTAATATCTAGAAACAAGATTACAAAGGTTGGCATGCAACACAAAGCTTGATGTAGTCTCTAAAGAAATTAATGAGCACAACAGATTGCATATCACATCTAAAATGAAGCTTCTTCAGGTAATGATTTAGGGACCGACAAGTAAACTGATAAGTTCTGGCATTTATTTGAACGACACAATGACGGGAAGCATGCTGGCTGTCAAATGTCAACCATAATCTGGGGATAGTAAAACAGGAAACAAAGAGCCACCTGAATTCTAGCAAAAAAATCCCCAGTAAATGGTCAATACCTGTTTTTTTTCTCCATAGGTAGAAGCAACTATTTGAGATGCTCTCAATATCATATAACATTTCTAGACTTCCCCTCATGCCATCACAACCAGGCATCTTATGACAGAATGTATATATGGAAGAAATTAAACAGAAAGGTGACTTGCATGAATAGGAAGAATCCTTATGGTATCAACTCAGAGAAAGATAAGTAGATGATTATATATGTCAAAAGACACTAGGTTCAAAACAAAGTTATCTTCTTCAATACATATGGTTATTAAGATGATAAGATCCAACAACATCCAGGTTGAAAATACTGAGACCAATTTCAATAAAACTAGAGAAATCTAACAAGTTGGGTATCAAATCAACTATCCAATTTCTTAAACTATGAAATATCTAATACAAATTCAAATCCTTCCTAGAGGAAATGGTAAAAGATTTATGTCGGTGCTGAGAGGAAAAAAGAAAAAGATCAATTATAGATTTAAAATTACAACGGCACGCAGTTGAATAGAACGACATTCTGCAGTGCTTGGGGTGAACAGGGGACAAGAATGGGGTTCAATACCTCTTGTATGTCCTCTATGTTGTCTGAGAAGGGCTGCTGGTGAATAACTCGAATATCCAGTGAGTTTGGTGGTGAATAGTTCAACTTCAACCCTTCAGATTCTTTAATTCCAGAAACAAGTGACTGCACACTTTTCTACGCATAAAACAGAATTGAGAAAAGACAAAGACGCAGAACTTTTATTAAACAAGATAGATGGGTGTATTGAATACCAGTAATCTCTCTCGCTTCAGATGCATTAGCTGCAACTTAGCCTGCTCATACACAGTTTTGCACAAGAGATATTTTGTTTCTGCTACTCTGCATTTTCCATTTGTTAACATGTCAAAGCACTCCAGAAAAAGCTGAAGTTTGGCACATGTAAAAAACCAACATCGGGATGGATACAATATATTACCTTTTATCTTGAATATTACTACCCTGATCTAGAATGATCTGTATAAATCAAAGAATAATCTCAGTCATAGCAGGTAAAATTTAGTTCACAATCCAATGATGCCAAGCAGACGATTAAGATAAAGCTATAAGCATGCCAACCTGAGACTGAATTTCATTAGAAAGAAGCTGATATGTTTTAGACCTCTGAAGCTGACCCAGAATATCAACCAGACGATCAATCTGCAAAACAGAGACCATCACAGACATCAAACAGAGGCCAAGCACATAGTAATGGTCTTCCCTTTTCAGGTGCAAGGTCACAGTTTTGGGTCTCATTCCTTCTACTTTTAGAGTAAAAGAAGAAAGAAAAATGAAACGGCAGAGAGCAAATGGGAGAAAGTAGGGAAGCAAACACGAGCTAGATTAAAGCAACTTCGGCAGTTCTCATATGTGCAGGATGTAGCCATGTTTACCATATAGTCGATAGTTGTGGCAATAGATATAAAGGATAGAAGAATATACCGCATGGAAATTCATCTTATCAACTGAATGCGAAAAAAGTTTTGTTTCTTTAAAGAATCTTGAATGGATCTGCAAAATAGAATGTCAGATAAAAAAACTAATATCAAGAAACAATCTTAGAAGGAATGCCGCTTTGCATTTCTCGTTAGATGCAAAGAGAGCCATTCAATAACAACACAAAGTAGCAGCTGACAACCACACCTCAGCTAAATGTTTCAGATTAGGACCAATACTTGATATTCCACTCTGACTTGGGAGTTCGACATCAGAATTTGAATTCCTCTTGATTCTAGCAATTTTTTCAGCCTTCACATCTTCAGTCTTTCGTTTCCGCTCAGCTGAGCTTAAATCTCCAGTAGACAACTGATTTGCACCGGAAGGCTGTACATTTTCGACATGTAAGGAATCAATGCTATCATCGTGCAACACACTGTAAAGCTCTCTATTTGGGGGACTTCTACCAAACTGATCTGCCAAATTCTACGAAAAAATGTAGCACCAGAGTCAAATTAACATCACAAACATACTTGATAAGTGCATTTGACATGCTATAAAATCCCAGGCAAGCCTTCTTATCATAAGGAAACTAGATTTCATATATACTTGCCAACTTGAGGTATCAAATACTGCACGGATTGGCTCATGTAGCTCCAATAACATGAAAAAAGAACAAAAGAAAAAACAGTAGGCACTGACCTGCCGATAAGATTGTTCATCTTTCCTTCCGTTTAATAGGAGAGGAGCTTTCATCAATCCCATGGGAATGTCATTTTCTCTTGAAATTGTTTGAAAGTTTTCATGTTCTATATCATTTGATAAGGTTGTTAAGCTCCCCCTCAATTCTGAGTTACAAAGAACATGAAAATCCTTTCTGTCATGCAGCATTTCTTTTACATTGGAGCTTGCAACATTTAGTGGAGTAGAATTTTCTCTTCTCTCAAAGTACAAGGAATCCATCCCATCAGATGCTGTAGTAGAAAGTTGTGTATTTGCGATGCTTTTTCCTAACCCTCCAGCATTGAACAGCCCAAATCTTACCGACTCATTAAGCTGAATAGACTGCTTTTCATCTCTATAAGGACTGACTCTGAATTCTGCTGTTGTTGCCTCCTTCAAATTTTTTGGAGAACAATTAAACTTTTGTGGGGAACCAATCATATTTTCACCATCTTTATGACCATATTCTGCAGATTGCAATAGCTTTGGCTGCATGTATGTGTTTTCAGATGGTAAAACCAATAGTGATGCAACTTCAACAAAACCTTCCTTACGAGTTCTAGGCACAAGATTCTTTGGTATCTCGGTCGTATTATCATTCATGTTTGTAGATTCCCCTTCTCTCTTCTTCTGAGCAGAAGATGGTAATGGCTCTTCAAGATAAGTGTCTAGAGTATTGATCCCAGCATTGTTCATACAATTGGCTTGGAGAGGTTTGTTGTTTTTCTTCAACAAAGTACCCAAGGGAGTCATCTTGGAGAGGCCAACTAAAGATCTGGATTTTGAATTTTCAAGTTTTGCATTCAAAACAGCCGAAAAGGGAGAAGTCTCTAGAATTCTTAGTTTAGAAATGCTTCTCTGTAAGGACGAAACACTTCCACCATGATTTAGGCTTCCAGTTCTTGGAAAAAGACTTGCTTGATTATTGGAAGGAGTCACAGTTCCTGGAGATTTAGATAGACTAACACCATTTGAAAGCATGTGACTTGGCCTATCAGTTAAATGAGTTATTGAACCTACCAAAGGAGATTTATTTTCCTTTTCCAAGACATCATCTAATTGATAAAACATATTCTTAGGATTTGAAGGAGTGCCTTGACTAGCGGCCAAAACTTCCAAGCTTGAGTTGATTCCAAATGCATCTTTGACGGGCTCCTTGGTCTTAGCAGTAAGAGTGCCCTATAAATCACAAGGTGAAAAAAACACAATATCTCGATGAAAAACAAGTAACTACAAGAATACACTTTTCCTAGCTATGCATTCCAAGGGACGGTTATTTTATACATAATAAGTTACACATAGATTCAAACAATCACATGTCAATCAAAAGAACATGCAACAAATGATTTGATACAACCAGCGTAGACATACACAGATGCAAGTTTCACATAACTGACAAGGATAAGGCATTATCATGTGTATTTTAAATTGGTATGGAATGAGATACAAATCAGATAACCACTAACCAAGTAATCAGCATCAAGTGTGATTCATTTTCCCAAAGGTCAACTTATGCATTGTAATTTTATACCCATATCTAGAAATTTTGAACATTAAGAAAAAGGTATCGAACTTTGGGGAAATTGGAGGCCTGACAGGGAACTCAAATATAAATCAGAGATCATTTTGATATGCACGTTCATTCAGGGAGATGGAGGGGGAGACTGTCAATCAGAAACAAACAAACAAACAAGTGTAAAAAGAACAGCAATAGCATTGCTATTAATTGTAGGTCCTTACCCCAGTGGATTGATTAGGGGATAGAGGTTTAGAAGCCTGGGTTTCAGATGCATTAGATGAAACACCAAATGGAATCTGCTTACTAGGTAAAAGTTTGGATCCATCATCTGCCACACCCATCTCATTATGATTAACATAAACAACTTCATTGAGTGCCTCATGACTGGTACTGCCTTGCATTTTTATATCTTGACCATAACTAAAATCCATGAGGTCAGACCCATTTTCCTTGTTTGCTAAAAAAAACTCTCCAGATCTTATCGGCGACTTTAGCACAGAAATATGGGAGATCACATGCGAATCATTGTGGTCTTCTGCCAAGAGTGCATCCAATGCAGGGGATAACCTCCCATAGTCATACTTAGCATGATATTCTCCAACAAGACTCATATCATTTGATTGAGAACCAGTGCTCAATTTAGAGGTAGAAACATCAGGTTGAGAATTTGGCTTTTTAGCTAGTGTCAGTAGCATTGAATCCCTTGTATTAGAGGGGATAGAACTCAGAGTTGGGGTTTTCTCCTCAAAGGAAAGGTGAACCCCTGTGGAAGTCTTCAAATCCCCTTCTGAGTCTGATCTAGCAATGCTATGAAAATGCATCGAGAATGCTGTTGAATCCATGGTATGATCATGATTCTCATCTGAGGCTGCAGAGTCTGAAAAATCTCGTCTAATAAAACTTGTTGATACAGGACCAAAAAAATTATCTTCTGCAATCAGAAATTATTTAGAAAAAAACAGTTAGTAGCATTTTAAATATGAGTATGTTTGGCTCGAAAAAGTGCATGCTCAAATGGCTTGGCTCGGGTCGGCTCGACTCGAAATTTTTAATAGAGTTTTCAAATAAGCCGAGTCAAACATTGGTGTTACGAAGCTCGGCTCGTTAAGTTAAACGAGTTTTATTTTGTGTTCGAGATAGACTCAAGCTGGAGAATTATTAAGCTCGAGCTCAAGTAGCTCGTTAAAAGCTCGAATAATTTACAAGAACTGTAAGCAGCCAATGTACTAATTGTGTAATGTTTGTATTGTTTACTATAAGCAAAAAGGACACGTTTGTAATGATTTCAGATGCATTCGCACGTGATTTAGTGTGCATATGACTATCCATCACAAGAGAAAATGACATAGCAAGACAGAGTGTTGCATTGCAACTCGTCTTATGATATGAAGTTTTCTGCTGGTTGTTTGTTTTTTTTTTTGGTGAGAAACCAACTATAGGATATAGGATCCTAAAAAATCCAAGGCTAAGATGGTGATTGGTGACAGAAGCAAAGTCAATTCCCCATGGTGTAGTAATTGGACAAAGGTACAAACAGTCTAACCAGTTTTTACCCTTCATACATTGTTTTCTGTACAGAATACTTTGAGCAACATTTTATGCGCCTTATATACAAAAAGACATAAAATATGTCTACTTATCTATCTCGTGCATAACATAATGAGCCAGGTTATTAGAGGAGGATGCATCATGCCAGGTACCTGGGATTCAGTTAGAAATCTCTCCTAAATTAACGATAACCTCAATAATGAAAACAGCTTCTAAAGGGTCCATCTTAGGTATTCCATAAGAGAAGGATTCATCACGCCAAGCGAATGGGTCAAATCAGACATCTCTCTGAGAAAAAATCTTTGAACATAGAACCTAATTGCAATAAATATGCCGGTTCTAACTCAGTTCTCATGATCTAGTATGTCCAACTGCCGCATTAGGAATCTTTGAACATAGAAGGATCATGATAAACTTTCTTTCCTGTTGGGAGGTTTCAATCTCCAGGAATGGATAGCCCAATTTGTCAGTTGACTCAGTTCACAACTAATGCTCATCGGAATGCAGAATTAATAGATATCAAAATCAGAAGCCAATTAAATACACTAATTCTACTTAACATTTTATTTTCTTCTCTAGTGCTTATAAGCAAGCGTGGCCCTAAACCTAGCTCAACTGCTCCTGCTTTGCTTCTCAAGATAACTGGTTTTCTTAAATGGTTACTGTAGATAGTAGATACCCTCCGCTCAAAAAATAAATGCACGCTTTCTTATTTGGTCAACTCATATAATTTGAGCTTCTAAATAAAGAAAATTACACGGGAAACGTGAAACATCATTTTACGAGAGTTAGCGATATAACTTAATCAAATCGAGAATGATATTAAACAAATTGAGAATTCGCGATAACTTAATCAATTAAACGAAAAGATGATGAGGAACAGGAACACTTGCCATCGTTGGAGGTAGTCGAACCAATAGTGCTTCCACCAGATGATGGAGACCTAACCACCCGCAAAAACGGACTCCTCGGACCGAGTTCATCCATATCATCATCATCATCTTCATCGTCCTCTTCTTCGTTCCGGAAAAACTGCTTCGGATCATCATCTTGTTCAGAA
Organism: Arctium lappa; assembly: GCA_023525745.1. Taxonomy (NCBI): domain Eukaryota; kingdom Viridiplantae; phylum Streptophyta; class Magnoliopsida; order Asterales; family Asteraceae; genus Arctium; species Arctium lappa. Next base: position 81,117,820 of record CM042055.1, read on the forward strand.
AACCCTAATTCCTCGGATGGAGAACTAGGAGGCTCAACGTCCGGTGGAGTTTCGAACTCTTCATCACGGTCAAATATGTGAACCGATGTATTCTCTGCAAAGCTCACGCGCCTAGATCGCTTCTTATGGAATGCCGTCGTTCCTTCCTCCGTTTTCGTATTGGATTGCTCTTCGGCGGCCACCGGCGACGCCATTGGTTCGCTTCTGGTGAAGAGGTTACAGGAATTAACAACAACTAGATGGATTTGATCTAGATCAAATTGGGGAGTGAAGGTTTCATCAGAGGCTCAGTGGAGTGTTGAAAGGAAGAACACTTTTGTGCGGGAAAACTGTAGCATTTTAAATTTATAAATAATCTTCCCGAAACCGGGAATCTACCAAGATGTTCAATGTAACCCGAATCTATTGGGTTGATATTGGATTACGCCCAAAATAACCCGATCAACCTGATATCCTTATAAAAGTTTTAGCGACTTCTCTAAAACTATTTATATTCTCTTTAAATATGTATAAGTTACCAAAAACAATTCGACAATAACGAACAATATAACTCATAAGAGACCATTATTGGAAAGTTACATGTAACACCTAAATAGTTGATAAACTCATATATCCTCTTGAATGATTAATCGTATTTTAAATAAATAGTTCCTTATTTTTATGTTTTTCAATGTTGTTTTTACTTTGTTCAAACACAACCTGATCAACCCGGTTTGATTGGGTTGGGTTGCACTTTTGTTTGGATTGGGTTGGTTGTTCAAATGTTTTCAACCTGGTCAACCCAACCTGTGAGCACCCCTGATCTAAATCGGTCTTTTAGCCGGGGGGGGGGGGGGGGGGGGGGGGAGTTTTTTGATTTTGTATTTTTGTTTCTACCTTCAAAATAACCAGGTCCGCAATTGCGGATTTGGGTTTAAAATATAAATTTTTTTCCAGATTTCACCCACTTCCGCAATATTGCGGATCTGGATAGAAAATGTAAAAGTTTTTGCAATTTTTCTAAAAAAAATATTTGGGTCGGCAATTGCGGATGTGGGGTCCGTAAACTTTTTTTAAGCCAAAATGACTAGATTCTTATTTTTTATTTGAGTCCACAGGTTGCGGACCTAGATATTGCGGAAGTAGTAATATTCGTGTAAAACCGGGAGAAAAATTACTAAGAGATGGATATTTTTTTCTACTTTAGCTATTTAAGTCAATGTCAGTTATTTTAGTTTGTTTTAAAATATTATTTTAGTTTATTTTAAAATAAATGTCCAATTTCAAAATTAAGGTATATTTATAATTAGGTTAAAAGGATAATTTTACATATTTCTAAAACTATGTGCATTTTTTATTATGGACGTTTATTTTGGGACAGATGCAGTGGCGGATCTAGAAATTTAAGTGATTTGGGTCAGACTTAAATGCGTTGAAAATTGTCCAAAACCGAACATCTCACCCGAACCAAAACGGTTTCGTGTTAAACGGTTCGGTTCCGATTTTTCTTTTACTATTTCGGTTAAACTGAATTGCAAATTATACAATAATTTTATATATTTTGTCTATAGATAATTAGTTTGAAGCTTTGACCATCTAAAATAATTAGCACTTGATAAACCGGTTTATATTAAAACTAAAATAATAAAATGTTGAGATTAATTTAATAAAACAATACATAAACACTAGACTTTGCTCTTCTTATTGCTTGTTTACTTTCTTGATTGTTTGTTGAGTTCATTATCAATAAATAATGGAATTACCAATAAATACCTAATAAGAAAAATCGTAATTTTAACAGAATTTTTGATATTTTTATTTTAATGAACTTTTAAAGCTTAATGATTTTTTTTGTATAAGAAAACAATGACCAAAACGAACATTTGTAAAATTCGATTGCTAGCCGATCGTATTAACTTTATTATTTACGACGAAACATCATCGAAAACGATAATATGAAGGTCTTTCCATCTTGTCAATCCTGATAATAATCAATATGAGTCATTTAAAATAATATTTCAGTTTATTCTCTTTGATTATCCATCAAACAATTATGAAAGGTGTGGAGTTTTCACGACAGAGTATTGGGTTCCAAATCCAACCCACCGAATATCTTAGGACACTGCGGTTTACCATATGTCGAGGCACTCTTGGAGGGTAGCACAAACCATTATCTCCACAATTTTTAGCCCATTTATACCCTTTGAGTGCGTTTGGTACATGGACGAGACTCTAACATGATTGGAGAGGCAAAAATGGGATAGACAAATGAAAGAATCCTTTAGAAACAACCCAATTCGATACACTTACAACAGGAGAAGAAAAAAAGGAGAACCTCAAGTCATGGGGACCACTCCAAAGTAATGAGAAGAGTAGGAGTAAGTCTGATGGAGGGGTTTGGGGAATTACTCTTAATAAATCTTGTTTAAATCAGGTGGTGAGGTAAGTATTTTCTTTTATGTAGATATTTTCCTTGTAAACCTAGAGAGAATGGCCTCTCGAATAGCCATGAATTCTCATTGCTTGTTAATGGTAATTGTTTGACCATTGCAAGTTTATTCATCATGTTTACCCTTAATTCAATTAATAGCAATATTGACATTCCCTTCTAGATTTATGTGATTCATAATAGAATCACGCAAGGTTTTAGGGGTTTAATTTGACATCGGTAGTTTAGTAATTCATCGATCATGTCACATCTCTCTCAATTCTGTTCTACCTATTTTGGTGGGAGTGGGACAAAAAAAATACATTATTGTCCTAACCAGGTCATGTATATCCCAGTCTAATGTCATGTATAATAATGAAATGTCCAGTCCCACGTATATCAAATGCACCCTTAATACTTTGCATCTGGTCCACACTTTATTGAGGCAATCAGTAGGAGCAAGCACTTTGTTTTCTAAAATTTTGGATTATGATGACAGGGTTGGGTTCCGGTGAGAAGTTGAATTAATGGTGAGAAGCGTGAAAAGTGATTATCAACCGTTGGATGAGAAATGGACGCACATTAGGATGAGATGCACCGAGATAAGATCCGATCAATTCCCTTCTAAGCCGCAATTCATAGGAGGACTTGAGATTAAAAGAGATCAACGGTTCAGATCCACTTTTCATACTTCTCACCGTTAACTCAATTTCTCACACGATCCTTCGCTTATGATGACAATAGTACAAATACAACAATGTATTGTTACTTTTCTGGAAGTAAACAAGAAAAGTGAACTACAAAAGGCAGCAGAAATGCTTAAAATGGACTACACATGAACATCTCAGGGTTCTTGATTCTAACCATATAGTGCCCGCCATGGCTCTTTCTCGAGTTCTTTTGAGGCCTTGGTCGGGTTCCATGTCACTTTTTCTTTCACAAATTGCAGGGATGACGCGCTAGCCAACGTTTCTCCTATCTTACATATCACCTGGGAAACAAAATAAAATGGTCAAAATGTGAATGAAAATGGAAACGGTTCAGATTGGGAAATGAAAACGACAGGAAATAAAAATGAGAATGAATTTTCACAACCCCCCCCCCCCTCCCATTTGACTTGGAATGAAAATTTGGGCTTATGACGGATGGGCCCGTTACATTATATAAAACCAAACACTTCCTTTTATTTGCAATCCTATTAATTATTGCCTAATACCTCTAACAAAACAGCCCTTAAATAGTGTGTAACTAATAAACTGGCTAAACCATGGTTATATATGTTGCAATACAACACAACTAGCCATGGGGTAGAAGGAAAGGAAAGAACTTCATAAAAGAGGTAGATATGAAGTGTCATAGAAGCATAGAAGTGCCTAGACCCAAGAAGGGATCGATCCAGAAAAATTTCGGAGCAGGGTCACAATATAATTAGCATAATATAAAATAAAACAAAAATTAATTATTAAAAGTACCATTTAATTAAAATAATGTACATGTGTTTTTTATGTTGCTAAACATAATTGATTGTTTCCTTCTTTTCTGCTGTTGTTACCAAAAAAATAAGAAAGGAGCCAAACGAATTCGAACTTGCAGCCTGCAAAGACATTACCAGTAGACTGCAACCACCTTTTGTTAAATTAAAGAGAGTGCACCTTCAAGACCCCTAATAATTTTCCATTATGACAGGATGATAAAGCGGGGGCACAAGCAACGCCTAGGTAGTACTGAACCTGCCCTGGACACAAGCGTCTCTAAATTGTATCTATACTGTGCAGGCTATAATATTACGCAAATTTCTTTGAGGAGTAGCAGAAAGAGCCACATGAGAAAAACAAAATGCACAAACACAAAAAGGAAAAAAAAAAAAAAACTACTACCTTTGTCATTTTATTCATAACAGATAAATAGAAAGACTGTACCTCAAGGTCATTCTGCAGAGTTTGATTTTGACCAGTTTGCCCGACAAGAATAAACGATGATGTCTTCAGGACACGGACCAACTGAAGAACACAAGACAGAGGCTCATAATGAATCTGCATCGATGAGGGTGCCTTTTCATGTCTACTGGCTAAGACTTGCATCATATCAGTTTCTGGACCTATTTGGATGCCATAAATGTTTTCATCTACTGAATTTTTTCTTTCCAGCTTAATCTTTGAGGAGTCTAAAATGAATGGAAAAATCAATGAGGGCATTCTTGATGTTTCTTCTCCTGCTAATGATGACAATACTTCGCTGATGGCACACGCCAATACTGGAGATTCGTACTTTCGCAGAACCAAGATGGACACCTGATGGAAGTATGAAAGTCAGAGAATGTTGTCATCCACAAGAAATGGTGCAGAACACTTAAAATGATGCAAGATTACTTTTAGGGGGCATTTGGTTTGATGGAGTGATTTTAAAGGATTTGGATTTCATGGAAGGATTTAGAATTGGAGGAATATTGGATTTTGTAGGAATTGGAATGCTTGGGGTGTTTGGTTTGTAGGATTTGAAATGGAATTGAATTTCATTTTTTATAAATAATCTATAAAAATAAATTATTTAAAATTATAAAAATAATTAAATTACCTTTTTATTAATTGATTCTTACAAAACAAGTGTTTATAACACATTTTAAAATTCTGTTACAAACAAATCCTATGAAATCCCATGAAATACCAAGCACCCCCGTGGGATTTCAAAATCCTATGTTTGTGGGATTTCAAATCCAGGAAATCCTTCAAACCAAACATGGGATTGGAATGGATTTCAATTCCAAATCCCTCCAAATCCAATCCAATCCAATACTACAAACCAAACGGGGCCTTAGATATTCGTACTTTTTCCAGAACAAAGATTGACAGCCAATCATGATGTGGTGTCAACTTACAATTAACATTTGGTTTTCAGATTTGGTGCAGGGTTTTCAGCTACACAGTGAGGCAAGGGTGTTTTAGGAACCAAGATTCAGTAGTCATGCATTCAAGGATTCCAAGGATTATGGTATTTTAATACTCTTTAGTGTTGTAGTAGCAAAGTTATGAATGTAAACTTCAACTAGAAAGGCAGTTCGATTTCTTTTTAAGCTTTCATGTCATATGTAAGTAACCATCAATTGGAGATCTCTGTGAGATTTATACAAATTCAGCTTCGATTTTCACAAAAAAGAAAAGAAATACGCATTGTTTGCTTGTAATCCACAAACACAGATGATTATAGTTGTGCCTTTGCTTTATGAAATCAGTGACCGATCGCCAATTGTAATTACAAAATTCAAAGAAACAAACGAACAAGGATACTTGGGTTTGGGCAGGATCGTTTTCCGATAAATTCTGGTATTCATGTCCTGAGCTTCGGCAAGTGAACTATGCTTCCATTCAAGCATATTTCAGTTTGTGTCCCTAAATCACACTCCTTACCATTAGTTCTAATCCTTAAATTGCTTTTAAAATCGCAAACTACCCCTGACATAATTCTAAGTTTCTAACCATTATGAGTTCAGCATTCATCTCCAGTATTGTATCCATAACATTGATCTCACATTTTAGATGAGAATTTTTCCATTACATAAAGGTATCAGCAGTTCTAGCTTCCATTAAGGATACAAGTCAAAGATGATTACATAAATTCACTACACGATTAAACTAAATAAACATACTAAAATTTCATTCTCCAAACTTAACTTCGTTAAGTTAAAGTAGCACGTACTGCAAAAACCTAACACGAATATTGAATTTAAACAACCAAACATTAAACAACAATTGTGATACCTACTTGAGGAATTCCATTAGTATCGACAAAGTGAGTGACGTCTCCAGAAGCTCTGGTATCCATAATTCCATATCGATCCAGTGACAGATCGAACGACTCTTTTCTGCAAAATTAAGAACCAAAAAAAACAACAGATCATTATCTGACCTACGCAAAGAAATATCGAAACAGTAATTGCATAAATACAAAAGAAAATCGAGAGCTAACGATCTTTCGAAAGTAGAACTTGTGTTTGGTTGAAGACCGTCAGTGATGGCGGTGGCGATGCCGCCGTCGACGTCGTCAAAAATGAATATTACTTTTGCAGCTGTCTTCATTGCTCTCCGTTTGGTTTTGAGTTTTGGGTGAACCGTTTGAAACCCAACTAGTAATTCAGTGGGTAGATTTTGGGCCGAGATCCGGCCCAGATTTGCTTCAAGGCTTTTTAAACCGGGCCCTAAAATTAAAAAAAAAATCCAAAATAAATCGATCTTAAACCGGTTCGGTTCTGATTTTAAGCCGATTCGGTCTTAAATACCATGATGAACCGAGAGTAGAATGGAGTTAAATTGATTGGATCGAAACCGAAAATGATTTGATATTAGGTTAATTTTGGTTTAAAACTGGTTTGATATCAAACCATTCTGTAAACAAGTATAGTCTTGGTTTTATTTAAATTAGAGATGATGAATTGGGGTTGTGCAAAAATATGCTATTATATTCAATTAGATTATTGATTCTAGAGATTTTAAAAATGGGTTACTAGAAGAATTTATTTATATTATATTATAAAGTAGTTTTTTTTTTAATTTTTGAAAGATATAACTGTTTTTTGTTTTACGTACGTGTTTCAAAGTACCATGTAACCACCTACATTTTTTTTCTTCTGATGATACCCCCTCTCTGTTATGGCAGATGAAATTCGCTTTCTCGGCACACTTCCCCCCCCCCCACCCTCTCTCTACACTTCTCTTCTCTATACCTTTGATTCATACAAAGTGTTTTCATCTTTGTTTTATGAGAAATTTTGGGAACATTAACTTGTTTGAAAACAACATGAATGATGGTGATGATAACAATGACGGTGAATTATCGAGTACGACTGTTAAAAGATGAGGATCATAGAGTGTAGGATTTGTCAAAAAAGATGATGAAAACACGATTTGTTTAAATTTCAATTTTAATATATAATAAAAGTTTATATCTCGTTACATCACGAGAAACGGTTCTATTTGATCCAATCTACTTTGTAACCGTAACAAAATTGGGTTTTTTTGTTCATTTTCGAATTCAGAACAATGTCTCTTTACACTTTTAACCTTTCTTTTAAATAAAAACCCTCAAAATTGTATTCAATCCATGATAATTGATAAACCAAAGTGACTAAACGGTTCAAGTTTACTTGATTTTTAGTTTGATCCAATCCAAACATCAATGGGCAATCCTTAATAAATCTAACACATCTTCAAAAGCTATACTAAAGTAGAGATTCGAAGATTAAGAGCCTTTTTAGCTCCAAGTTCTAACAACTATGTTAAAATATATACTAAAATAAAAAGGGGAAAAGAGAACGATAAAAATCCCTGAACTTCAAAAGTTTTTTTAAGGGTGCGTTTGGTACGCAGACTGGGTGGGACCAAACAGGACAAAAAAAATAGTTCCATGTTTGGTATGTCATGGGACAAAAGTCACATGGGACAACATGGGACAAAAATCAAATTTCATGATATCTAAAACCACATGTCCCAAAATAAGAATAAGAGTAGAATAGCAGATGTAATTTTTTGAAAAAAAAAATTGATTTTAAATACTTTATTTCAAAAGTTTTATAAAATAATTACTAAAGATGCTCTAAAATATTGTCAATTTCAAATATCTAAAACCACATGTCCCAAAATAACAATAATATACAACACATCAGACGTTTCCTGTCCCTATACACAAAACTAATAACAACTTTGATAATAACAATATTGCAATTCTTATAGAATAAAAATGCAAAAAATTTATGTAACAAAACCGTGATTCGTATATGAGCTCCATCGCCCGTACATTTGAGCTCTCCGTCCACCCAAATCCAAGCCCTGCTACTAGACTTCGACTCGTCACAAAGAGTTCGAACTTTCGGACTTCATTGCACAAAACGAATCAACAGAGCCTCGAGAGCACCGAATCAAAACACCGTCTCGTCTACAACGGTTTACTATCATGTCTCAACGGTCAACCATCAAATACCAAACTTCAGAAACCTCCAAAAACCAGTGACGCATGTCATCTTTGTTTTTGGAGGTTTACGAGGATGTGTTACGATAAAATCATACCACATCCTCATAAACTTGAGCATCATACGGTTTCTCTTCCTGGGTCATGGCTGTATGTTTCGAGCCCACTGTACTAACCGAACCATGACCACTACGGCTATTTTTCGAACCTGCCACATCTCGGCTCGCTAGAATCCCGGCTTGAAGTGTGTCAAGATACAAAAGCTTCACCAAGTTCTGGAACTTCCGCCTGAACGTTGGCATCCTAGACATCGACCCCACTATGCCCTGTAACCTGTTAGTAAGACGAAGGGTGGTCATGACCGGTTTTAAAAAAACGCCTCTACATAACAGAAGAACGTCTCTTTCAAATACAAGAAATGTTTCAAATTATGTTAGAAGGTCATGCATTTAAAGAGAACTAGAAATGTATCGCGTAATGCAGCGCGATATATCTCGATTTTAATGCTTCGTTTTAATTTTTTTAATCTTTGTTTTGTGTGGTTTTAAGAGAGCGATAATGTTTTTTCATTAATAAATTTGTTTAATTTAACATTTATTATAAGTTTAAAATTTAGGTTTAATAATAATGTAATTTATTTTATGCTCAATATAATGTTTTCTATAAAATAATAATTAAGTATTCTGTTAAAATTCAAAGATTATCCTAAGTATATTTTGAATTATTTATATTTAAAATAGATATTTATCATCCTGTGGCCACTGGGTTTAATCTCAGGGTTGCATGCTTTCGCAGTCAGTTTCTTTGCCAAGGGATTAGTTTGGGCCATAGGCCTAGGACACCCTTTACAAAAAAAAAAAAAAAAAAGATATTTATCATGTATTTAATCATGTTTATCAGTTATTTATGAATTCAAACATCCGGCTTTAAAAAGTTGTACTAATGTATCATTTACTTAAAATCTTGAATTTAAGTGATATGCATCAATGAACGGTATAAAAATTTGTTTTTAAGAGTTTTTCTCAAATACTTTATAATATAGTATAAATAGATATGTCAGAAAGTTATTCTACAAAATAATTTAACCTTCGAATGATGGCTTGTAGCTGTGCTCGTCTGAGATGATCACTTGACGGGAAACCGCTACCGTCCCAGTCTTCGGGTTTCTCGTTCTTGCACCTCATTAAGAGCTTTTGCAGGCAAATCTCCTCGTTTTCGTTCAGTTGAAGCCCCTTGATTTGCTCCTTTATGATCAGGAGCGGCCCAATAAACCACTCGAATACTTTATCCCTTGGCAAGCTCGTCCTTGTTAATTCGACTTCGTCCGCTAATACAAACCAAGGTGTATATATATATATATATATATATATATATATATATATATATATATATATACTCGATTAGGATCAATATATGACCGAAAAACAGTCGCCGTTTCGTGTCGCTAAATACCCAAATTAATATACGGTTTTGGGAGAGAATTTTTCACAATGACCAGGATTGGGAGGAATGAGGATACCATTTAATGATACAAAATCGGCCTTATAGAATGCAAAGATGTCTAAATGTCTTAATAAACTACTATATAAGTTTATAATAATTATGCGTCCTATATAAAAAATGTTACAATAGGATAAGACATATTTGGACACCCTAACAAGTTTTTTTAGAACAATTTTGAAATAAATTATAATATTAGTGTTTTTTTACATAAGAACACATCTTTTTGCAATACTTGTTTTTGTAACACAGTTTTTCAAATAATGTAATATAAAAAGACTAATACTACACTTTATTCCAAAAATGTCTTAAAAAACTTGTTAAAACGCTTTTTGAGCATCTTATCAACTTATCGTAACACCTTTACGTAAGACACAACAATTTGGTCCTATAAACCCAAGTCTTATAAAGTAGTATATTTGGATATTTAGTGTCCTATAAAACCGATATTGTTTTAGCGTCCTATGTCTCAAAAGGATAGGAGATAGAACTCACAGATAACTAAACCAGAAGATTCGGATTTTGCCGAAGCGAGAAGACACTGCAATATGGACCATGCCGGTAATTTGATGACCAACTTCTTACATTTTCCCTTCACGATGCATTCCTCGATGTCTTTCACGTCTATTAAACCCTCACGAAGTAGTATTCTTCCGTTCACCTCACACGATTTGAACAGCCAATCCCACACCTGTATGTTACGTAAATCGTAAAACACGCACTCCATTGATTGAAAACCACGATGTTGCAACCAACCTGCACAGGTGTGTATTGTTGGAGAGCCTGTTTCAAAGTTTTAGAACGTTGTGAAACCAACCGAGAACCTCTCGAGCTATCCTTTTCGTTCTTGTAGTCGTTACCGGTCAAACTCCTCTCGAGCAGATCAGATGTGTTCATGTTCTCACGGTATTTTGGTCTGGCATTGAAACAAATTCAAACCATAACCATCAAACTGAATGACCCAAAAGAACCATTAGCGACCATATAACTTATTGGAGTCCCACATCGATTAGACATGAACCATCATATATATGTATATATATATATATGTGTGTGTAAGGAGAAAATCAAATGAGAACCATTAAATACTTCGAGAATCGTGAGAACCAATATATACATGAATGCATATACACTATATGAAATTTCAGCAACTACATGCATCAATACATTTATATTTGCATACATAGTATATATGTACCGAAGAATATACTAGCCGACAAAATACATATTTTTGATAGTGTATATGCATTATACATATATATATATATACACACACACATACGGGGAATTAATCAAATGAGAACCACAAAGAGGTTCAAAACCATGAGAATCAGTTTTCATGTGTTTGCGAAATAATGCATGTGAAAATATGGTGTTGTTTCACAATGTGATCATTCTAATGTCTATTTTTGGTATTTTTTGTTTCACATTGTGAAACAACACCGTATATTCTTCTACATTATTTCACAATATGAAACAACATATGATCAATGGTTATCATTTAATTATGCCCTTATATATATACGTCCTGGTTCTCAAATAAACCTTCCTCTAGGCTCTTTTAAAGAAAGAATACAGTTCTCAAAATATTTATAGTTCTCGTTTACGGGATAGATCCACTAGTAATGAAGAAGTGGCACATGCACCCACTAATATATTCCGTCATACTGTAAATTGTTACAACCCTTAACGGTGCTACCACTCTAATTCGTTTTGTGAATAACCACGATGGTACCTGGGAAAGCATGATCCCTCCCTCAAATAGAGCAAGTCATTTGTGTATTCGTCAAACATTGAAACTACAGCAACAATGTACGCAAGTCCAAATTTAATCGAATCTTCCTGAAAAAAACGGAGGGGCAGGGTGAATTTAGCAACTAGGATTTCTGCAACCAGATTTTCCGGCCACATCCTGACCGGAATTTGCAATTAACGACCAGTTTTCTGGCCGGAATTTGCAACTAATGACCTTCTTCCGGTGGAATCTACATTTGTATCGTATAAAATCAAACCTGGTGAACAATCATCGCGCTATACAGAGCAAGACCAAAACTGGAAAAGAAAGAAGCAATCACGGCCCCAACCACCGCCAACGGCCATAAAACTATCGCGAGTCCGGCGAAAGGCACGCAAACGGCTTCAAGAAACGGCCCTTCTCTCCCAATTAAGTCTTCTAATAGCCTCTTCCATCCAATGATCAGCATGTACGGACTCTTCCATAGAGCCACGGCGGTTATCAGCGGCACGTCGACGGCAATGGCAATTGGAAGGACGAATAAACACTTCGGCAACTTGGATAATCTGCGCATAAACATCAAGAAACGATAATCGTTTGTGAATTAACGAGTTTCACAATTTGGTTGTCCACTACAACAAAATCGGGTTTATAGGGCGTCAAAAATGTTTAAATGTCCAAATAGACTGCTTTACAGGCAAATCATGTCTTGCCGGAGTGGTTTCCTAAAGCTCGGTAACATCCTGGGGGGGACTGTGGATGGTATCCCAGTCTACCTGGGTTCGAGTCTAGGGGGACGCTTTGGCGCATGAGGAGCACCCGCCCAACCTCTGGTTGGGTCGACCTTAGGTGGTCCAGTCATAGATTGGGCTACCGCCCCTTCCTAATAAGGTTAGGAATAGGCCCAAGTGTAAGCTGGGCTGCGGTCGCGGCGGACTAGAGGACTGCTCCAAGTGGAAGGTCCGATACCGCCGGGACGGTGTGCGTGGGTTCGTGGTAGTCGATCGTGGGTTCGATGCCGCATTGCCGTTCAAAAAAAAAGACTGCTTTACAGGGCTTACGGTTATATGATCAAACAATCTTGCGTCATATGTAAGTGTTACAATAAGTTTATAGGACGCTTTTTGACGTATTAACAAGTTTTAAAAGTGGATGGAAGCCCCGCAAAACTTTATTCAATCCTATAAACCTATCGTAACACTTTTAAATAGGACGCACTATTGTTTGATCCTACAAAGTTTTATAAATCAAGCACATTTAAATCCGATTTTGTAGCACCGATAAAGATGGTGGCTAAAAAGTAAGAAGAAAAAAAAGGATTCTTCGAACCTGATGTCGATTGGTTTCTCGCCGGCGGGAATTTCTTCACTGAGATCATCCATGAAGGAGAAGTAAGAATGGAAGCAAAAATCAGTAAAATCTCGAACCACCGTGCAACTTCCTTCGAGTGTGGAAAAACAACCATCCTACGTTTGAAATAAACAAACAAATATCATACAAAAAACGATATAATTCGGAATATAGTTTACCCTAATCTTACTTACGACAAAGCAATGGAAGCACTTGTCTCTGTGATCTGTGCCGATAACTTCAAACGTTGCAATCAACGGAGCAAAAAACCCAAAACCTATACCGCCAAGGAGGCTGCCGGCGATGGCAACAGCCGGCCATAGCACAAGAGGCAGAGGCAAGAACAGAATTAGAAGTATTTTCAACACCCATCCAAGCCTTTTAGTCCTGCAAAATTAATTTCGAAATGAGAAAACTAGGGGTCACAGTCTTGTAACAAACCAAACCAGCCAATATACAACTGTATCAATTAAATTTGGTATCAATTACAGTTGGTTGGCACTTGGGAGCACTGTCAGTACACGGTATTGGAAGTCGCATACAAGGTAGTACTATGGCACCAACTTATTTAATCATTTATTAGTTTTTGTATTTTTTTTATGTATTGATTTATTAGTTTTTGTATCTTTTTTATGTATTGATATATTCAACCTTCTAACTGCATACATTAGTCTTATTATCTAGAAACTTAAAATGTCACTCAAAAATTGAACAAAATGTCAAGTTTCCATATATGTAACTTAAGTTGGTACAGAACAAATACCAACATGTAGAAAAATTGGTACCAATTACTCCCTCCTTCCAAAAATAAATGTCCACAATTAAAAAAGTATACAGTTATAGGAACGTTCAAATTATCACACTTTTAATTAACGATTGGACAATTTTTCCCTTAATTACAGCGTCCATCTCATAATTAAGGGTAGAATGAGAAAGTAGATATTTAGGGGATGTTTGGTTCATGGAATTGGAAAGAATTGGAATGGCCAATTCCATTGACCAAATCCCAAGCCCATGTTTGGTTCACAGAATGAAAGCAATGGAATCCTCCAATTCCTTTGAATTCCACAATTTAAGGATTCATCATTCCTTGGCTTAAGTGAAGGAATTGAATTCCTACCAACCAAATGTGTGGTCAAATTCCATCAACTTTCATTTTAATTCCTTCAAAGTCAAATTCCTTCGATAAATTCCAATTCCATCAAATTCTATTCTATGAACCAAACGCCCCTTTAGCTTTTGAAAATGGACATTTATTCAGGGACAAACTAAAATAGTAAACTAGACACCTAAATACTAATTTAGACACTTATTTTGGGACGGTGAAAGTAAATTAGTACCAAGTATAGTTAGCTAGTATATGGTACAGGATTTTGCATGCCAATTATAATCAACAAACGAAAAACAAACAACTTATGATATGCAAATAGCAAGTGTTTACTTGAAGACACAGAAGTAGGTCCAGAAGAAATGTGCCACCCAAAGTCCGATCGCCACGGACGAGTTTCCAACCACCATTATCACCACCACAATTGGACCAATTATTAAACCTGCAACTCAAACACTTTATTTTATTAATCATAAACTTTTCATATAAAAACTTCAAAAAGTCTGGATTTAATACCTTTAATTATGCCAAGTGAGAGTAGAAGGAGGAAGAAAGGAAGAAACGAGACAAAGCTCCAAAGCTTCGCTAAAAACCCCGTTGGTACTTTCATTTTTCAAATCAATCTATCAAATTCAGAGATTTAGGGTTCTTCTTCTTCTTCTTCGATGATCTGTGATTTAGGGGGGTTAGGGTTTATGGGATAAAAACTTCAAAATTAATTAATAGGATTTCTTCTTCTTCTTCTTTGGTGTGCGATTTAGGGGTTAGGGTTTATGGAAACCTCTTGAGTGAAAAACTTAAAATTATTGTGTGTGATTTTGGTAACAGAGTTTTGATTGAATTTGAATGATATTGTTTTTTGGTAAAATGTTTGTTTTTTGAAAAGCACAAGTGAGGTGGATGAAGAAAGTAGGACACGTGGAGGATCGCCATGGCTGTTTGTGCACATGGCGACTCATAAACAGCTTCCCGCCAAAAAAGAGAGGGATGACGGTTTACACCCTCGGTGTCACGGTTTTTGTCTCTTTTGTTCATCCTTTTTCCGTTGCTTTTTCATTTCCTTTTTCGATTAAAATAGTTTTTCGATAGCATTCTTTAAAATATATTTTTTTAAAAATTAAATTTATTAAGTTTTTTCCAGTTACATTCATTATCTCAAGTTTTGGATCAAACTAATCCGTTGACACAAATAGTTCATGGGAGAAAATTGAGTTATTTAGGCCCAGAGGAATTAACTGTTACAATTTAAAACATTTGACCTCATTGCTTCTCTCACGGTACAATCCTCTTCCCGTCGAGCCCCCTTTCTTCTCGGTCCACAGAGAGAAGTTTGGTTTCAAACCCCGGTTCGAACAGAGGAGTACGCCATGACTGCATTGTTCTCTCAATAACTAAAAAGTGTAGCATGTTTGAATCTAACCGGGATTCGTTGTGGTAGTTTGGTTTTTTTGGAGTGATAGTGAAAAAGTTGATAGATAAGTCACCCTTACTGCTACCCTACAGAATCGTACATAAGAGTGCTACTTTTTCAATACGAGATATGCATCCTAGTCGCTATGGACGTATTTGCCCAATTGACACATCTGAACGTAAATGTTGGACTTATTGGATACTTAGCAATTCATATCTCTATAAAAATATTGTTATAAAAGATAAATTAATTTTTTACCCTTTTATCAATAAAAATTCTTATAATTAAAATATTTATGAGGGATAAATAATAATATAATTAATATCGTGATTTAAAATGAATGAAGTAATGAAGATGAAGTTAATGTCTTTTAGAAAAATTAATTATTGATTTCTTTATTTTAGAAAATTTGTTAAAAATATTTTGAATAATAACTAGACTTATATTATGGTTTATAGTAAACTATAATTTTGGTCTCTATTGTTTGTTGTTGTAACAATCCAAATGATCCTTATTACATCAGGACCGACATAGATTTGTTCCCTTTCAATAATTTAAAGATATTGTTTTTGTTTTTACAATTTCAAACATACAAAAGGGTAATTACGGTATTTTAAGTATATTTAAAAGTTTATGTTTTGAATCAAAACTCATTTTAAAATATAAATTGTATGCTCACACAATATGTAACACCCCGATATTTAGAAAGGTATAATTTCAAGTTAGTATAGAAATCAGTATTTTAAGAGAAATATAAGAAATAATATTTTGGGCTTGAATCTTAGATTTTATAGTCTTGTTGGATGAAAGATTTAATTAAGAGTCCAACGGTTCTTTCCGGAGCAAAAACGAAGTTAAAACGAATAAGTTACGGTTAAAACAACGGTCGGTACAAATTCGGCTAAAGTGCCTAGCGAAAGTGACATGTGTCACTTTAGCTTGTCACTATCGCTGAGGGTATAAAACTCTCAGTACATCTGGCATGAGAGTGCCTAGCGAAAGTGACATATGTCACTTTAGCCAGACACTATCGCGGAGCGAGTCTAAAGGTTAAAAATCCGACTTTTTTGGGGTTTTCTTCATTTCCTCATATCTTCTTCACCATAACTCCGTTTTGGGCGATTTAAAATGCTATGTTTCGTTTTTTAGAGCTTTTCAAGGTTAGATTGTTAGTTTTGGGAAGATCAAAGTGTATTTGGTGGTGGAATGGAAGCAAGGATCAATAGTTAATCATCATCACCTCCGTCTAGGGGTGTACAAAAAACCTTCCATGAGTTTTTAAATTATGTTTGTATATACAAACATATATTTTTGAAATTATATATATATACAGTAGGGATAAAAACTCTTAAATACACATTATTATGCGGGAAATTAATTAAACTAGTCATTTCAGAAAATCGGCTTTACCTCCTAACCATTCTCTCCCTCAATTTATTAAAATAGCCCCTACGTTCGTGAAAGGAGTTCGTATATACGAATACCTCCTTAAAACTGATGAATTTGATACATCTTCGTAATATATGTTTGTATATACAAACATAATTTAAAAACTCATTAAAAAATGATACGTTCGTGAAATGGTTCGTGGAATTCCAATATATTACGAAGATGTAATATATCACGAACTGAAAGTTTCATTTTTAGCCCCTGATCGTGAAATGCCTTGTTATATACGAACCTGGAAGTTACAATTTGTAACGTCCTAAATTTCAGAGTAAATTAAAGCTTCTCCAAATGGGCAACATGACATTTGTATTGATATAAATCTCCAAAAAGGGTATCAGTCTTTGAGACTTTACAACAAAACCTGTACTGATATAGGGTTTATCAACAAACTAATCTAAATATAACTATCTAGATTACATCAGTTGACGATTCAAAATTCATCAAAAGGATGGGACTTAACAGATGCCCAACTATCAATACTTAGTCATCTCAAAATGCCTCGAGACCAAGTCCGTCTCTCAACCCTTGGCAACCCACCGCTAATGGAAACCTGTTATACATATCATTTGAGAAAAGTGTTAGGCTTAAAGCCTAGTGAGAACATACAGTTTATCAATATCAAGAGACATAAATATGTTCGTCCAAACGGAAACCTTTTCAAATGAGCGTTTCCAAAATAACGGTTGGTAAGAATAAAATTCATTAAAACAAGGTCATAAACCTTCTTTCCAGAACCTCACAATTTAATGCACATGTAGTTCTTCGTTTTGGTTACTATATAGAACCTCACAATTTAATGCACGTGTAGTTCTATATTTTGTTAACGGCCAGAACCTCACAATTTAATGCACATGTAGTTCCATATTTACATTACTTGGTAACCTCAAATAATGAAATATAAGTCGACTCAAAACTTAGGGATCCGCTAGTATTGGTACAAACTTGTCACAACAATTTATGTGACCAACCATAGATAGTCATATGGTATAAACACATTTTATAAGCAAAATGTCATTTCCAGTTCAACTTTTGGTAAGAATGAAAATCATCAAAATGAGTTCATAACCATTCTTTCACATGTCCAAATAATGTGTAAGTAAAACATCATTTTACTTCAAATAATATAGAATCCATCATAAAATGATCGGAACCCTAAAATCTCCCAAAAGTTAACTTATAACCAAAATGTATAAATCTTAAATCTGAAATCATGGAGATACATAGGAGTTCAAAATGTAACCCTTTTGACATGTATAAAGTTTTAGAAAGGTAGTAGGAACTCACCCAATAGGTTTATATGAAAAACCCGAAGGACCAGATATCGACCATTTAGACAAGACGAAACTTTCTACACCGGAACCTCGGATCAAACACTTGATATATATTACCAACTATAGAGAGAGAGAGAGAAAGAGAGAGAATGATTTTTAGAGAGAGAGAAGAGAGAGAATGAAAGATTTCAGAATGAACTCAAATGAGATATTTTGGGTTTTAAAACCCTTAAGTCGGTCCAGGCACTGTCGCGGGTTATGCCGCGACTTCAAGTCGCAGTGCAACTCGCGAAATGCCCAATAACTCAACCCAACAGTGAACGTTGCGGGTTATGTCGCGACTACTACTCCCCATACAACTCGCGACCTACCAAAACCCACAATACAACAGTGAACATCGCGACTTATGCCGCGACTCTAAGTCGCGAGCAAGTCGCGGAACTTACTGGAACTTCACAATTCACCGAAACCATAAATCGTACGTTATACAGAATACGATGATAAAGATTATGAGTTAAACACGAGATTTACAAAGATATAAATGTATTGAAAATCCGCGGTGTTACACAATTTTGGCCCCTGATCGTGATATTAGAATTAGGAACTCAAAATTATTAAAAAAAATAAGCAAGTTACAATTATGGTCCCTCATCTTTGGAACATGATTCAAATATATTTACAATGTTGACCCTGATCGTGATGTACGAACATCAAAACTCAATTAAAAATTAAAAAAAATAAGTTACAATTATAGTCCCTTATCTTTGGAACATAATTCAAAAATATTTACAAATTTAACCCAAGATCGTGATATGTGTTCGTGTATCACGAACTCAATTTATTAAAAAACTAAGCAAGTTACAATTGTGGTCCCTCATCTTTGGAAGATTGGGTCAAATTAGGGTTTTTGGCTAAAATGGGGATTATGATACAAGATGTTTAGGGAACGATTCTATATGGTTGAATATGAATATTTATGGATGGAAATTTATGTATCTAGGTTTATGGAAGTTTTGACCTTGAAGATTCAAGTTTCTTCAAAGGAGCTCAAAGTGGGGTAAAATCTAGATTTAACCTAAATCTAGCAAGGTGAGTTCAAGTTGATTTGTGAAAACGGTGTACATACCAAAATGTTCATTTTAAGGTGTTTTGTGTTCTACGTGAATTTGTTAACTGTTGATCACCTGATAAGTTTTTGTTATTTTGAAATGTTTAGTTTTATAAGCATGGTGAAACACCCATTTTGGGACTTTTGAGGCATTTTGATAAATAAGCCATTAAAAAAATGTTTTAATAACGCATTGCATAAATGGGGATTATTTGGTAAAAATACACTTTTCTGTTGTTGGAAATATGCATAGTTCGTGTCATGAGATGTTTTGAAAGTATCAACGCGTGAATTATTGGGTTTTGGTCATTCACGACCTCGTGAATATTTCGGACGTTGTACTTCTTTTGGTTTTGGGGAAAAGACGCATTCCAAGAATTTTGATGGGAAAATCTTAAGCACCGACAATTTTAACGAGTTATTTTACGGGTATAAGTCATTTGGTGTAAATGCTCTTTTAGTGTGTTTTGGGATAAATGTTTAACCTTGTGTTATGAGACGTTTTGAAAGGGGTTAATGGTATAAACTTGTTTTTGGGAAAATGACTCGTTTCAACTTAAGTGGTGTTGGAGTTTGGTCGTGTGCGTTTTATCACATTGTACTGCTTTTGGCAATGAGTCATTTGGTTGTTTGAGCCTGCAGCTCGATATTTTATTATGATTGGGTTTAGGACATTTGTCCAGTTTTGATAACTCGACTTCGAGCTTTGGTTGCGATATTGGATGAGGGACTCAACGTAAGGGCCTTTTATGGTTGAAGTTGATATCTCGTGGATGTAAGTTTAAAGCCACTTAGTCTGACATCCCTTGCGCTTGAAAACATTACGTCCAATGATGGAACGATAGTTTTCCACATCGAGGCACGTTTAGGCATCAGATTGGGCTATAAGTCCTACGTGCTAAGTATTACGATATTGGATGAGGGACTCAACGTAAGGGCCTTTCGTGGTTGAAGTTGATATCCCGTGGGTGTACGTTTAAAGCCACTGAGCCTGACATCCCTTGCATGTACTTCTGTTTATATGACTAGTCTTAACAACATAAAATGGGCTTACTTTGTGTACCGTCACATTTTATGGAATCGGGTCTCCCCCGTCACTGAAAAGTGTTACTTTAGGTATTGAGTTTTATTATCCTAGTTTTTTGGTGACGTTTTGTATAAATGGATTTTTATCCATGATTTATGGGTTGAATATTACGCCCCATCCGTGTTTTGGGTGTTTTGGGGTATAAAGTCTTATCCGCCTTTTCTCCTATTAGGAATTTGATTTCTATTCTCATTTAGAGTGAGTTTTGGGTTTTATTTAATTTACGAAAGACCGTTATATGTTGGAATCTTGTCCCCGAAGTAGTTTGGATTTGAAAACGTTTATATTAGTGTTTCTTTGCCCAAAATGCATATTATTGGAAAAATAGTCGTTTTCATGTTCAAGTAT
This sequence comes from Arctium lappa, assembly GCA_023525745.1. Taxonomy (NCBI): domain Eukaryota; kingdom Viridiplantae; phylum Streptophyta; class Magnoliopsida; order Asterales; family Asteraceae; genus Arctium; species Arctium lappa. The sequence goes on from CM042055.1 coordinate 81,138,552, forward strand.
ATCATCTTGAAATATTATGATTTAAAATGTATTACCTCTTTTCAAAGATATCTTATTCATGTTGAAAACTCTTGAGCTCACTAGGCGTTAAGCCTAATCTTTTTATTTGTCGGCATGTGTATCAGGTTCCAGTTGGGGTTTGGTTCTAGCAGCTATGAAGAGTTGAGCCTTAGCTTTGTGCAAGTGTAAGTAGTTGGTGAAGTCTTCCGCAGTTTGGAGTTAGTGACTATTATTGGGTTTTAGTAGCACCCGTCATTATTATAGGATGTATGTATAAAATGAAATGTGTGTATTGAGGTTAAATAATAAATTGTGATTGGAGATGTAGCATTTATCGATATATTTAGAAAATTTTAAATCAGTTGCTATTTCCATAATTTAGGGTGTTACAAGTTGGTATCATAGCTTAAGTTTGAGAGAATTAGGTATTGATTTTTGGATGCCTAAACTCAAACTAGCGTTCTTATAAGTGAAATTGCACCTTAGGTACCTTAAGATAAGATATTTTAGGGATTGATCGAGTCGCTAGAAACGAAAAACTTGTCGAGGGTCGCAAGGATGATCATGTACGACACATTCATAATGGCACCTGGCCAGTGTTATGGTGAACCTACATGCTACATGTGTATACTTGAACTACATCGGTATGATGACCGTTGGGGTAGTGAGAAAGTTCTAAGCGAGTGATCTAAATAAAGGTTGATGTTCATAGTAATGTCACTTTGGAGTGATAGTTAAGCGTGAGGAATGCATAAAGTTGATCATCTAGAGTCGGAGTTGTTGGTTGAAGTGACTCTATTTTAAGGAAAAATCGTAAGTTGACCAAATTAGTGCGATTGTTGCTCTAAGATGTTTGATGCATCCGGATGACAATAGTATGACGGGGAATTGAGAAGCGTAAATTTAAGATGTGAGTGTCGACCGAATGCACACATGAAATTTATTTCTAAATAAGTTTGAATAAATTGTTTCTCATGTTTTCAAAGTATAAAGTGTGTTATGTTACAAAGTCTTGATAACGCATTTAGCACTCATCAGATTTTAAACCGTGAGCTTAAACATGCATGATTATTGCACGTGGTTGCAAATATTTTGTTGAAAATCTCTTTATCTCCGTTTTCGTGTCTAACACTATTTTCGGATATTGTAATATCCGTGTTTTAATGTTATTTGGGATATTGGGCAAGTAACTGTAGAATTTTTAACCTTGACATTGGATCTCCTCCACGTATGTTAAGGTTTTAAAGGAAGAGTTGTTCCCATGTTTTTAGTCAAAATTTTCTTGGGAATTTTAGTCTGTACGAGTCGTGTTGAATTTTATGGAATATTGTTTTACGACGTTTTGGCCGTGTGAGTGTACTTTGAGATGCGTGAGTTTTAATTTTATTGCGTGTAAATTTACGAGTTTTTTTGGGCGTCGAGTCTCATAAAAGTTTTGTTGAAAATTGTCACTTTATCGTACGTTGTGGTTTTAGAATTTGACATTTTTAGACTTATTGTCGTCTTATGTTTTTGTTTATGTTGGGAAATGAAAAATTTGACACCACTTGATGTCATTAAAATATATAAGATAATTATTAAATTTTAAAATAAAAAATTATATAAAGCATAAAAACATCTTTTTGAAATTAAAAATTATATAAAGCATAAAAACATCATTACCAGTGACTTTGACCTTGCATTTTAGAACCAAATTAAAATTCAAAAGGGTAAAATGTTACAAAAACTAAAACCCAAAGTTCCACTCCTAAAAAACTAGGCATATACCCGCGCGATGCAGCAGAATGTAAGTAAAGAACGAACAATTAATGCTATTTCTTTATATACATTTCATCAATAATCAACCATGACCTAAGAATCACAACTTATGAAACCTAAACCCATAAAGATATTCAATAATTAGTTTATATTACAATTATTGATGAAAAAAATTATAATGATATTATTTATAATAAGAATGAAACGTATTTTACGATTATGTATTTTTAACGTGCTAACGGTGGAAAAAAAATAAAACGTATGGACAGAAAAACAAATTATTTCGTAGATATTCATGATATTTAATAGTACGGTTAAATTAAAAAATATTCAATATTGGGCTCGTTTTGAAGATATTGAGGAGACGCTTATAATGATATAATTTGTAGAAAAAGGAACGTATTTTTTCATTGCATTTTTGTTAATATATAATTATTTGTGTTAATATGATAATGGTGTAAAATGAAAAAAATAAGGGATATAAAGTAAATTAAATAAGTAATTATAAGGGTGATAAATGTAATATTGTAAGGGTGGTAAATGTAATTGTACAAAAGTTTGTACAATAATCGTTTTAGTTTTTTCATTATATAGTATAAATTCTTATATTTAATAATACGGTTAAATTAAAAAATATTCAATATTTGGCTCGTTTTGAAGGTATTGACGAAACGATTATAATGGTATAATTTATGAAAAAAGAAACGTATTTTTTCATTGCATTTTTGTTCATATACGATTATTTGTGTTAATATGATAACGGTGTAAAATGAAAATGAAAAAGTAAGGGATATAAAGTAAATTAAATAAGTAATTGTAAGGGTGGTAAATGTAACATTGTAAGAGTAGTAAATGTTATTGTACAAAAGATTAAGGGTGATAAATGTTATTGTACAAAAGATTGTATAATAACCGTATAACCGTTTTAGAATTTTCATTATATAGCTAGGCATATACCCGCACAATGCAGCAGAATGTAAGTAAAAAACGAACTATTAATGCTACTTTCTTATAGATATGACATCAACAATCAATCATAACCTAAGAATCACAATTTATAAAATCTTAAACCTATAAAGATATTTAATAATTAATTTATATTACAATTATTGACGAAAAAAATTATAATGATATAATTTATAATAAGAATGAAACGTATTTTACGATTATGTATTTTTAATGTGCTAATGGTAGAAAAATAAATAAAACGTATGGATAGAAAACAAATTAATTTGTAGATATTCATGATATTTAATAGTACGATTAAATTAAAAAATATTCAATATTTGGCTCGTTTTGAAGGCCAGACGAGACGATTATAATGGTATAATTTGTAGAAAAATGAACGTACTTTTCATCGCATTTTTGTTCATATACGTTTATTTGTGTTAATATGATAATGGTGTAAAATGAAAAAGTAAGGATATAAAGTAAATTAAATAAGTAATTGTAAGGATGTTAAATGTAACATTGTAAGGGTGGTAAATGTTATTGTACAAAAGATTGTACAATAACCGTTTTATTAGTATAGATAATTCGTATATATTCTGATATTTAATAGTATGGTAAAATTAAAAAATATTCAATATTGGGCTCGTTTTGAAGGTATTGACGAGACGATTATAATTGTATAATTTGTAAAAAAGGAACGTATTTTTTCATTGCATTTTTGTTCATATACGATTATTTGTGTTAATATGATAACGGTGTAAAATGTAAAATGAAAAAGTAAGGGATATAAAATAAATTAAATAAGTAATTGTAAGGGTGGTAAATGTAACATTATAAGGGTAGTAAATGTTATTGTACAAAAGATTAAGGATGGTAAATATAATTGTACAATAGTTTGTACAATAACCGTTTTAGAATTTTCATTATATAGTATAGATACTCGAGCAGTTACATCTTTTTTTTAAATATATTATATCATTAATACGTGTGTTTGCTATTTTGACAATATATTTAATCCTTTTACTTATTTATGTTCAATATTTATACTATATTATAAAATACGGATAAAAAACTTTTAAATACAAATTATTAGACACAAGGTACCATCATTTTATGCAAGATTTTAAAAATCTCTTAATCTACAAGTATCAAAACACAATATACATATAACTACTGCAGGCTTCTAACGTCCACCAATTTGGTATGTGCAGAACCTTTCTTTTATACAGACATTTCCATGTATCACTATTAATTAATATATTATATTACTATAAATTTTTTAATTATATTATTAAATATGTAATTGGTTATTTTTTTAGATGTCATTAAAATATATAAGATAATCATTGAATTCTAAAAAAATATTTAATTTTTTTATATAAAAAACATTATATTATTAAGCCTAAATTAAACAAATTTATAAAAAAAACATTATCACTTTATCAAAACCATTCAAAATCGTACTATAAATCGATAAAAAAATAAAATGAAACATTAAAATCGTGATTTATCTCACTGCATTGCACGAGCACGTACTCGCGCAATGCAGCGAGATATATCACGATTTTAATGTTTCATTTTGTTTTTTTTTTGTCGATTTACAGTACGATTTTGGATGATTTTGAGAAAGTGATAATGTTTTTTTTTATAAATTTGTTTAATTTAGACATAATAATATAATGTTTTTTATATAAACAAAATATTTTGTTAGAATTCTATGATTATCTTATATATTTTAATGACATCTAGAAAAAATAACCAATTACATATTTAATAATATAATTAAAACAAATTTATAGTAATATAATATATTAATTAATAGTGATACATGAAAAATTTTGCATAAAAGAAAGGTCCAACACATATCAAATTGGTAAGTGTTAGAAACCTGCAGTAGTAATATCTATCTTGTGATTTGATACTTGCAAATTAAGAGATTTTCAAAATCTTGCATAAAATGATGGTACCTTGGGCTTAATAATTTGTATTTAAGAATTTTTTTATTCATGCTTTATTATATTGTATAGATAAAATGATTTATTCAATAAGCTTTTAGGAAAACTTTATGTAGAAAGTGAAGTTTTTTTTTTTAAACTAATTCTTCCAATAAAAAAAACACTCTCCTTCTATTATGAAAAGCCTCACCCAAACAAAACTCCTCAATCTATACATACAATTTAATCCACATAGTCGACTTTATATATACAACACTTTATGGAAAACCAACCAAACAGCCAAATTCCCAAAGCTGAAAAGCAAAGACCAACGAAGTTGAAATGATCCCAAAACAATAACGGGAGGATTAACGTAAGACTTTTCTAGCTTGATTTTGTCTCATAAAAACTTCATTAGTATGGATATGTAACTCTTTATGAGTTGATTGTAAACAAGTTTATGTGTATCATTTCGATTCCATCGGATAAACAGCTAGATCACAAGCACATATGTCTCCATGGCTTGTTAACAACCAAATGATCTTCTCCTTTTTTTTCCATCATCATTGTACAAAACGCTCACTCCACACTCCTTGACATCTATATATTCTTCAACACTAACATTAACCTTAACACTAACACTAACTTCATCACCATCTTCAAACTCATTGTTCCTAAACATCCAATGGCTTAACCATACTATACCCCCTTCTTCATTAATTTATGGAGCAACCCACCTTCACGGGTCGTATATCTTGACGGGCACCTCTTTTTCAAATTCCTTATTACAGTTCTTTGGAATATGACACTATGTGCTTGAAACTATAGTAGTCACAAAGCACACATTTAACCCTCGAATGTCGAATCATACAACTGTTACCAAATGATGGCAACGTAAAATGAATCATGAATATTTGAACCGTTCATCTAACCTAATGAATATTTGGTTTTATAAGTATTTCAATTATTTCATAATTTAAATCAATAATCATCATAAATGAACTTTATCAACTTTCATAAATATCTCCATCATAATAAATAAACCATCATTATCTTCCATAAATATTGCAATTGTTTTCTAATAGTTGTGATATTAACACGATTTTATTTGAAACTATATTATATATCATCAAAATTTTAAAATTTGGTTATATCTTTTTGACCCAAAAAACCCATCTCAAACGGGCTAGAAAGATTTTAAACTAGAAAAAAACCTAAATTAGTTTTATCATTCCCATTGATCTCCCTTTTTATTGTACTTTTTGTTTTTCGATTCTTTAGCTTTTTTGATATTTCTATACGTGCTCTATCAAAAATTTTAAAATGGGAAAAGCCAGAAACAAAAATATTATAAAAAAGAGGGAGATCGATATGATGACAAGTAGTGATGGCCAAATGGGCCCGACCTGACCCGGACCGATCGATTAACCGAGCCCGACCCGACTGAAAGCCCGGCCCGGTGGAAAACCGGTTTTGAGCCCGAAAACCTAGACCGGTTTGGGTTTTTGGAGTTTTCGACGGCCCGGCCAGGCTCGGCCCGAAACCGGTTCACGACCCGGTTTTTTGGCCCGACCCGGCCCGATTTTAACAATTCAAAATTATAGCCGTTTTATAGCCGTTTATAGCCGTTGGTATGCGTTTTTTGACCGTTTTTTTGGTGTTTTTTACCCCTCCAAACCCATATAAATACTTGTGTTGGTTATGGATAGTGACACCAACTTACAAAACACAAAAAACGCATACAATTCTCATTTATCGGCTCTCGTTATATTCGTTTCTCGCAAGTTCTAGTCTAATATCTCTAGTTCTCTACTCTCTAGTCTCTACTATCAAGTCTCTACTCTCAAAATGGCCGAACAAAATTACCAAGTTATTGCCGATCATGGACGAAAAGCACCAATTTGGAACCATTTCAACTTGGTGATGCTCCCCGACGGTACAAAAAAAGCAAAATGCAAACGGTGTGGAGATCTCCTTGCGGCGGCCGCAAATAGCACGTTAAAGCGCCACTACGAGTATTCGTGCAAGAAGTTGAAATCGGGTGACGATCCAAGTCAACCCATACTTGACAATTTCGGTCAAGTATGGTCGTATGATGCCGCGTTGGCCCGAGAAATGCAAATGAAATGTGTCATTCAAGTGGGGTTGCCGTTCGGACATTTCGACAATCCTCACATTACGAACATGATCAAACTCTCGCTCCAACCACGCTACGTGGGTTCGGTAAGTCGTCAAACTCTTAGACGTGATGCTATAAAACTTTGGAAAATGGCCAAAAAAGATACGCGACAAACGTTTTTATCATTATCCAACAACATTTCTTTAACGTATGATATATGGAGCGCACCATTCGGATTGCCACAATCTTATATATGCATAACGGCACATTGGATTGTGCCGCAATTGTGGCAATTATGCAAACGTGTAATCACGTTTGAGCACTTTGGTTCGCCACATTCGGGTGAGCGTCAATTTAATATAATTATGAGAAATATTGAATATTATAATTTAACTAATAAGGTTATTAGTATTTCGTTTGATAATGCTAGTAATAATACGTTATGTGTTGAGAAATTAAAGTTGGCTTTAGCCCCTATTTTAAATGGAAAATTATTTCACACACGTTGTTGCGCACACATAATAAATCTAGCCGTTCAAGACGGCTTAGTAGTATGTAAACATTCTTTAACTAAGTTTAGACTTATGTTACGCCGGATTTTCATAAAAGGTAAAAGCATGCAACAAGCATATATAAAATATTGCAAAGATGTCGGTTTTAAAGCTTTGGGACCGGCACACGATATGGCGGTTCGATGGAATTCGACTTACAAAATGATGGATAATTTATTAAGACAAAAACCATATATTCACGCATTTTATAACATTCAATACCCGGATAACACGATATCTGAATATGATTGGCAAATGCTTGAAGGCTTACATGATATTTTGGGCGATTTCAAAACTGCAACAACTTTGTTATCCGGTATTTATTATCCAACAAGCCCTTTACTTTTAAATCAAATATATATTTTGGCAAGTAAAATTTCTCAATACGAAGACCATTTCAACTTTCACAACGTGGTAGCACCAATGAAAGCAAAATTGTTAAAATATTTTAAAGAGATCCCCTTCAGTTTTCTTTGTGCCGCGGCATTAAATCCGTATTTAAATGTTACGGGTGTCGAAGTTTTAATACAATCAATATGTGTAGCGTTTGGTTTGGATACGGCTACAAATTCTTCTTTTTCAAGGAACCACATACTACAATTTAATAGTGATTTTCATCAATTATTTGATATTTATAGAATTAATTATGGGGGAGGAAGCCAACAAACCCCTACAACTCAAATGTTTTCACCGGGTTCTAGTTCTAGTTCTCGTGGGCGAAACCGGTCTGACTTAATGGCAAATTTAATGAACTCGGTTTTAAATGAATCTAGTAAAAAATCTAGATTTGATGGAGATAATTTGAGTGAATTCAATATGTACATACATACTAATTTTATAGCGGCATCCTCCACAACCGTCAACAATGTTGAATCACTAGATTTATTAGAATGGTGGAAAGGTAAACAACCACAATACCCGGTTTTGGCATCTATTGCCCTTGATATACTAACAATCCAAGCTAGTACCGTAGCTTCGGAGTCTGCTTTTTCTCTTTGTGGCAGGATCATATCGGAGCGTCGATCAAGATTAACCTCGGAGTCGGTAGAGTGCTGCATATGTTTGAAGGATTACTTGGATGGCCAACAAAAAATTCAACATGAAACAAGCCTGGAGGCGGATATAGACGATGTAGAATTAAACTTAGCCGAAAACGAAATCGACGAAGGACTAAGTACACCGGGAACCGTAACCGAGGACGATGCTAGTAGTGCCGGTGGCGTCTCACGTTACGACGATGAAGAAGAAGAACCAGACATCGACCGCCTTGATGATAATACGGCTGTTGATCGACTGGAAAATACGGAACTCTTGAAGACTACAATCCATAGTATAATCCATAGTATAATCCATACAATCCATACAATTACAATCCATGGGGATGGGGTGAGGGTGGGAGTTCGGGAGCGGGACCTTCGGGTTCTTAGAATTTATGTATTGTAAGTTTATAACTTAAAATTATAAATAAAATGTATTTTTAAAGTGTATTTTAGAGATTTATTATAAATAAAACGTATTTTAAAGTGTATTTTAGTGATTCAATCCAATTTTTATTTTTTAAAGTTTAGTAATTAATTATTATATAAAGAAAATTATTAAAAAATAAAAAAAAGGTAGCCCGATCTTGGCCCGGTTTTGGGCCCGGCTCGGCCCGGTTTTTGGTAAACCGGTTTACCCAAACACTAACCGGGCCACCCCTTTTCGGGTGAAACCCGGCCCGGCCCGGCCCGAAGCCCGTTTGGGCCCGGTTTTCTCTTTCACTGTAGCGGCCCAAAGACCGTTTTGGCCCGGCCCGAGCCCGATTTTTGGCCATCACTAATGACAGGGGTCAACGGTGGCGATAAACAACATGGAGAATGGACAACCATGGGGTGACGAGGAGTGGCGGGGGAGTGATGCTGCTATGTGCGAGGGTTTGAATGACACAAGGTTTGGGAACCGTATACGTAAAACTGATTTAGGTCTTTTATTACTTTACAAACATTCATAGTCGATTACATATAATTTGTTTTGGTGTAAAAGAATGTGGGTAATCAAATATTAAAAGTTGGATGGTTATTATACAAAAAAAATGTTCAAGAACTTAATCTTTTAAAATTAGAAAATTCAATGATTTTTTTCATTTAAAAAAATAGTTTATGAACTTAATCATGTTGATTTTTTTCCGAACTTTATCATGATTTAAAATAATAAAATATATATCTATCATGACCTATATACTTTATTATAAATCTCCTAAGAGGTTCATGATTTTGCCACATAAGTTTTCTCTTTCTTACATATTTTATAAACTTTTCACCCCAATCATGGACTGGTCCATGGTTTATATAATAAGAAAACTATAATGATTAAAATTTACTTATTATAGTTAAAAGACAATAAGGGGGTGTTTGGGATTGCTTATTTGAAGTGCATTTTAGCTTATTGCGGTGTGACACCGGAGATAAGCACTTTCTAGTGTTTGAATGGAGAAAAATTAAAAGAGCTTATAGCGGTGCCAAACCATTCAAACCATTAAAAAGGAGTTTTTAATAAGTCATTTGGTTCTAATTTATCAACTTATTTGAAAAGTGTTTATGACTTTTTTGGTTATTTTATATGTATAAACAATCTCAAACACCCTTAAATAACAACGTACTAGTTTATTACGTTTTGGTACCACAATAAGCTAATCCAAAACTTTTTTAGAAAACTCCGATTTAATACCGCATAACTTAATAAACACTTTTCAAAATAATCATAAGTTATTTTAAATAAGCAACCCCAAACACCCCCTAATTAAAAACTAATTATAATTAAACATTACAATAATAAAATAACAATAACTAAAAGCTCAAAAATCGATTATATATTAAAAATAATTACAAGTTGTATAATAAAGTAAATTTATTTATTTAATTAAATTTTTTAAGATTGTATATTAAAAATAAAAAATAGAAAAAGATTTTTGTTTAAACATCATCAAATAAATATATTAAACTAGTTATACAAAAAAAGTAATTAAAATTCTCCACAAGTAATGGCATGGACCGTTCCATCTACATGAAACGGTTTGCCAAATCATCACATTCCCGACGGTAATTTTTTTTTATGAAACGGTCCTATAATTTGACATGGGGTTCATGAAACTCCCCATTGTAGATGCTATAATTTTTCTAAACTAAAGTATAAAAAGTTGAAATTTTTAAAAAAATTACAACCAACTCTAACGGTTATTCTATTTTAACAATTTTTTTGTCAATTATATTAATAAAATATTATTTTTCTTTACTAAACATACAACTTCAATGTCTTCTATTGGTGGAAAAAAAATTAAATATTATTTCTCTCTCTTTAATATGGGGTTTTAGAGATTTCTCCAAATTTGGAGATTTTTACCTTCTCTCTCATATTTTATCTATTTTAGCATATGATATAGCATAACTGTTGGAGCAAAAAAATTAACTAAAATCTCACTTTTTTATATTTTAGCTTAGCTGTTGGAGATGCTCTAAGGTGTCACATAGTTTATAAAAGTAAACATACTTTATTTGGACACACATGTAATAGCTGGATTAGAGGGAACTAGAAGCGTACTCGCGCAATGCAGCGAAATACATCACGATTTTAATGTTTCATTTTATTTTTTTGTCGATTTACAATACGATTTTGGATGTTTTGAGAAAATGATAATGTTTTTTTTATAAACTTGTTTAATTTAGGCTTAATAATATAATGTTTTTTATATAAAAAGTTAAGTATTTTGTTAGAATTCAATGATTATCTTATATATTTTAGTGGCATCTAGAAAAAAGAACCAATTACATATTTAATAATATAATTAAAACAAAATTATAGTAATATAATATATTAATTAATAGTGATACATGGAAAAGTTTGTATAAAAGGAAGACCATGCACATACCAAATTGGTGAGTGTTAGAAGTCTGCAGTATTAATATGTATCTTGTGCTTTAATACTTGTAAATTAAGAGATTTTTAAAATCTTGTATAAAATAATGGTACTTTGTACCTAATAATTTGTATTAAATATATTGTCAAAATAGTAAACACACGTATTAATGATATAATATATTTAAAAAAATATGTAACTGCTCGAGTATTTTTTAGGGAAAAGTCCAAAAAAACCCAATGGACTTTATTGTTTGGAGTGATTAAGTCCTTAGACAATTTTTTGGAACAAATAAGTCCTTAGACATTTCAAAACACACTAAATAAATCCTTGGACTTTTGATGTAACACCCGCTATTTTGAGGTTGGGTGAAAAGTTGACTTTTACCCGAAGTTCAAGGGGGTAAAATGTAACTTGGGTAATATAAATATAAATCAGATTTCATATATTTTCTAAAATATCATAAACTGACTTCTAAGAAATCAGAGAGAGAGAGAAGGAAGCAGGAAGAAGGGTCGTTCGGTTTTTCTCCAAATCAAGGTACGATTCTAGCTTAAAACTTCGATCTATGTGTTATCTGCCGTATAGAATCTCGTTGTGAAGGTTTTAAACCGTTTGATTTCGAGATTTACGTATTTTGAGTTCGTTCTGGGTTCTGTAAACGTCCCATCATAATAAGACCGGGAAGATGGTTTTTGATCGGGTTCGACCGGTGCTTGGTTCGACCGGTGCTTGGTTCGACCGGTACTGTGTTTCAGCAGTGGGTTGTGTTTGAATTCGGGAATCGTAGGTCAGTAAGTTATCTTTATTTTTTTGGCTTACCGATTTATCGGTGTTGTCGTAGGAAGCGATCATAGGAAGCAGTCTATAAGCAGGAAGAAATCTGAGGTGAGTCCTTTAAGTTAAATCAGTCTGTATTACGAAAGTTATGTGATAAATGTGTCTATTTAAATGTGGAAAATCTTGTTGTAATACGGCTTATTATTTGTTGGGTAGTACTTTCTAAAATCTCAATCATTTCAAGAATCAAGATTTATGGAATTGAACCATTTTTCATATGAATTACATGTATATTTGATTTAATATGAGTATGCTCTGAAATGACATGCTTTGGCTTTGAGTCTTAGTGCAATGGATCCATAGGCACTGTGTTCCTATGTCCCCTGTTTTGGGCATTTGGTTCACGTTTTAGCACGGAATAGGCATCGGGTTGCCATGATAAGTAAGGTGTGGGCCTATACGGTCGGGCAGCGTCTCATGGTGCAGTAAGGTGTAATTCCATTATGTGCTTGGGTTCCCCCTGTTTTGGGAACTCTCAAGAATAGATCCGAGGGGTTGACTTGATGTTTTAAGCAACAGATCTAGAGGGGTTGAGCTCGTTATGTGATTTGGTGTTATTTGTACCATGTTTAAATCACTAATGGTTTGTTTGATTTCTTGACTTAGCTCATGGCTATATTCACCGCGTGACATCGGTTTGGGTTTAGTACTCTTTTCTTATTGGCTTGTTCTCACTAGGCTTTAGCCTAACACTTGCTCTTGATTTTCATATGGCAGGTCATCTTAGAAGTGGGGCTCGTCGGGACTGAGGGAGCGACCTTGGGGTCGTGAGTGGTCTTTTGAGGATATCTAGTGACCATCGTCCTGCGATTTTTGGAAGATATATTTTGAAAGGATAGCGACACCCGACCCTAATCTAGTTAATCAATTGTAGATTAGTAGGTTGTCGTTGTATGCTTCATTTATTGACCGCGTTTATGTCTAACCCATACTCCGTTTGGAATAACTTTGTATGTTGGGATTGTAATACCTTACTTCGCAAGTTTAGTCTATTTCATAATTTCGATTTTTATTTTCGCAAATTTTTAGGGTGTTACATTTGAAAACCTGTTAAATACATCATTATTACTTAAAAATGTAACTTGTAACCTACATAACAGGTAAAACTACAAATTGGAAGAAAAAACAAAAAAGATGTCACTACTTTATCACCCTACAAATAAAAAAAATAAGAAAATATAACTAAAATAGTCAATCACATCAACAAAATTAAAATTTTAAACAGTTTTCAAAGTCTTTTCTTAAATAGTTGAAGCATATTATTTTTTTGCCTTAAAAACTGTTTTTGGCAAAAAAAAAAAAAAACAATTAGAAAACATCTTTATAATTTGTTATTTAATTTACTTTATATTTTCTACTTTTTTTTATTTTTATTTTTATTTTTTATTATATTAAAACATATAATCGTATATTAACTAAAATACATAAAAAATACATTTTTTTTTACAAATTACACCATTATAATTGTCTTGTCAATACGTTTAAAATGAGTCTAATATTGATTTATTTTATTTTATCTCATATTATTAAATATCATAAATACGTACTAATTATATTTAAATATTTAATATTTACACTTTCTATCTTTTAAGGTTATTTATTTAATAATATAAGATTAATCTGTAACTATAAAGGGTAAATATTAAAAATAATTTATACGTATTTATGATATTGAATAATACAAGATAAGTTCAAAAACAATGTTGAGTTCATTTTGAACGTATTGACGAAACGACTATAATAGTGTAATTTGTAAAAAAACTAATTTTTTTGATATATTTTAGTTAATATTCGATTATGTATGTTAATAAAATAAAAATGTAAATGAAAAAGTAATTGATATAAAATAAATTAAATAACTAATTATAACTTTATAAGAATGCAAAGTGTATTTTTTTTCTCTAAAACTATAAACAGAAAGTAAATCTTTACACATAAAATTTTCTATGTGAGGATGTTTGTTATTTTTATTTTTTTGGAAAAAAAACAATCCTTACGTAGGAAAAAAAAAACATTATGTGCAAACTTTGGCAATTTTAGGAAAAAAAAAACTTTGAAAAATGGTAAAACAAAATGAATTTGGTTGATAAGATTGATTATTTTAGTTAATTTTCCCATTTTTAATTTGTAGACGGATAAAGTAGGTGACTTTGTTTTTAATTTATAGTTTTACCTACTATATGGGTTGCAAGTTACATTTTTAAGTAATAAGGATGTATTCAACAGGTTATCAAAAGTCCAAGAATTTAGTTAACAGGTTATGACATGTCCAAGGGCTTATTTGTTCCAAAAAATTGTTCAAGTACTTAATCACTCCAAACACTAAAGTCCATTGGGTTTTTTTGGACCTTTCCCTATTTTTTTAGGAGTGGAACTTTGGGTTTTAGTTTTTGTTACATTTTACCCTTTTGATTTTAATTTGGTTCTAAAATTCAAGGTCAAAGTCACTGGTAATGATGTTTTTATGCTTTATATAAATTTTAATTTCAAAAAGATGTTTTTATGCTTTATATATTTTTTAATTTCAAAATTTCAAATAGAAAAGAAAAAAACTAAATATTAATAATCAAACACCATAAACAGTGAGCATAAAAAATCTAATTTTCGCACCCACTCTTTTCCTTCTATAACAATTTTTTAAATAAAATTCAAGAGGAGCACATGTACGTAATTTTTTATTTTTTAATCGTGGGTTTCCGGGCCAGCTTACGTATCCTTGTTGGCTGATTCGTACGTGGTTGAGTGGTTCCACCCTTGCATGGAAAGGTATAGTTAGGACTTAGGAGTGACGAAGAAACCGAAATTTGAAAGTTTAATTCATAAGTAAGGGGCTATTAGACCGTTGTTGGATGATTTGATACAAGATGATTAAGAGATTCTTATGATATAATGCAATGCAAAATAAAATATGGTTGTTTGTAATTGTTCAGAGCGAAATTAGAACGCTGAATGGTTAAGAGAGACTTAAGATACAAAATCATTATGAGTGTTTTAGAACCATTAAGATGCATTTTTTTTTTGCATAAGGTTCAACTATTCCTGTATTTATTTGGTTTTTTGTTTTCTATTCTACTATAATTTTTTATTCGAATTTCCGATTAAACATGAATAAACAATTCATACTATTGTTATTAGCTTATTATCATTATTATTGTTACCGTATTATAGACATAAACAATTTTAAAATTAAAAAAGAAAACGGGTTATTTTGCCTTCAAGATATTAGTAAAAACAGAACAAATACCCTGATGCAGCGGTAAACCAAATAACAGATAAAAACATGTTGATTCTTGAGGAATACATGTGATCTCTTCTAGGATTCGTTGATTCAATGAATTCTAAACCTAGACTTCAAATTCGAATTCACAAGAATTTAAAATTTGGAATAAATCAAAAGTCTCTAAAAATCAAGCATGATCATCCAGATTACACAAGAGACATATAAATAGGAGGCCCGAAACACTACGGGCCTGAAAAAGACTTGCACAACATAAAAAGAGTAAAAGACCAACGAAAATGCCAAAAGGAGTAAAAAACACGAAAATGTCCAAAAACATATTAAAACAACGTTTTTAGGGTCCAAAAGTCTTTGGGGTCTAACCACAGTATGCGTCTCGTTCCATGCTTCAAATGAACTAGTCGTGAGTGTAACACCTTAGGCATATCCCATATCGGCCGTGGACAGGAGTGATGCTGGGTGTTATAAGTAATATCTTGGCCTTCCTAACAACAACGCGTTTTGGGGCCACAAGCACGCCAGGTTCTGGGAACTCTGAGGTTAAGCGTGCTTGGGTGGGAGTAGTCCCAGGATGGGTGACCCCCTGGGAAGTTTCTCACCAGGTCGCCAGAAACAAATCCGTGCGCTACACGTTGGTTAAATCCAGGGGCAAAGCGGACAATATTGTTGTCGAGGTAGGCGGGATGTTACAGATGGTATCAGAGCCACTCCTGTGCCGTTCGGGATATGCGGCAAACCTCATCGAGGACGATGAGTCCCAAGGGGGGGTGTTTGTAACACCTTAGGCATATCCCATATCGGCCGTGGACAGGAGTGATGCTGGGTGTTATAAGTAATATCTTGGCCTTCCTAACAACAACGCATTTTGGGGCCACAAGCTCGTCAGGTTCTGGGAACTCTGAGGTTAAGCGTGCTTGGGTGGGAGTAGTCCCAGGATGGGTGACCCCCTGGGAAGTTTCTCACCAGGTCGCCAGAAACAAATCCGTGCGCTACACGTTGGTTAAATCCAGTGGCAAAGCGGACAATATTGTTGTCGAGGTAGGCGGGATGTTACAGTTTGTAACACCTTAGGCATATCCCATATCGGCCGTGGATAGGAGTGATGCTGGGTGTTATAAGTAATATCTTGGTCTTCCTAACAACAACGCGTTTTGGGGCCACAAGCACGTCAGGTTCTGGGAACTCTGAGGTTAAGCGTGCTTGGGTGGGAGTAGTCCCAGGATGGGTGACCCCCTGGGAAGTTTCTCACCAGGTCACCAGAAACAAATCCGTGCGCTACACGTTGGTTAAATCCAGGGGCAAAGCGGACAATATTGTTGTCGAGGTAGGCGGGATGTTACAGATGGTATCAGAGCCACTCCTGTGCCGTTCGGGATATGGGGCAAACCTCATCGAGGACGATGAGTGCCAAGGGGGGTGTTTGTAACACCTTAGGCATATCCCATATCGGCCGTGGACAGGAGTGATGCTGGGTGTTATAAGTAATATCTTGGTCTTCCTAACAACAACGCGTTTTAGGGCCACAAGCACGTCAGGTTCTGGGAACTCTGAGGTTAAGCGTGCTTGGGTGGGAGTAGTCCCAGGATGGGTGACCCCCTGGGAAGTTTCTCACCAGGTCACCAGAAACAAATCCGTGCGCTACACGTTGGTTAAATCCAGGGGCAAAGCGGACAATATTGTTGTCGAGGTAGGCGGGATGTTACAGTGAGCCTGAAACGGAGCCCTTAGTCTAAGTTACGACCGTTTAAGTGCGACCCCTTTTAGTAGCCCGATCATGGACCTCCCAAAATAATAAGGCCCGATTCTCCCCGTTAAGGCCCAAATCAGATTCGGTCCAAACTGAACCGAATCGGTCCTGGGCAGATCATGGTGTAGCTATTTTTTACTCATTGCACCTATTAATATTATATATATATATATATATAGTACAGTGGCAATCCAAAACACTGTGAAGGTAAAAAACATTCGAACCTTCATAATGTAATCACACTATGAAGGTAAAAAAACCTAAACCAAGTTAAAAAAAATCAAACCTTCACAGATAAAAGACTGTGAAGGTATATCCGAACCTTCACAGTGAAGACGTTGTGAAGGTAAAAAAACCCCGCACATTCACAGCGAAAAACACCGTGAACGTAACATTTACGGTGTTTTCCCTATGAAAAGTTCGATTTTTTTACCTTCACAGTTTTTTGGTGTGAAGTTTCATACTTTAAAGCTTGGTCTCACCGGTCTCACGGAAACTGTTTGGTCTCACGCGAACTTAAGTCTCTCTCTCTCTCTCTCTCTCTCTCTCTATATATATATATATATATATATATATTTGTGTACGTATTTAAGTAGCAGAGCCTCCTGATTTATCCGGCTACACCATCTCCATTCTCCCCTACTCTACTCTTCATTTCTTCTCGCTTTCATCTCGAGGTTACAAACATATTCTTCACGATTTTTCATCTACTAATTATTACAATGGTTTTCTTTTGTGGGTTAATGTTATCTGGAATTCTGGTTTTATTTTAAATTATTTCTGTTGTTCATCGATTCTATTCTTCAAGGAAAAAAGGGTTTTAAAGTTCATTAAACTAGTGGCAACCGTGTGCGTTGCACGGTAGCGATAATTTTTTTTAAAGAAGTACTTGATCGAGTTAAAATAGAACATAATTTCTTACTTAATAATTAATGAGATACAATTTAAAATGAAGAATGTATTTACATAAGCGGTTTATTTTCACGTATCGATAACCTTTTATTGTTACGAAGAGTTTAACACGTATTGACATTAACTTTTTTGTTATGTTATTTAGAATAAAACAACATGTCATACACCCATATCATTATTGTTGTTACGAAAGTTTTGAGGAATCACCGTCTGGCTCAAATTTGAGTTTGATAATTTTGAAGTTTGAACTTAAAAAATGTTGCTTATTATTTTAATGACTCAAACTTATAATGCGCTAATATGATATCCAACTTGATTCGTTCCAAAAGTTCGTTTGATGCTCTTGATTTATATATAAGGTGACATATAATAAAAACACTCTAACAAACATGTTGACATTAAGTTTTAAACTTAAGGCCTAAAGTAGATGTATAAATTTTTTGAAAAATTATTGTTGGCCAATATATTTAGTCAAACCTATTTTTAAAATTTTCAAACCAACTTATACTCATATATAACCATCTATTTTTAAATTTTATCATCTTCATAGTAATCTGGGATAATTTAACCAAACCATAATTTAACGTTTAATAATACTTGAACTTGGTTAGGCCACATCATCAGTTGTGGCGATAATTATTTCAAGAAATATATGTATCGAGATAAGATATATAAAACATAATTCGTCAGTTAACAGTTAATTGAATACAATATAAAATAATTGATGTGTTTCAAAGAGTGGTTAATTATATGTATATATGTATATGTATATATATATATATATATATATATATATATATATATATATATATATTGTAACATCCCCCGTCCCCGTGGTTCGGAACGGGTGATGTCACATACGGGACTTAACATAATTACACAACTAAATCAGAGCTACTAATAAACTCCAAACATATATTACAATCCAAAATCTTACACTTCAAAAAGTGTTTATAAACTTAGAACGTTTATATAATAATGCGATTCTAAGAACTCCAAAATTTCACGCTCGATCTCAAGTCCCGTCCCCGTAAACATCACTTCGTACCTGTCGTGTCAGAAAACAAAAACACGGCTGAGCACATGGCTCAGTGAATGGATTATAATATAAGTTCGTAAATAATAATGAAAACATCAATAACGAAGCGGAAGACTTAAAAATTCATTCGATGAAAGTTCTTGAAACTCAAGTTCATAACAAAAGAGATGTTCAGTAATTTTCAAAGACAATAATTTCAAGAACAGTTCACACTTTAATTTCAAAACGTAATATAAATGAAGTCCGTCAATTTCGGTCGTTGTGTTCGTGGGGTGGCCAAACCACACGAACTGGGTCGGCATGCGGGCACACACAACGGATCCCCCGTGAATTTAACCACGGTCACATATTCTGTGGGTAAATTTCTAGAATCGATTCATCCGCCCTGGAGCCAACAACGTCAGCCAAGTCCCCCCAGAGTGGGTTCACGTAAGCCACATAGGCTTAACTCTGGTGGACCATCATCTGCAGGACGCTATGACAACAAAGCCGCCATAGAAGGCATCCCAAATAATGTGCCCATTTATTGGGTTCTTCTAAAATCAATGAAAACTAAACATATGCCACTTACCCAATTGGCGATCACAGAAATTATAATCTATATACTTCACATTTTTCATAAACAATCTCATACGAGACACATTTTAATAAAACATCAAAATGTTCAAACAATTGATTCAATAAAACCAAAACCAATGTGTATGTGTGTGTACAATTTCGTATTTGTTGATCACGTTCGGTTGATCAATCACAAGGTGGTGAACCACCTTTCGGAAGGGTCAACTACAACAAATAGTTGCCCACGATTCAAAAGAAATGAAATCCATACCTTGATCGGATTGAGATGTAACACGTGATTAATCGAGACCGACTATGAACTTTAACTCGTTCGATTGCCTATTTAAACCACCAATTATTATCAGTCGCATAACCTAAAACTCAAAGCTTATTATCCTAAGCTTAAACACAAAGTTATATTCTCTTAGACATTAAACCGATCACTTGGTGTGCGGTTAAACATCTAGATACAAATATCATCATTTTAATTCTAAACTTTATCCGTTTGTAATTTTAACAAAAACAAACATTCCTATACATGTTTATGATTATAACTGTTGGGTCATCTGAAGATTTGAAGATGACCTCCTGATCTTCCATCTTATATCATCCTACTTAGAATATGTTTGAGGTTCTTTTAGCAGCTTGGTTTCTATACAAATGTTCGGTGAAGTCGAAGATCAGCCGAAGAAGACAAAGAAGGAGTACATCTCTCAAAGCGGATTGAAGATAGTCTCCTCAGCCTAAAGCCAAGTATGCTCACTTGATCAACACCATTGGCCAGGATGGTGCCGATCTCAGTCTTCAGGAGCCGAAGACCTCTTCGGCTGAAGACGTCTTCGGCCAGTCTTCAGGAGCCGAAGACCTCTTCGGCTGAAGACGTCTTCGGCCGAAGACGTCTTCGGCCGAAGACATCTTCGGAAGCCGAAGACTTCTCAGTCTTAGGAGCCGAAGACCTCTCAGTCTTCAGGAGCCGAAGAACTCTTCGGCAACCGAAGACTCCTTAATCTTCAAGGCCTGAAGATTTCTCCAACACATTGTACTTTTCTGACAAAGTATATTTGTGATATCTTGCATTGACATGGACCTCATCTGGAGATCAGATAAAGCAAGTTTTGTCTACTACACCATTTTAAGGAAAGGTCTCTACCATCCTTCTACAGGTCAACACTTGAAGCCAAAACACCTGAAGACAAAAGGTACATCCTGTACCTTGTACCTTGCTGAAGACCTGTGTCCTTCCTTGCTGAAGACCTGTGTCCTTCCTTGCTGAAGACCTGTGTCCATCCTTTGCTCAACAGGTGTCCCATGCATTTAATGCATGAGACACTATAAATATGGAGGATGGTTCAACATGCAAGATATCCAGCAGAACCAGCTCTCTACCTTCAAGTTCTCTAAGTGCCTGGCAACTTTCTCTCTACGAAGATCTTATTGTTTTCTAAGTGTTTTACAATTGTTCTTCATTCTCTATGTGTAAGATTGTTTGAACATATCTCATATGTTCTCTTCCGCAACAATCAAAGTTTTCTATGTGTAATTCTTGATTTCAAATCAATAAGAATTAAATTAAGTGAAAAACTGTGTGTATTGTATTCAACCCCCCCTTCTACAATACTTTGCTTATTTACTTACTGCTATTTGGGACCATCAATAACTTTACAATATATAATCATAATCTACCACACAACTTCAACTACCCTAACTTACCAACTTAAATAACTTAAGAATAAATTTATACCTCTAAGAAGGGTTCGTCGCGTAGATTCCGAATATGTAATTATTTCGTCGATTACTTCAACGGATCGTAAGATAATCTAGAGAGAAGTTTTTGAAAGTTTAGAGAGAGAGAGATGAGAGAGAGGCGGTGTTGAATGAAGAAGACGATGGATGAATGGATTTGTTTTTTTTTTCTCTTATATGTTATATATATATATATAGTTTTAATAATAGTTTAGGTAAATGACGATTTTAACCCTTAACTATCTTTGGTTGTCATTTTTAATTACGGTTCAATTCGGGTAAAAAATAATTATACGCTTTTAAAATCGAGTCTTACAATTATTCCCCCCCTTAAAAGAGATTTCGTCTCCGAAATCGAATTTAGACAGGAAACTTACATCGATTAAAGAATTTAGGGTACTCCCGTCGCATGTGTTCTCAGTTTCCCACGTCGCCTCACGTTCAGAATGATTTTCCAAAGAACTTTTACGAAAGGAATCATTCTCTTCCATGTACCTCTCTCATCACGATCAAAAATCGCTTCAGGTTCCTCGCGATAAGAAAGATCATGTTCTATGCTTTCCAAGAGATATTCAATGACGTGTAAGGGATGATAGTTGTACCCTCGAAGTGAAGAGACATGGAACACATTATGTATTTGGAATAATTGCGGCGATAGGGCTAACCGGTAAGCCACAACGCCAACCCTTTCCAGAATTTCAAAGGGACCAATGTATCTCGGGCTCAACTTTCCTTTGAGACCGAAACGTTTGATACCGCGAGTTGGGGAAACCATCAAGACAACTTTATCTCCCGGTTGGAACTTGATAGGTCTTCGTCGCTTGTCGGCATAGCTCTTTTGACGAGGCTGAGCCTCTTTTGACTATCCCAACTTCCATGCCATTCTATCGCACATGCTCGGAGCATATCCTCCAGTGTTTGAATCGTACGTTCAGATTGCCCATCAGTTTGCGGATGTAAGGCTGTACTAAAATTCAAACGTGTGTCCCAAGCTTTATGTAAACCTTACCAAAATTGAGATGTAAAACGTGGGTCGATCGGAGGTAATTGATACAGGAGTGTCATGAAGACGTATAATCTCACGTTGGAATACTTCTGTCAATTTATCAATTGACCAAGTTTGTCGGATAGGAAGAAAATGAGCCAATTTCGTCAGTCGGTCAACCACTACCCAAATTGCATCGTATTTCCAGGTCATGCGGGGTAGTCCGACTACAAAATCCATAGTTACATATTCCCATTTCCATACTGGGATGTTCAGCGATTGGAGAAGACCACCCGGACGTTGATGTTCACTTTTAACTTGTTGACAAGTGAGACAACGGGCTACAAAATCCGTGATATCTCGCTTCATTCCAACCCACCAGTAATGGATCTGTAAGTCACGATACATTTTTGTTGTACCCGGGTGAACGGAAAACATAGAGTTATGAGCTTCGGTCAGAATCTAATCTTTAATCTCCGAGTTATTTGGAACACAAAGACGATCCCGAAACCACAACACGTGATCATTATCGATCCTGAATTCCGAACTAATATTCTCTTGTGCTTGCGGGAAGTTTGCCCATAATTCATTGTCTTCTTGTTGGGCTTCTTTGATCCAAGAAATTAGAGTCGGTTCTACCATTAGATTCGATAGAATTTCTATTTGCGAGCTCGGATAGATTTCTAGTCCGAACCGTTAAATTTCCAAATTTAACTCTATAGGAACAAGTAACGAGGAAACCTGTCCCACAACTTTACGACTTAAAGCGTCGGCGACTACATTAGCCTTACCCGGATGATTCTGTGTATGAACATCGTAATCCTTTAGAAGTTCGAGCCACCTCCGTTGACGCATATTTAACTCTTTTTGAGTAAATATATATTTAAGGCTCTTGTGGTCGGTGAAAACTTCACATGTTTCACCGTACAATTAATGACGCCAAATTTTAAGTGTGAAGATAACCGCAGCCAATTCGAGATCATGAGTCGGATAATTGACCTCATAAGGCTTTAATTGACGTGAAGCATATGCGATTACTCTACCGTTTTGCATAATAACACAACCGAGATCTTTCTTTGAAGCATCACTGTAAACTTGAAAACCTCCGGTGCCAGACGGTAATACAAGAACAGGCGCAGTAACTAATCGATGCTTCAATTCCTTGAAACTAGATTCTTGTTCGGAACCCCAATTAAATTTGACTCCTTTTTGGAGTAATCGGGTTAACGGTAGAGATATTTTAGAAAATCCTTCAACGAATCGTCTATAATAACCGGCCAGACCCAGAAAACCACGAACTTCAGATACGTTCGTAGGTCGAGGCCATTTAGTGACAGTTTCAATTTTCGTTGGATCGACTTTAACACCTTCCGCAGAGATTATGTGTCCGAGAAAAGATACTTGATCAAGCCAAAATTCACACTTTGAACGTTTTGCGTATAACTTTTTCGTTCGAAGAGTTTCCAAAACGATGTGAAGATGTTGATCATGTTGCTCTCTTGACTTTGAGTATATCAATATGTCATCAATAAACACGATAACAAAGTCGTCGAGATAATCCTTGAAAACCTTATTCATAAGATCCATAAAGACCGCTGGAGCATTAGTTACCCCGAAAGGCATTACTAAGAATTCGTAGTGCCCATAGCGAGTTCTGAATGCGGTTTTCGAAATATCACAATCTCGGATACGAAGTTGATTGTACCCGGACCGAAGATCAATTTTGGAAAAGTATCGTGCCCCTTGTAATTGATCGAACAAATCGTCGATTCTCGGCAACAGATACTTGTTACGGATCGTTACTTTATTAAGCTCCCGATAATCAATACAAAGATGCATCGTACCGTCTTTCTTTTTGACAAAGAGAACCGGAGCTCCCCAGGGTGAGACACTGGGTCAAATGAAACATTTCTTTAATAGATCATCGAGTTGAGTTTTGAGTTCCTTCATTTCAGTTGGAGCCATTCGATAGGGAGCCTTAGAAATAGGAGAAGCTCCCGGAACTAGATCGATGGTAAATTCGACTTCCCGGACTGGTGGTATACCTGGTAAATCGTCGGGAAACACATCAAGATATTCAGAAACAACAGGTACGGGTGTAGATGTAGGGATTATCTGTTCGGGATCTTGTAACGAGGCCAGAAAACCTTTATTACTTTGCCAAGTATACTGGTGCACCGTAATAAAAGTTAAAGCGCTAACATCTTCTTTTGGAGTACCTCCTTGGAAGATTGCCTCTGGTTTGTCAACATCCCCAAAAAATATTTGTTTGGCATTACAGTCTATAGTTGCACGGTGGTGTGACAACCAGTCCATCCCCAATATTAATTGAAAGTGGGACATATGCATTGGAAGTAGAGTAACCTCCCGTATGCGATCTCCAATAATTAACGGACAATTTGAGAATTGATTTAACACAAAGATTGAACCACCCATCGGGGTAGATATCACGACTGGAAATTCGGTGGTTTGTTCATAAGGTTTTAACCGGGATTCTAATTGTTCAGAAACAATAGAGCGTGTTGCCCCTGTATCAAACAAAGCATAACCAGACATCACACTAGACATGGTCAGACGAACCACATCAGCAATATTAGGCTCACTTGTACCCCTCACTGGATTGGGGTTTGGGTTACCCTCAGGTTAACATCTGGATTTGTGTGGGCGACCACGTCTCGACATTCTAACACAGAACAAGATCAAGATCGGAATTCAAAACAGTTACGGATTGAAAATCGTTAAATAGAATTAAATTCTAGTCTACCCTTTTTATGTCTACCCAATTCTCACAGGTCAAACTTATTTAATCTACAAGTCGTAACCTATGCTCTGATACCATATTTGTAACATCCCCCGTCCCCGTGGTTCGGAACGGGTGATGTCACATACGGGACTTAACATAATTACACAACTAAATCAGAGCTACTAATAAACTCCAAACATATATTACAATCCAAAATCTTACACTTCAAAAAGTGTTTATAAACTTAGAACGTTTATATAATAATGCGATTCTAAGAACTCCAAAATTTCACGCTCGATCTCAAGTCCCGTCCCCGTAAACGTCACTTCGTACCTGCCGTGTCAGAAAACAAAAACACGGCTGAGCACATGGCTCAGTGAATGGATTATAATATAAGTTCGTAAATAATAATGAAAACATCAATAACGAAGCGGAAGACTTAAAAATTCATTCGATGAAAGTTCTTGAAACTCAAGTTCATAACAAAAGAGATGTTCAGTAATTTTCAAAGACAATAATTTCAAGAACAGTTCACACTTTAATTTCAAAACGTAATATAAATAAAGTCCGTCAATTTCGGTCGTTGTGTTCGTGGGGTGGCCAAACCACACGAACTGGGTCGGCATGCGGGCACACACAACGGATCCCCCGTGAATTTAACCACGGTCACATATTCTGTGGGTAAATTTCTAGAATCGATTCATCCGCCCTGGAGCCAACAACGTCAGCCAAGTCCCCCCAGAGTGGGTTCACGTAAGCCACATAGGCTTAACTCTGGTGGACCATCATCTGCAGGACGCTATGACAACAAAGTCGCCATAGAAGGCATCCCAAATAATGTGCCCATTTATTGGGTTCTTCTAAAATCAATGAAAACTAAACATATGCCACTTACCCAATTGGCGATCACAGAAATTATAATCTATATACTTCACATTTTTCATAAACAATCTCATACGAGACACATTTTAATAAAACATCAAAATGTTCAAACAATTGATTCAATAAAACCAAAACCAATGTGTATGTGTGTGTACAATTTCGTATTTGTTGATCACGTTCGGTTGATCAATCACAAGGTGGTGAACCACCTTTCGGAAGGGTCAACTACAACAAATAG
Organism: Arctium lappa; assembly: GCA_023525745.1. NCBI lineage: Eukaryota > Viridiplantae > Streptophyta > Magnoliopsida > Asterales > Asteraceae > Arctium > Arctium lappa. The sequence goes on from CM042055.1 coordinate 81,164,682, forward strand.
TTGCCCACGATTCAAAAGAAATGAAATCCATACCTTGATCGGATTGAGATGTAACACGTGATTAATCGAGACCGACTATGAACTTTAACTCGTTCGATTGCCTATTTAAACCACCAATTATTATCAGTCGCATAACCTAAAACTCAAAGCTTATTATCCTAAGCTTAAACACAAAATTATATTCTCTTAGACATTAAACCGATCACTTGGTGTGCGGTTAAACATCTAGATACAAATATCATCGTTTTAATTCTAAACTTTATCCGTTTGTAATTTTAACAAAAACAAACATTCCTATACATGTTTATGATTATAACTTTACAATATATAATCATAATCTACCACACAACTTCAACTACCCTAACTTACCAACTTAAATAACTTAAGAATAAATTTATACCTCTAAGAAGGATTCGTCGCGTAGATTCCGAATATGTAATTATTTCGTCGATTACTTCAACGGATCGTAAGATAATCTAGAGAGAAGTTTTTGAAAGTTTAGAGAGAGAGAGAGATGAGAGAGAGGCGGTGTTGAATGAAGAAGACGATGGATGAATGGATTTGTTTTTTTTTTCTCTTATATGTTATATATATATATATATATAGTTTTAATAATAGTTTAGGTAAATGACGATTTTAACCCTTAACTATCTTTGGTTGTCATTTTTAATTACGGTTCAATTCGGGTAAAAAATAATTATACGCTTTTAAAATCGAGTCTTACATATATAATTTTCTTTGGAAAATGAGAGTTGGCAGCCAATATCAACCCTCTCTTCCAAATCCTACTTTCTTGCTAATTTATTATGGGATTTCAATCGTGAGGTAAAACATATTTATCTAACTAAAATTTTGATTATCAAAATCAACCCTTGTTTCTTACAGTCATTTTCATTCTCCAATCTTGCACCTTGCATCAAGGTGGGATAATTGAACTACAATACAATGCAATATTTTAGAATACTGAAATCTCACAATGTCATCTCATTATTTATGGTTGTTCTTTTTTATATAAATAAAGTCACATAAAGATTAATATTTTATAAAATTTGATTTTTAGCGAAAGAGGTCGACTAAAATGAGACAACCACATAGGTTGCCACAAACTCTTAAACTTGTAAGTCATCTTATCCGCCTTTTCTTTTGTTTACCTCATCTTCCAAATTTATTATCTTTACGTTGATGTGGATTAACCAAATAAGACAGCTCATGCACCTTTTATATACTAACCTCTTCTTTCAATTCTATCTTTTTTTTACCGATGTGGGATAAATAAATAAAACATTTCATCCAGCTTTTATATACTAACATCTTCTTCCAAATCTATTGTCTTTATGTCGATGTGGGACAATCAAATAAGACATCTCATTCAACTTTTACATACTCATCCATTCTTCCAAATTTATTTTCTTTCTGTCAATGTGGGATAACCAAATAACATTACAATTCAAGATTTGAGAATACTTAAATCTTCTTGTGACTTGTGAGAAAATAAAAAGACATCAAGGTTCAACATTGATAATATTGTATAAATTGATGAAATATGATGATTTGTATACATTTGTCTATCGATTTATTTGCTTATATAAATGGGTATGTTTAACAAAAATAGGGTCGGCCAAAAAGAATATTTAGCCAAGTAAACCTTTAATTTATCAAAATCTAAATCTTTGTGTTTCTACAGGTATATCTTCATTCTCCAATCTTATATTCACTCGTCAATGTGAGATGTGTAAAACACCACCAGAATATAGTAGTATTTATGGTATTTCGGATAGAACTTTTGCCCAGAACATATTTCGGTTATTGATTTTACTGATAGGGGTTTTTCCGCAATGCATGAAATGAATTTTCGGTTTGCATGTCATAGTAATTACAATTTTGGGCAAGTACGTTTTATCGGTGCGGCCTAAATTTGAAACGCGAATAAAAATATATATACATACATATTTATTTATTTATTTACGTTCCTATTGTGTTGTTACATTTGGGAAATGATCGGACGTATATAGGTTTTGTTGGAAATTTTATTTTCCGACCTTTTGTGTTAAATTAAAAGATTTTAAAGTTGAAGTTGTGAAATTCTCTTTTGTGAGTTGTACAAACTTTTGTTGCTCGTGTTATAGGGCGGAAAGTTATTTTCATATGCATGGCATAAATTAATGCATACTAAGACCATGGTAGTCCGTTGAAAATTTTGTTACGCATTTTTTGTTATCGTTTTATTAGCATAGGTAACGAGCAAATGAGTTTTGAAAATGGTTTTATATGTGTGGCATTGTCGATCAATTTTGAAAACTATTGGTATTTTGATAATTGTCAGTACTTCCGTCGATTTGGAAATCGATGCTTGAGAGCATGGTGGGAGTTGGTGGTAATGTTTATTGGATACATTTGATGAGAATGTCGAGGTGGATTTTAAGTACAAATCGATTATCAAGGGGACCTTGATACGTCGTATTTAGAGGTAACTAACGAAATGTTTGATTTGGGGTATTTTTGGTGGAAATGATTGAATAAGGCTGTAGGTTACTCTTGGGGTAATACGAGCAATCTAAGGTTGGGAGGTGTAACACTCTAAATTTCAGTGTGTATTAAAACATTTAAAACCTGACAAATGACAAAGGTAAATCCATTAACTTCCCATAAATGGGGTCAGTCCTTAAGACTATACAATTCTATACAAGGATTTCATCAAAAGAATGAGACTTAACAATGCCCAGCACCAATACTAAAACATCTCCAAAAACCTCGAGACTCAAAACTCGTCTCTCCAAAAACCCCGACACCCATCGCTAATGGAAACCTGTTATACACGTCATTTGAGAAAAAGTGTCACACTATAAATCCTGGTGAGAACATACAGTTTATAAAGCTCAAAAGATAAAACATCAGTATCATAAAGGAATCTTTTCATAAAGGTTTAGCTTGTAAAGATAACATTTCGCCACAACCGGGCCTCTTCGGTCCAAAACTCTTAAACGGTGATAAAAGGACCATTTTACCAAGGAGAGTGGTGTAACACAAAGTAGACCACAAATCCGAGTTATGAGCTAAACACTTGGAGTCCTCAGCAATGAACCCAGAGTCCGTGCTACGAGGTGAGATCGCGCTCCCAAGGGAAACCAATGTATACTCCTTCACTAGGATCACCATGAACCATGGCTAGTAACCGGCCTCACATAACCGTACCATAAACTCATCACGGAACATGTGATCCATAGCTACATATTTGGGGAATATAGCCTCCCAACAAAACAGTCTACTCCAAAACCTAGGGATCCACTAGTAATGGTAAGGACTCGTCACAACAACATATGTGACCAACCATAAATAAATATATGGTAATAAGTACATTTTATAAACAAAATGCTACTTCCAGTTCAACTTCTGGTAAGAACGAAAACCATTAAAATGAGTTCATAATCATCCTTTTCAAACGACTATATAATGTGCAAGTAAAACATCATTTTACTTCAATAAGGCGGAACCCGTCATTTTGGTCAGAACTGACCGGGAACCCCGAAAATCACCAAAAACTTCATTTACAACAAAATGTAGAGAACATAAAATCATACCGTAGAAATACTTTAGATTTCGCAAATAAGAGTTTTGACATGTATAAAGTTTGTAAAATGATAGTAGGAACTCACCGGTAGGTTTTCAGAATAAAACCCGGAAAACCAGATAATGACCACGACGTAGAGGTGAAGCTTAAAACACCGACCCCTCGCTAGAAACACCGAAAACTAGCAACCAAACGAGCCTTGAAGATCGGAGAAGAAAAAGAGAGAAAAGAAGAGAGAGAGAGAAATATCTGAGATTTCTAAAAGAAATCTCACAAAAGAGATATTTAGCCAAGGATTTGCACAACTCCCAACACAGCGCACGGCCCGTGCGTTTTCCAAAGGGGAGGGCGCACGGCCCGTGCGTTTTCCACTGACTTGCATACTGTTTCATGCGCACGGCCCGTGCGCATTTCCTGAAGGATGGCGCACGACCCGTGCGCCTTGTAGACAGAAACATCATCCTCTTTTCTTCTTTAACAACCTCGCAAAACCAAACGAAAATTCGGGGTGTTACAATCCTCCCCAACTTGGGAATGATTTCGTCCCCGAAATCCCAACTACTCAAAAAGGTGAGGATATCTTCGCTTCATATCCTCCTCGGCTTCCCACATCACATTTGCTCCTCGGTGATGCTTCCACTGCACTTTGACCAAGGTGACTTCTTTATGACGCAACTTCTTAGACTTTCTCTCTAAGATGGCGTCGGGGTCTTCCACACAACGGTTGCCTTCGTCAACCCTTAACTCTGAAAGGGGAATGACGCTGTCTTCTACCGCCAAACATTTCCGGAGGTAGCAAACATGAAACGTGTTGTGTATTCTGCTCAACTCCGGTGGCAGTTCCAACTGGTAGGCTTGCAAACCCACCCGTTTAAGCACTTTGAAAGGTCCGAGGAAACGGGGACTCAACTTCCCACGTTTTCCGAACCGTATAATGCCTTTCCACGGCGACAATTTAAGCATAACACGGTCGCCTACTTGGAATTCCATCGGCCGCCTCTTCTTATCGGCATAACTCTTCTGACGATCTTGAGCCGCTTTCATTCTTTCACGAATGCACTTGACTTTATCGGCAGTCTCTTGCACGATCTCAGGTCCAGCGAACTGCTTTTCTCCCGCTTCAAGCCAGCATACGGGAGTCCGACACTTTCGCCCATACAAAGCCTCAAAGGGTGCCATTCCGATACTCGAGTGGTAGCTATTGTTATAGGCAAACTCCACCAAAGGCAGGTGAGTGTCCCAGCTACCCCCGAAATTGATGACACAAGACCTCAACATGTCTTCCAAAGTTTGGATCGTTCGTTCGCTCTGCCCGTCGGTTTGCGGATGGTAAGCCGTACTCAACTTCACTCGAGTACCTAGCTCTTTCTGAAATCCATCCCAGAAGTTCGAAGTAAACCGACTGTCGCGATCCGACACGATCGACAATGGTATGCCATGTCTCGAGACCACCTCATCGATATAAAGCTTTGCTAACTTATCCATCGGTAGAGTCTCGCGCATGGCCAAGAAATGAGCGCTCTTCGTTAATCTGTCAACTATCACCCAAATGGTATCGTGACCTCGAAGAGTTTTAGGCAACTTCGTCACGAAGTCCATGGTGATATGCTCCCATTTCCATTCGGGAATCTCTAAAGACTGAAAACTCCCGTACGGTCTCTGATGTTCGGCCTTAACTTGTGAACACGTCACACAACTGTAACATCCCGCCTGCCTCGACAACAATATTGTCCGCTTTGCCCCTAGATTTAACCAACGTGTAGCGCACGGATTTGTTTCTGGCGACCTGGTGAGAAACTTCCCAGGGGGTTACCCATCTTGGGACTACTCCCACCCAAGCACGCTTAACCTCAGAGTTCCCAGAACCTGACGTGCTTGTGGCCCCAAAACGCGTTGTTGTTAGGAAGGCCAAGATATTACTTATAACACCCAGCATCACTACTGTCCACGGCCGATATGGGATATGACTAAGGTGTTACAAACACCCCCCCTTGGGACTCATCGTCCTCGATGAGGTTTGCCCCATATCCCGAACGGCACACGAGTGGCTCTGATACCATATCTGTAACACCCCCTGTTCCGCGTGGTTAAGAACGGGGCGATGTCACAGTTCAGGGGACATCAAAACAAAAATAAATCCACTGAGTAGACTTATAAAATTCAGAGCATGACTATACCACATAAACACGAAGTTACAAACCATCATATGAAGACAACTATAGCTAAGTTTTACAAATATATTTACATGGACATAAAAACAAAAGACCCAAAAAGCATAATATTCAAAGATCTTCAAAAGGAAGTCCAAAATAGTTGTCTTCTTTTCTTTATATTCCCGTCCCCTGTCTAATCATCTAGTACCTGCCGTGCCAACAAAACACACACGGCTGAGCAACTTTGCCCAGTGAACGGATTAATAATAATAAAAGAAACGATAATTTAACGAGTGGAAACGGAAATGAAATAAAGAATATTGATATTAGTAACTATCAAACAAATGTTAAATAAGTGTAGACCACCAAGGCCTATCTGATTCATCATTTAAAATATATAAAAAGAATGTATTTTTAAAAGAGTAAAAACCGTAAAACCAATCAAACATCACAAAGATGTAACAAGGGTCACAAAGACCAGTGTGTATCACAAAGATACGTCATTCTCACGGGTTGATCAAACCACGTAAGTCCCATGGGGTAGCAGTGTGGGCACACTCACCATCTAACCCCTGCCGTGAATAATTCACGACCCGACTCATGCAACTAGGATCGATCCATTCGCCCTCGATAGCCGTTACTTGGCCAGACCCCATACGTGTCCATTCTAAGTGAGGACGCCACGATTGTATAGACACCGTGGAAGCATCCCGACCTTGGTGCCCCCAATGGTCAAGTATTCTATAAATCGAAAACGGAATCATAGGTCTACAACACATGCGACCTCATGGAAACAAATTCAAAAATCCAATAAACCTTGAAGGTTTTAATTCAATTGTTTACCAATGATTCATGATTCGAAGCAAAGAAATATCATATAATCATAATCAAATATCTTTAAATAATAATGTCACATGATAACTCAAAACCAACAATTTTCAAAAGTTCAATTCGGAAAGTTACCATTTCACTTATGTGATAGGTAATGCATGGTGTACCATACTCAAGGAATAGACACGTATATACAAATACGTATCCAAGTATCAAACAAATAAAGAAATCCGTACCTCAATTGAATTGAGATGCAACACGAGATTAATCGAGACCGATGACGAACTTTAACCCGTTCGATTTCCTATATAAACCACCAATTATTATTAACCGCACAACCTAAAACTCAAAGCTTATAATACTAGCTTAATCACAAATTTATATTCTCTTTGACATTAAACCGATCACTTGGTGTGCGGTTAAATATCTAGATATAAATATCACCATTTGATTCTAAACTTTACCCGTTTGTAATTTTGACAAAAACAAACATTCCTATATATGTAAATGATTATAACTTTGCTATATCTAACCATAATCTACCAACCAACTTCAACTATCCAAACTTACCAACTTAAAAAGAAATTTATACCTCTAGGAAGGGCTCGACGAGTAGATTCCGAATATGTAATTCTTTCGTTGATTTGCTTTACGAAATTGACATAAATTTAGAGAGAAGTTAAAGATTAGAGAGAGATATGAGATGAGTTTGGCGGTGATGATATACAGAAGACAACGGAATTGTAGTTTACTTCCAAATGTGTTAACATTTTCTTATATATATATAATTATAATTATAATAAGTTTGGATAAATGACGGTTTTTACCCCTCAACTATTTTAATTGACATTTTAATATATTATATATATCTAAAACGTAATATATATATATATGTGTAATATATATATAATCTAATAATATATATATATATATAAAGAGTTTAGGTTAATGACAATTTTAACCCTTAACTATCTTTGGTTACCATTTTTTTTATTTACGGTTTAATTCGGGTAAGAAATAATTATATGATTTTAAACCGAGTCTTAAACGGGTATTACATTTCTCCCCCTCTAAAAAGAAGGTTTCGTCCCCGAAACCAAATTAGAGATATATATATTTCATACCTTAAAATAGATGCGGATATTGCTTCCTTATCGAGTCTTCTGTTTCCCACGTCGCTTCCCGATCTGTATGATTTTTCCACAATACCTTCACAAAAGGGACGGTTCTGCGCCGCAATCTTCTCTCTTCTCGATCTATGATCGCTTCCGGCTCTTCAACATAAGAGAGATCTGGCTCAATTCGTTCTAGAGGATAGTCAATCACATGCAAAGGATGATATCGATATCCACGGAGCGACGATACATGGAAAACATCGTGAATGTGCGAAAGTTGCGGAGGTAATGAGGTAATGCCAAGCGATACGCCACCTCGCCAACTCTCTCTAATATCTCAAAAGGTCCAATATATCGAGGACTCAGTTTACCCTTGAATCCAAACCTTCGAACACCTCGAAAAGGAGAAATTTTCACAAAAACATGCTTACCGGGCTGAAATTCTATTGACCGTCTATGCTTATCCGCATAACTCTTTTGTCGTGATTGAGCTTCTTTCATTTTCTGCCTAGCCATTTCAACTTTTTCCGTGGTTATTTGAACAAGATCAGGGCCTTCGATAGCTTTCTCGCCTACTTCATTCCAACACAAAGGAGTTCGACATTTGCGTCCGTAAAGAGCCTCAAACGGAGCCATACAGATACTGGATTGGAAACTATTGTTATAGGAAAATTCAATTAAATAAAGATACTCATCCCAGCTACCAGACCACTCAAGAGCACAAGCTCGAAGCATATCTTCAAGAGTTTGGATTGTTCGTTCAGTTTGACCATCAGTTTGAGGATGATAAGATGAACTCATGGTTAACTTTGTACCCCAGGCCTGGTGGAGACTCTTCCAGAACCTAGAGGTAAATCTGGGATCTCTGTCAGAAGTAATTGAAACTGGAGTACCATGTAGTCGAACAATCTCTCTTTCAAACAATTCAGCTAACTTGTCAACTGAAAAGGTCTCTCGTATAGCCAGAAAATGTGCCGACTTCGTTAATCTGTCAACAATCACCCAGATAGCATTATGCTTACGTACAGTCCTTGGTAATCCTGTCACAAATTCCATTGAGATGTGCTCCCATTTCCATACTGGAATCTCTAAGGGTTGTAACAGACCGCTGGCTCGTTGATGCTCGATTTTCACTTTCTGGCAAGTCAAACATTTAGCAACATACTCGGCTATATCACGTTTCATACCGTTCCACCAAAAGTATTGCTTTAAGTCACGATACATCTTGGTAGATCCTGGATGAATTGAGAATAATGAGTTATGTGCTTCATTTAACACAACTTCCTTGACTTCAGGATCGTCAGGTACACAGATTCGGTTTCGATAGCAGATGGTACCCATGTTGTCTACCTGAAAATCTGATTTTGGATCATCTTTTGATTTTTCAAGGATAGCCCAAATCTCACCATCATGTTGTTGTGCTTCTTTGATTCTTGAAATCAATGTCGATTCAATCTTCAAACTGGATACAGATTCGACCCCAGTACGAGATACTAACTCAATACCCAATTTTTCCAATTCGGATACCAATTGAGGTTGAGCAATCAAACTCGATATAGTACCAAAATGTTTGCGACTCAACGCATTGGTAACTACGTTAGCTTTACCTGGATGGTATTGAATACGAACTTCATAATCTTTTAGAAGTTCGAGCCATCGTCGCTGACGCATATTCAACTCTTTTTGGGTAAAGATGTATTTTAGACTCTTATGATCAGTAAAGATATCACAGGTCTCACCATACAAATAATGACGCCATATTTTTAATGCAAAAATAACCGCAGCCAACTCTAAATCGTGAATCGGATATTTCACCTCATATGGTTTGAGTTGACGCGAGGCATATGCAATAACTCTACCGTTCTGCATCAAAACACATCCGAGTCCAGTTTGAGAAGCGTCACTATAAATCTGAAAACCACCTGATCCTGACGGCAATACCAAAACTGGAGCTGAAATCAACCTCCGTTTCAGTTCTGCAAAACTCTGGTCTTGTTTTGGACCCCAATCAAATTTAACTCCCTTTCGAAGGAGTTTTGTCAACGACAGTGCAATTCTAGAGAAATTTTCAACAAATCTCCTGTAATATCCTGCAAGTCCCAAGAAACTACGTACTTCGGAAATATTAGTTGGCTTTGGCCATTTAGCAATAGCTTCAACTTTAGCAGCATCGACTTTAATACCTTCCGCCGATATAATGTGGCCCAGAAAACTAACTTGTTGTAACCAGAATTCACACTTCGAAAATTTAGCGTAAAGTTTCTTTTCTCGAAGTGTTTCCAGTGCCTTTCGAAGATGAGTTTCGTGATCTTCTTTTGTTTTAGAATAAATCAAAATATCATCAATGAAAACGATCACGAACTCGTCGAGATAATCTTTAAAGACACGGTTCATGAGATCCATAAAGACTGCAGGAGCATTAGTCAGTCCGAACGGCATAACTACAAATTCATAATGACCGTAACGCGTTCGGAATGCAGTCCTTGGAATATCTTGCTCTCTTACTCGAAGCTGGTGATATCCAGATCTCAGATCGATCTTGGAAAAGTATGTGGCCCCTTGAAGCTGATCAAACAAATCGTCTATACGGGGCAAGGGATATTTATTTCGTACCGTTACTCGATTAAGTTCACGATAATCAATACATAATCACATCGAGCCATCCTTTTTCTTAACGAATAGGACCGGTGCTCCCCAAGGCGAAACACTGGGTCGGATATATCCCTTATCCAACAATTCCTGAACTTGTTCTTTTAGTTCCTTCATTTCAGTCGGAGCCATTCGGTAAGGAGCTTTTGAAATAGGACTAGCTCCCGGAACAAGTTCTATAGTAAATTCAACTTCTCTTTTCGGTGGAACTCCGGGAAGTTCATCAGGGAATACATCAAGGAACTCATTAACTACAGGGATATTTTCAAGTTTATAAGGTACCTCGTCTGGATCTTGCAACGATGCGAGATAACCTTCACAACCTTGCAAAGTAAACAAATTGGCCTTCAAAGATGATACAGTTGTAGTTCCTGGCTCCGGTTCTATCCCTTGATATATGAATTCAGGATGATCTTTATCACCAAAGAAAATCTTCTTTGAATTACAATCGATCGTTGCCTGATGCTTAGACAACCAATCCATTCCAAGGATAATATCGAAATTCTTCATTTTCATCGGGAGTAACGTAACTTCCCGAATATGGTCGCCGATAGTTAGAGGACAATTTTTGAATTCAGTCACAACACACACTGAACCACCTACCGGAGTCGTGATGAGTATAGGAGACTCTGTTGGTGATTCAAATTGTTTAAGATGTTCCTCTAAATTCTTAGACATAACAGAATGTGAAGCACCAGTATCAAATAACACATATATAGATCTATTAATAAGAGAAAGAATTCCGGAAACCATACCAGCAGTGGACTTTTCACCGGATAATGCAAATACACGACCTCCAGCTGTTGATGGCTTTTGTTTTTCTTGAAATTTAATTGACTGTTCAGACTTACAATCTTTGGCTAGGTGACCTTGATTACCACATTTATAACATGCCCCAGTCATTCGAAGACAAGGCCCTGGTCGGTGCCACTTTCCACAACGATTACACTTGATTGCAGAAGACGCTCCTGAAGAACCTTGATTATGACTAGAAGAAAAACCTGGTGCTTGAGACTTACCTGAACTGAACTTTGATTGATTCTTGTCATTATTGAATCTTGATTTATGAAAACTTTTACTATCCGCACGACCAGATTGAAAATCACGTTCCCGCTTCTTGTTACTGTCTGCTTTTCGATCCAAAGCTGCTTGACGAGATCTTTCAATATTCTTACCAGCATCAGCCAGTTGAGAGACAGAAGAAAAAGGAAGATTCAAAAGTTGATCCTTAAATATGTCGTTCAACGCCCATTTGAATTTATCGATTTGTTGGGCCGTAGTACCTGCTGTAGCACCCACGAATCTGGCTAGTCGAAGGAATCGAATTTGAAAGTCTGAAATAGATTCATCATCTCTCTGCTCGATAGATGAATATTCACGAGCATATGCGTCCTTGTCTGATGCAGTGAAATATTGTTGATAAAACAACTCTTTGAATCGAGCCCAACTGACAAGACATGCAGATAACTCAGATTGATTTGATTGTAACCAACCATACCACCAATTATGAGCATCATTCTCTAATTTATAGGTGGCTAACTCCACTTTTATCTGATCAGGACAACCCATTACCCGAAATTTTTTCTCTAGATGAGTGATCCAATTCTCTGCTTCAATGGGATTTGAAGCTGTGAAGTAAATATCCTTGGCTTTTGCTTGTTGAATTCCCTGAGCCATGTACCGATATTCTCAGATGCAGTACTGGAATTCGGAAGTTCATTAGATTGAGGAGGAGGGTTTCCACTAGATTGTCGTGATGCCTCAGCGAGTTGCTGAACGGTAGCAGCAATATCAGGATTTACTGTATGTTCTAGTGGAGGATTCGCCCCACTTCCAGATTCAGGAGGTGGATTCTTTCGAGGTCTACCCCTCCTTGGCGGCATTCTCTAAGAAACAAAGGAACATTTAGAGTTCAAAGTTGATAAAATATTTATCTTTATAAACAGATAGTAATTACCTAAATAGACGATACCTACCCATTCTTAAACTTACCCAATCCTCACAATCACAACTTAAAAGAACTACAAGATCATAAACCTATAGCTCTGATACCATATCTATAACATCTCGCCTGCCTCGACAACAATATTGTCCGCTTTGCCCCTGGATTTAACCAACGTGTAGCGCACGGATTTGTTTCTGGCGACCTGGTGAGAAACTACCCAGGGGGTTACCCATCCTGGGACTACTCCCACCCAAGCACGCTTAACCTCAGAGTTCCCAGAACCTGACGTGCTTGTGGCCCCAAAACGCGTTGTTGTTAGGAAGGCCAAGATATTACTTATAACACCCAGCATCACTCCTGTCCACGGCCGATATGGGATATGACTAAGGTGTTACAACAACGCTCAACGTAACGTGCCACATCAAGCTTCATTACCGGCCACCAATAATGCAACTTCAAGTCCCTGTACATCTTTGTGCTTCCCGGATGTATGGAATACCTGGACTTGTGTGCATCTTCTAGTAACAACTCACGGTTACCCCCTATCTTGGGCACCCACACACGACCGCTGAACAGTTTCACTCCACGGCTATCTTCCGTCAAGAGTAAACGCTGTTTTGTCATGACTTTTTCTTTGAGATTCTCCTCTAACAGTGCTTCCACCTGTGATGCCTTGATCTTCTCAACAAGACTAGACACAAGTTCGATTCTTGAATGGGTAGCTCGAATGCTTCCGCTATAGTCCTTCCGACTTAGCGCATCGGCCACCACGTTCGCCTTACCGGGATGGTAAAGCAATTCACAGTCGTAATCTTTCAGCAACTCGAGCCACCTCCTTTGCCTCATATTCAGCTCTTTCTGATGAAAGACATACTTCAGGCTCTTGTGATCCGTGTACAGAGTACATTTCGTGCCGTAGAGGTAATGTCGCCAAAGCTTCAAAGCGAACACCACCGCTGCTAACTCCAGATCATGGGTTGGATAATTCTGCTCGTGTATTTTGAGCTGCCTCGAGGCATAAGCGATTACCTTACCTCGTTGCATCAACACACAACCCAATCCCATCTTTGAAGCGTCGCTGTAAACCACGAAATCTTCCGACCCTTCAGGTAGTGTCAAGATCGGAGCTTCACACAACTTCTTTTGAAGGATCCGGAACGCCTTCTCTTGGGTTTCGGTCCATTCGAACTTCACATTCTTCCGAGTCAGAACTGTTAAGGAAGAAGCGATCTTGGAAAAGCCTTGAATGAATCTCCTGTAGTATCCTGCCAGACCCAAGAAACTTCTGATCTCTGACGGACTCTTAGGAGGCTCCCAATTCATCATAGCTTCAATCTTGGAGGGATCTACTTTCACTCCTTCTCGAGTGACTACGTGCCCCAGAAATTGTACTTCTTTAAGCCAAAAGTCGTACTTGGAAAACTTGGCGTACAATCTTTCTCTTCTCAATACTTCCAGAACCTCACGTAGATGCTGTTCGTGTTCCGACTCACTCTTGGAGTACACTAGTATGTCATCGATGAATACAATGACCGACTTGTCGAGGAAAAGTCGGCACACTCTATTCATCAAGTCCATAAACACTGCTGGTGCGTTCGTCAGGCCAAAAGGCATTACAAGGAACTCATAATGGCCGTAACGCGTTGTGAAAGCCGTCTTCAGAACATCTTCTTCTCTTACCTTCACTTGGTGATAACCTGATCGTAAGTCGATTTTGGAGAAACAACCTGCTCCTTGAAGTTGATCGAACAAGTCGTCTATCCTCGGAAGCGGATACCTGTTCTTCACTGTAGCTTTGTTCAACTCACGATAGTCAATGCACATTCTCATTGTGCCATCCTTCTTCTTGACAAATAAGACCGGAGCTCCCCAAGGTGACGAACTCGGTCTTATGAATCCTTTCTCAAATAGCTCCTAGAGTTGTGCTACCATCTCTTGCATCTCCGATGGCGCTAAACGATAAGGTGCTTTAGCGATCGGTGCAGCACCAGGCACAAGATCAATCTGAAACTCTACCTGCCGATCGGGTGGAAACCCGGGCAAGTCGTCCGGAAAGATATTTGGAAACTCACGCACGATCTTCACATCTTCCAGCTTTGATTTCTCCAACTTAGCATCGATCACATAGGCTAGGAAAGACGCACATCCTTTTATTAAACACTTGCGTGCTCTTGCCATTGTGATTATTGCCACTTCACCCTTCCTCTTTTCACCATAGATGACCACGACCTCTCCAGAGAGGTTGGGAAGTCGAATCATCTTCTTGGAACACACGAACTCGGCTTGATTGTTTGACAACCAATCCATACCGATTACAACATCAAAACCCCCGATTAACATCGGTAATAGATCGATCGAGAATTCTTTCCCTTTGATACTAAGAGTACACTGCCTCAGAACTTCGCGGATCAGAACTTGACTACCATCGGCTATTTCTACTACTAATGCATCCTCAAGACTAGTAGTGGGCATAGAAATTTTCTGACGGAACAATTCAGATACGAAAGAGAAACTAGCACCCGTATCGAACAAAATACGAGCAGGTACAGAGTTTATAAGAAAAGTACCCGATACCACATCAGCGGATGCTCTAGCCTCTTCGGCCGTCATCTGAAATGCTCGACTCTGAACCTTCGGAGGGTTCTCCTTCCTTGCTGGAGCGCTACCCGACACAAGCTTCGGGCAATCCTTTCTCGAGTGTCCCGGTGTCTTGCACTCAAAACAGATGATCCCCCTGAGCGGGCAATCTCTGACAGTATGACCAGACTTCCCACACTTGAAGCCAGTTTGAGAATTGTTGTAACAGTTACCGTGATGCTTGGTTCGACACCTCGGGCACCACTTAGCTTCCTAATGACTGCTAAAGTTGCGGTTTCCGACAAAAGGTCGGGTCCGCTTGGGAGGTACTGAACTGCTCTCCCACTTTCTCTTATCAGACACTATCACAGAATTCTCAGATTTGCCCTTCGCGAACATCTCTTCCATGAATTGAGCTTCCTCCACCATCTCTCGGAGGTTAGAAGCTTTGGAATTATGGACCATCGATTGCATGTCCCCAGGTAGGCCATTCAGATAGGCCTTCATCTTACCTTTCTCTGTTGGGGCAGCATGCCCCACCAGACCAAGCTTCTCCATAAACTGACGGGTGTACTCCCTCACCGTCAGGCTTCCCTTCACCAAGGACCGAAACTCTTTCTCAATTCGGTCCATCGTTCTCTGGTTGCAGAACTCTTCTAGCAACTTCTTCTTGAACTCGGCCCAAGACAACTGAGCCAACACTTCAGGAGATAGAGTGGATTGGATAATATTCCACCAGATGAGTGCAGTGTCCCTCAGCAATTGGGTACCGAACCGCACCCTCTGATCATTACCACATTCGGAAGAGCCAAAAGCTTGCTCAACCGCTCGGATCCACTTCACACACAAGACTGGGTCGTCAGAACCAGAGAACTCTGGCGGTCCGCAACCCAAAAAGGATTTGTAGGAACAACTTTTCCTATCTCTCGGAGCACCAACAATCCTGTTCTCCTCAGCCCTGACCCCCGTACCAGCGCCTCCAGAACCTGCTACGATGTTTTCCACAACCGTCCCACTTCTACGATTGTTCACATCACGGTCCTCAATCACTTTTAGCAGAAACTCTTGCTGCTTTGCCATCTCTTCCCTCATTGCCAACATCATGCTGGCCATCATCTCAGAAGGGGAACTAGCATCCCTGATTACTGGGTGGGACGAAGCCAGGTCCATACGTGGAATGACCTCTGGCCCCCCACCTAGTATTTGTGGAATAGGTGGACGCACCACAACCTCAACACCTTCCGGCTGGTCGGCGGTGGAGGCTGTCGCTTCCAAACCATCAACACGAGTACGCGGTCTACCACGCGTATTCACCATCCTGAACTGCTTCACAGAACAGAGACAGAGATAAGAGAGAGATTTGAATAAACACGAAGGAAACGTACTACCACATTACCAATTGTCACAGCAATAGAAATTCAAGCACACTTACGTACGATATCTTCATAATAACATTAGCTAAGTGAGATTATGAACAAATAGCACATAAAAGTTCTCGTCACGATCACCACAACTCCTGATAAACGTACTTTCCGTTGACTCTAAGACTAACCCATCTTAGAAGTTCTACCCAATCTCGCAGATCAATTCTTAGCATACTCAGTCTAAGTCTAGACATCTTACATTCATGCCTAGTTCGTTTAAACTAGAGCTCTGATACCAACTTGTAACACTCTAAATTTCAGAGTGTATTAAAACATTTAAAACCTGACAAATGACAAAGGTAAATCCATTAACTTCCCATAAATGGGGTCAGTCCTTAAGACTATACAATTCTATACAAGGATTTCATCAAAAGAATGGGACTTAACAATGCCCAGCACCAATACTAAAACATCTCCAAAACACCTCGAGACTCAAAACTCGTCTCTCCAAAAACCCCGGCACCCATCGCTAATGGAAACCTGTTATACACGTCATTTGAGAAAAAGTGTCATACTATAAAGCCTGGTGAGAACATACAGTTTATAAAGCTCAAAAGATAAAACATCAGTATCATAAAGGAATCTTTTCATAAAGGTTTAGTTCGTAAAGATAACATTTCGCCACAACCGGGCCTCTTCGGTCCAAAACTCTTAAACGGTGATAAAAGGACCATTTTACCAAGGAGAGTGGTGTAACACAAAGTAGACCACAAGTCCGAGTTATGAGCTAAACACTTGGAGTCCTCAACAATGAACCCAGAGTCCGTGCTACGAGGTGAGATCGCGCTACCAAGGGAAACCAATGTATACTCCTTCACTAGGATCACCATGAACCATGGCTAGTAACCGGCCTCACATAACCGTACCATAAACTCATCACGGAACATGTGATCCATAACTACATATTTGGGGAATATAGCCTCCCAACAAAACAGTCTACTCCAAAACCTAGGGATCCACTAGTAATGGTAAGGACTCGTCACAACAACATATGTGACCAACCATAAATAAATATATGGTAATAAGTACATTTTATAAACAAAATGCTACTTCCAGTTCAACTTCTGGTAAGAACGAAAACCATTAAAATGAGTTCATAATCATCCTTTTCAAACGACTATATAATGTGCAAGTAAAACATCATTTTACTTCAATAAGGCGGAACCCGTCATTTTGGTCAGAACTGACCGGGAACCCCGAGAATCACCAAAAACTTCATTTACAACAAAATGTAGAGAACATAAAATCATACCGTAGAAATACTTTAGATTTCGCAAATAAGAGTTTTGACATGTATAAAGTTTGTAAAATGATAGTAGGAACTCACCGGTAGGTTTTCAGAATAAAACCCGGAAAACCAGATAATGACCACGACGTAGAGGTGAAGCTTAAAACACCGACCCCTCGCTAGAAACACCGAAAACTAGCAACCAAACGAGCCTTGAAGATCGGAGAAGAAAAAGAGAGAAAAGAAGAGAGAGAGAGAAATATTTGAGATTTCTAAAAGAAATCTCACAAAAGAGATATTTAGCCAAGGATTTGCACAACTCCCAACACAGCGCACGACCCGTGCGTTTTCCAAAGGGGAGGGCGCACGACCCGTGCGTTTTCCACTGACTTGCGCACTGTTTCATGCGCACGACCCGTGCGCATTTCCTGAAGGATGGCGCACGAACCGTGCGCCCTGTAGACAGAAACATCATCATCTTTTCTTCTTTAACAACCTCGCAAAACCAAACGAAAATTCGGGGTGTTACAGGAGGCAATCGAGATTTAATGACTAAGAAAATGGTTAATCAGGGACTCAATATTCATCCTGACATCGACAAAATATATTGAACGTTAAGATTTAGTTTGTAATGGCACGGTATGAGAAACACAGCGACAACCTAAACCGGGATGCAATCGGGTCGTATATGAGGTGAAGTCTCATGAAGGTATTCCTTTTTGGACAGTAAGTCAATCAATATTTCCATGTGTGATGTTGGGTGCTTGGTGGTTCCAGATTTCGAGGACGAAATCTCTTTTAAGGTTGGGAGGATTGTAACACCCCAATTTTTGAAAGGTATCATTCCAAGTTAATACAGAAACCGAGATATTAAGGAAAAATAATATTTTTGATTTTTGACTTGAATCCTTGATTTTATAGTCTAGATGGATGAAGGATTCAATTACGAGTCCAACGGTTCTTTCCGGAGCAAAAACGGAGCTATAACGAAGAAGTTATGAACAAAACAAGATTTGAACATTTGTGAAGAGGCTGAGTGTGCCACTGGGTGTGGCGCACGACCCGTGCGCCCTCCCTTCACAAATAGCGCACGGGCCGTACGCATGGTGCAGAGCTCTTATTCGGGCATTAAAAGACTTTAACCTCAAATATCCTCATTTCTCATCTTTCTCATTTCTCTCATTCTCTCCCAACCCTTCCTCTCAACCTACCTCATCTAAACTCCTACCAAACACCAAATCATCACCAAGTGTTGCTAGAGTGAGGATCTTCACCCAAGGTTTCGGTTTGGAAGCTTCATCACCAACCTCATCTTCATCTTCTCCAAGTGTTCTTCACCATTGTTGGCCAAATTTGGAGGTTTTCCAATAAACCTACTTGTAAGTCATTCTAACCATTTCTAAACCATGGAATAAGTTATAAAAGCTTCATTGATGGTTTTCTAGTACTTGATTTCTCTAGATTTCGGTTTAGATCTTTGTTGGAAGTTTTGGGTCAAAATTAGGGTTTTGCCCAAAATAGAGATCTCGTTAATTAAGTGTTTGGGAATCAATTATTTATGGTAGATAATGTATATTTGTGGTTGGAACCTTGTGAATCTAGGTTTTTTGGAAGATTTGGTTTGAAGGACCAAGTTTCTTCAAGGAAGGATATAAGTGGGTAAATACTAGATTTAGCTTAAATCTAACAAGGTGAGTTTACTAAACTTTTGTTAAAACTAGATACACATCATATTTGCTTAATTGTTGTTATTATCACATATTTCTCAAAGTGGTCATCTTTACGGGCTTATGTATTTGATGGTATTTCCATGAGATTATGTGAGATATGTGCATATGAAGTATCATACTATGATTTACTCTATGTTGTGTAAGTATTTGGGAAATTTACATATGTGTGCCCACAATGGGTATTTGACATGATTATGGAACATATGTTTGGTAAAACATGATGATTTCCATTCGGGATACACTCTTGGTGTTATTGTATCTACTACGTGGTTATGTGGATATTTAAGTCTTATGTTAGACTCATGCTATTAGGAGGGTGTTATCGTACCCGTGGTTGGTACCGGAATATATTTGGTTGAAATATACCTAAGGACCTCCTATATGCTTTATGTTGGACGAACCAAGTCAAGGACACAAGGAGGATGTAGTCGGAGGCACCACCGTGATGGTATGTGCTTAGACCTCCACCACTCGGATAAGGTGGAATTTTCGGGTGTGCCGGGCCTTTGGGATGCGCCTCTCGGATAAAGTGGAACTTTCGGAGGGCATCAAGGTACATCGACTCTGGGGTGGAATTGATTGGTGCTATGGGTCTCCCCCGTTGACTCCATACATGTGGAAAATTGGTTAACTGCTGATAAGAATTGTATATGTTCTACCATGCTATTTATTGTTCAACTCACTAGGCTTTTTGGCCTAACACTTGTTTGGTGTCGATGTGTATCTCAGGTTTTAGCGGCACCGGATCTAAGCGGGTACAGTGCTTGGGTGAGAGATTTGAAAATATTGCAATTGGACTTACTTTTGGTAGGAGAACCTTTGGGTCTATAAATGACCCCCTTATTTGTAATCTCTTTTCTAGTTATGGGAATTAGATAAGTTGATGGTTATTTATTGTCCGTCTATTTACGACTGTATTTAAACAGGGTGGTGTATTTTTCCATTGTTGGGAGGCTCTTGCTTTGGCAATTTTAAATACCGCATGTCTGTTTTTCGGATTTTTGTTATCCCTATTTTTAGGGTGTTACAACAAGATAAGTTCAAAAACAATGTTGAGTTCATTTTGAACGTATTGACGAAACGACTATAATAGTGTAATTTATAAAAAAAACTAATTTTTTTGATATATTTTAGTTAATATTCGATTATGTATGTTAATAAAATAAAAATGTAAATGAAAAAGTAATTGATATAAAATAAATTAAATAACTAATTATAACTTTATAAGAATGCAAAGTGTAATTTTTTTTCTAAAACTATAAGCAGAAAGTAAATTTTTACACATAAAATTTTCTATGTGAGGATGTTTGTTATTTTTATTTTTTTGGAAAAAAACAATCCTTATGTAGGAAAAAAAACATTATGTGCAAACTTTGGCAATTTTAGGAAAAAAAAACTTTGAAAGATGGTAAAACAAAATGAATTTGGTTGATTAGATTGATTATTTTAGTTAACTTTCCCATTTTTAATTTGTAGACGGATAAAATAGGTGACTTTGTTTTTAATTTGTAGTTTTACCTACTATATGGGTTGCAATTTACATTTTTAAGTAAAAAAAATGTATTCAACATGTTATCAAAAGTCCAAGGATTTAGTTAACAGGTTATGACATGTCCAAGGGCTTATTTGTTCCAAAACAATTGTTCAAGGACTTAATCACTCCAAACACTAAAGTCAATTGAGTTTTTTTTGGACCTTTCCCTATTTTTTAGGAGTGGAACTTTGGGTTTTAGTTTTTGTTACATTTTACCCTTTTGATTTTAATTTGGTTCTAAAATTCAAGGTCAAAGTCACTGGTAATGATGTTTTTATGCTTTATATAAATTTTAATTTCAAAAAGATGTTTTTATGCTTTATATAATTTTTAATTTCAAAATTTCAAAAAGATGTTTTTACGCTTCATCACCATCTTCAAACTCATTGTTCCTAAACATCCAATGGCTTAACCATACTATACCCCCTTCTTCATTAATTTATGGAGCAACCCACCATCACGGGTCGTATATCTTGACGGACACCTCTTTATCAAATTCCTTATTACAGTTCTTTGGAATATGACACTATGTGCTTGAAACTATAGTAGTCACAAAGCACACATTTAACCCTCGAATGTCGAATCATACAACTGTTACCAAATGATGGCAACGTAAAATGAATCATGAATATTTGAACCGTTCATCTAACCTAATGAATATTTGGTTTTATAAGTATTTCAATTATTTCATAATTTAAATCAATAATCATCATAAATGAACTTTATCAACTTTCATAAATATCTCCATCATAATAAATAAACCATCATTATCTTCCATAAATATTGCAATTGTTTTCTAATAGTTGTGATATTAACACGATTTTATTTAAAACTATATTATATATCATCAAAATTTTAAAATTTGGTTATATCTTTTTGACCCAAAAAACCCATCTCAAACGGGCTAGAAAGATTTTAAACTAGAAAAAAACCTAAATTAGTTTTATCATTCCCATTGATCTCCCTTTTTATTGTACTTTTTGTTTTTCGATTCTTTAGCTTTTTTGATATTTCTATACGTGCTCTATCAAAAATTTTAAAATGGGAAAAGCCAGAAACAAAAATATTATAAAAAAGAGGGAGATCGATATGATGACAGGTAGTGATGGCCAAATGGGCCCGACCTGACCCGGACCGATCGATTAACCGAGCCCGACCCGACTGAAAGCCCGGCCCGGTGGAAAACCGGTTTTGAGCCCGAAAACCTAGACCGGTTTGGGTTTTTGGAGTTTTCGGCGGCCCGGCCAGGCTCGGCCCGAAACCGGTTCACGGCCCGGTTTTTTGGCCCGACCCGGCCCGATTTTAACAATTCAAAATTATAGCCGTTGGTATGCATTTTTTGACCGTTTTTTTGGTGTTTTTTACCCCTCCAAACCCATATAAATACTTGTGTTGGTTATGGATAGTGACACCAACTTACAAAACACAAAAAACGCATACAATTCTCATTTATCGGCTCTCGTTATATTCGTTTCTCGCAAGTTCTAGTCTAATATCTCTAGTTCTCTACTCTCTAGTCTCTACTCTCAAAATGGCCGAACAAAATTACCAAGTTATTGCCGATCATGGACGAAAAGCACCAATTTGGAACCATTTCAACTTGGTGATGCTCCCCGACGGTACAAAAAAAGCAAAATGCAAACGGTGTGGAGATCTCCTTGCGGCGGCCGCAAATAGCACGTTAAAGCGCCACTACGAGTCTTCGTGCAAGAAGTTGAAATCGGGTGACGATCCAAGTCAACCCATACTTGACAATTTCGGTCAAGTATGGTCGTATGATGCCGCGTTGGCCCGAGAAATGCAAATGAAATGTGTCATTCAAGTGGGGTTGCCGTTCGGACATTTCGACAATCCTCACATTACGAACATGATCAAACTCTCGCTCCAACCACGCTACGTGGGTTCGGTAAGTCGTCAAACTCTTAGACGTGATGCTATAAAACTTTGGAAAATGGCCAAAAAAGATACGCGACAAACGTTTTTATCATTATCCAACAACATTTCTTTAACGTGTGATATATGGAGCGCACCATTCGGATTGCCACAATCTTATATATGCATAACGGCACATTGGATTGTGCCGCAATTGTGGCAATTATGCAAACGTGTAATCACGTTTGAGCGCTTTGGTTTGCCACATTCGGGTGAGCGTCAATTTAATATAATTATGAGAAATATTGAATATTATAATTTAACTAATAAGGTTATTAGTATTTCGTTTGATAATGCTAGTAATAATACGTTATGTGTTGAGAAATTAAAGTTGACTTTAGCCCCTATTTTAAATGGAAAATTATTTCACACACGTTGTTGCGCACACATAATAAATCTAGCCGTTCAAGACGGCTTAGTAGTATGTAAACATTCTTTAACTAAGTTTAGACTTATGTTACGCCGGATTTTCACAAAAGGTAAAAGCATGCAACAAGCATATATAAAATATTGCAAAGATGTCGGTTTTAAAGCTTTGGGACCGGCACACGATATGGCGGTTCGATGGAATTTGACTTACAAAATGATGGATAATTTATTAAGACAAAAACCATATATTCACGCATTTTATAACATTCAATACCCGGATAACACGATATCTGAATATGATTGGCAAATGCTTGAAGACTTACATGATATTTTGGGCGATTTCAAAACTGCAACAACTTTGTTATCCGGTATTTATTATCCAACAAGCCCTTTACTTTTAAATCAAATATATATTTTGACAAGTAAAATTTCTCAATACGAAAACCATTTCAACTTTCACAACATGGTAGCACCAATGAAAGCAAAATTGTTAAAATATTTTAAAGAGATCCCCTTCAGTTTTCTTTGTGCCGCGGCATTAAATCCGTATTTAAATGTTACGGGTGTCGAAGTTTTAATACAATCAATATGTGTAGCGTTTGGTTTGGATACGGCTACAAATTCTTCTTTTTCAAGGAACCGCATACTACAATTTAATAGTGATTTTCATCAATTATTTGATATTTATAGAATTAATTATGGGGGAGGAAGCCAACAAACCCCTACAACTCAAATGTTTTCACCGGGTTCTAGTTCTAGTTCTCGTGGGCGAAACCGGTCTGACTTAATGGCAAATTTAATGAACTCGGTTTTAAATGAATCTAGTAAAAAATCTAGATTTGATGGAGATAATTTGAGTGAATTCAATATGTACATACATACTAATTTTATAGCGGCATCCTCCACAACCGTCAGCGATGTTGAATCACTAGATTTATTAGAATGGTGGAAAGGTAAACAACCACAATACCCGGTTTTGGCATCTATTGCCCTTGATATACTAACAATCCAAGCTAGTACCGTAGCTTCGGAGTCTGCTTTTTCTCTTAGTGGCAGGATCATATCGGAGCGTCGATCAAGATTAACCTCGGAGTCGGTAGAGTGCTGCATATGTTTGAAGGATTACTTGGATGGCCAACAAAGAATTCAACATGAAACAAGCCTGGAGGCGGATATAGACGATGTAGAATTAAACTTAGCCGAAAACGAAATCGACGAAGGACTAAGTACACCGGGAACCGTAACCGAGGACGATGCTAGTAGTGCCGGTGGCGTCTCACGTTACGGCGATGAAGAAGAAGAACCAGACATCGACCGCCTTGATGATAATACGGCTGTTGATCGACTGGAAAAATACGGAACTCTTGAAGACTACAATCCATAGTATAATCCATACTATAATCCATACAATCCATACAATTACAATCCATGGGGATGGGGTGAGGGTGGGAGTTCGGGAGCGGGACCTTCGGGTTCTTAGAATTTATGTATTGTAAGTTTATAACTTAAAATTATAAATAAAATGTATTTTAGAGATTTATTATAAATAAAACGTATTTTTAAAGTGTATTTTAGTGATTCAATCCAATTTTTATTTTTTAAAGTTTAGTAATTAATTATTATATAAAGGAAATTATTAAAAAATAAAAAAAAGGTAGCCCGAAACACTGTGAAGGTAAAAAACATTCGAACCTTCATAATGGCAATCACACTATGAAGGTAAAAAAACCTAAACCAAGTTAAAAAAAATCAAACCTTCACAGATAAAAGACTGTGAAGGTATATCCGAACCTTCACAGTGAAGACGTTGTGAAGGTAAAAAAAACCCGCACATTCACAGCGAAAAACACCGTGAACGTAATATTTACGGTGTTTTCCCTATGAAAAGTTCGATTTTTTTACCTTCACAGTTTTTTGGTGTGAAGTTTCATACTTTAAAGCTTGGTCTCACCGGTCTCACGGAAACTGTTTGGTCTCACGCGAACTTAAGTCTCTCTCTATCTCTCTCTCTCTCTATATATATATATATATATATATTTGTGTACGTATTTAAGTAGCAGAGCCTCCTGATTTATCCGGCTACACCATCTCCATTCTCCCCTACTCTACTCTTCATTTCTTCTCGCTTTCATCTCGAGGTTACAAACATATTCTTCACGATTTTTCATCTACTAATTATTACAATGGTTTTCTTTTGTGGGTTAATGTTATCTGGAATTCTGGTTTTATTTTAAATTATTTCTGTTGTTCATCGATTCTATTCTTCAAGGAAAAAAGGGTTTTAAAGTTCATTAAACTAGTGACAACCGTGTGCGTTGCACGGTAGCGATAATTTTTTTTAAAGAAGTACTTGATCGAGTTAAAATAGAACATAATTTCTTACTTAATAATTAATGAGATACAATTTAAAATGAAGAATGTATTTACATAAGCGGTTTATTTAACCAAACCATAATTTAACGTTTAATAATACTTGAACTTGGTTAGGCCACATCATTAGTTGTGGCGATAATTATTTCAAGAAATATATGTATCGAGATAAGATATATAAAACATAATTCGTCAGTTAACAGTTAATTGAATACAATATAAAATAATTGATGTGTTTCAATGAGTGGTTAATTATATGTATATATATATATATATATATATATATATATATATATATATATAATTTTCTTTGGAAAATGAGAGTTGGCAGCCAATATCAACCCTCTCTTCCAAATCCTACTTTCTTGCTAATTTATTATGGGATTTCAATCGTGAGGTAAAACATATTTATCTAACTAAAATTTTGATTATCAAAATCAACCCTTGTTTCTTACAGTCATCTTCATTCTCCAATCTTGCACCTTGCATCAAGGTGGGATAATTGAACTACAATACAATGCAATATTTTAGAATACTGAAATCTCACAATGTCATCTCATTATTTATGGTTGTTCTTTTTTATATAAATAAAGTCACATAAAGATTAATATTTTATAAAATTTGATTTTTAGCGTAAGAGGTCGACTAAAATGAGACAACCACATAGGTTGCCACAAACTCTTAAACTTGTAAGTCATCTTATCCGCCTTTTCTTTTGTTTACCTCATCTTCCAAATTTATTATCTTTACGTTGATGTGGATTAACCAAATAAGACAGCTCATGCACCTTTTATATACTAACCTCTTCTTTCAATTCTATCTTTTTTTACCGATGTGGGATAAATAAATAAAACATTTCATCCAGCTTTTATATACTAACATCTTCTTCCAAATCTATTGTCTTTATGTCGATGTGGGACAATCAAATCTCAGTGGAGTCTACTCTTATCAATGACTTACAAAGATGGCAGACTGAGGCTTTGAAGCCGGAACATGTCAAGTCTGAACGTATGGTGGGTTATTTAGATTCTTTAACTGACGATAACCGCGGACTTAAAGTCTTCAAGACCCGAATCTGGGTACCGAGACTCGGAGGCTTACGGGAGACTATCTTGGCGGAGGCACATAAGTCAAGATTATCTGTTCATCCAGGAAGTACGAAGATGTACCATGACTTGCGTATCGATTATTGGTGGCCGGGAATGAAAGTTGATATCTGTCGTTACGTTGAAAAGTGCATCACATGTTTGCAGGTAAAAGCCGAACATCAGAAGCCATACGGAAGTCTACAGCCACTCGATATACCTGTATGGAAATGGGAAGAACTGACAATGGATTTGGTAACAAAACTACCAAAGACTTCTCGACAGCACGATAGCATTTGGGTTATCGTGGACCGATTGACGAAGAGCGCACATTTCCTTCCTGTTCAGGAGTCATATACAATGGATCGATGGGCACAACTTTATATTGACGAGATTATTGCTCGACATGGCGTACCCTTGAAGGTAATCTCAGATCGTGATTCACGTTTCACTTCTAACTTTTGGTCCGGTCTACAGCGTGAATTGGGAACGCGAGTTGCATTGAGTACCGCGTATCATCCACAGACCGATGGACAATCAGAGCGTACGATCCAAACACTCGAAGATATGTTACGAGCTTGTGTACTTGAGTTTGGCGGAAGCTGGGACACTCACTTGCCCTTAGTTGAATTCTCATACAATAACAGCTATCACTCGACGATCGGAATGGCTCCTTTCGAGGCTCTGTACGGACGTAAGTATCGTACGCCTCTTTGTTGGCGGGAAACGGGAGAGAAGATTCTAGCTGGTCCAGAATTAGTCCAAATCACCCACGACAAGATTCAAGTTATACGAGAAAGAATGAAAGTTGCTCAGGATCGACAGAAATCTTATGCAGATTGCCGCCGAAGACCCATCGAGTTCTCAGTCGGAGACCTCGTCATGCTAAAAGTCTCCCCATGGAAAGGTGTTTTACGATTTAAAAAGCACGGTAAACTCAGTCCTCGTTTCATCGGACCGTTCAAGATATTGGAGCGTATTGGAAAGCAAGCGTATCGGCTTGAGTTGCCAGAAGAACTCACGGGTATCCATGATGTTTTTCATGTTGGTTATCTAAGGAAATGTCTCGGTAAACACGATGAGGTGGTGCCATTAACGGAAGTTAAAATAGACGAGAAACTAAGATATGCTGAAGAACCCGAGGCTATCTTAAATGAACGAACGGTGAATCTGCGCAACAAGATTGTGGAACTGGTGTTGGTTAAGTGGAAGCATCACCGTGGACCAAATTGGACTTGGGAGAATAAAGCAGAAATGATGGCGAAGTACCCAACCCTGTTCGAGCAGCGATGATTCCGAGGACGGAATCTTCAAAAGGAGGAGGTATTTGTAACATCCACCCTCCTAAATATGTTTCACTAGTGAGCTATAAGTAGAGCCCATATTTGGAATGAGATATAAGAGGTAATATTGGTGATAACACCTCACAAAAGACATAATTAGATGATGTGAGGGTTCAAAATACAAAGTGCATTACTTAAATGGAAATCGGGTAGGTCACTAGAGTGCTAAAATGGGAAAAATCTACCCAAAACTTGAACGGAGGATTTAAATGGTGATGTGAAGGTTGAAACACCTTTGAATAAGTAAATATGAAGTGCTATAAGTGACGGAAGTCGAAAAGGTCGCGTAGATTGTATTTTATGCAAGTTTTACAAAATACGTTGCTATTTTGGGAAACTATGTGCACAAAACTCAAACGAGAGGTATTTGATGAGATGTTAAGATTTGGAACTAAGTTTTGGACCTATTAGGAGTTGTTGGAAGTGTCGGGAAACTTTTACGAGATTCCGAGCTAAAAATCAAAAATAACAAAATTTCAAAGGAAAGAATAACGTTCACAAATATGTAAAACTGCTTTTATTGGTAGATATTTTCTGAAATATTTTTGGTGGAAGTTGTTCATTATCTCGTTATGAACGCGTAGGCGAAAACCTCATCGAAAACGGAGTTCCGAGCGAAAAGTTATGTCATTTTTAGTGTTGAGTGGTCAAAATGGGTACCCATGCGGGTCAAACCCGACCCAACCCGGATTTAACTTAGAAAAAACGAATTTTAGGCCCATTTTATATCATTTTCAGTTCAAGAGCATCCACACACAGTTATGGTGCGATCCTCACACATTTAAGCTCAAATACACCCAATCTTTGAAGAATCAAGGTCAAAGTGATGAAATCTTGAAGTATATGTGAAGATTAGTGAAGGTATACTCCTAATACTAAGTTTAATCATTATAAGTAGTGTTAATTAAGGAGATTAGGGTTTGCATGTTTCTGATTAGTGGATAATTTTGTAAGATTAAGGTTTTATGTTGGTTGATTTGCAAGAAGATGGAAAGGAAAGTGAATTTTCACAAAGAACAAGTTAACTCTATGTCATACAAAGTTGTATTTTTATGAAATTGGTAGAAATGGATGAATGAACCTTGGTTTCTTGTTGGTTTTACTTTGATAATGATAAGTTTAAGTTAACATCTGAATTGGGTTAGTATTGGAATGGAATTGGATACTTAATTGCACAAAAGTGTGATTTTTTTTTAGTTTGAAATCATGTTACAGCACTGATTTAGAAAAATCGTATAAAATCATAGAAAAATCAGAAAATTATGAGGTCAGAGGCATTAGAAAGCTAGGATTGTCTTTGTTGTTTTGTATTCAGACATCGAAATCTAATTACAACTTTATGGTGGGTAAAAAGTGCCATGTATTCTGTGTTGCAAAGCTGATTATTGACAGCTTTGAGCTGCCGTGTTATAAAATTCATAGAAAATTGTAGAAAAATCCTAAAAATCTGTATAAATAGGCTCTGAAAAGGTATGATAAAGAGGTACAATCCATCTTTAGAAGTAATTTGATGATTTTGAGTTTAAGATGGGCAAAACAGGTCTGCAAGTAGGTGTTGCATAGTAAAAACAAAGTAGAATGCTTGTATTAAAAAGGGTTAAACTTGTGTTATTATTGTGCATTGCTAATGGGACTCTATATATGAACTCCAGGTGTAATTTAAGCATAATTGAAGGTCTTGGAAGTGTTTTTCCAACCATTGAACAGAAGTTGGGATTCGACCTTTCGGTTTGGCTTTCGGTTTGGTTAACCGAATTCAATGATCAACACCGTGAGTTTATGTGGACATATGCGTTACTTTGTGGTTATACATGCTTATGTGCCTTATTGTTCATCTATGAATCATGCTAGATTCTGGATATCCTCTTGAATTGTCATATTGCTCGTATTGATCTTGTGATGTATTTTGGGCGCCGATTGTCGATATTCCATGGAGTCCGGTGAGACAATCGGAGGGGCTGCCGTACTCACTGCCCAGTGGGAGTCAGGGGGTGAGTATAGGACTTTGGCACAATCCGGGAGATGAAGGACGGATTTGGTGTCAAGTCTTAGGTTTGTGTAAAAGTTAATTGGCATTGAACTTACATGATCTCTAAAAATAATGTTGAATTCATTGATATTTTCTTTGTGATTCCCTCGTTGAAAGTGTGTTTTATGTATATGATTTCATATGGTATAAGTAAGTTGTTTCATTGTTGTTATATAAACTTGTTTTTTTTTAGCCTTCTTCGTTTCCTAATATGTATGCTTGTATACTACATTGTAACCACATATTTCCACATGAATTCACTAAGCTTTATAGCTTATCTTTTAGTGGTTATTAACTTTTCAGGGCAAGTCGACAAGGGTAAGAACAAGGTCGGTTGATCGGTAGGGACTGAAGCGTGAAGCTTACTTTTGGTTTAGGTATTTATACATCAAACTTTTGGGATTGTATATAGTTAGAACATTTCCGGGTAGATATGTCCCCGATGGTTAAGTTATGGTTTGTTATGTAATTATTAAGCCTTAAAGTATGTATTTTGGGTTGTATATTGTTATCCCGTAATATGAGGTTTTTGAAACTAAATTAATTTATCGGTGGTTCGGTAAGTGTTTGTTACGTAACCGTGGTGTTACAAATATGGTATCAGAGCAGTAGTTTAAGTGATCTAGGTATCTATAACGGTAACTAGACTTAAACTAGGCGTTGATGTTATATAGTAACTAAGCGATGATTGATACGGGATATGGACCATTAGGAGAGACTCAAGTTGGGTAAGGGACCATAAATAGGATGTTGCTTAATGCTCTATATGTTTTGATACTCTTCATATGTGTACATCTTTATAGGACGATGTCTGATGGTGATGCTGCTAGCCACACTCCACCAAACCCCGAGGTTAGAGAAAATGATCCCGACCTTAACGTGAATGAGGATGATACGCCCTTGTCTCCTCGTGGTGAACGATTAATGAAACGACTCACGACTTTTGTTCAACAAACTTTTGAACAATATAAGCATGACACAGGAAAGAGTAAAGAGAAAGACATGGGTGATCCCTCAAAACCCAAATCTGAACGGGTCTCGTTTAAAAGCTTTCGTAGTAGTGGCGCTACAGATTTTACCGGACTGTCTGATCCGGTAACCGCAGTTCAATGGATCCAAAACATCGAAAAGGTGTTCCGAATTTCCCGAGTGTTGAATGAAGATAAAGTGAATTATGCCAGTGCAATGTTGACAGAGCGTGCACTCACATGGTGGGATGCAACTTTTGAATCCCTTACTGAAAAGGAACGTGAAAGCTTGACTTGGGAGTCTTTCAAGACTCATTTCTTTGAGCAATTCTGCCCGATCGATTTGCAACGGAGGCTTGAGAAAGAATTCTTGGAACTCAAGCAAGGGAACATGTCTGTAATTGAGTATGAGACTCAATTTAACCAAAAGGCACGTTTTGCCTTACTATTTTTATCTTCCGAACATGAACGAATAGAGCATTTTGTCGATGGTTTGAGACGAGAAATCCAGGAGTTTGTTGCTAACCGCGACATTCCAAGTTTCAATAAAGCTGTGGAGTACGCTCGTCGCCGTGAACATGATTTAACAATACTTGATGAACCAAATTTCCAGTTGAAACGACAAAGAAATGAAAGAACGTTCTCGTTACCGACCCACAAATCGCCTCGATTCTTCACCCCGAGACGAACACAGACTCAACCCACTTCCCGTGCTCCTTCACAGGCTTATACACTCCAGGTATAAATCTTAAATATTATAGTTAAATAATATGAACTGTTGAACTTAACATAACTTTATTCCAGCCGAACGCGCCACAAAATTGTCAGAAGTGTGGTAAGCTTCATTCGGGACGATGTAACGCTGAACCGACAACTCTTAGATGCTTTTGTTGTGGCGACGTGGGCCATATTCGTACTGGTTGTCCACGACGGCAAGACGCATGTTATTCGTGTGGAGTATTGGGGCACAAACAAAGAAATTGCCCTCGAGTCAAACGAGAAGAAAGTAAATCATCAGTTCAGCGACCGACGACAACCGGGTCTTCCGTTCAAAAGGAGGAGGTACCCAAAGCACGAGCTCGAGCTTTCCAGATTACCGCAGAGGAAGCTCATAATGAACCGGACGTTGTTATTGGTATTTTCCTTGTGAATTCTCGACCTGCGCGTATTTTATTTGATTCTGGAGCAACTAACTCCTTCGTATCACATTATTATACTCGATTTCTGGATTCTGTGCCTTATATGCTTGATAAACCATTCACTGTCGATACGGCTAACGGGGGTGTTCTAGTTGCCTATAAAATATATAGAGACTGTGTGTTAATTCTTGACGACTATGAGTTCTCAATAGATCTGATCCCGATGGATATTCATGGCTTTGATATTGTTATTGGGATGGATTGGTTAGCTAGAAACCGCGTTGACATCATATGCTCTCACCGAATGATTCGAATACCGAAGGACGACGGAGATTACCTATATGTATACGGTGAACGACGTGTAGGAGATGTAAAGGTAATCTCTATGCTCAAGGCCCGACGATATCTAACAAAAGGATATTCCTCTTTTCTGGCCTATGTTTTAGATTCACCCAAAGAGGGGAAGAAGACAGTGAAGGATGTGCCAATCGTATGTGAGTTTTCAGATTTATTTCCCGATGACTTGCCAGGGTTGCCACCGGACAGACAAGTAGAGTTTCGAATCGATTTAGTACCCGGTGCCGCTCCTATCGCTAAGACACCCTATCGTCTCGCACCGGCGGAAATGAAAGAAATGATGAGCCAATTACAAGAGTTGTTGGACAAGGGATTTATTCGACCAAGCACTTCACCCTGGGGTGCTCCGGTATTGTTTGTAAAGAAGAAAGATGGTTCCTTTCGAATGTGTATTGATTACCGGGATCTGAATAAGGTAACCATCAAGAATAAATACCCTCTTCCACGAATTGATGATCTATTTGATCAATTACATGGTGCAAGTTATTTTTCCAAGATTGATTTAAGATCAGGATATCATCAACTTAAGGTACGTGAGGAGGATGTTCCTAAGACAGCTTTCCGCACACGGTATGGACATTATGAATTCCTTGTCATGCCGTTTGGACTTACGAATGCACCTGCAGCATTCATGGATTTAATGAATCGAGTATGTCGTCCGATGCTTGATAAGTCTGTTATTGTCTTTATTGACGATATCTTGGTATATTCTAAGACCGAGGCAGATCATGTCGTGCACCTTAGAGAAATGTTGGAGTTGCTGAGAAAGGAACGATTATATGCCAAGTTCTCGAAATGTGAATTCTGGCTCCGTCAAGTACAATTCTTGGGGCATACGATATCCTGTGATGGTGTTTCCGTGGATCCATCTAAGATTGAGGCAATACAGAAATGGGAACAACCTAAGAATGCCTCCGAATTACGTAGTTTTCTCGGCTTGGCGGGTTACTATCGACGATTTATACGAGATTTCTCGAAAATCGCCGTACCCCTCACTTCTCTCACCCGCAAGGATGTGAAATTTGTCTGGAACGAGGACCAGGAAAACGCATTCCAGACTTTGAAGGACTGTTTGACGCACGCACCGGTACTTTCCTTACCTGAAGGAAGCGATGATTTCATAGTATACAGTGACGCGTCAAAGCTAGGATTGGGTTGTGTATTGATGCAACGGGGCAAGGTAATCACATATGCTTCGCGACAGCTAAAAGAATATGAGAAAAACTACCCAACCCATGATCTTGAGCTAGCAGCGGTTGTCTTTGCTTTGAAACTTTGGCGTCATTATCTGTACGGCACGAAATGCCAATTGTATACTGATCACAAGAGCTTGAAATATCTTTTTGACCAACAAACCTTGAATATGCGTCAGCAACGGGCCATGGAATTGATTAAAGATTATGACTGTGAGATACTCTACCATCCGGGTAAAGCTAACGTAGTGGCGGATGCGTTAAGTAGGAAGGCGCATATCGGATCTACGTGTTACGCTATCACTCATATCTCAGTGGAGTCTACTCTTATCAATGACTTACAAAGATGGCAGACTGAGGCTTTGAAGCCGGAACATGTCAAGTCTGAACGTATGGTGGGTTATTTAGATTCTTTAACTGACGATAACCGCGGACTTAAAGTCTTCAAGACCCGAATCTGGGTACCGAGACTCGGAGGCTTACGGGAGACTATCTTGGCGGAGGCACATAAGTCAAGATTATCTGTTCATCCAGGAAGTACGAAGATGTACCATGACTTGCGTATCGATTATTGGTGGCCGGGAATGAAAGTTGATATCTGTCGTTACGTTGAAAAGTGCATCACATGTTTGCAGGTAAAAGCCGAACATCAGAAGCCATACGGAAGTCTACAGCCACTCGATATACCTGTATGGAAATGGGAAGAACTGACAATGGATTTGGTAACAAAACTACCAAAGACTTCTCGACAGCACGATAGCATTTGGGTTATCGTGGACCGATTGACGAAGAGCGCACATTTCCTTCCTGTTCAGGAGTCATATACAATGGATCGATGGGCACAACTTTATATTGACGAGATTATTGCTCGACATGGCGTACCCTTGAAGGTAATCTCAGATCGTGATTCACGTTTCACTTCTAACTTTTGGTCCGGTCTACAGCGTGAATTGGGAACGCGAGTTGCATTGAGTACCGCGTATCATCCACAGACCGATGGACAATCAGAGCGTACGATCCAAACACTCGAAGATATGTTACGAGCTTGTGTACTTGAGTTTGGCGGAAGCTGGGACACTCACTTGCCCTTAGTTGAATTCTCATACAATAACAGCTATCACTCGACGATCGGAATGGCTCCTTTCGAGGCTCTGTACGGACGTAAGTATCGTACGCCTCTTTGTTGGCGGGAAACGGGAGAGAAGATTCTAGCTGGTCCAGAATTAGTCCAAATCACCCACGACAAGATTCAAGTTATACGAGAAAGAATGAAAGTTGCTCAGGATCGACAGAAATCTTATGCAGATTGCCGCCGAAGACCCATCGAGTTCTCAGTCGGAGACCTCGTCATGCTAAAAGTCTCCCCATGGAAAGGTGTTTTACGATTTAAAAAGCACGGTAAACTCAGTCCTCGTTTCATCGGACCGTTCAAGATATTGGAGCGTATTGGAAAGCAAGCGTATCGGCTTGAGTTGCCAGAAGAACTCACGGGTATCCATGATGTTTTTCATGTTGGTTATCTAAGGAAATGTCTCGGTAAACACGATGAGGTGGTGCCATTAACGGAAGTTAAAATAGACGAGAAACTAAGATATGCTGAAGAACCCGAGGCTATCTTAAATGAACGAACGGTGAATCTGCGCAACAAGATTGTGGAACTGGTGTTGGTTAAGTGGAAGCATCACCGTGGACCAAATTGGACTTGGGAGAATAAAGCAGAAATGATGGCGAAGTACCCAACCCTGTTCGAGCAGCGATGATTCCGAGGACGGAATCTTCAAAAGGAGGAGGTATTTGTAACATCCACCCTCCTAAATATGTTTCACTAGTGAGCTATAAGTAGAGCCCATATTTGGAATGAGATATAAGAGGTAATATTGGTGATAACACCTCACAAAAGACATAATTAGATGATGTGAGGGTTCAAAATACAAAGTGCATTACTTAAATGGAAATCGGGTAGGTCACTAGAGTGCTAAAATGGGAAAAATCTACCCAAAACTTGAACGGAGGATTTAAATGGTGATGTGAAGGTTGAAACACCTTTGAATAAGTAAATATGAAGTGCTATAAGTGACGGAAGTCGAAAAGGTCGCGTAGATTGTATTTTATGCAAGTTTTACAAAATACGTTGCTATTTTGGGAAACTATGTGCACAAAACTCAAACGAGAGGTATTTGATGAGATGTTAAGATTTGGAACTAAGTTTTGGACCTATTAGGAGTTGTTGGAAGTGTCGGGAAACTTTTACGAGATTCCGAGCTAAAAATCAAAAATAACAAAATTTCAAAGGAAAGAATAACGTTCACAAATATGTAAAACTGCTTTTATTGGTAGATATTTTCTGAAATATTTTTGGTGGAAGTTGTTCATTATCTCGTTATGAACGCGTAGGCGAAAACCTCATCGAAAACGGAGTTCCGAGCGAAAAGTTATGTCATTTTTAGTGTTGAGTGGTCAAAATGGGTACCCATGCGGGTCAAACCCGACCCAACCCGGATTTAACTTAGAAAAAACGAATTTTAGGCCCATTTTATATCATTTTCAGTTCAAGAGCATCCACACACAGTTATGGTGCGATCCTCACACATTTAAGCTCAAATACACCCAATCTTTGAAGAATCAAGGTCAAAGTGATGAAATCTTGAAGTATATGTGAAGATTAGTGAAGGTATACTCCTAATACTAAGTTTAATCATTATAAGTAGTGTTAATTAAGGAGATTAGGGTTTGCATGTTTCTGATTAGTGGATAATTTTGTAAGATTAAGGTTTTATGTTGGTTGATTTGCAAGAAGATGGAAAGGAAAGTGAATTTTCACAAAGAACAAGTTAACTCTATGTCATACAAAGTTGTATTTTTATGAAATTGGTAGAAATGGATGAATGAACCTTGGTTTCTTGTTGGTTTTACTTTGATAATGATAAGTTTAAGTTAACATCTGAATTGGGTTAGTATTGGAATGGAATTGGATACTTAATTGCACAAAAGTGTGATTTTTTTTTAGTTTGAAATCATGTTACAGCACTGATTTAGAAAAATCGTATAAAATCATAGAAAAATCAGAAAATTATGAGGTCAGAGGCATTAGAAAGCTAGGATTGTCTTTGTTGTTTTGTATTCAGACATCGAAATCTAATTACAACTTTATGGTGGGTAAAAAGTGCCATGTATTCTGTGTTGCAAAGCTGATTATTGACAGCTTTGAGCTGCCGTGTTATAAAATTCATAGAAAATTGTAGAAAAATCCTAAAAATCTGTATAAATAGGCTCTGAAAAGGTATGATAAAGAGGTACAATCCATCTTTAGAAGTAATTTGATGATTTTGAGTTTAAGATGGGCAAAACAGGTCTGCAAGTAGGTGTTGCATAGTAAAAACAAAGTAGAATGCTTGTATTAAAAAGGGTTAAACTTGTGTTATTATTGTGCATTGCTAATGGGACTCTATATATGAACTCCAGGTGTAATTTAAGCATAATTGAAGGTCTTGGAAGTGTTTTTCCAACCATTGAACAGAAGTTGGGATTCGACCTTTCGGTTTGGCTTTCGGTTTGGTTAACCGAATTCAATGATCAACACCGTGAGTTTATGTGGACATATGCGTTACTTTGTGGTTATACATGCTTATGTGCCTTATTGTTCATCTATGAATCATGCTAGATTCTGGATATCCTCTTGAATTGTCATATTGCTCGTATTGATCTTGTGATGTATTTTGGGCGCCGATTGTCGATATTCCATGGAGTCCGGTGAGACAATCGGAGGGGCTGCCGTACTCACTGCCCAGTGGGAGTCAGGGGGTGAGTATAGGACTTTGGCACAATCCGGGAGATGAAGGACGGATTTGGTGTCAAGTCTTAGGTTTGTGTAAAAGTTAATTGGCATTGAACTTACATGATCTCTAAAAATAATGTTGAATTCATTGATATTTTCTTTGTGATTCCCTCGTTGAAAGTGTGTTTTATGTATATGATTTCATATGGTATAAGTAAGTTGTTTCATTGTTGTTATATAAACTTGTTTTTTTTTAGCCTTCTTCGTTTCCTAATATGTATGCTTGTATACTACATTGTAACCACATATTTCCACATGAATTCACTAAGCTTTATAGCTTATCTTTTAGTGGTTATTAACTTTTCAGGGCAAGTCGACAAGGGTAAGAACAAGGTCGGTTGATCGGTAGGGACTGAAGCGTGAAGCTTACTTTTGGTTTAGGTATTTATACATCAAACTTTTGGGATTGTATATAGTTAGAACATTTCCGGGTAGATATGTCCCCGATGGTTAAGTTATGGTTTGTTATGTAATTATTAAGCCTTAAAGTATGTATTTTGGGTTGTATATTGTTATCCCGTAATATGAGGTTTTTGAAACTAAATTAATTTATCGGTGGTTCGGTAAGTGTTTGTTACGTAACCGTGGTGTTACAGGAATGGCGCTGTCTTCTACCGCCAAACATTTCCGGAGGTAGCAAACATGAAACGTGTTGTGTATTCTGCTCAACTCCGGTGGCAGTTCCAACTGGTAGGCTTGCAAACCCACCCGTTTAAGCACTTTGAAAGGTCCGAGGAAACGGGGACTCAACTTCCCACGTTTTCCGAACCGTATAATGCCTTTCCACGGCGACACTTTAAGCATAACACGGTCGCCTACTTGGAATTCCATCGGCCGCCTCTTCTTATCGGCATAACTCTTCTGACGATCTTGAGCCGCTTTCATTCTTTCACGAATGCACTTGACCTTAT
Organism: Arctium lappa; assembly: GCA_023525745.1. Lineage (NCBI taxonomy): Eukaryota > Viridiplantae > Streptophyta > Magnoliopsida > Asterales > Asteraceae > Arctium > Arctium lappa. The sequence continues at coordinate 81,202,967 of CM042055.1, forward strand.
CGGCAGTCTCTTGCACGATCTCAGGTCCAGCGAACTGCTTTTCTCCCGCTTCAAGCCAGCATACGGGAGTCCGACACTTTCGCCCATACAAAGCCTCAAAGGGTGCCATTCCGATACTCGAGTGGTAGCTATTGTTATAGGCAAACTCCACCAAAGGCAGGTGAGTGTCCCAGCTACCCCCGAAATTGATGACACAAGACCTCAACATGTCTTCCAAAGTTTGGATCGTTCGTTCGCTCTGCCCGTCGGATTGCGGATGGTAAGCCGTACTCAACTTCACTCGAGTACCTAGCTCTTTCTGAAATCCATCCCAGAAGTTCGAAGTGAACCGACTGTCGCGATCCGACACGATCGACAATGGTATGCCGTGTCTCGAGACCACCTCATCGATATAAAGCTTTGCTAACTTATCCATCGGTAGAGTCTCGCGCATGGCCAAGAAATGAGCGCTCTTCGTTAATCTGTCAACTATCACCCAAATGGTATCGTGACCTCGAAGAGTTTTAGGCAACTTCGTCACGAAGTCCATGGTGATATGCTCCCATTTCCATTCAGGAATCTCTAAAGACTGAAGACTCCCGTACGGTCTCTGATGTTCGGCCTTAACTTGTGAACACGTCACACAACGCTCAACGTAACGTGCCACATCAAGCTTCATTACCGGCCACCAATAATGCAACTTCAAGTCCCTGTACATCTTTGTGCTTCCCGGATGTATGGAATACCTAGACTTGTGTGCATCTTCTAGTAACAGCTCACGGTTACCCCCTATCTTGGGCACCCACACACGACCGCTGAACAGTTTCACTCCACGGCTATCTTCCGTCAAGAGTAAACGCTGTTTTGTCATGACTTTTTCTTTGAGATTCTCCTCTAACAGTGCTTCCACCTGTGATGCCTTGATCTTCTCAACAAGACTAGACACAAGTTCGATTCTTGAATGGGTAGCTCGAATGCTTCCGCTATAGTCCTTCCGACTTAGCGCATCGGCCACCACGTTCGCCTTACCGGGATGGTAAAGCAATTCACAGTCGTAATCTTTCAGCAACTCGAGCCACCTCCTTTGCCTCATATTCAACTCTTTCTGATGAAAGACATACTTCAGGCTCTTGTGATCCGTGTACAGAGTACATTTCGTGCCGTAGAGGTAATGTCGCCAAAGCTTCAAAGCGAACACCACCGCTGCTAACTCCAGATCATGGGTTGGATAATTCTGCTCGTGTATTTTGAGCTGCCTCGAGGCATAAGCGATTACCTTACCTCGTTGCATCAACACACAACCCAATCCCATCTTTGAAGCGTCGCTGTAAACCACGAAATCTTCCGACCCTTCAGGTAGTGTCAAGATCGAAGCTTCACACAACTTCTTTTGAAGGATCCGGAACGCCTTCTCTTGAGTTTCGGTCCATTCGAACTTCACATTCTTCCGAGTCAGAACTGTTAAGGAAGAAACGATCTTGGAAAAGTCTTGAATGAATCTCCTGTAGTATCCTGCCAGACCCAAGAAACTTCTGATCTCTGACGGACTCTTAGGAGGCTCCCAATTCATCATAGCTTCAATCTTGGAGGGATCTACTTTCACTCCTTCTCGAGTGACTACGTGCCCCAGAAATTGTACTTCTTTAAGCCAAAAGTCGCACTTGGAAAACTTGGCGTACAATCTTTCTCTTCTCAATACTTCCAGAACCTCACGTAGATGCTGTTCGTGTTCCGACTCACTCTTGGAGTACACTAGTATGTCATCGATGAATACAATGACTGACTTGTCGAGGAAAGGTCGGCACACTCTATTCATCAAGTCCATAAACACTGCTGGTGCGTTCGTCAGGCCAAAAGGCATTACAAGGAACTCATAATGGCCGTAACGCGTTGTGAAAGCCGTCTTCGGAACATCTTCTTCTCTTACCTTCACTTGGTGATAACCTGATCGTAAGTCGATTTTGGAGAAACAACCTGCTCCTTGAAGTTGATCGAACAAGTCGTCTATCCTCGGAAGCGGATACCTGTTCTTCACTGTAGCTTTGTTCAACTCACGATAGTCAATGCACATTCTCATTGTGCCATCCTTCTTCTTGACAAATAAGACCGGAGCTCCCCAAGGTGACGAACTCGGTCTTATGAATCCTTTCTCAAATAGCTCCTAGAGTTGTGCTACCATCTCTTGCATCTCCGATGGCGCTAAACGATAAGGTGCTTTAGCGATCGGTGCAGCACCAGGCACAAGATCAATCCGAAACTCTACCTGCCGATCGGGTGGCAACCCGGGCAAGTCGTCCGGAAAGATATCTGGAAACTCACGCACGATCTTCACATCTTCCAGCTTTGATTTCTTCAACTTAGCATCGATCACATAGGCTAGGAAAGACGCACATCCTTTTATTAAACACTTGCGTGCTCTTGCCATTGTGATTATTGCCACTTCACCCTTCCTCTTTTCACCATAGATGACCACGACCTCTCCAGAGAGGTTGGGAAGTCGAATCATCTTCTTGGAACACACGAACTCGGCTTGATTGTTTGACAACCAATCCATACCGATTACAACATCAAAACCCCCGATTAACATCGGTAATAGATCGATCGAGAATTCTTTCCCTTTGATACTAAGAGTACACTGCCTCAGAACTTCGCGGATCAGAACTTGACTACCATCGGCTATTTCTACTACTAATGCATCCTCAAGACTAGTAGTGGGCATAGAAATTTTCTGACGGAACAATTCAGATACGAAAGAGAAACTAGCACCCGTATCGAACAAAATACGAGCAGGTACAGAGTTTATAAGAAAATTACCCGATACCACATCAGCGGATGCTCTAGCCTCTTCGGCCGTCATCTGAAATGCTCGACTCTGAACCTTCGGAGGGTTCTCCTTCCTTGCTGGAGCGCTACCCGACACAAGCTTCGGGCAATCCTTTCTCGAGTGTCCCGGTGTCTTGCACTCAAAATAGATGATCCCCCTGACCGGGCAATCTCTGACAGTATGACCAGACTTCCCACACTTGAAGCAAGTTTGAGAATTGTTGTAACAGTTACCGTGATGCTTGGTTCGACACCTCGGGCACCACTTAGCTTCCTGATGACTGCTAAAGTTGCGGTTTCCGACAAAAGGTTGGGTCCACTTGGGAGGTACTGAACTGCTCTCCCACTTTCTCTTATCATACACTATCACAGAATTCTCAGATTTGCTCTTCGCGAACATCTCTTCCATGAATTGAGCTTCCTCCACCATCTCTCGGAGGTTAGAAGCTTTGGAATTATGGACCATCGATTGCATGTCCCCAGGTAGGCCATTCAGATAGGCCTTCATCTTATCTTTCTCTGTTTGGGCAGCATGCCCCACCAGACCAAGCTTCTCCATAAACTGACGGGTGTACTCCCTCACCGTCAGGCTTCCCTTCACCAAGGATCGGAACTCTTTCTCAATTCGGTCCATCGTTCTCTCGTTGCATAACTCTTCTAGCAACTTCTTCTTGAACTCGGCCCAAGACAACTGAGCCAACACTTCAGGAGATAGAGTGGATTGGATAATATTGCACCAGATGAGTGCAGTGTCCCTCAGCAATTGGGTACCGAACCGCACCCTCTGATCATTACCACATTCGGAAGAGCCAAAAGCTTGCTCAACCGCTCGGATCCACTTCACACACAAGACCGGGTCGTCAGAACCAGAGAACTCTGGCGGTCCGCAACCCAAAAAGGATTTGTAGGAACAACTTTTCCTATCTCTCGGAGCACCAACAATCCTGTTCTCCTCAGCCCTGACCCCCATACCAGCGCCTCCAGAACCTGCTACGATGTTTTCCACAACCGTCTCACTTCTACGATTGTTCACATCACGGTCCTCAATCACTTTTAGCAGAAACTCTTGCTGTTTTGCCATCTCTTCCCTCATTGCCAACATCATGCTGGCCATCATCTCAGAAGGGGAACTAGTATCCCTGATTACTGGGTGGGACGAAGCCAGGTCCACACGTGGAATGACCTCTGGCCCCCCACCTAGTATTTGTGGAATAGGTGGACGCACCACAACCTCAACACCTTCCGGCTGGTCGGCGGTGGAGGCTGTCGCTTCCAAACCATCAACACGAGTACGCGGTCTACCACGCGTATTCACCATCCTGAACTGCTTCACAGAACAGAGACAGAGATAAGAGAGAGATTTGAATAAACACGAAGGAAACGTACTACCACATTACCAATTGTCATAGCAATAGAAATTCAAGCACACTTACGTACGATATCTTCATAATAACATTAGCTAAGTGAGATTATGAACAAATAGCACATAAAAGTTCTCGTCACGATCACCACAACTCCTGATAAACGTACTTTCCGTTGACTCTAAGACTAACCCATCTTAGAAGTTCTACCCAATCTCGCAGATCAATTCTTAGCATACTCAGTCTAAGTCTAGACATCTTACATTCATGCCTAGTTCGCTTAAACTAGAGCTCTGATACCAACTTGTAACACTCTAAATTTCAGAGTGTATTAAAACATTTAAAACCTGACAAATGACAAAGGTAAATCCATTAACTTCCCATAAATGGGGTCAGTCCTTAAGACTATACAATTCTATACAAGGATTTCATCAAAAGAATGGGACTTAACAATGCCCAACACCAATACTAAAACATCTCCAAAAAACCTCGAGACTCAAAACTCGTCTCTCCAAAAACCCCGGCACCCATCGCTAATGGAAACCTGTTATACACGTCATTTGAGAAAAAGTGTCACACTATAAAGCCTGGTGAGAACATACAGTTTATAAAGCTCAAAAGATATAACATCAGTATCATAAAGGAATCTTTTCATAAAGGTTTAGTTCGTAAAGATAACATTTCGCCACAACCGGGCCTCTTCGGTCCAAAACTCTTAAACGGTGATAAAATGACCATTTTACCAAGGAGAGTAGTGTAACACAAAGTAGACCACAAATCCGAGTTATGAGCTAAACACTTGGAGTCCTCAGCAATGAACCCAGAGCCCGTGCTACGAGGTGAGATCGCGCTACCAAGGGAAACCAATGTATACTCCTTCACTAGGATCACCATGAACCATGGCTAGTAACCGGCCTCACATAACCGTACCATAAACTCATCACGGAACATGTGATCCATAGCTACATATTTGGGGAATATAGCCTCCCAACAAAACAGTCTACTCCAAAACCTAGGGATCCACTAGTAATGGTAAGGACTCGTCACAACAACATATGTGACCAACCATAAATAAATATATGGTAATAAGTACATTTTATAAACAAAATGCTACTTCCAGTTCAACTTCTGGTAAGAACGAAAACCATTAAAATGAGTTCATAATCATCCTTTTCAAACGACTATATAATGTGCAAGTAAAACATCATTTTACTTCAATAAGGCGGAACCCGTCATTTTGGTCAGAACTGACCGGGAACCCCGAGAATCACCAAAAACTTCATTTACAACAAAATGTAGAGAACATAAAATCATACCGTAGAAATACTTTAGATTTCGCAAATAAGAGTTTTGACATGTATAAAGTTTGTAAAATGATAGTAGGAACTCACCGGTAGGTTTTCAGAATAAAACCCGGAAAACCAGATAATGACCACGACGTAGAGGTGAAGCTAAAAACACCGACCCCTCGCTAGAAACACCGAAAACTAGCAACCAAACGAGCCTTGAAGATCGGAGAAGAAAAAGAGAGAAAAGAAGAGAGAGAGAGAAATATTTGAGATTTCTAAAAGAAATCTCACAAAAGAGATATTTAGCCAAGGATTTGCACAACTCCCAACACAACGCACGACCCGTGCGTTTTCCAAAGGGGAGGGCGCACGGCCCGTGCGTTTTCCACTGACTTGCGCATTGTTTCATGCGCACGACCCGTGCGCATTTCCTGAAGGATGGCGCACGACCCGTGCGCCCTGTAGACAGAAACATCATCATCTTTTCTTCTTTAACAACCTCGCAAAACCAAACGAAAATTCGGGGTGTTACAGGAGGCAATCGAGATTTAATGACTAAGAAAATGGTTAATCAGGGACTCAATGTTCATCCTGACATCGACAAAATATATTGAACGTTAAGATTTAGTTTGTAATGGCACGGTATGAGAAACACAGCGACAACCTAAACCGGGATGCAATCGGGCCGTATATGAGGTGAAGTCTCATGAAGGTATTCCTTTTTGGACAGTAAGTCAATCAATATTTCCATGTGTGATGTTGGGTGCTTGGTGGTTCCATATTTCTAGGACGAAATCTCTTTTAAGGTTGGGAGGATTGTAACACCCCAATTTTTGAAAGGTATCATTCCAAGTTAATACAGAAACCGAGATATTAAGGAAAAATAATATTTTTGATTTTTGACTTGAATCCTTGATTTTATAGTCTAGATGGATGAAGGATTCAATTACGAGTCCATCGGTTCTTTCCGGAGCAAAAACGGAGCTATAACGAAGAAGTTATGAACAAAACGAGATTTGAACATTTGTGAAGAGGCTGAGTGTGCCACTGGGTGTGGCGCACGACCCGTGATCCCTCCCTTCACAAATAGCGCACGGGTCGTACGCATGGTGCAGAGCTCTTATTCGGGCATTAAAAGACTTTAACCCCAAATATCCTCATTTCTCATCTTTCTCATTTCTCTCATTCTCTCCCAACCCTTCCTCTCAACCTACCTCATCTAAACTCCTACCAAACACCAAATCATCACCAAGTGTTGCTAGAGTGAGGATCTTCACCCAAGGTTTCGGTTTGGAAGCTTCATCACCAACCTCATCTTCATCTTCTCCGAGTGTTCTTCACCATTGTTGGCCAAATTTGGAGGTTTTCCAATAAACATACTTGTAAGTCATTCTAACCATTTCTAAACCATGGAATAAGTTATAAAAGCTTCATTGATGGTTTTCTAGTACTTGATTTCTCTAGATTTCGGTTTAGATCTTTGTTGGAAGTTTTGGGTCAAAATTAGGGTTTTGCCCAAAATAGAGATCTCGTTAATTAAGTGTTTGGGAATCAATTATTTATGGTAGATAATGTATATTTGTGGTTGGAACCTTGTGAATCTAGGTTTTTTGGAAGATTTGGTTTGAAGGACCAAGTTTCTTCAAGGAAGGATATAAGTGGGTAAATACTAGATTTAGCTTAAATCTAACAAGGTGAGTTTACTAAACTTTTGTTAAAACTAGATACACATCATATTTGCTTAATTGTTGTTATTATCACATATTTCTCAAAGTGGTCATCTTTACGGGCTTATGTATTTGATGGTATTTCCATGAGATTATGTGAGATATGTGCATATGAAGTATCATACTATGATTTACTCTATGTTGTGTAAGTATTTGGGAAATTTACATATGTGTGCCCACAATGGGTATTTGACATGATTATGGAACATATGTTTGGTAAAACATGATGATTTCCATTCGGGATACACTCTTGGTGTTATTGTATCTACTACGTGGTTATGTGGATATTTAAGTCTTATGTTAGACTCATGCTATTAGGAGGGTGTTATCGTACCCGTGGTTGGTACCGGAATATATTTGGTTGAAATATACCTAAGGACCTCCTATATGCTTTATGTTGGACGAACCAAGTCAAGGACACAAGGAGGATGTAGTCGGAGGCACCACCGTGATGGTATGTGCTTAGACCTCCACCACTCGGATAAGGTGGAATTTTCGGGTGTGCCGGGCCTTTGGGATGCGCCTCTCGGATAAAGTGGAACTTTCGGAGGGCATCAAGGTACATCGACTCTGGGGTGGAATTGATTGGTGCTATGGGTCTCCCCCGTTGACTCCATACATGTGGAAAATTGGTTAACTGCTGATAAGAATTGTATATGTTCTACCATGCTATTTATTGTTCAACTCACTAGGCTTTTTGGCCTAACACTTGTTTGGTGTCGATGTGTATCTCAGGTTTTAGCGGCACCGGATCTAAGCGGGTACAGTGCTTGGGTGAGAGATTTGAAAATATTGCAATTGGACTTACTTTTGGTAGGAGAACCTTTGGGTCTATAAATGACCCCCTTATTTGTAATCTCTTTTCTAGTTATGGGAATTAGATAAGTTGATGGTTATTTATTGTCCGTCTATTTACGACTGTATTTAAACAGGGTGGTGTATTTTTCCATTGTTGGGAGGCTCTTGCTTTGGCAATTTTAAATACCGCATGTCTGTTTTTCGGATTTTTGTTATCCCTATTTTTAGGGTGTTACAACAAGATAAGTTCAAAAACAATGTTGAGTTCATTTTGAACGTATTGACGAAACGACTATAATAGTGTAATTTATAAAAAAAACTAATTTTTTTGATATATTTTAGTTAATATTCGATTATGTATGTTAATAAAATAAAAATGTAAATGAAAAAGTAATTGATATAAAATAAATTAAATAACTAATTATAACTTTATAAGAATGCAAAGTGTAATTTTTTTTCTAAAACTATAAGCAGAAAGTAAATTTTTACACATAAAATTTTCTATGTGAGGATGTTTGTTATTTTTATTTTTTTGGAAAAAAACAATCCTTATGTAGGAAAAAAAACATTATGTGCAAACTTTGGCAATTTTAGGAAAAAAAAACTTTGAAAGATGGTAAAACAAAATGAATTTGGTTGATTAGATTGATTATTTTAGTTAACTTTCCCATTTTTAATTTGTAGACGGATAAAATAGGTGACTTTGTTTTTAATTTGTAGTTTTACCTACTATATGGGTTGCAATTTACATTTTTAAGTAAAAAAAATGTATTCAACATGTTATCAAAAGTCCAAGGATTTAGTTAACAGGTTATGACATGTCCAAGGGCTTATTTGTTCCAAAACAATTGTTCAAGGACTTAATCACTCCAAACACTAAAGTCAATTGAGTTTTTTTTGGACCTTTCCCTATTTTTTAGGAGTGGAACTTTGGGTTTTAGTTTTTGTTACATTTTACCCTTTTGATTTTAATTTGGTTCTAAAATTCAAGGTCAAAGTCACTGGTAATGATGTTTTTATGCTTTATATAAATTTTAATTTCAAAAAGATGTTTTTATGCTTTATATAATTTTTAATTTCAAAATTTCAAAAAGATGTTTTTATGCTTTATATAATAACACTAACTTCATCACCATCTTCAAACTCATTGTTCCTAAACATCCAATGGCTTAACCATACTATACCCCCTTCTTCATTAATTTATGGAGCAACCCACCATCACGGGTCGTATATCTTGACGGACACCTCTTTATCAAATTCCTTATTACAGTTCTTTGGAATATGACACTATGTGCTTGAAACTATAGTAGTCACAAAGCACACATTTAACCCTCGAATGTCGAATCATACAACTGTTACCAAATGATGGCAACGTAAAATGAATCATGAATATTTGAACCGTTCATCTAACCTAATGAATATTTGGTTTTATAAGTATTTCAATTATTTCATAATTTAAATCAATAATCATCATAAATGAACTTTATCAACTTTCATAAATATCTCCATCATAATAAATAAACCATCATTATCTTCCATAAATATTGCAATTGTTTTCTAATAGTTGTGATATTAACACGATTTTATTTGAAACTATATTATATATCATCAAAATTTTAAAATTTGGTTATATCTTTTTGACCCAAAAAACCCATCTCAAACGGGCTAGAAAGATTTTAAACTAGAAAAAAACCTAAATTAGTTTTATCATTCCCATTGATCTCCCTTTTTATTGTACTTTTTGTTTTTCGATTCTTTAGCTTTTTTGATATTTCTATACGTGCTCTATCAAAAATTTTAAAATGGGAAAAGCCAGAAACAAAAATATTATAAAAAAGAGGGAGATCGATATGATGACAAGTAGTGATGGCCAAATGGGCCCGACCTGACCCGGACCGATCGATTAACCGAGCCCGACCCGACTGAAAGCCCGGCCTGGTGGAAAACCGGTTTTGAGCCCGAAAACCTAGATCGGTTTGGGTTTTTGGAGTTTTCGGCGGCCCGGCCAGGCTCGGCCCGAAACCGGTTCACGGCCCGGTTTTTTGGCCCGACCCGGCCCGATTTTAACAATTCAAAATTATAGCCGTTTTATAGCCGTTGGTATGCATTTTTTGACCGTTTTTTTGGTGTTTTTTACCCCTCCAAACCCATATAAATACTTGTGTTGGTTATGGATAGTGACACCAACTTACAAAACACAAAAAACGCAAAAAACGCATACAATTCTCATTTATCGGCTCTCGTTATATTCGTTTCTCGCAAGTTCTAGTCTAATATCTCTAGTTCTCTACTCTCTAGTCTCTACTCTCAAAATGGCCGAACAAAATTACCAAGTTATTGCCGATCATGGACGAAAAGCACCAATTTGGAACCATTTCAACTTGGTGATGCTCCCCGACGGTACAAAAAAAGCAAAATGCAAACGGTGTGGAGATCTCCTTGCGGCGGCCGCAAATAGCACGTTAAAACGCCACTACGAGTCTTCGTGCAAGAAGTTGAAATCGGGTGACGATCCAAGTCAACCCATACTTGACAATTTCGGTCAAGTATGGTCGTATGATGTTGCGTTGGCCCGAGAAATGCAAATGAAATGTGTCATTCAAGTGGGGTTGTCGTTCGGACATTTCGACAATCCTCACATTACGAACATGATCAAACTCTCGCTCCAACCACGCTACGTGGGTTCGGTAAGTCGTCAAACTCTTAGACGTGATGCTATAAAACTTTGGAAAATGGCCAAAAAAGATACGCGACAAACGTTTTTATCATTATCCAACAACATTTCTTTAACGTGTGATATATGGAGCGCACCATTCGGATTGCCACAATCTTATATATGCATAACGGCACATTGGATTGTGCCGCAATTGTGGCAATTATGCAAACGTGTAATCACGTTTGAGCGCTTTGGTTTGCCACATTCGGGTGAGCGTCAATTTAATATAATTATGAGAAATATTGAATATTATAATTTAACTAATAAGGTTATTAGTATTTCGTTTGATAATGCTAGTAATAATACGTTATGTGTTGAGAAATTAAAGTTGGCTTTAGCCCCTATTTTAAATGGAAAATTATTTCACACACGTTGTTGCGCACACATAATAAATCTAGCCGTTCAAGACGGCTTAGTAGTATGTAAACATTCTTTAACTAAGTTTAGACTTATGTTACGCCGGATTTTCACAAAAGGTAAAAGCATGCAACAAGCATATATAAAATATTGCAAAGATGTCGGTTTTAAAGCTTTGGGACCGGCACACGATATGGCGGTTCGATGGAATTCGACTTACAAAATGATGGATAATTTATTAAGACAAAAACCATATATTCACGCATTTTATAACATTCAATACCCGGATAACACGATATCTGAATATGATTGGCAAATGCTTGAAGGCTTACATGATATTTTGGGCGATTTCAAAACTGCAACAACTTTGTTATCCGGTATTTATTATCCAACAAGCCCTTTACTTTTAAATCAAATATATATTTTGGCAAGTAAAATTTCTCAATACGAAGACCATTTCAACTTTCACAACGTGGTAGCACCAATGAAAGCAAAATTGTTAAAATATTTTAAAGAGATCCCCTTCAGTTTTCTTTGTGTCGCGGCATTAAATCCGTATTTAAATGTTACGGGTGTCGAAGTTTTAATACAATCAATATGTGTAGCGTTTGGTTTGGATACGGCTACAAATTCTTCTTTTTCAAGGAACCGCATACTACAATTTAATAGTGATTTTCATCAATTATTTGATATTTATAGAATTAATTATGGGGGAGGAAGCCAACAAACCCCTACAACTCAAATGTTTTCACCGGGTTCTAGTTCTAGTTCTCGTGGGCGAAACCGGTCTGACTTAATGGCAAATTTAATGAACTCGGTTTTAAATGAATCTAGTAAAAAATCTAGATTTGATGGAGATAATTTGAGTGAATTCAATATGTACATACATACTAATTTTATAGCGGCATCCTCCACAACCGTCAGCGATGTTGAATCACTAGATTTATTAGAATGGTGGAAAGGTAAACAACCACAATACCCGGTTTTGGCATCTATTGCCCTTGATATACTAACAATCCAAGCTAGTACCGTAGCTTCGGAGTCTGCTTTTTCTCTTAGTGGCAGGATCATATCGGAGCGTCGATCAAGATTAACCTCGGAGTCGGTAGAGTGCTACATATGTTTGAAGGATTACTTGGATGGCCAACAAAGAATTCAACATGAAACAAACCTGGAGGCGGATATAGACGATGTAGAATTAAACTTAGCCGAAAACGAAATCGACGAAGGACTAAGTACACCGGGAACCGTAACCGAGGACGATGCTAGTAGTGTCGGTGGCGTCTCACGTTACGACGATGAAGAAGAAGAACCAGACATCGACCGCCTTGATGATAATACGGCTGTTGATCGACTGGAAAAATACGGAACTCTTGAAGACTACAATCCATAGTATAATCCATACTATAATCCATACAATCCATACAATTACAATCCATGGGGATGGGGTGAGGGTGGGAGTTCGGGAGCGGGACCTTCGGGTTCTTAGAATTTATGTATTGTAAGTTTATAACTTAAAATTATAAATAAAATGTATTTTTAAAGTGTATTTTAGAGATTTATTATAAATAAAACGTATTTTTAAAGTGTATTTTAGTGATTCAATCCAATTTTTATTTTTTAAAGTTTAGTAATTAATTATTATATAAAGGAAATTATTAAAAAATAAAAAAAAGGTAGCCCGATCTTGGCCCGGTTTTGGGTCCGGCTCGGCCCGGTTTTTGGTAAACCGGTTTACCCAAACACTAACCGGGCCACCCCTTTTCGGGTGAAACCCGGCCCGGCCCGGTCCGAAGCCCGTTTGGGCCCGGTTTTCTCTTTCACTGTAGCGGCCCGAAGACCGTTTTGGCCCGGCCCGAGCCCCATTTTTGGCCATCACTAATGACAGGGGTCAACGGTGGCGATAAACAACATGGAGAATGGACAACCATGGGGTGACGAGGAGTGGCGGGGGAGTGATGCTGCTATGTGCGAGGGTTTGAATGACACAAGGTTTGGGAACCGTATACGTAAAACTGATTTAGGTCTTTTATTACTTTACAAACATTCATAGTCGATTACATATAATTTGTTTTGGTGTAAAAGAATGTGGGTAATCAAATATTAAAAGTTGGATGGTTATTATACAAAAAAAATGTTCAAGAACTTAATCTTTTAAAATTAGAAAATTCAATGATTTTTTTCATTTAAAAAAATAGTTTATGAACTTAATCATGTTGATTTTTTTCCGAACTTTATCATGATTTAAAATAATAAAATATATATCTATCATGACCTATACTTTATTATAAATCTCCTAAGAGGTTCATGATTTTGCCACATAAGTTTTCTCTTTCTTACATATTTTATAAACCTTTCACCCCAATCATGGACTGGTCCATGGTTTATATAATAAGAAAACTATAATGATTAAAATTTACTTATTATAGTTAAAAGACAATAAGGGGGTGTTTGGGATTGCTTATTTGAAGTGCATTTTAGCTTATTGCGGTGTGACACCGGAGATAAGCACTTTCTAGTGTTTGAATGGAGAAAAATTAAAAGAGTTTATAGCGGTGCCAAACCATTCAAACCATTAAAAAAGAGTTTTTAATAAGTCATTTGGTTCTAATTTATCAACTTATTTGAAAAGTGTTTATGACTTTTTTGGTTATTTTATATGTATAAACAATCTCAAACACCCTTAAATAACAACGTACTAGTTTATTACGTTTTGGTACCACAATAAGCTAATCCAAAACTTTTTTAGAAAACTCTGATTTAATTTAGGCTTAATAATATAATGTTTTTTATATAAAAAGTTAAGTATTTTGTTAGAATTCAATGATTATCTTATATATTTTAGTGGCATCTAGAAAAAAGAACCAATTACATATTTAATAATATAATTAAAACAAAATTATAGTAATATAATATATTAATTAATAGTGATACATGGAAAAGTTTGCATAAAAGGAAGACCCTGCACATACCAAATTGGTGAGTGTTAGAAGTCTGCAGTATTAATATGTATCTTGTGCTTTAATACTTGTAAATTAAGAGATTTTTAAAATCTTGTATAAAATAATGGTACTTTGTACCTAATAATTTGTATTAAATATATTGTCAAAATAGTAAACACACGTATTAATGATATAATATATTTAAAAAAATATGTAACTGCTCGAGTATTTTTTAGGGAAAAGTCCAAAAAAAACCCAATGGACTTTATTGTTTGGAGTGATTAAGTACTTAGACAATATTTTGGAACAAATAAGTCCTTAAACATTTCAAAACACACTAAATAAATCCTTGGACTTTTGATGTAACACCCGCTATTTTGAGGTTGGGTGAAAAGTTGACTTTTACCCGAAGTTCAAGGGGGTAAAATGTAACTTGGGTAATATAAATATAAATCAGATTTCAGATATTTTCTAAAATATCATAAACTGACTTCTAAGAAATCAGAGAGAGAGAGAAGGAAGCAGGAAGAAGGGTCGTTCGGTTTTTCTCCAAATCAAGGTACGATTCTAGCTTAAAACTTCGATCTATGTGTTATCTACCGTATAGAATCTCGTTGTGAAGGTTTTAAACCGTTTGATTTCGAGATTTACGTATTTTGAGTTCGTTCTGGGTTCTGTAAACGTCCCATCATAATAAGACCGGGAAGATGGTTTTTGATCGGGTTCGACCGGTGCTTGGTTCGACCGGTGCTTGGTTCGACCGGTGCTTGGTTCGACCGGTACTTGGTTCGACCGGTACTGTGTTTCAGCAGTGGGTTGTGTTTGAATTCGGGAATCGTAGGTCAGTAAGTTGTCTTTATTTTTTTGGCTTACCGATTTATCGGTGTTGTCGTAGGAAGCGATCATAGGAAGCAGTCTATAAGCAGGAAGAAATCTGAGGTGAGTCCTTTAAGTTAAATCAGTCTGTATTACGAAAGTTATGTGATAAATGTGTCTATTTAAATGTGGAAAATCTTGTTGTAATACGGCTTATTATTTGTTGGGTAGTACTTTCTAAAATCTCAATCATTTCAAGAATCAAGATTTATGGAATTGAACCATTTTTCATATGAATTACCTGTATATTTGATTTAATATGAGTATGCTCTGAAATGACATGCTTTGGCTTTGAGTCTTAGTGCAATGGATCCATAGGCACTGTGTTCCTATGTCCCCTGTTTTGGGCATTTGGTTCACGTTTTAGCACGGAATAGGCATCGGGTTGCCATGATAAGTAAGGTGTGGGCCTATACGGTCGGGCAGCGTCTCATGGTGCAGTAAGGTGTAATTCCATTATGTGCTTGGGTTCCCCCTGTTTTGGGAACTCTCAAGAATAGATCCGAGGGGTTGACTTGATGTTTTAAGCAACAGATCTAGAGGGGTTGAGCTCGTTATGTGATTTGGTGTTATTTGTACCATGTTTAAATCACTAATGGTTTATTTGATTTCTTGACTTAGCTCATGGCTATATTCACCGCGTGACATCGGTTTGGGTTTAGTACTCTTTTCTTATTGGCTTGTTCTCACTAGGCTTTAGCCTAACACTTGCTCTTGATTTTCATATGGCAGGTCATCTTAGAAGTGGGGCTCGTCGGGACTGAGGGAGCGACCTTGGGGTCGTGAGTGGTCTTTTGAGGATATCTAGTGACCATCGTCCTGTGATTTTTGGAAGATATATTTTGAAAGGATAGCGACACCCGACCCTAATCTAGTTAATCAATTGTAGATTAGTAGGTTATCGTTGTATGCTTCATTTATTGACCGCGTTTATGTCTAACCCATACTCCGTTTGGAATAACTTTGTATGTTGGGATTGTAATACCTTACTTCGCAAGTTTAGTCTATTTCATAATTTCGATTTTTATTTCCGCAAATTTTTAGGGTGTTACATTTGAAAACCTGTTAAATACATCATTATTACTTAAAAATGTAACTTGTAACCTACATAACAGGTAAAACTACAAATTGGAAGAAAAAACAAAAAAGATGTCACTACTTTATCACCCTACAAATAAAAAAAATAAGAAAATATAACTAAAATAGTCAATCACATCAACAAAATTAAAATTTTAAACAGTTTTCAAAGTCTTTTCTTAAATAGTTGAAGCATATTATTTTTTTGCCTTAAAAACTGTTTTTGGCAAAAAAAAAAAAAACAATTAGAAAACATCTTTATAATTTGTTATTTAATTTACTTTATATTTTCTACTTTTTTTTATTTTTATTTTTATTTTTTATTATATTAAAACATATAATCGTATATTAACTAAAATACATAAAAAATACATTTTTTTTTACAAATTACACCATTATAATTGTCTTGTCAATACGTTTAAAATGAGTCTAATATTGATTTATTTTATTTAATCTCATATTATTAAATATCATAAATACGTACTAATTATATTTAAATATTTAATATTTACACTTTCTATCTTTTAAGGTTATTTATTTAATAATATAAGATTAATCTGTAACTATAAAGGGTAAATATTAAAAATAATTTATACGTATTTATGATATTGAATAATACAAGATAAGTTCAAAAACAATGTTGAGTTCATTTTGAACGTATTGACGAAACGACTATAATAGTGTAATTTGTAAAAAAACTAATTTTTTTGATATATTTTAGTTAATATTCGATTATGTATGTTAATAAAATAAAAATGTAAATGAAAAAGTAATTGATATAAAATAAATTAAATAACTAATTATAACTTTATAAGAATGCAAAGTGTATTTTTTTTCTCTAAAACTATAAACAGAAAGTAAATCTTTACACATAAAATTTTCTATGTGAGGATGTTTGTTATTTTTATTTTTTTGGAAAAAAAACAATCCTTACGTAGGAAAAAAAAAACATTATGTGCAAACTTTGGCAATTTTAGGAAAAAAAAAACTTTGAAAAATGGTAAAACAAAATGAATTTGGTTGATAAGATTGATTATTTTAGTTAATTTTCCCATTTTTAATTTGTAGACGGATAAAGTAGGTGACTTTGTTTTTAATTTATAGTTTTACCTACTATATGGGTTGCAAGTTACATTTTTAAGTAATAAGGATGTATTCAACAGGTTATCAAAAGTCCAAGAATTTAGTTAACAGGTTATGACATGTCCAAGGGCTTATTTGTTCCAAAAAATTGTTCAAGTACTTAATCACTCCAAACACTAAAGTCCATTGGGTTTTTTTGGACCTTTCCCTATTTTTTTAGGAGTGGAACTTTGGGTTTTAGTTTTTGTTACATTTTACCCTTTTGATTTTAATTTGGTTCTAAAATTCAAGGTCAAAGTCACTGGTAATGATGTTTTTATGCTTTATATAAATTTTAATTTCAAAAAGATGTTTTTATGCTTTATATATTTTTTAATTTCAAAATTTCAAATAGAAAAGAAAAAAACTAAATATTAATAATCAAACACCATAAACAGTGAGCATAAAAAATCTAATTTTCGCACCCACTCTTTTCCTTCTATAACAATTTTTTAAATAAAATTCAAGAGGAGCACATGTACGTAATTTTTTATTTTTTAATCGTGGGTTTCCGGGCCAGCTTACGTATCCTTGTTGGCTGATTCGTACGTGGTTGAGTGGTTCCACCCTTGCATGGAAAGGTATAGTTAGGACTTAGGAGTGACGAAGAAACCGAAATTTGAAAGTTTAATTCATAAGTAAGGGGCTATTAGACCGTTGTTGGATGATTTGATACAAGATGATTAAGAGATTCTTATGATATAATGCAATGCAAAATAAAATATGGTTGTTTGTAATTGTTCAGAGCGAAATTAGAACGCTGAATGGTTAAGAGAGACTTAAGATACAAAATCATTATGAGTGTTTTAGAACCATTAAGATGCATTTTTTTTTTGCATAAGGTTCAACTATTCCTGTATTTATTTGGTTTTTTGTTTTCTATTCTACTATAATTTTTTATTCGAATTTCCGATTAAACATGAATAAACAATTCATACTATTGTTATTAGCTTATTATCATTATTATTGTTACCGTATTATAGACATAAACAATTTTAAAATTAAAAAAGAAAACGGGTTATTTTGCCTTCAAGATATTAGTAAAAACAGAACAAATACCCTGATGCAGCGGTAAACCAAATAACAGATAAAAACATGTTGATTCTTGAGGAATACATGTGATCTCTTCTAGGATTCGTTGATTCAATGAATTCTAAACCTAGACTTCAAATTCGAATTCACAAGAATTTAAAATTTGGAATAAATCAAAAGTCTCTAAAAATCAAGCATGATCATCCAGATTACACAAGAGACATATAAATAGGAGGCCCGAAACACTACGGGCCTGAAAAAGACTTGCACAACATAAAAAGAGTAAAAGACCAACGAAAATGCCAAAAGGAGTAAAAAACAAGAAAATGTCCAAAAACATATTAAAACAGCGTTTTTAGGGTCCAAAAGTCTTTGGGGTCTAACCACAGTATGCGTCTCGTTCCATGCTTCAAATGAACTAGTCGTGAGCCTGAAACGGAGCCCTTAGTCTAAGTTACGGTCGTTTAAGCGCGACCCCTTTTAGTAGCCCGATCATGGACCTCCCAAAATAATAAGGCCCGATTCTCCCCGTTAAGGCCCAAATCAGATTCGGTCCAAACTGAACCGAATCGGTCCTGGGCAGATCATGGTGTAGCTATTTTTTACTCATTGCACCTATTAATATTATATATATATATATATATATATATATATATAGTACAGTGGCAATCCATTATTTGTGTACGTATTTCAGTAGCAGAGCCTCCTGATTTATCCGGCTACACCATCTCCATTCTCCCCTACTCTACTCTTCATTTCTTCTCGCTTTCATCTCGAGGTTACAAACATATTCTTCACGATTTTTCATCTACTAATTATTACAATGGTTTTCTTTTGTGGGTTAATGTTTTCTGGAATTCTGGTTTTATTTTAAATTATTTCTGTTGTTCATCGATTCTATTCTTCAAGGAAAAAAGGGTTTTAAAGTTCATTAAATTTTATATGATTTCCTAAATAGATCAAACATTAAGGGGTTGTTTGTTTTTTTAAAAAACCCTCTTAATGACTCTTAAGTCTGAATCATTCAGACTTTTTTACACACAACCTCTTATTAATTATAACTAAAATAAGATTTCAGACTTTAGACCTCTTAAAAAACAAACGACACCTAAGCTTCATCTAAAATATTATTTTTATCTTTCATATGTTTATATGAGCGATTTACAAACCCAGACCATGAGTGTGTTCTTGAGGAAACAAGTTGATGTTAGAACCCCATGGTCATCATCTTTACATACATATACATACATAGAGTCGGATTCAAACGAGAACAATACATATTTAAAATAACAAGAGAACTAACAAAATCATTAGTGATTTTACATTAGCACACGAAAAAGGGACTTTGGCCGCGACTTCAGGTCCGCGTGGCTTTTTTGCGCGTTAATGTAAAATCACTAATGATTTTGTTAGTTCTCGTGTTCTTTTAAATAGTTATTGTTCTCGTTTGATCCTCCTTTTATATATATATATATATATATATATATATATATATATATATATATATATGGACTGTGTCTATGTACATTATTTGTAATAGGAAGAAGAATTAAGAAGACAGAGAGAAGAAAACAGAGATCGAGAGAGAGATTAGAGAGTAGAGAGAGAAAGTTTAGAGAGAAGAAAAACAGGTAACGGTGGGGGCAGGTCTACATTGGTTACTCTTGCTTGGTCGGCCGTAGATGCCGTTGTATCTTGACCCTCCGGTCGATTCCGAGTATTTACCATTTTCTGCCACACATACGCGAGAACATATATGAGATATAGATCATGGAAAGGAAACAAAGGAAATGTACTACTACATTCATTAATCATTGTAACAACGGAAATAAGCATACTCACGTAAAACATCCTCATAATAACGTTAGCTAGGCGAAATTATGAAAATGCGATACATAAGAATTTTCATCCCCATTACCATAACTTTCAATTTATGTAGTTTCCGTAGACTCTAAGATCATCCTATCTTAGGATATCTACCCAATCTCACTCAATCATAACTTAAATTCACAGCTTAAGTCTAGGCATTCTACATTCATACATAGTTCACTTAAACTATTGCTCTGATACCAACTTATAACGCCCTAAAATTTAGAGGAATTGAAAAATTCGAAAATTCGACAATATGACTTCTATAAACTGAGTAAAACCTGGATTAACCATCACCTGTCAAATTGATCCCAAAGTATCATAACGAAAACGGGGAATGTAACATATTGTTTACAACTCAAAGAATGAAGAATAATGCACGACAACCTAATAATCTAAATAATTCTATTAGATTACGGTCGGGTGTCGCTATCCTTCCAAAAATAGGTATCTATCAAAACGTATACACTGGTCTCTACATCTCCCAAAAGGACCGCTCCCAATCATGCGATTGACCTCTCATTCCCGAAAGTTCCCGTCACTAAGACGCCCTGTCATACATGACAACCACAGAAACAAGTGTTAGGCTAGAGCCTAGTGAGCAAGTATAATCGTAAAATAAATAATGAAAGGGGATTACGACACAAGAACATTGCATTTTTCATAGTTCTCAACCAATTTGCTTCACCTGTCATTAAACATTAAATTTCCATAAAAATCTCGTCAACTTATAAATAATAACCACCCAAGCCAACAAGCTTGATATCATCAACCCAACTCGAATCTTTAGCTAATTCAGGCATTCAACCCAAAACGGGTCTTTAGCCTTTTTGTGACATCAACTCAAACCAAGTCTTTAGTCTATTTATGACGTCAACTCAAACCGAGTCTTTAGTCTACTTAGGACATCAACTCAAACCGAGTCTTTAGCCTACTTAGGACATCAACTCAAACTGAGTCTTTAGTCTACTTATGACATCAACTCAAACCGAGTCTTTAGTCTACTTAGGGCATCAACTCAAACCGAGTCTTTAGCGTACTTGCCAAGTTGCCAATATGACCAACAAATAACCCAATGGCTACCTACAACTCATATTACATGCTAATATCTAGCATTTCCTTTAGTACTCCTCATTTGAGACTGTAAGTTATTATATGCCCACGACACGTGTCACACAGAGATACTGCTGAGAAGTATGTAAACCTATAGTGTCGCACACAAAAAATGCGTTTGTTTCCATCTTTAGAAACCCAGATTAAATCAAGTTAATTAATAAAATAATTAATCTTAAAGGATACTTATGAAAATATATGTTAAACTGTAATTATGATAATTACAGGGTGAAAACGTAATTATGTTAATTACGGGGAATTATCTGTAATTATATACATACATATATATATATATATATATATATATATTTGAATTTGAATTTGAATATTACAGATAATTACTAAACCTTATTTAATCCTTAGTTGAATTATAGTCTAACTATAATTCTTCTGGTATAAATAAGGGGTCAGGCTAAACCATTTGATAGACGACTGAAATAATTAGAATTAGCCTATCAGAGAAATACGGAAAATAAACGTTTTCTTTTCTGTAAAACACATATAGATCTAGGGTTCTTGGGTGTAACACCCCGATTTTCGAAAGATACCGTTTCAAGTTAATACCGAAACCGATATATTAAGGAAAAATAAGATATTTAATTTTGGACTTGAATCATTGATTTTATAGTCTTAAGAGATGAAAGATTCAATTATGAGTCCAAGGGTTCTTTCCGGAGCGAAAACGGAGCTATAACGAATAAGTTATGGCCAAAACAGTGATTAGGGAAGTTTTCAGCTCGCGGTATATATTCCGTGGAAGTGCCCCGCGAGAGTGACACTTGTCACTTTCGCTGTCACTCTCGCCAACAGCGTCTGGACGATTAA